>OY288262.1:24373713-25838713 GCA_958450325.1 Agrostemma githago | reverse complement strand
ACGTACTTTACCAGTTAGAGTAACACAATGTAAGAGCTGAAGTAACACATTGGCTGCATGGGCGTAACGCATATGTATTAACGTCACAGTAACACTTAATTGCAATTACAGTAACACACTGAACGTTGAGAAACAGTTTTTGATGATGATGTTAGAGTAACGTACTTTACCAGTTAGAGTAACACAACGTAAGAGTTGAAGTAACACATTGGCTGCATGGGAGTAACACGTTGTTTAATTTTGTGGAGGTGATATTGGAAGTGATGCGAATGCACAAGACAACACTGATAAAGGTGGATGAGGATGAGGAGGATGAAGTGAATGACGACGACGAAAATGAGGAAAGTGAAGAAAATAAGGACGAACATGTGTTTTGAGAATACTTGTGTTTTTGGTCATGATAAAAATATTTTTCTTTTTTTGTTTACAAGAATAACTGATTTTGTACACATTTTTTACAAGTAGCGTTGTGCTACGTAGCAATTAACTCTATATTTTATTTAATACATGTGCATTTGGTTAGAGTAACATCTTTGTTCTATTGGAGTAACACCTTTCGTCAGTTAGAGTAACAGACGTAATGCATTAAAGTAACTGAGGACACCAGCGTTTAAACAAATGATTACCAAAGTAATTGATGATAACTTGGATTGGAACCATTCATTACCAAATTAACGATTGTCGTTCTTTAAAGAACGATATATAATGCGTCAGAGTAATTAATGATAATAACATTGTTTAACCATGAGACAAAGAATAACACCATTAATTACTTGGAGTAACATCATTTGTTCATTAAAGTAACACTTATAATACGTCAATGTAACACGGGTGTGTAGCCTTGCTTGAGTTGAAGATGAAAGAATGAGCGGGTGTGTGTTTTGAAAGAAATTAGAAGTCGAGAGATTGAGTTTGGGATGATGAAGATGAAGAGTTTTAGTTAGGCGGGTGAGTTTGAATGAAAAAATTGAATGTGATGAAACATAATCAAGTAAGTTAGGTGGTTGGAGATAATTAAGGGAGGAGAGAGGATTTTATTATATTTTTTCCAAAATATGTTATATATTACCTTAATTACTAGACTCAATCACCACCATCCATCTCATCTAAATCAATGGCTCTAAATAGGACTTATGGACCCAAAAAGAAAAAAAGAACTCACTTGATCTTTACTCTATATATATATATATATATATATATATATATATATATATATATATATATATATATATTAAAGTTACAGATGACATACGATAAAGTTTCCTTAGTTCAAAATTGATATGTAATAGTAACATTCAGCACTTTTATCACTTCATGTGATAAAGTGCAACTTTAGACTCATCTCTTATAACTTTAAGCACTTTTTGTGTAACTTTAACACTGGAAATTATGAACTTATAAGAGTTCTTGACCTTATGAGAACCTACCTAGGATACTACCCTGGAACTGGGATACTGCCCTAGACCCATTTATCTTGAAGAATGTTGATACTTCTTATATTCTCCTCTGTTTTTGCATGATTTCTTGTGCATACAGTATAACTTTGAATAAACGTAGTAAATAATTTTATTTATCTCTTTCTTATTTGTTATTTTTAATATGTAATTTATTGCATTTTTCGTGTGCTTCAAAATCACGTGTATATAAAGTCGGTTCATTAGAAATTTTGTAAATATAAAGTTAAAAAATATATGAACTGATTCAAAATAAAGTTACAAAACATGATTGGAGTTACAGTATATGATCTAAAGTTACAAAATATATAAACTGAGTTTACACGATATATAAACTAAAGTTACAAATATATATGAACTGATTAGAATTGAAGTTACAAAAAATGGACTGGAGTTACAATATATGATATAAAGTTACAAAACATATGAACTGAAGTTACAAAATATGTGAAGTTACAAATGATTATTAAAGCTATGTTGTTATGGAAATGAAGTTACAAATCTATCAGTTAAAGTGACATTATAAAGTAATTGAAGTTTCATATTGACCAATTAAAGTGAAGCTACAAACTGAAACAAATGAAGTGACAAACTGAAACAAATGAAATGACAAACTGAAACAATTGAAGTGACAGATAGTTGAAGCTCCTCTAGATACACCTAGAGTTACGGATGCTGAAGTTTCAAAAAAATTGAGTTGAAGTTATAAAACAAATGTATTGAAGTTTCAATACATACAGTTGAATGTTTACAACAGTACGAAAACAAATCATCTTACTACTAAGAGAATAACAATCCTAAGAAGTGAGGTGAGGTGTCAATCTCTCATGAGATGTTTTCCCTCCAAAACATCATAGATTCAATTAGGAAACAAATTAATATTAAAATCCTATCTTATTATAATTACAATATTCACTTTCAATTCAAAGTAAATAAAATCCTACGCTATAATTATAATATCCAAATTCAATTCAAGTTAGATGTTTATGTAATCAAAGAAAATATTTGTGATGCTATTAAAAAAATACGTAGATATTTATGACAATGTAACAAAATATAAATCTGACAAGTATCGAAACTAAGTGTTGAGACCGTCTTACCTAAGCTTGGTCCGAGAAACAACTATAATACGCCAAAAAAACATACCATCAATATACGAGAAGTCTTATTAGGGAATTAGTGAGAAAAAAAATTGTTCATCAAAAAATTACATTGAGTATGATTACTCGATTATATTTATCTTCTTTGAAATTTTAAATAATTTTCTTAGATCAAAATGTAAAGATTAAAAATGTGAAAAATTACTAACTTATTAATTAGATATTTATAATTAATCACTAAATATAAAATTCTAAATTTACCGTGCATTATTGTGCGGGATCTATACTAGTGTTTATTAAAGTTATGTTGTTATAGAGATGAAGTTACAAATTTAGCATTTAATGTTATAATATTATTTCTCCATCATTACTATCTCTAAGTCAACTATAATCTACCCTTGTTCCAATTAAATATTGTTGAAGTTACATTTGTTGTCAGCTGAAGTTTCATATATATTGACCAATTAAAGTAACGTTAAGCTTCATTTAGCTTCGAAATCAGCTTCACAAGCCTTTATCCCCTATGTTTGACAAGGACATTACCGACATCTTCCTCCGCTGCTGCCTCATTTTCCGCAATTCCAACAATTTGACCTTTGGACGACATCTCGGCTGACACATATGCAATGAAGAACATAAAGCACCATATCACATAAACATCATAAAAATGACAAATAAAACGCACAACAAGCAGCTTAAGACAAACCAATTGAGAATATTGTAAACAATGATGATTCACCAAATCATGTAAACCCTAATTCAATTTACAAAAACATTTTTTATGAGAACAATCTGGGTAGCAATCTAATAATTACGGTAATTTAATTGTAATCAATCAAATTTTCTCTGGTGACAGGCCCGTCGGAAAGCATGGGCACCCGGTTCTTGGAACCGGGGCCCAATATGTAAGGGGGCCACATTGGGCTTTAGTTCAGTATATAGAGTATAAGGCAATATGAAATTTATTAGTAGTGATAGTGGCATAGTGGTAACACCTTGATGCATAAGGCTTTGTTTTGCCTAAGGATTGGGGTTCGAATCCCCTATATGGCTATATTTGCAATTTTTAAAAAAAAAATCATCCTCCTTTGTTACTCCGTATTTTAGTTCCTTCTTAGCTTTTGATGTATTTCCCGCTTTCTTAGAGTATAAAAATACATAATATATGGCATTTAATATACATAACTTTTTTAATTATAATTTGTGGGTGATTTATTAATTTAGGGTTTTTCTATGGGGTACCCCTCAACTATTAGCTTTTCCGAGTGGTACCCCCACCTTTTTCGAATTACATGGTGTACCCCTAAACTTTACTTATCACTCCATATCATAACCAAAGTGATAAGTATATTACAATTATTTTTATAAAATGAATAATTAACATATTAATCAATCCAATTTGATGCTACAAACCACCTCTTTTTCTTTACCATTCACCAAGCCACCAAATGTCCATCAAAACGAACTTTGTTGTCGACCGACATCGACCTATCTCCCTCACTCTTTTAAATCCTTCAACCTCAATCCCTCCGTCACCCCCATGTCGTAGTGTGGTGGAATGGATTTTTTCGAGTAAAAGATGCAAATTGAAGAAATATAACATGGTTGATGAAAGTAAAATAGGAAATAATCACTATTTATATAATCAATTAAGAAATTTTCGCTGGAAAATTATAACTTTGGTTACAATATAGACTAATTTACAAAGCTTAAGGGTACAACTTGTAATTCAAAAAAGGCGAGGGTGCCACTTGGAAAAGCCGGTAGTTGAGGGGTATCCCATAGAAAAACCCATTAATTTATACTCCGTAGTTGTTTTATAAAAACGAATTAATCTTTGTAACAAATACAGAGTACCATACTACGAGATTTACGATCCACAAAAACTATTTTATTAAAAAATTACTCGTACTTGTAACTACCTAACTACAAAGCATTATAAATAACAAGAATCTTTGTATATTTGTGTATCATGACACTATTATACGGAATATTTAAAAATTCGGCACTTGATTTCAATTTGAGATCAATGATAGTACATGTTATTTTTCAAAATAACCTAAAAATATGGGAGACGATATTCGGTAAAGGGCCTCTATAAAATATTTGGCACAGGGCCACCAAATATCATTTGACGGCCCTGTCTGGTGATTACAGTAGACAGAATCTTAAAATCATCCATTTTTTATGAGAACATTCCCAAAAATCATCCAAATTTATCATAACCCGAAATTATTATACTATTTATCAGAAGAAAAAAAAAGGAAATTACTTGTTAAAGAGTCAGCACTGGCGATAAACTCTTATGTGGGAGGACGTCGAGCGTGAATGAAAAGTGATGAAGAGTGAAGATTAAGGGAAACAGAATGAAGAGTGATGAAGAGTGGAGAGTAAGGGAAGCAACGTGAATGAAGAGGAAAAAATTAAGTTGTGGGAAATGAATAGAGAGAAAAGAATAGTAATGGAGACTAGCAGGGGCGAATCCATGATTTTAAGTATGGGGTAGCGAATTTTTTTAATGACTTTTTATCATAAAAGAATGCATAAATATAAAGTCTGATTTTTTCTTTAACAAAGTACTCATTTGTAGTTACGTATAACATCCAACTATATCAATTCATCAAGGTACTATAAAAAAAAGCGATGATCGATGTGTTTATTGAAAATTGTACCTAATATCCAAAATATTATTATTCTAATGATCAATTACTTTTATGTGAAAGATTTTTGCAACTATTAATTTTAAACAACACATTGAAATATGGAAGTAAGGAAAAATATATACGAAGAAGCATATAAATTAATGTTATATATAAGGAGTTCCTAATGTATAAAAGAAGATGTTAACTGAAATAGACATTGACAAGGCTTGAACCCATGACCACACTACACCTGACCTAAAGTAGGAGTTTCCTTTACCACCAGGTCGAAACACTTATGTGATATTTTTTCTGTGTGTTTTTATTTTATTTTATCTTCAGTTGTATTTTGAGGTAGCATAAATCCATCTTCTTCATCAATTTTTTTGGGCTTGGGGTAGCAACCACTACCCCTTGCTACTAGGTGGGTTCGCCCATGATGGAGAGAGAAGAGAGAAATGACTATTGTGGCCTGGGAAAAAAGAGGGTGGGAAAAAAGAGGAATTGGGAAATGTAAAGTGAATTAATATGCATGGGGTTAATCAACCTTATTTGATCTCTTTTCTAATTAAGCAATAAGACTACCTCTAATTCTCTCTACTATTGTATACTCACTATTAAGCAATAAGAGTACCTCTAATTCTACTTTATACCCCACTTTTTCTTACTTTTAATCAATTCTTTACTTTTTCCTTAATTTGCGTGCCCAAAAAAGGGAAAGACATTAAGAGTACATGAAATTTATTGTTAACAAAAGGAAGCTAGATATTGGATCGAAAGCTCAATATTCATGTAATATTCATTCATAACCATATCCACGCATGTTTCTCCGAAGCATACTATTTTCAAGGGAAACAAATTAACTGACATACTGTGGACATGACATAGGGCCACGCCCGGCGCAGTCAGGCGCGGGTTTGGGTAGGCGGATGTTCTCGTGTGAGATTGATCTCGAATTGAAATTTGAATCGAAGTTGGAGTCGCCACCAAATTTTGTGGGAGTTCAGACCCGTTCGAACCCACTATATACTTAGGCATATCGCGCACAAAGCACGGTTTGCCTTATAGTACTAGAGTTTGTGGGGTTCGTTCCTTTGCATAATGATACCGATGTCGAATTACCGAGTATCGTATATCGAATGACTCTCATTTGCCAATGGTTTCGGGCATCCGAAAACAGAAGGTTCTAAGTAAGGGGTGAAGGTACGTGTTGGGAAACCTACGAAGGACACCCAACCCCGCCCGCACATAGCGGCCTCTACTAAGATATCGATTGGTGTTCGTGTATGCATGTTAGTAAGATGGTGAAATGTATGACAACCATTGTGTTATGCTAAACATGCGAATTTACGTGTTCACTACGTCGTTTAATGCATCTTAGAATATGTCGAAGTTGTTTTAGCATGCGATGTTCATTTGAATACAGTAAATGCCAAACAACGAAAATAAATAACTTGGAAGTAGATTACAAGCTACATGGGCGGAATACATGCCGGATTTCACAATACGACGAGCAATAAAAATATCGAGTTAGAAACGGTAAACATAAACTATAAATGGACTCGTAAATAGAAAACGTGAACTGAAACCGTAAACCGAATGATTGGACAGACTCTGACCAGCTACGTATTGACCAGAGAACATAGGCTCGGACGCACGAAATTGTGCGGCCTGGAACTCAGGCGCCTGAGATGAGGCGGCCTGATGCTCAGGCACCTAAGATGAGGCGACCTGATGTTCAGGCACCTGAGGGGAGGCGGCCTGATGTTTAGGCGCCTGATCCTGGGCGTCCAGATAGGCGATGGGCGGGATCAAAGTGTGATGCTAACTTGATCCCGAAGCCTCGATATCTCATCTCGACTTATCCTTGCAAAATATGACCGTCTCGATCCATCGTATACCGAGTCCGACTAAGGATTCGTCGATATAAGACTTACGTAATAAGACGTTCGCTTAAAGTCGTAAAAAGGTAAAAAAAAAACGAGAATGAAATGTGGATTCGTAAGGGAGACACGAGATTGATTAACACGCGTCGACTAACGTCGCAAGCGTTATTCCCTAGGCGAAATTCGTATCGTTGTGGACTATATTGGAAGTCTGCGATATCTCATTTCGACCATAATAGGGTGCTTATCCTTAATAGTCTCGGTTTCTGATTTAGATCGAACATATTGACTTAATAAGAATATCGAAACCCTCCGTATCGCGACATCGTTATCGGATCGTGCAGACCGTACGACGCTCATATTGACATCATTAGGTTTCTTATTACTTCGATATTCGATGGCTCTTCTTACACGAGAATCGAATACAGATTCTACATCGAGCATTTAGAGCGACGATTATTAACGAAATCGAAAACATTCGACAAAAAATCGGCGGTCACATCATAGCCAGAAGGTCAGGTGCCTCAACCATTAGACACATAGGGGGCGCGCCTCAAACGTGAGGCGCCACCTCCCGTGCGTCCTATCTTGTGGTTATACCGACTTTGGGTGGAAATCGGATGCGTTCTATTAGAATATCGTTTCGTCATTGCAAACATTAGGTCCTCTGCATTTCGACGTTGTACTTTGGTCTTTAGGGCCAACGACGCTCGATTTAGCGTCATCAGACGTTTGCTCGAATCAATTTTAAAAATAGTTTTATAATAGTATACACAGTATTAATGTGACGGAAATGTAAAAGAATGTTTTAGGAGGTTGACTCACCCTAGACAACCAATTACGCGGGGTGGCGAGATAAGCGACCGTCGACGCGAGTGCGATACTCTTGTGTTCATGTTTCCTTATCTCGTCACCCTTTGTATTTGGTACATTAAAGGCGAGTATGTTATAGTCGAGTGTTAGTAGTTAGATATTAGGAACGAGAAATAAAATGTTAGATGCGAAAAAGTAAATTGTTAGTGATGTTAGTATACAATAAATAAACGAGTTAAAGGATTAGAAAATGGGGTTTGAACACCCTCAACCTACTTGTCAAATGCTTCTTAATAGGGCTCGCGGAGTATCATCGTAGACACGGGGAGCGGTTAAGTATATGTAGGTGAGTTAAGGTGTGTAAAGAGGAAGAAAATGCTCTCGGTTTTCTGAAATGAGGTTTCGAGGGTTAGAATTGGTGACCCTTGAAACGTCGGATGTAAGGGTGTATTTATAGAGTTTTGCTAAATGCTCCGATCCGGAATTCGAGCGCCCAGAGGCTAGCGACTCGCTATTGGGGTACCCCAGTGGAGGCGGCTCAGTTCTGGGGCGCCTGGTTGCAAGCGGTTGAAATCGCGCGTATCGGAAGTTGTTCAAAATACGAATTAATATCCGTGTTATTCGAGGTATGATTTTATTCCATTTGGACTTGATTCATTTTGTATTTGGACGCCATTGTGGCTCTTTTGAATTTCGGGTTTCGACTTTGACCGGTTTTGGCTCGGTCGACAAAAGATGGTTTTACCCCAGGTGGCGGTTTTGGCTCAAAGTAGCTTTATTTTATTGGAAACGACCCACTGAGTCTGGATTTGAGGTCGGTTTTGATAGATTTGTACTCCTCTAAGTGCCTCTGTATTCGAACGTATTGATGCATGTTAGAGTCTGATCGTCATCGGGTGTTTTGTTGGAGACTGCTACAGACATGAGCAAGCAAAATACGAGTGTCTACAGAGCTCCCACTAGGACTAAGGCTTGGATAAGGCAAAAGTCATAGTAGCCACCAAGTTAATCGAGGATTACAACCTGGCAGCCTTCCGGTCGGGTCGTTAATAGTCTGTTAGACTCGCGTGAAGGGCTCGCCAGCCATAAGTAGAGGGTTATACCTGTCTTGACGATGATAATCTCCATGGAGAGTTGGACTTGCCTTTGAAGTCCTGGGTGTACCTTTATGCCGACATATCATATCATGGATGTAGCATTTTAGGAGAAACACCGACTCAAATATTTCGCTGAGGAGTAAAGGCTGGTGCCTGAAATGTTAGATACGCAAGTAGAAATATAGCAGATATAACAAGATAACATATAGAAAATACAGTTAACATCTACAGACCGGCTTGCGCTGAGGAAAAAAAATTCGCTTCATTTTGAAAGCGAAGTCCTGACAGCAGCTAACGTGCTAGGAGATAGGTTTTCAAAATTGAAGGCTGCACTGGGTGTACCTGTATGCCGACACATCATATCTTGTATGTAGCATTTTAGGCGAAACACCGACTCGGGTTTTCAAAATCGAAGGCTTAGAAAAATATCTACAGTTTAATAGACCAAAGTTTGACCTTGTGAAAAAGAGTAGGAATTCGAAGAGAGAGCGAGGCATACTGACAGACTCGACTCTAGACATGACAGGACGAGTTGAAAGAAACGACTTGGATTCTCGAATGGTTAGACCGAGACTCGGTTGGAGGGGGCTAGTTAAGATGGCATGACTCTTAAGTCGCGCTATTCCTGAACCTAGGCGAGTGGTAACACAGTTGAACATCGAAATGGGAAAGATTTGTTATAGGGGGATTGCAATAGTCTGCAACGAGACTGTTTCTACATAACAGGACTTAGCAGTAGCAATGTTGTAGTCTAGTACTCTTTTGAATTTTTGGTTTTGGGATACTTTACCAAAGTAGGTGTTGCTCCGAGTCCTTGACAGATTCTCGTCTTTGACTGAGCCGAGTGCTAGAACACACTATAGAGAGGTGGCTAGCTAGATTTTTGAAAGTCTTTTGGATTTTGTGAGTGGATGGATAACTTCTGCCTAAGAGAAGCCCCCAGGACGACAAAGCGAACTATTGAGAACATGACAATGTCGTGATAGGAAGGATGGTGCTTTTTAAATTTGTGTCAATGTGAGTGGTTGTGCCTTTGTCGAAAGGATGCCTACGTATTCACGTGTTGTGAAATCAAACCAAGCCGTAGTTCAGGGGATTGAAAGATATGTTATGGTGCATAATTTATTAGGCCTTTCTGTGTAACTAGCTATATTGACGGTGTAGGCTAGGTGCATTCCCAATGATGCCTCGATCAAAGGGTTAGAAGAGTTAGTATATTGATCCTGTAACTGTGAGCGTTCTCCAGGGTAGCCCCCAGAGGTGGTGTGAAATTTTTGGGCACGCATGGTCTATGCTCACCGCAAGTTGAGTTCTCGTGTTTGGGGCTGGTAACTGGTTTGGATGTTTTTGGAAATGTGGTGCAAGGCAGTAAGTGGCTTTGATGATTTGAAATCTGAAGCTCGATTTTGTGTTGCTAAAGCTTCGAGAGTAAGGTATTGTAATGTGGTAGGAAAAGGGGAAATTGAGTAAAAATGACTCGAACTTCGGTTGAGTAGGATTGATAATGTTGGATCTGATTTCCATGTCTGGCCCTAATGGTTAGGGGATATCCTATCGAGCTTGAATCCTCAAAATTTTGGGCTGTCTCTTAGCCTAGGTCTCAAGAAGGTCTTAAGGGTTGTAATGTAGGGAGGCTAGATGTGGGGTTAGCTGACCAACCTGATTGTCACCCTTCTATTTGATGGTAAGGTTATTTGATAGTTCTGGAGTTGACCGTACCCCAATCAAGGACTTTTCATTTAGGTTGACCGTTTAACCCCGGTCATGGGTGCCCTTTTTTTTAGAATTCTTTTTTATGATGGCCTGCTTTTTCTATGGTCTTTTGATTATTTTGTTGGCCCTCTTACGTTTGGGCTTTCAGGCTCATTTTTGTTTTCACGACTATCCCCCCTATGGTGTTGTGGGTGGATTTGGGTTTTGGCCTATCGGTTGGATTAGGCCTTTGGAGCTACACCTTTGTAAGGAGTAAACATAGTTGGTATTTATGTGAGTGAACACTCGCGGTGGAGTACTCTACAGTAAACATGGTAGTTTGGATCTCGGTGTTGTCAGCATAATTCCGAGCAAGCTTGGTGGAAACATACGTCCCAAGTTGGGTATTTTTTGGCATCAAGTCTATAGAGCCACGATGCTTCTTTTTTTTCTCTTGGTCAGACTAACGCCTAAGGTAGGGATTGGTCAGTCTTATTGGAGGGGTGTTTATTGTGGGAAATGGACTTGCCTTCCGTCTTGAACCCAAACTAGAGACTTCCTAGGTTTGTCATAGGATTTGTTACCGCTCAGGTTAAGGGTAGTTATGTGGCTTTCTATACCAGACATGGAATAGGTAAACGGGAAATACGGGCTCGGTCCCCTACAGTCATTATAGATGTGCCTATAATAGTCATGTGCGTGTGCTCACAGTGTATGATGGTGTTCATCATGTTCTCGGAAATACATAAGGAAAGCAAATATGAGATATTGGCCGAGTTTATTGAATTGGAGAAGAGAGCAGAATACAACTGACTCTGACTTTGATTCGAAAATGAGGATGTAGGGTATCTTAGACTCGGACTCAGACTTAGACTCGAATCAAATCCGGACTTTCGGATGTCTAGTTGGTTGTCTTGGACGATCTTGCTGATGTCGTCAGTAGTCTTCAGCTTCTAAGGACTCAAGTTGATGTCCAGTATAGCCGTCAGTAGAAGCTTCACCCAAATCTTCATTATGTCGAAGATCATCTTCAATTCCAGTGCCCATTTCGGTAAGCACCGCAAAGTTTGGAATACCAGCATACCTGAGATGGACACGATAGGAGGGTAGGAGGTTGTTGATGAAAGCCTCCACTAGTACCTTCTCACTGGGCTTGTCCACCAGCTTGACACTCTCATCCCGCCAACGTTGAAGGTATTTGGTGAAACCCTTTGTTGGATCTTGGGCCATGACTTCTAAAGTCCGCATGGTGGTTTGAAGTTCAGTATTGTCAGAATAGTTTTGAGCAAATTCGATAGCCACATCTTCCCAAGTTGGGAATCTTTTCGTATTTAGCCTATTATATAGAACCAGGATTTCGAGTATTTTCCGAGGGACGTGTCAAACAGATTGATGAACATGTCGGCCTTGACCCCCTTTATTGCCATAAACGCTAGGCTCGGAGGTGTAGTAACGGATCCTCCGTCCCTTAAAATATGGGTAACCCTGATGAACTCATTTTGTATATATATTTAACCCCAACTTTTTCTTTATTTTGGTTCATTTTATGTATCCTAGGAGTTGTAACACCCGTGATTTTTATAAATTAAATTAAATTAAAATTTTGTTTGTATTATTATTTGTACGATTTAACTCGTAATTCTTCAAATTATTATAAAACGAACTTATCGTTTCAAACTCCTAAAATTCTATTTGACTCAGAAACTCTTCTTATATTTAAACATTTTTATTTATGTTTCGATTTATTTTATACATTTAATTTAATTCTTATCAAAAGTCTATTTTGGTGATTTAAATTCTAAATTCTTTTTTTTATTTATATTTAAGCTCGAATTTCTATTTTCGGCTCGAAGATCATTTATTTTAAGTTTCGTCAAAATATTTATTTTATTTCCTCGAGAAATCAATTTAATTCACTTTATCGAAAATTTTATTTTTCGGGAACTACTATTTCATCGTCTAATTATTTATTTCTATCAACTTCGTTTTCGTCTCGAGTACTTTATTTACTCATTTTATTAGACGGTCCGATTATTTATTTATTTTCTTTTTGAGTCGATTTTAATTCGATTCTTGGGTCAGTCAACTTATCGTTTCGGAATTCGGTGCATGCCCGATTCATTTAATTAAGCCATTTTCATATCATAATTTTTGGACTCCTTAATTCATTTCTCTTCCCACTAATTAATGTACACCCTCCCTTGCACTCTTTGATTCAACTCACCGACTTAATCCATTCATTATATACATCCCCTTTTTCATTTTATCATTCCACCGCTTCATATTTTTTTTGGTTCCCACATTATTTGTCACCTTTTCATTCCCCTCTTCTTCTCTTGTTTCTTCTGCTTCCTTCTTCCCTTTTCTTCGTCTTTTGGTTCTGCTGCTGTTGCTGCGCTTTGTGCCTGCGTTTGTCGTTGCTGCTATGTCCGATTTCCTCCATTTTCTTCCCCTTTCTCCTCCATTTCTGCCGATGTTGCTGCTGCTGCGTAAGTTGCTGCTGCAGTTCGCTGTTAGTTTCTACTTTTCGTCAAGGTAATCTCCTCCTCGATCCTTCTCCTTCTTCGCCTGTTTTCGCTGCTGCATTTGTTGATGTTGCTACTGTTGTGTTTATGTTAATTGCTGCCCTCGTTCTTATTCTTCTTCCTCCTCTTTTCGTTGCTGTTACGGTTGGTGCTGCTATTTCGTCCTGATTCTGCTGTCATCTGTTGTTGCGTGGCTATTGTTTCGTGTCTTACCCAATTTTTATACTCGTTTGTTCTTTGATTGCGGTTCGTCTTTCCGTCCTGTTTCGATTTCGTCATCTATTCGTTACTGCTATCATTCTTCTCCTTCTTATTCTTTTCTTCTTCTTACATTGTTTTGTTGCTGCTGTTACTTTACTGCTGCTTCTCCATATCTTTCTTCTTCTTCTTCTTCTTCTTCTTCTCGTTTTTCTTCCCCTTTATCTTCTTCTTCTTCTCGTGCATCTGCTGCTGCCCGTGCTGTGTGCATTTCGTGGTTGTATTTATTGTTGCCGCTGTTGGAAATATGGGATCACTATAGGGGTGATATATAATTAGTAAATACACGTTGTTGTGTCGTGGTATGAAGACCACTGAATGAGAAACGAAATCGCCCCGACTACGGTACAAATCGGAATGGGCGTCGTCCCCCAAGGTCACACAACACTCCTAAAAGATTGTGTACTCAACCATTAGGAGTTGGAACTCGATGGTATACTCAGAATTTATCAAGAGATTTGGATGATGAAGTCTTTGATGTATATGCCCATATGTCTTATTATTCTCATACTTGTATAGTAAGAGTCATATGAGACTACCCTCAAAAGGTATCCAAAATCACTTTATGATGGAAAATGAATTGTCATTATTCTAAACATAATGACATTCAAAACCATACTAATAAATTAGGTTTCATATGCTACTAATCGGAGATGCTCTTACTATGCAAGAATGGTCAACAATTCCACTTTGCATTATTTCTAACAATCCCCCACTAATGCAAATGGCAAACCGAAAACAAAAATCCTGAGTATATGAAAAGGTTGACACTTAGACGTTAATATCTTTCGATTTGAATTAACGTATTAGTGAAATGAGTCAACAACTTACTTACAATAAGAGAATATCTTTCGATTTGAATTCCTTATTGAACTTCGGTTGAATTACCCTCACAACACATATCATACCTTAAGTTCCACACGAGTTCCGCAATACAATTCAACAAATTTATGGCCAAATGAACCTTGGGATTTTGATGAGTGCTCTAGAAAGATAACTCAATCTCTCATAGAAGGAGGCCATCCCTTCACACTCACTTAGGTGATTCTATCAAGAATATCTCCACATAATCCACTCACTTATGAGCTATAGAATCATTAAGAGCTCTAAAGCTCAACCTCTCAACACTACGGTGAATCCATCAAGTCCTTCACAACAGGACCACCCAAAGATAGGGATATAGATTCATTAAGAGAAATATCTCAACCTCTATCATTACGGTGATCTCATCAAGTCCGTCTCACAAGGACCACCCAAATTTGGGCTATAAGACCATTAAGAGCTATATGCTCAACCTCTATCATTCCGGTGATCTCATCAAGTCCATCTCACAAGGACCACCCAAATTTGGGCTATAAGACCATTAAGAGCTATATGCTCAACCTCTATCAAATACATCAAATTATATTTGATGATTTCAACTCCCTCAAATCTGCATAATACATGTGTGTAATTCACTACACATCATTTTTAGCAATATGAAGCTGAAATCAGCATCAAACATTGCATAGCAATTGATGCCTCCACAATAATGCAATAAATGTTAAGCTCCCAATCACCATGCATTACCCCGGTAAGGTTAAAAGAGCAAAATAATACGCATACATAATACATAAAATTATAACAGTCTTCTCAATAGACTTATAATAAAATTATTATAAAGATGAAAACTTACTCATGATCATTGTGCATCTCACATTCTCACCTTATGATCCAACATCTTTATAAATATCCAACATGTTGCAATTCTCAAGATTGCACCATATATACATCATCATTCTTATATTAGAGAACAACGATCTCGATGATTGTTTCACTTATATTTTCTTTTTGCAAATCCACAAATTAAAATATATATCCTTTACTCACACAAAATCAATCATCATAATCTCATATAGTGTGGTGTAAGCCAAATGTACAACATAAATAAATGGACCTTACACAACCATTATTTATTGACTTAGTCAACAAATTAAAACTCTAACATTTGGTTCCATTATTCATGTATAAAACACGCTATCGATCATCACTTTCCCCCACAATTAGAGATATACATACTCTTCACAAATTATAAGATATCAACTCAATAATTGATGCATGAATAATTTTATCTAATAAGTTGAATGACTACCCCCACATGTTGTCACACCACGAAATAGTGACAAACATAATTGTTCAAACAAAATATACAAATTATTAATTCATTAATCATCCCAACTTTTATCAAATAATTATGCCTGACAATTTATCTATTCCATAATCTATTCTTAGAGTAATTTATCAAATAATTCATCCAATTATTTAATACATACTTGATCAAGATTATGCATGTCAATAAAAATAAAATATTTAACCCCCACATATAGCTTATTGTACTCAAGTGAGCATTGATGCGTCTCTAGTGTAAAGTTAAATTCTTCTTCCAAATGTATCCAAAATAATTTACAAGACAAGTACACACATGTCTTTTCAAAACATTAGTAAGGATACGAAAAATCTCACTAATATATAATCCCAACATATATTATGCATATTCAATTTTCTCAAGCAAAACATACATAATGTTCTTAAATTTATTAATGAATAATATTCAATATCATATATATTAAGTGCATGAGATAAATTTATAACGGCTATATAATAAATTTATAACGGCTATATAATAAATCCAAATATTGCCTCATTACTCATAAGATCTTATAATCTCCACATGGTATCTCCCAAGACAACATAATTTGCACAAAATCATTAATAATTAATTATTACTCCACTAATAATCACATTAATTATTTTGATCATTGGCATATAATATTCTCCATAAACACAGAAAAACATTCACCTTTTAGTTGTATATTAATACAAACATGTGTGCAAATTCATCATCCATCATGAAATATTGAGACTAACACATTCAACATATGTTCAGAAACAACATTAACATCATACTCTTATCAGATAATTTATCTTCCAATCAATGACGATAAATGATACTCATCTACCAAACGTAATTATTTTATCATCATGAATCACAAGAAGACAAGAACTAAACTCATAGATACCATACCTCATTCAAGGATGAATATTGATAATAAAATAAGATAATACCATCCACTCATAAACCTTCAAAAACTTTCAGCATACTACCACGACATTGTGTCCCGTTTTTCGAAGAGTAAATGGCAGAATCAGCTCACGACTTCAACTAAAGAGTTGTAGCCCTTCTTCTTAGCTTTCCAACGCCATATTACACGTCCCAATCAGAGGTCTAGAGACGGAGTTATTGCCATAATACCGAATTGTTGTCTCACTCTCAACGAGATGAATCTTACCAACGAAACAAGATAGCCAATTGAAACAATTCCAATGACTAGTGATGAACACAACCACAATAATAGTGACATGATTTTGTTTCTCAATTGTTGGAAATATAGGGTCACTATAGGGGCGATATATAATTAGTAAATACACGTTGTTGTGTCGTGGTATGAAGATCACTGAATGAGAAACGAAATCGCCCCAACTATGGTACAAATCGGAATGGGCGTCGTCCCCCAAGGTCACACAACACTCCTAAAAGATTGTGTACTCAACCATTAGGAGTTGGAACTCGATGGTATACTCAGAATTTATCAAGAGATTTGGATGATGAAGTCTTTGATGTATATGCCCATATGTCTTATTATTCTCATACTTGTATAGTAAGAGTCATATGAGACTACCCTCAAAAGGTATCCAAAATCACTTTATGATGGAAAATGAATTGTCATTATTCTAAACATAATGACATTCAAAACCATACTAATAAATTAGGTTTAATATGCTACTAATGGGAGATGCTCTTACTATGCAAGAATGGTCAACAATTCCACTTTGCATTATTTCTAACAGCCGCTACTGTCTTTCTGCTGCTACCCTCGTTTTACGGTTGATGTTTTTCGTATTTGTTGTTGTTTCTACTGCGTCTTGCTGCTACTGCTACTGTGCTGTTGTGCGTACTGTTGATGTTGTCGTTCTATTGCTTATGTCGCTGGCCGGTTGTTCTGCCTTGCACTGCTATTCATTGATTACTGATGCTACTGTCGGTACGGGTGTTGTTCTTCACTGTTTGCTCAGTTCGATGTCGAATCGGTGCTCTTTTCCTTCTCCTAAGTCCTACCTGGTCAATTTGATTCCTCCTTCCCTCGGTTTTTGCTTGTCTTGTTTCTCATGTTTTCTTCCGTCCCTTTTCGATCTTCCTTAGGTCCGACTCTTTGTCCCTATTCTCCTCGTCCTATTCTCGTTTGTTTCCGCTTCAAGGTCTCGAAGTTCTATTGAAGAGCAAGAGTAGGAGCATGACATTCAAATTCAAAGTTTAAGTTGGACTAAGTAAGAAGGACAAGTACGTGTTCGTTTCGGTTATCGACTTGAGGTAACTATTATCATATATTTGAGTAGTAGTATGTAGTAAATATTTTAACTTTGGTTTTCTAATTTTAGCTATTTATTATTTGCTAAAATATTACTTTTAAATTGTGTGACTTATAAATATTTTACAAGTTTTCGATATCGTTTTATAAATCGTTAGTAATTTAATTATTTACGATCGTTATAATATTTTGTTGGTTATCGTGACACTAGTAACTAAATATTAACGATTTCATATTTTCTTCATATTTCGTTAATTTATAGTTTTAACTCAAAATCGTATTTGTATATTATAATCGAGGTTTGTATACTTGTTTAAAAAATTAATTTTCGTTTTACGATTTATACTAATAAATGAGAAAATAGTCGATTTTGTTTTAAATATATTTTTAGTCGAGACTATTTTCACTAATAATTTCTTAATTGTTTACAATTGACTATTTTTAGTAAAATCCGTATTATTTATTAATAAAAGCTATTTGCTAAAAATAATTTGAAACCGTTGTAAAATTCATTTCATTTATAAAACTCGTTGACTCAATTAATTTTGATATCGTTTTTCTTAAAACATCTATTTTCTAAAATTTATACTTTTAACTCGATTTCTTAATTATTTATAAAATACTATATAGTTACTTATTCTATTTTATTTATATTTTGAGTAACGAATTTAGAAATATATTAAAGTTACGATAACGACGATAATAATAAAATGTTGATTTCGTTAGAAATATTATTTTATACATTTCACTTATTTTAATCACTTACGTATTCTCTATACCAAATTTCTATTTTAAGTAAGTTTCTAATATTGGTAAGTTTCTATTTATAGAAAGTTTTCCTTTTATATAAAATGTTTATTCTTTTTATCCTCATATTATTTTTATCGATTATATTTATTTTTGATTATCGATAATGGCAGTTTTGGAGTTATGGAATAAAGTCAAGTGTGGGGTTAGAGTAATATAGTCTGGGATGTACGTTTTTGCCATCAGCTATAAAGCCGGTGTGCCCATTTGGGGCACATTTGGTCGGTGAACTGGGCGTAGTTTCGCCCAGGAGAGTGTATGTTTTGACCTTAAGCTAGATATCGCATCGTGTTAGTCGCCGTCAGCTGAACTAGACATATTTGTTGAGTTGCCTAGCTAGAGAATGGATTCTGTTATGAGTTAAGTCTACAGTTCTCGAAACTAGTTTCCAGTATTATCCTAGTGAAAGTCTAGCCTTGTGCACACTGATCGAATTTCCATAACGCCAGTTTTGAATATTATTATTATCGATTGGTTTTGATTTGCAGGTTGGCAATGTTTTAAGTTTTCTCTAAAATCTTATTTTATTATATCGTTTTAATGTTTTTCTTTTTAACTATTTTGATATAGTAATACTATTATTTTTCCATATGATATAATATGGCTGGGAGAATGTTCGAGTTACTCCCCACTGACGTGGCTGTTATGTTTATAACATGACAGGTATTTGCTGCTGGGTTTTGGGTGTGAGCTAGCGAGTAGCGTGGATCCTACTCTTTCTTTATTCATATAATTTATGGATTTGTATAACCCGTTTGGTGAATTTTCTTTTTAGCCCTTTTGTAAAAAGAGACCTTTGTATTGACTTACCATTTCTTTTAATAAGATATTGTTTGTCAGTGTGTTTTAATCCTAACTCTACAGTGTTTCCGCCACTGTATTGTGTTAGAATTTCTAGAGGATTACACTTTGATTTTTGCTTTGAAAGTCCATTCTCCTGTCAATGAAACTGATTCTATTATGACTGACAATTTAAAGATTCCATCTTTGACAGAAAAACATGAAGTTTTAAGCACCATCAATAAGCCTAATGGTGACTCAATTGATAATTCTAGTTGTCAGCCTACTGACCCTTCTTTTGAGATCACCGTTCCTGATGAGACTGATGATGTTGTTGATTATTCAACAGAAGGGCTCCTCACTGAGGCACCTTTAGAGGATTTGATGTGTTTTGAGAATTGTGCAGGTGAATCAAACCCTTGGAAAGCCGAGGTAGATGCTTTTGAAGCGGCACTAAATCATCCAGGAACCCTCGAAACAGAAAATCTTGAGGTATATCGGATTGTGGATACCCCCGTTGAGGTAATAAATCATTCTCATCCACTTGAACTTCCTCCTTGCCTCGATGATAGTACAGGTATTTCTCCCGTCTCGCATGAATTAATTGTGAAAAATAATATTGTTGATTTGAGAGGTATTAAGTTGTCTTACATGCCCGATAATTTACGTTATTATTATCCACCATTTGTTGACGGTTGGGATTATATGTCGAAGAATTATGAGAGTTTCCAAAAGAGGTTCGACAAACTGAGACGGTCCTTCACATTGATTTTATATGATGTCGTTATTCTATCTTGGTGCTACTTATGCTTTTGTTTAGCACATGCGCAGGCATTTGATCAGCTTCTACGAGCTTTATGTTATTTGATGGTTATGAGTCTGATTACTAGTCCCGCAGTTGGTTGCTGGTTCGGGGGGACTTATTTGTGGCATATATTGTCGGTATCTTCCCTTATTTTTCTCTTACTTTTTTTTTCAATTTTTTTTCCTTCTATCTTCCTTTACCCGTTATATTTTTGTCCTTTTTTTTTATCTTGGTTCACAATGAGGACATTGTGTGATTTGGTTTGGGGAGAAGTTTTGTGTGTTGTGTGTTTATTTCGTAAAAAAACATTTTTTATTTAATTTTCCATTTTTTCGTGTGATTTTGTGTGCTTTGGCCTAGAGTCGTGTCGGCAATGATGACATTGTATTTGTCGCATGCTTTTCCCTAGTTCTTTGCTCTTCCTTGTGAATGACACTTATTTCCCGTTATTTGAGTTTAGTATTTCTTTGATCTTGTCGCCGATTATGTTTTGAATGCCAAATGACTAAATTGACATGTTGTCGAGTAAGCTACTTATATTGTGAGACTTAGAGCCTTAAACTGATGACATCCATGATCAGTTTCATATAGGTTGAGAGTAGTACTCCTTATGAGACATGTAACATAAAATTGCATAAGCATGACATTCGTCTCTTAAATACCTGTATGCATTCGGTTTGTGATTGTGACACATGTAGAAGAGGCGATCCCCTTTCTTTTATCTAATTCCCATGAAGTTCACATAGCCATAATTTGACTTGTTTTGATCCGTTTATTAACTACATACCATATTTGTCTACCCTAGTCAAGCTAGTTGGTTAACTAGACGGAATTATTTTTTGCGAGTGAAATTTGATACCATGTAGATTGAGGAAGGGAATTGAAAAAAAATGATGAATGAATTGAAAAAAAATTAATAAAATAAAAAGCAAAAAAGAAAGGAGATAGTTTTAAAAAAGAAGAAAAAAAAGTGAAACAAGAAAAGGAATATGTTTTTGCCATGAGAAAAGAATTGATCTCTTTGTTTTCGTAGTTGTTGGTGCGAAGCCGGTTATGAAAGGTTGAAAATAAGGTGCTTGGTACTACTTGTAATTCCTTTGATTGAAGTTTGGTAAGGATGAAATAATTCTAATGTTGGTTACGGTTGTACTAGCTTGGCTTTTACCTCCACATATCCAAATCATTTTGCCCCTTCTTACCCGACTAGCCTCACTTTATACCATATGTAAGTCCTCGGCATGTGTCTTGGTCCAATTGAATGTGTATGTACAGTTGGTAGAGATTGGTATCATGTTAGATTGCATGCATGTTCTTTATAATTCGCAGTTAGGTGAGTGTTGTGTCTTTCTGATTCTACATAAACTCACAAGATTGCCCTTATTGAGTGATGAGTGTAAACCGTAAGGAATCTCGACATAGAAGGTTGTGCAAGATTAAAAGTTTGGCATTTGAATGTTGATTGGAGCTTGATTTTTGAAATTCTTTTACTCTTCATCTATTTGCTATAGAATTCGTTTCTTTAGCCTAGGTGTCATTCGCTTGTTGGAGTATTCGATGTTGGGTTTCGTGTTAGTAATTAGTTCAGAGCCATTGTTTTTATTCTTGTCCATACTCTTTGATGGTTGCTTTGCTTAGGGACAAGCAAAGGTTTGGTTTGGGGGGATTTGATGAACTCATTTCGTATATATATTTAACCCCAACTTTTTCTTTATTTTGGTTCATTTTATGTATCCTAGGAGTCGTTTTTTTAGCTTTTCATCCTTCTTTGTTATGTCGGGTATTTTGTTTACATTTTGTAAGAAACGAGACAAATGAAGGCGATTGAGTTATATTTTGGGCAATGACGAGAGTCGAGCCATGAAATCTACAAGGAAGAAGTGATAAAAGTTAGAGGGTACTAAGTGAATACTTGAAGAAGGATGTGAAGTAAAGAAACAATAAGAAACGACAAAGAAATAAGTTGGAAAGCTCAAACAAATGCAAATCGAGAAGAAAGAACGATCACTAAAACAAGGGTCAACTTCAAACATGAATATCTTGAGTTCTAAAGCTTTGATCGATCTAATTCATGTGGCAATGGAAAGCTCTTTTTCTTAGCTTTCCAACGGTATATCGCACGTCCAATTCTGAGAAGTAACGAAGAAACAACAAGCATTTCAAATTCGTTGCGCAGTGCAGGAAAACCCGAACCGGTCGGGACAGACCCGAACCGACCGGTTCGAGGATGTTTCGTGGGATTTATATTTTTGGACTCCTTCACTTATCAGAACTCTTATTTTACGGGATATTCTTTCCTAATTAATTTTAGGAAAGTGGGAGTAATGAGACTCCTTATCATTATTAGTATAACTAGTATGAAACTCGTGATAAAATCACGGGGTTGAACGATAGATCTATTAGCATTAGAATGTTTTTCACTGACGTCGTAAGATACTACTTTATGTCCTACTTATTAGCATCGATCAGTGATGAAGAATATATTTTGACCAACGTCGTGTTGCCGTAATTGTTGTCAAGGTTGTGCACCCGCGTAAATTATTATTAGTATGATAGTTGATGTCCCGTTTATTGGAACTATAGTATACAGACGCTTTAATACACGCTTTAATCGAATTGGTCTTCTTCTTGTCCTTCATCGTAGGACGGGTCCAACGATGAACTACTCTGACATTCATGACCGTTAGCCTATCACCTTCTTTGACACTGGAGATGGTAACAAATTCTTCCATTAACATGGTAAGCAGTAGATATTCAGAAAACGATTGATTGATTGTAAACTTGTGGGATGTTATGGGATTAATTGTATGATATGCTTTGGGATATAAATAGCAGTAGACACCCGTAAGATACCGCTAGTATCTTGTTTTGATCTTATTTCAATATGAATCACATATTTTTTTTGTCTTACGGAGAATGTATATTGTTGTGATCTTATGTATCATACAGTTGTTGCATAATTGAAAGATAAGAATGAATATATTTTTGTACTCATATATGAAAGGTAGTACAATGTCCTTTCCGATATTAATGTCAATCTTTATGCAATTTCATTTTTGGAACACAATATACAATTTTGATTGTCTACGTAATATTCTCAATATATTTTGAACGTAATATATCCGTAATATACGTTAAGTAATATATCCGTAATATATATTTGAAAATGTCAATCTTTATGCAATTTCATTTTTGGACCGTAATATACAATTTTGACTGTTTCCGTAATATTCTCAATATATTTTGAACGTAATATATCCGTAATATACGTTTGGAAGTAATATATCCGTAATATATATTTTAACGTAATACATTGACCCAAATTTGATTTATTTTTTATATCGACCAAATTTACTTGATAGTTTTTTCATCACGTTAAAAGATATACAGTTTGTTAGTTTGACAATTTAATTCGAAGATCTGTACTTTTTTTTTATGAGACATCGTAGATTTAGTTTAATTATTTTTATTTGTTAACATAAACTAATATAAATAAAAATAATTATGTAGTATTATTTTTCTTAACGTATTATTTAATTTAATTATTCTTGTATTATGTATTACTCTTTTTATTTTTATTATGTATTATTTAATTTAATTATTTTTGTTAACGTAGATTTAAAATATTTTTGTCGTATATATTCCATATTATGTACTGTCGAACATATTGCGTATTATTAGCAGTTATTTCATGCGTATTATTAGCTACCAAAAATATATTACGTAAGGAAATATTTCATGCCTTTAATATTTAGCAGTTTAATATTATTCTGTCAAGTTATTTCATGCCTTCAGTTTTGATTACTTGCCAAAACTATTCACCAATTTAAACGTATATTATTAGAATAATATTTAGTCTGATAAATTTACTCACCAATTTAGAATAATTACTTACATATTAGTGTTAGAATTTATATTAGAATAATATTAGTATTCGAATAATTAGAATAATATTTTAGAATTTATTAGAATAATTTTTTGAATAATACCATTTATTAGTATAAACGGGTAAATAATATTAGTATACTAAATATATGAATAATATAAATACAGGGGTAAATAATATATAAATTATGAAGTAATGATTTTATTTTTGTAAGATATTATAATTACGTGGATAAAATATCGTGTTTGATTGAATATTTAAATTAGTGAACTGAAACTCGAAAATTATAATAAGTTAAAATAATTAAGTTAATACGTAAAGTAATTAAATTAAGTTAACATACGCAAATGTCTATTATTACAATAACAAATATTTTTTAATTTTACAGCATAATATACATAAATTCGTTGTAATTTTGTGTAATGATGTATAAAAATAAATTGAATAATATTCTGTAATGACAATTTCCCCCTTGTTTTATACATAGTAATGAAGAAGGGTTAAGTGATTGGACGATTTTGTCCAATTTAGGAGAGGGCTCGGATTAGAGTTTCGTGAATGTTGATGTTGCCACCTCAGCTGAGGTGGTTGATAAGTGTAGTTTGTAGTGCCTAATTTGTTGTGTTTTGGTCCCGTTTTCCTTGTGGAATCGCTCCTTGGGAGCGGTTTTTGGGTTACTTATGCTTCCTTTAGTTCGTTTTAGGTTCCCGGGACCATTCATGAAGAATTGGAACGATTCCGACTCGTTTCATACACTTTTGGGGCCAACGAAGAGAAGGAACGATCACTCGATGCCTTGGATTTGATCCCGAGACCTTGGGACCCATTCCCGAGCCCCTTAGGCTCGATCCCGAGTCCCGAGAATCGATGACAAACCCATGAGAAGCAAGGAGGGACCTTAAAGATCATATTGGAGGCCTACAAGGCTCATCTCCGACGGGAAGGACTTCATCCCGTCCGGGATGAGGTGCACAAATGCGATAGCTTCTGTCCTGGGTCCATCCCGACCGGGATGAGTTCATCCCGACCGGGACCACCTCATCCCGACCGGGACCACCTCATCCCGACCGGGACCACCTCATCCCGACCGGGAAGAGCAATAACACAGCCTGGTGTTATTGATAACACAGCCCGGTGTTATGCTTGATCCCGACCGAGAAGGATGGCCCATCCCGACCGGGACCATTCCTTCCCGACCGGGAAGAAGTGCTGTAGCCCGCAATTTATTCTTTTCTCCTCCTTCATTCTTGTAACCTTATAAATACTTCCCTCTTGTATTGTTTATGGAGGAGACATTACCCTAGACTCTCTTAGGCCTCCATTAAGCATTCAAACCCTAGATTAGTGTTCCTCACATTAGTTTTAATCTTCCTTTAATCTTTGGTTAATCATTGTAATTAGTCTTGTATTAAGGAGATTCTTGAAGATTATTCCAAGCTTGACAACCTTGGGGTTTTATTTGGGTTTCTTATTAATTCAAGTTCTCATCTTTTTCATCCTTGTTAGTGTGGTATAATCCTCTTCTTCCTTTTACTTTTGTTCTTTGTTTATTTATCAAGTTTGAATCTTTACTTATTGTTTATTGTTATTGTTTGTTTACTATGGATGTTTGGATGCTTAGTTTGATTTCTCTTGTTTTTGTTAGCCTTAGTCTCATAATGAGTGAGTAGATTACTAGTGGGGTTAGTAGAGGGATTAAGGGTAGATTGTGGGTGATTAGGGTTTGATTAGGGGTAAAGGTTACATCTTTGTTGCTAGTCACATATTGGGCACAACATGTGTTTGTTGATTTGCTTGTGTGGATAGTAGTGGCCAATGCTTCTGTGGACATGACGTAGGTCCACCCCGACGCGGCGAAGCTCGGGAGTATCGAGGATGTATGAGAGTTGTGGTGTGTATGGGTGTATGTGTCGGTTTCCGAGGGTCAAGGAGGCTCGGAAATGGTGTTTTGTGCTTAGGGTTTGTAGTGTAGGTATGTAGGGTTGTAGTAGGGTTGAGAGTGACTGAAATTGTAGGGTTGAAGGTGTAAAAAAAGAAGTGAAATGCATGGGGGTGTCGTGGGGTATTTATGACATAAGGGCACTCGATCGAGTGGCCCTAGTGCACTCGATCGAGTGCCTACACAAATGGGCCTTATCCGGGTAAAAAGGCTCCACTCGATCGAGTGAGGTCAATCCACTCGATCGAGTGGGTCAAGACGGGTGAGATAAATAAGAAAGGTTGACTTTTGTAGATTTGGTAGCTTTTTGAATTTGATTCTTTGCGCCAAATGAACTTGGCTGGTTTTATGAGACGGTTTTGTCTTTGACCGGGTTTTGACCCGGTCGCCAAAAAGACGGGAAATATTTTTGGTGTCGGTTTTGGCCCAAATTAGTTTCATTTGACTCGGAACGACCCACTGGGCCTGAATTTGAGGTCTGTTTTGTGAGATTTTTACTCCGCTAAAAGTCCATGTCGGATATTATGAATTCCGAGCCCAAATCCGAGTATACTAAGTCACGTTGACGTCCAATCATCATCGGGTGTTTTTCGGAGACTATCATAGACACGTGGCAGTCAAAATGCGGGTGTCTACAGAGCCCCCACTCTGACTGAGGCTTGGACAAGGCGAAAGTCAGAGTAGCTACCAAGCCCGTTAAGACCTGGTAGACTTCCGGTCGGGTCGCTTATAGTCCATTAGACTTGCGTGAAGGGCTCGCCAGCCATAAGCAGAGGGTCATACCTGTCCTGACGATGATAGCTTCGCGGGGAGTCAGACTTGTAGCATAAGTCCTGGGCGCGACTATATGTGGGCCCATCCCGTATTTTTTCGGGGAAAATGCCGCCTCGGGCGTTCCACTGTGGAAGTATACGAGCTGTTCGGGCTTGCTCCTGAAGCCTTGAGTCATACTTGAGCTGGTGATTGCTCTGCGGGGAGTAAAGCTTGCCTCTTTTGGGGAGTAGGTGTACCCGTATGCCGACACATCGTACTTCCGATGTAGCATATCGGGGAAAAGCTAACTCCGTTGGGGAAATTAAATAATTTCGCGGGGACTTGCTTCTTGAAGTCTGGGGTCTACCTGTATGCTGACACATAACAACTTGCATGTAACATGTAGGTAAGATGTTGACTCTCGCTGGGGAGAAAAAGATTGAAAATTTTGGAAAGACGAAAGATTTTGACGCAAAGGTATTTTTAGAAAATCTTAGGAAAGCTCGGGACAGCTTGATTCCTATTCTGGGTTCAAGTTTGAAATCAGGCCTGCGCGCGCATAGGGCCCAGTTGGATGAGGAGGCAGTAGCAGTTAGGTTTTCAGTTAGGTTTCTCCATTATAAATATAGGAGATCCCTGCTTCAGTTTCTGCATCACAACTCAAATTCTCCTTCCCCTTTCTCAAAATCTTGTAGACTTTTAAGAAAGCTAAAAATTCCTATCATGGGCATCGATCACTTGACTGCCATGCTTCTTGCCTGGTCCCAATACTTTCGGGACGAGGAGAAGGTCAGGCTGACTCAAATGGGGATAGTCAATTTATTCCCTTTTCAGCGTCTGATAGTCGATTCGCATTTTTTGGACGCCTGTCTGTCGTTTTGGGACACCACCCATCACGTGTTTGCATTCCCAAGGGGCGAGATGTGTCCCTTGCCCGAGGAGATTGCGGCCATAGGCGGCTGGGGCCTTGCTATTCAGCCCGCCATTCCCCCGTTCTACCCGGATCCGAGGAGGAGATTAAGGGAGTTCTTGGGTTTGTCTCATGCTGAGGCAAACCGAATGGTGCAGGGAGATAACGTCTCCTTATTCGATCTGGCTGACAAGTTCATGAACCCAAGGGACGTGAGAGCCACCCCTGCTCATAGGCGTAGGGCGTTCGCCTTCTGCATGCTGCACTGCTATGTTTTCGAGGGGCTGATGGAGCTTGACTCATGCAGGGGTCAAATCAGGCTAATCGGAGTGGTTGACCAGATGGAGACTGGTCATAGCCCTGCTTGGCTAGCCACTGGGGAGATTATTACGGGTCTGGACGCTAGACGGCTCGACCCAACTCGACCGCTGACGGGGAGTACCCGTTTTTTGCAAGTATGCATCTCGAACTATTTTTTTTTTTTTTTTTTCACGTTTCGCGCGAATTTTCTGATTCGCGTAAGTCACTCGATCGAGTGGACCTGTCACTCGATCGAGTGACACTTTCATCGGGCTACTGCCTGTTTTTGACAGGCTTACTCGATCGAGTCAGCTTTTGCACTCGATCGAGTGGGCTGTAGCGAATTGCTCCGTTGCTTATTAAGCTTGTATATGCTTTTCAGATATGGCTGTCGGAGCGGTTATCGATCATAGAGACCCCTCCAAGCATTCCCAATTACCGGAGCAGTCAGATTAGCTCCCGGAGGCGGAAAATAAGCTCGAGTCATCGGATTGATCGAGCTTACTGGGACGAGGAGTTGGTGTTTCACGGGGGTCCTTTGATCAGGTGGACCGTCGCTTGGTGGTTCCTTTCGAAATTGACCGGACTGGCGAAGAGGGACCAAGCCCGATATCTGACGATCTTGTCCCTAGACTGGACGGTTCACATTTACCCGGACCGCCTCCTAAGGCAGTTCGGTTCATCTCAGCGCATCCCTGAGAAGGAAGCCATTATTAGCGTCCTGCTCCAATTGACGGACGCTATGTGCGACACTTGGTTGCAACGATGGTTCACTCGTCCCACATGGACGGTACCTAGCCCTTGCCAATCCGCTTGGGTATCGCGGGCTTTTCAGAAGTGGACTTCTGAAGAGGCCGAAGAAGCTCGAAAGGCCTTAAAAGTTGACGAGGCCATCGAATTGGTTCAGCGTGAGTCGGCGAAGGACAACAGAGACTTCTTCACCGGGGAACACAGTCCTGAGACCGCAGTTCGGGGAGAATCGGGTCTTACGTCACAAACTAAGACTCGATCTAAGGAAGTCGGTTCTAGCAGCACTCGAGGGCAGACTGACTTGGAACGACGACTTGGGCCGAGGTTGGCAGTCCGGGACCGACTCGGTCCGCGTGACCGGCTCCCTGAGCCGGTCAGGGCTCGACTTGGGCCCATTGATATGACAGGGGAGTCGGGCTCAAACACTCGAGCCCGAGCTAGAGAAGCTCCTGTGGTGATTCGGGAACGCTCCCCTCCACGTCGTCGTCAGTGGACAACTAAAGAGGCTAAGGACAAAGGGAAGGGCAAGATGCCCTAAATGCCGAGTCCTTTAGCTTTATTATTATTTAAGTATTATTATTATTTTTATTGTGTGCCCTTTTTGTATTTTTTGAATTCCTGCACTTTGTAATTTTCCGAGTTTATCGGGATTTTTTTTTTTGAATTAATAAAAGAAGTTTATTATTAAACCGCTCCTGCCTTTTCTCGATTGCATTGGTTGTACCCTTTTGAGGGGTTGCCTACGTATCCGCGATTAGCAGAATCAAACCAAACGTAGTTCAGGCATAGGAAATTTGCAATCTCGAATTACACCAAGACTATTGGTTCAAGATGTTTATGACAGTAGAATAAGTAATTCTAGCTCATTGACTTGCTTTTTGTAAAAAAATGATTTTGATAAAATTTGCTAATGACATTGAGAAATGGCTAAGGGTAGTAGCGCTTCAGCTGGTCCAGGTTGGTTGGGTTGACAAACTCGTTCCCATCCAGGTCCGTCAGCATCACTGCTCCCCCTGATAGGATCTTCTTCACCAGATATGGCCCAGCCCAATTGGGTTTGAATTTTCCCCTCGGGTCAACTGGTAGTAAAGCCCGGATTGACTTAAGGACTAGGTCGCCCTCCTTAATGTTTCTGGGCCTTACTCTCTTGTTGAAGGCCCGTTGGATCCTCCTCTGGTAGATTTGGATATTATTGAGGGCACGAGACCGTCGTTCGTCTAGTAGAACCAACGAGTCATATCGTGCTCGAACCCAGTCAGCTTCGGGTACTTGACTTTCTAGCAGAATTCTGAGGGACGGTACCTCCAGCTCGACTGGTTGGACAGCCTCCATCCCATAGGTTAGGTAATATGGTGTCGCCCCGGTTGCGGTGCGAATTGACGTTCGATATCCCCATAGGGCAAAAGGTATTTTGTCGGGCCAGTCCCGGTAATTATCAGCCATCTTTTTGAGTATGGTGACGATTGTTTTGTTAGCCGCCTCTACTGCTCCATTTGTTTGGGGACGGTAAGGCGAGGAAGTATGCCTTTGGATTTTATATTTGGTCAGCAGGGCCGCAGTCTCGGCTTGAAAATGAGTCCCGTGATCACTGATAAATTCAGCGGGAATCCCATATCGACATATTATCTTGTTTTGAATAAACTTGGCGACATGCTTGGCAGTGAGAATGCGATATGATTCAGCTTCGACCCATTTGGTGAAATAGTCGATAGCTACCAAAATGAAGCAATGCCCACCGGTACCCGAGGGATTTATTTTCCCGATTATGTCGATACCCCACGTCGAGAATGGCCATGGTGACGTCATGGTATAGAGTAGTGATGACGGCATATGTTGCACATTGCCAAAGATTTGACAGTTATGACAATGTTTGACATACGACCGGCAATCGGCTTCCATGGTATTCCAGTAATAACCGAGCCTCATGATTTTCCGGACCAGCATGTGGGCATTCATGTGTGGGCCGTTCTCACCATCATGTACTTCGGCCATAACCTTTTCAGCCTTATACTTGTCAACACAAAGGAGAAGAGCCCCCTGTGCCGTCTTTTTATACAGTTGTCCGTCGTCGGTGCGGATGAACTAGGTGGCTAGCCTCCGTAAGGCTTTCTTGGCTCGACCTTCCATCCCGGGAGGATATTCTCCGTTTGTCAGGTATTTTAACACGGCTTGGTACCATGGTTCGGGATCAGTTAACTCAATGTCTTCGATATCGCAAATGTATGCCGGCTCAGACCGTCTTTCGACGCAAATTGGCATACTGGTCACGTGGTCGGGAATATTCAGTAAAGACGCCAATTTTGAGAGTGCATCTGCGAACTGATTTTCTTCCCGGGGTAGGTATATATATTCTACCTTTTGGAATTGTTTCTCGAGATCTCGTACTCGTGCCTGGTAGGCCACGAGATTAGCATTTCGAGTTTTCCATTTTTGAAGTGCTTGGTTAATGACCAAGGACGAATCACCATGTACCCGGAGATTTGTAATCCCCAGATTGGCGGCGGCTTGTAGCCCGTAAATGCATGCTTCGTACTCGGCTGCATTATTAGTAACATCAAAGTCCAGTTTGATGGAGACGGGAGTATGTTCCCCTTTTGGTGAAATTAGGAGGATCCCGACTCCGAACCCTCGAAAATTAGATGCACCATCGAAGTATAAATCCAAGTTTCAGTATCAGTATGGAAAATATCTTCATCTGGGAAGGACCAAGTGTCGGTGTGTCCTTCCTCGGTTATCGGGCTATCGGCGAGAAATTCAGCTACTACTCGACCCTTAATAGCCTTTAACGGTACAAACTTTAAGTCGAACTCTGCCAACATTAGAGTCCATCTAGAGATTCGGCCGTTGAGAACGGGCTTTTCGAAGATGTATTTGATCGGGTCCATTTTGGATAGCACATGGACCTCGTAACTGAGCATATAATGTCGGAGTTTCTTGGTAGCCCAGACTAGAGCCAAACACGTCTTTTCGAGCATGGTATATTTGCACTCATACTCTAAAAACTTCTTGCTGATGTAGTAAATGGCTCTTTCTTCGGAGTCAACTGTCTGAGCCAGCATAGCCCCCATGGCTGTCTCGGTCGTCGTTAGGTATAACGACAGAGGCAAACCGGGTTGAGGTGGCATTAAGACTGGCGGTGCAGACAGAATTTCCTTGATCTTGTCGAAAGCAGTTTGGCACTTGTCATCCCATAGTACCCGTTCTCCCACTTTCAGTTTCTTGAAAATTGGTTCACACACCATGGTTAATTTGGAAATGAACCGACTGATGTACTGGACTTTCCCGAGGAATCCCCTTATTTCTTTTTCGGTTTTAGGAGGTTGCATCTCGGTAATGGCTTTGATTTTAGCTGGATCGACTTCGATACCTCGTTGGCTAACGATATGACCCAGTAATTTGCCTGATGTTACCCCGAAACTGCACTTTTGAGGGTTTAACCTCATGTTGTATCTGCGCAATCGGGTGAAGAATTTTCTTAGGGCGGTGATGTGACCGTCCCGTTCTTTGGATTTGACGATCATGTCGTCTACGTAAACTTCTACCTCTTTATGCATCATGTCGTGTAGTAAAGTGGTAGCAGTCCTTTGATATGTGGCCCCGGCATTAATGAGACCGAAAGGCATGACGGTATAGCAGTAAGTACCCCAAGGTGTGGTGAAGGTAGTCTTACTCATGTCTTCTTTCGCCATCTTGATTTGATTATACCCGGCATACCCGTCCATGAATGATAGAAGGGCATGATCGGCCGTGTTATCCACCAGTATGTCGATGTGTGGTAACGGAAAATCATCTTTCGGGCTCGCCTTGTTAAGATCCCGAAAGTCTACGCATACCCGCACCTTACCGTCCTTTTTAGGAACCGGCATGATGTTTGCCACCCAGTCCGGATACTCGGACACTTGTATGAAGCCGGCTTTGAATTGTTTGTCGACTTCTTCTTTTACCTTGAGAGACCACTCGGGCCTCATCCGACGAAGCTTTTGTTTGACCGGTTTGCACCCGTCTTTGATTGGTATGTGGTGCTCGGCTATTTCCCGGTCTATCCCCGGCATGTCCTTGTAGGACCATGCGAAGACGTCCTTAAACTTTTGGAGGAGGTTTACGAACTGTTGTTTCTCCTCGGGATCTAAGGATAACCCTATCTTAAGTGTCTGAGGCTCTAAGGTTGTTCCCACATTTATGGACTCGGTTTCTTCGATTACCGGGTTCCGGGACTCCCTTTGCTCTAGTTGCTCGATCAAATGCGGAGGTAAGGGTACCTGTTCGTCTGATTTCTCAATGTCATAGCATAAAACATTTTTAAAAGCAGAATTTGAAAGAGACAAGTCGTAAGCAGAACGGTTGTTATTATTGATTGAAAATTTGGAGAACAGCTCAAAGAGAGCAGCCATCTGATCATTGGTCAGTGGCGGGATAGGTAGGGCACTCGGGACAGACCCCGAAGTGCCAGCAGCAGGAATGATAAAAGGGAGGGGGGTTACAGGAGTGACTCTAGCACCGACTTCCCTAGACTCGACCTCAGACTCTGACTCAGACTCCGACTCAGACTCAGACTCAGACTCAGACTCAGGCATGTCTCCCTCTCCGGTGACCAGCTTGTAGATCCTTCCCTGGCTGTCAGTCCACTTGACAGTCTTCCTCCAGGCCCTGTTTCCCGTCTCGGAACCCACATCCGAGATCAGCTTGGTCGGGTCAAACCTGTTGCTGCGGAGAATCAGGTTGACCAGGTCTTCCTTTGGAGTTAGGGCTACGGTGTCTTCCCCAAATAGTAGCCCTAGTGCGGGCTCAGCATCTTCAGCTCCGTTGGACTGGATGAGGGCGAACACATCATCCGGGATGTAGTTGCAGTCCCGGGCCAAGTGGGTCCCGAGCTGCATAGCATTGGGTTGGTGTAGACCAACCTGGATAGCCCCAAACACCGGTGTGACAAAGTAGTCAGCCAACCGTGGGCTATAAGGGCTCAAGTAGATACCCTTAAGGATGTTGCAGGCCTTTTCGATCCCTGCTCGGACAACATTGTCGGGGGTGATGTCATAACCGAGACCAAAGTGAGATTCTTCGTCTTTGAGAACCTCGATGATCTTCCCAGCTGGAAGATCGGGTCGAGAAGTAGCCCCTGGAAAGTATCCTAGGTTTTGGAGCATCATGTCGATACTCGTAGTGAAGTAAGGCCTAAAGAGGTACTCTTCCTCGATCATCCCCACAAAATCGAACCCCCAGAGGTCCGTGCGTCCCATGGCGTTACAGCTAGCCACAGTCATTGGTGTTGCCTCTAAAGTGATGACATCGTTAAGCAGAGGCATCTTAATCTTTCGGTGGAGGGTGGAGGACACCGCCTTGACCGCGTGGATCCAAGGCCTACCCAGGAGCAGGTTGAATGATGAGGTGACATCGATCACCTGAAACTCGAGCTCCTTCTCTATCGGGCCAGTGATAATGGTTAGTTTCACGGCCCCAGCTACCGACTTCGGGCTCCCATCGAAAGCTTGGATGGTCTGAGCAGTCGGAACATAGTCAGCCTCGGTAATGCCGAGGGCTTTTGCGGTCCTAGAGGAAGGACGTTCACAGCAGACCCGTCATTAACTAGGGTCATGGGAAGGTATTTTCCTCGGCAGACCACCGTGATGTAGAGGGCCAGGTTATGGGTGGTTCCAAATGGTGGTAGGTCGGCTTCGGAGAAGGTGATTACCGGCCCTTCTTCCTTGGCCTTGCCCTTCAGGTGGGGCAAGATCGTGGCTACCATCTCAACGGGTGTAACCAAAGACTCAACCTTGATTTGATCGAGAGCCTTTGTGAGTGCTTCCCGATGTTCTTGAGAGCTAACCAGGAGTTGCCATATAGTGAGGTCAACTCGGGTCTTCTTCAATTGTTTCACAAGAGCCGTTTCAGCAGTTGGCTCTTCAGAGGCGACTTCCGTAATGACGGTTGTCGGGATAGGGGTGTCCCTAGAGCTAGTGGCTTGAAAGGGACGACCAAGGTGGTTACTGGTCAAGACTCGATATTTAGTCTTTCGAATCTCCTCGGCGGTGATGGGGACAGCTTCCCCTTTGGTAAGGTAGACGTCTTCCTCGTCGTCGAACCAGATCCCGTTCACTTGCGGGATAAATGGGGAGATAAGGTGAGAGCAATCGATCACCTCCCCGGTAAAGATGGCGTGGGAGCTGAAAGGGTTCTCCTTGTTACTGGGCTTATCTCCGGGCAGCGGGATTTTACCGCTTTCAATCAGGTCCTGAATCAAGTGCTTCAGCTTCCAGCACTTCTCAGTATCATGCCCATTGCCTCGATGGTATTGGCAATAGGCTTGAGCATTGTAGTTCTTGGAGCGTTGCTCGACCGGAACTTTAGGAGTTGGGCCTATCGGTTGGATTAGGCCTTTCGAGGACAGCCTTTGTAAGGCATAAGTATAGGTCGTACCTATATCAGTGAAAACCCGAGGTGGGGTGTTTCTCTTGGACGGGGCATCTAGCAGATTAACCGCGTCGAAAATGCTGCGGGTTGCAGCTTGAGGCTTGGTTGTGGAGGAAGAAGCCCCTTGGTAACCTTTAGCAGCGGCCTTAGTGAGGCCTTCCAGTCTCAGATCATCTTCAATCCTCATACCCATTTCAGTAAGGGTAGTGAAATTGGGTATGACGGCATATCGGAGGTGAACCCGGTAGGATGGGAGGAGGTTCTTAACAAAGGCCTCCACTAAAGTTTTCTCACTGGGCTTATCGACCAGTTTCACGCTGTAGACACCCACATTTTAACCGCCGGGTGTCTATAGTAGGTCCCGCCAAACACCCGATGATGATAGGACGCAAACGTGCTTTAATGGGCTCGGATATGGGCTCGAAATCATGGACATTTGGTTTAGGCTTATTAAGGAGTACAAATCTCACAGAACGGACCTCAAATCCAGGCCCAGTGGGTCGTTTCGAGTCAAATAAGACTAATTTGGGTCGATTCTGACATCAGGGGTAAAACCGTCTTTTAGCGACCGAGTCAAACCCGGTCAAAGATATCTTTTCCCGAGTCACACGATCTGGCCGTGTCCCTACGCGTCCAGTTCGGACTTTTCAGCAACTCATACACAATTATTATAGCAAAAATAGTCTCAAAATCCACATCCGAAGGAATACCGAAAAATTGTCCAAAAGCCGACGAAACCGTCCCATCCTACCCGGCCGAATCCGCGCCTACATACACACAAAAAAAACACTCAAAAAACCGACACCTTAACTCATCCACATCATCTCGACGCTCCCGTGCCTAAGCCACCGTCCGACGAGCCCTATACCGAGAACACAAAGCATGTAGGTTGAGGGTGTAAATCAAACCCGACTCTTTTCCTTTCTCTCTCCCTATCTCACGTTTTTTTTATTACCTTTTTCGTCCGTCTTTTTTTTTTATTTATTACGGGTCGTTCGTCGCATCATATTTATTTTCGTTAATAAAAACTTTTTTATAACGTTCTTAAAATACGATATCGATTCTCTAATCGTATATCGTATCTACAAGAACTAAATTAATTTATTCTCGTTGATGCTAAATAAAATCGTTACATCTTTTTAAACAAAATTCGACGATTTTTAACGCGGAGAGAATTAACATCTTTTTCGTTCAAAATTCTTTTTTTTTTTTATTTTTTTCGTTCAAAACGAACTTTTTTTCAAAACTTTTTCTAAAGTCATTCCGAGTATTCGATATCGATTTCATAATCGAATATCGAATACGACGAATATCGAAAATATAAGTTGAGTATAAATTAATCCATATTTGTACGCGATTTATAGGAATTGACGGTTTTCGACAAAATAAAAAAAACCCGGACAGACCGCCACGCGAGTCGCGCGCCATCCAGGCGGCTCGCACGGCGGCCTGATTCGGCCGAGCCCCTTTTTTTTGTTTTCTTCGTTTTCTATTTTTAATTCTTCTCGAACATTATATTAAAATGCGACCTTCGCGACATATTTCAATAAATTCTTTTTTCGACCTCGATCAACACGTGTTAATCAATCACGTGCCATAAATATTTTCCAAAATCATACATCTTATTTATTTATGTTATTTATTCGATTTATTCACCGTTACTAACTCGTTTTCTCGTGTTTGTAGCTTTTTATTTATTTTTATCGTTTTATTAGACTAAAACGAACTCACATGCTAAAATAACTTTGACGTTATTAGTTTAATATGCATTAAACGACTTAGCAACCCACTTTATTTTTCTCACATGCTTAGGAAAATAATGTTTGCATATCATTCAACCGTCGAACTAACCCGTGTACACCAAAAACGAACGATATCCTAGTAAAGGCCGCTAAGTGCGGGCGGGGTTGGGTGTTCTTAGTGAACTTCCCAACACGTACCCTCACCCCTTACTCAGAACCATGGTTTCCGGATGTCCGAATCCATTGGCAACGAGAGTCATTCAATATACGATTAACCGCCCAGTCGGCATCGGTATCGATATGCAAAGGGACGAGCCCAATAAACTCTGACATCGGAAATGGGCCGTAGTTTGTATACGGCCCACTACGACATAGAGTGGGCTCGAACGGTTCCGAATAACCACAAAATTCGGTGGCGACTCCTACTTCGATTTAAATTTCAATTTGACCATCTCATATGGAGATTCATTCGCCTCCCCAAACCCGCGCGTGGCCGCGTCGGGGTGGACCTATGTCATGTCCACAATTTGGCGACTCCGCTGGGGATCAACTGATGAGTCACTTACCATCGGCATCCCTAAGGTGAGACTCGAAAAGAAATCGTTCGAATAGTAATGTACACGTTTTAGTTCAATGGGCCATGCATAACCCAATCTTTCCCGGGCCGGTTACTTGTGACCGACGTCCCACTATACCACGGTGCATTCCTACATGGGTGCGCTAAAGACATCGATGGTGGAACTCGTTTAGGTTTTGCGGCATGTCCTAAGACCCACTCGGCTTAGGGAGTCCGTCCTCAGTACGAGAAAGCCATCGTTGTTGGTATAAACCCTATTAGACCGACCGAGACTTAGACTAGGAGCATACATGGTATCGTTATACTGTTTCCGTGACTACATACTAATTGGTCCGTGTCTCATATTTTTTTTTTTTTTCAAAAAACCGTGTTTTCAAAAAAAAACTTGCACCTTTTTTCGAAAACCATCCATTTTTCAAAACCCGGAAAGCTACCGAATTTAGGACTTATGATTTTGACTCAAAATAAGCCTATTTTTAGCCGGTATGCTGTCCAAACCTTTTCAAAAATTCAAAACTCGGCCCGATAAACCTTTTTTTCGATTTTCAAAAAAAGATCGGGCCGTCCAACCCGACTTTGCTCGGTTTTCAAAATTCAAACCCTCTTCTTCTTAGGACTTCCCGTATTTAGCAGTGTCGGGTCTTGTCATAAGTAGTAAGAGTCCATAGCGTCGAAACTCCGTCGATCTTACATCACGGGTTTCCACCCCATCCCAAGTCCTTCCTTACTAGTCAAGGCACGGCCCACCTACGTAGGACAAACTCTTACAAAGGGAAGCCCACTTACACAATCGAGTCCAAAGTCTGGGGATTAGCTTACACGTAGGCCCTTCTTTGAACGGGACTAGGCCCACTATGCCGAAATCCTAAAGAAAGCCCACCATCCACGAGTCACCCGTCTAAGAGTCGGTCTTCACCCCCACTCGGGGGCTACCCTTCAGCAGAGCGATCAATCATGGTTGCTCTAAGGGTCTTGTCTTACACGTGTCTCACGTACCCCACTTTTGAGTCACTTAGATGTCACACCATCTGAGTCTTTAGTCTTACTCGGGGGCTGTCCTCCACCCGAGCAGTCAACCACGGTCGCCTTAAGGGGTACCTTACGTTTATCCTACACCGGCGTCCTTATGATGCTTTCTTCGAGTCATACCTATGCTACGAATACTCGAGTCACATAGGATCTAGGTCGCCACGGTTAGTCCGAGAAAGTGACACGATCAAACACGGTCCCCTCGTTTTCGGACTTACCCTTCTGCAGCTCGAGTCCAATTCACGGTCGTTACTTTGTCTAGGTCAACGTTCGAGTATCCCAGTCCAAGAGTCTTAGTCATTCCCGTCACCCCGGGCCATGTCTAGTTTGACTCCCTCTCTTGCATTTGCGCAAAGCCGAGTTTAGGCGAGTCGTGGCACCTGTCGAAGACCTTACCAAAAAAAAACAACCAACCGAGCGTCCGAAAGTCCGGATTTGATTCGAGTCTAAGTCTGAGTTCGAGTCTAGGATACCCTACATCCTCATTTCCAAATCAGAGTCAGAGTCATTTGCATTCTGTCATCTTTCAATATTCTATTTCCCATATATACTTTCCTTATGTGTTTCCGAGAACATGATGAACACCATCATACACTGTGAGCACATGCACGTGACTATTATAGGCACATCTATAACGACTGCAGGAAATCGAGACCCGTGTTTTCCTTAACCTGTTCCATGTCTGACATAGAAAGCCACAAAACCACCCTTAGTAGGAGCGGTATCGAATCCTATGACAAATCTAGGTAGTCTCCTAGTTTGGGTCCAAGACGGGAGGCAAGCCCATTTCCCACAACAAACACCCATCCGATAAGATCAACCGATCCCTACCTTTGGTATCAGTCCAACCAAAATTCAAAAAACCCATGACCGGGGCTGAGAGGTCAACCAAAATTCAAAAAACCTATGACCGGGGCTGAGAGGTCAACCAACATTCAAGAAACCCATGACCGGGGCTGAAAGGTCAACCAACATTCAAAAAAAAAAACCATGACCGGGGCTAAGAGGTCAACCAGCAAAAATTCAAAAAAACTCCATGACCGGGGCTAAGAGGTCAATCAAAAAAAATCAAATACCCATGACCGTGGTCAACGGTCAACTCAAGTGAAAATCCTTTGACCGGAGTACGGTCAAATTCAAAATTATCAATACCATCCAATAGGGGAGTGACAATCAAGCTGGTCAGCTAGCACCACATCTAGCCTTCCCACATTACAACCCACAAGACCTTCTCGAGACCTAGGCTAGAGACAGCTCGAATTTCGAGGATTCAAGCTCCATAGGATACCCTAACCATTAGGGCCAGACATGGAAATCAAATCCCGCATTATCAAACCTACCCCGATCGAAGTTCGAGTCATTATTACTCGACTTCCCCCTTTCCTACCACATTACAATACCTTACCCTCGAAGCCTTAGCTCCACAAAATCAAACTCCAGATTTCGAATCATCGAAGCCACTTACTTCCTAGCACCACATTTCCAAAAACATCTAAACCAGTTACCAGCCCCAAACACGGGAATTCAACTTGCAGTCGGCATAGAACATGCCCGAATAGTTCACACCACCTCTGGGGGCTACCCCGGAAAATGCTCACAGTGACAGGATCAACATCCTAACTATTCTAGCCCTTTGGTCAAGACATCATTGGGAATGCACCTAGCCTACACCATTGCTATGGCTAGTTACACACCAAGCCCTAATAAACTAGGCACCATAATACATCTTTCAACACTGAACTACGGCTTGGTTTGATTTCACTACACGTGAATACGTAGGCAGCCTTTCAACAAAGGCACAACCACCCACATTGACACAAATTCAAAAGCACCATCATTCCGGTCACGACACTGTCATGTTCTCAGCAGTTAGCTTTGTCGTCCCGGGGGCTTCTCTTAGGCAGAAGTTCTCCATCCACTCACATAATCCAAAGACTTTCAAAAACTAGCCTCCTTTCTATAGTGTGTCCTAGTACTCGGCCCAGTCGAAGACAAGAATCTGTCAGAGACTCGAGACAACACCTACTTTGGGAACATGCCCCGAAACCAAAAAAAAAAATCAAAAGAACACCAGTCTACGGCATTGCTACCACAAAGCCCTGACGTACGGAAACAATTTCACTCTGAGGATTCGACCATGTTGCCACTCGCCTAGGCTACGGAATAGCGCAACTTAAGAGTCTTGTCATCTTAGGTGGCCCATCCCCTACCGAGTCACGGTCCAACCCTTAGGGAGTCCAGTCGTGTCTGCCGACTCGTCCGGTCACGTCCAGAGTCGAGTCTGTCGGTATATCTCCCTCTTCACCTAGGCATACAGGCCTAACCAGAGGATTTTTAGGAATCGGTGTCAGAATCTGATCAGGAATCAAGTCATCCCAAACATTCCTTTTCTTCCAAATTTTTCAAAATTTCCGCCATTTTCAAAAAAAAATTCGGTTTTTTCCAAAAGAAAATCAACCAAAAATCATTTTCTTCCCCAGCACGAGTCGATGTTTTATCTGTTTGTTGCATGCAAAACAGACAGGTATCCCAAGACTCCCGGAGAATTATCAAAGTTCTCAGTGAAAATTCAAGCAACATTTTCGCTGAGGAATCGGATGTATCAGTAAGAAGTACATCTGCAGCTTCTAATACAGGCTCCCGCGCAATTCAAAGATGGGACGTATCAGTAAGCGGTACACCCATAGCCTCCAAGGCAAACTCCCACGCAATTTCAAGATGGAGATTGTCTGCAAACAGACAAACCCAAGACTTTTTTAGTAGAAAGTCCCCGCGCCGTTATCAACATCTATCCAGGTATGATTTCTATCCTATGGCTGGCGAGCCCTTCACGCAAGTCTAATGGACTCTAAACGACCCGATCGGAAGTCTGCCATGTCTTAATCCTCGATTGGCCTGGTAGCTACTCTGACTTTCGCCTTGTCCAAGCCTCAGTCAGAGTGGGGGCTCTGTAGACACCCACATTTTGACCGCCGGGTGTCTATAGTAGGTCCCGCCAAACACCCGATGATGATAGGACGCAAACGTGCTTTAATGGGCTCGGATATGGGCTCGAAATCATGGACATTTGGTTTAGGCTTATTAAGGAGTACAAATCTCAAAGAACGGACCTCAAATCCAGGCCCAGTGGGTCGTTTCGAGTCAAATAAGACTAATTTGGGTCGATTCTGACACCAGGGGTAAAACCGTCTTTTAGCGACCGAGTCAAACCCGGTTAAAGATATCTTTTCCCGAGTCACACGATCTGGCCGTGTCCCTACGCGTCCAGTTCGGACTCACACACTACAACTTTTCAGCAACTCATACACAATTATTATAGCAAAAATAGTCTCAAAATCCACATCCGAAGGAATACCGAAAAATTGTCCAAAAGCCGACGAAACCGTCCCATCCTACCCGGCCGAATCCGCGCCTACATACACACAAAAAAACACTCCAAAAACCGACACCTTAACTCATCCACATCATCTCGACGCTCCCGTGCCTAAGCCACCGTCCGACGAGCCCTATACCGAGAACACAAAGCATGTAGGTTGAGGGTGTAAATCAAACCCGACTCTTTTCCTTTCTCTCTCCCTATCTCACGTTTTTTTTTATTACCTTTTTCGTCCGTCTTTTTTTTTATTTATTACGGGTCGTTCGTCGCATCATATTTATTTTCGTTAATAAAAACTTTTTTATAACGTTCTTAAAATACGATATCGATTCTCTAATCGTATATCGTATCTACAAGAACTAAATTAATTTATTCTCGTTGATGCTAAATAAAATCGTTACATCTTTTTAAACAAAATTCGACGATTTTTAACGCGGAGAGAATTAACATCTTTTTCGTTCAAAATTCTTTTTTTTTTTTTTTTTCGTTCAAAACGAACTTTTTTTCAAAACTTTTTCTAAAGTCATTCCGAGTATTCGATATCGATTTCATAATCGAATATCGAATATGACGAATATCGAAAATATAAGTCGAGTATAAATTAATCCATATTTGTACGCGATTTATAGGAATTGACGGTTTTCGACAAAATAAAAAAAACCCGGACAGACCGCCACGCGAGTCGCGCGCCATCCAGGCGGCTCACGCGGCGGCCTGATTCGGCCGAGCCCCTTTTTTTTGTTTTCTTCGTTTTCTATTTTTAATTCTTCTCGAACATTATATTAAAATGCGACCTTCGCGACATATTTCAATAAATTCTTTTTTCGACCTCGATCAACACGTGTTAATCAATCACGTGCCATAAATATTTTCCAAAATCATACATCTTATTTATTTATGTCTTTTATTCGATTTATTCACCGTTACTAACTCGTTTTCTCGTGTTTGTAGCTTTTTATTTATTTTTATCGTTTTATTAGACTAAAACGAACTCACATGCTAAAATAACTTTGACGTTATTAGTTTAATATGCATTAAACGACTTAGCAACCCACTTTATTTTTCTCACATGCTTAGGAAAATAATGTTTGCATATCATTCAACCGTCGAACTAACCCGTGTACACCAAAAACGAACGATATCCTAGTAAAGGCCGCTAAGTGCGGGCGGGGTTGGGTGTTCTTAGTGAACTTCCCAACACGTACCCTCACCCCTTACTCAGAACCATGGTTTCCGGATGTCCGAATCCATTGGCAACGAGAGTCATTCAATATACGATTAACCGCCCAGTCGGCATCGGTATCGATATGCAAAGGGACGAGCCCAATAAACTCTGACATCGGAAATGGGCCGTAGTTTGTATACGGCCCACTACGACATAGAGTGGGCTCGAACGGTTCCGAATAACCACAAAATTCGGTGGCGACTCCTACTTCGATTTAAATTTCAATTTGACCATCTCATATGGAGATTCATTCGCCTCCCCAAACCCGCGCGTGGCCGCGTCGGGGTGGACCTATGTCATGTCCACACACGCTCTCAGCCCTCCAGCGTTGAAGGTATTTGGTAAAACCTTCTTTCGGCTCTTGGGCCATAACTTCCAGAGATCTCATTGTGGTTTGGATCTCGGTGTTGTCAGCATAATTCCGAGCGAACTCGGTGGCCACATCATCCCATGTAGGGTATTTCTTCGGGTCTAGCCTGTAGTACCAGGCCCGAGGGTGCTTTTCAAGAGACGCAGCAAAGAGGTTCTTGAACATGGTGGAGTCCACCCCTTTGATGGCCATGAACTCCTTGAAGGCCCGTACATGTAGTAACGGGTCTTCAGTCCCTTCAAACATAGGCAAACCGGTGAGGTTCAGGTTTGCAGGCAGCTTGTCACTTAGCGGGTTATACTCCCGACTGTTTTCCCGGTGAATGTTGTTATTCCCAGTTAAATGCACTTGTTCTCCCAGTCGGCGGACCGAGCTAACCAGTTCAGCTAAAGGCCCGGTAGTTCCGGTAGTAGGAGTCCTGTGCTCCACCGAGGCCAATCGAGTGACGATAGCAACTTGCCCAGCCCTCATTTCATTCAGTTGGGCATCGATGTCGGCCTGCTTCTCGATCATGGAATCAACGGAGGCTTTCAGTTCAGCTAAGGCAGTTTCCATCCTGCGAGTGTGTCTGGTTGATGGTGGCCTGTCTGTAAGAACACCACGTAATCAGAAACCGAACCCAGTCTTGGAAACAAAGGAAACAGCACATCCCGAGCGACCCAAAAAGAAAGGACTGAGTGGAAAAGACTCGAGAAAGACATCTAGACGGATGACTCGTGGGTGGTATGACTTCCTTAGGATTTCGGCTTCGTGGGCCTAGTCCTGTTCGAAGGAAGGTCCACGTGAGATTACTCCCCAGACTTTTGACTCGAGTGTATGGACGGACTTTCCTTTGTAGGGGTATGCCCTACGCGGGTTGGTCGTGCCTTGACAGACAAGGCAGACTTGGGGAAACTCGTGATATAAGATCGACGGAGTTTCGACGCTATAAACCCTCTACGTACTATGCAAAGACCCGACACACGGATAGACGGTAGGTCCTATAATAAGGAAGGTTTATTTTAGGAAAGTTGAAAGTCGAGGTTTGAATGCAAAGATGAACGAATTTCCGAGAGTTTTGAAAACAGAAAACGGAATTTCGAAAACCGAGATTAGAATTTTGAAAAGGAAAAATTCCGAAAATCAAGGTGGTGGGGGTGGAAATTCGAGAATTAAAACGGACAGCATGCCGACTACAGAAAAGGATATTTTGAGTCAAATCGTTGATCCTAAATTTCGGCGGCATTCCGAGTTTTGAAAATTGGGTATTTTGAAAAAGTGAGTCCCGAAATGGGCAGCATTTCGGGTTTTTCAAAATTGGGTATTTTAGAATGACGGGTCCCGAGATGGACAGTATTTCGGGTTTTTCGAAAGGTGGGTATTTTTGGAAAGATGCAAATTTGAAATGACGGTTTTTGAAAAATTGACACGGAAACCAAGTAGCACGTAGTCAAACAAGCATTATAACGACGCTTATGTATGCTTTACACTAAGTCTCGGTCGGTCAAAATAGGGTCTATACCAACAACGATGGCTTTCTCATGTGATGGACGGACTCCCTAAGCCGAGTTGGTCTTAGGACATGCCGCAAAACCGAGACGAGTTCCACCATCGATGTTTTTAGCGCACCCATGTAGGAATGCACCGCGGTATAGTGGGACGTCGGTCACAAGTAACCGGCCCGGGCAAAAATGGGTTACGCATGAATCATTAGACTAACGCGCGCACACTAATCTACGAACGATTTCTCTTCGAGTCTCACCCTAGGAACCCCGATGACATGTGGTACATCAGGTATCCCCAGCGGAGTCGCCAAATTGTGGACATGACTTAGGTCCACCCCGACGCGGCGAAGCTCGGGAGTATCGAGGATGTATGAGAGTTGTGGTGTGTATGGGTGTATGTGTCGGTTTCCGAGGGTCAAGGAGGCTCAGAAATGGTGTTTTGTGCTTAGGGTTTGTAGTGTAGGTATGTAGGGTTGTAGTAGGGTTGAGAGTGACTGAAATTGTAGGGTTGAAGGTGTAAAAAAAGAAGTGAAATGCATGGGGGTGTCGTGGGGTATTTATAGGCATTACCCCACGACATAAGGGCACTCGATCGAGTGGCCCTAGTGCACTCGATCGAGTGCCTACACAAATGGGCCTTATCCGGGTAAAAAGGCTCCACTCGATCGAGTGAGGTCAATCCACTCGATCGAGTGGGTCAAGACGGGTGAGATAAATAAGGAAGGTTGACTTTTGTAGATTTGGTAGCTTTTTGAATTTGATTCTTTGCGCCAAATGAACTTGGCTGGTTTTATGAGACGGTTTCGTCTTTGACCGGGTTTTGACCCGGTCGCCAAAAGACGGGAAATATTTTTGGTGTCGGTTTTGGCCCAAATTAGTCTCATTTGACTCGGAACGACCCACTGGGCCTGAATTTGAGGTCTGTTTTGTGAGATTTTTACTCCGCTAAAAGTCCATGTCGGATATTATGAATTCCGAGCCCAAATCCGAGTATACTAAGTCACGTTGACGTCCAATCATCATCGGGTGTTTTTCGGAGACTACCATAGACACGTGGCAGTCAAAATGCGGGTGTCTACAGCTTCCTATACTTGTTTCTCTTCTTCTCATTGTTTGACTAGTATGTGTTTGTGTCGGGTTTTGTCTTAGACACGAGAGTGCGGACTTGGGTTTTGACGCGAGAGCGCGGACCAACCTTGACCTAGGTTTAGACGCGAGAGCGCGAACCGACTCTAGAACCTACACCCTTGATCACCCTATTACCCTTCTACACTTAAGAACCCGACCTAACCCTACTCCTTTCCATATTTGGTTCATCCTCCTAGTTACTCGTCATTTCTCTAGTCTCATTGTTTAGTTAGTCTCTAGTTATTCCATTTAGTCTTTTTTTAGCTATCTCGTTATTAGTCTAGTTCATATTCCTCCTCAACTATCATAGTTTACCAATTATCGTTCTCTTTGTGTTCGTTTGTGTGACTTAGCCTAGTTTTTAGTGGACCTAGTCTAGGCTTTGCAATACCGTCTCCGTGGACACGATCCCGACTTACCCTAGCTACCCACTAGGTATAGCCGGTTATTTAATGACGGTCGGGATTACGGCAAAATCCTAACCATCAGTGATCTCATCTTTTATAATATAATAATAAAGAATACTCGCCTTGGGGTTAGGTTTATTTACACTTTCATATTCAGTAGTTTAGTTTAGACTTTTTATTAGTATCAGAATTCTTCTAGTTTGTAATCATACTTTTAGATCGATCTTTCAGTTCTACGTAATTGGTATTTTTCTCTTTTCTCTTAGTTTCATATTGTGTTTTATTATGGTTAATTTCCTTATTACTTTATCTTTTAGTATGACTAACTAATTTATTTATCTAGGGTTGAAGGGGATCTATGTTAATTGAATTGGGGATATTAGCTTGATTATTTGTTTAATTGATCATTCATATGTTATTGCCTTACTACTTGTCTTGTATTATTGTTTGATTAATTAGTTTAAAAGGTTGAACTAGTTGAATGTTTAGGAACCCGAACCTAAGATCGAAAGTCTGGTAAGGGTAGACTTACAAGTAAGTGGGTAGGATAATCTGGTAAGTTGCGAGAGCTCGTCAGAATCCATCCTAAGGTTGACATAAGATCCGAAAGGCCGTGTCTTTGCCCTAAATAATTGTGATTGATTGACTGATGATTAATTAACTTCACCCAATTTAATTGCATAGTGAACCGGAAAGTCCTAGATCCTTTTAATATTATTAGAACCTTTTAATTTACATAATCTCATTAGTTTAGAAAACAATTCAAACAAACCGAAATTTAAATAGTTTAGAATCGATTATTAGATAATTAGCGATTTTCATCCATCTCTGTGTGGATTCGACCCTTACTTGTTGCTAGCTACCTTTTAGTTGTTCGTTAGGATATTTTGATATAGGTGATACGACTTTAGCCTTGTCAAACCCTTCTAAGTTGAGATCAGTGGATAGTTTCTCACTTATTGGTGTATAGTTTCTGGAGTTTTCAACATGAATGTTGTTCCCTTGGAGGGCATGGGATTGTTTTTCGAGCTTACGCACCGTGCTAATCAGTTTGGCAAATGGCCCAGTATTCACCAACCCAGAATTGAGGTCTTGCCGTTCAATGACAGTTAAGCGAGCATTCATGGCCTCTTGGTCGGCTCCTATGGCCCCAAGTTGGGTCTCAACCGTGGTCTGCTTGCTAACCATCGTGTCAAGCAAAGCCTTCATTTCATTGATGGTGTTTTCCATATCCCTATTTCTGGTTGTGGGTGTCATACTCTGCGAGAATATCCACGTAATCAGAATTTTTGCTTTGGAACTCGAACACGCCAAGGCATAGGAAATAGCGCGGGAGGAAAGACGACTCTGGTTCGACTCTCCTAAGACAAGTGTGTAGGGTACGATTCTCGGAGCGATTGTGATTAATCCCTCTGTCGGAGGATAGCCCCCAAGTGAGACTAAGGACTCTGATAGGACTCAGATGGTGTGGCATCTAAGTGACTCGAAAGTGGTGTACGTGAGACAACACGTGTAGGACATGACGTACCCCTAGAGCAACCGTGATTGATCGCTCTGCTGAAGGGTAGCACCCGAGTAGGATCAAAGGGTTTGTTAAGACTTGAGTATCGGACGAGTGACCCTTAGACGTAAGGATCACAAACCTTTAGCTACAGGGCTATGACTTGTAAAAGGTTGACTTGGCCTCGAGGAAAGGCAGACGGGGTAAGGGAAGAAACTTACGATGTGAGATCGCCAGAGCTTCGACGCTAGAGACCCTTGACTTGACTCGAATAAGGATGGCCCTGGGATTAGGGCAGACCCTTAAGTTAAAGGATTCTTGAATTGGGATGAATCGACTAACGGATTGAAAGACGGGCGAAATTCCTTTAGGAAGGGTCGTAGGGACCGTCCTATCGGAGTAAAAAAATCGCGTGGGGCTTTCTAGTTAGGACTCGAGTGTTTAGACGAACCTTTCATTTACGAGTGTATGAATCGTGTTGGTTGGTTATGCCTTTAGAATAAGGCGGACTAGGATGGGGAAGAAACCTGTGATGTAGGATCGACGGAGTTTCGACGCTACAGACTTTCGACGAACTACGTGAAACCAGACACACGGATTACGGTAGGCCCTAGATCGAAAGGTTTCGACGGTATAGACTTTCGACGAACTAGGTGAGACCAGACACATGGATTACAGTAGGCCCTAGATCGAAAGGTTTCGATGGTGTACACTTTCGACGAATTAGGTGAGACCAGACACACGGATTATGATAGGCCCTAGATCGAAAGGTTTTGAAAAGAATTGGATTTTGAAAATTAAGAGGACGGTCCTGACTTTTGAAATTGGTAGTATGCCGATAGGACCGATTTTTTTTTATAAGTCGAGAGTTTTGAGTTTTGAAATGGGCAGCATGCCGGCTAAAAATAGGCTATTTTGAGTCAAATCTTAAGTCTAAATTTCGGCAACATTTCGAATTTTTGAAAAATTGACATTTTTGAAAGGACGCATTTCTTGAAATGAGGGTTTTCGAAAATGACACGGAAACCAAGTAGCAAGTAGTCACACAAGCATTATAATGACGGCATGTATGCTTTACACGAAGTCTTGGTCGGTCTAGATAGGGTCTATACCAGTGCGTATAGCCTTTCCGATAATCGGGACGGACTCCCTTACCAATTTGTATAAATAAATATCGCGAAACCCATACGAATCAGCTATGAACACCTTGACATAACCAATTTAGAATACATCGCGGTATAGTGGGACGTCGGTCACAAGTAACCGGTTCGGGTAAAATTGGGTAATGCATGAACCATTAAACTAAAATGTGTACTTTAGTAACCAATCAATTTCTTTTTGAGCCTCACCCTGAAGATCCCGATGACAAGTTGTACATCAGGTATCCCCAACGGAGTCGCCAAATTGTGGACATGACATAGGTCCACGCCCGGCACGGTTAGGCGTGGGTTTGGCTAGGCGGATGTTCTCGTGTGAGATTGATCTCGAATTGAAATTTGAATCGAAGTTGGAGTCGCCACCGAACTTTGTGGGAGTTCGGACCCGTTCGAACCCACTCTATACTTAGGCATATCGCGCACAAAGCACGGTTTGCCTTATACTACTAGAGTTTGTGGGATTCGTCCCTTTGCATAACGATATGTCGAATTACCGAATATCGTATATCGAATGACTCTCATTTGCCAATGGTTTCAGGCATCCGCAAATGGAAGGTTCTGAGTAAGGGGTGAAGGTACGTGTTGGGAATCCCACGAAGGTCTAACCTCGCCCGCACATAGCGGCCTCTAGTAAGATTTCAATTGGTGTTCATGTACGCGTGTTACTAGGATGGTGAAATGTATGACAACCATTGTTTTATGCTAAACATGTGAATTTACGTGTTCACTACGTCGTTTAATGCATCTTAGAATATGTCGAAGTTGTTTTAGCATGCGATGTTCATTTGAAAACACTAAATGCCAAACAACGAAAATAAATAACTTGAAAGTAGATTACAAGCTACACGGGCGGAATACAACCCGGATTCACAATACGACGAGCAATAATAATATCGAGTTAGAAACGGTAAATATCAATTATAAACGGACTCGTAAATAGAATACGTGAACTGAAACCGTAAACCGAATGATTGGACAAATGATCTAGCGTGTTTTATATGTGTTTACGACGGAGATTTGAGCTAGATTCGACGATGAAAAGTGCAGATTTAGAGTGGAAATCGTCTAATTGGTTTTATCGAAGAAATTGTGTTTTATTTAAGAAAAGACGGTTTTTAGAGCTCTTAATTCCGTGATGTGTGATTTGGGCTCGAGACGGAGAATGTGAAGAACAAGCCCAACCAAACCGAGTGAAAAATCAAAGCGCGGCTCGGGGATTGAAGACGGAACTGCTTTGAGTCCGTGTCAGCTTAATTATTATTTATTATTATATTATTATTAGAGTTAGGAAATTATTGGACTTTCCTATTTTCATTATTAGACTACATATTATTATATTAAGACTATTAGTTTGGTATTATCATTCATCATAGTAAACAATTGACGTTCAATTAGAAAAAAGAGGAGAAGAACCCTAATTATGTGTAACTAATTCTTCCTTCTCGGATCAAGGATTTGAAGCTACTAGTTAATTAATTGTGAGACTTTTCTTAATCTTTAATTAATTACTTGAGTATTGTTTATTCCTTGTGCTAATTTTATGATTGTCGTTTGTTTAATCTTTTTGGCCAATTGATTATTTCAATCTTCAATCTATTGCAATTCTTTGTGTTTGAATCCGTAATTGTTCAATTCACTAGATAAAGTTGCAACCTTTAGACCTAATTATTTGTATGCGTTTCATCGTAATTGGGTAAAGGAGGAATAAACATATAATTCGAACCAATAACCGCGTGTGTTAAAGGTCGTTATTTCTATTGATTTGTTCATATCGTTAATGCTGTTATTGAATTAAATCTAGACGCGTGGATTAGGTTGTTCAATAATTAGGTTGCTTAGTATCGCGTTTCGACCTAAGTAATATTATCTATGGAACAATTGGAACTTTTAGTTTCACAATAGAATACTCAAGGATTAAATAAAGGTTACTAGTCGATGATCAATTGTTTAACTAGTTAGTGGATTTTCTTTGAGTCGAGTTTCTTAATCATCTGAATTCTCATTATTAGTTATTTCACTTTCGTTATTTTAGTTATTAGACAAATCACTCAAAAACCCCCCATATTCTTGTTACGTTTATTTATATTATTCGCACATTAATTTACATCGTCTTCCCTGTGGATTCGACACCCGACTTACCTCTACTATATTGTTAAAGGTAATAGGACTTAATTATTTATCTTTGGGAGCATACGACCTAGGCTTACCAAATTTTGGCGCCGTTGCCGGGGAAGGCAATTAATTGTTTTTGTGTGATTTTTTATTTTTGTGTGTCTCTTGTAAATATATATTTTAATTAAAGGTCTTTTTGTTTGTCATCTAGAAATGAGTTTTTCATGTCCCCAACTTGATAATGAGTTGCTACATCACTATTTGGAAAGACTCACAGAGTATGTGCTAGAACGCAAATATTTACCTTTGAGTAACGAACAACTCTTGGTAGCGATTTACCATAACTTTAATCGTGCAACTCAAATTGATTTACAAGTTGAAAGTGATGGTAGATTTCTTGAGTTAGGTCGTAATGAAAAATGGGATGTGATTGATCTTTTGGTTAACAATGCTCGAGAATTAGAGATATCCACTTTATTTCTTGAACTTCCCCAATACTTTGAGTCTCCTAAACAAGAATCGATTTTTCGTGATGATGTGACCAAAATTGAGTATCCTACTTCCCTTACTCATGTCGAGAGTGCCCCGCTAGATGATGAGGGAGAGGATGGTGACTCGTATTTTTTGACCGTGCCCTATATAGAACCCGTATCAGACTTACCGTTACCCACATATTTTATTGATCCCTCTTTGTGTGGCGAATCGGGTGGTATATTATGGAATTTGAAAGACACGGCCAGAAGGAGTAGGGACACAGAAAAATTGTTTGAGATGACGCCGTTATCTAGACAACCATACCAAGAATCCGACTATCTTTGTACCTCTATATTTATGCGGTGTGTGTGGTACATTCTTTTTGTAATGTTTTGTACGGTTTTCACTAACTCTTTTTCTAGCTTGTTTGATCGTCTCCTACGAGCATTGACTTGTTCCGATCTTGATACAAAATGGGTTACTTCATAGAGGGATAGTCCTGTGTGACCCCTTGCGTCGTGCGAGACGTTAAATCAGCGTTTACGAGAGGCAACCCGAGTTTTTGTTATTTGATGATTTTGTTTTTGTTTTTGAATAAGCTAGTTTGTGGACTTCATTTGAAGTTGGACGAAGGAAGTTGTCGAGAGAATCGATCTTTTCGACCCAATTAATGAAGATTCCGCTTTTCACGTCGGGTCAACGACGTAAAACAAGAGCGCTTCCGGGAGGCAACCCGAGTTTTTATTTTATTTTAGTTTTCTACATTTTTTTTTGTTTGTGTGTGTTTTTAATTTTATTATTTACTGTTATTTAACTTTAGCTATTTTCAGGTCGGATTGATGTCGGCATCTTGCCGGAATATGAGAGCCGAGAAAAAAATATGAGTATCGTGAGAATGAGTGAAAGAAGGGTGAGTTGAGTAGAAAAAAAAGAGAAAAAGATACGAGTGGAAAAAATAAGCTAAACTTGAGAAGTGATTGAGGAGTAGTGGCTACAATTACAAAAAGCTGAACAGAAACTACCCCGGGAGTGCCCCCCCGTGTGAAGCGCGAACAGTCCGCGAGTTTAGCTGATCAAAAATTAGAAAAAAAATTTTAAAAAAAATCTCCCTCTAATTTCCAACTCTCCCCGACTACCTCCTGCTTTCACCTACTTCTCAATACATATTATCCTCACAAAGCTTTAAGACCCCACCTAGCTCTCATTGACACCAAGCTTTCATCCACTTCCTCGCCTACCCGAACACCAACACACCAGGTCCACATGAAACCTGTTTTCTCTGTCTCCAGCCATCACACCCAATTCGAGTTTTTAGGGTTTCTAAAAAAAATCTCAATTGCAGTTCACAAGTTTCGAATTGGGTCGATAATTAACGACTCGGAGCGGGCTAATAGAGGTTTTGGAGCTCGATGGAGATTTCTGCGTTTTATCTGAGTTCAGTTCGTTGAATTGGTTTCGGATTTGTCGAGTTGAGACTTTGTTGGTCGATTTGGGACTGCAAGGGGATTCGTGTCAGCTGCTTGGGTCGAATTGAAGCGATAAATTGAGGCTCAAACAAGGATGCAGGTCAGTCATTGACTAGATTTTGAGTTGTTTAGATACTAATCGTGGTTTACTGAGTAGATTGAAGATGAGTATTTTCTAGTGCACACAATGTTCGCTGATTTGTCTTAGTGATTTTGTGGGGTTGATTTTTTTTTAAAGGAGTGGTGAGTGATGACTGGTGAGGGAATGTTAAGTGACATTTTGGTTGCTTGTGAGTTGTTGGGTGGAGTACATTGTGAATGTTGAAGTTGGAGTTGAAGTTCTTCATTTTTGTACTCATGTAGGACTAACGGTATCCATGATTCATATTGTTATTGTTTAAGATGGTTCATGCTGTTGTTCTAGCTCATATTTGGGAGACCCTTGTGCTATTTTCGTTATACGAATGACTAAGTGTGGGGAGGAGCTATGGAACAAGGTTGCTCCATATCTTTTGATGATTCGATAAGGTTCGTTCTTTTCCCTTCTATTTTGTGTCCTTTGTAACATTGAGGACAATGTTTCATTCAAGTGTGGGGAGGAAAATCGGTCCGATTTGTAATATGCTTTATTCTCGTTACTTCATCAAAAGAAAAAATGAATGAAAAAAAAAATATTCAAAACAAAATGAAAAAAAAAAAGAAAAAAGAATCTCGGCTAGGTGAAAACCCATAAGGGCGCCTAGGCAAGAATGGGAAAAGTGGCCGAGGACGGAGTGAAAACCCGAAAGGGCGCTCCGGGTAAAAAGAAAAATCGAGTTGCGTGCCACGAGAGTAGTGTGAGTTGAAAAAAAAATGAAAGCTAGAGTGAAAATCCGCAAGGGCGGACGCTCTAGGCAAAATAAGGGATTTAGGAAAAAAAATTCACATATACTTTCTCCATTCTGGTGCGGTGTCATAAGAAGGGTGACTTAGAAGGTCGGTCGGGTAGGATAGTTGGTTAAGGTGAGGAGAATCGTGGTGCGGATGTAGTCGTAGCACTAAATATTATGCGATTGAAGTGTTGCTTTGTGTTATATAAAGGTGTTAGAGGTGTTAGTCGATCACATGTGTGGGTTGTGGAGAATCATGGTATATATCGTTTACCATTGGTGATATTTTGTAGCACATGTGATCTTGTTTAGAATTCAGAGAAATAAGGGGCGTAGTGTCATTTTCCGATGATTTTTGGTGTTGTTTTGTGGTCACAATCTTTGGTTGTTGTAGAGAATTTTCATGTCATTGTGACCTTGTGCATAAATTTTTGAGGATGATATAAGGAGGGTGGTTGAGGGGATGGATTTTGTTTGATGTCGAGCTTCCCATGTTTCGGTTGCAGACCGTTGGTGTTTTATTGTTGATGTTTCCGAGTTTTGCTCGGGACGAGCAAAGGTCTAAGTGTGGGGAAGTTGATCTAGCGTGTTTTATATGTGTTTACGACGGAGATTTGAGCTAGATTTGACGATGAAAAGTGCGGATTTAGAGTGGAAATCGTCTAATTGGTTTTATCGAAGAAATTGTGTTTTATTTAAGAAAAGACGGTTTTTAGAGCTCTTAATTCCGTGATGTGTGATTTGGGCTCGAGACGGAGAATGTGAAGAACAAGCCCAACCAAACCGAGTGAAAAATCAAAGCGCGACTCGGGGATTGAAGACGGAACTGCTTTGAGTCCGTGTCAGCTTAATTATTATTTATTATTATATTATTATTAGAGTTAGGAAATTATTGGACTTTCCTATTTTCATTATTAGACTACATATTATTAGATTAAAACTATTAGTTTGGTATTATCATTCATCATAGTAAACAATTGACGTTCAATTAGAAAAAAGAGGAGAAGAACCCTAATTATGTGTAACTAATTCTTCCTTCTCGGATCAAGGATTTGAAGCTACTAGTTAATTAATTGTGAGACTTTTCTTAATCTTTAATTAATTACTTGAGTATTGTTTATTCCTTGTGCTAATTTTATGATTGTCGTTTGTTTAATCTTTTTGGCCAATTGATTATTTCAATCTTCAATCTATTGCAATTCTTTGTGTTTGAATCCGTAATTGTTCAATTCACTAGATAAAGTTGCAACCTTTAGACCTAATTATTTGTATGCGTTTCATCGTAATTGGGTAAAGGAGGAATAAACATATAATTCAAACCAATAACCGCGTTGTGTTAAAGGTCGTTATTTCTATTGATTTGTTCATATCGTTAATGCTGTTATTGAATTAAATCTAGACGCGTGGATTAGGTTGTTCAATAATTAGGTTGCTTAGTATCGTGTTTCGACCTAAGTAATATTATCTATGGAACAATTGGAACTTTTAGTTTCACAATAGAATACTCAAGGATTAAATAAAGGTTACTAGTCGATGATCAATTGTTTAACAAGTTAGTGGATTTTCTTTGAGTCGAGTTTCTTAATCATCTGAATTCTCATTATTAGTTATTTCACTTTCGTTATTTTAGTTATTAGACAAATCACTCAAAAACCCCCCATATTCTTGTTACGTTTATTTATATTATTCGCACATTAATTTACATCGTCTTTCCTGTGGATTCGACACCCGACTTACCTCTACTATATTGTTAAAGGTAATAGGACTTAATTATTTATCTTTGGGAGCATACGACCTAGGCTCACCAACAAACTCTGACTAGCTACGTATTGCGTTACATATTGACTAGAGGACAGAGGCTCGGATGCACGAAATTGTGCGGCCTGGAACTCAGACGCCTGAGATGAGGTGGCCTGATGTTCAGGCGCTTGAGGGGAGGCGGCCTGATGTTCAGGCGCCTGACCCTGGGCGTCCAGATAGGCGATGGGCGGGATCAAAGTGTGATGTTAGCTTGATCCCGAAGCCTCGATATCTCATCCCGACTTATCCTTACGAAATATGACCGTCTCGATCCATCGTATACCGAGTCCGACTAAGGAGTCGTCGATATAAGACTTACTGTAACACCCCGTTATTTTCCGAGTCAATTATAAAGCTTGACTTTTCTACTTTTATTTAAATCGGGTTTTTAAGTTGGAAATATATTTTAATGTTGCTATAAAATTTTAAGTATCTTGGGCCTTCTTATTATAAGTCGGTCTTGGATTATTTTAAAAAGTGGAACGTTATTTTATAAATCGAGTTTGTATCGGGTTGGAATTTGGGTCGAAAACAAATAAGAAAAAAAAAAAAACCTAACTATGTATTTAAACCCCAAGCCGTCACCCTTATTTACCCCTCACCCAATTTGTTGCCTTCACCCTCTGCCGCACACCCTCTCTCCCTCTTGTCCTTCTGCTTTCAATTTTTGATCAATCAATTGCCGTCTTAAAATCAATTCTTGTTTATACCAACACGTTTTTACATCCGTCTTCATCAAAATCTTTGTGGGTTCGAGAAGAGAGAATTTTTGGATTAATTATAGCTGAGTTTTGTCCGTCTTGAGAGGTAAGGACGTTTTGACCTTTTCACCTTTAAGTAAAGAGCATGTTCGGTTTAAATTATATTTTTGAAATGGTTTTATAATTATTTTGTCAATGGTGAAATTTTACGATATTTTTGTAATATTTTGGATATTGGAATTTTGTGACACAAGTCACATATTGGTATTATTTTGGTACAATTCTTTTGGTGGTTATAACAGACTCTGGGAGCTCTGTTGGTCTATGAGGTTAAGGTGCGCCTGAGACGTCCCTGGGATTTCGTCCCGAAACTGAACTCCTGGCCCAAGTTGTGTTAAGTGGGGTTTTCCGGCCCCCCACTTGCTAGGTAGTTAGACTTCCTCCTTTGGCAGCCTCATCCTACTGACTGCCCAAATGTGAGTAGTACGCACTGTAGTAAGTCTAGCTAAGTATAGGTGGTACCTCTAGATCGTGCTAAAAGGGTAGGACCTTGGCACACAGGTGGAGAAAATATATTTTGGTTGAATTTGATTTTGACTACTGTTTTCACAGTACTTTTGGTTTGATATTGAGACAATAATATTTAACTCTGATTTCAGTTTACTACAAATTATAATTATTGTTTTATTGTTTTACGTTTTCAATATAATATATTTTACTCAGCTTTGCTGACGTCCTTTGTTTTGGGTCGTTCCCCCGCTGGAACCTGCACCTATTTGTGTTTTGAGTACAGTTGATAGGTACAATTAATGTGTTGCATGGGTGCATTTGGTTCGGGATGCTGAGCGAGGAAGGATTTTTATTATTTAACGTTTACCTCCAAACTATTTATATTTACGTTGAATTTTTGGGTAGAAATTGTTTTAAACCGTTTTGAATTTTGTGGGACTTAAGTCTTCCGCTGCAACGTTTTCATTTAATTATTCATTGGATTTATATTTCTTTTTAATTCTTATAATATTCTTTTGCCTTGCATTTGGCATTGTGAGCTAAATGCGGAGTAACGGCTTTAAATTTTCCTATTTTATTCTTTATTTTGGGTCCCGAAAAATTTAGGGCTGTTACACTTACGTAATAAGACGTTCGCTCAAAGTCGTAAAAAGGTAAAAAAAAACAAAAATGAAATGTGGATTCGTAAGGGAGACACGTGATGGATTAACACGCGTCGACTAACGTCGCAAGCATTATTCCCTAGGCGAAATTCGTATCGTTGTGGACTATATTGGAAGTCTACGATATCTCATTTCGACCATAATATGGTGCTTGTCCTTAATCGTCTCAGTTTCTGATTTAGATCGAACATATCGACTTAATACGAATATCGGAACCCTCCGTATCGCGACATCGTTATCGGGTCGCGCAGCCCGTACGACGCGCGGATTGACATCATTAGGTTTCGTATTACTTCGATTTTCGATGGCTCTTCTTACACGACATTCGAATACACATTCGACATCGACCATTTAGAGCGACGATTATTAACGAAATCGAAAACATGCGACGAAAAATTCCGCGGTCACATCATAACCAGTAGGTCAGGCGCCTCAACCATTAGGCGCTTGGGGGCGCGCCTCAAGCGTGAGGCGCCACCTCTCTTGTTCCTGTCTGGTGGTTATGCGGACTTTGGGCGAAACTGATTATCGGATGCGTTCGATTGGAATGATCGATTCGTCATCGCAAACATTAGGTACTTTGCATTTCGACGTTGAAGTTTGGCCTTTAAGGCCTACGACGCTCGATTTAGCGTCATCGGACGTTTGCTCGAATCGATTTTGAAAATAGTTTTATAATAGTATACGCGGTATTAATGTGACGGAAATGTAAAAGAACGTTTTGGGGGGTTGACTCACCCTAGACAACCAATTACGCGGGGTAGCGAGATAAGCGACTGTCGACGCGAGTGCGATACTCTTTTTCCGTGTTTACTTATCTCGTCACCCTTTGTATTCAGTACGTTAAAGGCGAGTATTTTATAGTCGAGTGTTAGTAGTTAGATGTTAGGAACGAAATATAAAATTTTAGATGCGAAAAAGTAAATTGTTAGTGATGTTAGTATGCAATAAATAAACGAGTTAAAGGATTAGAAAGTGGGGTTTGAACACCCTCAACCTACATGTCAAATGCTTCGAAATACAGGCTCGCGGAGTATCGTCGTAGACACGGGGAGCGGTTCAGTATATGTAGGTGAGTTAAGGTGTGTAAAGAGGAAGAAAATGATCTCGTTTTTCTGAAATGAGGTTTCGAGAGTTAGAATTGGTGACCCTTGAAACGTCGGACGTAAGGGTGTATTTATAGAGTTTTGTGAAATGCTCCGACCCGGAATTCGGGCACCCAAAGGCTAGCGAATCGCTATTGGGGCACCCCAGTGGAGGCGGCTCAGTTCTGGGATGCCTGGTTGTAAGCGGTTGAAATCGCGCATATCAAAAGTTGCTCAAAATACGGATTGATATCCGTGTTATTCGAGGTATGATTTGATTCCGTTTTGACTTGATTCATTTTGTATTTGGACGCCATTGTGGCTCTTTTGATTTTCGGGTTTCGACTTTGACCGGTTTTGCCTCGGTCGACAAAAGACGGTTTTGCCCTCGACGGTGATTTTGGCTCAAAGTAGCTTTATTTTATTGGAAACGACCCACTGAGTCTGGATTTGAGATCGGTTTTTAGAGATTTGTACTCCGCTAAGTGCCCACGTCGGATACTATTGATTCGGAGTTCGTATTCGAGCGTATTGATGCATGTTAGCGTCCGATCATCATCGGTGTTTTGTTGGAGACTGCAACAAACACGAGCAAGCAAAATGCGGGTGTCTACACATACAAATCGAGTTCCAAAATCGAGTTCCAAAATCGGGAATCCAAATACTAATCCCTCCCCCATGAGAACTTTGATTTGATAAAGTCACTTGCAATACTTGACGTAAGTGTACAATTGGTCAAACGTTTTTAATTTAAGTAAACTTTAAGCGAAGATATCTCTTCGTTATGAAATTAATCACTTTAATAATATCTTGGTATGAGGAGAAGTCGGTGTTTTTGACAATCGTAACCGGGTTATTAGCCATCAAAATTTATTTTGACCCAAAGAAGAGATACAATATAGACACGGAAAAAACATGGTAGAATATCCCTATATAGTACTCTTTCTCATCCATTCAATTTTTTACGTGAGGACTATTTTTGTGAGAAAAAATAGACCTATGTAAAGAATTGAATGGACGGAAGGGTATACTTATTAGGATAAACTTGTTAAGAAAAACAGAATCCACCTGGTTACACGGAAGTACAAATGAAATGGTAATTTTGAGAGATATCTTCTAATAATAAAAGAGATACGAATCTCTTAATAACTTGATAAGAGATCATCTCTCTATAGTTTTATAAAGTAAATAAATATCAGGGCTTAACCTCTGGTTGCTTTCCCCTCATTCTACATGGAAAAATCAGCCTTTTCTTACCCCAAATTTGCTCTTTGGCCTCTAGCCACTGCAGCTTCTTTCTTTGGCCTCCTCTATCCACTGCATCACTGGAGCTTTTTTCCAGAAGTCATTTTGTGTCACCAACAATTCCACGAAGAACCTTTTGGGTCAAACTGCTAGGGCCCTCTCTCTATTGGCCATAGCCTTTACTGACCGACTACTCCATATACCATTCCATCATTTACAACTTAACAAGCAGATAACTGCCAACAACTAACGCCTATGTCCTCTTCGATACCTATTTGATTCCAGTTTCTCTGACAAAGCACACTCAGAATTCTTATGTTTCCGCCTAGGTCTTTCAGATTCTGAATTCTCCGACGAACTGAATGGAACATCATTCTTAACAGTCTTGCAATCACTGTTTCTCTTGACTTTGCTGTTTAACCTCCTAAAGTCAGACACACTATCATTATGTGTGACCCTGTATCCATCAGAGTCCATATTGTCAGCTTTATAGGAATGTTTATCTCGGCTCTTTGTGTAATACCTCTCATCACCTGACCCACTTGACAAAGACTTCCTGCTCTTCTCCATATTGTCCGCAGCTTTATGCGAGCGTTTATGTCGGCTCTTTGTGTAATACCTCTCATCACTTGACCCATCTGACGAATACTTCCTGCTCTTCTCAATATTGTCAGCAGCTTTATGCGAGCGTTTATGTCGGCTCTTTGTGTAATACCTCTCATCACCTGACCCATCTGACGAAGACTTCCTGCTCTTCTCCATATTATCAGCAGCTTTATGCGAGTGTTTATGTCGGCTCTTTGTGTAATACCTCTCATCACCTGACCCATCTGACGAATACTTCCTGCTCTTTTCCCTATTATGCCTGTGTTCTTTTCGTGATTTCTTGTATTTCTTACTATCCCCATCTTCAGCACCGTCAGCAAGTAAGGACTGTTTACTGATCCTGCACTTTTTTGAATATTTTTGATCATAGTCACTACTGGTACCACTACCAGTGCTAGTGTCTTCATAATTAGACGGTGAAGATCGTCGCTTCTTATGTTTGCTTTTCCTTCTAGACTTCTTTTTGTGCTTTTTGGAGGAGAAATTAGTCAGTAGCTCAGGTATAATCCCACCTTCAAGAAACCCTGCACAAGGTTATTTTATCAACAACCACATTTTTGTGATGTCGGTAGGGTATGACAACAAACATCAGCCAGATTCTTTTTTTTACCTCCATACTCATCAAAAATGTCCTCAGCAACTATTTGCTGGTTAGGATCATCTGGCTGAAAGCCACCACGGGGAGGGCTAATACCAGGTTTTTGTTTCAACTCCCACTTCAGAGGCTGAGAATATCCAATAAAAACATGTATTAGTGCAAAAAACGAACTTCATGAGGCACCAAAAAAGGTACTGTTCTCGTTATCCAAGACTGCCTACAATAGGGCAACTGGACTCAGAATGCTGTATAATTGCTTCACCAAATTTGGAAAAATGAAGCTACTAATGAAGTGAAGCCAGGGTATTGGAAAATACTCCGTAGTTTCATAGTGTGGTTGGCTTAGCTAGCTACTTTAGAAAACCTCTAACATACGTGTTTTTGACACTGGGTTTGGATGGAGGATCCAGGCTTCAGTGATAATGGCATGCTGCCACCTCCAAAATTATGGAGAGGTATATGCCAAATGGGCAGAACAACACCGCTGAGTTGTGATAGAAAAATTTATTGATGCTAGGTGCTTATATAGCGGTACTGAAAATTGGGAAAAATGAATCTAAAGCATTGTTTGTAGACCTTTTATTCCAAAAAAAAACTGAGGATATTTTGGAAAGATCTGTAAATTTCAGTGGATTTCACCACAAAGGTGGATATGTTTCATTCATTACTTATTTTAGAAAGGAAAAAAAGTGGAATCATTGATCCTGAAATCGAAGACAGAAACATAAATAGAAAGGTATGATAGGGGAAGACTAGCATAGCTCTAGACTGTAACAGCCATAGAAGTAACGCTCACCTCACTTGAATCCATCTGAGCCATGATAGCTGTCAAAGGATCATCTCTTTTCAGCCTACTCTCCTCATTCGGCATTATAGCATCCTTCATTGGGCACTCACGATCACCACTTTGGTGACCGAAAGTCCCACACCTTGCACATTTTACATTGCGAACCTCCACAGCAAAAGGTTTGGCCCTCCCAGTAACTCCAGTCTCCAATCTGAAATTATGACGTTGCAGTTACAAAATAAAAAAAAATACAAAGTAATAACAAAAAAAACACCTTGTGTCTATGTGTAGTGTTAATGCATACAACCCGAGTGCTCAACTTCCTCAAATCAAAATCTTCCCGAAAGCCTTAGCTGATTGTACTATCAAATATAACAAACTCAATTGTATGAGATTCCTACTTGCCAACCATCCATGTCATTCAAAGCTCTTCATCTTAGAAGATGGTAGATGCAAAACATCAGAAGTTGACGAAGCAGAATAACCTCAAGTAACAAAATTTTATAAGAATATATGAACAGATAAAGTTTGATCGCATAACTACAAAGACTAAGTATGAATAGAATTCTTAGGCCCTTAAGAAAAAATTACAACTTACCAACATTTACTCAATGTATTTACGAGTTAATTTTTATAACTTACCACCTACATTACACCGTATATATCCAAACTCCCACCATAATTCAGTCCCGACCCATTTGTTTTTCTTAAGTCCCGCCTCTTTAAGAAAGTTAACTTATTAATGACCAAACTACCCTCATCTTTCTTCTCTCCAAACACCCATTACTATGAAACTTGGAGAAAAACAAGAACAAAATCACAAATGACAATCACAATCAAGCAAATCAAACAATAACTCTTCTATGTTATACGAATCCCACAATCCCCACAATCCCCACCACCACCACCACCCTCCCTTCTACCTTTTGGTTATGACTATATTGATTTAGAGGTGAGTGACACAAATCTATCATAGGTCTAAACAATCAAAAAGGCTTCTTGAAGAAACTTTCTAGATTTGTGAAGAGAAGAGGGAAGGTTACGGCTACAAAATAAAAATAAAAACAAAAACAAAACAGTGTAGAAAGGTATGAAGTAGGCCAGACTCCAGAGAGATGAAAATCTAGAATACTAGTTTCACTATATGCTTTCCCCATCAGCAATCGGAAAGGAGTGATGAAGGGGAAGTATGCAAGAATGCAGCATGATTGAATGGTCTTTGCCAATAAAATTGAAGTTGAAGTGGTTAAGGTATGGAATTGTAATTGGCGAATGGGTGAAATCTTACTTGGGTGCATTCTTGAGAACAGCAAATTGTTCTTCAGTAGGCAAAGAACGACCAAAAACATCCTTGGGCCTGGCTTTCTTTTTCTCTTCCTTCACTGGTGGTAGAGTCTCCAGTGGCGGCCTACAAGAAGGCAACACTAGCAAGATAAAACAAGAAATCCGAATGCAATTCGATGGAGGAAAGTGAGGGGATGAAGAGCAAGTACACAGAAGAAGAAGAAGGAGGTGGCCTTTTCTCATCCACAATCTCAGCGGCTTTTGCACTTTCGGCGTTATACCCGGGTGGGCGTACGTACATAAAGCTAACAGCCTGCATCAGATCAACCTTGTCTTTCTCCCTCTGGGAGAGGAGGTTGGTCTGGCGAAGGAAGTCCTGCTCCTGGGCATACTCGCGGGCGACTTCCTCGGAGTGGCGTTGACGCTGGGCGTGGGTCTGCTCGGCGATCCATTTCCGGCGTTGGTTTGGGTACGACAGAGGGTGCCACGGCTTCTGGTTCAGGAAGTTGTGACTCCATGCCGTTCCTGATTTCGTCTTGTAATCGACTTCTCCTCCTTTCTCTCTTAACCTCTTCCCAACCTCACCCACATCGTCTTCCATTCTTCGATTTCTTCCTTCCCTGATTCCCTTCCTTCTCTCCCTCCCTCCTCCCTGCACTCTGCCTCGCTAATCCTCCCCCATTATTCACACTCCTTTCTAAAATACCTAGCTTTCTGCGAATTCTGCCGTGCTTGGATATTTTGGGGGAGAAATTCGCTTCAACTGGGGGGTAACACCCGTCATAGATCCGGGCCGTTTGTTTCGCAAAAAGTTACTCCCTCGATTTTAAATTTTCATCCCATTTTATTATCAATCAATCAATATATATATATATATATATATATATATATATATATATATATAGAGGAAGGATCAAGCGAGTCCCTTTTTCTTTTTTGAGTCCATGAGTCATATTCTTAGCCATTGATCTAAACAAGATGAATGGTTGAGATTGCATATGCTAATTAAGGTAGCAACTACCAAATTTTGGAAAAAAAATAAAAAAAATCCTCTTCCTCCCGTGGACATGACATAGGTCCACCCCGACGCGGCCACGCGCGGGTTTGGGTAGGCGAATGAACCTCCATATGAGAAGGATCTGTTGGAGCGAGTGTCCTCCACAATAGTGCATTGATATATTAAATCTCATGGGCGGAATATACTTGGGATAATTAGTACATTGATACTCCACGTCAGTTGATTAACGTAAATCGGTAACGCTCAGCTGACTAGAGTTAGACGTTATTGTCGTATGACGGCGGTGATCAACTGATCCCTTTCGGTCACACCTATAGGATGAGACCCAAATAGAAGACTAATTATTTGTATCTGATACAGCTAATTAGTTCCTTGCGTATATAGTGATATATGCATGGTAACGAGAGTTATTTATTGGAGATAGAGTTTGGAACTCTGTCCAATTAAGTGTATTAGTCCATTATACGATAATTGACTGAATAAATTTTACGTCTTATTTTAATACGATTAAATAAGACCTTTTTTAGTATTTAAACGTTAATTACTAAATTAGTTGAGGTTTTGTATGCTTTTATGGATAGTGGTAATTAGCCGTTAATATATTTACAAGGAGTTGTAAATTTAGCTAATTGATTATTATTATTATTATGGGACATATTATATATATATAGATATAATAGTAGTTACTACTTAAAGAGTTAAGTGTATATTATTTGATGTGATCAATTATGGAGATAATTGATCATGTCACACATTGCATTTGTATGACAAATGACAAAATAAAATGGACCCATTTTATGTACAAGTGTGTGTGACACACTAGTAAAATAATGGCAATTATGGTTGTTCTTATTTTACTACATGCATAAATGATAGTAATAATTAAACTAGACACTAGACATGAGCATGCAAATAAAATAAAAAGCAAAATGGTCTTCCCCATGTGGGGTGGCCGGTTTTGGGGAGCATAAAGAGGACTATTTGTTCTCTTATTTGATCTATCCCATTCATTTTTCATGCATGTGCTTTTAGCTTTTTACCTCATCTTTCCAAAACTCTCTCTCTCTACTAATATTCATCTTTTACTAGAGTAGTATTAGATTTATAATATTAGTATTGTTTTATCACTACTATTATCTAGTTAATAATAGTGGTGATTATTTGGGTTGATTCTTGGTGCAACTTAAAGGAGATCTTCTACATTGGAGATTCAAGGTTTTGGAGGATCATCCATATTATTGATAGCTCAAGAACAACAAGAAAAGGAGTTTTCTTGTTGTGCCCAATATTTCCTCATTGTATATGTAAGGAAATCTCTTCTTGTATCTAGTTTTTGTCATTTGATGTCATGCATGTAACTAGATCTTTATATACTAAATTAACAAGTAATTTAGTAACTAATTAGAGGAGTCTAATTAGTGGGTTACGAACCCTTCAAGTGGTATCAGAGCTTTGTTGTTGCATGCATGTCGATTTTTGACATTTTTTCGGGTTATATGATAACTTTGTAAAAACCGAAAATTTTGTGTAAAAGGTGTTTCACACGAAATTTTTGGGTACATGCATACCTAATGACCTCAAAATGGTTGTGGTCGAGTTTGGTAATTTTTGGAATTTATTTGCTAATTTATAATCATTTATGCCTTAAAAACCGAGTTTTTATGCCTATTTGATGTTAAAAGTTAACTAAAAATAGTTGCATGTTGTTTTTGGGCATGGTTTTTTGGTGTACATATCTTCATATGTTGATGGACATATGTGTAAATTTTTGAAATTTATTTTGTCCTTTTGGGATGTTTATTGTTTTTTTATGAGATAAGAATCGATAAACATGCATTTATTTGTTCCTATTTTATTCGAGAATATTTGTGGACAAGTTTTTGTTTTGGAGTTCCTGGAAATGTTCCAGAATGTACAAAATTATTCATTTTTAATTTTGGACGTTTTATGATTTAATTTGAATTTATTTCATAAAATTGACCATTTACCGATTAAATTAGCAAATTAAATCAATTCAAACTAATTTTTATTTTTCAAATTAGTGGAGACTAATTCTTGAAATTCCAAATTGGTTTGGGAAAAATTAGTTTGAGCTTAATTGAGAATTAAGTGTTGATTAATGATTTTTAATGGTTAAAAATCGATAAATTCCATAAAACCGAGCTAGGATGAACTTGATAAATTATGGGGCGATTTTGGCATGATTTTTACAGCATTTTATTTATTTTAATGTTGTTGAATGAATGAATGTCATTTATTGTTTATTTTGCAAGATTGTACCTAGTATGGCCTAGTCTTTTAATCGGTATTACCCGTAATGTAAGGGAATATCGATTTAATTGTAATTAATTGCGATCTCGAATCGCCCGTTTGTAATAATTAATAGTTTTATTTATACAAATGTATAATAGGAAATGCTATGTATCATTTGTATCATTTGTAATTAATTATTATGAAGACGGAGATTACACAAGACGGTGGACAAAAGACGGTGCCTTTTGGTGGTGTTCCATTGAAGAGGCCATGGACCAAGGAGTTGGTTTCCGATTTTGTAATAGTCTAGTTAATTAGATTAGCTAGATGGCCATACTAGGATTTATTTGTTTGATGCTTGCTTTATTTTCGCTCATGCCAAAATCGCCAATCATGCATTTTATTCGTCGATTGTCAATTCACCAATTTACGTAATCACCAACTTAGTTCACTTATAAGTGATTAGTAACCTAATATTGACAAGACCTCTCACATGCATCGTAAGAATTGAGATTTAGCCTTACCAATTAAAGCGCCTATGAACCCCTTGTTCATTAGGGCAACCACAAAGTGGACCCTTTTTACCTAGGGTAAGTAGGGTGATACGATCACATGCTGAGATTGGGTTGGACTCAACGAGATAAACGTTATTTCGGGGCTAGGAGATGGATTTGGTTGAAATCCGTCGACCGAGAGTTCTAGGGTAGAATTAGTCAAGTAATGACTTACCGTTTTTACATAAGGATTGCATGCGATGTTAGTTCTTATCTAGATACGGGTCTTGGAATCGCTTATATAATTTCGTGAGGGGTCATTATATGAGTGACTTGTTAAAATTGTTTTACAAGTAAATTATATAACAATGAATGTTAATATTTCCTAAACTTTGTTGTAGTGTTTATAATTCGCTATGGCTACTAATGCAACCATTCAACTCGGAAAGGATTCTTGGCTTAGGTCCGTTATGGACAAATGTATCTTGAAAGACGATGGAAGTAATTTCATCAAGTGGGAGTCTACCATTAAAGGTGCGGCGTTGTCCGACAACGTCCTTCGTTACTTGAACGAACCACCACCCAACGAACCCGGTCCTCGAGCCGCCCCGGCACAAAGGACCGCTTATGAGGAGTATTTGAAGATATCCAACGATATCAAGAACGTCTTGATATGGTCAATGTCTCCAAAACTCAAGCTTCAATACATTACCCTTAATGCATATGAGATATTCTCAAGGGTTACGACGGCTTTTTCCCAATCACCCGATATCCGTCAATATGAGGCTATGATGAAATTCTTCGAGGGTAAGCTAGAAAAGGGCCAAAAAGTTGGTCCCCATGTGCTCAAGATGATTGAGCATATTGACACACTAGAGCGTCTAGGGTGTAGCATTCCCAAGAAGCTTGCGATCGGTCGCATTCTTCACTCACTCCCCTCCAAGTTCTCCCAAATTAGGGTGAACTACAATATGCATGGCATGGACAAGAGTTTCCAAGAGCTTCATGCACTCCTCAACCAAGCAGAGAGGGACATGGAGGCTAGTGGGAGTGAGAAGAGAGACATGCTCTCCATGAAAATGAAGAATCTCAACTTTGGGGTTCAAAAGGGTAAAAACAAGGGTAAGACCAAATTCAAGAGACAAGGAAAAGACAAGAGTAAAGGGAAAGCTATTGAGAATAGCAAACCCAAGGCTAAGGTTAACAAACATGCCGACGCCGATTGCTATCATTGTAATGGCAAGGGACATTGGAAGCGCAATTGTCCCAAATATTTGAAGGAATTGAAGAACAAGAAAGACGAGAGTGAGACTCCGTCAGGTATTGTCCTCACTTCCCTCTATATGATAGACATTAACTATACTTGCACTTCCACTTGGGTATTAGATACCGGATGTGGTTCTCATCTTTGTAATCATTTACAGGGCATGAGGGACGTGCGAGCACTAGCCAAGGGTGATGTAGACCTACGCATGGGAAATGGAGCTAGAGTAGCCGCTATATCCGTAGGCACTTATGTACTCACTCTAGCTAGTGGTTTTGAGTTGTATTTGAATAATTGTTATTTCGTACCAACTCTAACTAAGAACATTATCTCCATTTCCGTACTTGATATGGAAGGTTTTTCCTTTATGATTAAGGACAATTGTTGTACTTTTTCATTTAATGACATGGTTTATTGTAAAGCTACGTCTATCGGAGGTATTTATGTTCTAGATAATGTTAATGATGTATATCATGTAGAGAACAAGAAGCTCAAAACGGGTGAACCTAATCAATCCTACCTTTGGCATTGTCGTTTAGGACACATAAACGAACGACGCATAAAGAGACTTGTTTCAACGAAACATCTCAAACCATTTGATTACGAATCTTATGGTGTATGCGAGTCTTGCATATTAGGCAAGATGACTCGTGCTCCTTTCTCAAGTAAAGGAACACGAGCAAGTGAGGTATTGGGCCTTATACATACCGATGTGTGTGGCCCAATGACTATCACCGCTAGGGGTGGTTACAACTACTTCATCACTTTTACCGACGACTTAAGTAGATATGGGTATGTCTACTTAATGAGGCATAAGAGCGATGCTTTTGAAAAGTTCAAAGAGTTTCAAAGTGAAGTAGAGAACCAATTGGATAAAAAGATTAAAGTACTACGATCCGATCGTGGCGGTGAATACCTAAATAATGAATTTGATTCACACCTAAAAGATTGTGGCATAGTATCACAATGGACTCCTCCTGGCACACCACAGTTGAATGGTGTGGCCGAAAGGAGAAACCGAACTTTATTAGATATGGTTCGGTCCATGATGAGTCTCACTAAGCTTCCTGATTCATTTTGGGGTTTTGCCATTTTGTCCGCAATATTTTCACTAAATCGAAGCCCGACTAAAGCGGCCAATAAGACACCATATGAGATATGGAAGGGAAGGGTTCCTTATTTGTCGTTCATGAGAATCTGGGGTTGTGAGGCATATGTTCAGAACAAGTCTGACAACAAACTCGCACCAAGATCCGACAAATGTCTATTTGTAGGGTATCCAAAGGAAACACAAGGCTATTACTTCTACAATCGTCACGAAAACAAAGTGTTTGTGGCACGTGACGCTGTCTTTCTAGAAAATGACTTCATTTCTAGAAGACAGAGTGGGAGAAAATTTGAACTTGATGAAATCCAAGAGCCACAAACCGAAAATGAAGTGGAGGAAAGCGTTCCCTCCTCCTCGGACACGGTTGTTGTTCCCTTTGAACCTAGGAAATCCACGAGGATTAGTCATCCTCCTGATCGATACCTAGGTATTGTCGAGGAAGATGCGTTAGACATGTTGCTTTGCGAAAGTGACGAGCCTAACACCTACAAGGCAGCCATATCTAGTCGTGATTCCATGCAATGGCTTCAAGCCATGCGATCCGAAATGGATTCTATGCACGAAAACCAAGTGTGGGATTTGGTTGATTTACCTGAAAAGGTGAGACCTCTTCAGTGTAAATGGATCTTTAAAATCAAGAATGGCATAGATGGACATAGAGATGTCTACAAAGCTAGATTGGTGGCAAAGGGTTTTACTCAAGTTCATGGTCTTCACTATGACGAAACCTTTGCTCCAGTCGCAATGCTTCGCTCCATAAGGATTATCCTAGCGATTGCCGCATTTCATGATTATGAGATTTGGCAAATGGATGTCAAAACCGCCTTCTTGAATGGGATTCTAGAAGATGAAGTGTATATGACACAACCAGAAGGTTTTGTAGATACATCTAATCCTAGGAAGGTATGCAAGCTTAAGAGATCCATTTATGGTCTTAAGCAAGTGTCCAGAAGTTGGAATCATCGCTTTGATCATGTTATCAAACAATATGGTTTTGCTCGAAGTGTCGAGGAACCTTGTTTGTACATGAAGTTTAGTGGGAGTAAGGTAACCTTTCTTGTCTTGTATGTGGATGACATACTTCTTATCGGGAATGACGTTCTGATGCTTGCTTCCGTAAAGGAGTGGCTAGGAAAACACTTCCAAATGAAAGATTTGGGAAATGCACAATGTATTTTGGGTATTCGGATCCATAGAGATAGATCCAAAAGGACGTTGGTATTAAGTCAAGAAGCTTATATAGATAAGATTCTTGATAGATTCAAAATGAAAGACTCTAAGAGAGGCTTTCTTCCCATGAGTCAAGGTACCATTTTGTGCAAGTCACAGTGTCCTACCACACCCGAAGAAATTGAACGCATGAAGTTGATCCCATATGCTTCCGCGGTTGGATCAATCATGTATGCCATGACGTGCACTCGTCCCGATGTTTCGTATGCTTTGAGCATGACGAGTCGTTATCAAGCCAATCCAGGTGAAAGTCACTGGACAGCCGTGAAGAACATCCTTAAGTACTTGCGAAGGACCAAGGATTCGTTCTTAGTGTTTGGAGGGGATACTGAATTACGTGTAAGAGGTTACACGGATGCCAGTTTCCAAACCGATCGGGATGATTTGAAATCCCAATCCGGCTATGTTTATATGTTGAATAGAGGAGCCATTAGTTGGAAGAGCTCCAAGCAAAGTGTCACCGCGGATTCTACAACAGAAGCTGAGTACGTCGCGGCTTCGGAAGCTGCAAAGGAAGCTGTTTGGATTCGTCAGTTTTTGGAAGGACTAGGAGTAGTCCACTCCGTCGAAGATCCTATCACCATATATTGTGATAACAGCGGGGCCATTTTTCAAGCAAAAGAGCCCAAGTCTAGCAATAAGTCTAGACATGTACTTAGGAAATACCACGTGATAAGAGATCTCGAGGAAAGGAAGGAAATCGATATATGTAAGGTTGGGACAGACGAGAATATCGCTGATCCTTTAACCAAGCCTCTTTCAAAAGCTAAACATGATGGTCATGTTGTTGCAATGGGATTGAGAAAAGTCCCGGATTTTCCTTAAGTTATCTAAGATGTAATAATTGGATATTGTAGCAATTTTTACATTTATGATAATAGCATTCATTGTTCGAGTTTCAATATGAACTCTTTTGTTTAGTTTGACTAAACCCATACTTTGTTCATTCGAATGGATTGTGAGACAATCTTGAACCCTATTCAAGTGAACGTTTGAACATAGTATTTTTGCCCCTTGTCACTTAATGAGGTGACGACTCGGAGTGACAAGATTGTAAGTTGATCGATGGTTAGTTCAAGACCATGGGGTCATGGAGATGACTGGTCATTTACATAGGCAGACTGATTGTCACTCTGCCGGGCAGTGACCACAATAGAGTCCCTTATCAAATTAGTTGAAGCCTGGTCGTGGCGGGGATTTCTATTTTATTCCTATGAGTCGATTCTTTAGACTGGCGACCATTTATCTGAGTCGGTGCAGTTTCCGATTGGCTTAGGTTGGTGTCCTAAGTCGTGCCGTGAAAGGAGGCTGATGGGCATCTTCTGGGTCATGGTGATCTGCATTATACAGTATAAGTTGGGTCAACAGGAATTGTCCACCCACGTCGGGTACATACGTCCTTGGGCCACTCGAGGAGAAGTAACTGGAAATGCGTGGCCACGCTCGGAAATAGATCTATGGTAGATTTTCCGGTCAAACAGTTATTCTCCAGATCGAGAAAACCACTCTTATTATATTTAAATCACAAGTGCGACCTGAAAGACACCTTGTGATGAGTGGGAGGATGTGACATCAAAGAGACAAGAGAATCGGTAGCGCACAACTTGTGTAGACAAGTGGGAGACATTGATGGAGTAGGAGTACTCCGCAATATAGTGGCTACATGCACAACTTGTATCGGACAAGTGGGAGATTGTTGGAGCGAGTGTCCTCCACAATAGTGCATTGATATATTAAATCTCATGGGCGGAATATACTTGGGATAATTAGTACATTGATACTCCACGTCAGTTGATTAACGTAAATCGGTAACGCTCAGCTGACTAGAGTTAGACGTTATTGTCGTATGACGGCGATGATCAACTGATCCCTTTCGGTCACACCTATAGGATGAGACCCAAATAGAAGACTAATTATTTGTATCTGATACAGCTAATTAGTTCCTTGCGTATATAGTGATATATGCATGGTAACGAGAGTTATTTATTGGAGATAGAGTTTGGAACTCTGTCCAATTAAGTGTATTAGTCCATTATACGATAATTGACTGAATAAATTTTACGTCTTATTTTAATACGATTAAATAAGACCTTTTTTAGTATTTAAACGTTAATTACTAAATTAGTTGAGGTTTTGTATGCTTTTATGGATAGTGGTAATTAGCCGTTAATATATTTACAAGGAGTTGTAAATTTAGCTAATTGATTATTATTATTATTATGGGACATATTATATATATATAGATATAATAGTAGTTACTACTTAAAGAGTTAAGTGTATATTATTTGATGTGATCAATTATGGAGATAATTGATCATGTCACACATTGCATTTGTATGACAAATGACAAAATAAAATGGACCCATTTTATGTACAAGTGTGTGTGACACACTAGTAAAATAATGGCAATTATGTTTGTTCTTATTTTACTACATGCATAAATGATAGTAATAATTAAACTAGACACTAGACATGAGCATGCAAATAAAATAAAAAGCAAAATGGTCTTCCCCATGTGGGGTGGCCGGTTTTGGGGAGCATAAAGAGGACTATTTGTTCTCTTATTTGATCTATCCCATTCATTTTTCATGCATGTGCTTTTAGCTTTTTACCTCATCTCTCCAAAACTCTCTCTCTCTCTCTCTCTCTACTAATATTCATCTTTTACTAGAGTAGTATTAGATTTATAATATTAGTATTGTTTTATCACTACTATTATCTAGTTAATAATAGTGGTGATTATTTGGGTTGATTCTTGGTGCAACTTAAAGGAGATCTTCTACATTGGAGATTCAAGGTTTTGGAGGATCATCCATATTATTGATAGCTCAAGAACAACAAGAAAAGGAGTTTTCTTGTTGTGCCCAATATTTCCTCATTGTATATGTAAGGAAATCTCTTCTTGTATCTAGTTTTTGTCATTTGATGTCATGCATGTAACTAGATCTTTATATACTAAATTAACAAGTAATTTAGTAACTAATTAGAGGAGTCTAATTAGTGGGTTACGAACCCTTCAGGATCGAATTGAAATTTAAGTCGAAATGGAGTCGCCACCGAATTTTATGGTTATTCGGAACCTTTCGAGCCCACTCTATATCGCCATGGTCCATACACAAAGTATGGCCCATTTCGGTTTGAGAGTTTATTGGGCTCGTCCCTTTGCATATCGATATAGATGCCGACTTGAGCGGTTAATCGTATATTGAATGACTCTCGTTGCCAATGGATTCGGACGTCCGGAAATCACGGTTCTGAGTAAGGGGTGAGGGTACGTGTTGGGAAGCCCACTAAGGACACCCAACCCCGCCCGCACTTAGCGGCCTCTACTAGGACATCGTTTGACTTTTTAATATGCGCGTTAGTGATTCGGTGAAATGTTATGCAAACAGCGTTTTAGCTAAGCATGCGAATTAAATGTGAGCTACGTCAATTTAATGCATCTAATTTATTGTCGAAGTGATTTAGCATGCGAGGGTTCATTTAAGAGTGGTAAAACGCAAATAAATAAAGCAAAGCAAAAATAAATCGATTACAAGTTACACGGGCGGAATACAACCCGGAATTCATAATACGACGTACAATAAAATAGAACGATCGAAATATACAATTGGAATGGCGAGCAATAATTACAAACGGACCCGTATATAAACTAGACCGTGATTTTGTGTAGGTGGACGAACTTTAATTAGTTACACATTATTTTGCGTATTAATCAAAGGACGGAGGTTCGAGACCTAGACGTGGTGCTAGCCCGATCTCGAACCTCGATGCCTTGTCCCGATTTATCACTTCGAGAAATTGAGTCTAAATTAATTTTACATCGGATACGACTAAAGAGTCGTCGATATAAAATTAATAATGTGAGACCGTCGATCAAAATCGTTTTAAGTGAAGTGATATGCATGAATTTTGGAAAAGCTACGTGATTGACTTTACACGCGTCGACTAAGTCGCTTTTAAAAAAGACGAGGCTCGAATGATATAAAAAAAGCTCTCGGTTTTCTGGGCTACAGGACCCACTCGGTCGAGTCATGGCCTGACTCGGTCGAGTGTGTCTTTAGACGTAGCTACTGCCCGTTTTTATGGGTGCTACTCGATCGAGTAGCAGGTGTACTCGGTCGAGTGGCACCTGTACGAGTTGTGACTCGTTTGTTTTAATGTGTTTTAAATCGATAATTGGCCGAGTCAAATAAAAATATTGACGGATTTAAATTTAACTCGGTTTGTCGGTATTATAATCATGTCTTATATGATTATAATACCGTTATCGGAATTTTGTAGAAAAGGTTATTGTTTGATAAAAATTTGATTAGTGACGGAATTGCGCCCCTCTACGTCACGACGTCGATATTAATCCTTACGGACTATGCGACGTCGGTTTTCGTGTCAACGGGTTCCGTACTAATCTTTGAAATGGATTCATACGCGTTCAACTACGAATGATCGGGATCGTGTTAATAAACGAACCTTAAAAAAATGATCATCGTAATCAAACGAATTAGGATCCGAGTTTTGATATTATTATATATATACACGGTACATACGATATTATAGTAAAATATAATAACGATGATTAAATGCGAAAGGTAAAATGTTAGCGTTAGTAATCATGTCGTTACTATCGACTAAATATAATACTATAGCATAAATGAATGTACATAAAAAGGAACGAGAAGAAAGGAAGAAGAAGGAGAAATCGGTGTTGAATTGTTACACCCTCAACCTACATGCTCTTGCTTCTCGGGATACGGTTCGTCTAATGGCGGCAATGGCGCGGGAACGTCGAGATATGTAGGAGGAGTTGATGGTGTGTTTATGGCTCTTGGTTTGTATGGATTTTTACGAGTTTGTGCTCTCGAAATGCATGCAAGGATGACGGTGTTTATGGCTGAAAAATGTATGCAAAGGGGTTGTGTAAGAGTTGATTCTTGTGTAAAGTTGTGGGAGAAAAGTTGTTGGGAAAAGTTGTGATGGATGCAAGTTGTGTGTTGTGCATGGGGTCATGGGGTATTTATAGGGAGCCCCGACCCCGGGTCACTCGACCGAGTGGCGCGGGTGCACTCGTTCGAGTGCCCTCGTGAATGTATCTGGACGGGTTCGAAGAGGCTCCACTCGATCGAGTGGCCAATCCACTCGACCGAGTGGATCAATTAGGCCGGGCTATTTTGGGCATGATTGCCCTTGATTTATGCTTAATTGATTATGATTGATTTGGCTAATTTTGGCTGATTCGTGAGCGATTTGGATAGATTTGTGAACCTGGTGCATGTTTCGGGAACGCACCCGGTCGCTCTTTGTGTCGGGTTTGTCTTGACCGGGTTTTGACCCGGTCGCTAAAAGACGGGAATTATTTTTTGTGCCGGTTTTGACCCAAATTAGTCTTGTTTGACTCGGAATGACCCACTGGGCCTGGTTTTGAGGTTGGTTTTGTGAGATTTGTATCCCGTTAAAAGCCCATGCCGGACATTATTGATTTCGAGCCCGTATCCGAGCGCGTTAGAACATGTTAGCGTCCGATCATCATCGGGTGTTTTTTGGAAACTGCTATAGACACCTGGCGGTCAAATTTTGGGTGTCTACAGAGCCCCCACTCTGACTGAGGCTTGGACAAGGCGAAAGTCAGAGTAGCTACCAAGTCAATTAAGACCTGGTAGGCTTCCGTTCGGGTCGTTTATAGTCCATTAGACTCGCGTGAAGGGCTCGCCAGCCATAAGTCAGAGATCATACCTGAGCTGATGATGATAACTCCGTGGGGAATCGGACTTGTCGCATAAGTCCTGGGTGCGCCTATATGTGGGCTCATCCCGTACCATTCCGGGGAAAATGCCGCCTTGGGCTTCCGCTGGGGAGATTTAGAGGGTTGCATGTCCCTGTCTGAGTCGTACCTGTATAAGTCACATAAAATGTATGCAACACGTAGGTAGCAAGAATGACTCGTGCTGGGAAATAATGTTTTTTTGAATTTTTGAAAGTTTTGAAATTTTTGAACCTTGAAATCGAAATCCTGAAAGCAACTCACATGCTAGGTTTTCAAAATGAAAGGGGTAGAAATGAAATTTGCAATTTAAAAAGACCGAAATTTGACCTTGTCGAAAAGGATTTTCTCAAATGGCTAAGTTTTGCAAATTTTAAAATGGGAATTTGAAGAGAGAGGTATACTGACAGACTCGACTCTGGACGTGACCGGACGAGTTGACAGACACGAATGAACTCTCGAGGGATTGGACCGTGACTCGGTAGGGGGGTGGGCCACCTAACAAGACTCTTAGGTTGCGCTACTCCGTAGCCTAGGCGAGTGGCAACCTGGTCGAATCCTCGGAATGGGAAGGATGCGTTATCGGGGAATTGCAGTAGTCTGTAATGAGACTGCAACTGCACAACAGGGCTTAGCAATGTTGTTGTCTAGTGCTCTTGAATTCTTGGTTTCGAGGTATAGGCCCGAAGTGGGCGTTGTCTCGAGTCCTGACAGATTCTTGTCTTCGACTAAACCGAGTACTAGGGCACACTAAAAGAAAGGAGGCTAGTTTGAAGTCTTTTGGATTATGTGAGTGGATGGAGAACTTTTGTCTAAGAGAAGCCCCCAGGACAACAAAGCAGACTGTTGAGAACAAGACAGTGTCGTGACCGGAATGATGGCGCTTTTTGAATGTGTGTCAATGTGGGTGGTTGTGCCTCTTTTTTTTGACGATGGCCTTTTTTTTTTGGCCTTTTGCTTCTTTCCTAGACTTTTGTTTTTTTTTTCGTCCAGTTTTTTTTTTTTTTTTTTTTTTATTTTTTATTTTTTTCACGGCTACCCCCCGATGGTGTTGTGGGCGGATATGGGGGTGGGCCCATCGGTTGGATTAGGCTTGTGGAGCTAAACCTTTGTAAGGTGTAAGCTAGTTGGTATTTGTGTGAGTGCAACTCATGGTGGAGTACTCTACGGTAAACATGGTGGTTTGGATCTCGGTATTGTCATCATAATTCCGAGCAGGCTTGGTGGGAGTATCGTCCCAAGTTGGGTATTTTTGGCATCAAGTCTATAGAGTCACGATACTTTTTTTTTGCTTCTGGTCAGACTAAACGCCTAAGGTGGGGATTGGTTAGTCTTATTGGGGGGTGTTTATTGTGGGAAATGGGCTTGCCTCCCGTCTTAAACCCAAACTAGGAGACTACCCGGATTTGTCATAGGATTTGATATGCTCCTGCTAAGGGTAGTTTTGTGGTTTTCTATACCAGACATGGAACAGGTAAAGGAAAACACGGGTCTCAGTTCCTGCAGTCATTATAAATGTGCCTATAATAGTCACGTGCATGTGCTCACAGTGTATGATGGTGTTCATCATGTTCTCGGAAACACAAAAGGGAAGCATATATGAGAGATTGAAAAAGCTGATTTTATTGGATTGAAAAAGAGGACAGAATACAGTTGACTCTGACTCTGAAAGAGATAGAACATCCTAGACTCGGACTCAGACTCGGACTCAAATCAAATCTGGACTCTTGGATTATGTTGTCAGTAGTCTTCGGCTTCTAAGGACTCAAGTGGATGTCCAGTATAGCCTTCGGTAGAAGCTTCACCCAGATCTTCATTATGTCGAAGATCGTCTTCAATCCTGATGCCCATTTCGGTAAGCACTGCAAAGTTTGAAATGCCGGCATACCTAAGATGGACGCGGTAGGAGGGTAGGAGGTTGTTGATGAACGCCTCCACTAGTGTCTTCTCGCTGGGCTTGTCTACCAGCTTAACACTCTCGGCCCGCCAACGTTGAAGGTATTTGGTGAAACCTTCTGTTGGATCTTGGGCCATGACTTCTAAAGTCCGCATGGTAGTCTGAAGTTCAGTGTTATCAGAATAGTTTTTAGCGAACTCGGTAGCCACATCTTCCCAAGTGGGGAATCTTTTTGCATTAAGCCTATAGAACCAGGCTTTTGGATATTTTCCGAGAGATGTGCCGAACAGATTGATGAACATGTCGGCTTTGACCCCCTTGATTGCCATAAATGCTTTGAAGGCTCGGAGGTGTAGTAATGGATCCTCTGTCCCTTCGAATATGGGTAACCCCTCTAAGTTGAGATCTGTTGGTAGTTTCTCACTGATGGGTGTATAGTCTCGGGAGTTCTCAATATAAATGTTATTCCCTTGAAGGACGTGGAACTGTTGTTCGAGCTCACGCACCGTGCTGATCAGTTTGGCAAATGGCCCAATATTTACCGACCCAGAATCGAGGTCTTGCCGTTCAATGGCAGTTAAACGAGCATTTATGGCCTCTTGGTTGGTTTTCAGGAACCCTATATGGGTTTCGGTTATGGCCTGCTTACTAGCCATTTTCTCCAGCAAAGCCTTTATTTCGTTGATGGCGTCTTCCATATCCCTATTCCCGGTTGTGGGTGCCATACTCTGCGAGAATACCCACGCAATCAGAAATGTTGCTTCGGAACTTGACTACACCAAGGCATAGGAAATAGCGCGGGAGGAGAGACAACTCTGGTTTGACTCGGGTTAGACTCTCCTAAGACAAATACGTGGGGTGCGATTCTCGGAGTGATTGTGATTAATCTCCCCGTCGGAGAATAGCCCCCAAGTGAGACCAAAGACTCTGATAGGACTCAGATGGTGTGACATCTAAGTGACTCGAAAATGGGGTACGTGAGACAACACGTGTAAGACGTGACCCTTAGAGCAACCGTGATTGATCGCTCTGCTAGAGGGTAGCCCCCGAGTGGGGTTGAAGATTTTGTTAAAACTTGAGTGTCGGACGAGTGACCCTTAGATGTAAGGACCATGAACCTTTTTTATAGGGCTATGCCTTGTAAAAGGTTGACTCGGAAAAGACATCTAGACGGGTGACTCGTGAAAGATGGGCCTTTCTTAGGATTCGGCGAGTGGGCCGAGTCCCGTTTGAAGAAAGGTCAACGTGAGACATCCCCAGACTTTGGACTCAATTGTGTAGACGGGCCCTCCTATGTAGGAGTGTGTCCTACGTAGGTGGGCCATGCCTTAGTCAAATAAGGCGGACTGGGGTAGGGAGGAAACCCGTGATGTAAGATCAACGGAGTTTCAACGCTAAAGACCTTCGACGACTTATGACAAGACCCGACACTGCTAAATACGGGAAGTCTTAAGAAGAGGAAAGTTTTGAAAAAGATTACTTTTGGAAAGTCCGAGAAAACTCGGGGAAAGGCCCGATTTTTCAAGAAAAATCGGAAAGTGTATCGGGCCTAGGTTTTGAAAGTTCGAAAATATTTTCGAGTTTTGAATTGGGCAGCATACCGGCTAGAAAGTGGGCTATTTTGAGTAAAATCATAAGTCCTAAATTCGGTATGTATCCCGGGTTTTGAAAATTGGATATCTTGAAAATTAAGAAGATGGTCCTGAAATTGGACGTGGGCCAATAAGATCGGGCATTTTGAAATGTTAGAATGGTTGCGAGTAAATTCGCATTTTGAAAAATAGGGAGACGGTCCCGTTTTTTGAAATTGGCAGCATGCCGACAGGACCGGTTTTTTTGAAAAGTTGAATTTTTGAAATTTTGAATATCGAAAATAAATTTCCGAAAATTAGAAAATAAGATCCCGAAGATTTGAAAATAAAAAACGGCATCTCGAAGATTTGAAAATTGCGAAGGGCATCACGAGGATTTGAAAATCGAAATTGAATTTTGAAAATTCGAAAATCGAATGGTGGATCAGAAATTCGAATTTTGAAATGGGCAGCATGCCGGCTAAAAAAATAGGCTTGTTTTGAGTCAAATCTTAAGTCTAAATTTCGGCAGCTTTCCGAGTTTTTGAAAATTTGAATATTTTTGGAAAGATGCATTTTTTTGAAATGACGATTTTTTGAAAACGACACGGAAACCAAGCAGCACATAGTCACGTAAGCATTATAACGACGCCATGTATGCTTTACACTAAGTCTCGGTCGGTCTGAATAGGGTCTATACCAGTGTTCACAGTCTAGTCGAGAAACGGGACGGTCTTCCTAACTCGAGTGGAGCTTAGAACATGCCGCAAAGTCCATCCGAGTCGACCATGAACACCTTTAACGTATCCAAGGATGAATACGTCGTGGTATAGTGGGACGTCGGTCACCAGTACCGGCCCGGGCAAATATGGGGTTATCCATGAACCGTAAAACTAAAACGCATATTGTACTCATCAAGCGATTTCTATTCGAGTCTCACCCTGAGAACGCCGACGGTAAGCCACACATCGGTTGATCCCCAGCGGAGTCGCCAAATTGTGGACATGACATAGGTCCACCCCGACGCGGCCACGCGCGGGTTTGGGTAGGCGAATGAACCTCCATATGAGAAGGATCGAATTGAAATTTAAGTCGAAATGGAGTCGCCACCGAATTTTATGGTTATTCGGAACCTTTCGAGCCCACTCTATATCGCCATGGTCCATACACAAAGTATGGCCCATTTCGGTTTGAGAGTTTATTGGGCTCGTCCCTTTGCATATCGATATAGATGCCGACTTGAGCGGTTAATCGTATATTGAATGACTCTCGTTGCCAATGGATTCGGACGTCCGGAAACCACGGTTCTGAGTAAGGGGTGAGGGTACGTGTTGGGAAGCCCACTAAGGACACCCAACCCTGCCCGCACTTAGCGGCCTCTACTAGGACATCGTTTGACTTTTTAATATGCGCGTTAGTGATTCGGTGAAATGTTATGCAAACAGCGTTTTAGCTAAGCATGCGAATTAAATGTGAGCTACGTCAATTTAATGCATCTAATTTATTGTCGAAGTGATTTAGCATGCGAGGGTTCATTTAAGAGTGGTAAAACGCAAATAAATAAAGCAAAGCAAAAATAAATCGATTACAAGTTACACGGGCGGAATACAACCCGGAATTCACAATACGACGTACAATAAAATAGAACGATCGAAATATACAATTGGAATGGCGAGCAATAATTACAAACGGACCCGTATATAAACTAGACCGTGATTTTGTGTAGGTGGACGAACTTTAATTAGTTACACATTATTTTGCGTATTAATCAAAGGACGGAGGTTCGAGACCTAGACGTGGTGCTAGCCCGATCTCGAACCTCGATGCCTTGTCCCGATTTATCACTTCGAGAAATTGAGTCTAAATTAATTTTACATCGGATACGACTAAAGAGTCGTCGATATAAAATTAATAATGTGAGACCGTCGATCAAAATCGTTTTAAGTGAAGTGATATGCATGAATTTTGGAAAAGCTACGTGATTGACTTTACACGCGTCGACTAAGTCGCTTTTAAAAAAGACGAGGCTCGAATGATATAAAAAAAGCTCTCGGTTTTCTGGGCTACAGGACCCACTCGGTCGAGTCATGGCCTGACTCGGTCGAGTGTGTCTTTAGACGTAGCTACTGCCCGTTTTTATGGGTGCTACTCGATCGAGTAGCAGGTGTACTCGGTCGAGTGGCACCTGTACGAGTTGTGACTCGTTTGTTTTAATGTGTTTTAAATCGATAATTGGCCGAGTCAAATAAAAATATTGACGGATTTAAATTTAACTCGGTTTGTCGGTATTATAATCATGTCTTATATGATTATAATACCGTTATCGGAATTTTGTAGAAAAGGTTATTGTTTGATAAAAATTTGATTAGTGACGGAATTGCGCCCCTCTACGTCACGACGTCGATATTAATCCTTACGGACTATGCGACGTCGGTTTTCGTGTCAACGGGTTCCGTACTAATCTTTGAAATGGATTCATACGCGTTCAACTACGAATGATCGGGATCGTGTTAATAAACGAACCTTAAAAAAATGATCATCGTAATCAAACGAATTAGGATCCGAGTTTTGATATTATTATATATATACACGGTACATACGATATTATAGTAAAATATAATAACGATGATTAAATGCGAAAGGTAAAATGTTAGCGTTAGTAATCATGTCGTTACTATCGACTAAATATAATACTATAGCATAAATGAATGTACATAAAAAGGAACGAGAAGAAAGGAAGAAGAAGGAGAAATCGGTGTTGAATTGTTACACCCTCAACCTACATGCTCTTGCTTCTCGGGATACGGTTCGTCTAATGGCGGCAATGGCGCGGGAACGTCGAGATATGTAGGAGGAGTTGATGGTGTGTTTATGGCTCTTGGTTTGTATGGATTTTTACGAGTTTGTGCTCTCGAAATGCATGCAAGGATGACGGTGTTTATGGCTGAAAAATGTATGCAAAGGGGTTGTGTAAGAGTTGATTCTTGTGTAAAGTTGTGGGAGAAAAGTTGTTGGGAAAAGTTGTGATGGATGCAAGTTGTGTGTTGTGCATGGGGTCATGGGGTATTTATAGGGAGCCCCGACCCCGGGTCACTCGACCGAGTGGCGCGGGTGCACTCGTTCGAGTGCCCTCGTGAATGTATCTGGACGGGTTCGAAGAGGCTCCACTCGATCGAGTGGCCAATCCACTCGACCGAGTGGATCAATTAGGCCGGGCTATTTTGGGCATGATTGCCCTTGATTTATGCTTAATTGATTATGATTGATTTGGCTAATTTTGGCTGATTCGTGAGCGATTTGGATAGATTTGTGAACCTGGTGCATGTTTCGGGAACGCACCCGGTCGCTCTTTGTGTCGGGTTTGTCTTGACCGGGTTTTGACCCGGTCGCTAAAAGACGGGAATTATTTTTTGTGCCGGTTTTGACCCAAATTAGTCTTGTTTGACTCGGAATGACCCACTGGGCCTGGTTTTGAGGTTGGTTTTGTGAGATTTGTATCCCGTTAAAAGCCCATGCCGGACATTATTGATTTCGAGCCCGTATCCGAGCGCGTTAGAACATGTTAGCGTCCGATCATCATCGGGTGTTTTTTGGAAACTGCTATAGACACCTGGCGGTCAAATTTTGGGTGTCTACAGAGCCCCCACTCTGACTGAGGCTTGGACAAGGCGAAAGTCAGAGTAGCTACCAAGTCAATTAAGACCTGGTAGGCTTCCGTTCGGGTCGTTTATAGTCCATTAGACTCGCGTGAAGGGCTCGCCAGCCATAAGTCAGAGATCATACCTGAGCTGATGATGATAACTCCGTGGGGAATCGGACTTGTCGCATAAGTCCTGGGTGCGCCTATATGTGGGCTCATCCCGTACCATTCCGGGGAAAATGCCGCCTTGGGCTTCCGCTGGGGAGATTTAGAGGGTTGCATGTCCCTGTCTGAGTCGTACCTGTATAAGTCACATAAAATGTATGCAACACGTAGGTAGCAAGAATGACTCGTGCTGGGAAATAATGTTTTTTTGAATTTTTGAAAGTTTTGAAATTTTTGAACCTTGAAATCGAAATCCTGAAAGCAACTCACATGCTAGGTTTTCAAAATGAAAGGGGTAGAAATGAAATTTGCAATTTAAAAAGACCGAAATTTGACCTTGTCGAAAAGGATTTTCTCAAATGGCTAAGTTTTGCAAATTTTAAAATGGGAATTTGAAGAGAGAGGTATACTGACAGACTCGACTCTGGACGTGACCGGACGAGTTGACAGACACGAATGAACTCTCGAGGGATTGGACCGTGACTCGGTAGGGGGGTGGGCCACCTAACAAGACTCTTAGGTTGCGCTACTCCGTAGCCTAGGCGAGTGGCAACCTGGTCGAATCCTCGGAATGGGAAGGATGCGTTATCGGGGAATTGCAGTAGTCTGTAATGAGACTGCAACTGCACAACAGGGCTTAGCAATGTTGTTGTCTAGTGCTCTTGAATTCTTGGTTTCGAGGTATAGGCCCGAAGTGGGCGTTGTCTCGAGTCCTGACAGATTCTTGTCTTCGACTAAACCGAGTACTAGGGCACACTAAAAGAAAGGAGGCTAGTTTGAAGTCTTTTGGATTATGTGAGTGGATGGAGAACTTTTGTCTAAGAGAAGCCCCCAGGACAACAAAGCAGACTGTTGAGAACAAGACAGTGTCGTGACCGGAATGATGGCGCTTTTTGAATGTGTGTCAATGTGGGTGGTTGTGCCTCTTTTTTTTGACGATGGCCTTTTTTTTTTGGCCTTTTGCTTCTTTCCTAGACTTTTGTTTTTTTTTTCGTCCAGTTTTTTTTTTTTTTTTTTTTTTTTTTTTTATTTTTTTCACGGCTACCCCCCGATGGTGTTGTGGGCGGATATGGGGGTGGGCCCATCGGTTGGATTAGGCTTGTGGAGCTAAACCTTTGTAAGGTGTAAGCTAGTTGGTATTTGTGTGAGTGCAACTCATGGTGGAGTACTCTACGGTAAACATGGTGGTTTGGATCTCGGTATTGTCATCATAATTCCGAGCAGGCTTGGTGGGAGTATCGTCCCAAGTTGGGTATTTTTGGCATCAAGTCTATAGAGTCACGATACTTTTTTTTTGCTTCTGGTCAGACTAAACGCCTAAGGTGGGGATTGGTTAGTCTTATTGGGGGGTGTTTATTGTGGGAAATGGGCTTGCCTCCCGTCTTAAACCCAAACTAGGAGACTACCCGGATTTGTCATAGGATTTGATATGCTCCTGCTAAGGGTAGTTTTGTGGTTTTCTATACCAGACATGGAACAGGTAAAGGAAAACACGGGTCTCAGTTCCTGCAGTCATTATAAATGTGCCTATAATAGTCACGTGCATGTGCTCACAGTGTATGATGGTGTTCATCATGTTCTCGGAAACACAAAAGGGAAGCATATATGAGAGATTGAAAAAGCTGATTTTATTGGATTGAAAAAGAGGACAGAATACAGTTGACTCTGACTCTGAAAGAGATAGAACATCCTAGACTCGGACTCAGACTCGGACTCAAATCAAATCTGGACTCTTGGATTATGTTGTCAGTAGTCTTCGGCTTCTAAGGACTCAAGTGGATGTCCAGTATAGCCTTCGGTAGAAGCTTCACCCAGATCTTCATTATGTCGAAGATCGTCTTCAATCCTGATGCCCATTTCGGTAAGCACTGCAAAGTTTGAAATGCCGGCATACCTAAGATGGACGCGGTAGGAGGGTAGGAGGTTGTTGATGAACGCCTCCACTAGTGTCTTCTCGCTGGGCTTGTCTACCAGCTTAACACTCTCGGCCCGCCAACGTTGAAGGTATTTGGTGAAACCTTCTGTTGGATCTTGGGCCATGACTTCTAAAGTCCGCATGGTAGTCTGAAGTTCAGTGTTATCAGAATAGTTTTTAGCGAACTCGGTAGCCACATCTTCCCAAGTGGGGAATCTTTTTGCATTAAGCCTATAGAACCAGGCTTTTGGATATTTTCCGAGAGATGTGCCGAACAGATTGATGAACATGTCGGCTTTGACCCCCTTGATTGCCATAAATGCTTTGAAGGCTCGGAGGTGTAGTAATGGATCCTCTGTCCCTTCGAATATGGGTAACCCCTCTAAGTTGAGATCTGTTGGTAGTTTCTCACTGATGGGTGTATAGTCTCGGGAGTTCTCAATATAAATGTTATTCCCTTGAAGGACGTGGAACTGTTGTTCGAGCTCACGCACCGTGCTGATCAGTTTGGCAAATGGCCCAATATTTACCGACCCAGAATCGAGGTCTTGCCGTTCAATGGCAGTTAAACGAGCATTTATGGCCTCTTGGTTGGTTTTCAGGAACCCTATATGGGTTTCGGTTATGGCCTGCTTACTAGCCATTTTCTCCAGCAAAGCCTTTATTTCGTTGATGGCGTCTTCCATATCCCTATTCCCGGTTGTGGGTGCCATACTCTGCGAGAATACCCACGCAATCAGAAATGTTGCTTCGGAACTTGACTACACCAAGGCATAGGAAATAGCGCGGGAGGAGAGACAACTCTGGTTTGACTCGGGTTAGACTCTCCTAAGACAAATACGTGGGGTGCGATTCTCGGAGTGATTGTGATTAATCTCCCCGTCGGAGAATAGCCCCCAAGTGAGACCAAAGACTCTGATAGGACTCAGATGGTGTGACATCTAAGTGACTCGAAAATGGGGTACGTGAGACAACACGTGTAAGACGTGACCCTTAGAGCAACCGTGATTGATCGCTCTGCTAGAGGGTAGCCCCCGAGTGGGGTTGAAGATTTTGTTAAAACTTGAGTGTCGGACGAGTGACCCTTAGATGTAAGGACCATGAACCTTTTTTATAGGGCTATGCCTTGTAAAAGGTTGACTCGGAAAAGACATCTAGACGGGTGACTCGTGAAAGATGGGCCTTTCTTAGGATTCGGCGAGTGGGCCGAGTCCCGTTTGAAGAAAGGTCAACGTGAGACATCCCCAGACTTTGGACTCAATTGTGTAGACGGGCCCTCCTATGTAGGAGTGTGTCCTACGTAGGTGGGCCATGCCTTAGTCAAATAAGGCGGACTGGGGTAGGGAGGAAACCCGTGATGTAAGATCAACGGAGTTTCAACGCTAAAGACCTTCGACGACTTATGACAAGACCCGACACTGCTAAATACGGGAAGTCTTAAGAAGAGGAAAGTTTTGAAAAAGATTACTTTTGGAAAGTCCGAGAAAACTCGGGGAAAGGCCCGATTTTTCAAGAAAAATCGGAAAGTGTATCGGGCCTAGGTTTTGAAAGTTCGAAAATATTTTCGAGTTTTGAATTGGGCAGCATACCGGCTAGAAAGTGGGCTATTTTGAGTAAAATCATAAGTCCTAAATTCGGTATGTATCCCGGGTTTTGAAAATTGGATATCTTGAAAATTAAGAAGATGGTCCTGAAATTGGACGTGGGCCAATAAGATCGGGCATTTTGAAATGTTAGAATGGTTGCGAGTAAATTCGCATTTTGAAAAATAGGGAGACGGTCCCGTTTTTTGAAATTGGCAGCATGCCGACAGGACCGGTTTTTTTGAAAAGTTGAATTTTTGAAATTTTGAATATCGAAAATAAATTTCCGAAAATTAGAAAATAAGATCCCGAAGATTTGAAAATAAAAAACGGCATCTCGAAGATTTGAAAATTGCGAAGGGCATCACGAGGATTTGAAAATCGAAATTGAATTTTGAAAATTCGAAAATCGAATGGTGGATCAGAAATTCGAATTTTGAAATGGGCAGCATGCCGGCTAAAAAAATAGGCTTGTTTTGAGTCAAATCTTAAGTCTAAATTTCGGCAGCTTTCCGAGTTTTTGAAAATTTGAATATTTTTGGAAAGATGCATTTTTTTGAAATGACGATTTTTTGAAAACGACACGGAAACCAAGCAGCACATAGTCACGTAAGCATTATAACGACGCCATGTATGCTTTACACTAAGTCTCGGTCGGTCTGAATAGGGTCTATACCAGTGTTCACAGTCTAGTCGAGAAACGGGACGGTCTTCCTAACTCGAGTGGAGCTTAGAACATGCCGCAAAGTCCATCCGAGTCGACCATGAACACCTTTAACGTATCCAAGGATGAATACGTCGTGGTATAGTGGGACGTCGGTCACCAGTACCGGCCCGGGCAAATATGGGGTTATCCATGAACCGTAAAACTAAAACGCATATTGTACTCATCAAGCGATTTCTATTCGAGTCTCACCCTGAGAACGCCGACGGTAAGCCACACATCGGTTGATCCCCAGCGGAGTCGCCAAATTGTGGACATGACATAGGTCCACCCCGACGCGGCCACGCGCGGGTTTGGGTAGGCGAATGAACCTCCATATGAGAAGGATCGAATTGAAATTTAAGTCGAAATGGAGTCGCCACCGAATTTTATGGTTATTCGGAACCTTTCGAGCCCACTCTATATCGCCATGGTCCATACACAAAGTATGGCCCATTTCGGTTTGAGAGTTTATTGGGCTCGTCCCTTTGCATATCGATATAGATGCCGACTTGAGCGGTTAATCGTATATTGAATGACTCTCGTTGCCAATGGATTCGGACGTCCGGAAACCACGGTTCTGAGTAAGGGGTGAGGGTACGTGTTGGGAAGCCCACTAAGGACACCCAACCCTGCCCGCACTTAGCGGCCTCTACTAGGACATCGTTTGACTTTTTAATATGCGCGTTAGTGATTCGGTGAAATGTTATGCAAACAGCGTTTTAGCTAAGCATGCGAATTAAATGTGAGCTACGTCAATTTAATGCATCTAATTTATTGTCGAAGTGATTTAGCATGCGAGGGTTCATTTAAGAGTGGTAAAACGCAAATAAATAAAGCAAAGCAAAAATAAATCGATTACAAGTTACACGGGCGGAATACAACCCGGAATTCACAATACGACGTACAATAAAATAGAACGATCGAAATATACAATTGGAATGGCGAGCAATAATTACAAACGGACCCGTATATAAACTAGACCGTGATTTTGTGTAGGTGGACGAACTTTAATTAGTTACACATTATTTTGCGTATTAATCAAAGGACGGAGGTTCGAGACCTAGACGTGGTGCTAGCCCGATCTCGAACCTCGATGCCTTGTCCCGATTTATCACTTCGAGAAATTGAGTCTAAATTAATTTTACATCGGATACGACTAAAGAGTCGTCGATATAAAATTAATAATGTGAGACCGTCGATCAAAATCGTTTTAAGTGAAGTGATATGCATGAATTTTGGAAAAGCTACGTGATTGACTTTACACGCGTCGACTAAGTCGCTTTTAAAAAAGACGAGGCTCGAATGATATAAAAAAAGCTCTCGGTTTTCTGGGCTACAGGACCCACTCGGTCGAGTCATGGCCTGACTCGGTCGAGTGTGTCTTTAGACGTAGCTACTGCCCGTTTTTATGGGTGCTACTCGATCGAGTAGCAGGTGTACTCGGTCGAGTGGCACCTGTACGAGTTGTGACTCGTTTGTTTTAATGTGTTTTAAATCGATAATTGGCCGAGTCAAATAAAAATATTGACGGATTTAAATTTAACTCGGTTTGTCGGTATTATAATCATGTCTTATATGATTATAATACCGTTATCGGAATTTTGTAGAAAAGGTTATTGTTTGATAAAAATTTGATTAGTGACGGAATTGCGCCCCTCTACGTCACGACGTCGATATTAATCCTTACGGACTATGCGACGTCGGTTTTCGTGTCAACGGTTTCCGTACTAATCTTTGAAATGGATTCATACGCGTTCAACTACGAATGATCGGGATCGTGTTAATAAACGAACCTTAAAAAAATGATCATCGTAATCAAACGAATTAGGATCCGAGTTTTGATATTATTATATATATACACGGTACATACGATATTATAGTAAAATATAATAACGATGATTAAATGCGAAAGGTAAAATGTTAGCGTTAGTAATCATGTCGTTACTATCGACTAAATATAATACTATAGCATAAATGAATGTACATAAAAAGGAACGAGAAGAAAGGAAGAAGAAGGAGAAATCGGTGTTGAATTGTTACACCCTCAACCTACATGCTCTTGCTTCTCGGGATACGGTTCGTCTAATGGCGGCAATGGCGCGGGAACGTCGAGATATGTAGGAGGAGTTGATGGTGTGTTTATGGCTCTTGGTTTGTATGGATTTTTACGAGTTTGTGCTCTCGAAATGCATGCAAGGATGACGGTGGTTTGTATGGATTTTTACGAGTTTGTGTCGGGTTTGTCTTGACCGGGTTTTGACCCGGTCGCTAAAAGACGGGAATTATTTTTGGTGCCGGTTTTGACCCAAATTAGTCTTGTTTGACTCGGAATGACCCACTGGGCATGGTTTTGAGGTTGGTTTTGTGAGATTTGTATCCCGTTAAAAGCCCATGCCGGACATTATTGATTTCGAGCCCGTATCCGAGCGCGTTAGAACATGTTAGCGTCCGATCATCATCGGGTGTTTTTTGGAAACTGCTATAGACACCTGGCGGTCAAATTTTGGGTGTCTACACCTCCCTAGATTAGCGCCAACTGCAACCTTCTCTCTCATCTCATTTATTTTTTTTGCATTCAAACGCCCGCTTAAGAAAACCCTTCATCTTCATCTCTTCTCTCATCTCGCTCAATTTTTTCGCTCAACTCAAGCACAGCCTTACACTCAAACGCTCAACTCAAACTCAATCGCTCAACTTCAACTTCAACTTTTGCGCTCAACTCAGGCATACCCGAGCACTCAATCCTTCAACTCGCACTCAATCCTTCAACTCAACTCAATCGCTCGCTCAACTCTAGGATTCTCGAGCACTCGCTCAACTGAACTCTGTCGCTCAACTCAATTCAATCGCTGTCCTCAACTCGAGCAAGGTTATTATTTTACTGAAGATCTAGGTTTTGTTTACATCTGCGTTATATTTCATTACCTCTTTCGCTAATTATTGATTCATTAATTTTGCTGCGTCTGTGCCATATAATTAATTTTTTTCACTGAAGACTGTTTTACTATCTGGGTTTTCATCTGTTTCGTGTAATTGAATTCAACTACAGACGAACATATATCGAATGTTACTTTAATGCACATACGCTGTTACTGTAATAAACTTGATGTGTTACTGTAAGGGGTGCTTCGTTACTGTGTTTGATGTACGGTGTTATTTCAAAGACAACCATGTGTTACTGTAATGCATAAGAGGTGTTACTTTAACTTTCATCTTCGTGATACTTTGAATCCTTGTAAACCCTTGTAGACACCCGCATTTTGACTGCCACGTGTCTATGGTAGTCTCCGAAAAACACCCGATGATGATTGGACGTCAACGTGACTTAGTATACTCGGATTTGGGCTCGGAATTCATAATATCCGACATGGACTTTTTAGCGGAATAAAATCTCACAAAACGGACCTCAATTTCAGGCCTAGTGGGTCGTTCTGAGTCAAATAAGACTAATTTGGGCCAAAACCGACACCAAAAATATTTCTCGTCTTTTGGCGACCGGGTCAAAACCCGGTCAAAGGCAAAACCGTCTCAGAAATCAGCTGAAATCATTTAAGCGCCCAAATTCAAATTCAAAAAAATAAACAAAACAAACAAGTCAAACCTTCCCTATTTTGGTTCAACCGTTTGACCCACTCGATCGAGTGGATTGACCCCACTCGATCGAGTGGAGCCTCTTCTACCCGGGTTTGGCCCGTTTGTGAAGGCACTCGATCGAGTGCACTTGGGCCACTCGATCGAGTGCCCTTATGTCGAGGGGTGAAGTCTATAAATACCGCTTCACCCCCCCATGCATTTCACTTCTTTTTTGCACCTTCAACCCTACAATTTCAGTCACTCTCAACCCTACTACAACCCTACATACCTACACTACAAACCCTAAGCACAAAACACCATTTCCGAGCCTCCTTGACCCTCGGAAACCGACACATACACCCATACACACCACAAATCTCATACATCCTCGATACTCCCGAGCTTCGTCGCTATTCACGAGTCCATTTCCGAGGTTCTATACTAGCATGTATGTTGAGGGTGTCCTAAACCCCGCTTTAATCTTTTTGTCTCGTTTTATTTCCGTTTAATTCATCGTATTTTTGTATAGTAATCGTAATCGTCACAACGTTAACACTAACACTTTTTTTGCATCTTTTTACATTTTCGTTTTATATCGTTTTATCGTCATTATATTATTAATACCGTGTATATATAAAACTAGTATCAAATTTCGGTTTAAAATCCGTTTGACTACGATGTTTGCCTAAGATCCGTTTAATCCCTTTACGAGCAACGACGGAGGTGGAGCCCTTTCGAGGAGCCCCGCCCCAATGTACTCAAGGGCGTAACGCGATCGCAAACGGTCGTAGTTGAACGAATTTCATTCCATTTCCATAATTGGTTCGAGACCCGTTGACACGAATACCGACATCACGTAACCCGAAAGGGTTAGTTTCGATGTCGTGACGTAGAGGGATGCATCTCGTTACTAATTCAAAGTTTCGTAATCTAACACAAACATTTTCATAAAAACCCCGGTGACGATATTATAATCGTTCATGCACGATTATAGTACCGGAGGCCGAGTCGAATGCAAATCGTGCGATATTTGTATTTGGCTTGGTCGATCATCGATTTCAAGTCATAAAATCGAGCAAATCATTACTCGTACAGGGGGCACTCGACCGAGTGCCATAGGCCACTCGATCGAGTTGCACCCCAAAAACAGGGCAGTAGCCCCATTAATGACACACTCGACCGAGTGCCATAAGGCACTCGATCGAGTAACCCCCCAAAATATGGGCAGTAGCCACGTTAATAGCGCACTCGGTCGAGTCAATCAATGACTCGGTCGAGTGGGTCTGTCAACTCAGAAACCCGAGGGCTTGGACATATATTCCGAGCCCCGTTCTTATCGACTTTAGACCATCGACCGACCCATTTTTCAAAACGCTACACACATCACGACACGTAGAACGACTTTGACCACTTTTACGTGATAAGTCGGGACAAGACTACGGAATGTGAGACTAGGCTAGCAATACGCCACAATCTCCTATTTCCGTCCTTCGCTTAATACGTAACATAATACGTATTTAAGCGGGGTAGTCCATCTACATAATTTCGCGGTCTAGTTTACATATGGGTCCGTTTTTATCTTTGTTTTACGTTATTTTGTTTATGACGTATTGTGAATTCCGGGTTGTATTTCCGCCCGTGTAGCTTGTACGCTTTTATTCCTTTTTCGAGCTTTATTTATTATTTGCTTTTACGCTTTATAAATGAACCTCGCATGCTAAATCATTTCGACCAATAATTAGATGCATTAAATGACGTAGTTAACGCAAAATTCGCATGCTTAGACAAAACGCTGTTTGCATATCATTTCATTATTTTACTAGCGCGCGTATCATGAACACGAACGATGTCTTAGTAGAGGCCGCCATGTGCGGGCGGGGTTGGGTGTCCTTAGTGGGCTTCCCAACACGTACCCTCACCCCTTACTCAGAACCTTTGGTTTTCGGATGTCCGAAACCCTTGGCGAACGAGAGTCATTCTTTACACGATTACCGGTATAGATGGTATCGGTATCGCAATGCAAAGGGACGAGCCCCATGAACTCTGAAATCGGAGTGGGCTTACTTTGTGTAAAGCCCATGACGACATAGAGTGGGCTCGTATGGTTCCGAATAACCACAAAATTCGGTGGCGACTCCATTTTGACTTAAATTTCGAACCCGAGAACAATCTTACCACGAGATTCATTCGCCTACCCAAACCCGCGCTTCGCCGCGTCGGGGTGGACCTACGTCATGTCCACAATTTGGCGACTCTGCTGGGGATACCTGATGTACCACATGTCATCGGGGTTCCTAGGGTGAGACTCGAAGAGAAATCGTTCGTAGATTAGTGTGCGCGCGTTAGTCTAATGATTCATGCATAACCCATTTTTGCCCGGGCCGGTTACTTGTGACCGACGTCCCACTATACCGCGGTGCATTCCTACATGGGTGCGCTAAAAACATCGATGGTGGAACTCGTCTCGGTTTTGCGGCATGTCCTAAGACCAACTCGGCTTAGGGAGTCCGTCCATCACATGAGAAAGCCATCGTTGTTGGTATAGACCCTATTTTGACCGACTGAGACTTAGTGTAAAGCATACATAAGCGTCGTTATAATGCTTGTTTGACTACGTGCTACTTGGTTTCCGTGTCAATTTTTCAAAAACCGTCATTTCAAATTTGCATCTTTCCAAAAATACCCACCTTTCGAAAAACCCGAAATACTGTCCATCTCGGGACCCGTCATTCTAAAATACCCAATTTTGAAAAACCCCAAATGCTGCCCATTTCGGGACTCACTTTTTCAAAATACCCAATTTTCAAAACTCGGAATGCCGCCGAAATTTAGGATCAACGATTTGACTCAAAATATCCTTTTCTGTAGTCGGCATGCTGTCCGTTTTAATTCTCGAATTTCCACCCCCACCACCTTGATTTTCGGAATTTTTCCTTTTCAAAATTCTAATCTCGGTTTTCGAAATTCCGTTTTCAGTTTTCAAAATTTTCGGAAATTCGTTCATTTTGCATTCAAACCTCAACTTTCAAACTTTCCTAAAATAAACCTTCCTTATTGTAGGACCTACCGTCTATCCGTGTGTCGGATCTTTGCATAATACGTAGAGGGTTTATAGCGTCGAAACTCCGTCGATCTTATATCACGAGTTTCCCCCCTTTCCCAAGTCCGCCTTGTCTGTCAAGGCACGACCAACCCGCGTAGGGCATACCCCTACAAAGGAAAGTCCGTCCATACACTCGAGTCAAAAGTCTGGGGAGTAATCTCACGTGGACCTTCCTTCGAACGGGACTAGGCCCACGAAGCCGAAATCCTAAGGAAGTCATACCACCCACGAGTCATCCGTCTAGATGTCTTTCTCGAGTCTTTTCCACTCAGTCCTTTCTTTTTGGGTCGCTCGGGATGTGCTGTTTCCTTTGATTCCAAGACTGGGTTCGGTCTCTGATTACGTGGTGTTCTTACAGACAGGCCACCATCAACCAGACACACTCGCAGGATGGAAACTGCCTTAGCTGAACTGAAAGCCTCCGTTGATTCCATGATCGAGAAGCATGCCGACATCGATGCCCAACTGAATGAAATGAGGGCTGGGCAAGTCGCTATCGTCACTCGATTGGCTTCAGTGGAGCACAGGACTCCTACTACCGGGACTACCGGACCTTTAGCTGAACTGGTTAGCTCGGTCCGCCGACTGGAAGAACAAGTGCATTTAACTGGGAATAACAACATTCACCGGGAAAACAGTCGGGAGTATAACCCGCTAAGTGACAAGCTGCCTGCAAACCTGAACCTTACTGGTTGCCTATGTTCGAAGGGACTGAAGACCCGTTACTACATGTACGGGCCTTCAAGGAGTTCATGGCCATCAAAGGGGTGGACTCCACCATGTTCAAGAACCTCTTTGCTGCGTCTCTTGAAAAGCACCCTCGGGCCTGGTACTACAGGCTAGACCCGAAGAAATACCCTACATGGGATGATGTGGCCACCGAGTTCGCTCGGAACTATGCTGACAACACCGAGATCCAAACCACAATGAGATCTCTGGAAGTTATGGCCCAAGAGCCGAAAGAAGGTTTTACCAAATACCTTCAACGCTGGAGGGCTGAGAGCGTGAAACTGGTCGATAAGCCCAGTGAGAAAACTTTAGTGGAGGCCTTTGTTAAGAACCTCCTCCCATCCTACCGGGTTCACCTCCGATATGCCGTCATACCCAATTTCACTACCCTTACTGAAATGGGTATGAGGATTGAAGACGATCTGAGACTGGAAGGCCTCACTAAGGCCGCTGCTAAAGGTTACCAAGGGGCTTCTTCCTCCACAACCAAGCCTCAAGCTGCAACCCGCAGCATTTTCGACGCGGTTAATCTACTAGATGCCCCGTCCAAGAGAAACACCCCACCTCGGGTTTTCACTGATATAGGTACGACCTATACTTATGCCTTACAAAGGCTGTCCTCGAAAGGCCTAATCCAACCGATAGGCCCAACTCCTGAAGTTCCGGTCGAGCGACGCTCCAAGAACTACAATGCTCAAGCCTATTGCCAATACCACCGAGGCAATGGGCATGATACCGAGAAGTGCTGGAAGCTGAAGCACTTGATTCAGGACCTGATTGAAAGCGGTAAAATCCCGCTGCCCGGAGATAAGCCCAGTAACAAGGAGAATCCTTTCAGCTCCCACGCCATCTTTACCGGGGAGGTGATCGATTGCTCTCACCTTATCTCCCCATTTATCCCGCAAGTGAACGGGATCTGGTTCGACGACGAGGAAGACGTCTACCTCACCAAAGGGGAAGCTGTCCCCATCACCGCCGAGGAGATTCGAAAGACTAAATCTCGAGTCTTTGACCAGTAACCACCTTGGTCGTCCCTTTCAAGCCACTAGCTCTAGGGACACCCCTATCCCGACAACCGTCATTACGGAAGTCGCCTCTGAAGAGCCAACTGCTGAAACGGCTCTTGTGAAACAATTGAAGAAGACCCGAGTTGACCTCACTATATGGCAACTCTTGGTTAGCTCTCAAGAACATCGGGAAGCACTCACAAAGGCTCTCGATCAAATTAAGGTCGACTCTTTGGTTACCCCCGCTGAGATGGTAGCCACGATCTTGCCCCACCTGAAGGGCAAGGCCAAAGAAGAAGGGCCGGTAATCACTTTCTCCGAAGCCGACCTACCACCATTTGGGGCCACTTATAACCTGGCCCTCTACATCACGGTGGTCTGCCGAGGAAAATACCTTCCCATGACCCTAGTTGATGACGGGTCTGCTGTGAACGTCCTTCCTCTAAGGACCGCAAAAGCCCTCGGCATTACCGAGGCTGACTATGTTCCGACTGCTCAGACCATCCAAGCTTTCGATGGGAGCCCGAAGTCGGTAGCTGGGGCCGTGAAACTAACCATTATCACTGGCCCGATAGAGAAGGAGCTCGAGTTTCAGGTGATCGATGTCACCTCATCATTCAACCTGCTCCTGGGTAGGCCTTGGATCCACGCGGTCAAGGCGGTGTCCTCCACCCTCCACCGAAAGATTAAGATGCCTCTACTTAACGATGTCATCACTTTAGAGGCAACACCAATGACTGTGGCTAGCTGTAACGCCACGGGACGCACGGACCTCTGGGGGTTCGATTTTGTGGGGATGATCGAGGAAGAGTACCTCTTTAGGCCTTAATTCACTACGAGTATCGACATGATGCTCCAAAACCTAGGATACTTTCCGGGGGCTACTTCTCGACCCGATCTTCCAGCTGGGAAGATCATCGAGGTTCTCAAAGACGAAGAATCTCACTTTGGTCTCGGTTATGACATCACCCCCGACAATGTTGTCCGAGCAGGGATCGAAAAGGCCTGCAACATCCTTAAGGGTATCTACTTGAGCCCTTATAGCCCACGGTTGGCTGACTACTTTGTCACACCGGTGTTTGGGGCTATCCAGATTGGTCTATACCAACCCAATGCTATGCAGCTCGGGACCCACTTGGCCCGGGACTGCAACTACATCCCGGATGATGTGTTCGCCCTCATCCAGTCCAACGGAGCTGAAGATGCTGAGCCCGCACTAGGGCTACTATTTGAGGAAGACACCGTAGCCCCAACTCCAAAGGAAGACCTGGTCAACCTGATTCTCCGCAGCAACAGGTTTGACCCGACCAAGCTGATCTCGGATGTGGGTTCCGAGACGGGAAACAGGGCCTGGAGGAAGACTGTCAAGTGGACTGACAGCCAGGGAAGGATCTATAAGCTGGTCACCGGAGAGGGAGACATGCCTGAGTCTGAGTCCGAGTCTGAGTCCGAGTCTGAGTCAGAGTCTGAGGTCGAGTCTAGGGAAGTCAGTGCTAGAGTCACTCCTGTAACCCCCCTCCCTTTTATTATTCCTGCTGTTGGCACTTCGGGGTCTGTCCCGAGTGCCCTACCTATCCCGCCACTGACCAATGATCAGATGGCTGCTCTCTTTGAGCTGTTCTCCAAATTTTCAATCAATAATAACAACCGTTCTGCTTACGACTTGTCTCTTTCAAATTCTGCTTTTAAAAATGTTTTATGCTATGACATTGATAAATCAGACGAACAGGTACCTTTACCTCCGCATTTGATCGAGCAACTAGAGCAAAGGGAGTCCCGGAACCCGGTAATCGAAGAAACCGAGTCCATAAATGTGGGAACAACCTTAGAGCCTCAGACACTTAAGATAGGGTTATCCTTAGATCCCGAGGAGAAACAACAGTTCGTAAACCTCCTCCAAGAGTTTAAGGACGTCTTCGCATGGTCCTACAAGGACATGCCGGGGATAGACCGGGAAATAGCCGAGCACCACATACCAATCAAAGACGGGTGCAAACCGGTCAAACAAAAGCTTCGTCGGATGAGGCCCGAGTGGTCTCTCAAGGTAAAAGAAGAAGTCGACAAACAATTCAAAGCCGGCTTCATACAAGTGTCTGAGTATCCGGACTGGGTGGCAAACATCGTGCCGGTTCCTAAAAAGGACGGTAAGGTGCGGGTATGCGTAGACTTTCGGGATCTTAACAAGGCGAGCCCGAAAGATGATTTTCCGTTACCACACATCGACATACTGGTGGATAACACGGCCGATCATGCCCTTCTATCATTCATGGACGGGTATGCCGGGTATAATCAAATCAAGATGGCGAAAGAAGACATGAGTAAGACTACCTTCACCACACCTTGGGGTACTTACTGCTATACCTTCATGCCTTTCGGTCTCATTAATGCCGGGGCCACATATCAAAGGACTGCTACCACTTTACTACACGACATGATGCATAAAGAGGTAGAAGTTTACGTAGACGACATGATCGTCAAATCCAAAGAACGGGACGGTCACATCACCGCCCTAAGAAAATTCTTCACCCGATTGCGCAGATACAACATGAGGTTAAACCCTCAAAAGTGCAGTTTCGGGGTAACATCAGGCAAATTACTGGGTCATATCGTTAGCCAACGAGGTATCGAAGTCGATCCAGCTAAAATCAAAGCCATTACCGAGATGCAACCTCCTAAAACCGAAAAAGAAATAAGGGGATTCCTCGGGAAAGTCCAGTACATCAGTCGGTTCATTTCCAAATTAACCATGGTGTGTGAACCAATTTTCAAGAAACTGAAAGTGGGAGAACGGGTACTATGGGATGACAAGTGCCAAACTGCTTTCGACAAGATCAAGGAAATTCTGTCTGCACCGCCAGTCTTAATGCCACCTCAACCCGGTTTGCCTCTGTCGTTATACCTAACGACGACCGAGACAGCCATGGGGGCTATGCTGGCTCAGACAGTTGACTCCGAAGAAAGAGCCATTTACTACATCAGCAAGAAGTTTTTAGAGTATGAGTGCAAATATACCATGCTCGAAAAGACGTGTTTGGCTCTAGTCTGGGCTACCAAGAAACTCCGACATTATATGCTCAGTCACGAGGTCCATGTGCTATCCAAGATGGACCCCATCAAATACATCTTCGAAAAGCCCGTTCTCAACGGCCGAATCTCTAGATGGACTCTAATGTTGGCAGAGTTCGACTTGAAGTTTGTACCGTTAAAGGCTATTAAGGGTCGAGTAGTAGCTGAATTTCTCGCCGATAGCCCGATAACCGAAGAAGGACACACCGACACTTGGTCCTTCCCAGATGAAGATATTTTCCATACTGATACTGAAACTTGGGATTTATACTTCGATGGTGCATCTAATTTTCGAGGGTTCGGAGTCGGGATCCTCCTAATTTCACCAAAAGGGGAACATACTCCCGTCTCCATCAAACTGGACTTTGATGTTACTAATAATGCAGCAGAGTACGAAGCATGCATTTACGGGCTACAAGCCGCCGCCAATCTGGGGATTACAAATCTCCGGGTACATGGTGATTCATCCTTGGTCATTAACCAAGCACTTCAAAAATGGAAAACTCGAAATGCTAATCTCGTGGCCTACCAGGCACGAGTACGAGATCTCGAGAAACAATTCCAAAAGGTGGAATATATATACCTACCCCGGGAAGAAAATCAGTTCGCAGATGCACTCTCAAAATTGGCGTCTTTACTGAATATTCCCGACCACGTGACCAGTATGCCAATTTGCGTCGAAAGACGGTCTGAGCCGGCATACATTTGCGATATCGAAGACATTGAGTTAACTGATCCCGAACCATGGTACCAAGCCGTGTTAAAATACCTGACAAACGGAGAATATCCTCCCGGGATGGAAGGTCGAGCCAAGAAAGCCTTACGGAGGCTAGCCACCCAGTTCATCCGCACCGACGACGGACAACTGTATAAAAAGACGGCACAGGGGGCTCTTCTCCTTTGTGTTGACAAGTATAAGGCTGAAAAGGTTATGGCCGAAGTACATGATGGTGAGAACGGCCCACACATGAATGCCCACATGCTGGTCCGGAAAATCATGAGGCTCGGTTATTACTGGAATACCATGGAAGCCGATTGCCGGTCGTATGTCAAACATTGTCATAACTGTCAAATTTTTGGCAATGTGCAACATATGCCGTCATCACTACTCTATACCATGACGTCACCCTGGCCATTCTCAACGTGGGGTATCGACATAATCGGGAAAATAAATCCCTCGGGTACCGGTGGGCACTGCTTTATTTTGGTAGCTATCGAATATTTCACCAAATGGGTCGAAGCTGAATCATATCGCATCCTCACTGCCAAGCATGTCGCCAAGTTTATCCAAAACAAGGTAATATGTCGATATGGGATTCCCGCTGAATTTATCAGTGATCACGGGACTCATTTTCAAGCCGAGACTGCGGTCCTACTGACCAAGTATAAAATCCAAAGGCATACTTCCTCGCCTTACCGCCCCCAAACAAATGGAGCAGTAGAGGCGGCTAATAAAACAATTGTCACCATACTCAAAAAGATGGCTGATAATTACCGGGACTGGCCCGACAAAATACCTTTTGCCCTATGGAGATATCGAACGTCAATTCTCACCGCAACCGGGGCAACACCATATTACTTAACCTACGGGATGGAGGCAGTCCAACCAGTCGAGCTGGAGGTACCGTCCCTCAGAATTCTGCTAGAAAGTCAAGTACCCGAAGCTGACTGGGTTCGAGCACGATATGACTCACTGGTTTTACTAGACGAACGACGGTCTCGTGGCCTCAATAATATCCAAATCTACCAGAAGAGGATCCAACGGGCCTTCAACAAGAGAGTAAGGCCCAGACACATCAAGGAGGGCGATCTAGTCCTTAAGTCTATCCGAGCTCTACTACCAGTTGACCCGAGGGGAAAATTCAAACCCAATTGGGCTGGGCCATATCTGGTGAAGAAAATCCTATCGGGGGGAGCAGTGATGCTGACGGACCTGGATGGGAACGAGTTTGTCAACCCAACCAACCTGGACCAGCTGAAGCGCTACTACCCTTAGCCATTTCTCAATGTCATTAGCAAATTTTATCAAAATCATTTTTTTTACAAAAAGCAAGTCAATGAGCTAGAATTACTTATTCTACTATCATAAACATCTTGAACCAATAGTCTTGGTGTAATTCAAGATTGCAAATTTCATATGCCTGAACTACGTTTGGTTTGATTCTGCTAATCGCGGATACGTAGGCAACCCCTCAAAAGGGTACAACCAATGCAATCAAGAAAAGACAGGAGCGGTTTTATAATAAACTTCCTTTATTAATTCAAAAAAAAAATCCCGATAAACTCGGAAAATTACAAAGTGCAGGAATTCAAAAAATACAAAAAGGGCACACAATAAAAATAATAATAATACTTAAATAATAATAAAGCTAAAGGACTCGGCATTTAGGGCATCTTGCCCTTCCCTTTGTCCTTAGCCTCTTTAGTCGTCCACTGACGACGACGTGGAGGGGAGCGTTCCCGAATCACCACAGGAACTTCTCTAGCTCGGGCTCGAGTGTTTGAGCCCGACTCCCCTGTCATATCAATGGGCCCAAGTCGAGCTCTGACCGGCTCAGGGAGCCGGTCACGCGGACCGAGTCGGTCCCGGACTGCCAACCTCGGCCCAAGTCGTCGTTCCAAGTCAGTCTGCCCTCGAGTGCTGCTAGAACCGACTTCCTTAGATCGAGTCTTAGTTTGTGACGTAAGACCCGATTCTCCCCGAACTGCGGTCTCAGGACTGTGTTCCCCGGTGAAGAAGTCTCTGTTGTCCTTCGCCGACTCACGCTGAACCAATTCGATGGCCTCGTCAACTTTTAAGGCCGTTCGAGCTTCTTCGGACTCTTCAGAAGTCCACTTCTGATAAGCCCGCGATACCCAAGCGGATTGGCAAGGGCTAGGTACCGTCCATGTGGGACGAGTGAACCATCGTTGCAACCAAGTGTCGCACATAGCGTCCGTCAATTGGAGCGGGACGCTAATAATGGCTTCCTTCTCAGGGATGCGCTGAGATGAACCGAACTGCCTTAGGAGGCGGTCCGGGTAAATGTGAACCGTCCAGTCTAGGGACAAGATCGTCAGATATCGGGCTTGGTCCCTCTTCGCCAGTCCGGTCAATTTCGAAAGGAACCACCAAGCGACGGTCCACCTGATCAAAGGACCCCCGTGAAACACCAACTCCTCGTCCCAGTAAGCTCGATCAATCCGATGACTCGAGCTTATTTTCCGCCTCCGGGAGCTAATCTGACTGCTCCGGCAATTGGGAATGCTTGGAGGGGTCTCTATGATCGATAACCGCTCCGACAGCCATATCTGAAAAGCATATACAAGCTTAATAAGCAACGGAGCAATTCGCTACAGCCCACTCGATCGAGTGCAAAAGCTGACTCGATCGAGTAAGCCTGTCAAAAACAGGCAGTAGCCCGATGAAAGTGTCACTCGATCGAGTGACAGGTCCACTCGATCGAGTGACTTACGAGAATCAGAAAATTTGCGCGAAACGTGAACGGAAAAAAAAAAAAAAAATCGAGATGCATACTTGCAAAAAACGGGTACTCCCCGTCAGCGGTCGAGTTGGGTCGAGCCGTCTAGCGTCCAGACCCGTAATAATCTCCCCAGTGGCTAGCCAAGCAGGGCTATGACCAGTCTCCATCTGGTCAACCACTCCGATTAGCCTGATTTGATCCCTGCATGTGTCAAGCTCCATCAGCCCCTCGAAGACATAACAATGCAGCATGCAAAAGGCGAAAGCCCTACGCCTATGAGCAGGGGTGGCCCTCACATCCCGTGGATTCATGAACTTATCGGCCAAATCGAATAGGGAGACGTTATCTCCCTGCACCATTCGGTTTGCCTCAGCATGAGACAAACCCAAGAATTCCCTCAAACGCCTCCTTGGATCCGGGTAGAATGGGGAAATGGCGGGCTGAATAGCAAGACCCCAGCCACCTATGGCCGCAATCTCCTCGGGCAAGGGACACATCTCGCCCCTCGGGAACGCAAACACGTGATGGGTGGTGTCCCAAAATGACAGACAGGCATCCAGAAAGTGCGAGTCAACTATCAGACGTTGAAATGGGAATAAATTGACTATCCCCATTTGAGTCAGCCTGACCTTCTCCTCGTCCCGAAAGTATTGGGACCAAGCGAGAAGCATGGCAGTCAAGTGATCGATGCCCATGATAGGAATTTTTAGCTTTCTTAAAAGTCTACAAGATTTTGAGAAAGGAGAAGGAGAATTTGAGTTGTGATGCAGAAACTGAAGCAGGGATCTCCTATATTTATAATGGAGAAACCTAACTGAAAACCTAACTGCTACTGCCTCCTCATCCAGCTGGGCCCTATGCGCGCGCAGGCCTGATTTCAAACTTGAACCCAGAATAGGAATCAAGCTGTCCCGAGCTTTCCTAAAGATTTTCTAAAAATCTCTTTGCGTCAAATTTTTTGTCTTTCTAAAATTTTCAATCTTTTTTTCTCCCCAGCGAGAGTCAACATTTTACCTACATGTTACATGCAAGTTGTTATGTGTCAGCGTACAGGTACACCCCAGACTTCAAGAAGCAAGTCCCCGCGAAACTATTTAATTTCCCCAACGGAGTTAGCTTTTCCCTGGTGTGCTACATCCGAAGTACGATGTGTCGGCATACGGGTACACCTACTCCCCAAAAGAGGCAAGCTTTACTCCCCACGGAGCATCATCATCAAATGCGACCCAAGGCTTCAGAAGCAAGCCCGAACAGCTCGTAAACTTCCCCAGCGGAACGCCCGAGGCGGCATTTTCCCCGAAAAGATACGGGATGGGCCCACATATAGTTGCGCCCAGGACTTATGCTACAAGCCTGACTCCCCGCGAAGCTATCATCGTCAGGACAGGTATGACCCTCTACTTATGGCTGGCGAGCCCTTCACGCAAGTCTACTGGACTATAAACGACCCGACCGGAGGTCTACCAGGTCTTAGCGGGCTTGGTAGCTACTATGACTTTCGCCTTGTCCAAGCCTCAGTCAGAGTGGGGGCTCTGTAGACACCCGCATTTTGACTGCCACGTGTCTATGGTAGTCTCCGAAAAACACCCGATGATGATTGGACGTCAACGTGACTTAGTATACTCGGATTTGGGCTCGGAATTCATAATATCCGACATGGACTTTTTAGCGGAATAAAATCTGACAAAACGGACCTCAATTTCAGGCCCAGTGGGTCGTTCTGAGTCAAATAAGACTAATTTGGGCCAAAACCGACACCAAAAATATTTCTCGTCTTTTGGCGACCGGGTCAAAACCCGGTCAAAGGCAAAACCGTCTCAGAAATCAGCTGAAATCATTTAAGCGCCCAAATTCAAATTCAAAAAAATAAACAAAACAAACAAGTCAAACCTTCCCTATTTTGGCTCAACCGTTTGACCCACTCGATCGAGTGGATTGACCCCACTCGATCGAGTGGAGCCTCTTCTACCCGGGTTTGGCCCGTTTGTGAAGGCACTCGATCGAGTGCACTTGGGCCACTCGATCGAGTGCCCTTATGTCGAGGGGTGAAGTCTATAAATACCGCTTCACCCCCCCATGCATTTCACTTCTTTTTTGCACCTTCAACCCTACAATTTCAGTCACTCTCAACCCTACTACAACCCTACATACCTACACTACAAACCCTAAGCACAAAACACCATTTCCGAGCCTCCTTGACCCTCGGAAACCGACACATACACCCATACACACCACAACTCTCATACATCCTCGATACTCCCGAGCTTCGTCGCTATTCACGAGTCCATTTCCGAGGTTCTATACTAGCATGTATGTTGAGGGTGTCCTAAACCCCGCTTTAATCTTTTTGTCTCGTTTTATTTCCGTTTAATTCATCGTATTTTTGTATAGTAATCGTAATCGTCACAACGTTAACACTAACACTTTTTTTGCATCTTTTTACATTTTCGTTTTATATCGTTTTATCGTCATTATATTATTAATACCGTGTATATATAAAACTAGTATCAAATTTCGGTTTAAAATCCGTTTGACTACGATGTTTGCCTAAGATCCGTTTAATCCCTTTACGAGCAACGACGGAGGTGGAGCCCTTTCGAGGAGCCCCGCCCCAATGTACTCAAGGGCGTAACGCGATCGCAAACGGTCGTAGTTGAACGAATTTCATTCCATTTCCATAATTGGTTCGAGACCCGTTGACACGAATACCGACATCACGTAACCCGAAAGGGTTAGTTTCGATGTCGTGACGTAGAGGGATGCATCTCGTTACTAATTCAAAGTTTCGTAATCTAACACAAACATTTTCATAAAAACCCCGGTGACGATATTATAATCGTTCATGCACGATTATAGTACCGGAGGCCGAGTCGAATGCAAATCGTGCGATATTTGTATTTGGCTTGGTCGATCATCGATTTCAAGTCATAAAATCGAGCAAATCATTACTCGTACAGGGGGCACTCGACCGAGTGCCATAGGCCACTCGATCGAGTTGCACCCCAAAAACAGGGCAGTAGCCCCATTAATGACACACTCGACCGAGTGCCATAAGGCACTCGATCGAGTAACCCCCCAAAATATGGGCAGTAGCCACGTTAATAGCGCACTCGGTCGAGTCAATCAATGACTCGGTCGAGTGGGTCTGTCAACTCAGAAACCCGAGGGCTTGGACATATATTCCGAGCCCCGTTCTTATCGACTTTAGACCATCGACCGACCCTTCATCATTTTTCAAAACGCTACACACATCACGACACGTAGAACGACTTTGACCACTTTTACGTGATAAGTCGGGACAAGACTACGGAATGTGAGACTAGGCTAGCAATACGCCACAATCTCCTATTTTCGTCCTTCGCTTAATACGTAACATAATACGTATTTAAGCGGGGTAGTCCATCTACATAATTTCGCGGTCTAGTTTACATATGGGTCCGTTTTTATCTTTGTTTTACGTTATTTTGTTTATGACGTATTGTGAATTCCGGGTTGTATTTCCGCCCGTGTAGCTTGTACGCTTTTATTCCTTTTTCGAGCTTTATTTATTATTTGCTTTTACGCTTTATAAATGAACCTCGCATGCTAAATCATTTCGACCAATAATTAGATGCATTAAATGACGTAGTTAACGCAAAATTCGCATGCTTAGACAAAACGCTGTTTGCATATCATTTCATTATTTTACTAGCGCGCGTATCATGAACACGAACGATGTCTTAGTAGAGGCCGCCATGTGCGGGCGGGGTTGGGTGTCCTTAGTGGGCTTCCCAACACGTACCCTCACCCCTTACTCAGAACCTTTGGTTTCCGGATGTCCGAAACCCTTGGCGAACGAGAGTCATTCTTTACACGATTACCGGTATAGATGGTATCGGTATCGCAATGCAAAGGGACGAGCCCCATGAGCTCTGAAATCGGAGTGGGCTTACTTTGTGTAAAGCCCATGACGACATAGAGTGGGCTCGTATGGTTCCGAATAACCACAAAATTCGGTGGCGACTCCATTTTGACTTAAATTTCGAACCCGAGAACAATCTTACCACGAGATTCATTCGCCTACCCAAACCCGCGCTTCGCCGCGTCGGGGTGGACCTGCGTCATGTCCACAACCCTCAATTGTGTACATTTGTTACTCTAATCTGCTTCTTATGTTACTCCACACTTCTATTGGCAGACAGGAACACTGTGCGATCGCAATTGTTGGAAAACGTAGCCAAGTATGAGAACACTAGACAAAAAATCATCGACGGTCCCAAGAGCAAGCCAACAAAGGGCCGAAAAAAATAGCGTGTTTACTGAATCATGTCATCTCTTTTGTAACTACGATTTAATGGTCTCTATTCTTTAGTTACCTGTCTGATTACATTGGTATTTTGACTATCACCAATACATTGAAGCTGTGAAACTCTGTTACAATGACCAGCTGCACCTGTTACTCTAATTCACTGTTGGTGTTACTATGGGGATTATTGACATTAACACAATTTTCTTTGGTCTCACAATCTGTGTGTTATACCGAAGCACTGTGTGTGTTACTTTAATGAACAAATTATGTTACTTTAAGTGATTAATGCCATTAGTACAATGATATTGCAATCACCAATATTGGTACTCTTTCAATGAATGAACAACACTGCTGTCCTCAGTTACTACAATGCATTTTTTCTGTTACTGTAACAAATTAATAGTGTTACTTCAACGCACATGAGATGTTACTCTAACCAAAAACACATTTATTAAATAAATATAGTGTTAATTGCAAAAATGTGTACAACATTAGTTTTTCGTGTAAACCAGGAAAAAAGAAAAAATTCTTGTAATGTCAAAGAACACGAGTATTATCAAAACACTTGTTCATCCTCGTCTTCCTCTGTGTCTTCTTCATTACGGAGTGAAAACCTCACCCACATCTCTGCACCATTCCTGTGCATTCGGCTCTTTACCAATGCTTCCTGCCAAAAATTAAGAAAAGTCAGGCCCATGGGCATAAGTGTTACTGTAACTCCTAAGTTGCGTTACTTTAACTCTAAAAAGATGTTACTCCAACGTCAGCGCCAAAAACCCTTTTTTAGTGTTACATTTTTGTGTTACTCTAATTAAAATTAGGTATTACTGTAATTCATTACTTGTGTTACTTCAATGTCATGTATGCTTCAACATAAAGCAAAACAATAATATCGGTGAAACAATAATATAAATGAACCATAATATTAATCTATAATTAATCAAACGAATTAAATTCCACCTTTTCCAGTGTTGTCTTGTGCGTTCGCATCTCTGGCGCAACTACTTGCACAAAATCAAACAGCGTTACATCAATGCAAATAATGTGTTACTGTAATTCATAAGTGGTGTTACCCTAACGTGTACAATACGTTACTCTAGCATATCATAAAAACCCTTTTCCTGAACGTTCATTTGTGTTACTGTAATTGCAATTAAGTGTTACTTTAACTCAGAAGGCATGTTACTTCAACGACGAATCTGCGTTAACTGAAATAAAAAAAATAGAATCAATGGATATCAGGGAAAATCTTAATAAAAAGCATAAAGACCTGTAATCTATAGAGATCGAGATATCAAAATACCATTGATACGAAACTGTGATATCAAAACGCAATGACATCAAAAAAACGCAAATTGATACGAAACTGTGATACGAAATGACAATGAAAGCACTATAAACATGAAGATCGACGTAAAAAAAACGCAATTCGACGCGATAAAACATTGATATGAAAACGCAAATTGAAAGCAATATGACTATTGAAATCCATGAAGAAAAAACGAATAAAAACGTGAATGAAACACTGAAACTCACCATTGTTATACTCGATTAGTTGCTTATCAACCGTTGAAGACGATGATGGAGTCATTGAATCTATTGTAGCAGAATTTCGAGTTCAAAATCGATGAAAGAGCGTGAATGAATCAGAGTTTTTTTTTTAGGTGTGAATGAACGTGGAATGGAAATTGAACGTGATAATGAACGTAAATGATAGGAAGTTATTGTTTCCTAAATTCTTGTGAGTTATTTTAGGAACGTAAATCTTCCTTTTTTTTTTTAATGGACGCATCTTGTCCATCCATTCTCATCCCATCCAATAGATGGGATGAGGACTTAGGGACTCACAAAGAGTAAAGGACTCATAAGAGCCTTACTATATATATATATATATATATATATATATATATATATATATATATATATAGAGAGAGAGAGAGAGAGAGAGAGAGAGAGAGAGAGATAGGTTCACATAAGGCCAACAACTCTTATAAGTTCATAAGTTCCAGTGTTAAAGTTACACAAAAGGTGCTTAAAGTTACACGAGATGAATGTTAAAGTTGCACTTTATCACTTGAAGTGATAAAAGAGCTGAATGTTATAGTTACATATCAATTCTGAAAAAATGCAACTTTAACGTATGTCATCTGTAACTTTAATATAGACTTAATTACATATGGTGAACTTATTTGATCCCTTCTATATATATATATATATATATATATATATATATATATAGAGAGAGAGAGAGAGAGAGAGAGAGAGTCAAGATCGGGTGAGAACCTATGTTACAATGAGAACTGTGAGAACCCCTCACAACCCTTAGATCTGATTTAAATCATGCGGCTAATATTCTAAACAAAAAAAAAAATTTGCAGGGGTCAACTCCCCTTCATTCACCCTGATCTCTAAATAAAATTCCCTCTTTCTTCATTCCATTCCTTCTGGACTTTCATTAATTGAAGAACAAATTCAACAAAAATCACCAAAATCACTAAAATCAACAAATTCATCTTAGATCTTATGTAGATCGGAGCTGGAATCATTCATGGTGAATTCTTCATACTTTCAACAATTCAATTTTATTTCATTGAAACTTTTCAATTAAACCACCAACCCTAGAACTAGAGTAGAGCTAGATTCGATTCTGGGTAAATTAGGTATTGATTATTGGTTACGATTCAAGAAAAGGGTTAATCTTGTTGATTGTACTACCCAGATTACTAGAGAAGATGAATTCAGAAACTGTAAATTCAAAGATTTACGTAGTTTTGTTATCACGGTTTGTAGGTGATGCAGTTAATTATCAGATTTCCTTGCATTCATTAGAAATAATGTTTTGTTATCACAGTTTGCTTAATTTGATGTCTTTCATCTTAATTTTTTTTAGAATATTAATGTGTTTGTGTTAGTTAAATTGTTAGTGGAATCTATGTGAAGCATTGCCAATTTGACGATCTTGTTCAGTAATTCAATTAGTGGCAACAATTTATGTTGATGTTTTGAAGATGTGATCTTTTGACTTAATTTTCTCAGTTCAGTCTCTTTCCGTTTTGTTTCCTTTTTAATTTTGTGTGGTTAAGTTGTTGGAGTACTTATTCCGATGGTCTTGTTCATTAAGTCAATCAGTGGTTTCAGGTTCTGACAATCTTTTGAAGCTTTGATCTTTGGCGTCATATGAACTTAAATCTTTACTGAGAAAGGGTATTCTAAAATTGAAAAAGGTACGCTAAAATTGAAATTGAAAAATGGTACGCTATATAGAAAAAGGGTACACTAAAATGGAAAAATGGTACGCTAAAATTGAAAAGGGGTACGCTAAAATTGAAATTGAAAAATGGTACGCTAAAATAGAAAAGGGTACACTAAAGTTGTACTGTAATTGAAAAAGGTTACGCTAAAACAGGAAAAAGAGTACACTCGAATAAAAAAAAAGATACGCTAAAATTGAAAAGGGATACGCCAAAATTGAAATAGGGTATATTAAAATTGAAAAAGGGTACGCTAAAATTGAAAAAGAGTACGTTAAAATTGAAATTGAAAAGGGGTACGCTAAAATAGAAAAAAAGGCACGGTAAAATAGAAAAAAATGGTACACTAAGATTGAAATTGAAAAATGGTTCGCTAAAAGTGAAAAAGGGTAATGCTAAAGTTGAATGAAATTGAGAAAGAAATTGAAATCCAAGTTATTAATTAAAATGATTGAGGATGAAATTAAAATGTATTTCCACAATTAAACCCTTTCAAAAAGATTGAGAATGAAAACGAAATGTTACCTTAATTAAAAACATATAAAAAAAATGAGAATAAAATTGAAATTTGTTTCCAAAATTAAAATTTAGGAAGTATATTTCATATACCGCTACATAAAAACTTCAAATGCGAGCATGGGTATTCGAACCCATAACCTCCTATGGAGTAGGCTCATTCCCAACCAACTGAGATACAGGATGAAACTAAGTATTTCACCTCAAAAATAATAATTAAGCAATGTTTCAGACCTGGGCTGTGGCCGCATCCCATACGCAGGTTCATCAATTGATTTAATAGATGTAATTAGTTCTCACAGTTCTCATTGAGTGGGTGGTTCTCATACGATCCTATATATATATAAAGGAGGAAGTTTTCGAGCGATATGATTGATCCGTTACATCAAAACTCAATTTAGGAAAGTATCATTAATAATAAAAAAATTCAAATTTATTACATATAAAGATATTAAAATTATCTCACATTAACAAATTACAATAAGATGATGAAATTCTATATTATAAATAATAGTAATCATACATCGACAAATTATAATAAGGCGATGAAATTCTATATTATAAATAATAGTAATCCTCCGTTGTTAGATATCCACCAAAAATCTTTTGAGTCATAAAACCTCTTAAGATTATAACCATAAGTAATTATCCCACGTCGAAAAATTATGACGAGGTTATGGATTCTATAATATAAATAAGAGTAATCATTGTTTTTGAATATCGACCAAAAAATTTTTGAGTCTTAAAAAAACTCTTAACAAGACTACAAACTTAATATTGTCGCACATCAAATCAATTAAAATAAGATGATGATTCTATATTATAAATAAGATTAATCACGTGTTCTTTCGGGTCTTAAGACAATAAATTATGACACATCAAAAAATTATGATAATGGAATTCTATATTATAAATAAGACTAATCATTCATTCTTAAATATCAATAAAAAAACCCTTTTGAGTCTAAGAAAATATCTTAATAAAAATACAAACTAAGTAACATAATCTCACATTGATAAATTATAACAAGGTGATGAAATTCTACAATAAATAAGAAATAAGAGTATCAATTCTACAATAAGACGACGAAATTCTATTATACAAATAAAAATAATCATTCCTCCAAATTATGATGAGCTGATGAAATTTTATATTGTAAATAAGTATAAACTTTCGTCCTTAAACATGACTAATCATTCGTTATTAGATATCTTCCAAAACTCAATTGAGTCTTAAAACCTCTTAAGACTATAAACTTAAGTAATGACGAAGTATAAGAGTTCTTAAGACCATATCTAAACTTAAATCAAAATTATTCATTATATATTGAAAAATTATGAGGTGATGAAATTTGATATTATAAATAAGATCAATCATTCGTTCTTAGATAAAAAAAAAATTAGACTTACAAAAGTACTTGAGACTATAAACTTAGGTAAGATTATCTATCATCGAAAATTTATAATAAGGAGATCGGATTTTATTAGTATTTAAATAAGAGTAATCGTCCATTCTTAAGTAGTTAGATATAAAAATAAACTCTTTTATTTTTATAATTATCCCAACGTTGTCTCACATCGAAAAATTATGATGAGTTTATGAAATTCTAAAAAGAAATCATTTGTTTTTAGATATTAACCAAAAATTTGAGTTCTAAAAGGAGTTTTTAAGACTATAAATCTAAGTAGAATTATCGCATATCGAAAAACTATGATGAGCTGATGAAATTCTATATCATAAATAAGAGACATAATTCATTTTTAGATATTAATCAAGCAAAATTGTCTTATAAAAGTTTTTTATTTTATTTTTTTTTTTTTTTTTTGGTGAATGGTAAGTATATATTAAAAAATGATGTTCAATATACAAATGAAAGGCTACATCAAATTATGTAGCCATCTCGCATCTCTAGTCCGTAATGGGTATTTAATCATGGCATTAATCCTACTCCGAACTTCCAATTTAATCATTTTAACTACATGCTGGGGGCACTGCACTGCACCTTCAATTCTACACAAGTTGCGTTGCCTCCACACGTGATAGATCATGGCATTGAAAAGCGCGCGGACTACATTGCATTGCAATTTAGTACCTCGCACCTTGCATGCCCAAAGTAGCGCACCAGTGGTCGGGATGTGCTTCGCCGTCCACTCGCATAAGCTTTTGACAATCTTGGTACTCCATTCACATTCAAAGAAAAGATGCTCCAAACTTTCCTCATGGACCTCACATAAGAAACATCGGTCAGACTCAGCAACTCCAAATCTAACCAGGTTAACCCTAGTGTTTAGAGCACGCCTAAACACGAGCCATGAAATGAAACTGTGTTTACGGATGCTCCAACCACTCCAGACGAGACGGGCCCAAGGCACAGTCGGGTTGTGGACCCGAATACCCTCATAACCCTCCGAGATCATATAGCAGGACCGAGACCCATGCCAAAGATCATTCACATACATATGTTTAATTTTGTCCTTAGCCTGACATATCTTTCGCCAAGCCCAGGTGACATCCGTGCTAGGTTGATATTCTCTCCAGTCACGCCCTTTGAGATAGATGGAATTAACCCACCTAACCCAAAGACGATTCGGTTGATCAAACACCCAAGATGCTAACTTAGCCACCGCAGCCTGATTCCAGATTGTCAAGTCCCGAAGTCCTAAACCACCTTCCACCTTAGGGCAGCATAACATCTCCAACCTTACCAGAGCTCTATTATTACCTTCCACCCCGCCATTCCATAAGAAATTGCGACATAAAGAAATAATTCGAGTCATAACATAAGCTGGAATAATAAAGACCATTGCCCAGTAATTATGTAGTTGTGACAGAACAGACTGCACCAAGGTCAGCCTACCTGCATAAGATAATTTCCTTGCACCAATACTCGATATTCTCGATATAATTCTCGCAATCAAACATTCACATTCATTCTTACCAATCCGGGTACATTGAATCGGGAGCCCCAAGTAACGAAAAGGGAGCGTACCTTCAACACAGCCCGAAAATCGGAGAATAGCATCTTTCACACCGGCGTCAACCCCAGCGAAATAAGCGTGTGACTTGCCTACGCTCAAACTCAAGCCCGAGGCCCTGCTAAACATAGCAAAGGCCTTCCACAAGAATTCCATAGAAGGCATATCCCCTTTGCAAAAAAGCAAAAGATCATCCGCGAACATGAGATGAGTAAGCTTCAACGAGGCACATTTTGGGTGATACTTAAATTTTTTATCAATCCTACCAAATGTAAGGATACGAGAAAAATATTCCATACAAATAGTAAAAAGCAAAGGTGACATAGGATCACCCTGCCTTAAACCTCTCTTCCCCCGAAAGAATCCAAACGAATCGCCGTTGACACAAAGTGAGAAAGACACCGAGGTAACACACTCCATGATCAGGAGTCGAAACTGGTCCGGGAACTCCAAGGCTCGAAGCATTTGATCAACAAAATCCCATTCCACACTATCATAGGCTTTGTGCAAATCCACCTTGAACAAACATCTAGGTGACACACGCCCTCTTCTGTACATCTTAACAAGGTCCTGACATATCAAAACATTCTCGACAATACTCCGACCCTCAATAAATCCTCCTTGCGTAGGCGAGATAATCTGAGGCAGAATCTTATAAAAGTTCTTAAAGCTATAAATTTAAGTACAATTATAGCACATCAAAAAATTATAATAAGGTGATAGAATTCTACTATATAAATACGGAGTAAAAGCAATAATTCGTCTTTGGATATCAACGAGAAATCTTTTGAGTCCTAAAAGAAGTTTTTTAGACTATAAACTTAAATAAAATTATCCCACATCGAAATATAATGATGAGGTGATGAAATTCTACATCATTAATAAGAGAAATTATTCGTTTTTAGATATTAATCAAAAAAAAAAAATTGAATCGTATAATACTCCTCTTAAGGCTATAAATTGAACTAAAAATTATTTCACATCAAAATATTACAAAAAGGTGATGAAATTTTATTATATAAATAAAAGTAATAATTGTCTTTAGATATCAAACAGAAATCTCTTTTGAGTCCTAAAAAGAATTCTTAAAAATATAAATTTAAGTGAAATTATCACACGTCGAAAATTTATGATGAGATATCATAAATAAGAGAAATCATTTGTTTTAGATAATCATTTGTCCAAAAGTATACTCCGTAACAAGGTGATCGAATTCTATTATATAAATAGGAGTAATCGTTCGTCCTTAAAAATTTAGATGGAAAAACAAAATCTTTTGGATCGTAAAAAAAATTCTTAAGATCATAAACTTAATTAAGTAAAATTATCCCACACTTTTGAGTCTTAAAAAATTCTTAAGAGTATAAACTTGAGTAAAATTTCTCACATCGAAAAATTATTATAAAGTCATGAATTTCATAGATATAATCAAAATCTTTTGAGTTTTAGAAAAGTTCTTAGAGCAAATGCAATAGCATTTTTTTATATAAAGTTCTATTATTGTCGTGTCATATTCCACAATTTTCAATAATTAAAAACTTTTGGCCCTAATAGAGAACTTTATATAATGTTCTTAAATGGGGTCCATTTTCCATTTTCTTATTTTTTTATTAATCAATTATCATGAAATAGAAAATTTTGATTGGTCATTATCATATTCCAATGTCAATTTAATTGCTCTTAACTTCCAAGATTTTACAAACCGAGTTCTTATTTTAGAACTCGGTTCTTAAATTTAAGAACAAACTTTACTGTGCAATAGTAGAACTTGTGAAAGTAGGTTCTTGGTGACAAACCCAATAAAAAAAAAACTACTATTGCACTTGTTCTTTAGGATTATAATAAACTTATGTAAAAATTTCTCTTTTGAGTCTTAAAAAAGCTCTTAAGACTATAAACACGTGTGAAATTCTACATCATCAATAAGAAAAATTATTCGTTTTTAGATATTAATAAAAAATCTTTTGAGTCTTATAATAAGTAGCTCTTAAGGCTATAGATTGAATTAAAATTATCCCACATCGAAAAATTGCATTAAGTTGATGAAATTCTGTTATATAAATAAAAGTAATTATCATCTTTAGATATCAATCAGAAATCTTTTGAGTCTTAAAAATAGTTCTTAAAACCATAAATTTAAATAGAATTATCACACATCGAAAAATTATGATGAGCTGACGAAATTTTATACTACTCCCTCCGTATCTATATGTTCGTCCACTTTTAATATAATACTTCACCCATGTATTAAACTTTTTGGACAAACATATAGATATGGAGGGAGTATATCATAAATAAGAGAAATAATTCGTTTTAGATATTAACCAGAAAAATCTTTTGAGTCTATAACAACTATTAAGCTATAAATTGAAGTAAAATTATACCACATCGAGAAATTATAATAAGACGATGAAATTCTATTACGGAGTATATAAATAAAAGTCTGTCAACAGTAGTTTCACAAATTTATGCAATCCTCTGACTTAGTGTTATTATCATTTTCACTAAAAATAGGCCCGTGCATCACACGGGCTTTCCATCTAGTAATAATATATGGGTGTAGAATTTTAATGAAATGGGCTAATAAATAAAAAACGAGGAAGTATGCGTTTGGAATTAAGAATCAAACCAGGGTTGTATGGGGTTAAAACTTTATTACTGATACTTGGTGTTTGATTCATTTCTGAAATCAATTTCATCATCTTGCCTTGTGTTTGGATAAAAAAAATAGTGGAATCAGGAATCAATTTTTTTATGACTATTTTTTTGGAACCTTTTACGACTTTATTAAAACAATCCATATATTAATTAAAAAATACAATAAAAAATATTACTATAAGTACTGGAAAAATAAAATACTAAAGTAGAATTCAAATTATAAAATTTCAAAAATAAAACAAAACATAATTCAAATAAAGCAACAAATTGTTATTCAAACTAATAATTCAAATCTAAGTGCATAAGAAAAGAAAGTCTCTAACCCTAATATTATAAATTAGCCATTACGGCTTAACAGATCAAATACCACTTCTTTCTTCCAATCATCATCGAAACTTGAAAAAAATATATCCATTTGACTTGTATCTGGTGAAAATAGACCTGCAGCTTGAATTGTCTCAGATTGAGTAATACTAGGTAAACTAGAAATTTCAGAGAGTAACTTTTTCTTCTGTTCCACAACTTCTATTTCATGTTCTTGAGTTGTGCTTATGGCACTCGCAATAGTTGCTAAATGACTACTCATGTCCTCCATAAATCGCGTGAAGCTAGTTGTCATGTGATTTGAGGTTAAATCAACAAACTGTGAAGCTCTTCTTTTCTTACCACCCCTTGGAGTCTTTTCTTTCTTCTTTTTTTTTTGGAGGACGTTGAGGTTAAGCATCATCGGGTGCTTCCGAAAAATGTGACTGATATATAGAAACATTATCATCATCACTATCATCGTCAAAGTTCACTGTTTCCTACTCAAGATTGTTAATAGAGTCATCTGGCAATTCAGATGTAATACATTAGCTCGATCGAGACCAAAAATTTTATTTAACTTGTCAAGATGAGGAAAAGGAGTCCTCTACATTCCTCGAGCTTTAGGATGAGTCTAAAAAAAGATGTAATTAGTAACAATATAATAATAGAAAGCTAACAAAGTATACTCCCTCTGAGTTCTTATCATTGACACGTATTCCTTTTTGGGTTGAGTTTGATCTTTTACCTACTTTCCATTTTAGGCCATAAATGTGTGGTTCACAATTACCCTCCCATTTCTCTCTCTTCCTCCTTCTTTTTTGATCCACATATTTTCCGCTTCTTATTTTTCACCCAAAATCCAAAGATGTCAATGTTAGGAACTCGGAGGGAGTATAATTTATTAATTACGATAAACGATTACCTTACAAAAGTCATCATAAGCTTGTTTCTCACATTGCATCATTTTAGTTTGATCATCCCATTGAAAGCCCGATGTTTTGTTCACCATTTCGGCCACAACTGCATACTTATCCTTAAACCACTTGTACTTTAATTCAATATGTGGAACAAATTTCAAGGGACAACCTGGAAACTTGGTGTTTAACATTGACTCTAGTTGATTTAAGTAGCCATTTTTAAATCCTCCCTCTCCTTTTCATTGTTGGTCATCAGTTAGTTCCAACAAACAATCAATCAAAGCTTCTTCTTCCTCTTTTGTCCAAAACCGTTTGTTCTTTCCTCTTCCACCAATATAAGTTTGGGTTTGACTGTTTGTATCTATCCTAATCAGTGATTAAAAAAAAGCTACATAATAACAAAAACATAAAACATTCGCAAAATAATTTAGTATAACCGAACAATAATATTTTTAAATGTACAAAACCAAACAATTACAAGACAAGAAAAACTAAATTGTTCAACGATGAATTATAGTTAGAAGACAAACATAAATATTTGAATATTTTTTTCCCCTAAGTAGCTCTCCATGTGTTAAACATTGTTTGATGATAATTGTGTTTTGTAGTGTTTATTTCACGTGTTTGGTCCCGCTTTCTTTTGTGGAATCGTTCTTTAGAGCGGTTTTGAGGCTACTTACGCTTCTTCTAGCATGTTTTAGGTTCCTAAGGCCTATCATGGAGAAATGGAACGAGTCTGTCTCGTTTCCAACGCATATGGAGCCAATGAAGAGAAGCGGCGATGATTCGGTGACTTAGACTCGATCCCGAGTCCCTTGGTGCCCAATTTGAGAATATCCCGAGCACCGAGTATCGATAATAAGCCTACGAAGAGCAAGTAGGAGACTACATGACCGTGTCAGAAGCCTACATGGCCGTGTAGTGAGTCGGGAAGCAAAGATGAGAGAACAGAGTGGACGGGACCCCATCACGGCGGGGAAGACATCTTCACGGCCGGGACGGGACCCCATCACGGCTGGGAAGCCCCCAGCACGGCCGGGAAGGCCATGCTTCCTCCCGCGCTTCGACGCTTCGCCTCCCTTAGTCATGCAACCCTATAAATACCCCCCTCTTGTATTGTTTTAACCACGAAACCCTAGATCTACTTTAGGATAGTATAGACACCCGCATTTTGACTGCCAGGTGTCTATGGCAGTTTCCAAAAAAAAACACCCGATGATGATCAGACGCTAACGTGTTTCTACGCGCTCGGATATGGGCTCAAAACCATTAGTTGCTGGCTAATGCACTTACGGAGTACAAATCTCACAAAACTGACCTCAAATCCAGGCCCAGTGGACCGTTTTCAGTCAAACAAGACTAATTGGGGCCAAAACCGACACCGGAAATAAAACCGACTTTTAGCGATTGGATCAACCCCGGTCAAAGTCGTTTCCGAGACATACAAAAAACTGCCACACAATCATCAAAAGTCCAAGTCAAACACAAAACCCAACAAACATCCAAATCCACGGTCCAAGAAGCTGACCCGCGCGACCCAGCTGGGCCACTCGATCGAGTGGCCAACCCACTCGATCGAGTGGGCCTTATTCAGGCACGACTGCAGGCACAACGGGCCACTCGACCGAGTCAGCTGGTTACTCGGTCGAGTAACCCTAACCGGGGAACCGTAGGCATGCCTATATAAACACCCCCATGCACAACCTTTCAATCATCTTTTACCACTTTCAAAAACCCTAATTCTACAACACTCCAACCCTAATACTACCAACCCTAAACCTAGTTTAGGAATTCGAAACCCTAACCACCACAACTCAATTTACATACTCGATACTTCCGTGCAATCCGTCACTACGAGTCCCGTCCGAGCATAAGGAACATGTAGGTTGAGGGTGCAAAACCCCGTTCTTTCCCTTCTCCTTCTCTCTCGCGTCATGCGTCGTTCGTGTCGTCGTAGTCGTCTTTTTTTATTATTTTATTCGCATCCTAATATCGCTAATATCACTAGTATTAAAAGACATTAAAATACTTGTGAATTTGTGTCGAGTGTAAGTGATGGTGGGATAAGGAAAACCGAATATACAAGTGTACTGCACAGTGCACACAGCGTTGCCGGTCGCTTATCCCATCACCCCGATCACTTGATTATTGAAACAAGTTAACTCAAACAATAATCCGTTTTATTTCGTTTTCATCATCATTCAAATCGCATATTCGCATCGATTTTCAATACAAATATTCTATTTTAATAAGGGTCGAAACCCGTTGACGCGGATCTGACATCACAATCTCTAGGGATTTATTTTGATGTCGGAAAAGCCGAGGGAATCAAGTCCTCTAATTCAAGCAAAGTGTCTATCCGTTAGACTCGATACCAATTCCATAATTGGACGTCGAATCTAACGATCTAGTCAATTTAATTAACTAATGCGATTTTTTTTCGTTGATGCTAAAATAATTGTCATATGATTCGCTAGAATCACGACATTATTAAACGCGGAGAAAATCTATTCATATCGCGATAGTTAATTTAAAACGACTCAAAGAAATTTTTCTTTTATTTTCACTCTAGTAATCCATATCGATTCAATAATCGAATATGGGATATGACGAGTATCGAGGTTAAGTTTCGAGTATAAATTCATAATATTTATGCCCGATTCAACAAACTCATCAAATTATCAAAAATCAAAAGCAATTTCGAAACCGATACAAAATTGCGAAACGAACAACAGTTCGTACAGGGGGCACTCGACCGAGTGCCTAGCCCACTCGGTCGAGTGGCACCCCAAAAATCGAAACAGAATGTACCTACGACCTCCACTCGGTCGAGTCTCAAAGTGACTCGGTCGAGTGGCAGCGTACTCGGTCGAGTTGGTCAATAACTCGATCGAGTAGGGTCTAAAGTACGGGACAGAAGCGTTTTCAGAGGTCCACTCGGTCAAGTCCCTCAACGACTCGGTCGAGCGGCCCTTCATCACGTCAAAGTCGTGAGTCCTACATTGTCTTTTAGTTTCGATAATATTTTTTTATGACTTAAGTCGACACGTGTCTAATCAATCACGTGAAAACTTCGCTTTTCAAAACTTTACATCATCTTGTCTACATCAATCATTAATTTGCAAACCGTTATTATTCGTTATAGAGTAACTAATCGTTTGTTATTTTTTCTTGTTGATTTATCGTTAGTTTTATTTTACTAAAATGAACCCGCATGCTAAAATTCAACTTCGACGTTAGAATTAATTGCATTAAATCGATATAGAAACCCTTTTCAATTTCATTCACATGCTTAGGGAAAACAATGTTTGCATAAGTATTTTTTACCGAATTACTAACGCGCGTATTAGAAAGTCATTCAAGATCTTAGTAGAGGCCGCTAAGTGCGGGCGGGGTTGGGTGTCCTTTGTGGGCTTCCCAACACGTACCCTCACCCCTTACTCAGAACCATGGTTTCCGGATATCCGAATCCATTGGCATACGAGAGTCATTCAATACACGGTATCCGATAATGTCGGTATCGGTATCAAATGCAAAGGGACGAGCCCAATAAACTCTGACATCGGAAATGGGCTGTATTTTGTATACGGCCCACTACGACATAGAGTGGGTTCGAATGGGCCCGAACTCCCACAAAGTTCGGTGGCGACTCCACTTCGATTTAAATTTCAATTTGATCCATTCTCATATGGAGATTCATTCGCCTACGCAAACCCGCGCGTGGCCGCGTCGGGGTGGACCTATGTCATGTCCACAGATAGATTAGCTTAGATTAGTGTAGATTAGCTTAATCCTTCCTTAATATCTCCTTAATCTTAGTTTAATCCTTGTTGAATCTTTGTATTATTGAAGACTTATTAGGGGATTTCTCTATTGACAACATTAGAATTCCATTTCTTTGGGTTGGATTTAATAAAAGATCCTTTCTTTTCCTTCTACTTTCCATTTGTTGGTATATTTCTCTCCTCCTTAATGTTTCCTTAGTCAAAATCTTGTTTTAGTTTGTTTCTATTCTTTGTTTATGCTAAATCTTTATAGTTATTTCATTATGAATGCCTTTGTGAGTTTGGTTACTATTGTTATTGTCAATTGCTCTTCAATTACGAGTGAGTAGATCCTCTCTAGGGTCATTAGGGGGATTTGGTTCCATTATAGGTGATTGGGGTGATTTGAGGGGTCCTTGAAGTTGTTCTTGTTGTCTCTAGACCTTGTGCATATGTCATGTTTGATGAAATGCTTGTTAGGAATGTGGTGACGATTACATGCTTGCTAGTCTTTCCTTCTCTTGTGGCATTGTGCTTGTTTATTGAGGTTTTCATCCGAGACCTCAAGGTCGTTTAGGGCGAGAGTCAGACGTAGCCTAGGCACTTGAACCCCGTCTTTGCCCTCATTCTTCTTGATCACCTAGGTACCCTTGAAACCGACTTGACCCTAGTCCTTCCTTATTGTCTTTCATCTCGTATTTCTATTACTTATTTAGTTCTCTTAGTTATTCTAATTCGTTTAGTAGACCTTAGTCTAGTTTGCACTCAATCTCGATAATTCTCCTTCATTGTTAGCCTAGAATTTAGTCTAAATCGTGGCATACTTAGTTTGGAACTCCCGTCCCTGAGGATCGAGTCGACTTATCCTAGCTACCTAGCTTAGGTTCGTTGATTATTATTTTTATCGGTAGGATAGACGACAAACACTTACCATCAAATTGGCGTCGTTGCCGGGGACGGCGTAGTTTAATCTTTTGTGTGCTTAGTTTTAGACTTGGTTCTTAATTTTTGTGTTTTCTTCTCCTTGTGTATCTCCGTTCTTTCTTCTTGTGTACCTATTTCTCTCTTCCTAGTGCCTCAAAAGCACTAGACTTCTAACGTTTGCTCAAGTGTTTCTAGTTCATTCGATGTATCAAGGCAACGATATGACAATGGCGCATCCAAGCTACCATCAATCTTCATGGGACAATCAGGGGACAAATTACCAAGACCCACAATTTTACCAACTATCCCAATATTATCAACAATCTTATGAACCCCCTTCATTCGGCTACCATGAAAGTTGCCAAGGATCATACCAAAATCCTAACAATTACAAAATACCTTCACATTACCCACAACCAAAAATCCCCAACTTTGAGCTTTGTCAAATGATTCTTCAAATGCAAAAGAGTCAACAAGAGATGATGATTCAAATGCAAAAGGACCAAGATGTGAAATCATGACCCAACATCAAAGAGAAAATGAGGTGCATGATGCTCAAATTAATGCACTCATAGCTCGTTACACGATGTTGACCACTCGGGCTCCACAACTTGTTGAGGAAGGTTCATTTGGGAAAGAAGATCGGTTGTCTCCACAAGGCAATCAACCTGATTATGAAGCCACGAATGAAGAAGAGAGGGTCAACCATGGGATCATTGTTGAGAGTTGATCGAATGGTGAAGCTATGAGAATAATGGAAGAAGTTGAAGCTTCAAGGGGTGATCTTGAGGAGAATATCCTTTTCAACTCGCATGCCACCAATGCCTTAAGAAACAAGCTTGAAGAAAGTCATGCAATTGGTAAGGTTGACAATGAGGAGGAAATTGAACATGATTCTCAAATTAACTCTTGGGAAGCCAATGTTGAGGCCATTAAATTGGATTTATATGATTTTCTTCGTGATGAACCATATCTTATTTTTGGAGAGATTGAAACCATTCCTTCAAGACAGTCTCAAACCAAGATACATCAACCAACTTTGAAGCCGGCCGTAGAAGGAGTGGAGGTGATACATGAGGATATAGATGAAGATGACAATGTCTTGTCATCAAAGAATGTGTTTACCTCTTTCATTCCTCCAAAGAAACCGGAGTCCCGAAGATAGGTCTCAAGAAAGTTGAAATCATGAGTGAAAATCCAAAACCAAGTGAAGATAAGACTCCTCTAGGCCAAATTGACAATGTGAGTGAAAATGAAAACAATACTTGGGAGAAAGAGATAGATGCCTCAGAACTTGCCTTGAATGGAAAATTAGGGGAGCCTATTGGGGAATTTGGAGATGCTATGCTAGACCAAACCGTTGAAGAAATTGACGCCGCCCTCAAAGGCCTTGAATTTCTTCATGGTGAGAATTCTAATAAGAATGACGATGAGGTTTCCCCTAAAGCCTCCAAAGAAGAAAACTTGATGCCTTCACCTCCTTTATCACACTTGATTTCATATCCCATGTTTTGTGAGGTGGTTTATAAATTTGACCCTTGTCGGGCGGCGAAAAAGAATTTTATTCTTAATCTCGTAGAAGAAGCAACATCCTTAGGGTATGATCTCCCAAACCATAACGCCAAGCATGACCTTAGACCACTATACCTACTGGATGGTCATAAGAGTAGTTGCTTTCTTGGTTGGAAAGACCCAAGAGATCATGAGAAACTCGGGCATAATGAGTTAAATGATCGCTTCTTGCTTCCGACTTGGAAGCTTTTGATGATAGCTTGGCTCGGCTACATGAGCCTTCATGAAGATTATTCTAGAGCTTTTGACTTGCTCCTCCGAGCCCTTGAGGGCTATGGGATCATGTACGATGATAGTGACAAAGATTGAAAATCCACCATTTTTGGTTTGACGGAGTTTCTCAAGAATCGTCATGTTGTATTTATCTCTTCCCTATTCTTTTGAGTTTTTGTGTTTATATTTGTGTTTGTTTGATTCTTGGTTTTGTGTGTTTTTTGGAGTTCTTGTCATTTGGAACTTTCTTGAGTGATGTGAGGGAGGGATCTTTGATTGTATTTATTGAGTTTGTTTGATAGGTGTGAAGTGAAAATGAAGAGTTATGAAAGGTTTTTGGATGTTTGAAGCTTTGAAGCTTGGGCGAGGAAGTCAGTTTTTGAGCTTATTGTAAGCTTTTGGGGACGGGATTTTAATCCCGTACTTGGTAATGTTCTTAGGGTGGAAGACTTGGGATGATGAAGATCTAGAGGAATGCCATGACCATGTCACTAGGAACATGGCCATGTAGCTACATGGCCATGTCGGTTGCTACATGGTAGGGTTGATAATGTGCAAAAATTGACAAGCTACTGTCTTGCAACATGGCCATGTCAAGGGCGACATGGCCGTGAGGAGGTTGACACGGCCGTGTAGAATTGTGCATAGAATTGCGGCATACTGTGTGTGAACCCGACCGTGTTTGTGCGCTCCCGACCGTGAGGGAAGCCTCCCGGCCGTGATGGGGCCCTCACGGCTGTGAGGGGTGTACGCCAAGCTGGCTTTGCTTCCTCTTCTTCATTTAAGCCAACCCCACCTCATCACATCCCCACCCAACCTCCCTACTCACCTTTGCCTCTATTATTTCATCCTTATACTTCACTTATTCTTCTTCATCGTATCTTCTCATCACTACACTCCGAGTTTTCCCTTAAATCCCAACCTCATTTCAACAATGCAAGCCCGGTACTTAATCACGAGACTACATTTAGGAAGAGAAGGAATTTCGATGATGCCGCAAGGTGCCGTGAATGATCATTGAGACGATGGAGTTAGTTGAGTTGCTAACCGTTTGGTAAGGCGACTCTCTTTTCTTTTCCGTCTTTTATTTGCTTAGTCTATCTTTGTATGTTCCCCTTTCTTTTATGCTTTTAGTGTCATGGTGGCCCTTGGGGTCATTTGGTTATTGCTCCCGATTCTCGATGGCGTGATTGCATCGAGAATCAATTGAAAAATCCAAATTGTCAAGTTCTCTTCTCCTTTTCTTTACTTTTATTTCCTTTTTGGTAGAATTTAGTCGGAATCGGGCGGAATCGGGGCTAGGTGACTTGATTACACCTAGCCCTCCTCTCCCATTTCCTTTTATTTTCTTCATTTTATTTCTTCCCCCATCCATATCTTTTCTCGTCTTGGGCTTAGGTGACTTGATTACACCTAGGCCCGACACATCCTACCCTTTCTTCACTCTCTTTGTTGATTTTTAGTTTTATTTTCCCTTTTTCTCCTTTTTTCTTAGTGTCTTCCACACACTACCGATCGAGCATGAGGACATTTCTCAATTTAAGTGTGGGGGAGCGATATCTTAGTTTAGTTTAGCTTTATTTTCGTAGTTTTTTCGAAATTTTTAAAAAAGTCCTAAAAATTTGAAAAATTTCATAAAAACCAAAAAGATTTTCTTTTATGTCATTTCCTTTTGTGCCTTTGTGTCGTATATTTGTTGTTTTGTGTGTTTTGCTTCCCGATTTCCTTGTAGGTTGCTTGATCGACGTGAATCTCGGAAAGCTCTTGTCATTCGGTAATATCCTCCTATCTCTTTCTCCTTTTCCCATTTCGGTGTTTGGAGGAGATTTTGTGGTGGTGTGTGCTCGGGTGGAGCTTTTTGGAGTTTGTGGATTAATGAGGTTGCTTGTTTGGAAAGTTTCGGGGTGGTGATTGTTTATTTTTGTGTGTGTTTGTCTTGTTTTGTTTTGTTTTGTTTTGTTTTGTTTTGTTTTTTGTTTTGTCTTGTAAAGTTTGTGTCTAGTGTAGAAAATGTTTTCGAAAACCCGGTTTTGAGGCTAGTGCGCAAGTGTCTACTTTCCCTTTTTAGTGATATAAATCGACTTTTGGACTCTAGTCTAGTAGAATGACTTTAAATCAATAATTTCGTTGGTTCTTTACCTTGTGTCCAACTAGTCTACTAGGGATTTACTTCGGGATTTGCATTTTGACCACCTTGACCACCCACGGAGTGAAAATGCCTTGGTTTCCGAGTCCCGTTCTCTTAGGTGACCTTGCTCGAATTTGTTTGATTAGTCAATGTTTCCACCTTTTTGTGGGTTTGAAGGGAAAGCGCGCCCAACTCACCCATTCCCCTACCTTCTACACGCATTCCACAAATAAGTTGCATCTTGTTGAGACTTCTACATCTATTTGGTTATTCATTTTGATTGTGATGCACATTAGACTTGGGAACTCTAGTCACGTACTAGGCATACTCCAAGAGGAGGTCGTGCCCTGCGCCGCTAAGCGGGGGTCGTGATGTTTGTAGGTCCTGAGTCGCATCATTTGGCCACAAGGGCAAACCAAAACACAAAGGAAGAAAAAGAAAAGGCACAACAAGTCAAAAACAAAATACAAAAGAAGAAAAATGCCAAGAAAATCATTTCACAAAAATATCTTACCCCTAAAAAATAAGCCTTTTACTGATTGTTATCGTGAAGAGCCTACCAAAGGACCGAGTCCCTAGGAAGGATGATAGCGGTAATGGTCGGTATTCCCTCACTTTGCAACCATATCCACCTTTTTACTTAGACTAGTTAGGCTATTTTTTTAGCATGAGACGACCCTCTTGGCCTATCGCTAAAGGAGGCGGGGCTTCACTTTACCTATAGCGTCAACTAACTCCGTGGTTCATCACCTTTCCATCCTGCCTATCGTCCCGCAGTACGTTCTTAGAAGATTAGGAGGACCAAGGTAAGCTACCAATGTTTTTATTGCTTTGTTGTCATACTATTAGGATTTTGTTCATATCGGTTTGTGTTATTAGCTTGGGAACGTTGTCACTTGCCTTGAGTCCTTAACCGGTGTTTCTTTCACCGCTTTGTTGAGGGAAGCGGTATTTGTTTTTCTTCTTGGATGCAACAGATTGTTTGTGTGTTTTCGTGTTCGGTTGTGTCCGCGGTTTTGTCGCAAGACCTCACTTGCCTTGCGGAGAGCACTATTCCTCTAAGTGTTCACGCGTGAGTTGAAAGGGCGTAGGGTGCGCTAATACCCGCTTAGCTAGTATTTTATTTTAGTTTTTATTAGTTAGTAATTAGTTCGTGCTTACTTGAGGGCGAGTAAGGGTTAAGTTTGGAGGAGTTGATAAGTGTGTTTTGTAGTGTTTATTTCACGTGTTTGGTCCCGTTTTCTTTGGTGGAATCCCTCTTTAGAGCGGTTTCGAGGCTAGTTACGCTTCTTCTAGCATGTTTTAGGTTCCTAAGGCCTATCATTTAGAAATGGAACGAGTCCGTCTCGTTTCCAACGCATATGGAGCCAATGAAGAGAAGCGATGATGATTCAGTGACTTAGACTCGATCCCGAGTCCCTTGGTGCCCAATTTGAGAATATCCCGAGCACCGAGCATCGATAAGAAGCCTACGAAGAGCAAGAAGGAGCCTACATGACCGTGTCGGAAGCCTACATGGCCGTGCAGTGAGTCGGGAAGCAAAGACGAGAAAAGAGAGCGGACGGGACCCCATTACGGCTGGGAAGACATCATCATGGCCGAGACGGGACGCCATCACAGCTGAGAAGCTGGCCCTATTACGGCCGGGAAGGCCATGCTTCCTCCCGCGTTTCGACGCTTTGCCTCCCTTATTCATGCAACCCTATAAATACCCCCCGCTTGTATTGTTTTAACCACGAAACCCTAGATCTAATTTAGGATAGATTAACTTAGATTAGTGTAGATTAGCTTAATCCTTCCTTAATCTTAGTTTAATCCTTGTTGAATCTTTCTTTTATTGAAGACCTATTGGGGATTTCTCTATTGACAACATTGAATTCCATTTCTTTGGCTTCGATTTAATCAAAGATCCTTTCTTTTCCTTCTACTTTCCATTTGTTGGTATATTTCTTTTCTCCTTAATCTTTCCTTAGTCAAAATCTTGTTTTACTTTGTTTCTATTCTTTGTTTATGCTAAATCTTTATAGTTATTTCATTATGAATGCCTTTGTGAGTTTGGTTACTATTGTTATTGTCAATTGCTCTTCAATTACGAGTGAGTAGATCCTCTCTAGGGTCATTAGGGGCATTTGGTTCCATTATAGGTGATTGGGGTGATTTGAGGGGTCCTTGAAGTTGTTCTTGTTGTCTCTAAACCTTGTGCATATGTCATGTTTGATGAAATGCTTGTTAGGAATGTGGTGACGATTACATGCTTGCTAGTCTTTCCTTCTCTTGTGGTATTGTGCTTGTTTATTGAGGTTTTCATCTGAGACCTCAAGGCCGTTTAGGGCAAGAGCCGGACGTAGCCTAGGCACTTGAACCCCGTCTTTGCCCTCATTCTTCTTGATCATCTAGGTACCCTTGAACCCGACTTGACCCTAGTCCTTCCTTATTGTCGTTCATCTCGTATTTCTATTACTTATTTAGTTCTCTTAGTTATTCTAGTTCGTTTTGGTAGACCTTAGTCTAGTTTGCACTCAATCTCGGATAATTTTCCTTCATTGTTAGCCTAGAATTTAGTCTAAATCGTGGCATACTTAATTTGGAACTCCCGTCCCTGAGGATCGACTCGACTTACCATAGCTACCTAGCTTAGGTTCGTTGATTATTATTTTGATCGGTAGGATAGACGACAAACACCTACCATCATTTGAGCTAACTCATTTCTCATATTAGTCCAATGATTAGATGTCAAAACATGAGTTATATATTTTGCTTCATCTCACTTTCATCACTTTCGCTGTCACTTTCATCTGGATATTCATCAACCTCAAGATCCGTTGGCATGTATTTTCGAATTAAATTTATGTATCAATGCACATATTGTAATTATACGACCTTGGGTACGGATTGGGAAAAAACATGGACTACGCAGGATTCCCCATTTGCCTTCCAGTACACCAAAACACCTTTCAATTTGTAGACACCCGCATTTTGACTGCCAGGTGTCTATGGTAGTCTCCAAAAAACACCCGATGATGATCGGACGCAAACGTGACTTGGTATACTCGGATTTGGGCTCGGACTCAATAATATCCGACATGGACTTTTAGCGGAGTAAAAATCTCACAAAACAGATCTCAAATCCAGGCCTAGTGGGTCGTCCCGAGCAAAATAAGACTAATTTGGGCCAAAACCGACACCAAAAATAAATCCCGTCTTTTGACGACCGGGTCAAAACCCGGTCAAAGACGAACCCGTCACACAAATCAGCCAAATTCAGCTTCTCGAAACTGGCGCACAAATTAAAATTCAAAAAATCAACCAAATCAATCAAGGTCAACTCCTTCCCTTTTTATCTCGATTCACTTGATCCACTCGATCGAGTGGATTGACCCACTCGGTCGAGTGGAGCGCCAAAAACCGGGTTTGGCCCGTTTGCAAGGGCACTCGATCGAGTGCACTAGGGCCACTCGATCGAGTGACCCTAGGTCGTGGGGTAAAGTCTATAAATACCCCACGATCCCTTCTCATTTCAGAAGGTTTTACCATGCATTCATAACCTACATTTCTACCCTAATCCTACCATACCACACTACACTATAAGCCCTTAGCAACCCTAAGCAATATACACAAAAACCGAGCCCTTCGTCCCTCGAAAACCGACGAATCATCCACACACACACACACACCATAACTCGCGTACATCCTCGATACTCCGGCGTCCCGTCGCTATTTACGAGTCCATTTCCGAGGTCCCTACCAAGCATGTATGTTGAGGGTGTCGTAAACCCCGTCTCAATCTCTATTATTCCGTCATTTTATTTACATTTTTGCGTCGTATATTGTAATCATATTAATCTAGTAACACTAACACTAACGTTGTTATACTTTTGCATCTTCATTTTTATCATCCTTTTAATTACTAACATTATTATACCGCGTATATATATACTTGTACTAAAAGTCGGTTTTAAACACGTTGGACTATGATGATCGCCTAAGGTCCGTCTAATCCCTTTACGAGCAACGACGGTGGTAGCGCCCTTTCGAGGAGCACCACCCCAATGTACTCAAGGGCGTGACATGATCGCGATCGGTCATAGTTGAACGTATTTAATCCCAATTCTACAATTAGTGCGGAACCCGTTGACACGAAAACCGACATCACATAATCCGAAAGAATTAGTTTCGATGTCGTGACGTAGAGGGATGCAATTTCGTCACTAATTCAAATTTTCTAATCTAACGATAACGTTTTCATAAAATTCCGATAACGGTATTATAATCGTACATACACGATTATAGTACCGGATGCCAAGTTAAATACAAATCGTGCGATATTTGTATTTGATTTGGCCAACCTTCGATTTTAAATCAAAAAACTAAACGAGTTGTCACTCGTACAGGGACTACTCCACCGAGTACATAGGCTACTCGATCGAGTAGCACCCAAAAAACTGGGCAGTGGCTACTTAAAGGACGCACTCGACCGAGTCAGACCACGACTCGATCGAGTGGGTCCTGTAACCCAGAAAACCGAGGGCTTTGACACACATTTCGAGCCTCGTCTTTTTTTTACGACTCTAGTCATCACGTGTAAAGACAATCACGTGACTTTTCCCTTTTCAAAACCCATGCATTTCACGACACTTAGAACGACTTTGATCGATTTTTTCGACGTGATAAGTCGAGACAAGACTACGGGACGTGGGATCGGGCTAGCAATACGCCACAGTCCCATGTTTCCGTCCTCCGTTTAACACACAACATAATGTGTATTTAACCGGGGTTCGTCCATCTGCATAGTTCGCGGTCTAGTTAACATACGGGTCCGTTTCTATCATTATATTGCCTTTTTTATTTCGTTTATTATTTTTATGTATTGTTGTATTGTGAATTCCGGGTTGTATTTCCGCCCGTGTAACTTGTACGTATTTATTTTCGAGCTTTATTTATTTACTTGCTTGTCGCTTCATAAATGAACCTCGCATGCTAAATCATTTCGACCATAATCAAGATGCATTAAATGACATAGTTCACATACTATTCACATGCTTAGCCCGAAAACGCTGTTTGCATATCATTTAATTATTTTACTAGCGCGCGTACACGAACACGAACGATGTCTTAGTAGAGGCCGCCATTGTGCGGGCGGGGTTGGGTGTCCTTAGTGGGCTTCCCAACATGTACCCTCACCCCTTACTCAGAACCTTGGTTTCCGGATGTCCGAAACCATTGGCGCACGAGAGTCATTTTATATACGAAAGCCGGTGTAAACGGTATCGATATAATAATGCAAAGGGACGAGCCCCATGAACTCTGAAATCGAAGTGGGCCGTACTTTGTGTATAGCCCATGACGACATAGAGTGGGCTCGAATGGTTCCGAATAACCACAAAATTCGGTGGCGACTCCATCTTGACTTAAATTTCGAACCCGAGAATAATCTTACCACGAGATTCATTCGCCTACCCAAACCCGCGCGTGGCCGCGTCGGGGTGGACCTACGTCATGTCCACAATTTGGCGACTCCGCTGGGGATACCTGATGTACCACATGTCATCGGGGTTCCTAGGGTGAGACTCGAAGAGAAATCATTCGAATATTAGTGTGCGCGCATTAGTTTAATGATTCATGCATAACCCAAATTTGCCCGGGCCGGTTACTTGTGACCGACGTCCCACTATACCGCGGTGCATTCCTACATGGGTGCGCTAAAGACATCGATGGTGGAACTCGTATGGGTTTTGCGGCATGTCCTAAGACCAACTCGGCTTAGGGAGTCCGTCCTGATTTACGAGAAAGCCATCGTTGTTGGTATAGACCCTATTTTGACCGACCGAGACTTAGCGTAATGCATACATAAGCGTTGTTATAATGCTTATTTGACTACGTGCTACTTGGTTTCCGTGTCATTTTTTAAAAACCGTCATTTCAAAAATACATCTTTCCAAAAATACCCAATTTTCAAAAAACCCGAAATACTGTCCGTTTCGGGACCCATCCTTCCAAAATACCAAAATTTGAAAAACCCGAAATACTGTCCGTTTTGGGACCCGTCTTTTCAAAATATCCAATTTTCAAAAACTCGGAATGCCGCCGAAATTTAGGATCAACGATTTGACTCAAAATATCCTTTTCTTTAGTCGGCATGCTGTCCGTTTTAACTCTCGAATTTCCGACACCGTTTTGATTTTCTGAATTTTTCAAGATTCTAATCTCAGTTTTCGAAATTCCGTTTTCAAATTTTTGAACTATCGGAAATTCACCCATTACATTTTCAATTTTCAACTCTCCAACTTTCCTAAAACGAATCTTCCCTATTATAGGACCTACCGTCTGTCCGTGTGTCGGGTCTTTGCATAGTACGTAGAAGGTTTATAGCGTCGAAACTCCGTTGATCTTATATCACGAGTTTCCTCCCTTTCCCAAGTCCGCCTTATTTGTCAAGGCACGACCAACCCGCGTAGGGCACACCCCTACAAAGGAAAGTCCGTCTATACACTTGAGTCAAAAGTCTGGGGAATAATCTCACGTGGACCTTCCTTCGAACGAGACTAAGCCCACAAGGCCAAAGTCCTAAGGGAGTCATACCGCCTACGAGTCATCCGTCTAGGTGTCTTTCTCGAGTCTTTTTCACTCAGTCCTTTTCTTTTGGGTCGCTCCGGATGTACTTTTTTCTATGATTCCAAGATCTGGGTTCAGTTTCTGATTACACGGTGTTCTTACAGACAGGCCGCCGGCAACTAGACACACCCGCAAGATGGAAGCTGCTTTGAACAGTCTGAAAACCTCTGTGGACGCCATGGTCGTCAAGCAGACCGACATTGAAGCCCAACTGACTTAAATGAGGGCTGGTCAAATTGCTATCGTCACTCGTTTAGCTGCGGTGGAGCAAAGGACTCCAAATACTGGAGTTACGGAACCTCTAGCTGAACTAGTTAACTCGGTTCGCCGATTGGAAGAGCAAGTTCACTTAACTGGGAGTAACAATATCCATCGGGAGAATAGTCGGGAATACTCCCCGGTAAGTGACAAACTGCCCGCGAACCTGAACCTCACGGGCCTACCGATGTTCGAGGGAACCGAAGACCCTTTACTACATGTACGGGCCTTCAAAGAGTTTATGGCCATCAAGGGAGTGGATTCATCCATGTTCAAAAACTTTTTTGCAGCGTCTCTTGAGAAGCACCCACGGGCCTGGTACTACAGGCTAGACCCGAAGAAATACCCTACTTGGGATGATGTGGCCACCGAGTCCTTACTGAAATGGGTATGAGGATCGAAGACGACCTAAGACTGGAAGGCCTCACTAAGGCCGCTGCCAAAGGGTACCAAGGGGCTTCCTCCTCCACCACCAAGCCCCAAGCTGCAACCCACAGCATTTTCGACGCGGTTAATCTACTAGATGCTCCGTCCAAGAAGAACACCCCACCTCGGGTTTTCACTGATATAGGTACGGCCTATACTTATGCCTTACAAAGGCTATTCTCAAAAGGCCTAATCCAACCGATAGGCCCAACTTCTGAAGTTCCGGTCGAGCGACGCTCCAAGAACTACAATGCCCAAGCTTATTGCCAATACCACCGAGGCAATGGGCATGATACCGAGAAGTGCTGGAAGCTGAAACACTTGATCCAGGACTTGATCGAAAGCGGTAAAATCCCGTTACCCGGAGATAAGCCCAGTAACAAGGAGAACTCTTTCAGCTCCCACGCCATCTTTACCGGGAAGGTAATTGATTGCTCTCACCTTATCTCTCCATTTACCCCGCAAGTGAACGAGATCTGGTTCGACGACGAGGATGACGTCTACCTCGCCAAAGGGGAAGCTGTCCCCATCACCTCCGAGGAAATTCGTAAGACCAAATCCCGAGTTTTAGCCAGTAACCACCTTGGTCGTCCCTATCAAGCAACTAGCTCTAGGGACACCCCTACCCCGACAACCGTCATTGAGCCATTCAGGACGGAAGTCGCCCCTGAGGAGCCGACTGCTGAAACGACCCTCGTGAAGCAACTGAAGAAGACCCGAGTTGACCTCACCATATGGCAACTCCTGGTCAGCTCACAAGAACATTGAGAGGCACTTACTAAGGCTCTCGATCAAATTAAGGTTGACTCTTTGGTTACCCCTGCTGAGATGGTAGCCACGGTCCTGCCCCACCTGAAGGGCAAAGCTAAGGAGAAAGGCCCGATGATCACTTTCTCCGAAGCCGACCTACCGCCATTCGGGGCCTCCCATAATCTGGCCCTTTACATTACGGTGGTTTGCCGAGGGAAATACCTCCCTATGACCCTGGTTGATGATGGGTCCGCTATAAATGTCCTTCCTCTAAGGACCGCCAAAGCCCTCGGCATTACCGAGGACGATTATATCCCGACTGCTCAGACCATCCAAGCCTTTGATGGGAGCCCAAAGTCGGTAGCTGGGGCCGTGAAACTAACCATCATAATGGGCCCGATAGAAAAGGAGCTCGAATTCCAGGTGATCGATGTCACCTCCTCATTCAATTTGCTCCTAGGTAGGCCTTGGATCCACGCGGTCAAGGCGGTGTCCTCCACCCTCCACCGAAAGATTAAAATGCCTCTGCTTAACGATGTTATCACTTTAGAGGCAACACCAATGACTGTGGCTAGCTGTAACGCCACGGGACGGACGGACCTCTGGGGGTTCGATTTTGTGGGGATGATCGAGGAATAGTACCTCTTTAGGCCTTACTTCACTACGAGTATCGACACGATGCTCCAAAATCTGGGGTACTTTCCGGGGGCTACCTCTCGACCCGATCTTCCAGCTGGGAAGATCATCAAAGTCCTCAAAGACGAAGACTCTCACTTCGGTCTTGGTTATGCCATCACTCCCGACAATGTTGTCCGAGCAGGAATTGAAAAGGCATGCAACATTATTAAGGGGATCCACTTGAGACCTTATAGCCCACGGTTGGCTGACTACTTTGTCACACCAGTGTTTGGGGCTATTCAGGTTGGGCTATACCAACCCAATGCCGTGCAGCTCGGGACCCACTTGGCCCGGGACTGCAACTATATTCCAGATGATGTGTTCGCCCTCGTCCAATGCGATGGAGCTGATGATGCTGAGCCCGCGCTGGGGCTACTTTTCGGGGAAGACACCATAGCCCCAACTCCAAAGGAAGACCTGGTCAACCTGATTCTCCGCAGCAACAGGTTTGACCCGACCAAGCTCATCATCGGATGTTGGCACCGAGACGGGAAACAGGGCCTGGAGGAAGACTATCAAGTGGACTGACAGTCAGGGAAGAATCTACAAGCTGGTCACTGGAGAGGGAGACATGCCTGAGTCTGAGTCTGAGTCCGAGTCTGAGTCGGAGTCTGAGTCAGAGTCTGAGGTCGAGTCTAGGGAAGTCGGTGCTAGAGTCACTCCTGTAACCCCTCTCCCTTTTATTATTCCTGCTGCTGGCACTTCGGGGTCTGTCCCGAGTGCCTTACCAATTCCGCCACTGACCAATGATCAGATGGCTGCTCTCTTTGAGCTGTTTTCCAAATTTTCAATCAATAATAACAACCGTTCTGCTTACGACTTGTCTCTTTCAAATTCTGCTTTTAAAAATATTTTATGCTATGACATTGAGAAACCAGACTAACAGGTACCCTTACCTCCGCATCTGATCGAGCAACTAGAGCAAAGGGAATCCTGGAACCCGGTAATCGAAGAAACCGAGTCCATAAATGTGGGAACAACCTTAGAGCCTCAGATACTTAAGATAGGGTTATCCTTAGATCCCGAGGAGAAACAACAGTTCATAAACCTCCTCCAAGAGTTCAAGGATGTCTTCGCATGGTCCTACAAGGACATGCCGGGGATAGACCGGGAAATAGCCGAGCACCACATACCTATCAAAGACGGGTGCAAACCGGTCAAGCAGAAGCTTCGTCGAATGAGGCCCGAATGGTCTCTCAAGGTAAAAGAAGAAGTCGACAAACAGTTCAAAGCCGGCTTCATACAGGTGTCCGAGTATCCGGACTGGGTGGCAAACATCGTGCCGGTTCCTAAAAAGGACGGTAAGGTGCGGGTATGTGTTGATTTTCGGGATCTTAATTAGGCAAGCCCGAAAGATGATTTTCCGTTACCACACATCGACATACTGGTGGATAACACGGCCGATCATGCCCTTCTATCATTCATGGACGGGTATGCCGGGTACAATCAGATCAAGATGGCGGAAGAAGATATGAGTAAGACTACCTTGACAACACCTTGGGGTACTTACTGCTACACCGTCATGCCATTCGGTCTCATTAACGCCGGAGCCACATATCAAAGGACCGCTACCACTTTATTACACGACATGATGCATAAAGAGGTAGAAGTTTATGTAGACGACATGATCGTCAAATCCAAAGAACGGGACGGTCACATCACCGCCCTAAGAATATTCTTCACTCGGCTGCGCAAGTACAACATGAGGCTAAACCCTCAAAAGTGCAGTTTCGGGGTAACATCAGGCAAATTACTGGGTCATATCGTTAGCCAACGAGGTATTGAAGTCGACCAAGCTAAAATCAAAGCCATTACCGAGATGCAACCTCCCAAAACCGAAAAAGAAATAAGGGGATTTCTCGGGAAAGTCCAGTATATTAGTCGGTTCATTTCCAAGCTGACCATGGTATGCGAACCAATTTTCAAGAAACTGAAAGTAGGGGAACGGGTACTATGGGATGACAACTGCCAAGCTGCCTTCGACAAGATCAAGGAAATTCTGTCTGCTCCGCCGGTCTTAATGCCACCTCAACCCGGTTTGCCTCTGTCGTTATACCTAACGACGACCGAGACAGCCATGGGGGCTATGCTGGCTCAGACGGTTGACTCCGAAGAACGAGCTATCTACTACATCAGCAAGAAGTTTTTAGAGTATGAGTGCAAGTATACCATGGTCGAAAAGACGTGTTTGGCTCTGGTTTGGGCTACTAAGAAGCTCCGGCACTATATGCTTAGCTACGAGGTCCATGTGCTATCCAAGATGGACCCCGTCAAATACCTCTTCGAGAAGCCCGTCCTCAACGGCTGAATTTCTAGATGGACTCTAATGTTGGCGGAATTCGACTTAAAATTTGTGCCATTGAAGGCTATCAAGGGGCGAGTAGGTAGCTGAATTTCTCGCCGACAGCCCAGTAACCGAAGAAGGACACATCGACACCTGGTCCTTCCCCGACGAAGATATTTTCCATACCGATACTGAAACATGGGATTTATACTTCGATAGAGCATCCAATTTTATAGGGTTCGGAGTCGGGATTCTCCTAATCTCACCAAGAGGGGAGCATACTCCCGTCTCCATCAAACTGGACTTTGATGTTACCAATAATGCAGCAGAGTACGAAGCATGCATTTACGGGCTACAAGCCGCCGCCAATCTGGGGATCACAAATCTCCGGGTACATGGTGACTCATCCTTGGTCATTAACCAAGCACTTCAGAAATGGAAGTCTCGGAATGCTAATCTCGTGGCCTACCAGGCACGAGTAAGGGATCTCGAGAAACAATTCCAAAAGTTAGAGTACATATACCTGCCCCGAGAAGAGAATCAGTTTGCAGATGCACTCTCAAAATTGGCATCTTTACTGAACATTCCCGACCACGTGACCAGTATGCCAATCTGCGTCGAAAGACGGTCCGAGCCGGCATACATTCACGACATCGAAGACATTGAGATAACTGATCCCGAACCATGGTATCAGGCTGTGTTAACATACCTAACAAATAGAGAATATCCTCCCGGGACGGAAGACCGAGCCAAGAAAGCCTTACGAAGGCTAGCCACCCAGTTCATCCGCACCGATGGCGGACAATTGTACAAAAAGACGGCACAAGGGGCTCTTCTTCTTTGTGTTGATAAGTACAAGGTTGAGAAAGTTATGGCCGAAATACATGACGGTGAAAACGGCCCACATATGAATGCCCACATGCTGGTCCGAAAAATCATGAGGCTCGGCTACTACTGGAATACTATGGAAGCCGACTGCCGGTTGTATGTCAAACATTGTCATAACTGTCAAATCTTTGGCAATGTGCAACATATGCCATCATCATTGCTTTATACCATGATGTCACCTTGGCCATTCTCAACATGGGGTGTCGACATAATCGGGAAAATAAATCCCTCTGGTACTGGTGGGCACTGCTTTATTTTGGTAGCCATCGACTATTTCACCAAATGGGTCGAAGCTGAATCATATCGCATTCTCAATGCTAAAATGTCGCCAAGTTTATCTAGAACAAGATAATATGCCGGTATGGGATTCCTTATGAATTTATCAGTGATCACGGGACTCATTTTCAAGCTGAGACCGCGGCCCTGATGACCAAGTATAAAATTCAAAGGCATACATCCTCGCCCTATCGTCCCCAAACTAATGAAGTAGTAGAGGCGGCCAATAAAACGATTGTCACCATACTAAAAAAGATGGCTGATAATTACCGGGACTGGTCTGACAAAATACCTTTCGCCCTATGGGGATACCGAACGTCGATTCGCACCGCAACCGGGGCGATGCCGTATTACCTAACCTATGGGATGGAGGCAGTCCAGCCAGTTGAGTTAGAGGTACTATCCCTCAAAATTCTGCTAGAAAGCCAAGTGCCCGAAGCTGACTGGGTTCGAGCACGGTATGACTCGTTGGTTCTACTAGACGAACGACGATCTCGTGCTCTTAATAATATTCAAATCTACTAGAAGAGGATCCAACGGGCCTTCAACAAGAGAGTAAGGCCCAGAAACATTAAAGAAGGGGATTTAGTCCTTAAGTCTGTTCGAGCTTTACTACCAGTTGACCCAAGGGGAAAGTTCAAACCCAATTGGGCTGGGCCATATCTGGTAAAGAAGATCCTATCAGGGGGAGCAGTGATGCTGACGGACCTGGACGGGAATGAGTTCGTCAACCCGACCAACCTAGACCAGCTGAAGCGTTACTACCCTTAACCACTTCTCAATGCATGTCATTAGCAAAATTTATCAAAATCAATTTTTTTTTTCAAAAAGCAAGTCAATGAGCTAGAATTACTTATTCTACTGTCGCAAACATCTTGAACCAATAATCTTGGTGTAATTCAAGATTGCAAATTTACTAAGCCTGAACTACGCTTGGTTTGATTCTGCTAATCGCGGATACGTAGGCAACCCCTCAAAAGGGTACAACCAATGCAATCGAGAAAAGACAGGAGCGGTTTAATAATAAACTTCTTTGATTAATTCAAAAAAAAAAAAAACGTGAGATGTATACCTGAAAGAGACGGGTACTTCCCGTTAGTCGTCGGTTTGGATCAAGCAGCCTAGCATCCAGACCCATAATGATTTCCCCAGTGGCTAGCCAAGCAGGGCTATGACCAGTCTCCATCTGGTCAACCACTCCAATCAGCCTGATTTGACCCATGCACGAATCAAGCTCCATCAACCCTTCAAAGACGTAGCAGTGCAGCATGCAGAAGGCGAATGCCCTACGCCTAAAAGTCGGGGTGGCCCTCACATCCTGACTGTTCATGAACTTATCAGCCAGGTCGTATAGGGAAACAGTATTTCCCCGCACCATCCGATTTGTCTCAGCATGAGACAGACCCAAGAACTCCCGCAGCCTCCTCCTTGGATCTGGGTAGAACAAGGGAGTAGCAGGCTGAACAGCAGGGATCCAGCCACCTATGGATGCGATTTCCTCAGGAAGCGGGCATCTCTCCCCGCGGGAACGCAAAGACATGATGGGTAGTATCCCAAAACGTCAGACAGGCGTCCAAGAAATGTGAGTCAATTATCAGACGCTGTAGAGGGAATAGACTGACGATTCCCATCTGGGTCAGCCGAACCATTTCCTCGTCCCGAAAGTACTGGGACCAAGCGAGCAGCATGGCAGTCAAGTGATCGATACCCATGACAGAAATTTCTAGCTTTCTTGAAAGTCTAAAAGCTTTTGAGAAGGAGAAGGAGAATTTGAGTTGGGATGCAAAAGCTGAAGCAGGGATTCCCATATTTATAATGGGAAAACCTAACTGTAACCCTAACTACCTTGCCTCCTCAGCAAGCTGGGCCCTATGCGCGCGCAGGCCTGACTTCAAACAAAGAACCCGGAATAGGAATCAAGCCATCCCGAGCTTTCCTAAGAATTTCTAAAAATAAAAAATTGTGATAAAATTCTTCTCAAAAATTGTGGCATTTTCAAAAATTTGGTATCTTTTCTCCCCAGCGCGAGTCAGTGTTTTGCCTATGTGTTACATACAAGTTGTTATGTGTCAGCATACAGGTACACTCCAGACTTCAGAAGCAAGTCTTCGCGCAGCCATTTCATTCCCCAGCATGAGTCAATATTTCCTCGGAATGCTACATCCTAGATGTGATGTGTCGGCATACGGGCACACCTACACCCCCAAAAGGCAAGTTTTACTCCCCACGGAGCTATCATCATCAGGACAGGTATGACCCTTTGCTTATGGCTGGCGAGCCCTTCACGCGAGTCTACTGGACTGTAAACGACCCAACCGGAAGTCTACCAGGTCTTAACAGGCTTGGTAGCTACTCTGACTTTCGCCTTGTCCAAGCCTCAGTCAGAGTGGGGGCTCTGTAGACACCCGCATTTTGACTGCCAGGTGTCTATGGTAGTCTCCAAAAAACACCCGATGATGATCGGACGCAAACGTGACTTGGTATACTCGGATTTGGGCTCGGACTCAATAATATCCGACATGGACTTTTAGCGGAGTAAAAATGTCACAAAACAGACCTCAAATCCAGGCCCAGTGGGTCGTTCCGAGCAAAATAAGACTAATTTGGGCCAAAACCGACACCAAAAATAAATCCCGTCTTTTGGCGACCGGGTCAAAACCCGGTCAAAGACGAACCCGTCACACAAATCAGCCAAATTCAGCTTCTCGAAACTGGCGCACAAATTAAAATTCAAAAAATCAACCAAATCAATCAAGGTCAACTCCTTCCCTTTTTATCTCGATTCACTTGATCCACTCGATCGAGTGGATTGATCCACTCGATCGAGTGGATTGACCCACTCGGTCGAGTGGAGCGCCAAAAACCGGGTTTGGCCCGTTTTCAAGGGCACTCGATCGAGTGCACTAGGGTCACTCGATCGAGTGACCCTAGGTCGTGGGGTAAAGTCTATAAATACCCCACGACCCCTTCTCATTTCACAAGGTTTTACCATGCATTCATAACCTACATTTCTATCCTAATCCTACCATACTACACTACACTATAAGCCCCTTAGCAACCCTAAGCAATATACACAAAAACCGAGCCCTTCGTCCCTCGAAAACCGACGAATCATCCACACACACACACACACCATAACTCGCGTACATCCTCGATACTCCGGCGTCCCGTCGCTATTTACGAGTCCATTTCCGAGGTCCCTACCAAGCATGTATGTTGAGGGTGTCGTAAACCCCGTCTCAATGTCTATTATTCCGTCATTTATTTACATTTTTGCGTCATATATTGTAATCATATTAATCTAGTAACACTAACACTAATGTTGTTATACTTTTTCATCTTCCTTTTTATCATCCTTTTAATTTTCTAACATTATTATACCGCGTATATATATACTAGTACTAAAAGTCGGTTTTAAACACATTGGACTATGATGATCGCCTAAGGTCCGTCTAATCCCTTTACGAGCAACAACGGAGGTGGCGCCCTTTCGTGGAGCACCGCCCCAATGTACTCAAGGGCGTGACGTGATCGCGATCGGTCATAGTTGAACGTATTTAATCCCATTTCTACAATTAGTGCGGAACCCGTTGACACGAAAACCGACATCACATAATCCGAAAGGATTAGTTTCGATGTCGTGACGTAGAGGGATGCAATTTCGTCACTAATTCAAATTTTCTAATCTAACGATAACGTTTTCATAAAATTCCGATAACGGTATTATAATCGTACATACACGATTATAGTACCGGAGGCCAAGTTAAATACAAATCGTGCGATATTTGTTTTTGATTTGGCCAACCCAGAAAACCGAGGGCTTTGACACACATTTTGAGCCTCGTCTTTTTTTTACGACTCTAGTCATCACGTGTAAAGACAATCACGTGACTTTTCCCTTTTCAAAACCCATGCATTTCACGACACTTAGAACGACTCTGATTGATTTTTTCGACGTGATAAGTCGGGACAAGACTACGGGACGTGGGATCGGGCTAGCAATACGCCACAGTCCCATGTTTCCGTCCTCCGTTTAACACACAACATAATGTGTATTTAACCGGGGTTCGTCCATCTGCATAATTCGCGGTCTAGTTAACATACGGGTCCGTTTCTATCATTATATTGCCTTTTTTATTTCGTTTATTATTTTTATGTATTGTTGTATTGTGAATTCCGGGTTGTATTTCCGCCCGTGTAACTTGTACGTATTTATTTTCGAGCTTTATTTATTTACTTGCTTGTCGCTTCATAAATGAACCTCGCATGCTAAATCATTTCGACCATAATCAAGATGCATTAAATGACATAGTTCACATACTATTCACATGCTTAGCCCGAAAACGCTGTTTGCATATCATTTAATTATTTTACTAGCGCGCGTACACGAACACGAACGATGTCTTAGTAGAGGCCGCCATTGTGCGGGCGGGGTTGGGTGTCCTTAGTGGGCTTCCCAACACGTACCCTCACCCCTTACTCAGAACCTTTGTTTCCGGATGTCCGAAACCATTGGCGCACGAGAGTCATTTTATATACGAAAGCCGGTGTAAACGGTATCGATATAATAATGCAAAGGGACGAGCCCCATGAACTCTGAAATCGAAGTGGGCCGTACTTTGTGTATAGCCCATGACGACATAGAGTGGGCTCGAATGGTTCCGAATAACCACAAAATTCGGTGGCGACTCCATCTTGACTTAAATTTCGAACCCGAGAACAATCTTACCACGAGATTCATTCACCTACCCAAACCCACGCGTGGCCGCGTTGGGGTGGACCTACGTCATGTCCACACAATTACATTCCTTGCTTGAGAATGTTTCATGTTGAAGTACTCTTCTGCACTTACGGGTTGATGATCCCCCCATTCTTTCAAGTGATAGCGATGTCCTCTATAAAGTGCTAAAAATCCCTCACAATTAGTGTATCCGGCATCTACCAAATATTAATGTGGACGTCCGTCCGCACCGCCCGGTGCCCCGCGTGGGACTTACCCGGTTTCATCGCGGCGGTGTTGTGTGCTAATTTTAGACCGTTTTTTCTCCCATTTAGACCCGTTTTTCCCTCGTTTTGCGAGTTTAGAGTGCGATTATCGCCATATTTTGAGTACTTCTCGCATTAGCGTCCCTCTTGTGCATTTTACATATTTTTGGTAGTTTTTCTATCAATATTGATAGGATTTGGCACTAAAATCACGATCGAGCTTCCACGAGCACAATAGAAGGGAATACCGTCCAAAGAGCAAAGCACACAACTTAAAGTTTAAAGCCATTCAATCATACGACGAAGAATGAGACAAGAAAATAGGCCAAAAAATGACCGGGTAAAGTTTCACCCGATGAAACACCACCGGGCGAAGTTTCGCCCAACGGTAAATTTGCCTCCCCGAAGATTTTCCGAGATTTCTCCACTAGGCGAAATGACTAGGCGAAATTTCGCCCATCGGGTGAATTTTCGCTCGATGGTGAAAGCATCCAAAAATCGCAAAACTGGAAGAAGTTCACCGGGTGAAACCACCGGGTGAAGTTTCACCCGACGGTATTGATCCATGTACGACGGGGCGAAGTTCCACCTCTTGAAGATTAAAGGGTGATTGTCTCACTAATGGAGCAAAAAGTTGGATTTGGGCTTTAGGTTAAAAACCCATTAAGCTATTACTATATATATGTCTACCCTAGTTTGTTGCCTAAGGCATCCACAACTATCCTACTCCATCCACCATTAGTGTAGTTGCACCATCACATTACCCCTCCATTAGTAGAACATTCTAATAGTAATTTAGTAGTATTCTAGTAGTAACTCTCTACAAATCTAGTAGTTTACATAGTAATTTAGTAGTAGATCTTCCTAGTTTTCATCAACAATTCTCTAGATTTACATCCAAGTTTGTAGAAGATTATTGTTTCAAGTTTTATTTGAAGATTTTTGGGTTTTATCAAGGGATTAGTGAAAAATCTCTTTATTCTCTTCATCAAGATTCAATCTTTATTTATGCAATCTTCTTATTTATTGTAAATCTTCATAGTTGGTATATTTCTCTTTCACTCTCTAATCTCTAGTTAGATTTAATATTGTTCTCTCATTATTGTCTTGTTTTTATCATCTTTGTTTATGCTGTCTTAGATTGTTTTATGTTTTAGTTTTCTTGATTGTTGTTTTGATCATCTTTGTGTTGTTAATTTCTCTAGATTTTATTTGTGTTATTCTAGATTATTCTCTAGTCTATTTTGTTAGATTGTATTTCTTTCATAGTTTAGTTGTTAAATTAATAGATCGTAGTTTCCTTATCGTTTTGTTGTTATTTTCTTTAGATTTAGTTATTATGCATGTTTTAGTTGTTTTCTCCTTTGTTAATGTTTTGTTGTTTTCCATTATGAGTAGTGAGTAGATTTCTTGTTGGGGGGGTTTATGGATGAGGACTTGGATTATTTGAATTAAGGAATGTTGGTGGGTTGCTTGCTTGTTGGTTTATCTTGGTTATGGTTGTTGTCATTGTTGTTTTAGTCCGGCCAACTAGACCGACCTTGACTCATTTCTATCAATATGGGGAAACTCGGGGTAGAAATTACCTTAACTTGAGACTTACTCTTTTTCGCCGCGAAAGCGGCTTTTTAGGTGAGTTGGGTGAAGAAACCGAAAGGCGGCATTCTCCCTTTATCAATGTTGTGACTAAAACCCGATTCCGAGATTCTTAGACTCCGATTTCCGAATCTCGACTTCCCCCTAACACATTTTCCTAGATTGATCATCTTTAGTTATTTCTATAGTTAATTTTCTAGTGTAGGCTCGACCCTTAGAAATCCCCCTCTAGATTCCAAACACGTCGCTTTTAACCCGATACTACGTTCCGTTCCCTGTGGACCGACCTCGACTTACCACGATTACTTTAGTAGTTTTTGTGTTATTGCGAGTCTATAAATATTGTTTGACCCCCATCCTTCGCTAAACGATCGATCCGATTTGGGGAGCCGTCAAAATGGCGCCGTTGCCGGGGAACGGCTAGTTATTGCGTTTTTAGCTATTGTGTTTGGTTCTTTTCTCTTCTCCCTCTTCCCTAGTACCATCAGGTACTAGGAGTCTTACCGTTTAATTGAGTTATTATGTCAGGAACACGTCATCGCCCTTGTGGTTCCATCCGGAGCCGGAGAGGACTTTTAGAGCATTGCATTTTCGTGGAAATAACTCAACCACCATCATTCCACATCCTTCATTATCACCTCCTAACCTTAATCCCATCCTACCACCTACACCTCGTACACCTTCTACATCACATAATCCCATTCCAAATAATCCTTTCATACCTTCCACGCCACAAAATTCACCACCTACCCCACCATCACCGAAAACACCACCACCAAATTCAAATCCATCCCCTTCAAATTCACAAAATTCAAATCTACCATCACCACCAATCCAACCAATGGCGACCCTAGGTTCCCATTCTCAATTAACACACGAAGAAACACCTTCACCCATTGATTTCAGAGTGATACCCGAAAATTATGAATTGAAAGCCTCTTTGACAAATGCGGTTCAACCGTTTGCTATTTCCAAAGACATTGAGAGATGGAGATCGTAGATGGCTTCAAGGCCATCCCGCTAATACATTCACAACATGGGATCAATTATCTAATGCCTTTTTGGAGAAATATTTTCCGCCGTCAAAGACTAACCAATATTGCATGGAGATACAAACCTTCAAGCAAGATGAATTTGAAAGCCTAAGTGAGGCTTGGGAAAGATTTAGAGATCTATTGCGCAAATGTCCACACCATGGAATACCCGATTGGCTAACCACCCAAACATTTTATATCACCCTTTCATCGAGAACCAAGGAAAACCTCAATTCGGCCGCCGGAGGAGACTTCTCTTCTCTCACGGATGAGGCATCTAAGAATCTTATTAAGAAGATGGCAAGGAGTTATTCTAGAATGGGTCAATCGAGGGATTCTAGAAAGAAAGTTGAAGTTAACTCATCTAAGCATTCTAGTGAATTGAAACTTCAAGCGGAAGTTGAAGAATTGAAAAAGAGAATGGATGCCATGAGTTCTAAGCCTACTCCTAGAGGCATGTACCAAATTCAAGGGAGTGTTCCACCAAAGCAACTATCACCTCCAAAACAAATAACATGGGAAGTTCAATGTGATCATTGTGGCAATTATGGCCATGATTCTAGCTCTTGCATTCCTAATGAAGAAACTTATAATGAAGAGCCAAATGAAGTCCAAGTTATACAAGTGTATGGGAAAAGACCTCAATTTGATCCCTTTTCTAATACTTACAATGCCGGCTCAAAGTATCATCTCAACTTTTCTTATGGAAATCAAAATGTTCAAAATCCGATGCCACGTGCCCAAGGGAATCAGCCGAGGCCATTTAATCAAAGTCAACAAAGGTCCTTTAACCAAGGTCTTCCAAATATGCCCCCATATATGCCTCCTCATCAAAGGAGCAACTTCAATCAACAAGGTAGCAACTTCCATGTTCCCAACAGTTACAACAATTACCAAAATCAACATGGTAATCATTTCAATCATGGATACAATCAAGGGTTCCATGACAATTTTCAAGGAAATCAAGGTTACAATCAACAACCATTTAATCAACCCTCTCAATCTTATGGCCAATCAAGCAATTTTCAATTTGGTCAAGGAGGAGTTCCATGAGATAACATTAGTGATTTGCAAAGAGTCGTTGGGCAATTATGGAATGAGCATCAAGATACCAAGGCAAGGCTAAAGGTTTGGGAATCACAAGAAGCAACAAAAGCCTTAGCCGCCCCAATTCATCCACCCCATGGTTTGCCCGGGCAACCCCAAAACCAAAGAGACCCTTCACACCAAGCAAATGTCGTCATTTTGAGAGGTGGCAAGGAACTTGAGGACCAATACAAGAACTTGAACTTGAATACCAAAACCACCCCATCCAAAGTGAATCAACCTAGTGCACCACAAGCATCATCTCCCACTTCCCCCAAAAACAACTGGGGAATACAAGCGGAGTTTGATATCCTCCAAAATGTGGAGAATGAACAAATAGAACAAAGAAAGAAGAAAGAGCAAATGCAAGCGGAAGAAGCAAAAAGGAAAGAGGCGGAACGATTAGCCGAAGAAGAAGAAGAATCCAATGTTCCACCACCTCCCTCTTTTGTCCCTCTATTGCTTTTTCTCGAACGAGCTAAGCCACATATGGAGAATGCCCAATTTAGTCGTTTTGTGGATATGTTGAAGAAAGTGGAGGTAGCTTTACCCTTCACCGAGGTAATTTCTCACATGCCCCTCTATTCTAAGTTTTTGAAAGATGTCTTGACCAATAAGAGAACAATAGAGGACAAAGAATGTGTCGCTCTCACGGCACAATGTAGTGTCATTCTTATGAATCAAATGCCAAAGAAACTAGAGGATCCCGGTAGCTTTTCCATCCCTTGTCGGGTTGGAAATGTTGTTGTTAACCAAGCTTTATGTGACCTAGGGGCTAGTGTTAGTTTGTTACCTTATTCTATTGCCAAGAGACTTAGTGTGGGGGAGACGAGACCCACTAGCATGTCAATTCAACTTGCGGATAGGTCCGTCAAGTACCCACTTGGGATAATTGAGGATGTACCCGTGCAAGTTGGTATATTCTTCATCCCTTCCGAATTTGTTGTCATGGATATGCCTGAAGACAGTATTACCCCCATTATTTTAGGTCGACCTTTTATGGCTACCGGTGGTACTATAGTTGATGTTAAGAATGGAAAGTTGTCTTTTAACATAAGGAACGAGTCGGTGGAGTTTTCCCTTTCTCAAGCTATTAAACAACCAATGATTGAACAAATGCATTCCATTGAAGTTATTGATAGTTTGGTTGAGTATAGCTTGATAGATGATGATAACCAAGAAGATGAACCATTTGACTCTCCACCTCTTGAAGATGAATGCTTACATGAAGAAAAGGTAGAACCACTACCGGTGGGTAAGAGTATAGTATCTTCTCCTCCTAATCTTGAACTTAAACCACTCCCCTCTTCCCACAAATATGCTTTTCTTGAAGGAACTAATTATACCGTTATCGTCAATGCCACACTTGATGGTCCTCAATTGGAAAAACCTTTAATTGTTTTGAGAAAGCACAAAAAGGCCATCGGGTATAACATTGACGACCTCCAAGGCATAAGCCCAAATGTTTGTATGCATAGGATCATCCTTGATGATGACCATCATCCTTCGGTTGAGGGCCAACGTAGGTTGAACCCCACCATGAAAGAGGTTGTCATGAAGGAAGTCCTCAAGTTGTATGAGGCTAATACTATATACCCAATAACCGGAAGTAAATGGGTTAGCCCCGTACAAGGCGTGCCGAAAAAAGGAGGAATGACGGTTGTAAAAGGAGAAAAGGGTGAGTCAATTTCTATTAGGACCATTACCGGTTGGCGCATGTGTATAGATTACCGCAAATTGAACACGGCCACCATCAAAGACCATTTCCCCCTTCCCTTTATTGATCATTTGCTTGAAAGATTAGCGCATCATTCTTATTTTTGTTTCCTTGATGGTCATTCCAGATTTCTTCAAATTCCCATTCACCCTGATGACCAAGAGAAAACCACTTTCACATGTCCCTATGGCATCTATGCTTATAGAAGGATGCCATTTGGATTGTGTAATGCACCGGGAACGTTTCAAAGATGTATGATGGCTATTTTCTCCGATTTTATTGAAAAATCCATGGAAGTTTTTATGGATGACTTTAGTGTCCATGGTACATCTTTTGATCCTTGCCTTGAAAATATTGATCAAGTGTTAGCTCGATGTGAAGAGTATAGACTTGTTTTGAATTGGGAGAAATGTCATTTTATGGTTGAACAAGGTGTTGTCCTAGGTCATATTGTTTCTAATAGAGGAGTTGAAGTTGATAAGGCTAAAGTCTCTGTGATTGAGAACTTGCCACCTACAAATGTCAAAGAGGTGAGGAGTTTTCTAGGTCACGCCGGTTTTTATAGACGATTCATTAAAGACTTTTCTAAGATTGCTAAGCCTTTAACTTCTTTGCTTATGAAAGATGCACCTTTTTTTTTTGATGACTCGTGTCTTGAGGCCTTTTGCACGATAAAAACCGTTCTCACTACCACATCAATTATCAAAGCTCCCGATTGGAATCTTCCATTTGAGATCATGTGTGATGCATCCGATTTTTCCGTTGGTGCCGTTCTAGGACAACGGGTTAATAAGAAGCTACATGTGATTTATTATGCAAGCAAAACACTAGATGAAGCCCAATCGAGGTACACAACAACCGAAAAAGAGATGCTTGCCGTTGTCTATGCCATGAAGAAATTCCGAACTTATGTTACCGGTTCCAAAGTCATTATTCATACCGATCATGCGGCCATTCGATACGTTATGTCCAAAAAGGAGACAAAGTTCCGACTCTTTCGATGGGTTCTCCTCCTTCAAGAATTTGACATTGAGATTAAAGACAAAGAACGAACTCGCCAATGGCACGATTCTCGAATACTTCGTAAGGATTTATTCGTTGGTGATAAGGTATTACTTTTCAACTCTCGCTTTGAGCTCTTCCCCGGTAAGTTGAAATCAAAATGGTCTGGTCCGTTCGAAGTGACCAAGGTGCAACCATATGGATTAATAGAGATATCTAGCCCGAAAACCGGGAAATTTATGGTTAATGGACAACGTTTGAAGATTTATCATCCCGGTCACGTTTGTGAGACCTTTGCTACCGTGAAGTTTGGTGAGCTCCCATTGGGGAGCGTTGTTTAACCCCCTCTCGAAATTGATGTAGGTTTGGTGGTATCCTCAACAACCACCTTGCATATATGTATCATATTTCTTTGAGTTTATTAGCTTTGTTAGCTTGAGAAGAATGGTTAAACTTGGATTTCATCACGGAGCATTTATTTGGATGAAGATTAAGCTTTTGGAGAAGTTATGGAGCTTATTTGAAGACGACAAGCATGTTTGTGGGAGATATTGATTATGTAACGTGAGTCGTGTCGATATTTGAATCTCTAGGTGATTATTGAAGAGCCATGAAATGGCAAGGCGGAAAAACGAAGCAAAGAAGACGCCGGGCGAAACATCGCGCGGTGAGACTTAACTGGGCGAAATTTCGCCCTACGAAAAATTGCCAGATTTGCCAGGATTGACGAAGTCACCGTTGGGCGAAATTTCGCCCAATGAGAATCTCACCGGGTGAAATTGATTTTCACGACGAAAACCCGTCGGGTGAAATTTCACCCGATGGTGCTTGACCGGGTGAAACCTCACCCGACGACATGGACCGGATCACCTATACCTTATTTAGTCACTACACTATCAATTTCCTCCTTCACATTTACCCCACATAACTTTCCCTCCAAAATTTTTACACCAAATTTTTACCAATCACTTTAAAACTTTTCATTTCCTTCCTCAACTACCCTTATTTATATCACCTTTTTACCTTACTCTTCATTCCACCGTTTCACCCCTCATAAAATCACAACCACTTTCCATACCCCAACCACATTCAAACCTCCATTCATAATTCTATTCCATCTTGGGTGATTATTATCTTTGGGTTCTTGAAGAAGGTGAGGCAAACTTTTTGGGATTATTCTTGCAAGGTTATTATTATGGAGACAAGAGCTAAACGAGCCGCTCGAAAGCAAGGTATGGCTTCAACTTCTACACTTTCTAAGTCCTCTAAGCCCAAATATTTACCTTGTCCTAATACCCCTCAAGCTCGAACCCCCTGAAAAGACCTTTCCGAGTACTAGGTGGCCCTGTCCCTTCACAATGGAAAATTTAGGAGTAGAAGACGATATTAAAGAGTTATCGTCAAGGACCGGAACTAGCGGACTCCTTAGTCTCGCGGCTTGTACATATAAAGACCTTACTTGTGAGTTCCTGGGAACCTTTACTCTCGATAACCCGACCACACTAAGAGAGTTTAAATTTAGATTATTCGGTAAAACTCACTGTTTGACTACTTCCGAGTTTGGCTTAGCTTTAGGCTTACCCTCATCGGGTACCAGACTTAGTGAACCTCCGAGTGACTTATAGGCTAGTGCGTCTAGAAGAGACCTTTGGAAGTGCATATCACGTGGTCAACAGGATTTTGAGCCTGATTCAAACTTTACCTCCGAAATCCGTAACCCCGCAATTCGTTACTTCTCCGAGATACTCTCCCACTGCTTGTTACCCTCAACCGATAATATTATTAATCTTGATGTGTGCGTTTTGCAATTGATTTGTGACTTCTTGCTTGGTAACCCTAACCCCTTAGACCTACCACTTGTCGTAGCATTGCATTTTCACCGAATTATTGTTAACCAACGCCCCTTTGTAGACTGTGGAGGTCTTGTGACTTTAATTGCGACCAACTTGGGTTATGCGACCAACCACCTTATCCCACTAGACAATTCCATCTGGCTTGACGAGGCCTATCTTCCGACTTGGATATTTCATGTACCCGATCATCGCCTCGTCTCCATTAGCCATGATCGTGCTTTAATAGTCCCCAACACAAACTGAACCACTATTTATAATTGCCACAATTGGGATCTACCTTTAGGTCCCGATGAATTCCGACTGAACGAGACTGAGTCGGGAGGAAGGGGAGTTTGGGAGTATGCGTACTACACGTTACCCGAAGGTCGTATGATCTACGACCTTTGTGAGTAAGAACCCACCGAGGGCATACAACCCTATCCCGGGTCTCCGACGACTTCTTGCGCGTCGAACAATTACCCAATTTAGACCCTCTCCCAGAGTCGGTAGGTAGTAAGGTGTGTGTGTTTGTGTGTGTGTGTGTGTGTGTGTGTGTGTGTGTGTTGTGTATGTGGGTGGGTTGCATTGGTGAGTCTTTATTCATCTATAATTGCATGTCCTTGGATTAATTTCGTTCCTTGTTCCTTGCTTTATCATTATTATAATCATTGTGATTGTTTTACCTCGAACCAAAATTGCAAGCTGTCCCACTGTCCGATTTTTGCGGCCGAAGCGACCTTGGTATTGCTCCCGGTCTTTAGGCGACATGATTACGCCATTGACCTTTTAAAAAATCAAAATTTTAATCAATTTTTCTCAATTTTTTCTTAATCCGGGCTAGGTGAGGTGACTACACCTACGCCCAATTTTTCACCCTTTCGTTTTAATTTCTTTTCTTCTACTTCATTTTCATTTTTTTTTCTTAGCCACTTGGCTAGGGTCTAGGTGATGTGATTGCACCTAGGCCCGCCACCCTTTTATCGTTTTCTTTTCGTTTTCTTTTCGTTTTCTTTTCGAAAAATCCAAAAATATTTTTCTTATTTTTTCTTTTTCGTCTTTTTTTTTCTTCCCCTACATGTTTATTGAGAACAATGTACAATTTTAGTGTGGGCGAGAGGTCTACTATCTTTCATTTTTCAATTTTTTTTTTTCAAAATCCATAAAAATCTGAAAAATCCCAAAAATCAAAAATGTTTTTCCTTTTTTTTTCCTTTTTCTTTTCTCGTTTTTTTGTTATGTTTTCTGTCCATTGTATGGTCTTGTTCTCTACTCTTACAGGTAACCACCATCTTGATAGCACAAGTTAATGAGATTATGGAAGCAACCCGCTTGGTAACTTCTTTCCTCTTCACTTTCTTGTTTACTTTTGTTCATAGGTTGTTGCTATTGGAGGCTCTCGAAGTGAGCATTTTGGATGTTGTGGTTGATTTTGTGCTTGTATGTCGATGGAGTATGGAGTACTTGACCTTACTTGTGTTTTCTTTTATTCGCCTTTTCTTTTTCGTGTGTTCCTTTTTGTTTTTGTATAGTGTGTCTGGGACTAAAACTTTTCGAAAACCCGATTACAAACTTATTAAAAAAATTTACGTTCCATTGTAGATAACCCATTGTAGATTTTGGACCTTAATCCAGTAGAATGAATCTAAGGCAATGAACTTGTTGATCCTTTGGCTTGAGTCCACCTTTTCTACTAGAGGTTTACTTCGGGGTTTGCATTTGACCACCTTGACCACCCATGGAGGAGTTAGGCCTTGGTTCCCGCATCCCGTTTTCTAGGTGACCTTGCTCGAATGACCATTGCACCTTTAGTCCAAATTCCTTCCGTCTCTTTGTGGGTTATCTGGGAATGGTGAGCTTTCTTGACTACCTATTTTTCCTCCACCTATACATCACCACAATAAGTTTACACAAAAATAACCTCCAAGCTTAGTTTCAAACCACGTCAAAAAGCCAAAAAGGGCAAACCAAAGCAAGGGACAAGGGCAAAAAAATATGAAAAACAAAGGAGAGAAAAGGAGCTTCAAATGAAAATCGTATCATCAAAAACATCTCCTTAAAAAAAAAGCCCTTTGATCGATTCGTCGCCGTGAAGTGCCTACTAGAGAACCGAGTCCCGAGGTAGGAAGATAGCGGTGATTAGTCGATCCACCCCAATAATTGTAAACACTCCACCTTTTTATTTGGGCTAATTTAGGAAATTCGAGTTTGGAACGACCCTCTTGGCTTAGCCAAAGAGAGCGGGATTGCACCTACCTACAGCGTCGAACGAATCCATGGTTCACTTATTCCACTCCGTTTAATACCCCGTAGTACCCCTTTAGAAGATTAGGAGGACCTAGCTAAGTTATCAACATCTTTATTGCTTAATTGTCATGGTATTAGGCTTTGGTCCTTGTTTACATGGGTGATTTATCTTGGAAGTTTATTATTGTTTTAGGTAAGTAATCGGTGTCTTCCCCACCGTCTCGATGAGGGATTCGGTGTTTTTTTTTTTTGCTTTGAATGCGTCTATTCTTTCGTGTTGTGTGTTTTTGTGTGTTTAGTCGCATCCACCATTTTGAGCAAACCCCAACTTGCCTTGCATAGGAGTACTCTACCTCATGGGTATTCCGATGTGAGTTGAAGGGACGGAGCGGACCCTTTAATTGCTCTATATCGGCTTAGCATAGTCTAGCTAGTAGTAGTAGTTTGTAATTTCTTTTTAGGTCTTTGCTCGAGGACGAGCAACTGTTTAGTGTGGGGGAATTGTTGTGTGCTAAATTTAGACCGTTTTCCTCCTATTAAGACCTGTTTTTCCCTCGTTTTGCGAGGTTAGAGTGCGATTATCGCCATATTTTGAGTATTCCTCGCATTAGCGTCCCTCTTGTGATTTTTACGTGTTTTTGGTAGTTTTTCTATCAATTTTGATAAGATTTGGCACTAAAATCACGACCGCGCTTCCACGAGCACAAGAGAAGGGAATACCGTCCAAAGAGCAAAGCACACAACTTAAAGTTTAAAGCCATCCAATCATACGACGAATGAAGAATGAGACAAGAAAATAGGCCAAAGAATGACCGGGTAAAGTTTCATCCGATGAAACACCACCGGGCAAAGTTTCGCCCGACGATAAAATTTGCCTCCCCGAAGATTTTTCGAGACTTCTCCACCGGGTGAAATTTCGCCCACCGGGTGAAATTTCGCCCGATGGTGAAAGCATCCAAAAATCGCAAAACTAGAAGAAGTTCACCGGGTGAAACCACCGGGTGAAGTTTCACCCGGCGGTATTGATCCATGTACGACGAGATGAAGTTCCACCTCTTGAAGATTAAAGGGTGATTGTCTCACTAATGGAGCAAAAAGTTGGATTTGGGGTTTAGGTTAAGAACCCATTAAGGTATTACTATATATATATGTCTACCCTAGTTTGTTGCCTAAGGCATCCACAACTATCCAACTCCATCCACCCTTAGTGTAGTTGGACCATCACATTACCCCTCCATTAGTAGAACATTCTAGTAGTAATTTAGTACTACCTCCGTATATATATGTTCGTCCACTTTCAATATAATACTCCACTCATATATTAAACAAAGTGGACGAACATATAGATACGGAAGGAGTAGTATTCTAGTAGTAATTCTCTACAAATCTAGTAGTTTACATAGTAGTAGTAGATCTTCTTAGTTTTCATCAACAATTCTCGAGATTTACATCCAAGTTTGTAGAAGATTATTGTTTCAAGTTTTATTTAAAAATTTTTGGGGTTTATCAAGGGATTAGTGACAAATCTCTTTATTCTCTTCATCAAGATTCAATTTTTATTTATGCAATCTTCTTATTTATTGTAGATTTTCATAGTTGGTATATTTCTCTTCCACTCTCTAATCTCTAGTTAGATTTAATATTTTTTTCTCATTATTGTCTGGTTTAGATCATCTTTGTTTATGTTGTTTTAGATTGTTTTATGTTTTAGTTTTGTTGATTGTTGTTTTGATCATCATTGTGTTGTTAGTTTCTCTAGATTTTATTTGTGTTATTCTAGATTATTCTCTAGTCTATTTTGTTAGATTGTATTTCTTTCATAGTTTAGTTGTTAAATTAATAGATCGTAGTTTCCTTATCGTTTTGTTGTTATTTTCTTTAGATTTAGTTATTATGCATGTTTTAGTTGTTTTCTCCTTTGTTAATGTTTTGTTGTTTTCCATTATGAGTAGTGAGTAGATTTCTTGTTGGGGGGGTTTATGGATGAGGACTTGGATTATTTGAATTAAGGAATGTTGGTGGGTTGCTTGCTTGTTGGTTTATCTTGGTTATGGTTGCTGTCATTGTTGTTTTAGTCCGGCCAACTAGACCGACCTTGACTCATTTCTATCAATATGGGGAAACTCGGGGTAGAAATTACCTTAACTTGAGACTTACTCTTTTTCGCCGCGAAAGCGGGTTTTTAGGTGAGTTGGGTGAAGAAACCGAAAGATGGCATTCTCCTTTTATCAATGTTGTGACTAAAACCCGATTTCGAGATTCTTAGACTCTGATTTGGATGACGATTCGGACATGTACTAGACAGGTGCAGGCACCAATGTTTCCGTTGGAATCAATTGAGTCGTGGTTGCAAATGTTTAGAGGCTGGTATGTTTGGTAAGACGACCTTTTTAGTTAACCGAATTTGTGGAGTCGCCACCGAGTCAATTATGGGGACTCGGAAATCGTTCAAGTCAACTTTGATCCTTAGCCGGCTCAAAGATGAGTGGCACGGGACCTTAATATAAAGACTTGTACCCTTAAGCACTCCATGCCTGGAATGACTCTCATTGCTAATGGTTTCGAACATCTTGAAACCGTCGATTCTGAGTAAGGGGTGAGGTTACGTATTGGGAAGCCAATGTCCGCTAGACTTCGACACCCAATCCCGCCCGCACGTAGCGGCCTCTACTAATTAATCGGTGGGCTGATAACTTTGTTCCTTTGTTGTGGCAGAAGTACTGTAACATCCATTGTTTTAACCCTATGTCTTTGCTATGTCGGTTGTTTAAGGATAAGTAAGCTTATTGTCGTCGAAGTAGGTGTGTTTACATTCTTTGAATGAGATTTCATGTGACAAGAAGGCCATGAAAAGATGCACATAGGAGAGTAGAGAGTACTAAGTATTATACATATTAGCATATCAGTTTTAACGTGATAATACAGATATTAGTCGTTCTCGTGGTATACCTTACCTGCTATTCTGCTTAAGATGCATCGGCTCGGTATTAATAGGGAAGCGTCAAACCGTGTATGGTGAGCACCTGGACTAATACGGAACCCGACCATTGCTTTGTTCAGTTTTAGCTTGTTTACGTTTGAATTTAGTGTTAGGTGATTTAGCATGCGATTATAAGGTCATAAAAGCAATAAATCATACGAAAGCGGTAAATGCGAAATGTAAGTAAATCACATAGTGAGGAGTTGCACCCTCGGAGTATACGCTAAACAAGACACGATGCATAGATATTTTGAGAAACTACTCGGGTTTATTTAAGGTGTTTTAGTGTTTATGGTTGAAGTTGGGACGTTACATATTTTGGTACGTGTTCTGGACCTAGTGTCCACGTTCGACATTATCATAGTGCATAATAAAAGTACGGGAATCTAAAGTTTTGTTTAGATGACAACCTAGTGACGGTTCGACTTCGAGGGCGGATCCTCCTAGCTTGCCTTGTGGTGATTTCGGTAGAGTTCCGTTACCACTTGCTGGTTCTGCGGCTAATCCGACAGAGTTCCGTTGTTAGACTCGGAGTAGCTAGTCGAATTGAACACAGGCACCTCGGGATCGAGTGGAGTGCTCGAAGTGAGGAATAATATCGATTCGCTTATCGGAACTACGATCGAGTGGATCGTTGGCTTGGGTGTCGGAGTGGGAGCCCAAGTGAGAAGAAACTCGTAATGAGTAAGAGGGAGAAGAGAAGAATGAGAGTTTGTGTGTTGAATGAGCGAAATGAGGGGGGTATTTATAGTTGTTTGCGTAGTTGAAATTGCCTATTCAGACGCCTGTTGTCCAGCGACTCAGAACTCAGACGCCTGGTATTAGGCATTCAAATTAAGGAAGCCTAGTGTGAGGCGTTTGACTTTTTGAAGATCCGATTTTAAAACTTTCCATAACGGAGAATATGCGTATCTTAGGCTTTCTTGGAGGTTAAGGCTTCCCTTTAACCCTAGTGCGTCGAGCGTCGCGTGAGCCTCGGGCGCGTGTCTCGAGGTTTGCTCGGCACGACGCGTTGACTCGGGTTTGACTTTGCATATTTCGGGGCCGATTCGGGGTCCTGGTGTCAGAATTGACTCTAATTAGTGTCGACGCGACCGTAATGACACGACTAATGTTGTCATGATGTTAAAATAATTTTTCCGAGAAATTATTTGATCCGTTCTATCGAAAAACTATCTAAAACATCGTAATCTCGCGTCGCGTTGCTGTCTGATCGTCATCGGGTGTTTTTCGGGCACTCCTGTAGCCTCCAAGTCCAAATCATGGTGTCTACAGAAGCCCTAACTTTGACCGAGGCTTGGACAAGGTGAAAGTCAAAGTATAGCCGCCCAGGTCAACCGAGGATTACGACCTGGTGGCTGTCCGGTCGGGTCGTTTTAAGTCCGTTGGACTACGTATTTGAGGCTCGTCAGCCAAGGCTTAAAAATCATACCTGACATCCTCGTCTATGGTCGCTTGTTGGAGCTCAGGTCCGGGCTTGCCAACTTGTTATGGGTTTGCTATTTTAGTGATTTCGTTTTCTGACATGGATCTTTTGCTTAAGTCTTTTATTGGTGTGTTAGTCTTGGTTTAATATCCTTTACGAATGGTTCTGTTGATTTTGTATTGCCTTTTGCTTCGGATATTCCTCCGGGGTGTGTGGTTTGAATGCTTAGAGACTCGTTTCGGGTTAATTTGATTGTTCTGAGTGATACCAGGGACTCAATTAAAATTGAATTAAATTAAATTAAATTAAATTAAATTGAATTGAAATTGGATTGAGTGCTACAAGGTACTCATCCAAAATCGGAATTTTAAGCGCTACCAGGGGCTCATTGAATTGACTTGACTTGACTTGAATTGGATTGAGTGCTACCAGGGACTCATCAAAAATTGGATTTTGAGCACTACCAGGGGCTCATTGAATTAAACTGAGTGCTACTAGGGACTCGTTTAAAATTGGTTTTGAATTAAATTAAGTGCTACCAGGGACTCATTTAAAATTGAATTGAATCGATTGCTACTAGGGGTTCGTTGAATTAAACTGAGTGCTATTAGGGACTCGTTTAAAACTGATAGGCCAATTAAATTGAGTGCTACCAGGGACTAGTTGAATTAAACTGAGTGCTACAAGGGACTCATTTATGATTTTGAATTAAATTGAGTGCTACGAGGGACTCATTTAAAATTGAATTGAATCGAATGCTACCAGGGACTCGTCGAATAATCTGAGTGCTACTAGAAACTCATTTAATATTGAATTGAATCGAGTGCTACCAGGGACTCGTTCAAAATTGAGTTGAATTAAATCAAGCGCTACCAAGGACTCATTGAATTAAATTGAGTGTGCTACTAGGGACTCATTTAATATCGAATTGAATCGAGTGCTACCAGGGACTCGTTCGAAATTGAGTTGAATTAAATTAAGCGCTACCAAGGACTCATTGAATTAAACTGAGTGCTACTAGGGACTCATTTAATATCGAATTAAATCGAGTGCTACCAGGGACTCGTTCAAAATTGAGTTGAATTAAATCGAGCACTACCAGAGGCTCATTGAATGAAACTGAGTGCTACTAGGGACTCATTTGAAATGACTTGAATGCGATGGGGCTAGTCTAATTGAATTGAATTTGTTTGAATTGATTTAAAATGACTTCAGCGCGTCGTGGCCAGTTTGATTGATGTGAGTGCAACGAGACTCATTTAAAATGACTTGGTTTTTTAGTGCTTTGGGATTCACTTGATATTGAATTTGTTTTATTTAGACATTGTGTTCGGATTGTTGTGTGTTTCGGTATGGGGAGTCATATTAGCTAGGGGTTTTATGTTATTTTTTTCTTTTCGCTGGGGGTTGATTTTGATTAGAGGAGGGTTTACGGTTTGCTTCGTCGGTTACCCCATCGTTGTTTATTTTTCTTAACATAGGAGGGTGTGTCTTGCGACGCGTCCAGGTCTTCTGCTGGAAGTTAGTTATTGCCTCTGTATTTGGTTTTAGGGTTTTACCAAATTCGGTTTGGTTTTGCTAATGATGTTTTTGGGTTTTTGCAGGCTTGGATTTATTCCTATTTCCCTCGATTGGAACCTAGGACGGTGCCCGCTTGTCCGGTTAAGTTTCCGGCGGGGATTGAGTGTAGATTGGCTCAGGCCAAGTGTACGACGAGTCACTTCCCGTCAGAGAATGTGTTGGTGAACCAGCTGTGCATCGAGGATGTAGGTTTCCTTCTTACGGTTTGTTTTTACTTAGTAGCCCCCAAGATTAGGGTTGTTGAAACGTCGGTTTTGGTTTTATCGTTTGTTTTGTCCTATGGTTTAGTGTTTGCTTTCATTTTGAACGGTTCACTTTCCTTTAGCTGGCCGATCCGGCTGATGCTGTTCACCACCCAGACTTCCCTTTGACGCTGCTCAGGGTAGACGCAGCCGGGGTAGCTTTCACCGAGCCTCTCCCCCCATGCTCTGCCGAGGAGATGGATGCTGGGATGGAGCGGCGTGACCGGGTGTACCAGGTAAGTTTTGGAGTTTGCCTTGAGCTCGGCTCTTGTGGGTTAGGTTTTGTGTGACTAATTTGTTCAGTTTTTTTTTTCAGGTTTCATCGATTTCCCATCAGCGGTTGTGGTAGGCTGCCAACTGCTTCCGGGCCTATGCGACGAGGGCGGCTGCTGCCTCTTCCTGTGTTACTTCGGGACCTCGATCGGTAAGTATGTTTTTTAGGGTCGATTTTCTAGGCTGATCGTGCCTTTTCCGTAAAGCATAGACGTATTTTCAAGACATTCCGAATATGGTGAGGCAGTTGGCGACTCGAGTGACCGAGCTCGAGACGGAAGAGGCCAACTTGCTTTCGCTCCTGCAATCTCGGGATAATGAGATTGCCAAGCTTAAGGAGCAACTGGCTCGGACTCAGGGCGAGACCTCGGCGTGGAGTGAGGCTAGGTTTGGGACCGAGGAGGAGAGGGAGGTTGAGGTTGAGGCTGAGGATCATGCAACGAACGCTACCGAGGATGTCGGAGGGATTCCCGAGATAGCTACCCTAGATATGCTGTCGGGCAAGGATGGCATCGAGTCTCCTCTTTTTTAGTTGGAGGATCTAGGCTTGGATGACGACATTGGTGAGTTTGTGATAGCTAAAGGCGCAGCTTCTAGAGGTCCTCCCTAGTTTACAAACACGGTTCGTGTTTGGATTTGTATAGTTTGTATATTTTTAACTTTTCAGACTGGTTCGTTAGTCTTGCGTTCTTGTTTTGCGAAATGTTAACTTAGATGACAAGTAATCACTTCAAGTTTGGTTTGTTTGTGATTTCGTCGTTGTTTAGGACGTTTTAGAATGCGTTGAGATTGCATGAGAGTACGAAAATGCTTTTTCAGGATTCTTAAAATGCGTTAGTTTGAGCCGGGATTTGAATCAAATAGTACGTCGATTAAAATGTTTGACTCGAGACGTGTAAAGATGTAAGAAATGCTTTGTAGCTAAAGTGTATCGACCGAGTGCGTGTTCGGTGTTGGGAGACAAGTGCGACTGTCTGGACATTCATGTTTAAGATGAGGAAAGGAAAAAAAGTTAGACCAGTTTTTATATCTTAGTGACAATGCCGTACTCGGCTACGGACGCGAATTGATGATGTCATTCGGGGTTACAACACGCCTGAATAGGGTAGCTTATCCCCCTAAAAAAAAAAACGTCTAAGTCTGGTGGATCCGATGGACGAAATGTACCGTCCGTGTGGACCTGACACTCTTGTGCGGGCATTCCGGCTGTTGGAAAGAGGTTTAGCGACTTCAGGAGGTCGTTCCTGACGTCCGGGGTTGTCGGATGTGAGAGAAAGGTTAACGATTGTGGAGAAGGCTGTACTACAGAATAAGGAAGCTATGCGGGCTAATGTCGCTAAGCGTCCGACTGAAGACGGCGTTACGGATCCTAGTATTCATCAGTTCATGTACACGGGTCAAGACTGACGAGACCCATATTGAAAATGTGAGTGAGGAAGTGGGATTGGCTGGGCTCGCCTTTGGCCAGGGTGGTGGAGGCTTTTGTTCGGAGAGGTCGATGGTGAGAGACCCGAACAAGCACACCCGAATTGCGAGAAAATGGGAAAGTTGGACCGGTAGAGCCCAGCCGTTTAGTACTATGTTGTATTAATTGATATTATGTAGCGTATTAGTACTAGTTTTGTAGGTTTTTTCTTGACGCGTTGTCATTTTTCGGGATAGCCGGTTTTTGGGGATGCTCGATGTAAAGGGCCTCGACAAAGGCTTGATTTAACTAATTTTGCATTAATGAGAAGCACATTTATTTATTAATTTTTTTGTTGTGGCTCGCAACTCGATTCTTCATTTTGCCCGGAGCGCCCTTTCGGGTTTTCACTCCGTCCTCTGCTCACCTTTTTGTTTTTTTTTGTCACTACTACATAAATAGGCTATTGCAACACTTTTACTTTGTGTTGCAGAAATAAGTTGTTTGCAACACTTTTAATGAGAATGTTGCTTATACTAAACCGATGCAACATTTAATAAAAAATGTTGCATTAGATTATCAAATTGCAACACTATTTGCAACACTTATCAAAATTTGGCTTAGAATTGAATGAATAAACTAATAAGATTAGATTAATAAATATTTTATTTTATTTTTAAAGAAAAGTCGAGGGGATGTGTATTTTAGTTTGCCGCACTCTCGTCTAATCTAATTATTTATCATATTAAACCCTCCATCAAGGAATCTATCAACCCTACGCCGGTTTCGATTTGCATATAACCGGTTTGATTTATGGTGTGCATTTTGGGTCAGTATGTACTTTAATTTCGGACTGAGTTGAATCGGGTTCACTCGAGTTTTGGATCGGATCACCTAGGTTAGATGACGCTTGCCTGGACCTGACGACCAAGGTGGACCGAGTCGGGTTCGGGTAGGTCAACTTCATGTCGGACCACTTTCAAGTCGGAAAATCATGTTGACTTTGGGTCGATTCGGGGCAGTTTTGGGTTTGTTATTTTCAACTTTTTTGAGGGATATCAAATCGTTTTCCATGAAAATATTCGAGTCTGTTCCGGATTAGACCTGATTAATAAGCTCTACGAGTCAAATTCAGATTTTCAGTTCGAATTAGTTTTCTTATGTCTCGTGTGACTCGTTACCTTAACACTAACAGATTATTTGTATTATGACTAATTGGTGCTTAAGCTAACCTCTTAAAATGAAATGGGGGCGGGATTCCCCATTTCATTTCACCACTACTACTTGAAAAGGCTCAAAAAGAATCATCAATAAATAACCATTTAAGTAGGATAAATGATATTTTTGGTTAAAGAAATCGATTCTCCAAAATAAATGATGTTTATCTAATAACAAATGCACCATTTTTCAAAAGAGTGATTTCTAATCACATAATCAAATATACCAAAGACACCATTTTTCAAACAAAATGATTTGTTAGGCCTATAATCAATATCAAAGACACCATTTTTCCAACAAATGGTTTCCAAGCCCATCAACCGAACAAATAATTACAGTAAAACAAAATAATTTCATTAATACTCCTCTTCCTAACAAATGGTTTCGCAACACCCCAAGTTCACTTTCAAAACACCGGATGCCAGAGTCCACATCGACCATCCCGAACGCGTTCCCACCGCCACCGGAGAGCCACACGTCATTAGATTCTAGAGATGACGATGTTGACGTCGAAGGCGGAATGTCGACAAGATGTCAAGATGATTGGCATTCTCATCTGAAAACCCTAGAATCAAAGAAACTCGCGGTATTGTCCTTCGACTTTGCTTCTTCTTCACTTCTTCCTGTAAATTCTACCTTCATCTCTCTCTTTCCTTTTTTGTTTAATGTTAGTTCAACATCTATTATTCAATATTCGTCAATTCTATAATTTTGATTTTCAGTTTTTCCGTAATTTTGTTGTTGGATTGATTAATTTCAATGTTTTAGGTTTATTTCTGTTGTAATTATCGGGAGTATTTTCTGACTTTCATTGTTTGCTTTACTATGAATTTTCACTCAGCTAGATAAATTGTTGAAGATTGATTTTCATCCCACTTTGTTTGTAGTGTTTTTGGTTAATTTGAGAGTTTTATATTGCTAAATGTGTAACTTAATCATTTAAATCAAATAGAGAAGTAACTCATGAGTTTTGAGATATTTTTGTATTCTGTTGTTATTATTATGATTGAATTGGTAAGTTTTGCATTAAAGCAAAAAAAAAAAGCTTCACTCAGTGCTGTGGAATTGAAGCTAAAATCATGTACTCAAACCTACAAACTCTAATTTTAGGAGTTTCTTATTTGTTTCAGCTATGAAATATCATTTTATGTTCTATGTTACTCTGTACTTGATAAGTGTAGTTTGCCTATTTGTTGTGTTTGGTCCCGGTTTCTCTTGTGAAATCGCTCTTTAGAGCGGTTTCTGGGCTACTTATGCTTCTTCTAGTTCGTTTTAGGTTCCCAATACCAATCATGGAGAATTAGAACGATTCCGACTCGTTTCTTACACATTTGGAGCCAACGAAGAGAATGAACGATCACTCAGTGGCGTAGACTCGATCCCGAGACCTTGGGACCCATTCCCGAGCCCCTTAGACTCGATCCCGAGCACCGAGAATCGATGAGAAGCCCATGAGGAGCAAATAGGGACCTTTATGATCATATTGGAGGCCTACAAGACCATTCCCGGGCGGGAAGAGTAGCCTTCCCGGTCGGGAAGGAATGCACGAAAACAACAGCCACTGATGGGCCATCCCGACCTGGAAGGATGACCCATCCCGACCGGGATCATTCCTTCTCGACCGGGAAGGAGCAACTGCAGCTTGTGACTCTTCTTTTCTTCTCCTTTACTCTTGTAACCTTATAAATACCCTCCCTTTGTATTGTTTAAGAACCTTAGACTCCTCTACATTATTCAAAACCCTAGATAGACTTCCTCCTCTCATTAGCTTAAATCTTTCCTTAAATTTTTGTTAATCTTAGATTAATCTTAGTAATTAGTCTTGTATTAAGGGGATTCTTGAAGACTCATCCAAGATTGACAACCTTGGGAGATTTATTTGGGTTTTTCTTATTAATACATGTTCTTATCTTTTCATTTTCTTGTTAGTAGGTATAATCTTCTTATTCCCTTTACTCTTAATCTTTGTTTACTCTTTCAAGTTTCAATCTTTGATTATTGTTCTTGTTATTGTTAGTTTCATAATGATTGTTTTGTTGTTTATGTTGATTTCTCTTGTCATGGTTAGGATTAATTTCATTATGTGTGAGTAGACTCTTTGTGGGGTTAGTAGGGGGATTAAGTGTGGATTATGGGTAATTAGGGTTTGATTAAGGGAAAAGGTGGATTCTTTGTTACTAGTCACATGTTGAGCACTCTATGTGTTTGTTGAATTGCTTGTCTGAGTTGTAGTGGCCATGCTTCTCATACTTGTTTTCATCTCCTCATTGTGTGTTTGATTTGTGGTTGAATTCTTGTGTATTGGGTAATATCTTGCATGAGTATTCGGGTTTAGTCTTTGACACGAGAGTGCGGACTTAGGCCTTGACGCGAGAGCGCGGACCGACCTTAGTAACTAGGTGAAACCTACACCCTTGACTTCCCAATCATCCTACTACACTTATGAACCCAAACTAACCCTACTCCTTCCTATATTTGATTTCTCCATCTCTTTGGTCAATCATTTTCTCTAGTTTACTTGTTTAATTAATCTTTAGTTGTTTCATTTAGTCCTTGTTATATCTAGTTCATTGTTAGTCTAGTTTCATCCCCTTTTCATCATCATAGTTAGTCAATTCTCTTCCTCTTTGTGTTTGTTTGTAACTTAGCCTTGTTCTTAGGTAGACCATAGTCTAGACACCTTTTACCGTCTCCGTGGATATCGACCCGACTTACCCTAGCTACGTGTTAGGTCTAGTTGGTATAACTTGATCGGTAGGACCCACGGCATGTCCTCCCTTCAATTTGGCGCCGTTGCCGGGGACGGTGCATGTTTAGACTTAGTTTACTTATTAGCTTGACTTAGTTACCCCTCTTGTGTTCTTTTTCTATCCATTGTGCATATTTTGTAGTCTTTTTCTTGTTTTTATTGTTTTCTTCTCTCTTTCTCTTCCGTTGTGCTCGTTTATTGTCTTTGCCTAGTGCCCATAAAGCACTAGGTGTTCTCATATTTGTTCAAGTGTGTAGTGCATGCCTAGGAGGCGAGGCGATTTCTTTCTCTTCAATCCAGAGCCGGAAAGACTCTTTAGAGCCTTTCGCCAACGAACGATTGATCGGGTTAGAACCTCTCAACCGAGTACTAGCAATACCATTGAAAAACAAGCTCAAGGATCTGACTTGAACGAAACACCTCGAGAGACGGCCGACAGGAATTTCATCAATCCTTTTGGTACTTCTAGTCACTCTTCTCAACCTAGTTCTCCTTCTACATCTACATCAACACCATCTACACCATCATCTCCCGCACATCCAACAATGCCTAAGTTCTCTTCTCATTCAACCTTTACAGAAGACGTTTTGCCCGGTCCAACTGCCTTACCGGCCGCATATACCGGCAATTTTGTGGCAAAAATGTCGTTTATCCAATTGGTTGAAAGAAGTCAAAGAAATATCTATCTAAGAACTTTGAAATGAAAGATATGGGCGAGGCATCCTATGTGATCGGAATTTAAATTTTCCGTAATAGACCACAAGGATTGTTAGGGTTGTCTCAGAAAGCTTACATCGATAAAGTTCTAGAGAGATATAGAATGAGTGAATGTTCTGCAGGGATAGTTCCTGTACAGAAAGGGGACAAGTTCGGTACAATGCAATGTCCCAGTAATGAATTGGAACGGAAGGAAATGAAGAATATTCCTTATGCATCTGTGGTAGGGAGTTTGAATTATCTTCAGACATGTACTCGACCAGACATCAGTTTTGCTGTTGGAATGTTGGGTCGATTTCAATGTGATCCCGGAATGGATCATTGGAGAGCAGCAAAGAAAGTCCTTAGGTACTTGCAAGGCACCAAGGAGTTCCTGCTTACGTACAAGAGATCCGATCATCTTGAGGTGATTGGTTATTCAGATTCAGATCATGGCAGGTGTACTGATAGTCGAAAATCGACATCTGGCTATGTATTTCTTTTAGCTAATGGGGCAATATCATGGAGGAGTAAGAAGTAGTCTATTATTGCTACTTCTACTATGGAAGCTGAATTTGTGGCATGCTTTGAAGCCTCTGTTCATGCATTGTGGTTACGAAACTTTATTTCAGGATTTGGGATTATCGATAGTATATCTAAGCCGCTGAAAATTTATTGTGATAATACCGCAGCCGTCTTCTTCGCTAAGAACGATAAGTACTGCGATGGTGCTAAGCACGTAGAATTAAAGTATTTATCGGTCAAGGAGGACGTGCAGAAGCAAAGAGTGTCAATTGAGCATATAAGAACGGATATGATGGTAGCAGATCCATTAACTAAAGGATTACCACCCAAGGCGTTCCTTGGCCATGTAGAACGTATGGGTGTTATAGATAGAGCCTTGCTATTGTAAAGATAATATGCCTATTATGAATATGACATCTAGAATTCACTAATTGTTTGTTTCTGCTTTTACGAACATGTTGTCATTAAAGTGTATGTATACATTACAGTTATTAGACTACATGTGACTAATTGTGTTACCAACCGAAGATCCTCATCAACACATGGAAACCTTTTCGGCAACGTGATGAAGAAAGTCTCTATGAGTCGTGGGAAAGGTTCAAAGCCTTGATCCGTTCTTGTCCTCACCAAGGTATATTACAGTGGTTCCTTGTCCAACAGTTTTGGAAAGGGTTATATGAAGATTCAAGGGCCATACTCAACATGGGATCTAATGGAAGGTTCACCGAGGTAGATGATGACCAAACTTGGTCAAGAATCGAGGAAATGGCGGTACACAACTCTCAATACTCAAGGCCTAGGACGGCGAATCGAGGGGGAAGGCATGAGATCAATGCCATTACACAACTCAGTATCGATCTTGGAGCACAATTAAAAACTCACATGGAGACTATTGACAAGAAGCTCCAAAGTCATTTTGAGCAAGGTCAAAGCACAAGTTCTTCCCACCAACATTCAATTCAACAAGTCAATGCTTTGGGAGTTGTACCTCCTACATCTTATTATGGGATATGCGAGATTTGCGGGATATTTGGACATGAGTCTTAACATTGTCGAGGTAGTATTGAGCAAGTGAATGCCTTTCAAGCGTTCAAGCAAGGTGCCCCATACTCTAACTTCAAGGCTCAAAATGTGCCAAATCCTCACATGTTCCAAGTTTCCCATCAAACTTTCCAACAACAATCTCTACAACAACACCGTCCCATCTATGTTCTACCTTCCTTAAGGGACAACAACCAAGGCTACCAAGGTTATGTAGGCAACCAAAGGCCTTTCAACAACTTCCAACAACATAACCAAGGTGCCTTTAGTAACAATCAAGGGTTCCAAAATCAAGGGAACTTCAATCATCAAGGTGGTTTCCAAGGAAACCAACACTCCCAAGGACTTAATCAAGGAAATTCTCATGGGTTCCAAGGGAACTTTCAACAACAACAAGGGTCTCAAGATACTCAACAAGAAAGCAAGCAAAGGAGTCGGTCTCCAATTCATGATTATGGCATTCCCCTAGCCATTACCAATACTCCTCATAACCAACAATCTCCCCCTTGGGATTTCGACATGCAAAAATCAATGTTGGATATGCAAAGGAGTAATCAAGAAATGCAAAGAAGTCAAATGAAAATGCTAAGGAACCAACAAGAATTCTTTGCTCATCTTCAAAGGGAGAACATAGCAAGAGATACACATATGAAGATGCTCGAAACCTAACTAGCTCAAGTTGCTTCGGGTAGTTCTTCAAGGCAAAAGGGTCAACTACCTTCTCAAGGTGAACCGGCTAAATTTGAACATGTTAATGCTATTACATTGAGGAGTGGTGCCACTTATGACTCCCCCTTATTCCCTATTGAGCAAGAAGCCATGAAAGAAGTTGTATCTCCATCTCAAGACAATGCAAGTTTGGGAAATCTCATGGAGGAACAAGTCTTGTGGGAGGTTGAGAAACCCCATGAAGACAAGCTTCCCCCACCCCAAGGAAAAGACAAAGGAAAGAGGAAAATGTCAATTGAAAAGTCCAACCCTAATGAGCAAGACAAGATACACATCAAGTTGTCATTCCCAACAATGCAAATGAAGACCAAGGTGGATGTTCAATATGACAAGTTCCTTGATATTGTGAAGAAGTTGGATGTGAGCGTCCCCTTTACCGAGCTACTTACCCATGTCCCGGCATATGGAAGATTCATGAAAGAAATCTTGGCTAGGAAGAGATCCGTTGACAAGGAAGAGACCATAGCGTTCACAAGAGTGGTGAGCGAGCTCATTCAAGGCTCTACACTTCCTAAGTTAAAGGATCCGGGTAGTTTCTCAATCCCGTGCACCATAGGGAACTTGAAGATTGAAAGGGCATTATGTGATTTGGGTGCAAGTGTAAGCATTATTCCTTACTCTATTTGTGAGCGACTTGGGATGAAAGAGCTTAAGTGTAATTCTATTACACTCCAAATGGCCGATCGTTCGCTTAATCGACCACTAGAAATGTTAGAGGATGTGCCACTACGAATAGGGAAATTCTTCATCCCGGTCAATTTCCTTGTGCTTGATATGCCGGAGGATGCCATCACTCCCATTATCCTAGGCCGCCCTTTTCTACATACCGTCGGTGCGATGATTGATGTAAAGAACGGTAGGATCACGTTTGAGCTAGGCGACGAGAAGCTCGTGTTTGACCTCCAAGGCAACACCTCGCCTACAAATGATGAGTCGTGTAATATGATCCACGCCATGAAAGACATCGATCTAGGGGATGAGTCGGGTGAAAGCTTGAAAGACAACTTGTATGGAATTGAAAATGATGATTCCGAGCTTGGGGCGGATGAATGCCCATATCATGAGATTGAAGACCAGTCGGTTAGAAAGAAGAAAGTTGAGCCTCCCTTGAGGGCTTGTGAAGATGAATGGCTGTTTGGGTATATACCGAAGGATCGAAAGTACAAGTTCAAGCCATTGAACTTAGTAGATCGGGATGCCCCGGGAACTTCTAGCCAAGGTTGTGAAGAACCTTGGAGTGTGGATTGGTATTCCACTAGCTTGATCGAAGACTTCTCGAGAGCCTTTGATTTGTTGCTCCGTGCTCTTGATGGCGGTGGAGTTATCTTTAGTGTGGTTGAAAAATGATTGAAGAATGCACCATCCTTGGTTTGACGGAGTTCCAAAAGAACCGTCTTATTGTATATATCTCTTTCTTATTCTTTTGAATTTTGTGAAATTCTTGTAATTTGGTATTTCGATGAGTGATGTGAGGGAGGGATTTTGATGATGTTTTTTGAGTTCATTTGATAGGTTATAGTGAAGATAAAGTCTTGAGTGAGTAGTTGATGATAGAAGCTTGGATCTTGGGCTAAAAAGTGGGTTTTTGAAGCTTTTGACAAGCTTTTGGGGATGAGATTCTAGGTCTCGTTGTATTGGTGGCCTTGTGGGTGAAGCTATCAAGAATATGAAGGGTTAGAAGACTCTTCCCGACCGGGAAGGAACCATCCCAACCGGGAAGAAGGAACCATCCCGACCGGGAAGGATGTCATCCCGACCGGGAAGGATATCATCCCGATCGGGATGAGTGTGCTAAAAAATGGGTTCTCTGGAGTGTGATCCCGACTGGGAAGAAGTCCATCCCGACCGGGATGGTGCCTAGCTCCTTCTTTTGCCTCCTCTTCGACATTTGAGACCACCCAACCACTTTATACCCCCGCCCAACCTCCCTACCTATCCTTGCACCTATCATATGACCCCTACACTTCATATACATACATACATCCATCTCATCTTCTCTTCACTATACACCGAGTTTCACATCAAATCCCACCTCCTTACACCATTGCAAGCTTAGTACTTCAACCATGCGACCATATCGAGAATGAAGAGGAATAACTATGACGAAGACTAGCTATATGCCGTTATCGAACATTAAGACGATGGAGTGAGTGAGTTGCTAACCGATTAGTATGGCAACTATCCTTTATTTTCCGTCTTTTATTGCTTGTCTTCCTTTGTTTGCTCCCTTCCCCTTATCCATTTTTGTGTCATGGTGGCTCTCAGGGCCTTGGTAGTCGTTGCTCCCGACTCTCGATGACGTGACTACATCGAGATTCATTTCAAAATCCAAATTTTGCAAGTATTTTCACTTTTTATTTGATTTCCTTTTCTTTTGTTAGGATTTAGTCGGATTCGGGCGGAATCCGGGCTAGGTGACTTGATTACACCTAGTCCTCCCCTCCCATTTCCTTTTATTTTCCTTCTTTTTATTTCTTCCCCCATCCATATCTTTCCTCGTCTCGGCCCATGGTGACTTGATTACACCCCGGCCGGACACATTCTACCCTTTCTTTGCTTTTCTTTTTGATTTTTAGCTTTATTTTCGTAGCTTCTTTTCTTTTTAGTGTCTCTGCACACCACTGATCGAGCATGAGGACATTGCTTGGTTTAAGTATGGGGGAGCGATATCCTAGTGTAGTTTAGTTTTATTTTTCGTAGTTTTTTTCGAAAAATCTTAAAAATCCCTAAAAATTTGAAAATTTTCACAAAAATCAAAAATATTTTCTTTTGTGTGTTTTCCTTTTGTGTCGTTGTGTCGTATATTTGTTGAGTTGTGCGTGTTTTGCCTCCCTTTTTCCTTGTAGGTCGCTTAATCACCGTTAACTATGGAGGGCTTTCAAGACATCCGGTAACATCTTTTTATCCCTTTTTCCTCTTTGTCTCTTGTGGAGTTTGGAGGATATTTATGATGATGTGTGCTCGGGTGGAGCTTTGTAGAGTTTGAGGTTGATTTGGTGGCTTGTTTGGAAGTTCGGGGTGGTGTTTGTTCTCTTTGTGTGTTTGTTTTGTTTTGTTTTGTTTTGTTGTGTGTGTCTCATTTCTTTCAACCTTGTTGTGTTTTGTTTGGTTTGTCTCTTGTGTAATAAAAGGTTTTCGAAAACCCAGTTTTGAGGCTAGTGTGCAAGTGTTTACTTTCCCTTTCTAGTAGAATGACCCTAAATCAATAGTTTCGTTGGTCTTTTACCTTGAGTCCACTTAGTCTACTAGGAATTTACTACGGGATTTGCATTTTGACCATTATGACCACCCACGGTGTGAAAAGGCCTTGGTTGCCGAGTCCCGTTCCTTAGGTGACCATGTTCGAAATTGTCTGATTAGTCCAAGTTCTCCACCTTTTTGCGGGTTTGAAGGGAAGGCGCCGTCCTGACTCACCCATTTCCCTACCTCACACACATTTTTCCACAAATAAGTTGCAAATTGTTGAAATTCTCACTTGGTTGCAAGAAATACCTACAATACAAGAATTATCCAAAAGGCAAGCCAAGTCAAAAGAAAGAAAAAAAGAGAAAAAGAAAGAAAGGAAGAGAAAGAATGAAAATAATGAAGAAAAAGAAAAGGCACAGCAAGTCAAAAACAAAATACAAAAGAAGAAAAAGAAATGGCATAGCAACTCAAAAGCCAAATGCAAAAGAAAAGTGCCAAAAGAAAACCATCTCACAAAAAGATTCTCACCCTCTCAAAAATAAGCCTTTTACCGACGTTTACCGTGAAGAGCCTACCAAAGGACCGAGTCCCTAGGAAGGATGATAGCGGTAAATAGTCGGTCTTCTCCCATTTTGCAATCATATCCACCTTTTTACTTGGGCTAGTTGGGCGATTTTGAGCTTGGGACGACCTTCTTGGCTTATCGCTAAAGGGGGCGGGGTCTCACTTACGTACAGTGTCGACTAACACCGTGGTTCATCCTTTTTCCATCCCGCCGATCGTCCCGTAGTACGTTCTTAGAAGGTTAGGAGGAACCTAGGTAAGTTACCAATGTTTTTATTGCTTTGTTGTCATACTATTAGGGTTAGGTTCATATCGGTTTGTATTATTAGTTCGGGAACGTTGTCACTTGCCTTGGGTCCTTAACCGGTGCTTCTTTCACCGCTTTGTAGAGGGAAGCGGTAATTATTTCTTCTTGGGTGAAACCGATTGCTTGTTTGTTTGTATGTTTGTTTGTTTATGTGTTTTTATGTCCGGTTGCATCCACAGTTTTGTCGCAAAACCTCACTTGCCTTGCGGAGTGCACTTTTCCTCTAAGTGTACTCGCGTGAGTTGAAAGGGCGTAGGGTGCGCTAATACCCGCTCGGTTAGTAGTCTAGCTTCTTTAGCTTTTAGTTAGTTTGTGCTTACTCGAGGGCGAGTAAGGGTTAAGTGTGGGGGAGTTGATAAGTGTAGTTTGTAGTGCCTATTTGTTGTGTTTGGTCCCGGTTTCTCTTGTGAAATCGCTCTTTGGAGCGGTTTCTGGGCCACTTATGCTTCTTCTAGTTCGTTTTACGTTCCCAAGACCAATCGTGGAGAATTGGAACGATTCCGACTCGTTTCCTACACATTTGGAACCAACGAAGAGAAGGAACGATCACTCGGTGGCTTAGACTCGATCCCGAGACGTTGGGACCCATTCCCGAGCCTCTTAGACTCGATCCCGAGCACCGAGAATCGATGAGAAGCCCATGAGGAGCAAATAGGGACCTTTATGATCATATTGGAGGCCTACAAGACCCTTCCCGGGCGGGAAGAGTAGCCTTCCCGATCAGGAAGGAGTACACGAAAACACCAGCCACTAATGGGCCATCCCGACCGGGAAGGAAGCTTCCCGACCGGGATGGATGACCCATCCCGACCAGGATCATTCCTTCCCGACCGGGAAGGAGCAGCTGCAGCTCGTGACTCTTCTTTTCTTCTCGTTCACTCTTGTAACCTTATAAATACCCTCCCTTTGTATTGTTTAAGCACCTTAGACTCCTCTACATTATTCAAAACCCTAGATAGACTTCCTCCTCTCATTAGCTTAAATCTTTCCTTAAACTTTTGTTAATCTTAGATTAATCTTAGTAATTAGTCTTGTATTAAGGGGATTCTTGAAGACTCATCCAAGATTGACAACCTTGGGAGATTTATTTGGGTTTTTCTTATTAATACATGTTCTTATCTTTTCATCTTCTTGTTAGTAGGTATAATCTTCTTATTCCCTTTACTCTTAATCTTTGTTTACTCTTTCAAGTTTCAATCTTTGATTATTGTTCTTGTTATTGTTAGTTTCATAATGAATGTTTTGTTGTTTATGTTGATTTCTCTTGTCATGGTTAGGATTAGTTTCATTATGTGTGAGTAGACTCTTTGTGGGGTTAGTAGGGGGATTAAGTGTGGATTATGGGTAATTAGGGTTTGATTAAGGGAAAAGGTGGATTCTTTGTTACTAGTCACATGTTGAGCACTCTATGTGTTTGTTGAATTGCTTGTCTGAGTTGTAGTGGCCATGCTTCTCATACTTGTTTTCATCTCCTCATTGTGTGTTTGATTTGTGGTTGAATTCTTGTGTATTGGGTAATATCTTGCATGAGTATTCGGGTTTAGTCTTTGACACGAGAGTGCGGACTTAGGCCTTGACGCGAGAGCGCGGACCGACCTTAGTAACTAGGTGAAACCTACACCCTTGACTTCCCAATCATCCTACTACACTTATGAACCCAAACTAACCCTACTCCTTCCTATATTTGATTTCTCCATCTCTTTAGTCAATCATTTTCTCTAGTTTACTTGTTTAATTAATCTTTAGTTGTTTCATTTAGTCCTTGTTATATCTAGTTCATTGTTAGTCTAGTTTCATCCCCTTTTCATCATCATAGTTAGTCAATTCTCTTCCTCTTTGTGTTTGTTTGTAACTTAGCCTTGTTCTTAGGTAGACCATAGTCTAGACACCTTTTACCGTCTCCGTGGATATCGACCCGACTTACCCTAGGTACGTGTTAGGTCTAGTTGGTATAACTTGATCGGTAGGACCCACGGCAAGTCCTCCCATCAGTACTTTACCATTGTTTGATCATACGGTTTCATCATAAATTATGTGTTTTGCTTTATGATACATTTGTGCCTCATCTAAATCCTCGATTAGCTGGTGTTACTCCAAAGTGCATAAGGTCAAGCAAAATGAATCAACTGATATTCACAGTTGTGTTACATAAATAAACGCCTTTCATTTTTCTCAGGTCTAAAGATATGCATATACAGAAAACGTGAGATGGCGAATGATTTTGCTGCTTTAATGCTACTTAGACCGACAAGGTACCGAAACTTGAGCCTTCTATTTTGTCGTTTCTACTTTCCTTGGTTCTTAATGCTCTAAATTTTGATTAATTTTTGAAGTATGATAGGTACACTACTTGATGATATGAGTTAGAATTGGCTAAATTGTCGATTTTATGAATTTTGTACACGAGGATTGAATAACTTGTAGTTAAATAACGCAATTTCTGTAGTAATTTAAGTTTTGATGAATGAATTGTAACAAGTTGAAAGAATGAGACGATGCAGTCTTGTGAGGATTGTTGTTTACTTATTGTACTACGACTAAGCAATTGACAGTTTTAATGCAATACGGAGTACATGTTATAAATAGCCGTGAGACGAGGATCTTATGTTACTTTATTTGTTTGCTTACTTTTGTGTTTCGTTTTGTTTCATGAGGCAGTGTGGTTTACTTACAATAGTTCATTACTTCATTGTTGTGTCGAGACTGGTAATCTGTTCAGTGATCTACTGTTCTTTTTATTGTTGATAGCTACGTTTTTGAGAGGTTTCAGAAATGTTTGGATTTTTTTTTCATTATTTATGTCATCTGTTTGCCGACCAGATTATTCAAGATGGTTGCCTTTGGGAACAAATTTACTTCTCCTTACAGTGATGTTTATGCCTCGACTATAAATTTCGCTCGGTATTTTTCGGTTGCTAAACACCGCTTTTCTAGTAGTGAACATTCATAATGGATCTATAGGTATTAACCCGTTTGAGAATAACCGACATCCAAGGGGTTGAGAAATATCCACACAGTTGGTCCGCGGAGCTTTGCTACGCTACGCGAAAAAGTGGTAAGTTTCGTAGAGATCATTTTTCCTAAGTATAATTATTCAGAAATAATATCTACAAGTTTGTCATTATAATGTAGTAATTTTATTGAATAGAGGAATGTACATCCCAACAAGGAACTACCTTCTCTAGCAAAGTTGTTTGAGCGTACCCGTAAAAGAACCGAGGGGAAGCAGTACATGGAGTCTTATGCAGATACGGAAAAAAAATTGTACATTCCTAGGCATTATTTAGATCATGTGTATATATACGTAACATTTGATATTTATTATTATAAATAGCTAGTGACATTTGAAAATTCTATTGCAGGATAACATGAAAATATACACATGTCCAGATGATAGTGGTCTTTCTAATGCTTTTCTTGGTGTCATGGGAAAAAAATTACAATGGATCGACGTTGTCAACTATATGGTAAGGGTGTCTCTAATAAGAAGTTGAGAGCTGTAAATGGGGTGTCATCTTATGTGTCTCAGGAGAAGTATTAGAGTTGATCAAATCAAATTTGTTGGAGGATGTACGAAAAAAATGTGATGAGTGAAATTATCAAGTTACAAGATAAACATAAGGAGTTGGAGGAAGAGCATCTAAAGAAGAAGGAAGAATTGGAAAATAAGTAGAGGGAACATGAGAATGAGAAGGCAAATATGACACAATTTTTTTTGCAAAAACCTCTAGAAAAGTTACCTACTGACATTGCTAGACGTTATTTACTTGACGAATAGAGTTTATTTAACATTATTAATTTGAATTGTAACTTTTTTATTTTGGTTAATAATATTTTCGGACATGTATTATGCAAGACAATATTTATCTGAACTTATAATTTTTAGTTACATACGACAATAAAAATCCAATTTCTTTTGATTTAGATATAATTTAATAAAATTTTGTGGATTGTTACATTAGGTAAACAAAAGTGTTGCAAACACTGATTAAAAGTGTTGCATTATCTTCTACAAGATGTTGCTTTAGCCAATTACAAGTGTTGCAAAAAAAGACGGAGTGTTGCTTATGCCCCTCAAAAAGTGTTGCATCTTTTTGTCAAAGTGTTGCATTAGACGATCACGTGTATTGTAAAAAAAGTGTTGCATATTATAAATAGATGCAACACTTTAAAGAAAGTGTTGCATTTGATAAGAAAGTGTTGCATAAAGTGTTGCATTAAGCTATTGCAACACAACTTTAAGCAACACACTCAAAAGTGTTGCAAAAACCTTTAGCAACACTTTTAAGCCATTAGGCAACACTTCTAAGGTGTTGCAATAGACCATTTGTGTAGTAGTGTGTTTTTTTTTGACAGCTCGCAACTCAATTCTTCATTTTGCCCGGAGCGCCCTTTCGGGTTTTCACTCCGTCCTCGACTTGTCATATATTTCTTTTATTTCTTTTTTTTTATTTCTGTTTTTTTTTACGACGGTTCGCAACTCGTTTCTTCATTTTGCCTGTTAAACTGAGTGCTACTAGGGACTCATTTAATATCAAACTAGTTTTAATGCCCGTGCGATGCACATGCGTGACAATAACGTTACTAAATCAACCTTGATGCTTTCTTTTATAATTATTGACTGCGATAGAATGATTACGTTTATTTCAAATAATTGTCAATTTTAGAGGATTAGCACTCCACATTTGCATGTATTTTATACGAAAAGTAGCAGACACGGGTTATGATGCTACACTTAGACGTTTGCATGTATTATTTCACATACTATTTTTTTTACTTTAAAAGCCGTAACAAAATTAGGTGTTCGAAACTATTTCTGAGCATGACCCGTACCCCGACCGGTGATAGGTCTAGTGTGTACATTAGCTACATGGCTAAAATAAACGATTCTCATCATAATACCTGATCACCGTTACCAACTTTATTGTCTATGACAACTCATTTGGAACATTGGTCTATCTGTGTCTTTTGTTCTCTAAGCATTTGACTTTCGCATTAAATATATTTGTATGTATGTCATCATCTCGCTCTAAATTTGACATGACCCACCTGATACGTTTTTAGAGGCATGAGCCCTTTTTTTTACTCGCAGCCCGTTTAACCCGAATCCTAAATGTCCCGATTTTGGGTCATGATCTAGCCCGACTTGTTCAATTCGTTGGAAAGAAGGGACCATAAAACTTTAGTCTAAAAGCCAATTTCTAGCCATCTATTTTTATGTATGGATTTCGGTAAAACTCAAATTTTAACATACAAAATAGTACTCCTCTTTTTGTAGGAGAGGAAGAATCACTTTTTTTTTGGATTATTTATCTAAAAATCACTTTCTGCTTTATTCTTATTTTGTCTGATTTTTGTGGTTAACATTAGTTCTAACCTCACTTATTTTCCATCTTTTATTTTCCACTACATATTTCTATACACCTTAATTCTCACTAAGAAGGTGGGGTGACCCTTTTAGTGAGACAGAGGGAGTATTAATTACGCGACAACGTGATCATGATTATTTCAAACCATTGTCATTTCGAAGATTTGACACCGCTTATCAATGTTTATCTTAAGGGACGACACCGAGAGAAATCAAGAAGTGAGATAGGCTAAGAAAATTTTGATTTTTTTGAAATATAAAAATTATAATTTAAAGAAAATAATACTAATAATATTAAAATAAATAAAAATTTAATATCAAATTTTTTTTGCTTAAAAAATGGTAAAAAATTAGGTGTTCGAAACTATTTATCTCTCGTACTTTGACCATAACCCGATACGGGACCAGTATTTAACCCGACCCACTCGACAGTTGTAGTGTCTACATTAGTTACCTGGGTGAAACAATTGACACTCTCAAAATACCAGGTCTTGCGCCTGTGAGCAATATTAATATGTCCGTGAGGCCATGACAACTCATCTGCGAACTTTGAGTTTATTTATGTCTTTCACTCGCTAACCATTTGACTCTACTACATCTAATATATTTGCATGCATACAACCATCTCGCTTTAAATTCGACCTGACACACAAACCCGTCACACACAATCTGTTGTTTTTTGGGTCATGAACCCAGTTTTTTTTACCAAAATCCTAAATTACCTGTTAATTTAGGGACATGCCATGGTCCGACCCGTTCAACTTATTGGGAAAAGAAGAGCTACAAAACCTAAAACACAATTCCAGTCAATCTATTCATATGCCTAGATTTTGTTAAAATCTAATTTTAACCTATTAGAAATTGGATATTGTGGACATGACGTAGGTCCACCCCGACGCGGCCACGCGCGGGTTTGGGTAGGAGAATGCATCTCCATATGAGAATGGATCGAATTGAAATTTAAGTCGAAATGGAGTCGCCACCGAACTTTGTGGGAGTTCGGACCCGTTCGAGCCCACTTTATGTCGTCGTAGGCCGTACACAAAGTACGGCCCATTTCGATATCAGAGTTTATGGGGTTCGTCCCTTTGCATTACGATACCGATACCATCTGCACCGGTAATCGTGTAAAGAATGACTCTCGTGCGCCAACGGTTTCGGGCATCCGAAAACCGAGGTTCTGAGTAATGGGTGAGGGTACGTGTTGGGAAGCCCACTAAGAACACCCAACCCCGCCCGCACTTAGCGGCCTCTACTAAGACATCGTTTGACTTTCTAATATGCGCGTTAGTAATCCGGTGAAATGATATGCAAACAGCTTTTTTAGCTAAGCATGCGAATTAAATGTGAGCTACGTCATTTTAATGCATCTAATTTATTGTCGAAGTGATTTAGCATGCGAGGGTTCATTTATAAACGGTAAAACGCAAATAAATAAAGCAAGGCAAAAATAAATCGGTTACAAGTTACACGGGCGGAAATACAACCCGGAATTCACAATACAACGAGCAATAAAATAGAATAATCGAATAGGAAATGGTAAACGTTAGCTTGAAACGGACCCGTATATAATAAACATAAACTAGACCGTGAGTCGTGTGAATGGACGAACTTTGATCAAATACACATTATTTTGTGTATTAATCAAAGGACGGAGACATAGGACCTAAGCGTGGTGCTAGCCCGATCCCGAATCTCGATGCCTTGCCCCAACTTATCATATCGAGAAATTGGAGTCTAGATTAATTACGTGTCGGGTACGACTAAGGAATCATCGACACGAGATTAATAGTGAGAGACCGTCGATCAAAGTTGTTTATGTGAAGTGATAATGCATGAGTTTTGAAAAAGGAGACCACGTGATTGACTTTACACGTGACGACTAATGTCGTAGAAAAATGACGAGGCTCGAATGATACGCTAGAGTCCTCGGATTTTTGGGCTACAGGACCCACTTGATCGAGTCATGGCTTGGACTAGGTCGAGTGCACCTTTAAGGTGGCTACTGCCCGGTTTTTGGGGCGCTACTCGATCGAGTAGCTCATGGCACTCGGTCGAGTGCCCCCTGTACGAGGCATGGCTCGTTTCGTTTTATTTGTTTAAAATCGATGGTTGCCGAGGTAAATATAAATATTGACGATTTAAATTTAACTTGGTTTTTCGGTACTATAATCATGTCTTATATGATTATAATACCGTTATCGGAATTTGAAAAAGGTGACATGAAAGTCACTTTGATTCGAACCGGAACGAAATTAATTCCCTCCACGTTACGTCATCCCTAATAATCCTTACGGATTAAATGATGTCCGGTTTAGCGTCAATGGGTTTCGTACCGATCCTTGAAAATGGAATTAAACACGTTCAACTACATACTATTCCGATCGCGTTACGCCCTTGAGTGTCTAGGGCGATGCTCCTCGAAAGGGCGTCACCACTATCGCGACTCGTAAAGGGATTAAACGGACTTTGTGCAATAGTCGTAGTTAAACGGGTTTAACCCGAATTTGGTTTATAGGTTTATAAATACGCAATATTAAAATTAATATGATGAAAACGAATAATAAATGACGTTAGCGGTTAGATGCGATAAATAAATGTTAGATGTTAGATGTTAGTGTTAGTAATATTGTCGTTAATATCGACATAATTATAATACAAATACATAAACATAAATGTACATAAAAAGAACGAAAAATAAAGAAGAAGGAGATGTCGGTGTTGAATTGTCACACCCTCAACCTACATGCTCTTGCTTCTCGGAATACGGTTCGTCAAATGGCGGCAATGGCGCGGGACGTCGAGATACGTAGGGAGAGTAGATGGTGTGTGTAAGGCTCGGTTTTTTGTATGGATTTGCTTAGGGTTGTAGTGTATTATGATGGGGGACTTAGGGTTAGAAATGTAGGGTGTTTTGCATGTGTAAAGTTGGCTGAAAAGATGATGGAAAAAGTTGTGAAATGTTGTGGGTTGATGGGGTATTTATAGGAGAAACCCCACGACCTAGGGTCACTCGATCGAGTGGCCCTAGTGCACTCGTTCGAGTGCCTTTAAAAACGGGTTTGTCCCGGATTTTGAGGCTCCACTCGACCGAGTGGATCAATTTGGACGAGCCATTTTAGGAAATGGTTGACTTTTGATTTTTTTTTTTTCAATTTTTTATTTGGGCGCAATTTTCTAGAAACGTACCAGGGTTGTTTTTGTGTGTCAGATTCGTCTTTGACCGGGTTTTGACCCGATCGCCAAAAGACGGGTTTTATTTTTGGTGTCGGTTTTGGCCCAAATTAGTCTTATTTTACTCGGAACGACCCACTGGGCCTGAATTTGAGGTTAGTTTTGTGAGATTTGTATCCCGTTAAAAGCCCATGCCGGACATTACTGATTCCGAGCCCATATCCGAGCTCGTTAGAGCACGTTTGCGTCCGATCATCATCGGGTGTTTTTTGGAAACTACCATAGACACCTTGTAACACCCGCTATTTTTTTTCTATCACTTTTATTCTTTCCGTTAGGACTCCGTCTTAACTCTGTCACTTTTTCGGCCTCATATTTCATCACTTTACTAAGCTCTATTTTAATTTTCGAGTTTAATAATTTTTATTTTTAATTTTAAAGATTTTTATTCTTTTAAATCCATTTACGTGGTTTCTTCGTAAACTAATTAATTTTCGCAAGGAATTCAATTTATATTCGAATTGACGTTTTTAAACTCGGATTTAAGTTATTCCTTTTCCTAAAAATGTTTGGATACGTTTATATAATATTTTCACTAGTAAATATTTTTATTTACAAGTATTTAGTCGTTAATAAATTTTATTATGAAGCTTCGCGAATAATTATTTTCTTACGCGAGGTTTACTCGAATTACCTTGAAATGCCTTTACTTATTTTATGATTATACTTTTTATCAACTTATAAATCATTTGAGACATTTTCCTCATATTTTGGACCGACAAAGCTTCTTGTCGCAATTTAACTACGTTTTACTAACACGTTTCATTTTATCACTTTAAACCGTAAACATAAGATTCTTTTCTTTCATTGAATTGAGGCTTTAATACCCAAACTTCTCATTCCTTCCCTTATCCTTTTTGGCCGGTCAACCTATGCTAGTAAGCACATTGGATTCTTCATCCACCTTAATTTCATTTATGCCCATTTAACTTTAGTAACCTCCTCCTCATTTACATTCATTTTTGCATTAACAAAAAAATATTCAACATCATCTTCTTCCTCCCTTTGGCCGTGTACCCCATCCTCCCTCTAGGATTATTTTTGCTCCATTTCGAGTCACAATCGCATCAATTTTATCGTCATAATAATCCTCTTTCCAATTCCTTCGTTAAGGTAATAATCGATGTCGTTTTCGATCATTATTTACCTTGATTTTTAGCTTTTCTCATGGTAATTTTTCTGCCATGATTTTCGTGTTTGGTAGGATTTGTGGACGATCCCGAGGCCGACGAGTACATAATCGATTCAGACTTGGAGTAGAGGTAACGTCGATGTTACTCGGTATTTCATGATTTTAATTGTGTATTTGCATGTATATATTTTTATGTTTTATTTTGACAATATATGTATGTCACTAAATCTGGAAAATTTTTAAAAGTTGAAAATTTGCATGTTTCGGTATTTTTATCGCTTTTACGAGATTAACGATTAAATTGTTATATTAATTTGTAAAATCATAATATTCGGCCTAAACATGTAATATATGTTTATATTCTGTAAAATTGATATTTTTTGATGATTTATAATAATGTAGTATTTTTCTGATATTTTAAATATCGATTATTGAATTATTACCGTTTACGAACAAACACGATTAAAAGCCGATTTTTAGTTCTAGTACTTAAACATTTTATTTTAATCTGATTTTTGACGTGGTGAAACTTTCTGATGAAATAGAATTTTATGATATTTTTCATAATTTTTCGGAATTGTTAAGTGGATGAATTAATTAATCACTTTAAATCATCGTTTATCGTTAAAACCGTGTTTATTGTTTAAACTCTCGAATTCTGGTCTTTGGTTTAAATCTGGAAAAAATGTGATTCTGATGATTTCATATTAAAATGTATTTTTATGATTTTTAGTGCCTTAATAAAATGTTAGGAACGATAAGTTTATTAATGAAATCGTTAATTGTGAAAACGGGTTTAAATGACGGTTTTGTTGGAATTTGTTGAATCTGGAATTTTGGAAAAATCTGAAAAATTTATATTCTGGAAAATCAGGATTTTAGAGTGTAATAATAATTTTTGGATATTAATACTAAAATCGTTTTGTAATTACTATTTTTATTAATCGTTATTGTCAAGATTAGACGATTAACGGGAAAACGCTTTAAAAACCGAGTTTTAGGATTCTGGAAAATTTTACTTTGTGGACAGAATGTTCATAATTATGTTTTAACTATTTTACGTAATTTTTTTACTATTTATTAAAGTCTTTAATTAATAATTATTGATTTTCGGACAAATTGTGCTTTATCGTTAAAATTCTTCGTCTTACCTAAAAAATTATTTTTCCAGCAATCTTGAAAGTATTTAAATCTGAACTTTAAGAGTTAAATCATCCCTTAACATATTCTAGATATATTCAATGGTTTAATTAAATAAAAGATGTTAAAAGATTTTATTTGACATTTGACGTAAAATCCTATTTATAATCGTATTGTTGAAACTAATAATAATTAGGGAATTTTAGTTTTGTAGATTTTGGAAACACCCTAATTAGTAGTATTTAAAATGTTTAAGACATTTCTAAATCATTTTATAAACACTTGTATGACATTTCAATAATTTCACTAACGCAAAAGTTCTCGTTTTAAGAATTAATATCGTTAAGGCCGAAAGTACTAGTTTTATAAATCTATATCATTTACTAAAAATGTTGTATTAGTTTAAACTAATATTTTGCTATTTTCATATGATGATATTTTTAGTAAGTTTCTAAAAATAGAAGTTTCCTAAAATATAAAGTTTCCTCTTTTAGAATATTGTGATTAGTCCTTTTGTTCTTTTATTATTATGATGATTATATCTTTTGAATATCGATAATGGCTTTGTTTTGGAGTTATGGAATAAGGAAAAGTGTGGGTTTAGAGTAATATAGTCTGGGTTGTACGTTTTGCCATCAACTATAAAGCTGGTGTGTCTATGTTGAGACACATTGGTCGTTGAACTGAGCATGGTTTGTGTTCAGGAGAGTGTATGTTTACCTTAAACTTAGATATCGCATCGTGTAAGTCGCGTCGGGTTGAACTGGGTATGGTTTGTATCCAGGAGGGGTGTGCACTACTTAAACCAGGACCTCGCTGCACGCAGTCCTGTTATAGTTGAGTTGCCTAGTTAGAGATCAAAGTCTGATTTGTTTTGACTAAGTTCTCGAAATTAGATTTTAGTATTGTCCTAGTGAAAGTCTAGATTCTACATTAATCCTATCCATAACGCCATTTTGATTATTTTATTTATTATCGATATAAATTGGTTTGCAGGTTGGCAAATATTTTTATGTTTCTTCGGTAACCCATTTTAACATTTTGGTTTTGTGCCGAAAACTTATTTTAATATGATGTTTCACTGTTTTCCATTTTTATTATTTTTCTATAGTAGTAAGTACAGTTTTAAAATCCTGTTATACGGCTAGGAGAACGTTGACGTTGCTCCCCACTGATTGTGGCTGTTATGTTTTAACATGGCAGGTATACGTGTTAGTTCCCGGTGGGTGTGGGCTAGCGAGCAGTCTTGGATCCTGCTTGATTTTCTTTTTATAATTATGTCTTACGGATTGTTTAAACCTTTTTACGGATAGTTTTAAATTTTAGCCATTTTTATGTATGGCATACGTTTGACTTTACCAATTTAATTTACTAAGACATAGTTACAGTGTGTTTTAATCCCGACTCTACAGTGTTTCCGCCACTGTATCGCGTTAGAATTTCTAGGGGATTACACACCTGGCAGTCAAAATGCGGGTGTCTACAGAGCCCCCACTCTGACTGAGGCTTGGACAAGGCAAAAGTCAGAGTAGCTACCAAGTCAATTAAGACATGGTAGACTTCCGATTGGGTCATTTATAGTCCATTAGACTCGCGTGAAGGGATCGCCAGCCATAAGATAGAAGTCATACCTGAGCTGCGGATAATACCTCTGTGGGGAATCGGACTTGTCGCATAAGTCCCGGGTGTGCCTATATGTGGGCCCATCCCGTGCTAAATTGGGAAAGTGTCGTGTTTAGACTTTTCGCTGGGGAGATACATAAACTGTGCGGGCTTGCTTCTAAAGCCTTGAGTTGTACATGTATCAGTCACATAAAGCTTTGTATGCAACATTTAGGCAAAACACGACTCGCGCTGGGGAATAGAAATTTGGATGATTGAGAATTTTTGGAAAAAGATTTTGAAAATATTCTTTTTGAATTTTGACAGACTGCTCGGGATGACTTAATTCTCGCGTCCGTAGGAGGAGATAAGAGTCGGGCTTGTGTACCTAGGCCTGCTTGGGCCAAGGAGGCACAGCAGCAAGGGAGCCACCAGGGTTTTGATGCTATAAATACATCATCCTGGCTTCTTTGTCACAATTCTCAAAACATCTTCCCTTCAAGAAAAATTTATCTCTTTCAAGAAATTCAATATGGGTATTGAGCGTCTGACTGGCATGCTGCAAGATTGGTCCCACCGTTTTAGGGATGCAAACAAGGTAGCAATCAGGCATACTTCAATTGTTCACGTTTCGCCAGATGCACGTGGACCGTCATTTTCTTGACGCTTGCCTGTCCTTCTGGGACGACACCTACCACGTTTTCGCCTTTCCTCGGGGCGAAATCTGTCCTCTCCCGGAGGAGATTGCTGCAATAGGAGGGTGGAACCCCCTGCTCTGCCCTGTTGTCCCCTTCTCGGTTCGAGACCCTAGAAGGAAATTACGGGAGTTTTTAGGGCTCTTCCATGCTGAAGTATCCCGCATGCTCGAAGGGGATACCGTTTCTTTGCTTGTCTTGGCTGAGAAGTTCATGAACCCGTACCACATCCGGGTTTTGCCCGTTCATAGCCGCAGGGCGTTCGCTTTCTGTATGCTTCATGTGTATGCCTTTGAAGGCCATATGGACTTACTGTCTTGTATGGGCAGCGTTCGTCTTCTTGTCATTGCTGACCTGATGGAGACAGAATACAGTCCCGCGTGGCTGATCACGTGGGAGATTATTCAGGGCCTGGACAACCGCAAGAGGGATGAGTCAGCTCGTTAGACTGGGAACACACGACTGCTGCAGGTATATCGCTTTCGATATTTTTTTTTTTGCGATATTCGGCTACAGGGGGCACTCGATCGAGTCACCCCGGCACTCGATCGAGTGCCCTCGTAAAAGAGCTTACTGCCCTGTTTTAGGGGTGTCACTCGATCGAGTGACATCAGAGCACTCGATCGAGTGCCCCTGGGCTGACGTCTAAGTTGTCTCGGAATCTCATTAGCGTTGTTTTCTTTTTCAGCTCTGGCTATTTGAGAGGTTGTCGATTATCGAGCCAGCCCTCGACCCGAGTCGATATTGGTTTAACCAGGTGATGACGAGGAGACGGCCTACTGATTCATCCTGCCTTATTACCCAGAAGTATTGGGAGGAAGAATTATCATTCCATCGCGGTCGATTGATTCGATGGGTGGTTCCATGGTGGCCCATTTACTCCTGGACGGGTTTGGCGCCCAGAGATAAGGCACGCTATCAGGTGATTTTGTCCCTAAGCCAGACAGTTCACCTTTATCCTGACCGCATACTCAGGCAGTATGGGTGGACTCAGCGTATCCCGGAGAACGAGGCAGTTGTTAGTGAACCTACCCAGCTGACCGACATTATGTGCGATACTTGGATCTAGAGGTGGTATACCCGAGTTACTTGGTCCGTTCCCAAGTCGCTTCACTAATTCTGGGTGTCCCATTCTTATGAGAGGTGGACCAAAGCGGAGACTACCGAAGCTCGCGCTGCCCTAAAGGTCGATGAAGCCTTCGACCTGCTTCGGCGAGAGCAGGTCAAAGATAAGAGGGAATTCTTTGCTGAAGGGGAGACTCCAGCCCCGATAGTCCGTCTAATGCCGGATCAGAGAGGAGGAGCCAGGACTCGAACTGGGGGGGTCCGATGCTAGAGGTGCTCGGGGGGAAGTGAGCCCCCAGACAGGCTTGGAGGGGAGACTAGGGCCTAGATCATCAGTTCAGGACCGACTTGGTCCTAGGGATAGGCTGTCGGAGCATGTATGGGCTCGACTTGGGCCTGTAACAATAGCTGAAGATGCTCTGTCGAAGAAGAGGACTCGAGCCAAGGAAGTTCCCCTTGTCATCCGGGAACGCCCGCCCCCGCCTCGACGTCCCCGAGCCCCTTATGACCCGAAAGATAAAGGCAAGGGTAAGATGCCCGGATATTAGTCTCCATTATTATTATTTGGATATTATTACTATTTTTGTTGTGTGCTTTTTTTATGGTTGTTTTTTTTGTAATTTGGAATCACCGAGTTTATCGGTTTTTTTCTTTTTTGAATAATAAAAGTACTATATTAATGAAGCTGTTCCTGTCTTTTTCATTATTGCAGTGGTTGTGCCCTTTTGAGGGGTTGCCTACGTATCCACAGTTAGTGGAATCAAACCAAACGTAGTTCGGGCTCAGATTTTTTGCAATTTCGAAATACACCAAGACTATGAGTTCGAGATGTGCGACAGTACGATAAATAATCCTAACTTATTGACTTACTTATAAATTTCGGAAAGAAAGATTTTAAATAAATTTTGCAAATGACATTGAGAAAAGGTTTAGGGGTAGTAGCGTTTTAGCTGATCCAAGTTGGTCGGGTTGACAAATTCATTCCCGTCCAGGTCCGTCAGCATCACTGCTCCTCCTGATAGAACCTTCTTTACCAGGTATGTCCCAGGCCAATTGGGTTTGAATTTTCCCCTTGGGTCAACCGGTAATAATGCACGGACCGATTTGAGAACCAGATCCCCTTCTTTTATATTCCTGGGCCTAAGTCTTTTGTTAAAGGCCCGTTTGATTCTCTTCTGATATATTTGGATTTTATTGAGGGCCCGAGACCGCCGTTCGTCCAAGAGAACCAACGATTCATATCTATCTTGAACCCAATCTGCTTCGGGCACTTGGCTTTCTAGCAGAATTCGGAGAGATGGTATTTCTAATTCGACTGGCTGTACTGCTTCCATTCCGTATGTCAAATAATATGGAGTTGCTCCTGTTGCAGTTCGGATCGACGTTCGATACCCCCATAGGGCAAAGGGTATTTTGTCGGGCCAGTCCCGATAATTATCAGCCATCTTTTAAAGTATGGTGACAATTGTCTTATTAGCAGCCTCCACCGCTCCATTTGTTTGGGGACAGTAAGGCTAAGATGTATGCCTTTGGATTTTGTATTTTGCTAGCAAAGTAGCGGTTTCGGCTTGGAAGTGGGTCCCGTGATCACTGATAAACTCGTCTGGGATCCCGTACCGGCATATGATTTTATTCTGGCGTCGTGCTTGGCGTTCAAGACACGATATGACTCGGCTTCGACCCATTTGGTGAAATAGTCGATAGCCACTAAAATGAAACAGTGACCTCCCGTCCCGGAAGGGTTCACTTTCCCAATTATATCAATCCCCCATGTCGAAAATGGCCATGACGAGGTCATGGTGTATAGTAGAGACGACGGCATGTGTTGAACGTTGCCGAAAATTTGACAATTATGGCAATGTTTAACATATGATTGACAGTCGGTTTCCATACTGTTCCAGTAGTATCCGAGCCTCATGATTTTTCGGGCTAACATATGAGCATTCATATGCGGGCCGTTTTCACCGTCGTGTACTTCGGCCATCACTTTTTCGGCCTGTGTTTTGTCGATACATAGGAGTAAAGCCCCCTGTGCCGTCTTTTTGTATAACTGACCGTCGTCCGTACGAACGAATTGGGTGGCCAACCTTCGCAGGGCCTTCTTGGCCCGGTTTTCAGTTCCTGGGGGATATTCACCCGTAGTCAAATAGATTAGAACAGCCTGATACCAAGGTTCTGGGTCAGTGATTTCGATATCTTGAATGACGTTGACATATGCCGGCTCGGACCGTCTTTCGATGCAGATTGGCATACTGGCCATATGTTCCGGGATGTTTAGTAAGGATGCCAATTTGGAGAGTGCATCCGCGAACTGATTTTCCTCACTTGGTAGATAGATGTATTCTACCTTCTGGAATTGCTTCTCTAGAACCCTTACTCGCGCTTGGTAAGCCACGAGATTGGCATTCCGAGTTTTCCATTTTTGAAGGGCTTGATTGATGACTAGGGACGAGTCCCCGTGAACCCGGAGATTCGCAATTCCAAAATCAGCAGCCGCTTGCAACCCGTGGATGCATGCTACATACTCGGCCGCGTTATTGGTCACATCGAAATCCAGTTTGATGGATAACGGTGTGTGCTCCCCTTTTGGTTATATTAGGAGAATACCGACCCTAAATCCTCGGAAGTTGGATGCTCCATTAAAATACAAATTCCATGTTTCGGTGTGAATATGGAATATGTCTTCATCTAGAAAAGCCCAAGTATCGGTATGTCCCTCCTCAGATACCGGACTATCGGCGAGGAACTCGGCTACTACCCGGCCTTTGATGGCTTTTAATGGTACAAATTTGAGGTCGAACTCGGCTAACATTAAAGTCCATCTGGACATCCGGCCGTTGAGGATGGGCTTCTCGAACAGGTACTTGATCGGATCCATTTTGGATAAAACATGTACCTCGTGGCTAAGCATATAGTGCCGGAGCTTTTTAGTGGCCCATACTAAAGCTAGGCACGTTGTCTCGAGCATTGTATATTTGCATTCGTATTCTAGGAACTTTTTACTGATGTAGTAAATAGCCCGCTCTTCTGATTCAACTGTCTGGGCCAGCATAGCCCCCATGGCTGTCTCGGTCGTTGTCAGGTATAACGACAAAGGCAAACCGGGTTGAGGTGGAATTAGTACCGGCGGAGTAGACAGAATCTCCTTGATTTTATCGAAAGCCGCTTGACATTTATCGTCCCATAGTACCCGTTCCCCTATCTTCAGTTTCTTGAAAATGGGCTCACATACCATGGTTAGCTTTGAAATAAACCGGCTGATGTATTGGACTTCCCGAGGAACCCCCTTATTTCTTTTTCGGTCTTGGGTGGTTGCATCTCGGTGATGGGTTTGATTTTAGCTGGGTCAACCTCGATGCCGTGTTGGCTAACGATATGGCCCAGTAATTTGCCTGATGTTACCCCGAAACTACAGTTTTGGGGGTTTAACCTCATGTTGTACTTACGCAGTCGGGTGAAGAACTTTCTTAGGGCAGCAACATGCCCGTCTCGGCTTTTAAACTTGACGATCATGTCATCCACATACACCTCCATTTCCTTATGCATCATGTCATGTAACAAGGTCGTGGTTGTTCGTTGATAAGTGGCCCCAGCATTAATGAGACTAAATGGCATGACGGTATAACAGTAAGTCCCCCACGGCGTGGTGAAGGTGGTATTACCCATATCCTCTTCTGCCATCTTGATTTGATTGTACCCGGCATACCCGTCCATAAATGAGAGAAGGGCACGATCAGCTGTGTTGTCCACCAGTATGTCGATGTCTGGCAACGGAAAATCGTCTTTTGGGCTGGCCTTATTAAGGTCCCGGAAGTCCACGCATACCCGCACCTTGCCGTCCTGCTTGGGTACCGGCACGATGTTTGCAACCCAGTCTGGATATTCAGACATTTGTATAAAGCCTGCTTTGAATTGTTTGTCTACCTCTTCTTTGACTTTGAGAGACCACTCGGGCTTCATTCTTCGAAGTTTCTGTTTTACCGGCTTACACCCATCTTTGATGGGTATGCGGTGTTCCGTTATTTCCCGGTCTATCCCCGGCATGTCCTTGTAGGACCATGCGAAGACATCCTTGAATTCTTGGAGGAGGTTTGTGAATTGTTGCCTCTCCTCGGGATTTAGGGATAACCCTATCTTAAGCATCTGGGGCTCTAAGGTTTTTCCCACATTGATGGACTCGGTCTCCTCGATTACCGGGTCTCGGGATTCCCTCTGTTCTAGTTGCTCGATCAGATGCGGAGGTAAGGACACCTGTTCGTCGGGTTTCTCAATGTCATTGCAGAAAATATTTTCGAAATTGAAAGTATTTTGAAAATAAGACAAGTCATAAGCAGAACGGTTTTTGTTATTATTGACGGTAAATGTGGAAAGCGGCTCAAAGAGAGCGGCCATCTGATCATTGGTCAGAGGCGGGATTGGGAGCGCTTTCGGGACAGACCCCGAGGCTCCGGTGGTAGTGACTACAGGGAGGGGGGTTACAGTTTGGACTGTAGCACCAGACCCCTTAGACTCGAATACAGACTCAGACTCAGACTCAGACTCGGAATCGGTGTCCGGCATGTGTCCTTCACCGGTGGTCAGCTTGTAGACTTGGCCCTGGCCGTCGGTCCACTTGATGGTCTTTCTCCATGCTCTTTTCCCAGTATCAGTACCGACCTCTGAGATCAGCTTTGAAGGATCGAACCTGTTGCTTTGAAGGATCAGGTTCACCAAGTCTTCTTTAGGGGTCGGGACAGCCTTGTCTTCCCCAAATAAGAGCCCCAGCACGGGCTCGGCATGGTCAACACCCTCCTTGGATTCAGATTTGATGAAGGCGAATATGTCATCTGGGATATAGTTGCATTCCCGAGCTAGTTCAGTCTCGGGATATGTGATGGTTGGTTGATACAGGCCAACTTGAACAGCCCCGAATACCGATGTGACGAAATAGTCAGCCAACCTCCGGCTATAAGGGCCCAAGTAGGTACCCTTGATGATGTTGCAGGCCTTCTTAATGCCCGCTCGGACCACATTTCTAGGGGTCACAGCGTACCCTAAACCGAAGTGAGATTCCCCGTCATTCAGGACTTCAATAATCCTCCCAGTTGGAAGATATGGCCTCCAGGTAGCCCCCGGTAGATACCCCAAATTTTGTAGCATCGTGTCGATGCTCGTGGTGAAATAGGGCCTGAAAAGGTATTCTTCCTCAATCATCCGCACAAAATCGAATCCCCAAAGGTCAGTGCAGTCCGTGGCGTTACAGCTAGCCACGGTCATAGGGGTTGCCTCTAGAGTAATAATACTGTCTTGCAGGGGCATTTTGATCTTTCGGTGAAGAGTAACGGACACTGCCTTTACGGCGTGAATCCATGGCCTTCCTAGGAGCAAATTGAAAGAGGAGATGACATCGATCACCTGGAACTCTAGCTCCTTTTCAATCGGACCCGTCATAATTGTCAATTTAACGGCCCCAGAAACCGCCTTTGGGCTTCCATCGAAAGCCTGGATAGTGTGGGCAGTCGGTATGTAGTCGGCCTCGATGATGCCGAGGGCTTTGGCAGTCCTTAGAGGGAGGACATTCACAGTGGACCCATCGTCGACTAGGGTCATTGGGAGAAACTTACCCCGGCAGATTACCGTGATGTACAGGGCCAGATTGTGAGAGGCCCCGAATGGTGGTAGGTCGGAATCCGTGAAGGTGACTAATGGGCCTTCTTCCTTGGACTTGCCCTTGAGGTAGAGCAGAATGGTGGCTACCATTTCAGTAGGGGTAACCTGGGAGTCGACCTTGTTCTGATCGAGAGCCTTAGTAAGTGCCTCTCGATGTTTTTGCGAGCTAACCAAGAGTTGCCATATAGTGAGGTCAACCAGAGCTCTTTTCAACTGTTTGACAAGAGCCGTATCGGTGCTTGGCTCTTCAATGGCTTCTTCCGTCCTGGCAGGTTCAGTGACGGTTGCCGGGACTGAAATGTCCTTGGAGCTAGTGCCTGAGTAAGGACGACCGGCAGTGGCGAGGTGGTTACTGGCTAAGGCCTTGGACTTAGCCTTCCGAATTTCTTAGGGGGTGATAGGGACAACTTCCCCTTTGGTGAGGTACACATCTTCCTCATCATCGAACCAGATTCCATTGATTTGTGGAATGAAAGGGGAGATAAGGTGAGAACAGTTAATCATTTCTCCGGTGAAGATAGCATGAGAGCTAAAAGGGTTGTCCTTATTGCTTGGTTTGTCCCCGGGTAATGGTATTTTCCCGCTCTCAATCAAATCCTGGATCAGATGCTTCAACTTCCAACATTTCTCGGTATCATGTCCATTGCCCCGATGGTATGGGCATTGTAGCTTTTGGAGCGTTTTTCAACTGGAACTTCAGGAGTTGGGCCTATCGGTTGGACCAGGCCCTTGGAAGATAGCCTTTGTAAGACATATATATAGGTAGTCCCTATATCAGTGAATACCCTAGGAGGGGTATTTATTTTGGACGAGGCATCTAACAGATTAACCGTGTCAAAGATAATACTGCGGGTTGCAGCTGGGGGCTTGGCAGTGGATGAAGAAGCCCCTTGGTATCCCTTGCTAGGGGCCTTAGTAAGGCTCTCTAGTCTTAGATCATCTTCAATTCTCATACCCATTTCAGTGAGAGTGGTGAAATTGGGTATGACAGCATACCGGAGGTGGACCCGGTAGGAAGGGAGGAGGTTCTTGACATAGGCCTCCACTAAAGTCTTCTCACTGGGCTTATCGACCAGTTTCACACTTTCGGCCCTCCAACGTTGGAGGTATTTGGTAAAACCCTCCTTAGGTTCTTGGGCCATAACCTCTAGAGACCGCATTGTGGTCTGGATCTCGGTGTTGTCAGCATAGTTCCGAGCAAATTCCGTAGCCACATCATCCCATGTCGAGAACTTCTTGGGGTCTAGCCTATAGTACCAGGCCTTTGGGTGTTTTTCGTGGGAGGCAGCAAAGAGGTTTTTGAACATCGAAGAATCCACTCCCTTGATAGCCATGAATTCCTTGAAGGCCCGTACATGTAGCAACGGGTCTTCAGTCCCTTCAAACATGGGTAAGCCCGTGAGATTCAGGTTCGCGGGCAGCTTGTCACTCACCGGGGAATAATCACAACTGTTCTCCCGAAGGATATTGTTACTCCAAGTCATGTGAACTTGTTCCTCTAGTCGGCGCACCGCGCTAACTAGTTCAGCTAGAGGTTCCGTAACCTCGGCATTAGGAGACCTTTGCTCTACTACAGCCATGCGAGCAACGATAGCCACTTGACCGGCCCTCATTTCTGTCAGTTGGGCATCAATGTCGGTTTGTTTGGCGGACATGGCATCCACAGAGGCCTTCAGATTGTTCAGAGCTGCTTCCATTTCGCGGCTGTGTCTGGTGGACGGTGGCCTGTCTGTAAGAACACCGCGCAATCAGAAACTGAACCCGGACCTTGGAATCAAAACAGTACATCCCAAGCAGGGGAAAAGACTTAAAAATGACTTGAAAAAAAAAAGACTTCTAGACGGGTGACTCGTGGATGACGGGCTTTCCTTAGGATTCGACGGGTGGGCCGAATCCTGTTCGAAGGAAGGTCCACGTGAGACGTCCCCAGACTCTGGACTCGATTGTGTAAACGGGCCCTCCTTTGTAGGAGTATGTCCTACGTAGGTGGGCCTTGCCTTAGTCTAATAAGGCGGACTGGGATCGGGAAGAAACTCGTGATGTAAGATCGACGGAGTTTCGACGCTTAAAGACCTCAACGACTTATGACATGACCCGACACTGCTAAATATGGGGAGTCCTAAGAAGAGGAAGGTTTCGAAAATGGATTATTTTGGAAAATCCGAGAGAGCTCGGGAAAAGGCCCGATTTTTTTCAAGAAAATCGGAAAGCGCATCGGGCCTTATTTTTTAAAGTTCGAAAATATTTTCGAATTTTGGATCGGGCAGCATACCGGCTAGAAGGTAGGCTATTTTGAGTAAAATCATAAGTCCTAAATTTGGTAGCTTTCCGGTTTTCGAAATTTGAATATATTTTTGAAAAGATGCATTTTTGAAAAGATGTATAATGGGACGTCGGTCACCAGTACCGGCCCGGGAAAATATGGGTTATGCATGAACCGTAAAACTAAAACGCGTATTGTACTAGTCAAACGATTTCTATTCGAGTCTCACCCTGAGGATTCCGATGATTAGTCACGCATCAGTTAATCCCCTGCGGAGTCGCCAAATTGTGGACATGACGTAGGTCCACCATGACGCGGCCACGCGCGGGTTTGGGTAGGCGAATGCATCTCCATATGAGAATGGATCGAATTGAAATTTAAGTCGAAATGGAGTCGCCACCGAACGTCGAAATGGAGTCGCCACCGAATTGAATTGAAATTTAAGTCGTGGGCCGTACACAAAGTACGGCCCATTTCGATTTCAGAGTTTATGGGGCTCGTCCCTTTGCATTACGATACCGATACCATCTACACCGGTAATCGTGTAAAGAATGACTCTCGTGCGCCAACGGTTTCGGGCATCCGGAAACCGAGGTTTTGAGTAAGGGGTGAGGGTACGTGTTGGGAAGCCCACTAAGGACACCCAACCCCGCCCGCACTTAGCGGCCTCTACTAAGACATCGCTTGACTTTCTAATATGCGCGTTAGTAATCCGGTGAAATGATATGCAAACAGCGTTTTTAGCTAGGCATGCGAATTAAATGTGAGCTACGTCATTTTAATGCATCTAATTATTGTCGAAGTGATTTAGCATGCGAGGGTTCATTTATAAACGGTAAAACGCAAATAAATAAAGCAAGGCAAAAATAAATCGGTTACAAGTTACACGGGCGGAAATACAACCCGGAATTCACAATACAACGAGCAATAAAATAGAATAATCGAATAGGAAATGGTAAACGTTAGCTTGAAACGGACCCGTATATAATAAACATAAACTAGACCGTGAGTCGTGTGAATGGACGAACTTTGATCAAATACACATTATTTTGTGTATTAATCAAAGGACGGAGAGATAGGACCTAGGCGTGGTGCTAGCCCGATCCCGAATCTCAAAGCCTTGCCCCAACTTATCATATCGAGAAATTGGAGTCTAGATTAATTACGTGTCGGGTACGACTAAGGAATCATCGACACGAGATTAATAGTGAGAGACCGTCGATCAAAGTTGTTTATGTGAAGTGATATGCATGAGTTTTGAAAAAGAAGATCACGTGATTGACTTTACACGTGACGACTAATGTCATAGAAAAATGACGAGGCTCGAATGATGCGCTAGAGTCCTCGGATTTTTGGGCTATAGGACCCACTCGATCGAGTCATGGCTTGGACTCGATTGAGTGCACCTTTAAGGTGGCTACTGCCCGGTTTTTGGGGTGCTACTCGATCGAGTGGCTCATGGCACTCGGTCGAGTGCTCCCTGTAAGAGGCATGGCTCGTTTCGTTTTATTTGTTTAAAATCGATGGTTGGCCGAGTTAAATAAAAATATTGACGATTTAAATTTAACTCGGTTTTTCGGTACTATAATCATGTCTTATATGATTATAATACCGTTATCGGAATTTGAAAAAGGTGACATGAAAGTCGCTTTGATTCGGACCGGAACGAAATTAATTCCCTCCGTGTTACGTCATCCTTAATAATCCTTACGGATTAAATGATGTCCGGTTTAGCGTCAATGGGTTTCGTACCGATCCTTGAAAATGGAATTAAACACGTTCAACTACGTACTATTACGATCGCGTTACGCCCTTTAGTGTCTAGGGCGATGCTCCTCGAAAGGGCGTCACCACTATCGCGACTCGTAAAGGGATTAAACGGACTTTGTGCAATAGTCGTAGTTAAACGGGTTTAACCCGAATTTGGTTTATTGGTTTATAAATACGCGGTATTAAAATTAATATGACGAAAACGAATAATAAATGACGTTAGCGGTTAGATGCGATAAATAAATGTTAGATGTTAGTGTTAGTAATATTGTCGTTACTATCGACATAATTATAATACAAATACATAAACATAAATGTACATAAAAAGAACGAAAAATAAAGAAGAAGGAGATGTCGGTGTTGAATTGTCACACCCTCAACCTACATGCTCTTGCTTCTCGGAATACGGTTCGTCAAATGGCGGCAATGGCGCGGGAACGTCGAGATACGTAGGGAGAGTTGATGGTGTGTGTAAGGGTCGGTTTTTTGTATGGATTTGCTTAGGGTTGTAGTGTATTATGCTGGGGGACTTAGGGTTAGAAATGTAGGGTGTTTTGCATGTGTAAAGTTGGCTGAAAAGATGATGGAAAAAGTTGTGAAATGTTGTGGGTTGATGGGGTATTTATAGGAGAAACCCCACGACCTAGGGTCACTCGATCGAGTGGCCCTAGTGCACTCGGTCGAGTGCCTTTAAAAACGGGCATGTCCCGGATTTTGAGGCTCCACTCGATCGAGTGGATCAATTTGGACGAGCCATTTTAGGAAATGGTTGACTTTTGATTTTTTTTTTTTGAATTTTGTATTTGGGCGCAATTTTCTAGAAACGTACCAGGTTGTTTTTGTGTGTCGGATTCGTCTTTGACCGGGTTTTGACCCGGTTGCCAAAAGACGGGTTTTATTTTTGGTGTCGGTTTTGGCCCAAATTAGTCTTATTTTACTCGGAACGACCCACTGGGCCTGAATTTGAGGTTAGTTTTGTGAGATTTGTATCCCGTTAAAAGCCCATGCCGGACATTACTGATTCCGAGCCCATATCCGAGCGCGTTAGAGCACGTATGCGTCTGATCATCATCGGGTGTTTTTTGGAAACTATCATAAACACCTTGCAGTCAAAATGCGGGTGTCTACAGATATAAACTCCCTCCATTTTTTTTATTAGCCCCATTTTCTTTTAGGAATTTTTTTTGAGTTAGCCTCATTTCTTGATATGAAAATTTATTAATTAGTATTTTTCTCTCATCACATGCACTATATGAAAATAATTTTTTTACCAAACTCAAATGGAGTTAATCAAAAAAGTGGATGGAGAAATTAATTATTACTTAGTATATATAATCTTTTTATTTGAATATAATTTTATGTCTAATCTTAACTTAAATCATCTATCATTTTTAGTAATTTACTCTCCTGTACAGTTGCACATAAGAGAAAACAGTTGTGTTCCCCCGTGTTAAATAGTACTCCCTCCGGCCTTTATGTTTCTTCCCGCTTTTTAAGATTTGTGAGGAGTATTATATTGAAACGGGAAGAAACATAAAGGACGGAGGGAGTACTCAACATTACCATAAGAAAAAACCTGACCCGACATGCCCAACTCGTTTTTAGGTGAAGAGTCAAGATCTCTAAATCTTGATCTATGACTCGATATTTTAATTAAAAATATAAACTAATATTCAATTTAATTTTTTAGCTTTTAATTACAAAATAATTTTAAAAATTTATTGAAATATAAAGTCCGTGCGATAAATATTAGTTTAAATAATTGAAATATAACATCATAATTAAAGAGTAAAAATAATACGATTTACTATTAAAATAAGAGGTAAAAAATCGACATTCGAAACTATCGTATTCTGACCATAACCCGTTTCGGGCCCATATAACACGACCCATAATTAAACGACTCGTATTTAGTATTTTGATCCGACATGTTTAAAGTTATTTAAAAAAATTATGTCCATTAAAAAATTACCCGTGTTGTGTACCTTATTGTCATATACAGTATATAATATGACATATTACCCGTGTTGTGTAGAGTAATTATCGTAATGTAATTAGTAATTAGTAGACTTGTGTTGTTTATAAAAAGAATTATATTTTCACTCAAAATCCGTCTTAGGTTAGAATTAAGAAGTCTACTTCTAACCTTACTCAAAACCCGAAAATAAAATAATAACATAGCTAATATTGTTTGTAAAATAAAAAAAACTTCCTTTAATTATATATACTGATTGAATCGAGTGCTACAAGGGACTCGTTCAAAATTGAGTTCAATTAAATCGAGCGCTACCAGGGGCTCATTGAATTAAACTAAGTGCTACTAGGGACTCATTTGAAATGACTTGAACCCGACGAGGCTAGTCTAATTGAATTAAATTGGTTTAAATTGAATGAAAATGACTTGAATTAAAATGACTTAAGCGCGTCGTGGTCAGTTTGATTGATGTGAGTGCAACGAGACTCATTGAAAATGACTTGGATTTTTAATGCTTTGGGATTCACTTGACATTGAGTTTTTTAATTTAGACATTGTGTTCGGATTGTTGTGTGTTTCGGTATGGGGAGTTGTATTAGTTAGGGGTTTTCATGTTTTTTTCTTTTCGCTGGGGGTTGATTTCTATTAGTTAGGAGGGTGTGTCTTGCGACTATTAGGTATCGCGTCCAGCTCTTGTGCTGGAGGTTAGTTATTGCCTCTGTATTTGCTTTTACGGCTTTACCTAATTCGGTTTGGTTTTGCTGATGATGTTTTTGGCTTTTTGCAGGCTTGGATTTATTCCTATTTCCCTCAATTGGCACCTAGGACGGTGCGGGCTTGTCCGGTTAGGTTTCCGACGGGGATTGAGTGAAGATTGGCTTAGGCCAAGAGTACGATGAGTCACTACCCGTCAGAGAATGTGCTGGTGAACCAGCTGCGCATCGAGGATGTAATTCCCTAGAAATTCTAACGCGATACAGTGGCGGAAACACTGTAGAGTCGGGATTAAAACACACTGTAACTATGTCTTAGTAAATTAAAATGGTAGAGTCAAACAATAGGCCATGAATAAAAATGGCCAAATTTTAAAACAATCCATAAAAGAGGTTTGAACAATCCATAAGACATAATTATTAAAATAAACAAGCAGGATTTACACTGCTCGCTAGCCCACACCCGGAAGCACGTATACCTGCCATGTTAAAACATAACAACCACAGTCAGTGGGGAGCAACGTCAACGTTCTCCCAGCCGTATAACAGGATTTCAAAACTGTAATTACTATTATAGAAAAATAGTAAAAACGGAAAACAATAAAACATTATAATAAAATAAACTTTCAGTGAAAATCTTCACGTGTCGAAATAATATAATAAAAACGAGTTTTCCGAAGAAAACATAAAACATTAGCCAAACTGCAAACCAAAATTACGTCGATAATAATAAACTAGTCAGAATGGCGTTATGGATAGGATTAGTGTACACAAGGCTAGACTTTCACTAGAGATATACTAAAAACTAGCTTCGAGAACTCAGACACCAACTTCACACGCAGCGAAGATCCAAGGTCTCCAACTAGGCAACTCAACCATAATAGGACGGCTACTTATCAATGCGAGGTCCTAGCTTAAGTAATGTACACCCCTCCCGGATACCAAATCTATCAAGTTCAACTGACGGCGACTAACACGATGCGATATCTAGCTTAAGGGCACACTGCACATATACTCCTGGACATCAAATGTATCCAGTTCAACAACTAATGCATCCCAAATGGATACACCAGCCTTATAGTTGATGGCAAAACAGTACATCCTAGACTGTATTACTCTAACCCCACACTTATCCTTATTCCATAACTCCAAAACAAAGTCATTATCGATATTCAAAGGATATAATCATTACAATAATAAGAGAACAAAAGGAATAACCGCTATTTTCTAAAAGAGGAAACTTTCTATTTTAGGAAACTTCTATTTTAGGAAAATTTACTAAAAATAGCATCGTATCAAAATATCAAAAATATTAGTTCATACTAATACAACATTTTTAGTAAACGATATAGATTTATAAAACTAATACTCTCGGCCTTAACGATATTAATTGTTAAAATGATAAACATTTGGGCTTATGAAAATTTTGAAATATCACACGAGTGTTTATAAAGTGACTAAAAATGTCTTAAACATTTTAATACTATTAATAAGGGTGTTTTCAAAATTTATAAAACTAAAATTCCCTAATTATTATTAGTTTCAACAATACGATTATAAATAATAATTAAAAAATGATTTAAGTATTAATATCCAAAAATTATTATTAAACTTATAAATCATGATTTTCCAGAAACTACTAATTTTTTTTTTTTTTCAGATTTCCAAAATTCTAGAATTTACAAATCTCGTTAAAACCGTCTTTTAAAGCCGTTTTCACAATTAACGATTCCATTAATAAAATTATATTTTACTAAAAAATCATAAAATTACAAGTTTAGGCCGAATATTACGATTTTACAAATTAATATGACGATTCAATCGTTAATCTCGTAAAAGCGATAAAAAATACCGAAACATGCAAATTTTCAACTTTTAAAATTTTCCAGATTATATGACATACATATATTATCAAAAATGAAATATAAAAATATACATGCAATTACACAATTAAAAACATGAAATACCGAGTAACATCGACGTTACCTCTAGTCCAAATCGGAGTCGATAATATACTCGTCGTCCTCGGGATCGTCCACAAATCCTCAACGATACACAAAAATCATAGCAGAAAAATACCATGAGAAAAACTAAGAAAAACAAGGTAAATAACGATCGAAAACACATCAATTATTACCTTAACGATAGGATCAGAATAAGGATTAATTAGACGATAAAAATGAGACAATTATGACTCGAATCGGAGAAAGAATCAACCTTGGAAAGGCAGCAGGTACCACGGCCAAAAAGAGAGAGAGAGAGAGAGAGAGAGAGAGAGAGAAATGATTTTTTTTGTTTAAGAGTAAAAATGAATGTAAGGAAAATGAATGGTTTCCCTTATGCTTGAATGATATTAAAAGTGATGAAAACAAGGTGGGAAATGGGCTAAATGTGCCGGCCAAATCAATAGGGAAGGAATATGAAAAGTTTGTGCATTAATCATCCAATTAAATAGATGTAAAGATTTATCTAATTTCTTAAATTGTGTTGTTTTATAAAATGAAAGGTTATAAAAATGTCATGGGTGTGACACAAAGGGGGTGTTGGTCCAAAACATGGGGAATAGTTCTCAAATGATTTGTAAGTTGATAAAAAGAAGGATCGTAAAATAGTTAAAGGTATTTCAAAGCAATTAGAGTAAACCTCGCGATGGAAAAATAATTAGTTTACGAAGAAAAGCAAATAAATAGATTTAAAAGAATTAAAATCTTTTAAAATATAAATAAATATCATTAAACTCAAAAATGAAAATAAAGTTTGGAAAAAAAATGAAGAAACATAAGGCCAAAATGTGACAGAGTTAAGGTGAAGTCATAACGGAAAGGATAAAAATGCTAGGGAAAATAGCGGGTGTTACAGAGGATGTAAGTTTCCTTCTTACGGTTTGGTTTTACTTAGTAGCCCCCAAGATTAGTGTTGTTGAAACGTCGGTTTTGGTTTTATCGTTTGATTTGTCCTATGGTTTAGTGTTTGCTTTCATTTTGAACGGTTCGCTTTCCTTTAACTGGCCGATCCAGCTGATGTTCTTCAGCCCCCAGACTTCCCTTTGACGCTGCTCAGGGTAGACGCAGCCAGGGTAGCTTTCACTGAGCCTCTCCCCCCGTGCTCTGCCGAGGAGATGGATGCTGGGATGAAGCGGCGTGACCGGGTGTACCGGGTAAGTTTCGGGGTTTGCCTTGAGCTCGGCTCTTGAGGGTTAGATTTTGTGTGACTAATTTGTTCGGTTTTGTTTTTCAGCTTTCGTCGGTTTCCCATCAGCGGTTGTGGCAGGCTGCCAACTGCTTCGGGGCCTATGCGACGAGGGCGGCTGCTGCTCTTCCCATGTTACTTCGGGACCTCGATCGGTAAGCATGTTTTCTAGGGTCGGTTTTCTAGGCTGATCGTGATTTTTCCCTAAAGCATAGGTTTATTTGCAGGACATTCTGGATATGGTGAGGCAGTTGGCAACTCGAGTGACCGAGCTCGAGACGGAAGAGGCCAAGTTGCTGTCGCTCCTGCAATAATCTCAGGATAATGAGATTGCCAAGCTTAAGGAGCGGCTGGCTCAGACTCAGGGCGAGACCTCGGCGCAGAGTGAGGCTAGGTTTGGGACCGAGGCGGAGAGGGAGGTTGAGGCTGAGGCTGAGGATCATGCTTCGGACGCTACCGAGGATGTCAGAGGGATTCCCGAGATAGCTACCCTAGATATGCTGTCGGTCAAGGATGGCATCGAGTCTCCTCTTTTTGAGTTGGAGGATCTAGGCTTGGATGACGACATTGGTGAGTTTGTGATAGCTATAGGCGCAGCTTCTAGGGGTCCTCCCTAGTTTACAAACACGGTTCGTGTTTGGATTTGTATAGTTTGTATAATTTTAACTTTTCGGACTGATTCGTTAGTCTTGCGTTCTTGTTTTGCGAAATGTTAACTTAGATGACAAGTAATCACTTCAAGTTTGGTTTGTTCGCGATTTCGTCTTTGTTTAGGACGTTTTAGAATGCATTGAGATTGCATGAGAGTACGAAAATGGTTTTTCGGGATTCTTAAAATGCGTTAGTTTGAGCCGAGATTTGGATCAAGTAGTACGTCGATTAAAATGTTTGAGTCGAGACGTGTAAAGATGTAAGAAATGCTTTGTAGCTAAAGTGTATCGACCGAGTGCGTGTTCGGTGTTGGAAGACAAGTGTGACTGTCTCGACATTCATGTTTAAGATGAGGCAAGGAAAAAAAGTTAGACCACTTTTTATATCTTAGTGACAATGCCGTACTCGGCTGCAGACGTGAATTGACGATGTCATTCGGGGTTACAACACGCCTAGGTGGGTAGCTTATCCCACTAAAAGTTAAAATAAAAAAGTCTAAGTCTGGTGGATCCGATGGACAAAATGCACCGTCCGTGTGCACCTGACACTCTTGTGCGGGCATTCCGGCTGTTAGAAAGGGGTTTAGCGACTTCAGGAGGTCGTTTCTGACGTTCGGGGTTGTCGGATCTGAGGGAAAGGTTAAACATTGTGGAGAAGGTTGTAGTAAAGAATAAGGACGCTATGCGGGCTAATGTCGTTAAACGCCCGACCCAAGATGGCGTTACGGATTCTGGTATTCGTCAGTTCATCTACACGGGCCAAGACTGACGAGACCCATATTGAAAATGTGAGTGAGGAAGTGGGATTGGCTGGGCTCGCCTTTGGCCAGGGTGGTGGAGGCTTTTGTTCGGAGGGGTCGATGGTGAGATACCCGGACAAGCACACCCGAACGGCGAGAAAAGGGGAAAGTTGGACCGGTAGAGTCCAGCCGTTTAGTACTATGTTGTATTAATTGATATTATGTGGTGTATTAGTACTAGTTTTATAGTATAGGGTTTTTCTTGACGCGTTGTCATTTTCCGGGATAGCCGGTTTTTGGGGATGCTCGATGTAAAGGGCCTCGACAAAAGCTTGATTTAACTGATTTTGCATTAATGAGAAGCACTTTTTTTTTGTGGTGGCTCGCAACTCGATTCTTCATTTTGCCCGGAGCGCCTTTTCGGGTTTTCACTCCGTCCTCGGCTCACCTTTTTGTTTTTTTTGTTTTTTTTACGACTCACAACTCAATTCTTCATTTTGCTCGGAGCGCCCTTTCGGTTTTTCACTTCGTCCTCGTCTCGTCATATATTTCTTTTATATTTTTTTTTCTGTTTTTTTTTAAAAAAAATTTACGACGGCTCGCAACTCGTTTCTTCATTTTGCCTGGGGCGCCTTTTCGGGTTTTCACCCCGTCCTCAGCTCGTCGTTTGTGCTTTGTCATTGAAGTCACTCGTTAATCAGAACATAGGAATGACCCCGATTTGCATGTAAATCTAGTAATCGATTTTTTTAATTTTGTTGGTTTTACCCTTGAAAGGGTTGCCCACGTATCCATTTTTAGACGGAATCAAACCATGATCGTAGTTTCTTATAGATGTGAGTGATTTTGCTTTAGGCTCGTTATGCCAATTATCGATGCGAGATGTTTATAGTGTTTCACATGGGTTTTCACTATAGTTGAAAACTAAGGTGAAATGGTCAGGTATGACTCCTTGAAAGTGAGAATTACCGAGATGCCACGTTTAGGTCAGGGCGACTGGCTTGGATGGTTTTGGAATGTGGAGCTAGGTAGTGAGTGACTTTGATGAATCAAAATCTGGAGCTTGATTTTGTGGAGTTAAGGCGATGGGGTTACGGTTTCGTGATTGTGGTAGGAAAGGGGAAGCTGAGTAAAAATGACTCAGACTTCAATCGGGCGGGATGTAAATTACGTGGGATCTGATTTCCATGTCTTACCCTAATAGTTGGGATTATCCTATTGAGCTTGAATCCTCAAAATTCCGGACTGTCTCCTAACGAGTGTCTCAGGAAGGTCTTAAGGGTTGTAATGTAAGGAGGCTAGTATTTGGTGCTAGCTGACCGGTCTGTTCGTTTTTTTTACCCCTTTTTTTTCCTTTTTTTTTGTTTTTTGTTTTTTTTTGTTCAGACTTTTATTAGGTGATTGAGTCTTGACCCTAACCTCTGAACTTGGGCTCGGTCGTTTCTGCATTGGTGGATGTCACCGTTTTGGTTGGCTTTGGTTTAGTTTTCCCTTGGCTCCTTTTGGCCATTTCAGACTCTTTTTCTTTGTCAGACTAGCACTTATGGTAGAAATTGGTCGGTCTTTGTTTGAGGATGTTAATTGTGGGAAATGGGTTTGCCTTCTGTCTTTGATCACAAGCTAGGTGACTATCTAGATTCGTCATAGGATTCAACAATGCTCGTTCTAAGGAATAGTTATGTGGCTTTATATACCAGACATGAAATAGGTAAAAAAAGGAACACGGGATCTCGGTATGTTTGATTGTTATCGATAAATGGCATAGTATCGAGTTGTAAGCAAGAAAGTGCATTATTAAATCAAGCGATTGTCGAGGCGCATTATCAAGGAAGAAAATTTTATTTCTTTTTATTGATAGTAATAAGTTGGCTATACGCCCCAGATATTTTTTCGGGAAGGTGGAGGAGAGGTCCCCTCGCACCTCCTGACTCGATGTAAAAAAGCAAAAGACATTTGTTATTGTAGACACCCACATTTTGACTGCCAAGTGTCTATAGCAGTATCCAAAAAAACACCCGATGATGATCGGATGCAAACGTGTTTCTATGCGCTCGGATATGGGCTCAAAACCATTAGTTGTTGGCTTAAGCACTTACGGAGTACAAATCTCACAAAACAAACTTCATATTCAGGCCCAGTGGGTCGTTTCCAATCAAACAAGACTAATTTGGGTCAAAATCGACATCGGAAATAAAACCGACTTTTAGCGATTGGGTCAAACCCCGGTCAAAGCCGTCCGAGACATAAAAAAACAGCCATTCAAATGTCATAAGCCCAGTCCAAATACAAAACCCGCAAAATATCCAAACCACAGTCCAAAAAACCGGACCCTTGCACGGCGGCTGACCCACTCGATCGAGTGGGCCCTGTAACGAGCCCGACTGCGTTTTGACTGGGCCACTCGGCCGAGTCAAGGGGCTACTCGGTCGAGTAACCCTAACCAGAGGTACATAGCTTTGCCTATATATACACCTCATGCATGCAACTTTTACACATCTTTTTCAAGGCTATTAAACCCTAATTCATCCTTAGTCTACACTAATCATATCTCAAACCCTAACCCTAGCATCTAGGATCCAAACCCTAATCACCATAACTCCACTTACATCTCGATACTCACGTGCAAGCCGCAATTAACGAGTCCCGTCCGAGACAAGAACATGTAGGTTGAGGGTGCAAAAAAAACCCCTCTTTCCCTTCTCTTCTTCTCTGCGCGTCGTCCGTGTCGTTGTCCCGTTTTTTTTTTTACTTTTTTTATCGTCATCATCGCACTCTAATATCGTTAATAATTACTAGTATAAAATACTAAAATACTCGTCAATTCGTGTCGAGCGTGAGTGATGACGGGATAAGAAAACCCGAATATACAAGGGTATTGCACCCAGCGTTGCCGGTCGCTTATCCCGACACCTCGATCGCTTGATTGTTGAGACGAGTTAATATCAACCATAATTTTCTTATTTTTCGCATCATCATTAATCGCATATTTCGTCAATTATAAAACTTTTTTCAAAACAATTATTTTTTTTAATTAAGGGTCGAAACCCGTTGACGCGGATCCGACATCACATAATCCCTAGGGATTTATTACGATGTCGGGAAGCCGAGGGAATCAAGTCGAGTCCGTCGTAATTAAGAAGTGTCAATCTACTAGATTCGATACCAACTCAATAGTTGGATGTCGAATCTAAACAATTTAATCAAATAAATTAACTAATGCGATTTTCGTTGATGCTAAAATAGTTGTCATTTAATTCGTTAAAATTGATTACAACACTATAAACGTGGAGAAAATCCATATCGTTTTAGTTAATTCAAACGACTTATATTATTTTCTTCAAGTTACCGCTCTAACATCACATATCGATTCCATAATCGAATATGGGATATAACGAGTAGGACGAAACCGGGACCGAAGTCAGTCCGCCACGCGAGTCGCACGGTCTATGTGCGAGTCGCGTGGTGGCGCGAGTCGCGCTCTTTTCGCGCAAGTCGCACGGATCCCTGAAAAATGTGACATAAAATTAATTATTCCATCTTAACTTAATTTAACAATTTTTCAAATATCTTTTTAGACGCACTCTAAATATTCGATATCGTTTCCATAATCGAACATCGAATAGTACGAGTATCACAAATTTAAGTCAAGTATAAATTACGTCATATTTATACGTGATTTAATAAAATTATCAATTTTCGGAAAAACGACCTCGAAAACAGGCCGCCATGGGAGTCACACATGACCTGTGCGAGTCGCATGGCAGCGCGAGTCGCGCCATGTTCGCGCGGGTCGCGCGGCCTCCTGAAATCCGTAGCATCAAAACGCAATTCCGTCTTATTTCTTCTAACATCTTTGCTTTATTAAAAACGGCGGTTTTCCTTGGCATATTCCAGGTTTCGATATATTTTCCTTGATCTCGGTCAACACGTGATAATCAATCACGTGAAATATCACTTTTCAAAACCATGCATCATCCTATTTTACATCTTTCCATATTACATTATTCGCAAACCGATATTATCGTTATACCATTACTAACAAGTTTGCTATTTTCTTGTTGATTTATTTTGTTTATTTTGTTGTACTAAAATGAACTCGCATGCTAAACATAACTTTGACGTTAGTTTTAGTTGCATTAAATCGACTTAGCAACCCATTCAATTTTCGAATGCTTAGGGAAAATAATGTTTGCATATCATTCTCATCGTTCTACTAACGCGCGTATTAGAAAGTCATTCAATATCTTAGTAGAGGCCGCTAAGTGCGGGCGGGGTTTAGTGTTCTTTGTGAACTTCCCAACACGTACCCTCACCCCTTACTCAGAACCTCGGTTTCCGAATGCCCGAAACCGTTGGCGCACAGAGTCATTCAATACATGATACCCGATAATGTCGGTATCGGTATCAAATGCAAAGGGACGAACCCAATAAACTCTGACATCGAAAATGGGCCGTATTTTATACATGGCCCACTACGACATAGAGTGGGTTCGAACGGGCCCGAACTCCCACAAATTTCGGTGGCGTCTCCACTTCTATTTAAATTTCAATTCAATCCATTCTCATATGGAGATTCATTCGCCCCCCAAACCCGCGCGTGGCCGAGTCGTGGTGGACCTATGTCATGTCCACAATTTGGCGACTCTACTGGGGATTAACTGATGCGTCACTTACCATCAGCATCCTCAGGGTGAGACTCGAATATAAATCGTTTGACTAGTACAATACGCGTTTTAGTTTTACGGTTCATGCATAACCCTATTTTCCCGGTCCGATACTCGCGACCGACGTCCCACTATACCGTGATGTACTCCAATATGGATATGTCAAAGTTGTCCATAGTCGATTCGAGTGGGTTTCGCGGCATGTTCTAAGCTCAACTTGACTTAGAAAGTCTGTCCCGATCAACGTCTAGACTATGTGCACTGGTATAGACCCTTTATTGACCGACCGAGACTTAGTATAAAGCATACATGGCGTCGTTATAATGCTTGCGTGATTATATGCTACTTGGTTTCCGTGTCGTTTTCAAAAACCATCTTTTTCAAAAATTACATCTTTTCAAACTATCCAATTTCAAAACCCGGGACGTATACCGAACCTAGGACTTATGATTTTACTCAAAATAGCCTATTTCTAGCCGGTATTCCGCCCATTTCAAAACTCGAAAATATTTTCGAACCCTCAAATCGAGGCCCGATACATTTTTCTCGATTTTCGAAAAATCGGGCCCCTCCACCGTTTTTTTCGGATTTTTTCTAAAAATCCTTTTCAAAACCTTCCTCTTCTTAGGACTTCCCGTATTTAGCAGTGTCGGGTCGTGTCTTAAGTCATCGAAATCTCTAGCATCGAAACTCTGTCGATCATACATCACGAGTTTCTTCCCTATCCCAGTCCGCCTTATTAGACTAAGGCAAGGCCCACCTACGTAGGACATACTCCTACAAAGGAGGGCCCATCTACACAATCGAGTCCAAAGTCTGGGGATGTCTCACATGGACCTTTCTTCGAATAGGACTCGGCTCACCAGCCGAATCCTAAGGAAGGCCCACCTTTCACAAGTCACCCGTCTAGGTGTCTTTTCCGAGTCATTTCCCTTTTCAGTTTTGTTCGGGATGTACTTTCTATTCCGGGATTTGGGCTAGATTCTGATTACGCGGTGTTCTTAAAAGCAGGCGACCCATAACTCGCAAGATGCAAGATTCTCTAGATCAACTGTCCGCCGCGCTGGCCAAGATCGAGACCCAATTAACGGCCATCCGGACCGACCAAACCACCCTGGCCACCCGTCTGACTGCCGTGGAGAAAGGTACTCCCACTGGATCTGAGCCCACTGGGCCTACAGCTGAGTTAATCGGGGCTGTCCGCAAGCTTGAAGAATAGGTCCACCCGTCGACAAACAACTGGATCCACACTGAAAATGCTCATTCCTATTCACCTTTGAATGATGAGCTACCTGCCAACCTCAACCTCACAGGAATTCCGATGTTTGATGGTACTGAAGACCCTATCCACCACATCTGGGCTTTCAAAGAATTCATGGCGGTCAAAGGGTGTGAAATCCGCAAGCAGCCCGACAGAATATGGGTGATATCCACTTAATGCAAGATGAGTATGAGGCTCATGAACACCTTCAGATTTTAGAACAGCAATGCTATGCGTTTCTTCGTCAAAAGGCCAAGGCTCATTGGATGAAGGAAGGTGATGCTAACACCGCATATTTTCATGGAGTATTGAGAGCTCGAAGATCTTACAATTCAGTTACTCAGATTACGGATAGAGGAGGGACAATGCACACGAATCAGGAAGGCATTCAGAACAGTTTTTTGGAGTTTTATCATGATCTCCTTGGATCAAATCAGACTACTAATCCTGTTTCAGGGCATATAATGCAGGGAGGTCCGGTATGCAATGATCAACATGCTACTATTTTGATGAAACCCATTACAAATGACGAAATTAAAGCAGTCCTATTTAGCATTCCCAATGACAAGGCTCCGGGGCCGGATGGATATTCGAGTCAATTTTTCAAAGCAAGTTGGGAGAGAATTGGTGATGAGGTATGTGATGCAGTTCATGAATTCTTCATTTCAGGGAAATTACTGAAGCAAATGAATGCTACTACATTGACGCTTATCCCAAAGATTGTGAAGCCTCAAACCGTAATGCAATTCCGCCCGATAGCCTGTTGTAACATTATATATAAAATAATATCCAAATTGCTATGCAATAGGCTGTCAGAGGTTCTAACTGAGCTTATTTCTCCGACTCAGGGTGGATTCATTCAAGGAAGGAGTATCTTGGAAAACATTTTGATATGTCAAGATTTAATTAAACTCTATGGTAGGAAGTCCGTCTCACCGAGGTGTATGTTCAAGATTGACCTACAGAAGGCGTACGAAACCATTGAGTGGGATTTTTTGGCTCGAATGATGAATGCACTCAAGTTCCCGGCAGATTTCACTAATCTCATTCTCGAATGTGTGACTACTGCATCCTTTTCTCTCAGCCTCAATGGTGAAACTTTTGGTTTTTTTCTGGGGAAAAGGGGACTTCGCCAAGGGGATCCTCTTTCTCCGCTTCTATTCACCATATGTATGGAATATCTCTCTAGACTGCTGAATTATACAACTCAGAACATGAAATTCAAGTTTCATCCCCTATGCAGCACCATGAAACTATCGAGTCTGATGTTTGCGGATGATCTAATCCTATTCAGTAAGGGGGAAGTCGACTCGATAATGGTTCTCCTACGAACTTTTGCAACATTCTCCGCTGCGTCAGGGCTGAAAATGAGCCCAGGAAAGACGAATGTTTACTTCAATGGCGTTCCTAATGATGTGAGGGCGGATATAATACAGGTCTCGGGATGTGTGGAAGGAACACTGCCTTTTCGATATCTTGGAGTCCCTATTAAACCGACTAAACTCAATGCTAAAGACTGCAGCCCGTTGATAGATAAAATTATGGAGAGAATTAGAGCTTTGGGAACCAAAAAGTTATCATATATTGGCAGGCTGGTTCTAATTAAAGCGGTCCTGAAGACAATGCATAATTATTGGGCGTCTATCTTCATCCTGCCTACTGCCGTGATAAAGAATATCGAATCCCTCTGCAGGAACTTTCTTTGGGATGGTGGGACGGAGTACAAACGAACTCCGATGGTCTCCTGGGAGAAAGCTTGTAGACCTATTATAGAAGGGGGACTGGGTATAAAAGACGATCGAACCTGGAATAGAGCTGCAGTAGGAAAGTTAGCATGGTGGGTACACAGTAAACCCGATAAATTATGGACACAATGGGTAAATCATATATATCTGAAAGGACGGGAATGGCAGTCATATAGTGCTCCGGTTGATGTCCCTTGGACGTGGAGGAAGATTTGTAAGATCAAAGAGGAGATTAAAGACCAAGCTCAAATTTGGAATCTGAGACCGAGTCATACTTATTCGGTCAGTAACGCATATGAGTGCTTGAGAATAGCAGCAACAAAAATGCAGTGGTCATATCTCGTGCGGAACGAGTGGACAATTCCCAAACACAAGTTCATTAATTGGACATATCATCATGGAGCGATGAATACAAAGTCCAAATTACTCAGATTTGGAGTTGTTCAGGAGGATTCTTGCTGTCTTTGTGGGACTATGAGCGAGACTTTGGAACATTTATTCTTCGAGTGTGATTACAGTTCGCGGGTTCTAAGCTTGGTGAATGATTGGACGGGCTTAAAAATCCCAGTGGTGGGAGAGACGGGCTGGCGAATAGCAAGAAGGGGCTCCAAGCTAAGGAGGGGCGTGATAAATGGGATAACAAACGCGGTCATTTATCACGTTTGGAATCAACGAAACAAGGCAAGAATTGAACATGTCATTATGCAGCCGGATGTTGTGCTGAGTCGAATTAAAGACGAGTTTAGAACAAGAATGAATGGGTCATGTAAGCAATTACAAAATAGCAAAGATAAAGATTGGTTAGCTAACCTGATATTGTAAGGAAGATATTTCTTCCAATCATTTGTTACATATTAATATAATTTTTACATTTCACCAAAAAAAAAGGGTGTGAAATCCACCATGTTTAAGCACTTATTGCTTCCTCTCTCGAGAAGCACCCCAAGGCCTGGTACTACAGGCTCGATTCCAAGAAGTACAAGACTTGGGACGATGGGGCTACTGAATTTGCTCGGAATTACGCTGATAATACCGAGATCCAGACTACAATGCGTACTCTGGAGGTGATGGCCCAAGAGCCCAAAGAAGGGTTCACCAAATATCTCCAAAGATGTCGGGCCGAAAGTGTGAAGCTGGTTGATAAGCCCAGCGAGAAGGTGCTAGTGGAGGCCTTCGTCAAGAATCTCCTCCCATCCTACTGGGTCCATCTCCGGTATGCCATCATCCCCAGTTTTGCCGCCCTAACTGAAATGGGTACAAGAATTGAGGACGATTTACGGTTAGAGAGCCTGACTAAGGCCTCTACCAAGGGATATCAAGGGCCTAGTTCATCTGTGAGCAAGCCCACACCTGCAGCTGCAACCCGCAGCATTTTCGATGAGGTCAATCTGCTGGATACCTCATCCAAAAAGAATACTCCAAATCGGGTATTCACGGATATAGGGACTACCTATACCTGCGCCTTACAAAGGCTATCGTCAAAGGGCCTAATCCAACCGATAGGCCCAACTCCAGAAGTTCCCGTGGAGTAAAGGCCCAAAAGCTACAATGCCCAAGCCTACTGCCAATATCATCGAGGTAATGGGCATGATACGGAAAAATGCTGGAAATTAAAGCATCTGATCCAAGATCTGATCGAAAGCGGGAAAATCCCATTACCCGGAGACAAGCCGAGCAACAAAGAAAACCCGTTCAGTGCCCATGCTATATTCACTGGTGAGGTAATCGACTGCTCACACCTCATTTCCCCCTATATCCCACAAATTAATGGGATATGGTTCGATGATGAGGAAGATGTGTACATGGCAAAAGGGGAAGCTGTCCCCATCACCAGTGAAGAGGTTCGAAAAGCTAAGTCCAAAGCCTTAGCCACCAACCACCTCGCCACCGCTGAGCGCTCTACCCCAACAACCGTCACTGAACCTTCCAGGACGGAATCTACCCTTGAAGAACCAAGCAACGACACGGCCTTGGTCCAACAACTGAAGAGGGTTCGAGCTGATTTAACTATATGGCAGTTACTAGTTAGCTCCCAAGAACATCGAGAGACACTGACTAAGGCTCCCGATCAAATCAAGGTCGACTCCAAGGTTACCCCCACTGAAATGGTAGCCACTATCATGCCCTATCTCAAGGGCAAGTCCAAAGAAGAAGGCCCACTCATAACCTTCTCTGAGTCCGACCTACCACCGTTTGGGGCCGCCCATAACCTGGCCCTATACATCACGGTAATTTGCCGAGGGAAGTACCTCCCGATGAACCTAATTGATGACGGATCCGCCGTAAATGTCCTTCCCCTAAGAACCGCTAAGGCCCTCGGCATCACCGAGGCCGACTATCTCCCGACGGCACAGACTATCCAGGCTTTCGACGAAAGCCCAAAACCGGTTGTCGGGGCCGTTAAACTGACAATAATAACGGGCCCAATCGAGAAAGAATTAGAGTTTCAGGTGATTGATGTCACCTCTTTCTTCAACCTGCTACTAGGAAGGCCTTGGATCCATGCAGTCAAGGCCGTATCCTCTACCCTCCACAGAAAAGTCAAGATGCCACTCCAGGACGGTGTCATCACACTGGAGGCAACCACCATGACCGTGGCCAGCTGCAACACTACGAGTCGGTCCGAACCACGGGGATTCGACTTCGTGGGAATGATCGAGGAGGAATATCTCTTCAGGCCCTACTTCACTACTAGAATCAACACGATGCTACAAAACTTGGGTTACCTACCGGGAGCCACTTCGAGGCCACATGTCCCGTCTGGGAAGGTTATCGAGGTCCTAAACAACTAAGGGACTCGATTCGGTTTGGGGTATACTTTGAGCCCGGAAAATGCGGATCGGGCAAATATAATCAGGTTTGTCACACCAGTATTTGGGGCAATCCAAGTGGGCCTTTACCAACCCGCTATCACATATCCTGAGAGTCTGAGACCAAAACGGCTCGGTAATGCAATTTCATCCCCGATGATATATTCACCCTTGTTCAAACTAAGTCCAGGGAAGGCGAGAATAACTTCGAACCCGTGCTAGGGCTCCTATTCGGGGAAGACAAGGCCGTCCCCGCCCCAAAGGATGATCTGGTCAACCTGATCCTCCGCAGCAACCGGTTCGACCCAACGAAGCTGATCTCCGAAGTTATTACAGATGTCGGCAAAAGGGCCTGGAGGAAGACCATCAAGTGGACCGAAAGCCAAGGACGGGTCTACAAGCTAACCACCGGCGAGGGAGACATGCCAGATACTGAGTCCGAGTTCGAGTCTGAGTCCAAGTCTAGAGGGTCTGGTGCTAGATTCCAATCTGTAACCCCTCTTCCCTTAGCCACTACAGTCTCGGGGCCTGTTGATAAGTGTAGTTTGTAGTGCCTATTTGTTGTGTTTTGGTCCCATTTTCCTTGTGAAATCGCTCCTTTGGAGCGATTCATGGGCTTCTTATGCTTCCTTTAGTCCGTTTCAGGTTCCCGAGGCCGAATTGGAAGAGTTGGAGCGATTCCGACTCAATACATACACATTTTGGAGCCAACGAGATAAAGGAAAGATGACTCGAGACCTTGGAATCAACCCCGAGACCTTGGGACCCAATCCCGAGCCTCCGAGACCTGATCCCGAGTCCCGAGAATCGGCGGGAAGCCCATGAGAGGCAAGGAATGACCAAAGAGTGTTTAAGGAAGGCATACAAGACCCATCCCGTTCGGGATGGGGTGCTACATTAAGAGGGCTGCTGTGAGCCCATCCCGGTCGGGACCATCCCGTCCCGGTCGGGATGACAGGGCCGTCCCGATCGGGATGATCCGTCCCGGTCGGGACCGTGATGCTGCTGCACGACTCTTTTTCTTTCTTCTCCTTCATTCTTGTACCCATATATATACTCCCCTCTTGTAATTTGAAGACATCTTATGTTACCCTAGATTAGTTTAAGCCTCAAAAACCCTAGATTTACTCTCACACATTAATCTTAATCTCTCTTTAATCTTAGTTAATTCTTAGTTAATCTAGAGTAATTAGTTCTTGGATTAAGGGATTCTTGAAGATTGTTCCAAGATTGACAACCTTGGGATTGTATTTGGGGTATCTTATTAATACAAGTTTTCATCTTTTATTCATCCATTGTTTGTTGGTATAATCTTCTTCTCTTATTTACTCTTGTTCTTAGTTTGTTAATCAAGTTTGAATCTTTATATTTTGTTTATTGTTATTGTTATTGTTCATTATGAATGTTTGGATTGAGAATCTGTTTTCTCTTATGATGGTTAGTTTTTCATTGATAATGAGTGATTAGTAATCTTGTGGGGTTAGTAGGGGGATTAAGGGTAGATTATGGGTGATTAGGGTTGATTAGGGGTAAAGGTTTCATCTTTGTTGTTAGACTCATTATAGGCACTCTATGTGTTTGATGTTATGCTTGTGTGAGTTGTAGTGGCCATGCTTCCCATGCTTGTGTTCATCTTCCCATTGCTTGTCTATTGTGTGAGCATGTTGAGAATAGTCATAGTCACGAGAGTGCCGACTAGGGTCTAAGTTGCGAGAGCCCGGACCCATCTTGACATCGGTCTATGTTGCGAGAGCCCGGACCGACTCTAGCAATTAGGAGGCACCTACACCCTTGATCACCCAAATCATCCTTCTACTCTTATGAACCCGACCTACCCCACTTCCTTTACATATTTGATCCATCGTCTTAGTTAGTCATCGTCTTTTTAGTATTGTTTAGCTTCGTTTTAGTCTAGTTCATCACTAGCTTAGTCATACCTCTTCCACCACCATAGTTTACCATTTATCGCTCTCTTTGTGTTCGTTTGTGTGACTTAGCCAAGTTTTTAGTGGACCTAGTCTAGACCTTACTCTACCGTCCCCGTGGATATCGACCCTACTTGCCCTAGCTACCCACTAGGAATAGTCGGTTTAATATTGACGGTTAGGACCCACGGCAAATCCTTACCATCAATTTGGCGTCGTTGCCGGGGACGGTGCATTGTTTAGACTTAGTTTGCTTATTTCTAGACTTAGTTACCCTTCTTTGTGTTCTCCCATATTCTCTTGTGAATATTTTCTAGTTTTTCTTCTTTTCTTAGCTTTATTTTATCTTTGTCTCTAGTTGTGCTTGTTTATTGTCGTTATCTAGTGCCCATAAAGCACTAGGTGTTCTTACGTTTGTTCTAGTGTGTAGTGTATGCCTAGGAGGGGAGGCGACTTCTATCTCTTTAATCCAGAGCCGGAGAGACTCTTTCGAGCCTTTCGCCAACGGACGATTAATCGGGTTAGAACCTCTCAACCGAGTGCAAGCAATACTCATCAAGGGCAAGCCCAAGGAGCCGACTTGAACATTTCACCTCGAGAGACGGCCGGAGGGACCTTCATCAATCCCTTCGGTGATTCTTCTCCTAGTTCCCCCTCTTCATCTACATCAACACTCTCTACACCAACATCTTCTCCCTTACATCCAAGAATGCCTAAGTTTTCCTCTCACTCCACCTTCACGGAAGATGTCTTGCCGGGACCGAGTGCATTACCGGAAACTTATACTGGGAATTTTGTGGCAAAGACTCAATTTATCCAACTTGTGGAGAGGAGCCCATTTAGTGGTTTGCCCACCGAAGACCCACACCAACACATGGAGACTTTCTCCGATTATTGTGACGTCATATCTCAAACCGGGGTTACTCAAGATCAAATTCGTTGGGTACTTTTCTCGTTTTCTCTTATTGGAAAAGCGAAGCAATGGATCAAGAGTCTCGATAGGGCAACCATGGGGATCGATACTTGGAAAAAGCTTGCCTTGGCGTTCTACCAAAAATTTTACTCTCCGGAAAAGACGAATTTGCTTAGGGCCTCCATCACCGGGTTTCAACAAAGGGATGAAGAGAGCCTATATGAAGCTTGGGAGCGGTTTAAGTCTTTGGTAAGATCATGTCCTCATCATGGACTCTCACAATGGTTCTTAGTGCAACAATTTTGGAATGGACTTTATGAGGACTCGAGAGCCATTCTTAATATGGGCTCCAATGGTAGGTTTACCGAGGTCGATGACGACCAAACATGGGCGAGAATCGAAGAGATGGCGGTGCATAATTCGCAATACTCTAGGCCTAGGAAGGCACATCGAGGAGGCATACATGAGGTCGATGCTATCACTCAATTAAGCATTGACCTTGGAGTCCAATTGAAAACGCACATGGAGACTATTGACAAGAAGCTCCAAAGTCACCTCGACCAAGTCCAAGGCACTAGTTCCTCACACCATCAACCGATTCAAGAAGTGAATGTGTTGGGGTTTGCACCTCCTTTACCTTACTACGGGATGTGCGATACTTGTGGAATAGTTGGACATGAGCCTATTTATTGCCGTGGAAGTATCGAGCAAGTGAACGCATTCCAAGCGTTCAAGCAAGGTACCTCTTACTCTAATCAATTCCAAGCTTCCCAAAAGTCCCCCAACAACAAGCCTTTCAACATCAACAACAACACCGTCCCTATGTTCCACCTCCTTTAAGGGACAACAATGATAGTTACCAAGGTTATGCGGGTAACCAAAGACCCTTCAACAATTTCAAGCAAAATAACCAAGGTAACTTCAACAACAAGCAAGGGTTCCAACAAGGGAACTTCAATCATGGTGGTTACCAAGGAAACCAAAATTTCCAAGGAAACCGAAACTTTCAAGGACAACAAAACCACAATCAAGGCTATCAACAAGGTAATTCTCATGGGTTCCAAGGGAACCGTCAACAAGCAACTCAAAATCAACAACAAAGCAAGCCTAGGAGCCGGTCTCCTACTCATGATTATGGCATTCCTCTCGCCATCACCGACACTCCACATAATCCATCATCTCCACCTCGGGAATTCGACATTCAAAAATCTATGATGGATATGCAAAAGAGTCAAATGGACATGTCAAGAAACCATCAAGAACTCTTTGCTTATATTCAAGGGGAAAACGCGTCAAGAGATGCCCGTATGAAGATGCTTGAAACCCAAGTATCTCAACTTGCTTCGGGGAGCTCCTCAAGGCAAAAGGGGCAACTACCTTCTCAAGGTGAAACACCGATATTTGAGCATGTAAATGCTATCACCATAAGGAAAGGTACATCCTACAACCCCCCTCCATATCCGAATGAGCAAGAGCCGATGCAAAAACCGACAATGGAAATGACACCTCCGAATCAAGAAGAGCCAAGCTTTGACATGCCAATTGAGGAGCAAGTCTTATGGGAGGTCTAGGAACCTCAAGAAGACAACCCTCCTCCTCTTCAAGAGAAAGACAAGGGAAAGAGGAAAGTGTCCTTTGAAGAGTCCACCCCAATTGAACAAAACAAGTACCAAATCAAGTTGCCTTTCCCAACAAGGCAAATGAAGACTAAGGTGGACACTCAATACGAAAAGTTCCTTAACATTTTGAAGAAGTTGGATGTTAGCGTCCCGTTCACCGAACTACTTACCCAAATCCCGGCATATGGAAGATTTATGAGAGAAATCCTAGCTAGGAAGAGATCCATCGACAAGGAAGAGACCGTAGCGTTCACGAGGGTGGTGAACGAGCTCATACAAGGTTCCACGCTTCCGAAGTTGAAGGATCCGGGTAGTTTTTCGATCCCTTGCACCATAGGCAACTTCTTGATCAAGAATGCATTATGCGACTTGGGCGCGAGTGTGAGCATCATTCCCTATTCTATTTGTTGCCGACTCGGAATGAAGGAGTTGAAATGTACGTCCCTCACCCTCTAAATGGCCGATAAATCATTCAATCGACCACTAGGAATGTTAGAGGACGTACCGGTACGAGTGGGGAAATACTTCATTCCGGTCGACTTCATTGTGCTTGACATGCCGGAGGATGCCAACACTCCCATTATTCTTGGGCGCCCATTTCTACACACCGCGGGTGCCATGATCGATGTGAAGAACGGTAGGATCACATTTGAGTTAGGCGAGGAGAAGATAGTGTTTGACCTCCAAGGCAACACCTCGCCTACTAGCGATGAGACATGCAATATGATCCAAACCAAGAAAGACATCGATCTAGGGGGTGAACCAGAACAAAGCTTGAAGAAGTACTCTTATGTACTTGATGATGATGAGTCCGAGAGTGAGGAGGATGAGTGCCCATGTCATGGGCTTGATGACAAGTTGAAGTGCAATGACAAGGAAGAAGATGAGCCTCCCTTGGGGCCGCATGAGGACCGGTGGACGTTTGGGTATATCCCCAAGGACCAAAAGTATAAGTTCAATTCGTTGAACTTGGAAGAGCGGGATGCCCCGGGAACGTCAAGGCAAGGCCATGAGGAGCCTTGGGATGTGGTCGGTTACATTACGACCTTAATTGAAGACTTCTCAAGGGCCTTCGACTTGTTCTTACGTGCCCTTGATGGAGATGGAAGTGTTCAAGGTTGTTGAAAAAGATTGAAGAAAGCACCACCTTGGTTTGACGGAGTTCCACAAGAACCGTCTCATTGTATATATCTCTTTCTTGTAATTTGTTGGATTTTTGTGAATTCTTGTTATTTGGATTGATTGATGAGCGTTGTGAGGGAGAGAGTTTGATGTGTGTTTGAGTATTGTTTGATAGGTGAAGTGAGAACGCTCCTAGAGAAGATTGGCTATGATTTACCTTGGGTTGTGAGCTAGAGGATTGGGTTTTTGAAGCTTGGAACAAGTTTTTGGGATCGTGGAGGTCGAAGAAGACCCATCCCGACCGGGATGAGGCATCCCGACCGGGATGAGGCATCCCGACCGGGAAGGGTAAGGCATCCCGACCGGGAAGGGTGCCATCCCGATCGGGATGGGTGTGCTGCATTTTGAGCTTACTGTGGGCTCGTCCCGACCGGGATGAAGGCGTCCCGACCGGGACGGGTGAAGTAACCCGATCGGGATCAACCTTCCCGACCGGGATGGTCCTCTGCTCCCTTTTTGTGATTCTTCTTCGCAAATCGAGTCCACCCAACCGTTTTATGCCCCCTCCCAACCTCCCTAACCACCCTAGCCTTATCATATGCCCCATGTACTTCATTGTCATGCCCTCACTCCATTTTTTATCCGCTTTACACCAACTCTCACATCAAATCCCACCCCCTACCATTACTACCTATACCGTGAGTTCTCTTCAAGTGTGAAGCGAGATAGCAACCGAGAAAGCAAGCGACGAGCCTCTAATGATCAACGAGACGATGGAGCAAGTGAGTTACTAGCCGCTCGGTTTGGGTAACTATCCTTACTTTTCCGTCTTTTTATCGCTTCTTTTTCATTGTTTGCCCCCTTCCCTTGAGTCTCGGTATCTCGGGGCCTTCGAGGCCATAGTTTGGTTGCTCCCGACTCCCGACGACGTGATTACGTCGCGAGTCAATCGATTAGTCCATTTACAAGATTTTCACCCCTTGTTAGGAGTTAGTCGGATTTGGACGGAATCCGGGCTAGGTGACTTGATTACACCTAGCCCTCCCCTCCCATTTCCTTTCACTTCTTTCTTTTTATTTTTCTTCCCTCTTCCATATCTTTTTCTCGTCTCGGCCCATGGTGACATGACTACACCCCGGCCGGACACCTTCTACCTTTTTCTCCACTTTGTTTTTAATTTTAGCTTTATTTTCGTAGTTTATTTTCTTTTCTTTTGTCTCTCCGCACACTACGATTGAGCATATGAGGACATTGCTCGATTTAAGTGTGGGGGAGCGATATTCTATCGTAGTTAGTATTATTTTCCCTTTTTTCTAAAAAACCTTTAAAAATCCTAAAAATTTGAAAAAATTTCATAAAAATCAAAAAGATTTTTCTTTTGTGTGTTTTCATTTTGTGTCTTTGTGTCGTATATTTGTTTGTGTGCGTGTTTTGCCTCCCTTTTTCCTTATAGGTCGCTTAATCACCGCTAGCCTAGGAGAGCTTTCAAGATACCCGGTAACATCTTTTCAACCCTTTTTCCTCTTTGTTTCTTGTGAAGTTTGGAGGAGATATGTGTTGTGGTGTGCTCGGGTGGAGCTTTGTAAAGTTTGTGGATGATTGGTTGCTCATTTGGAAGTTCGGGGTGGTGTTTGTTTTGTATGTGTTCGTTTTGTTTTGTTCTTGTTTTGTTGCTTTTGTTTCTTTTTCTTTCGTTCATTTTCGTCATGTCTTCATTTTGTGTTGTGTTGTGTGTCGTGTGTGTAAATGGTTTTCGAAAACCCGGTTTAGAGGCTAGTGTGCGAGTGTTTACTTTCCCTTTCTAGTGATGTAAATCGAGTCTTGGACTTTAGTCTAGTAGAATGACCCTAAATCAATGATTTCGTTGGTCCTTTACCTTGAGTCCACCTAGCTTACTAGGAATTTACTACGGGATTTGCACTTTTGACCACTATGACCACCCACGGTGTGAAAAGGCCTTGGTTACCGAGTCTCGTCCTTTAGGTGACCGTGTCTAAGATTGTTTGATTAGTCCAAGTTCTCCCCTTTTTGTGGGTTTGTAGGGAAATCGCGACCCCCAACTCACCCATTACCCTACCTTCCTACACATATCACACAATAAAATGCAATTTGTTGATCTTCTCTTTCTTAATTGTCAAGAAATGCCAAAAAAGCCAAATCTTGCCAAAAAAAAGGGCAAAGAAAAGAAAAGAAAGAAAAAAAAATGAAAGAAAGAAAAGAATGAAGAAAAAGAAAAGGCACAAAAGCAAAAAAAAAAGAAAATAGAAAAGAAGAAAAAGAAATGGCATGGCAACAAACAAATCAAAATGTCGAAAAGAAAGAAAATGCCAAAAGAAAACCCGTCTCACAAAAAAAGAAATCCTCACAAAAATAAGCCTTTTTCCGACTTTTGCCGTGAAGAGCCTACCAAAGGACCGAGTCCCGAGGAAGGATGATAGCGGCATTAGTCGGTCTTCCCTCATTTTGCACGTTTTCCACCTTTTTACTTGGACTAGTTAGGCGGTTTTGGACACGGGACGACCCTCTCGGCTCACGCTAAAGGGGGCGGGGTCTCACTTACCTACAGTGTCGACTAACACCGTGGTTCCTCACTTTTCCACTCCACCGATCGTCCCGTAGTACATTTTTAGAAAGTTAGGAGGACCTAGGTAAATTACCAACGTTTTTATTGCTTAATCGTCATACTATTAGGGTTTAGCTCACCTTGGTTTGTATGTCTAGCTTGGGAACGTTATCACTTACCTCGAGTCCTAAACCGGTGTTTCATTCACCGCTTTTAGAGGGAAGCGGTATTTCTTTTGTTTTGGATGCAACCGTCTATGTGTTTGTTCGTGTGTTTGTTTGTTTGTGTGTTTTGTGTCCGGTTGCATCCACAGTTTTGTCGCAAGACCCAACTTGCCTTGCGGAGTGCACTTGTCCTCTAAGTGCACTCGCGTGAGTTGAAGGGGCGTAGGGTGCGCTAATACCCATTCGGCTAGTGTAGTAGTTAGTATGTGCTTACTCGAGGGCGAGTAAGGGTTAAGTGTGGGGAGTTGATAAGTGTAGTTTGTAGTGCCTATTTGTTGTGTTTTGGTCCCATTTTCCTTGTGGAATCGCTCCTTTGGAGCGATTCATGGGCTTCTTATGCTTCCTTTAGCCCGTTTCAGGTTCCCGAGGCCGAATTGGAAGAGTTGGAGCGATTCCGACTCAATACATACACATTTTGGAGCCAACGAGATAAAGGAAAGATGACTCGAGACCTTGGAATCGACCCCGAGACCTTGGGACCCAATCCCGAGCCTCCGAGACCCGATCCCGAGTCCCGAGAATCGGCGGGAAGCCCATGAGTGGCAAGGAAGGACCAAAGAGTGTTTAAGGAAGGCATACAAGACCCATCCCGTTCGGGATGGCCTCATCCCGTTCGGGATGGGGTGCTACATTAAGAGGGCTGCTGTGAGCCCATCCCGGTCGGGACCATCCCGTCCCGGTCGGGATGACAGGGCCGTCCCGATCGGGATGATCCGTCCCGGTCGGGACCGTGATGCTGCTGCACGACTCTTTTTCTTTCTTCTCCTTCATTCTTGTACCCATATATATACTCCCCTCTTGTAATTTGAAGACATCTTATGTTACCCTAGATTAGTTTAAGCCTCAAAAACCCTAGATTTACTCTCACACATTAATCTTAATCTCTCTTTAATCTTAGTTAATTCTTAGTTAATCTAGAGTAATTAGTTCTTGGATTAAGGGATTCTTGAAGATTGTTCCAAGATTGACAACCTTGGGATTGTATTTGGGGTATCTTATTAATACAAGTTTTCATCTTTTATTCATCCATTGTTTGTTGGTATAATCTTCTTCTCTTATTTACTCGTGTTCTTACTTTGTTAATCAAGTTTGAATCTTTATATTTTGTTTATTGTTATTGTTATTGTTCATTATGAATGTTTGGATTAAGAGTTTGTTTTCTCTTATGATGGTTAGTTTTTCATTGATAATGAGTGATTAGTAATCTTGTGGGGTTAGTAGGGGGATTAAGGGTAGATTATGGGTGATTAGGGTTGATTAGGGGTAAAGGTTTCATCTTTGTTGTTAGACTCATTATAGGCACTCTATGTGTTTGATGTTATGCTTGTGTGAGTTGTAGTGGCCATGCTTCCCATGCTTGTGTTCATCTTCCCATTGCTTGTCTATTGTGTGAGCATGTTGAGAATAGTCATAGTCACGAGAGTGCCGACTAGGGTCTAAGTTGCGAGAGCCCGGACCCATCTTGACATCGGTCTAAGTTGCGAGAGCCCGGACCGACTCTAGCAATTAGGAGGCACCTACACCCTTGATCACCCAAATCACCATTCTACTCTTATGAACCCGACCTACCCCACTTCCTTTACATATTTGATCCATCGTCTTAGTTAGTCATCGTCTTTTTAGTATTGTTTAGCTTCGTTTTAGTCTAGTTCATCACTAGCTTAGTCATACCTCTTCCACCACCATAGTTTACCATTTATCGCTCTCTTTGTGTTCGTTTGTGTGACTTAGCCTAGTTTTTAGTGGACCTAGTCTAGACCTTACTCTACCGTCCCCGTGGATATCGACCCTACTTGCCCTAGCTACCCACTAGGAATAGTCGGTTTAATATTGACGGTTAGGACCCACGGCAAATCCTTACCATCACCTGTCCCGAGAGCACTCCCAATCCCGCCACTGACCAACAATCAGATGGCCGCTCTATTTGAGCTTTTCTCAAAATTTACTATTAATAATAATAACGAAAACCGTTCTGCTTACGACTTGTCTTATTTCCAAAATTCTTCCAATTTCAAAAATTTTATATGCAATGACATTGAGAAACACGACGAACAGGTACCCCTTTCTCCGCATCTTATCGAGCAGCTCGAACAAAGGGAATCTAGAGATCTGTAATTGAAGAAACCGAGTCCATCAACGTGGGAACCACTTTAGAGCCCCAGATGCTTAAGTTGAGCCTATCTTTGGATCCCGAGGAGAGAAAACAATTCACAAACCTCCTCCAAGAGTTCAAAGACGTCTTCGCATGGTCCTACAAGGACATGCCGGAAATAGATCGGGAAATAGCTGAGCACCGTATACCCATCAAAGATGGGTGTAAGCCGGTAAAACAGAAGCTCCGAAGAATGAAGCCCGAATGGTCTCTCAAGGTCAAAGAAGAAGTCGACAAGCAATTCAAAGCGGGCTTTATGCAAGTGTCTGAATATCCAGACTGGGTCGCTAACATCGTGCCGGTACCCAAGAACGACGGCAAGGTGCGGGTATGTGTGGACTTCCGGGACCTTAACAAGGCTAGCCCAGAAGACGATTTTCCGTTACCACACATCGACATACTGGTGGATAACACGGCAGATCATGCCCTTCTATCATTCATGGACGGGTATGCCGGATACAATCAGATCAAAATGGCAGAAGAGAATATGAGTAAGACCACCTTCATTACACGTTGGGGTACTTACTGTTACACCGTTATGCCATTTGGGCTCATCAGCGCCAGGGCCACTTACCAACGGACCGCCACCACCTTATTGCACGATATGATGCATAAGGAAGTGGAGGTTTATGTGGACGACATGATCGTCAAGTCCAAGGACCGAAGCGGGCACATCTCGGCCCTAAGAAAGTTCTTCACCAGACTGCGTAAGTACAATATGAGGCTGAACCCTCAAAAGTGCAGTTTCGGGGTAACATCAGGCAAATTACTGGGCCATATCGTTAGCTAACGCGGCATCGAGGTCGACCCAGCTAAAATCAAGGCCATCACCGAGATGCAGCCACCCAAAACCGAAAAAGAAATAAGGGGGTTTCTCAGGAAAGTCCAATACATCAGCCGATTCATCTCAAAGCTAACCATGGTACGCGAGCCCATTTTGAAAAAACTGAAGATAGGAGAACGGGTACTGTGGGCGATAAATGTCAAACGGTTTTTGATAAAATTTAGGAGATCCTGTCTGCTCCGCCGGTATTAATGCCACCTCAACCCGGCCTACCTTTGTCGCTATACCTAACAACGACCGAGGCAGCCATGGGGGCTATGCTGGCCCAGAGAGTCGATTCCGAAGAACGGACTATTTACTACATCAGTAAGAAGTTCCTAGAATACCAGTGCAAATACACAATGGTCGAAAAGACGTGCCTAGCTCTGGTTTGGGCCACTAAAAAGCTCCGACACTACATGCTTAGCCACGAAGTACATGTTTTATCCAAAATGGATCCTATCAAGTACTTGTTCGAGAAGCCCTTCCTTAACGGTCGAATGTCCAGATGGACTTTGATGCTCGCAGAGTTTGACCTCAAATTTGTACCATTAAAAGCCATCAAGGGCCGGGTTGTGGCAGAATTCCTCGCCGATAGTCCGATATCTGAGGAGGGACACACCGATACTTGGGCCTTTCCTGACGAAGACATATTCCATACCGACACCGAAACATGGGATTTGTATTTTGATGGGGCGTCCAATTTCCGAGGATTCGGAGTCAGGATTCTTTTAATCTCGCCACAAGGGGAACATACCCCGTTATCCATTAAACTGGACTTTGACGTGACCAATAACGCAGCCGGATATGAAGCATGCATTCACGGGTTGCAAGCCGCCGCTGATTTAGGAGTAACGAATCTCCGGGTCCACGGTGACTCATCACTGGTCATCAATCAAGCGCTCCAAAAATGGAAAACTCGGAACGCCAATCTCGGGGCTTACCAAGCACGAGTACGGGTTCTAGAGAAATAATTCCAGAAGGTGGAATATATATATCTACCTCAGAAAGAAAATCAGTTCGCATATGCACTTTCCAAATTAGCATCCCTGCTAAATATCCCGGAGCATATAACTAGCATGCCAATCTGTGTCGAAAGGCGGTCCGAGCCGACCTGCATCCACGCCATCCAAGATATCGAGATAACTGATATAGAACCTTGGTATCAGGTCGTCCTAACCTACTTGACAACGGGAGAGTATCCCTTAGAAACTGAAAACCGGGCCAAGAAGGCCTTGCGAAGATTGGCGACCCAATTTGTTCGTACGGACGACGGGCAGCTATACAAAAAGACGGCACAGGGGGCTCTCCTCCTATGTATCGATAATGTACAGGCCGAAAAGGTTATGGCCGAGGTACACGATGGTGAAAATTGTCCGCATATGAATGCCCATATGTTAGCCCGAAAAATCATGAGGCTCGGATATTATTGGAACACCATGGAAACGGACTGTCAGTTATATGTCAAGCACTGTCATAACTGTCAGATCTTTGCCAATGTGTAACATATGCCATCTTCCCTGTTATATACCATGACATCACCATGGCCATTTTCGACATAGGGTACTGATATAATTGGCAAGGTGCACCCTTCCGGAACGGGAGGCCATTGTTTCATTTTGGTAGCTATCGACTATTTCACCAAATGGGTCGAAGCCAAGTCATATCGTGTCTTGAACGCCAAGCACGTGGTCAAATTTATCCAGAATAAGATCATATGCCGATACGAGATCCCACACGAGTTTATCAGTGATCACGGGACCCACTTTCAAGCTGAAACCGCTGCATTGCTAGCGAAATACAAAATTCAGAGGCATACATCTTCACCCTACCATCCCCAAACAAATGGAGTGGTAGAAGCGGCTAATAAAACAATTGTCACCATACTTAAAAAGATGGCTTAGAATTATCGGGACTGGCCCGACAAAATACCTTCTGCCCTATGGGGGTACCGAACTTCAATTCCCACCGCGACCGGAGCAACTCTATATTATTTGACATATGGAATGGAGGCGATCCAACCGGTCGAGCTAGAAGTGCCATCCCTCAGGATTTTACTCGAGAGCCAAGTGCCGGAAGCAGATTGGATCCAAGCCCGATATGATTCGCTAGTCCTTCTAGACGAACGGCGATCCCGGGCCCTAAACAATATCCAAATATATCAAAAGAGGATCCAACGGGCTTTAAATAAAAGAGTTAGGCCCAGAAACATCAAAGAAGGGTACCTAGTCCTAAAATTGGTTCGTGCCTTACTACCGGTTGACCCAAGAGGAAAATTCAAACCCAATTGGGCTGGGCTGTACTTAGTAAAGAAAATCCTATCGGGAGGAGCGGTGATGCTTACAGACCTGGACGGGAACGAGTTCGTCAACCCGACCAACTTGGACCAGTTGAAGCGCTATTACCCATAAACCCTATCTCAATGTCATTTGCAAAAATTTATAAAAATTTGTCTTTTAATAAATTTTCAAAAATTATAAGCAAGTCAATAAGTTAGAATTAATTATTCTACTGTCGCACATCTCGAACTCATAGTCTTGAGGTATTTCAAAAATTGCAAAAAATCATATTTTTGAACTACGTTTGGTTTGATTCCGCTAATTGTGGATACGTAGGCAACCCCTCAAAAGGGTACAACCACTGCAATAACGGAAAGACGGGAACGGTATTCACTAATATGCCTTTTATTAAAATCGACAAACTCGAGAAATCCCAAAATTACACCAAAAAAAAACGCCGAAAACGGCAAACACACAAAAACACACCACAAAAAATAGTAATAATATTTAAATAATAAAACAAAGGAGACTAGTGTCCGTGCATTTTGCCTTTCCCTTTATCCTTCAGGTCGCGTTGGGCCCGATGTCGCCGGGGTGGGGGCGAGCGTTCCTGAATCACGAGAGGAATCTCCTTGGCTCGAACCCGTTTCTTTGACAGCGGGTCTTATGCTATTGTCGTTTGTCCAAGTCGAGCCCGCACGTGCTCAGGTAGTCTATCTCGTGGGCCAAGTCGGTCCTGAACTGCCAATCTTGGGCCAAGTCTCCTTTCTAAGTTGGTCTGGGGGCTCACTTTCCCCCGAGCACCTCTAGCATTATACCCTTCACCTTGAGTCCTGGTCTTCTTCTTTTGACCTGACATAAGACGAACTAGAGTAGCCGGTGTGTCGCCTCCGTAAAAAAGCCCCTATTGTCTTTAGCTTGCTCCCTTCGCAGCAGGTCGAAAGCTTCGTCAACCTTCAAGGCAGCTCGGGCCTTCGCAGAATCAGCTTTGGTCCACTTCACATAAGAATCTGAAACCCAGATTGAATGAAGAAATTTGGGAATGGGCTAAGTATGCCGGGTGTACCATCTTTGCATCCAAGTGACGCACATTACATCCGTCAGTTGGGTAGATTCACTCACAACTGCTTCAACTTCTGGGATTCTTTGGGTCCAACCATACTGCCTTAGTATGCGGTCCGGGTAGAGATGAACTGTCTGCCTGAAAGACAATATTACCTGATAGCGAGCTCTGTCCCTTGGGTCCAGGCCTGTCCAAACATAAATGGGCCACCGTGGCACTACCCATCGAATCAACGGACCACCGTGAAAAGGCAACACCTCATCCCAATACTTTTGAGTGATCTGGCGAGAAAAATCAATAGCCCGTCTCCTTGTCATCACATGATTATGACGGTAATTGCTCGAGTCAAGGGGAGGATCTATCACTGATAACCTCTCGTATAGCCAAATCTGAAAAAAGGAAACAAAAATATGAGTTTCCGAGACAAAATAGGCGTCCGCCTAAGGGCACTCGATCAAGTGCCTAGGGGTCACTCGATCAAGTGGTACCTCTGAAAGCAAAACAGAAGACTTTTTACGAGGGCACTCGATCGAGTGCCAGGGTGACTCGATCGAGTGCCCACTGCAGCAGAAAAAATCGCAAAAAAAATCAAAATCGAGAAATCGGGAAAAATCAGGAAAATCCGAGGTAATATACCTGCAATAAGCGTGTGCTTCCGATTAGACGGACTGACGAATCTCTCTTGCGATTGTCCAAGCCTTGGATGATTTCACCCGTGATAAGCCAAGCCGGACTGTGCTCCGTCTCCATCAGGTCAACCACGGTAAAGAGACGAACGTTGCCCATGCACGACAAAAAATCCATGTGCCCTTCAAAAGCATAAACATGGAGCTTACAAAAAGAGAAAGCCCTACGGCTATGAATCGGTCTGACCCGGAGATCATGCGGGTTCATAAATTTCTCAGCCAGATCAATTAAAGAAACTGTGTTGTCACCTCCGGCCATTCGAGATACTTCATTATGGGAAAGTACTAAAAATTCTCGAAGTTTCCTCCTTGGGTCGTAGACTGAATACGGGACGGCAGGACGAAGTATCGGGTTCCATCCTCCCACAGCAGCAATCTCCTCGGGTAGAGGGCAGATTTCTCCTCGAGGAAAAGCAAAGACATGATATATGTCATCCTAGTAGGTCAAACACGCATCAAGGAAATAACGATCAACCTGCATCTGGCGGAATGTATACAGCTGAGTGATACCCGTCTGATAGAGAGCCACCCTATCCATGTCCCTAAAGCGTCGGGACCATTCTTGCAGCATCACGGTCAATCGATCGATTCCCATGGTTAAAATTCTTGAAAGAAATAAAGAGACTTTCTTTTTGAGAAGAGATGAATTGTGAGGAAGTTGTGAATAAAATCAAAGACAAGGGAAGGGTATTCATAGCATCAACCCCGCAACCCTCTTTCCATATCTTCCCTACACAAAAAGTTTCCTAATCAACATACAGGCCTCGTCTCGAGATTCCCTAATTTTAGCCCGGGAATTAGTCATCCCAAACTTTCCTAAATTTCTTAGGGGTCAAGATTTCAAAAAAATTCAAAATTTCAAAAAAATTCAAAAAACTCAAAAATCATTTTCCCCAGCACGAGTCATATTTGTTTCACCTACACGTTGCATCCAAAATTTTATGTAACTTATACAGGTACAATTCAAGACCGCGCAATTCAGATATCTCCCCAGCGGAAAGCCCAAGGCGACATTTTTCACGGGATGGGCCCACACACAGGCGCACCCAGGACTTACGCGACAAGTCCTTATTCCCCACGGAGTTATTATCATCAGCTCAGGTATGACTTCTATCTTACGGCTGGCGAGCCCTTCACGCAAGTCTAATGGACTATAAACGGCCCGACCGGAAGTCTACCAGGTCTTAATTGGCTTGGTAGCTACTCTGACTTTCGCCCTGTCCAAGCCTCAGTCAGAGTGGGGGCTCTGTAGACACCCACATTTTGACTGCCAAGTGCCTATAGCAGTTTCCAAAAAAACACCCGATGATGATCGGACGCAAACGTGTTTCTACGCGCTCGGATATGGGCTCAAAACCATTAGTTGTTGGCTTAAGTACTTACAGAGTACAAATCTCACAAAACAAACCTCAAACTCAGGCCTAGTGGGTCGTTTCCAATCAAACAAGACTAATTTGGGTCAAAATCGACATCGAAAATAAAACCGACTTTTAGCGATTGGGTCAAACCCCAGTCAAAGCCGTTCCGAGACATAAAAAAACAGCCATTCAAATGTCATAAGCCCAGTCCAAATACAAAACCCGCAAAATATCCAAACCACAGTCCAAAAAACCGGACCCTTGCACGAGTGGGCCCTGTAACGAGCCCGACTGCGTTTTGACTGGGCCACTCGGTCGAGTCAAGGGGCTACTCGGTCGAGTAACCCTAACCAGAGGTACATAGCTTTGCCTATATATACACCTCATGCATGCAACTTTTACACATCTTTTTCAAGGCTATTAAACCCTAATTCATCCTTAGTCTACACTAATTCTATCTCAAACCCTAACCCTAGCATCTAGGATCCAAACCCTAATCACCATAACTCCACTTACATCTCGATATTCACGTGCAAGCCGCAATTAACGAGTCCCGTCCGAGACAAGAACATGTAGGTTGAGGGTGCAAAAAAAACCCTTTCTTTCCCTTCTCTTCTTCTTCGCGCGTCGTCTGTGTCGTTGTCCCGTTTTTTTTACTTCTTTTTATCGTCATCATCGCATTCTAATATCGTTAATAATTACTAGTATAAAATACTAAAATACTCATCAATTCGTGTCGAGCGTGAGTGATGACGGGATAAGAAAACCCGAATATACAAGGGTATTGCACCCAGCATTACCGGTCGCTTATCCCGACACCCCGATCGCTTGATTGTTGAGACGAGTTAATATCAACCATAATTTTCTTATTTTTCGCATCATCATTAATCGCATATTTCGTCAATTCTAAAACTTTTTTCAAAAAAATTATTTTTTTTAATTAAGGGTCGAAACCCGTTGACGCGGATCCGACATCACATAATCCCTAGGGATTTATTACAATGTCGGGAAGCCGAGGGAATCAAGTCGAGTCCGTCGTAATTAAGAAGTGTCAATCTACTAGATTCGATACCAACTCAATAGTTGGATGTCGAATCTAAACAATTTAGTCAAATAAATTAACTAATGCGATTTTCGTTGATGCACAAATAGTTGTCATTTAATTCGTTAGAATTGATTACGACACTATAAACGCGGAGAAAATCCATATCGTTTTAGTTAATTCAAACGACTTATATTATTTTCTTCAAGTTACCGCTCTAACATCACATATCGATTCCATAATCGAATATGGGATATAAGAGCATTAGCAATAACAAACGTCCATCCAAGTTCATTCTCCGCCACATCACTGCCACATCACTATCTACAAACTCAAACAAACTCAAATTCCAAAGAACCAATGTCAACAATAGCAAAGTTCATCCAAGTTTATAAATGAGTCCCAAACACAATCCACTCACACTACTTATTAATTTCTACCAAAATATTTCATTTTTTAATTGACATCATAATATTTTTTTAATAAATTAACATTACAGTTTGAAATTAACAACAAAACGTTTTTTAATAATATTTTTTTGTAAGCTCATAATTTTTTAAACTCCATATTTTTTTAACAATCTAAAAATATAAATTAACATTTCCCACCAACAACTATAATAATACATTTATTTATATTTCGATATCTCCTCCAAATCGTTGCCAAATATGCTCAACCAAGTCCGCTTTCAAATTGTTGTGAACTTCACGGTCACGAAGCCCGGCATGCCTATGAAGAGACGCTTGAAAATCACTCAACAACCCTCCATTCACTTGTACGGAATCTGCTTCGACATCACTTTCCCAATTAGTTATCTGTGTTCCTTCATCTTCAACAATCATGTTATGTAGTATAATACATGCGTACATGATATCTTTCAAATTTCTTCTATCCCAAAAACGAGCCGCTTGGCGTATAATTACCCATCGCGCTTGAAGAACACCAAAGGCACGTTCCACATCTTTTCTAGCCGATTCCTGTAATTTCTTGAATAACTGTCTTTTAGGGTCCATTGGATTTGGGAAACTCTTTACGAAGGTTGAATAATACCCTTTCGAGTATTCAGTTCCATTAACCAAGAAATTAACTTGCGGAGCAAATCCATCAACCACATCATTAAGCAATGGCGATTGACGAAGAACGTTGATATCATTGTTCGATCCAACCACTCCAAAAAAAGCATGCCATACCCACAAATCTTGAGACGCAACAGCTTCGAGCATAATGGTGGGCACTCCGTGATCCCCCCGCGTGTACTGACCATGCCAGGCAACTGGACACGCTCTCCACTGCCAGTGCATACAGTCGAGGCTTCCAAGCATGCCTGGAAAGCCTGATGATCTAAGTGCATTTGAAGTAATCGTTCAACATCTGCTTCATTTGGCCTTCTAAGGTATTGAGGCGCAAAGACTTCAATAACACTGCGACAAAAATTAAACAAGCACTCCTTTGCTGTCGTTTCCCCAATTCTTATGTACTCATCGTAAGAATCAGGAGGACTTCCATATGCCAGTTGTCTAATTGCAGCTGTACATTTTTGGATTGGAGAAAGTCCCCTTTCATTTGCTGCATTGTATCTTAACTGAAAGTAGGGATACCTTTCAGATAAAGTGTCTACAATACGAATGAACAAACTTTTGTCCATTCGAAACCTTCGACGGAACATCTCAGGTGGGTACACCGGGTTGTCGGAGAAGTAATCGGCAAAAATGCGATTATGACCTTCTAGATGATCTCTTAATATTGGTTGTCTTCTTATTATAGCACGTTCCCTTCCTCTCTTTTCGACAAATGCCCTGAACATTTCATCATCTTCATCATCCACCATTTCGTGAGCTATGAACTGTGATAAAAGAAAATTATTTGTGGTGGAGCTATTATCAAAATTAAAATTGAGATAGTCGTTAAGATTGTTCGTCATTTTTTGATTGAAAGCGATAAAAAACTTAAGTTGTCAGGAATATGTATTTGCAATCATACAGAACATCACTATATATAGATTTTATGAAGTCTTATCTTATCAACATCTTATCTAAATGTAATCTAATATACGGAATCATATCTTATCAAAATCTTATCCGAATATGATCACCTTTGTTTTACTAGCACTATGCAGCATTGTATAGTCACATCATGTATAGGGAAGTACTATATAGGGGAACTTTTTGTAAGGTCATTGTATAGGGGAGTACTATATAGGGCATTACTAACTTTGTCTCTCGCAGAGACATATATAGGGGAGTACTATACTCCTTTTCGTAAGGCTGAATTGGAATAATTTCCACACAAAATTACATTATTGTGTATAATATGGGTTGTCCTATTAGCAAAATTTATTTCGAAATGAAGTATTGTGTAGTCACATCCATTCTGATATCTTATCTACTACAGTATTTGTCCGAAAAGTAGAGTTGTCAATTCTTAATTTCGAATATGGGTTGTCCTATTAGCAAACTTTATGTCGGAATTGGAGTATTGTGTAGTCCTATCCAATGTGTAGTCTTATCTAAGAAAATATAAATCTAAATAAATTAAAATGAAATACAAAATTAAACAAACTTCATTCAAATCGTTGGATGAAATACAAACTTACACATAACTTAAACGTAACTTAAATGAAACATAACTTCAAAACCAACTTAAACATAAATTAAACACAAATTAAACATAACTGAACAGAAACATAACTTAAATACCAACTTAAACGTAACTAAAGTAAAATGAAATACCAAATTAAACAACTACCATGTCGACACATTAAACTGAAGACTAGACGTCGTACTTTGCACGAATTTGGTCACACATTCGTTGGTGAATCGCCCTTGCATGTTCGCTCATTCCACTTGTATCAGCATTGATTATTGTAAGTTCTTCCCTCATTGAAGTACTTTTCATTCGCTCGTTTATTTCCCTTAGCATTGCCATTTTTTCTCGCTGATATGTTTCATATTTGACTCTATCCTCATCTAACGAGGGCTCTCCTTGTGACCTTCCTTTGTTCTTTCCTTTCTTCCTTGCCTTGGATGCTTTTGTTCCAATAGGGCGTTCTCTAACTTCGTCATCTCCATACGAAGAAGACCTCTTTGATCCCACTGATGGTTCTGTTGTTTCTTCCTGTTCTCGAGCGCCATTCCACTTTGCGCACTCCTTGGTAATCTCCCACATATGCTCAAGGGTGAAATGTTTTCCCTTCTTCAGTTTACACCATTTCTCACGTGCAGCTTCTTTCTTATGGTCATCAGACCACCCACTACGGTACTGGTTGTTAATACGGTTGAATATCTCATCAAATTCATTTATCTCTGTCTGGGCTCTATGGAAACGAGACTTGATCTTCTCAAGTGTTCTATTATTATCGTTGCTATGTGTGTTAAAGTAAGTAGTGACTCTTTTCCAAAAAGCCCCATCCTTCTGTGCAGTACCTACCCTTGGATCTGTGGATACCGTCACCCATGCTTGCGCAAGCGCTTTCTCTTCATCTATTGGCCATTTAAATTTTTTACCAACAGCACCATCATCTTGAACTTCAATAGTTTCTAAACCCTCTTGAGTAGAGAAAGGTGGAACTGGTGAATCAGAGTCATCACATGAAATATTGTCTTCCGGAATTAATATTAGTCGACTCTTTGTCGCACTTGAACCCGGGCTATTGTTGTAGGTCGTTCCAGCTGAATCAGTTGGAGGTGGAAACCAATTTGGTTGTTGCCAATTTTGTGGTGGCATATTTGGGTAATTTGGTTGGTGGCATATTTGGGTAATTTGGTGGTGGCATATTTGGATAATTTGGTGGTGGCATATTTGGATAATTTGGTGGTGGCATATTTGGATAATTTGGTGTTGGCATATTTGGGTAGCCATAAAATTGTGGGTATGGATAGCTGAAATGATTTGGTTGATTTTCCATATTTTCTTGAGTTTCTTGATTTGTATTGTTCAATAAATTACTGAAAGATCCTCTCCAGTTGGAATCCATGAGTAAATAATTTTTTCAAGTATTAATATGAGTAAAATAAGTTTGGAGTAAAATATGAATTTGGAATGATGAAGAGCATCACTGTATATAGAGTATCCGAATTCTTATCTTAATCTTATCTTATCTAAATGTAATCTAAACTATGAAATCTTAATGTAATCTTATCCGGATATTGTACATGTTGTGTAGTCACTTTCATTCCGACATCTTATTCAGTGGGTCATTGAGATTCGTCACATGCAGTTCTGTATCTTATTAAAGTTTAGTGGCACTGTTTCGTCACATGCATTGTGCCATCTTATCAGATATTGTACCACTTAGTTGTATTTTATTTTAATGTCTTATTCAATGTGTTAGTATTAATGTATTTGAATAATTATTTTAATAAGATATTTATTTCTCCTATTGGGTCAAAAATAGTTCATATAGGAGTAATAAAATTCAAGACTTTAAATTATAAACTACTCGTATTAAATAACAAATCCATAAAATGTAAATGAAATAAAGTGAACAAAATAATATAAAATGAATAATATTATAAATTTAATAAACACAAAAAATAAAAATAATGTAATGAATAAATAAATAAATAAGATGGAGCATAATATTATGAGTAGTGAAATCAAAGTATGCAATGAAATAGAGTGTGCAATGAAGAAACATGCTGGTGTGTGTCCCACATGTCAGAGAAAGAACGCGTTTGTTTTTCCAAACCCTCACGAACGAACACCATTCCACAACAACACGAACACACACAACGTTCGTCCATTCTTAGGAACACCATAAATAAACGCCTATTGTTGATGCCCTAACGAATAGCACGAAACCGGGACCGAAGTCAGTCCGCCACGCGAGTTGCACGGGCTATGTGCGAGTCGCGTGATGGCGCGAGTCGCGCTCTTTTCGCGCAAGTCGCACGGATCCCTGAAAAACGTGACAAAAAATTAATTATTCCGTCTTAACTTAATTTAACAATTTTTCAAATATCTTTTTAGACACACTCTAAATATTCGATATCGTTTCCATAATCGAACATTGAATATTACGAGTATCACAAATTTAAGTCAAGTATAAATTACGTCATATTTATACGTGATTTAATAAAATTATCAATTTTCGGAAAAATGACCTCGAAAACAGGCCGCCATGCGAGTCGCACGTGACCTGCGCGAGTCGCATGGCAGCGCGAGTCGCATGGCAGCGCGAGTCGCATGGCAGCGCGAGTCGCATGGCAGCGCGAGTCGCGCCATGTTCGCGCGGCCTCCTGAAATCCGTAGCATCAAAACGCAATTCCGTCTTATTTCTTCTAACATCTTTGCTTTATTAAAAATGGCGGTTCCTTGGCATATTCCAGGTTTCGATATATTTTCCTTGACCTCGGTCAACATGTGCTAATCAATCACGTGAAATATTACTTTTCAAAACCATGCATCATCCTATTTTACATCTTTCCATATTACATTATTCGCAAACCGATATTATCGTTATACCATTACTAACAAGTTTGCTATTTTCTTGTTGATTTATTTTGTTTATTTTGTTGTACTAAAATGAACTCGCATGCTAAACATAACTTTGACGTTAGTTTTAGTTGCATTAAATCGACTTAGCAACCCATTCAATTTTCGCATGCTTAGGGAAAATAATGTTTGCATATCATTCTCATCGTTCTACTAACGCGCGTATTAGAAAGTCATTCGATATCTTAGTAGAGGCCGCTAAGTGCGGGCGGGGTTGGGTGTTCTTTGTGAACTTCCCAACACGTAGCCTCACCCCTTACTCGGAACCTCGGTTTCCGGATGCTCGAAACCTTTGGCGCACGAGAATCATTCAATACACGATATCCGATAATGTCGGTATCGGTATCAAATGCAAAGGGACGAACCCAATAAACTCTGACATCGGAAATGGGCCGTATTTACACGGCCCACTACGACATAGAGTGGGTTCGAACGGGCCCGAACTCCCACAAAGTTCGGTGGCGACTCCACTTCGATTTAAATTTCAATTCGATCCATTCTCATATGGAGATTCCTTCGCCTCCCCAAACCCGCGCGTGGCCGCGTCGGGGTGGACCTATGTCATGTCCACAATTATACAATTAGGTCTATGCCCTAAGACGAACTAGACTTTGACTTGGACATAGATTATCTCGTCTTGATGGGTGTCCGTGGGTTGTCGGGATCCTCCTCGATATTCAAGACATTCTCCTCTATAGGGTCGAGGTGGGAACAATCGATGGTGTCGTCAAAGATAGCATGAACAATAATGGGGTTTGTGGTATTGTTTGGTTTCTCGGGTGGAGGTAGAGGGATCGTCCCGTTTGCGATCATGTCTTGTATGACATGCTTGAGTCGAAGGCAAGATTCAGTATCATGCCCATTGCCACGGTGGTAATGACCATATTTATTAGCATCCCGCGACTTCCCTTTTCTGCCCGCGGGCGTTTCTGGGGTAGGGCTCATAGGTTCGAGCTTCCCTTGCTTGGTTAGCCTTTTTAGAGCTTCGGCGTATGTGATGCCTAGTTTGGAGAATGTTCTAGGGGTGAAGTTTGTTCTTCCTCTAGTGGTTGGTTTAACTAGGTGTACTTCTTCGATTTTGTTATTCCCAGATGACTCGTAAGAACGGGTTCCCATGGATGTTGTTGGTCCTTGATACCCTTCCCCATTATCTTGGAGAACACTCCCTTCTTGATATCGTCTTTTAGGCGTATTCCTAAGGTAGACAGTTCCTTGAAGGTGTGGATGTTTTGGTATCTAAGATGAGAGGCGTAAGTGGGCCTGAGGTTATTGACGAATTTTTCTACTAAGGTGGCTTCGTCGGGGCGGTTTACTAATTGGGTGCTGACCTTTCTTCACCTAGTCAAAAATTCGGAGAAACCTTCCTTCTCGTTTTGGGAAAGGACCTCGACGCTTCAGATTGTGACTTGTGTTTTGGAATTATCCACGTATTGTTTTGCGAATTCTATGGAGATGTCATCCTAGGTGGATATTTTTTTAGGGTCGAGTGAATAAAACCAGTATTGTGGTGTGTCGCCTAAGGAGGATGAGAATATCCTAGCGAAAAGGCTGGACTTGACCCCCTTAATGGCCATGTAATCCTTAAAGACCCGGATGTGGTTGAGGGGGTCCTCAGTTCCTTTGAACTTTGGTATGTCGGCTAGGGAAAAGTTTTCTAGTAGCTGGTCGTTCACCATTTTAAACTTTCGATGGTTTTCGAGATGGACATTGTTGCCTTGGTTTAGGCACATTTGGTTTTCAAGGAAGTCTATGCGATTCATGGCAGACTATAGAATGTTGTCTTGGGATGGTGTAACAGGATTACTTAGGGTAATTCCGATGGGAACATTGTCTAAGAGTGTAGAGGTTAAAAGGACCTTGTTGTGGACCCGGTTATGGTGTTCATCAGAGGCCTTATCTTCCAGGTGGCCTAAGCGACAATTGATGTTGTTTATGGATGCGTTTATGGTAATGATGGTGGCCTGTAAGTCCCGGATCATATTGGCTAAGGTTTCTACGGTGTTATCTCCGGACTGTCCGGCTTCATCCCCACTACGATTACTCGCGTCTACACTTGTATCTCCTGACATAACTGCGGAAGGGGTGATATTGATGAGAATGAATCTACCAGACAACTTAAAGACTCAAGGAATGCTCGTAGGTGAGTGACACAGAGATGAGACCCTTCGATTTGAGCGTGTTTTGCGATCACCGAATTAGGGACTCGGGTGCTGTAGACTTTTGGTGTACTCGGCGAAGCGCCTAATAGACCATGCCTCTGGAACGAGACGATTTGACGCAAATCTCGGAGTTGATATTTAAACAAGAGGACTTCTCGAGACGAGACGACCCCAAATGTAAGACCTCGAACAGAGGTGACCCTAGTAACTAACACAGACAGTTAATCACACGGTTGTACGACGTAAGGAATTGATCTCGTTGCCGGGTTGGAATCAAAGAGTTTTGACGCTTAAAAAAACGGATGGGTTTGGGAGATAAACTTTTTCCGAAAGCGAGAGTTTATAAAATTGGTGTCACGATGGTTTAATGACATCGTCCGTGATGTGAAAAGTGTTACTATGTGGGCGTCGAGGACTCGACGATACCTGATGGGAGGGATTTGTCGTGGATCCCACCACCAAATAAAAACCAACTAGACCTAACACGTAGCTAGGGTAAGTCGGGTCGAGTCCACGGGGACGGTAAAGATGGTTTCGACTAAGTTTCACCTAAAGACTTGAGTAGGTCACAAGGCTAAGCTAAACTAGAACGATAAGAAGGGAAAAAACTATGACTAGGAACGAGCTAGGTATAACAAATAAGGCTAAAGAATTCAACTAACTAAGGGGACAATGACTAAGGTGACAAAGAAATCAAACAAGGAAAGAATAGGGTTAGGTCGGGTTCATAAGTGTAGTAGGATAGTTGGGAGATCGATGGTGCAAGGTTCACCTAGTTACTAAGGTTGGTCCGCGCTCTCGCGTCAAAGCCAATGTCTGCACTCTCGTGTCAAAGACAAAACCCGAATACTTGTGCAAGATGTTACCCAATACACAAGGATTCAACCACAAATCAATCACACCATGAGAAGAGGAAGACAAGCAAGAGAAGTATTTGCAACTACTACTCTAACAAGCAATTCATCAAACACATGGTATGCATAACATGTGAATAGTAACAAAGAATCCACCTTTTTCCCACAATCAAACCCTAATCATCCATAATCAACACTTAATTCCCCTACTAACCCCACAAAAAGTCTACTCACACATGTTCAAACTAATACTAACACAAAGAAAGGAAAACAACGCAAGCAACAAAACATTCATAACGAAAGTAGTAAAAACAACGAACAATGAACAAAGATTAAAACTTGAATGATAAAACAAAGATTAAAGGAAAGGAGAAGAGAAATTTTACCAAACTAGTAAGGAGGAAAGATTGAAACTTGTAATAATAAGAAAACCCAAATACATCAACCAAGGTTGTCAATCTTGGTTGGATTCTTCAAGAATTCCCTTAATACAAAGATTAAACTAAGATTAACGATTAACTAAAGACTAATCTACACTAATCTAGGCTAATCTAGGCTAAAGTAGTCTAGGGTTTAGTGGGTAATGTCTAACATTACATAAGATTACAAGAGGGGGAGTATATATAGGGTTACAATGAATAAGGAGAAGAAAAGAAGTGACGCGGGGCATCAGGTGCTCATCTCGGGCGAGAAGAGGGCATCTCGGCCGAGATGATGTGGTCTCGACCGAGTGGTGGTGATCTCGGCCGAGATCACACTCCAGTGGCTCGGTTTTGCTTGTACTCTTCATCTCGGCCGAGATGGGTCTTGTAGGCCTCAAATATGATCTCAAGGGTCCCTACTTGATTCTCATGGGCTTCACAACGATTCTCGGTGCTCGGGATCGAGTCTAAGGGGCTCGGGAATGGGTCCCAAGGTCTCGGGATCGAATCTAAGCCACCGAGTGATCGTCGCTTCTCTTCGTTGGCTCCAAATGTGTATGAAACGAGTCGAAATCGTTCCATTTCTCCAATATTGATTCTAGGAACCTAAAACAAGCTAGAAGAAGCATAAGTAGCCTATAAGCCGCTCCTAAGAGCGATTTCACAAGAGAAACCGGGACCAAACACAACAAATAGGCACTACAAACTACACTTATCAACTCCCCCACACTTAACCCTTACTCGCCCTCGAGTAAGCACATGGTAACTAAAAACTAAAAGAAACTAGACTACTAACCGAGCTTGTATTAGCGCACCCTACGCCCTTTCAACTCACGTGAGTACACTTAGAGGAAAAGTGCACTCCGCAAGGCAAGTAAGGTCTTGCGACAAAATTGTGGATGCAACCGGACACAAAAACAAACAAAGAAACATACAAACAAAGAAGCAATCGGTTGCACCCAAGAAGAAATAAATACCGCTTCCCTCTACAAAGCGGTGAAAGAAGCACTGGTTAAGGACTCAAGGCAAGTGACAACGTTCGCAAACTAATAACACAAATCGATATGAACAAAACCCTAATAGTATGACAACAAAGCAATAAAAACGTTGGTAACTTACCTAGTTCCTCCTAACCTTCTAAGAACGTACTACGGGACGATAGGCGGGATGGAAAAAGGATGAACCACAGAGTTAGTCGACACTGTAGGTAAGTGAGACCCCGCCCCCTTTAGCGATGAGCCAAGAGGATCGTCCCAAGCTCAAAAATGGCCTAACTAGTCCAAGTAAAAAGGTGGATATGGTTGCAAAGTGAGGGAAGACCGATCATTACCGTTATCATCCTTCCTAGGGACTCGGTCCTTTGGTAGGCTCTTCACGGTAACGATCGGAAAAAGGCTTATTTTTGAGAGGATGAGAATCTTTTTGTGAGATGGTTTTCTTTTGGCATTTTTTTCTTTTGCATTTGGCTTTTGAGTTGCTATGCCATTTCTTTTTCTTCTTTTGTATTTTGCTTTTGATTTGTTGTGCCTTTTCTTTTTCTTCTTTCTTTTCTTTCTTTCTTTCTTTCTTTTTATTCTTTTCTTTCTTTTTGACTTGGTTTGCCTTTTGATAATTTTGTTTTGTAGGCATTTCTTGCAACCAAGTAAGAACTTAGACAATTTGCAACTTATTTGTGGAAATGTGTAGGAGGTAGGGAAATGGGATTCTCGGGGAGCATCCTTCCCTTCAAAGCCACAAAAAGGTGGAAAACTTGGACTAATCATACAATTTCGAACACGGTCACCTAAGGGACGGGACTCGGCAACCAATGCATTTTCACTCCGTGGGTGGTCATGATGGTCAAAATGCAAATCCCGTAGTAAATTCCTAGTAGACTAGGTGGACTCAAGGTAAAGGACCAACGAAACTATTGATTTAGGGTCATCCTACTAGACTAAAGTCCAAGACTCGACTCATATTACTAGAAAGGTAAAGTAAACACTTGCGCACTAGCCTCAAAACCAGGTTTTCGAAAACCTTTTTTTTCTACAATAGACACAAAATAAACAAAACACGACAAGGACGAAAGAAAATGAGACACACTCAACAAAACAAAACAAAATAAGAGAAAAGAAAACAAACATACAAACAAAACAAACACCACCCCGAAACTTCCAAACAAGCCGCCAAAACAACCAGAACCTTCAACAAGCTCTACCCGAGCACACATTATCACAAATCTTCTCCAAACTCCACAAGAGACAAAGAGGAAAAAAATAGAATGACGTTACCGGATGTCTTGAGCTTTCCGAAAATTACGGCGATCAAGGAACCTATAAGGAAATGGGGAGGCAAAACACACAATAGAACAAAAATACGACACAACGACACAAAAGGAAGAGACACAAAACAAAATCTGTTTTATTTTTATGAAATTTTTCAAATTTTTAGGGTTTTTTAAGATTATTCGAAAAAACTACGAAAATAAAACTAATCTAGACTACGATATCGCTCCCCCACACTTAAACCAAGCAATATCCTCATGCTCGATCGGTAGTGTGTGGAGACACTAAAAAGAAAAGAAACTACGAAAATAAAGCTAAAAAATCAAAAATAAAAGTGAAGAAATGGTAGAATGTGTCCGGCCGGGGTGTAATCAAGTCACCATGGGCCAAGACGAGAAAAGATATGGATGGGGGAAGAAATAAAAAGAAGGAAATAAAAGGAAATGGGAGGGGAGGACTAGGTGTAATCAAGTCACCTAGCCCGGATTCCGCCTAAATCCGACTAAATCCCAACAAAAGAAAGTGAAATTAAAGAAAAGGTGAAAGTTCTTGTAAATTTGGATTTTTTAAATGGCTCTCGATGTAGTCACGTCATCGAGAGTCGGGAGCAACGACTACCAAGGCCCCGAGGGCCACCATGACTCAAAAATGGATAATGGGAAGGGGAACACACAAAGGGAGACAAGCCATAAAAGACGGAAAAGGAAGGATAGTCGCCTACCAAACGGTTAACAACTCACTAACTCCATCGTCTCAATGATCATTAATGGCACATAGCTTGTCTTCATCATTGTTCCTCTTCTTTCTCGATAAGGCTGCATGGTTGAAGTATTAGGCTTGCATTGGTGTAAATGAGGTGGGATTTGAGGTGAAACTCAGTGTGTAGTGAAGAGAAGATGAGATGAAGGTGTATTAATGAAGTGTAATGATCATATGATAGTTGCAAGGGTAGGCAGGGAGGTTGGGAGGGGGTATAAAGTGGTTGGGTGGGCTCAAATGACGAGGAGAAGGCAAAAAGGGGAGGCTGAAACCCATCCCGGTCGAGATGGCCCCATCTTGGTCGGGATGGTCCCTTCCCGGCCGGGATGACTCTTCTAGGCCTTCAATCCTCTTGATAGCTCCACCCGCAAGTCAACTAATACCTCGGGATCTCGAATCCCATCCCCAAAAGCTTGTTAAAAGCTTCAAAAACCGACTTCCTTGCCCAAGATCCAAGCTTCTATCATCAACTACTCCTCTCAAAACTTCATTTTCACTATCAACCTATCAAATATGCTCAACGAACACATCAAACTCCCTCCCTCACATCGCTCATCAAAATTCCAAATTACAAGAGTTCCTCAAAACAAACAAAATCAAGAGACAAACCACACAAATACAAACACAAGAACTCGAAGGAAGAGGAAAGAGGAATATACAACATGACGGTTCTTTAGGAACTCCGTCAAACCAAGGATGGTGGACTCTTCCTTCTTATCCGTACCCATCAAGGGCTCGGAGGAGCAAGTCAAACGCACGAGACACATCATAATAAGGGCTCAAGCTACCGAGCCAAGCTATCCTCCAAAGCCTCCAAGTTGGAGGCAAGAAGTAGTAATCCAAAGACCCAACGTCATCTTTCATGTTGTCTCCGGGGTCTATCCATCCTACAAGCTTTACTGACCTCTTCCTCCCTAAGCACCGTCTCCTAGCACAACCAAGGCTTGAATTTCTAACACAAGAGTCAAAAGGGAGTTTAACCCTCTTCTTTTCATCAAGCAAACCCAAGTCATCAACAAGTTCCGGCCCAATATCTCCCAATCCTAAAACATCGTTCTTCCTCACATCATCTATAAGAAGAGATTTAAAACTCATACAAGCGGTTTCAACCTCCTCTAAACAAAGATCCAAATTACACACAAGGGGTTCACAATATTTTATCGGATTATCACATATGGGCGACTTGATTTCATCATTCATGTCCCATGACTTCACAACACCTATCACCTCACTCAACTCATCCCAAAGTTCAACATCCTCAACAATAGGCTCATAAGAAGCGGCATGAAGCTCAAGAGGAAAGCAAGCGGAGGGGATTGAAGGTTCAACGAGTATAGAGGGGGTAGACTCTTGAATTTCCTCTATTATATCCGTGTTTTCATCAATGAAACTCTTCAAATTCCCACTATCCTCACCCAATTCTTCACCAAAAACACCTTCATCCAGGATTATCTCCTCATTCTTCTCTTCTTGGGTAGACGATTGAGGTTCTTCAAAGCAAGTTTCGCATCCAAAAGGAACTTCATTGGCGGCTTCATGATTAGGTTGCTCCCTTTGCTCAAGTGAGCACCCTTCATCTAGTTGTGATGTTCGGGTTAAAAACATTATGGTTTTAACCGCTAACGCATTTAATCGAGCATCCATCGCCTTGTTTTCCCTTTGATATTGGGCCATGAATTCATCTTGGTTCTTTTGCATTAGGATGGCCATTTCTTGTTGGCTCTTTTGCAATTGAAGAAACGATTGATATAACTCCAAGTTGGGCAATTGGTGGTTATTGGGGTTTTGGAGTGCTACTTGTAAACCTTGGTGATGCCCAAGGGGTGGGGAATCATATTGTTGGTAGTGAGGTTGAGGTGATTGGTAATATGGTGGGTTTTGGGGAAATTGGCTTCCGTATGGAGAAATATGATGAGGCATGGTGGGTTTATGATGGTAATTTGAGTAATAACCACCACGATCACAAGGTTGATAAGCACTCACTCGATGGAAGCCGTTTCCATATCCTTAAAGCTCATACCTACGGGTTTCTTGATTACCCGATGAAGCTTGGTGGTAGCTAGGAGACATCATGGCATACTCTCGATTCATAGAGGAAGAGGAGTAGCTCATGGTGGCTTCTATGGGTGGGGAGTTTAGATCAAACCTCATGTTATGCTCGAAAATCGTGGCTCGTACCCGGTTGGGAACCTCTCAATCTAGCAACCGTCCGTTAATGCGGCTCTGAGTTGTAAAGAAGAGGATGGTCACCACCTCTAGGCAAAAACTGTAGACTAGGAGCAAAGGTGAGAAGTCTAGTGCTTTTTGGGCACTAGACAAGAAGGAAATAAACTTCGCACCCACAAGAAGCAAGAGAAAACAAAAAAACTACAAAAACAAAGACAAGGTCAAGTAAATAGGCAAACAAAGTCTAAACTAGCACCGTCCCCAGCAACGGCGCCAAATTGATGGGGGGATTTATCGTGGATCCCACCACCAAATAAAAACCAACTAGACCTAACACGTAGCTAGGGTAAGTCGGGTCGAGTCCACGGGGACGGTAAAGATGGTTTCAACTAAGTTTCACCTAAAGACATGACTAGGTCACAAGGCTAAGCTAAACTAGAAGGATAAGAAGGGAAAAAACTATGACTAGGAACGATCTAGGTATAACAAATAAGGCTAAAGAATTCAACTAACTAAGGGGACAATTACTAAGGTGACGAAGAAATCAAACAAGGAAAGAATAGGGTTAGGTCGGGTTCATAAGTGTAGTAGGATAGTTGGGAGATCGATGGTGCAAGGTTCACCTAGTTACTAAGTTTGGTCCGCGCTCTCGCGTCAAAGCCAATGTCCGCACTCTCGTGTCAAAGACAAAACCCGAATACTTGTGAAAGATGTTACCCAATACACAAGGATTCAACCACAAATCAATCACACAATGAGAAGAGGAAGACAAGCAAGAGAAGTATTTGCAACTACTACTCTAACAAGCAATTCATCAAACACATGGTATGCATAACATGTGACTAGTAACAAAGAATCCACCTTTTCCCACAATCAAACCCTAATCATCCATAATCAACACTTAATCCCCCTACTAACCCCACAAAAAGTCTACTCACACATGTTCAAACTAATACTAACACAAAGAAAGGAAAACAACGCAAGCAACAAAACATTCATAACAAAACTAGTAAAAACAACGAACAATGAACAAAACAATGAACAAAGATTAAAACTTGAATGATAAACCAAAGATTAAAGGAAAGGAGAAGAGAAATTTTACCAAACTAGTAAGGAGGCAAGATTGAAACTTGTAATAATAAGAAAACCCAAATACATCAACCAATGTTGTCAATCTTGGTTGGATTCTTCAAGAATTCCCTTAATACAAGGATTAAACTAAGATTAACGATTAACTAAAGACTAATCTACACTAATCTAGGCTAATCTAGGCTAAAGTAGTCTAGGGTTTAGTGGGTAATGCCTAACATTACATAAGATTACAAGAGGGGGAGTATATATAGGGTTACAATCAATAAGGAGAAGAAAAGAAGTGACGCGGGGCATCAGGTGCTCATCTCGGGCAAGAAGAGGGCATCTCGGCCGAGATGATGTGGTCCTCGACCGAGTGGTTGTGATCTCGGCCGAGATCACACTCCAGTGGCTCGGTTTTGCTTGTACTCTTCATCTCGGCCGAGATGGCCCTTATCTCGGCTGGGATGGGTCTTGTAGGCCTCAAATATGATCTCAAGGGTCCCTACTTGATTCTCATGGGCTTCACATCGATTCTCGGTGCTCGGGATCGAGTCTAAGGGGCTCGGGAATGGGTCCCAAGGTCTCGGGATCGAATCTAAGCCACCGAGTGATCGTCGCTTCTCTTCGTTGGCTCCAAATGTGTATGAAACAAGTCAAAATCGTTCCATTTCTCCAATATTGATCTTAGGAACCTAAAACAAGATAGAAGAAGCATAAGTAGCCTAGAAATCGCTCGTAAGAGCGATTCACAAGAGAAACCGGGACCAAACACAACAAATAGGCACTACAAACTACACTTATCAATCCCAAAAGTGTAAATAGTGATTTTGCAAAAGAGACGCGGCTCTAAAGGAACCGGTTTTGAAAGTAACGGTGTTGTGCTTTTATCGAGACTACTATTAATTAGTTAGTTCGATATTTGTAGTGTAGATGGTGTTCGCGAGAGAATGTGGTGTCTGTGACGGTGCTCTGAAGGTGTGACTAAATCCCTGTCACGAAATTTAGGTAGTGAAAATGTTTTTAGAAAACTTTTAAAATCGGCGACCCGTACTTGCCGTTTCCATTAATTGGTGTTTCGACAGTGGTGGCGGTGCGTTGTGCAAAATATTTTGAGGGTATAACCGTTTTGGGTTCATTGACTTCATTAATTGAAGATTCGGTTGTGTTAACGGTATGTGCGAAAGCTTTGAAAAGTAAAATGTAACCGCTTCAGGTGCCTCGGTCCCATTAATTGGGAATTTGGCAAGGTTAACGGTCCTCGTCGTTGCTTGGAAATAACGAGTTTCTCTTTGGCCAAAGTAATGGCGCCTAAAAGTGATTTTTGAAAGTGATGAATGTAAAATTGGCCATGGTGACGGTGCTAGAGTGCTTTTGAAAACATTTTAAATTTCGCCAGGGTATCGGCGCTTAAAAGACGATTTTGAATAAAGATGTCCTTTTTCGAAAATGGAGTTAGGTGCGGTTGAGTATATTGTCGTGGTTCAATCCAAATTTTAGTATTTTATTTGGGTTGTTCAAACACGCTACACATAACTAGGAATGCGTACACTCATGCAGGATCCAGACACGGGTAGGTTAGGGTAGGCTACCACCCACGAATGGTCTTTGCTTAAGTGACGACAGGTCACCCGGGGAGGTGAGTGTCAAACTGTCAGCTTAGAACTACTCATTTGGTATATTCACGGAATACGTGGCTACGTTGGACGGTCGAAGTGTCAACCGAGGGTCTCTCCGCGTGTCCGTAAGGATCTTACCGCGAAGAGGTTGATTGGTCCTAATATCGGTTAGCGTGGGCTTTTTAGGGCCAAAACTTGTAGTGACCACAACAAGAAACTAGGAAATGAGCTTCACCGACTTCGTTCGAGTTACCCCACCGCTGGAAACTTGTTTCCAAATCCCCAGCGGAGTCGCCAAAGTGTGGACGTCAGTCCGCACCACCCGGCGCCCTGCGCGCCCGCGCGGGACCGACCCGGTTTCATCATGGCGGCCACCCACGCAGCCCTCTCCCGATCGGGGGCTGGTCCGATCTCGCATTCGGGGCAATGTTTCGGACCTCGATTCGGATGACGATTCGGATTTGTACTCGACAGGTGCAGGCACCCGTGTTTCCGTTGGAATCGATCGAGTCGTGGTGATAAATGGTTAGAGGCCGATATGTTTGGTAAGGCGACCTTTTTAGTGAACCGAATTTGTTGCCGATTTGTGGAGTCGCCACCAAATCATTTATGGGGACTCGGAAACCGTTCAAGTAAACTTTGATCCTTAGCCGGCTAAAAGTTGAGTGGCACGGGACCTAAGATAAAGAATTGTACCCTTAAGCACTTCATGCCTGGAATGACTCTCATTGCCAATGGTTTCGGACATCTGGAAACCGTCGATTCTGAGTAAGGGGTGAGCGTACGTATTGGAAATCCAACGTCCGCATGACATCGACACCCAATCCCGCCCGCACGTAGCGACCTCTACTTATCAATCGGTGGGCTGATAACTTTGTTATTTTGTTGTGGCAGAAGTACTGTAACATCCATTGTTTTAACCCTATGTCTTTGCTATGTTGGTTATTTAAGGACAAGTAAGCTTATTGTTATCGAAGTAGGTGTGTTTACATTCTTTGCATGCGATTTGATGTGACAAGCAGGCCATGAAAAGATGCACATAGGAGAGTAGAGAGTACTAAGTATTATACCTATTAGTATATCAGTTTTAACGTGATAATATGGATATTAGTCGTTCTCGTGGTATACCTTACCTGGTATTCTACTTAAGATGCGTAGGCTCGGTATTAATAGGGATGCGTCAAACCATGTATGGTGAGCACCTGGACTAATGCGGAATCCGACCATTGCTTTGTTCAGTTTTAGCTTGTTTACGTTTTGAATTTCGTGTTAGGTGATTTAGCATGCGATTATAAGGTCATAAAAGTAATTAATCATACGAAAGCGGTAAATGCGAAATGTAAGTAAATCACATAGTGAGGAGTTGCACCCTCGGAGTATACACTAAACAAGAAACGATGCATAGATATTTTGAGAATGGATCTCGAAACTACTCGGGTTTAGTTAAGGTGTTTTAGTGTTTGTGGTTGAAGTTGAGACGTTACATGCTTTGGTACGTGTTATCGACCTAGTGTCCACGTTCGACAATATCATAGTGCATAATAAAAGTACGGGAATGTAATGTTTTGTTTAGATGACAACCTAGTGACGGTTCGACTTCAAGGGCGGATCCTCCTAGCTTGCCTTGTGGTGATTTCGACAGAGTTCCGTTACCACTTGCTGGTTCTGCGGCTAATCCGGCAGAGTTTCGTTGCTAGACTCGGGGTAGCTAGTCGAACACAGGCACCTCGGGATCGAGTGGAGTGCTCGAAGGTGAGGAATAGCGTCGATTCGCTTATTGGAACTACGATCGAGTGGATCGTTGACTTGGGTGTCGGAGTGTGAGCCCAAGTGAGAAGAAACTCGTAATGAGTAAGAGGGAGAAGAGAAGAATGAGAGTTTGTGTGTTGAATGAGCAAAATGAGGGGGGTATTATTAATAGTTGTTCGCGCAGTTCAAATTGCCTATTCAGACGCCTGGTGTCCATCGACTCAGAACTCAGATGCCTAGTGTGAGGCAGTTTAGTTTAGGGAAGCCTAGTTTGAGGCGTTTGACTTTTTAAAGATCTGATTTTAAAACTTTCCAAAACGGAGAATATGCGTATCTTAGGCTTTCTTGGAGGTTAAGGCTTCCCTTTAACCCTAGCCCGTCGAGCGTCGTGTGGGCCTCGGGCGCGTGTCTCGAGGTTTTCTCGGCCCAACGCGTTGACTCGGGTTTGACTTTGCATATTTCGGGGCCGATTCGGGGTCCCGATGTCGGAATTGTCTCTAATTAGTGTCGACGCGACCGTAATGACACGACTAAGGCTGTCTTGATGTTAAATTAATTTCTCCGAGTAATTATTTGATCCGTTCTATAGAAAAACTATCTAAAACATCGTAATCTCGCGTCGCGTTGCAGTCCGATCGTCATCGGGTGTTTGTCGGGCACTACTGCAGCCACCAGATCCAAATATGGGTGTCTACAAGTAACAAACTTAAAATAGAATAAATGAAGTATATTATTAATTAGGTTAAAATAAATTAATATTTGAATTCTTATTTACTATTCCCTCCTAGTTCAAGTATTTCTCCCCAATTTTTTTTGGGAGAGAGATTAAGAAATGGGTAAAAAGTGGGGTATAAAGTGTAAAAGATGGGGTATGAAGTGAAAAGGTGTTGGGTTTCGGTGTGGAGGAAAAGAATAATGAATTGAAGGAAGAATAAAGAATGATTAAAAGTACATCCGAAAAAGGAAAGTGGGAAGAAAACCAAACTAAGCTCAAAAAGAAAAGTGGGCGGAATACTCAAACTAGGAAGGAGTATCATATAATAATTGTTTTTATTACCTTTAGGGTCCGTTTGGATAACAAAATAGGAGGGAAAAGGAGGGGAGGGAGACGAAGGGGAGGGAAAGGGAGGGAAGGGAAGGGGAGGGGAGGGAGAATGAGGGTTGTTTGGATAACATGAATGAGGGAAGGGATGGAGAGGAGGATTGATAAAAGTGTCTTTTATTAGGGAGGAATGAATGTATTAAGATTATTAATCATAATTTTTGTAATTACGATTATTGATTTTTGACTCGTTTAAATATAACAAAAAAAATGACTTAAAAATTGATAATTTTTTTTAAAATTTTAAATTTTTATTTTTTAAATCAACTCAACTCAATGACTCACTCATAATTTTTTTATTCGCTTTATTATCCTAACCGACTCATCCGCGATGAAAAAAAAAATATATGACGTAAAAAAATTAAATTGAATGTGTCTGAACTGAGCTAAAATGAATCTGTCTAACTGGAGTGAACTGAAAGTGTCTGAATATAAGTCTACAAGAATAGGGCGTTATCTTAACCCGACTCACCCGTAAGGGCCATAACGGAAAAAAAATAAGGCGTCATAATTTTTTATCTTAACCTGACTTAACCGTAATGAAAAAAGGCGTCATAATTTTTTTTATATGTTTTCTTATCCTAACCCAACTCACAATCAGTGGAAAAAAAATCAGCGTAATTTATCCTAACTTGACTCACCCGTAACGGGAAAAAAAAAGTCGTCGTAATTTTTTTATTCTGAACTGACTCACAAGTATCGGCAAAAAAATTATCGTAATTTATTCTAGCCCGACTCACCCGTAACGGGAAAAAAAAGTCATAATTTTTTTATTCTCACCTGACTCACCTGTATCGGAAAAGAAAAGTAGTAATTTTTTTATACTAACCGGATTTACACGTATTGGAAAAAAAACAAGTCGTCGTAATTTTTTATCCTCACCTATAACTGAAAAAATAAGGCATCGTAATTTTATACGTTTTTTATCCTAACTCAACTCTCCTGTAAGGAGTAACGGAAGAAAAAATTCAAAAAAAAAAAAAGATAACATGAGTGTAAAATCATTTGTTTAGTAAGTATAAATTTGTAATTGTATAATTAATGGGAAGAAAATCAATTTTCCTTCCAAATCTTGCCTATTTTGACAAGATTTTATTTTACACCAAAATGAATCAATCTTATCCCTTCATTTCCTTCCCCGTCCATTTCCCTCCCTTCCTAAATGGTATCCAAACAAAGGATAGTCTTTCCCTCCCCTCCCTTTCCTTCCATTTCCCCTTATCCAAAGGCACTCTTAGGCACCTTCAAACCATTAGGTCTTGAGATTTCGTCTCGTAAAATACGACTATCATGCGCAGAACGTCCTATCCAGGCAAGATAAACACAAATTCCATATTTGGTGTACATACTCCTAGAACATTCGTTGTAAGGTTCCCTTTTCTTCTTCGATATCGCTCTCTCCCCTCATTTGTCACATTAACTTTAATATGTGTACCGTCTAAGGCTCCTAAGCAATTCTATAACTAATATTAAAAAATTATACACTTGTACACATATAATTAAATAAAGTTATACAATTAATAAATAAAACAACTAACGTTGTTACCTTGAAACATTTTCATCTATTGTTCTCCGAGTCTTCTAGTATTGGAGTAGGCTCTTTCAATAAATGACGATGTAATTTTAGAACCGCAAGGAGACAACGATTGAATTGTCTAGTAACACTTTCAGTACTTTGGTGGAAATATGTCCCTATCGACCTTTTTTTTTTATGATGAGTTAATGTATATAACAACATAGCCAAAATCTCTTCTAAACTCATGTTTCGAGTACCTCTTGATCCACCAATTTTACTAACCATGTCACAAAGTACACCAACTGTTTGTCTATTCATACGTAATTTACTCCTACAAGCAATATCACTATCCCGAATCAAAACATTTAAATTGTATATTCTACGACATTCCTTATTTCTATTTAGGTGTATTCCACAAAATGATACATTTCTAGTGTGCAATACAAAGTACATGCAAATTATCGTATTAATAATAACCAATAAAGTTACAAGTAGGTCTCTTTGTTTCTTCATCCTCTTCCTTATTAAGGATAGTCCATGATCCATCTTTGTGCATAGTTATATTTTCACAAATTACTACCCGTACAACTAAAATAATAATGTAACTTCAAATTTCAATTATTGTAAAATAATGTACCATTAATAAACATCAAAATCTAAGGAATTTAATTATGTAACTTCAAATTTCATTTATGTGTTTTTCTATGGGGTACCCCTCAACTATTGGCTTTTCCAAGTGGTACCCCCGCCTTTTTCGAATTACAAGGTGTACCCCTAAACTTTAGTTTCACTCCATATCATAACCGAAGTGATAAGTGTATTACAATTTTTTTCTTAAAATGAATAATTAAAGTAATAATCAATCCAATTTGATGCTTCAAAGCACCTCTTTTTCTTTACCATTCACCAAGCCACGAAATGCCCATCACAACGCACCTCTGTTGTCGGTCGCCGTCGACCTCACTCTTTTAAATCCTTCAACATCAATCCCTTCGTCATCCCTATGTCGTAGTGTGGTGGAATGAAGTTTTTCGAGTAAAGGATGCAAATTGAAGAAATATATCACGGTTGATGAAAGTAGAATATGGAATAATCACTATTTATATCATCAATTGAGAAATTTTCGTTGGAAAATTATAACTTTGGTTACAATATAGAGTAATTTACAAAGTTTAGGGGTACACTTTGTAATTCGAAAAAGCGGGGTACTACTTGGAAAAGTCAATAGTTGAGGGGTACCCCATAGAAAAACCCTTAATTGTTTCACAACAAAAATTCAATACTTGTAATTAAAAAAGAAATAAATTGGACAAAAACAAAAAAAAAAAGTTACCTGAATATGGTGGAGTAGAGAATGAAGATGAAGACAATGATTTGTTATGTGTAGAGTTGCAAGTTGCAAATTGCAATTGATGGCACACGACAAATTGTAATTGTGAGAATTGAAGATTTCTTTTTATTTGATACCTAAGGGTTTGGAATGAGTGATATCCACCTCCACCCAAGGGTTTCTAAAACTCATACCTTGGGGGTTTGAGATATGAGTATCAAAAAAAAAAAAAAAAAAGTGCTAACCAAACTCAAGGTATAGGTTTAGACCATTCTAAACTCATACCTTATACCCGAGATTGTCGAACCAAACAACCTCTTAGCAATAATGTGATATCGTAAAGTGTAATATTAACGAGAAACGTAATGGGATATCTAGGCATCGAGCCTGTCGTCCACGGGCATTTTACATGGTGTGCGTGGTTCGCAGGCCATGCGTACACCCGAGATTTTACCCAGAGCGCACCAAAGGTAGCGGCTGCGGGTTCCCTCATCATAAAAAAAAGTATTTAGTAGATTGACGTATGCTCGTAAGTATGGCAAAAAGGTTTTCTCGAGAAGAACAACACTGAGAAGGTAAATCTAAGTGCTTGTAAGATTTTAATTGTCAAATACGAAGTATAAAAAAGCCGTATAAAATACTCCCTCCTCCTTCTTGAATAAGACGTCTTATGGATTTGGCACAAGGTTTAAAAAATTATGAAAAGATAAGAGGATAATATTGATATGATGCATGTGCTGAGAGATATATAGAGATGAAAATATTTCGTTAAGAGAAATGAACTTAACTCAAAAATATCCATAAAAGGAATATGTGATATATTTAAGGAGGGAGTAGTATATACTACTCCGTAGCATTTAAGATATAGATCGCGTGTTGAAAATTTTGTTGAAGATAAATCATGGGAGTTTACTAACGTCCCTATTAACAATATTGAAATATTATAAGGTTTATTATCAACGTTGAACACATTGCAACAAAACTATTTGCGTTGTACTGTTAGACATAATCAGGAAGTTTATAGTATCGATGTACGTACGTAAATATGACAAAAACTTTGATCAACTTTAGATTACACCAGGATAACATGTCAACATGAGAATTTTAAGTGAAATAATGGCTTCTCAATAGATTTCGTACTTCTTTTTTAAATTAGACTTCATAGTTCATAGTGAGTTAGACTTCGTACAAATTTGAAGAATACGCGAAGTTCAAAATTCGAGTTGAGAATTGTAACACCCCATCCACCACTTGTGGACCGGGTGTCACGTTTGGCGCTCAACAGATTATACATGTACTGGCCTCACAGACCAACACGGGTCCTTTCTAGCACATTTTAGCCTCACTCATGCGCATCCCAGAAACCTTCCTAGGAGGTCACCCATCTGTAGACTACTCCCAACCAAGCATGCTTAACCCTTGGAGTTCTTTTGCATGGATAACAAGAAAAGAAAGTACACTTTATTGATATGAGTAGTACTATCAATTCCCTTTAAGCACTCATCTTAACACTTTAAAGCAAATCCAATATACACTCATCTAAGCACCATAAACCATTCCAATACTCTTCAAACTTGGGGTATTACAGTCACCCCCACTTAAGAAAGTAACGTCCTTGTTGCTCACGGAAAGCCTCAGGATCCACCCCAGCTAGGTTAATGACCGTGGTACTCCTGACCACATGATCACCATACCCTCGCCGGGTTGCTCTAATACCATTTGTAACACTCTAACCATCACTTGTGGACCGGGTGTCACGCGCATCTGGAGCTCAACAGGCTGTGTACTGGCCTCACAGACTAACACGGGTCCTTTCTAGCGCATTTTGGCCTCACTCATGCGCATCTCGGAAAACTTCCTAAGAGATCACCCAACTTTAGACTACTCCCAGCCAAGCACGCTTAACTGTGGATTTCTTTTGCATGGATAACTAGAAAAGAAAGTGCACTTTGTTGATATGATTAGTACTATCAATTCCCTTTAAACACTCATCTACGCACCATAGACTATATCTAATACATACTCATCTAAGCACAATAAACCATTCCAATACTCTTCAAACTCGGGGTATTACAAGAATTCAAACCAAGGACCATGGACTATTCGATGTTCGAAGTAGCATCTTAAATTGTTGCTTGTGGAAACGAAGAGAGGCAAATAAGAAATTACTCCATAACATTCATGATGTGCAACGTGCCTAATTGAACTCTTTTTTCTTTTCTTTTCTTTTTGTGGACAACCATTAATAACCCTACATTAATACTTACACCTTACCTAATTCCTAGCTTTAATCGTTAATTAGATTGGTTTCCAAGTTATATTGATTGAGAGGACTTATTTTACAAAACGGTGGACGTACATTGTACCAGAATAGTAGTGTAATACCCGTGAAAATTCACGGGGTTGTTCATAGGTTTTTACTAAAAGATACTCTGTATAATCTATTAGTCCCTCCATCAAATTTTAATCTTTAGTAGGGGTGCGGAAAATGACTTTCGGTATAATTCTCCTTCAATCAGTACGTACCACGCAGCCCTTGATGGCATTCTTTTTTGCTGAGCGGGATCTTATGGCAGGGTTCCGTCTTTCTTGAACCCGATGATCGGGGCCATCCAGTTCTCAGCTCTTGATTCCACCACCGTGCTGACTTGTTGGCATGCTGACTTGTTGGCAGGGCGTTGTATATTTTTCTTGTATTACATCGACCCAGACTGACCTTCTGATGTCTTGCAGGCTAGAGCTTGCTAGCTTGGATAGAGCATCAGCTCGATTATTCTGTGATCTGGGGAGCTGTCTGACTTCGTACGATTTCAGCCTTGACAGCTCTTGCTTAACCTTCTCCAAGTACGAGTCCATGGTCTGGTCTCTGGCTTTATACTCCCCATTGATTTTATTTGCAATGAGTTGGGAGTCGGTGGCCAGGATGACTCTCTCTGCTCTGCCGCCATAGCTAGGTGAATCCCTGCCAGAAAGGCCTCGTACTCAGCTTCTTTATTGGATGCTGGAAAGGTGAATTTGAGGGCATGTTCAAAGTCGACCACTTCAGGGCTGGTCAGCACGACCTTTGCCCCCGCACCGTTGGATGTGGATGAACCATGTGTGCACACCAGCCATTCTCCGGTAGGGGGGGGAGTCGTCCTCCTCAGAGTGGGAGCATTCGGCTAGGAAGTCTGCTAGGGCTTGTGCCTTGATGGCGGCCCTGGACTGGTAGGATATTCCTAGTCAGCTTAGCTCTATAGCCCATTTTAGCAACCTTCCAGACTTCTCAAATTTCTCGAGTACCTTTTCCAGGGGCTGGTCGGTAAGCACAACGACGGGGTGTGTATCAAAGTATGGCCTGAGTTTTCGTGCTGCGATGACCACTGCATACGCCGCTTTCTCAACACCGAGTAATTCTTCTCAGCTGCCCCCAAGGCATGGCTTACAAAATAAATAGGCTGCTTAATACCGACCTCTTCCCTTAAGATTACCACACTCACTGTTGAGTTGGTAACTGCTATGTAGAGGAAGAGTCTCCCCCCTGTCATCGGTCTAGCTAGGATCGGCAACTGCTTCAGGTGCTCCTTCAGCTGCTCAAAAGCTTCTTTTTGTTCTGTTTCCCACTAAAACTGTTTGTTTCCCTTCAGGATTTTGAAGAAAAGTGTCTACTTGTCAGCCGATCTGGCTATGAATCGTGCCAGTGCGGCCATTCGGCCAGTCAGCCTTTGTATGTCTCTGATCATCCTCGGTTCTGGCAGGTCTTGGATGGCTTTTACCTTTTCAGGGTTGGCGTTAGTGCCCCGGGTGCTGACCAGAAAACTGAGGAATTTCCCCGACCGAACTCCGAAGGTGCACTTCTTGGGGTTCAGCTTCATCCGGTATGCTCGGAGAGAGGTGAAGGTTTCCTTCAGATCTTCCAGGTGATGCTCGTCTCCTTTACTTTTTACTATAGCATCATCAACGTATGCCTCCAGGTTTCTACCCTTCTGTTTCTCGAAGAACTGATCTACCAGACGTTGGTAGGTTGCCCCTGCATTTTTGAGGCCGAAGGGCATCTTTTTGTACATATACGTTCCAACGCTCGTGATGAACGCGCACTTCACCCTGTCTGGTTGCCACAGGTACACCTGGTGGTATCCTGAAAAGGCGTCAAGGAAACTCAACATTGAGTGTCCGCTGGTGGCATCGACCAGTTAATCAATTCTTGGTAGGGGGTAGCAGTCCTTGGGGCATGCCTTATTGAGGTTAGTGAAATCAACACACATACTCCAGGCACCCGAAGCCTTCTTCACCATTACAACGTTTGCGAGCCATTCCGGGTAATCGCAGCTTTCGATGAAGTCGGCTTTCAGGAGTTTTTCAATTTCCTCCTTGATAGCTAGGTCCTTCTCAGCTGACATGTTTCTTTTCTTCTGCTTTACTGGCCGAGCGCCCGGGTCGACATTTAGCTTCTGAATGATATGATTCGGGTCGACCTCCGGCATTTCATCGGCCGAGTAGGCGAAGACATCTTTGTTGTCCTGAAGGACTCTGATCAACTTTTCTTTATAGGGCTCTTCCAAGTCAGTACCGACAAGGACTAGCCTCCCTGGCTCCAGTTTTACCAACATACTCTCGCTCCCTGGTTATGGGCGGTCAGCTGGTTTATCGATGGCCAGTTGGTCGGCCGTAATCTCTCCTTCCCTGATGGGGGAACTGTTTGCTTTCCTTTTCCCTTTTCTTTCAGCCTCATGGGTCTGCAGGGAGACTGAGTAGCACTGTCGGGCTGACTCTTTGACGGACAGGGATTTGCCGCGAATCCCGATCGATCAAAATAAAAACCAACTAATCCGAAACTTGGGTAGTTGATAAGTGTGGTTTGTAGTGCCTATTTCTTGTGTTTGGTCCCGGTTTCTCTTATGGAATCGCTCTTTGGAGCGGTTTTCGAGGCTATTTACGCTTCTTCTAGCTTGTTTTAGGTTCCTAAGATCAATATTGGAGAAATGGAACGATTCCGACTCGTTTCCGACACATTTGGAGCCAACAAAGAGAAGCGATGATCACTCGGTGGCTTAGACTCGATCCCGAGACCTTTGGACCCATTCTCGAGCCCCTTAGACTCGATCCCGAGCACCGAGAATCGATGAGAAGCCCATGAGAAGCAAGTAGGGACCATTGAGATCATATTTGAGGCCTACAAGACCCATCCCGGTCGAGATGATGGCCATCTCGATCGGGATGAAGAAGGAAAGCAAAGCACGGCCACTGACCAGCCTTCCCGACCGAGAAGGGGGCCTTCTCGGCCGGGATGGGTCCCTTCCCGATCGACATCAACTCTTTCCGGCCGGGAAGGAGCACCTGCAGCCCCGTGTTTGTTCCTTTCAATTCCTTTGCTCTTGTAACCTTATAAATACCCTCCCTTTGTATTGTTTAAGCACCATACATTACAATACTCTATCTTACTAAACCCTAGACATTCTTTAGCCTAGATTAGATTATATTAATGTAGATTAGTCTTTAGTTAATCCTTAATCTTAGTTTAATCCTTGTATTAAGGGAATTCTTGAAGAATCCAACCAAGATTGATAACTTTGGTTGATGTATTTGGGTTTTCTTATTATTACAAGTTTCAATCTTTCTTCCATGCTAGTTTGGTATAATCTTCCTCTTCTCTTTTCCTTTATCTTTGTTTATTATTCAAGTTTTAATCTTTGTTCATTGTTCATTGTTCTTACTAGTTTCACTTTCATTATGAATGTTTTAATGTTTGTGTTGATTTCTCTTGTTTATGTTAATGTTTGTTTAGATATGATTGAGTAGACTTATTGTGGGGTTAGTAGGGGGATTAAGTGTTGATTATGAATGATTGGGGTTTGATTGTGGGTAAAGGTGAATTCTTTGTTACTAGTCACATGTTATGCATACCATGAGTTTGATGAAATGCTTGTTAGAGTAGTAGTTGCAAATACTTCTCTTGCTTGTCTTTCTCTTCTCATTGTGTGATTGATTTGTGGTTGAATCCTTGTGTATTGGGTAACATCTTGCATAAGTTTTTGGGTTTTGTCTTTGACATGAGAGTGCGGGCATTGTCTTTGACGCGAGAGCGCGGACCAACCTTAGTTACTAGGTGAACCATGCACCGTCGATCTCCCAACTATCCTGCTACACTTATGAACCCGACCTAACCCTACACTTTCCTTGTTTGATTTCTTCATCATCTTAGTCATTGTTTCTCTAGTTAGTTGTATCGTTTAGCCTTAGTTGTTATCCCTAGCTTAGTCATAGTCATAGTTTCATCCCCTTCTTATCGTTCTAGTTTAGTTTAGCCTTGAGACCTAGTCAAGCCTTTAGGTGAAACTTGGTCGAAACCTTTTTTACCGTCCCCGTGGACTCGACCCGACTTACCCTTTCTACCCATTTAGGATTAGTTGGTTATTATTTGTTGGAAGGGATCCACGGCAAATCCCTCCCATCAATTTGGCGCCGTTGCCGGGGACGTTGCTAGTTTAGACCTTGTTTGCTTATTTACTTGACTTTGTTTTTCGTTTTTGTGTTTTTCTTTTTGTTCCTTTGCTTCTTGTGTGTGTGAAGTTTATTTCTCTCTTGTCTAGTGCCCAAAAAAACACTAGACTTCTCACGTTTGCTCCTAGTCTACAGTTTGAGCCTAGAGGTGGTGACCATCCTCTTCTTTACAACTTAGAGCCGCTTTAACGGACGGTTGCTAGATTGAGAGGTCCTCAACCGGGTACGAGCCACGATTTTTGAGCAAAACTTGAGGTTTGATCTAAACTCCCCACCAATAGAAGTCGCCATGAGTTACTCCTCTCCCTCTATGAACCAAGGGTATGACATGACATCTCCCTACTACTATCAAGCTTCTTGGGATAATCAAGACACTCGTGGGTATGAATTTCAAGGAAATGGAAATGGCTACCAACAAGTGAATGCTTATCAATCATATGATCATGGTGGCTATTAATCAAGCAATCATTGTGAACCCACCATGTTTCATCATGATTCACCATATGGAAGGCAATTTCCCCAAAACCCACCATATTACCCTTCACCTCAACCACAATATGAGCCCCAAAACCCACAATACTACTAATCATCTCAACCTCACTACCAACAAATTGATGCCCCACCCCTTGGGCATCATAAAGGTTTACAAGTAGCACTCCAAAACCCCCAATGACCACCAAATGCCCAACTTGGAGTTAAATCAATCGATTCTTCAAATGCAAAAGAGCCAACAAGAAATGGCCATCCAATTTCAAAAGGACTATGAAATCTTGGCCCAAATCTGAAGGGAAAGAGAGGAATGTAAAGCTAGATTGAATGCTTTAACGGCTCAAACCCTAATGTTTTTAACTCGAACTTCACAACTTGATGAGGGATGTTCATTTGGGGAAGGGGAACAACCCAATGATGAAGCCGCTAATGAATCCCCTTTGAGAAGCGAGACTTGCTTTGAAGAACCTCAATTGTCTATCCAAGATGAGACGAATGAGGAGATAACCCTTGATGAAGGCATTGTTGGTGAAAAATTGGAGGAGGTTAGTGAGTTGAATGAAGAGGTGGAATTTGTGAAGTTGTTGGGTGGAAATGATGAGCTCAAGTTGCCCTTGTGCGAGAATGTGGAAGAACATCAAGAGCCCCTTGCAAGTAAGCGAAGCAATGGTTTGGAAGAGATTAAAACCGCCGGTAGAAGTTTCAATTCTCTCCATCAAGATGATGTGGGGACAAGTGTTGTTCCGGGACTTGAAGATGGGGAACCACAACTTGAGGAAGATATGAGGATGTGCAACAAGGAGATGAGGCCAAAACCGCTTTTTGTGCCTCGTGTTGAAGACTTGAAGCTTGCTTGTGATTGGAGACGTTGCTTAGGGAGGAAGAGGTCGATTAAGCTAGTAGGATGGAAAGACCCTTGAGACAACATGAAAGATGATAATGGGTCTTTGGGTGACTACTTCTTGGTTCCGACTTGGAGGCTTTGGAGGATAGCTTGGCTCGGGCACTCTTTGAGCCTTCATTATGATGTGGCTCGTGCGTTTGACTTGATCCTCCGAGCCCTTGAGGGCTATGGTTGAAGAATGAGAGTCCACCATCCTCGGTTTGACGGAGTTCCTAAAGAACCGTCATGTTGTATATTCCTCTTTCCTCTTCTTTAGAGTTCTTATATTTGTATTTGTGTGTTTTGTCTCTTGATTTTGTTTGTTTTGTGGAACTTGTAATTTGGAATTTTGATGAGCGATGTGAGGAAGAGATTTTGATGATGTTTATTAAGTTCATTTGATAGGTTATAGTGAAGATGAAGTCTTGAGAGAATAGTTGATGATAGAAGCTTGGATCTTGGGCAAGGAAGTCGGTTTTTGAGCTTTTTATAAGCTTTTGGGGACGAGATCTTGGATCCCGAGGTAGTATTTGTTGTTTGGTTGGAAGATTTGGGATGCTATGATTGAAAGAAGGCTCCAAGGCTCGAAAAAGGTGCCATCCCGACCGAGAAGGATGTCATCTCGACCGGGATGAAGTTGGCGTGGAAACTGAAGCTTCTGGAGGTCCATCCCGACCGAGAAGGGACCATCTCGACCAGGATGGGTTCCAGCCTCCCCTTTTTGCCTTCTCGTCATCATTTGAGCCCAGCCAACCACTATATACCCCCTCCCAACCTCCCTACTCACCGTTGCCTCTATCATCTTACCCTTACACTTCATTTATACACCTTTATCTTCACTACATACCGAGTTTAACATCAAATCCCACCTCCTTATACCATTGCAAGCCTAGTACTTCAACCATGCAACCATATTGAGAATGAAGAGGAATAATAATGATGAAGACAAGTAATGTGCCGATATCGAACATTGAGACAATGGAGACTTATGAGTTGTTAACCGTTTGGTAAGGCGACTCTCATTTCTTTTCCGTCTTTTATTGCTTGTATCTCTTTGAATGTTCCCCTTCCCTTTATCCTTTTTGTGTCATGGTGGCCCTCGGAGCCTTGGTAGTCATTGCTCTCGATTCTCGATGACGTGACTACATCGAGAGTCATTTCAAAATCCAAATTTGCAAGTATTTTCACTTTTTCTTTGATTTCTCTTTCTTTTGTTAGGATTTAGTCGGATTCGGGCGGAATCCGGGCTAGGTGACTTGATTACACCTAGTCCTCCCCTCCCATTTCCTTTTATTTCCTTCTTTTTATTTCTTCCCCTATCCATATATTTTCTTGTCTCGGCCTATGGTGACTTGATTACACCCCGACCGGACACATTCTACCCTTTCTTTGCTTTTCTTTTTGATTTTTAGCTTTATTTTCGTTGTTTCTCTTCTTTTTAGTGTCTCCACACACTACCGATCGAGCATGAGGACATTGCTCGGTTTAAGTGTGGGGGAGCGATATCCTAGTGTAGTTTAGTTTTATTTTCGTAGTTTTTTCGAAAAATCTTAAAAAAAACCCTAAAAATTTGAAAAAATTTTACAAAAATCAAAAAGATTTTCTTTTGTGTCTTTTCCTTTTGTGTCGTTGTGTTGTATTTTTGTTGTATTGTGTGTTTTGCCTCCCCATTTCCTTATAGGTTCCTTGATCGCCGTAATTTTTGGAAAGCTCAAAACATCCGGTAACGTCATTCTATCCCTCTTCCTCTTTGGCTCTTGTGGAGTTTGGAGGAGATTTTGTGATGATGTGTGCTTGGGTGGAGCTTGTTGAAGGTTGTGGTTGTTTTGGTTGCTTATGTGGATGTTTGGGGTGGTGTTTGTTGTGTTTGTATGTTTGTTTTCTTTTTTCTTTTTTTGTTTATTTTGTTGTGTGTGTAATCCCCTAGAAAATCTAACGCGATACAGTGGCGGAAACACTGTAGAGTCGGGATTAAAACACACTGTAACTATGTCTTAGTAAAATTAAAATGGTAAAGTCAAACAATAGGCCTTAAATAAAATTCACTCCCTCACCTCCTACGATGGTTCACCCATTGTAACAAGGGTAAGAGTGTACAAAAACGACTTCGACGATGTGTGTTTATTGCTTCCATTTATGAGTTATGGAAAGAGCGGAATGAAAGGATTTTTCAGGGAAAACGTCGTAACGAAGCTACCATAATTAAAGCTATTAAGTACAATGTGATCATTAGAGCCTTATATGCTAGTGGCAGTCAGGAGAAACAACTAGTCCTTGATCTATTAATGTCTTAGGTTACCTCTTGTTGATGGAACGCATTTTGTTATGCTATACTCTGTATCCTTTTTTGGACTTTTCATGAATCAAATCAATGAACTTTCCAAAAAAAAAAGGCCAAAATTTAAACAATCCACAAAAGGGGTTTGAACAATCCATAAGACATAATTATCAAAACAAACAAGCAGGATCCACACTGCTCGCTAGCCCACACCCGGAACACGTATACCTGCCATGTTAAAACATAACAGCCACAATCAGTGGGGAGCAACGCCAACGTTCTCCCAGCCGTATAACAGGATTTTAAAACTGGAATTACTATTATAGAAAAATAGTAAAAATGGAAAACAGTAAAACATTATAATGAAAATAAGCTTTCAGTGAAAAACTTCACGTATCGAAACAGTATAATAAAAATGAGTTTTCCGAAGAAAACATAAAACATTTGCCAACCTGCAACCAAATTATATCGATAATAATAAAAATATTCAAAATGGTGTTATGGATAGGATTAATGTAGAATCTAGACTTTCACTAGGATAATACTAATCTAGCTTCGAGAACTTAGTCAAAACAAATCAGACTTCGGTCTCTAACTAGGCCACTCAACTATAACAGGACTGCGTGCAGCGAGGTCCTGGCTTAAGTAATGTACACCCCTCCTGGACACCAACCGTAATCCAGTTCAACCCGACGGCGACTTACACGATGCGATATCTAAGTTTAAGGTCAAAATATACACACTCCTTAACACAAATCATGCTCAGTTCAACGACCAATGTGTCTCAACATAGACACACCAACTTTATAGTTGATGGCAAAATGTACATCCCAGACTATATTAATCTAAACCCACATTTGTCCTTATTCCATAACTCCAAAACAAGCCATTATCGATATTCAAAAGATATAATCATCATAATAATAAGAGAACAAAAGGAGTAATCACAATATTCTAAAAGAGGAAGCTTTCTATTTTAGGAAACTTCTATTTTTAGAAACTTACTAAAAATAGCATTATATCAAAATAGCAAAAATATTAGTTTATACTAATTCGACATTTTAGTAAACGATATAGGTTTATAAAAACTAGTACTTTCGGCCTTAACGATATTACTTATGAAAGTGAGAGTATTTAGATTTATGAAATTATTAAAATATCTTACAAGTGTTTATACAATGATTAAAAATGTCTTAAACACTTTAGTACTACTAATTAGGGTGTTTTTAAAATTTATAAAACTAAAATTCCCTAATTATTATTAGTTTCGACAATACGATTATAAATAGGATTTTACGGCAAATGTCCAATTAAATCTTTTAACGTCTTTTATTTAATAAAACCATTAAATAAATTTATAATATGTTAAGGGATGATTTAACTCCTAAAGTATCAGATTTAATATTTTCAAAGATTGCTGGAAAAATAATTCTTTTGGGTAAGACGAAGCATTTTAACGATAAATCGTAATTTGTCCGAAAGCCCATACTTATTAATTAAAAACTTTAATAAATAGTACAAAAATTACGTAAAATAGTTATAATATATTTATGGACATTCTGTCCAGAGAAGAAAATTTTCCAGAATACTTAGACTCGGTTTTTAATGGGTTTTCTCGTTAATCGTCTAATCGTGACAATAACGATTAATAAAAATAGTAATTACAAAACGATTTACGTATTAATATCCAAAAATTATTATTAAACTCAAAAATCATGATTTTCCAGAATATACCAATTTTTCAGATTTTCCAAAATTCCAGATTTAACAAATTCCAACAAAACCGTCATTTAAAACTCGTTTTCACAATTAACGATTTCATTAATAAAACTTATCGTTCCTAACATTTAATTAAAGTACTAAAAAACATAAAATTAAATTTTATTATGAAATAATAAGAATCATAATTTTTTTCCAGATTTAAACCAAAGACCAAATTCGAGAATTTAAATGACAAACACGGTTTTAACGATAAACGATGATTTAAAGTGACTAATTAATTCATCCCCTTAACAATTCCGAAAAATTATGAAAAAATTCAGAACATTCTATTTCATCAGAAATTTTCACCACGTCAAAAATCAGATTAAAATAAAATATTTAAGTACTAGAACGAAAAATCGGCTTTTAATCGTTTTTGTCCGTAAACGGTAATAATTCAATAATCGATAACTAAAATATCATAAAAATAATTAATTATTAAAAATCATCAAAAACATCATTTTTACAGAATATAAACATATATTACATGTTTACGCCGAATATTACGATTTTACAAATTAATATGACGATTTAATCGTTAATTTCGTAAAAGCGATAAAAATATTGAAACATGCAAATTTTCAACTTTTAAAAATTTTCCAGATTATATGACATACATATATTATCAAAAATAAAATTATAATAATATACATGCAATTACACAAATAAAATCATGCAATACCGAGTAACATCGACGTTACCTCTAATCCAAATCCGAGTCGATTATAAATTCGTCGGCTTCGTGATCATTCAAAAATCCTTCTAAACACGAAAAGTATGGTAGAAAAATACCATGATAAAACTAAGAAAATCAAGGCAAATAACGATCGAAAACAACATCGATTATTACCTTAACGAAGGGATCGGAATGACGATTAATTTGGAGATGAAAATGAGACGATCAAGACTCAATTTGAGACAAAATTTGGCTAGAAAAGCTGCTGGAAAATCTCAGCCAAGAGAGAAAAAGGGAGGAAATGTTTAATTTTTTGTAAAATGAATGATAAGAAAGTGGATGGTTTTCTAAATCATAAATGATAAGTAAATTTTGATGAAAACTATGTCATAATACATGCACAATTCAGCCAAAATGAGAGAGGAAGGGAGTGTGAAGAGTTTGTGTTTAAGGCCAAAAATAAATGGGTGAGAAAAAGAAAACATCTAAGGCTTAAACATCATAAAATGAAATGTGTAATAAAATGTGTAGTAAGGGGTGTGACAAAGGTTGTCACGGTCCAACATGTGATAAAAGGTTCCAAAATAATTGTAAGTTGATCAAAAGAAGAATCGTAAAGTTATTAAAGGTATTTCAAAGCAATTCGAGTAAACCGCGCGTCTGAAAATAATTATTTACGAAACTTCGTAATAAAATCATTAAAGGCTAAATTTTTGTAAATAAAAATATTTCTTAGTTGTAAATATTATATAAATGTGTTGAGGCATTTTTAGGAAAAGAAATAACTTAAATCCGAGTTTAAACCGTTAATTCGTAGAGAAATAGAATTCCTCGCGGAAAAATAAATAGTTTACGATGAAAATCGAATAAATAGGTTTAAAAGAATTAAAATCCTTTAAAATAAAAATAAATATCATTGGACTCGAAAACAAAAAGAAAGCTCGGAAAAAATAATGAAACATAAGGCCGAAATAGAGTTATGACGAAGTCATAGCGGAAAGAATAAAAGCGCTAGGAAAAATAACGGGTGTTACAATCCTCCCCACTAAAAGAAAGTTTCGTCCTCGAAACTAAGAATAAGCTGAAAGGAATCAAGATCTTCTTACTCGAAAAGATGAGGATACAAATCTCGCATAAAAATTTTGCTGTAAAATAAAATTTTACAACTTTTAAAGTGATATGAAATCAAATGCAATTATTTATTCCAAGAGATATTGGGTTAAGCTACCCGGAGTTTAAAATTTTTTAATTAGTGAAATCGTAAAGTAAATTTATTTGGTAAAATAATGACTTCAAATAACATTTGTAAACAAACTCGAAGGAAATAGGATAACCAAAATATTTTCAAAGCAAAGGTAAAATATTTTGATTTAGAAATTCGATATTATTCCTTTTTTTGATGAAACAAAATTTAGTTTGGGAAAATCAAATTTTGTAGTTAGTAAAAATCGAATCAGCCGTCAAACATTTTCAATAACAGATACAAAAGTCCACCAACAATAAAATGAAAATCAAAACGTTATCAAAACGTTATAATTTCGAAAATGTTATCAAAGTAATTATGAAAGTTTTCAAAAATGTTATCAAACTTGAACATACAAAATAATTTCGACAATGTTAAAACGTTTTACATAACAATCCTATACAAATTGAAGTACTTGGAAATATAAAAGTTTTCATAAAATTTCGATCGCTTGGAAATCAAAAATTAAAAATAATTTCGAAATAATTTAAAATAAATTGAAATAATTTCGAAATAATTTAAAATAAATTATTAAAGCATTTTGAAATAGATCTAAATATAAATATCAACCACAGATAAAACAAAAGTGAAGTATATAGTTCTTAAATTATAATAAAAAAAATGTTAAATTTCACGATAACCCAAAATGTTAAATTGCTCAAAGTTTTTACAAAATGGGGAGTTTTAAAAATTGAAATTATGCTTCAAAATGTTAAAATTTCATGAAAATCAAAAATTTTAAATTAGTAAAGCTTTTTACAAAACAGGCAAATTCACAATTAGAAATTATAACTCAAAATGTTAAAATTTTACGATAATCCATTTTTTTACAAGTCAAACTTTTTATAAAATAGGGAGTTCGAAAAATGATTAACAGGTAAATAGAACAAGGATAAATAAATTAAAAATAAGAGTTTTCAAAATCGATAAAGGTCGAAGGGATTAGCAGTAGATGCGGTAACAGAATTCAATTGAAGTAGAAAGGAAGACGGAGTTGAGAGTCAGAAAGAGCTCTCAAGGATTATAGAAGAAATTAACCATCTCGAAATTCCTAGCACGACTCTCAAAAAAACGGGTTCTTAATTCCCATCAAATAACGCTAAGCCCAATATCAGTACAGGGTGGTCCTACTCAATCTACAACCTCCAAAATTAAGTCTTACATACTTATATAATCTTTCAATTAGTATAGTAAGAATCCACAAATGATTTAGACTAATCCTTTAATTAAGATTCCAACGGTTATCAAAACATACCCAAACTCGTAATCACTAAGGTTCATAAATTTAAAGCTCATAAGGTCTGAACTCGAAGTATACTTCAAATTTCTCAAGTAAGGTAGACTAAATAAAATCCACCAATTAACAATGTTCGGACACGAAATCCTCAAAAATGATCACCAACATATTTATAATACCACTAGTATAGAAGTAGGGGAAGTACAATAAATCCTCAAACACGCTCAAACCTATAGGTAATGGTGCAAACACTCACATCTTCAAACACGTCATTCGATTAATGTTTCTGAGAAGTCCATCAAATTTCTAATCATAATGGTGCAACCACAAAATATTTAATAACTCAACAAAGCCACAATCTCGTTGGTCTAAAGTTCTGAACTGTAAATCCATCAAGATGATTGACATCAAAGTATTCCTCAAAACAACGCGATAAATCCAACCTCTAATGGCAATATGTTTCTCCTTTTCAAGGTTAACAACAATTTACCCAATTTTAGATCACTCAACTCCAAAGTTCATAGGTTACAACCTTAAACAACGATCAACAATCTATTCCTTAAGAAACACGGGTAATCTATGTTAACCAAATTTTCTAACGGGATTAATGAAAACCTTTGATGGTACCACAACACACAGGTTAACACTTTAACCAACACTCTATGATCCCGAATAAGCATTAGGTATGAATCCCAAAATACTATTATTAGCTACACTTGGTTCGGTTCTAGGTTAAATTAGGTACTAGGTATCCATCAAATACGATATACTCTTACTACCCCAAAATGTATTCAACTCTAAGTCCTCCAAATAATCAAGTAACCTATAACCCAAGGTTCAAAATCTTAAGTACCAACCTAATTCCATTAATTGACAATTTATCATTCAAATCGATCGTCAAAAGCTTACTAAGATAGATAACAGAGTATAACTCACAATCCTCAACCATGTATCAGGGGTTTACTAAACCTCAAACATCTATGACTTTACACGGGGTTCACTGAGACGGAATTCGATCAAACCAAGAATCTCAAGAGGAAAGACGGCAAAGTAGGAGAATTAATCGAAGATGTATCACAAGAATGAAGACGAAAATTTATAAGAGAAGTATTAGAAAGAGTAGGGGCAGGAAGAAAAGAATCAAAGATCCTAAATAAGATTTAAAAAGAGAGGAGGATCTTCGGACCTCTAAGGTTCACAAAGGAATTCGCGGGGTATCTTCATCATCTCGTAGGGAATGAGCACACAACTCTTGGGTCGCTCCATCTGGATCTACTGCAACATCATGGAACAGGAATCTATTCTTGATCATCTGGCCTGTAGCTGGAGCGAACTAAATCTAAGCTGAAAGGTCACCATGTTGTAGCAAAAAGTTGTCCACTCAAATCAATAGGTGTTGAGAGTTCTAAGCAGGTCTTGTCCCGATCTGAAGCAGCATCCTATCAACATCTTGTTCAGTCATTCTTTCAGACAAAAGCAACAAATATTCAATGCTAATCATTGAGTTTCAGGAACATGAAGGCTGATCACATAAGTCCTTACTTGTTTCTACCCATCTCTAATAATATTTTTATTTACTGTTTAAATAATTTACGGGTATTTTCCTTAATTTCAGGTGTAAGCGTTGGGAGCAGTGATGCTCTGATACCAATTGTAATCCCCTAGAAAATCTAACGCAATACAGTGGCGGAAAGACTGTAGAGTCGGGATTAAAACACACTGTAACTATGTCTTAGTAAAATTAAAATAGTAAAGTCAAACAATAGGCCTTAAATAAAATGGCCAAAATTTAAACAATCCACAAAAGGGGTTTGAACAATCCATAAGACATAATTATCAAAATAAACAAGCAGGATCCACACTGCTCACTAGCCCACACTCGGAACACGTATACCTACCATGTTAAAACATAATAGCCACAATCAGTGGGGAGCAACGCCAACGTTCTCCCAGCCGTATAACAGGATTTTAAAACTGTAATTACTATTATAGAAAAATAGTAAAAACGGAAAACAGTAGAACATTATAATGAAAATAAGCTTTCAGTGAAAAATTTCACGTATCGAAACAGTATAATAAAAATGAGTTTTCCGAAGAAAACATAAAACATTTGCCAACCTGCAACCAAATTATATCGATAATAATAAAGATATTCAAAATGGTGTTATGGATAGGATTAATGTAGAATCTAGACTTTCACTAGGACAATACTAATCTAGCTTCGAGAACTTAGTCAAAACAAATCAGACTTCGGTCTCTAACTAGGCAACTCAACTATAACAGGACTGCGTGCAGCGAGGTCCTGGCTTAAGTAATGTACACCCCTCCTGGACACCAACCGTAATCCAGTTCAACCCGACGGCGACTTACACGATGCAATATCTAAGTTTAAGGTCAAAATATACACACTCCTGAACACAAACCATGCTCAGTTCAACGACCAATGTGTCTCAACATAGACACACCAACTTTATAGTTGATGGCAAAACGTACATCCCAGACTATATTACTCTAAACCCACATTTGTCCTTATTCCATAACTCCAAAACAAGTCATTATCGATATTCAAAAGATATAATCATCATAATAATAAGAGAACAAAAGGAGTAATCACAATATTCTAAAAGAGGAAGCTTTCTATTTTATGAAACTTCTATTTTTAGAAACTTACTAAAAATAGCATTATGTCAAAATAGCAAAAATATTAGTTTATACTAATTCGACATTTTAGTAAACGATATAGGTTTATAAAAACTAGTACTTTCGGCCTTAATGATATTACTTATGAAAGTGAGAGTATTTAGATTTATGAAATTATTAAAATATCTTACAAGTGTTTATAAAATGATTAAAAATGTCTTAAACACTTTAGTACTACTAATTAGGGTGTTTACAAAATTTATAAAACTAAAATTCCCTAATTATTATTAGTTTCGACAATACGATTATAAATAGGATTTTACGGCAAATGTCCAATTAAATCTTTTAACGTCTTTTATTTAATAAAACCATTAAACAAATTTATAATATGTTAAGGGATGATTTAACTCCTAAAGTATCAGATTTAATATTTTCAAAGATTGCTGGAAAAATAATTCTTTTGGGTAAGACGAAGCATTTTAACGATAAATCGTAATTTGTCCGAAAGCCAATACTTATTAATTAAAAACTTTAATAAATAGTACAAAAATTACGTAAACTAGTTATAATATATTTTTGGACATTCTGTCTAGAGAATAAAATTTTCCAGAATACTTAGACTCGGTTTTTAATGGGTTTTCTCGTTAATCGTCTAATGGCGACAATAACGATTAATAAAAATAGTAATTACAAAACGATTTACGTATTAATATCCAAAAATTATTATGACGAAAAGAATATCCAAAAATTATTATCCAAAAAAGCATGGAAAAAATAATGAAACATAAGGCCGAAATAGAGTTATGACGAAGTCATAGCGGAAAGAATAAAAGCGCTAGGAAAAATAACGGGTGTTACAGTGTGTCTCATTTTCTTTCATCTTTGTTGTGTTTTTTTTTTTTTTTTTGGTGAATGTAAATATATTAAAATGGTAACCAAATATCAGGGAGAGAGATTCCCCTTACAAGTATAAGTTTTCTAGCCAGGAACTATCCTTATGGTGGATAGTTCCTCTACAGCTGGCCTCAATCCTAATTTTCATATCATATTGAATACATTTCATTACATGTTTCGGCAGTAGAACATTATTCTCCATTCTGGCTCTATTCCTCTGAATCCAAATGTGGTATATCATAGCATTGAGAAGACCATTCAGAAATCCCGTCCTTAACTTGGAGCCTCTTCTAGCTAACCTCCAACTATTGACATTAGTAGTAGGTATAATTAGTCCAATCCAATCGCTGGCTAAATGAATAATTTGAGCGCTGTACGGACACAAGAAAAATAAGTGATCAATATCTTCCTCATGAGATCCGCATAAGCAGCAGTCTGTATCCTGTGTAATCCCATGTTCATTCAACTTCTTTTTAGTATTAAAGGCTTTGTGATGATAAATCCAGTTTATAAACTTGTGCTTCGGAGAAGTCCAATCATTCCAAACAAGATGACTCCAATTCACTTTGATGCTATCCCCTCTAATCCATGAATATCCTTTGCTAATGCTATACTGTTGTCCGTGTATTGTCTGCCAGGTACCCGACTCATAAGCTGGTCGCAGCACATCCTTAACCCTACAAATCTTCTTCCAAGTCCAAGGACTATCCGTTGGAGGGGAGTACTCCAACCAATCAGTCTCCTTTATGTAGATGTGATTAACCCAAAGAACCCAAAGTGAATCAGACTTAGAGAAAATCCACCATGCTAATTTACCTACAGCCGCCTTGTTCCAGATAGCATCGTTTTTTATTCCGAGGCCTCCCTCATTGAGGGGTTTACAGGCTTTCTCCCACGCAACAGGTGGGGTTCTCTTGTATTCGGTTCCGCCATCCCACAAAAAATTCCGACATAGTCTATCAATGTTGTGAATCACGGCAGACGGTAGAATAAAGATTGTAGCCCAGTAATTATGTAGAGTTTTAAGTACTGCCTTGATCAGCACTAATCGACCGGCGTAAGACAGTTTCCTCGCTCCAAGGGACCTGATTCTTTCCATAACCTTGTGTATAATCGGCTCACAGTCTTTGGCATTTAGCTTCGTAGGCTTAATAGGTACCCCGAGGTACCTAAACGGCATACTACCCTCCACGCATCCCGAAATATCAGCAATATCAGCTCTAAGATAGTCAGGCACCCCATTGAAGTAGATATTGGATTTCCCCGGGCTCATCTTGAGGCCTAACGCATGAGAAAAGGTAGAGAAAGTCCTTAAAAGAACCATAATGGAAGCAGCATCACCTTTAGAGAACAGAAGAAGATCATCAGCGAACATGAGACTTGAAAGTCTCAGTTTGCCACAAAGAGGATGAAACTTAAAGCTATTCCGCATAGTAGTGATATGAAGAAGCCCTGTAAGATACTCCATGCATATAGTGACTAACAAAGGGGATAAAGGGTCCCCTTGTCTTAGCCCTCTCTTGCCCTTAAAGAAACCGAACACATCGCCGTTTAAATTCAAAGAAAATGACGTTGAAGTAACGCATTCCATGATTAACTTGATAAAACTTGGAGGGAACTTCAGCGCGTGCAACATTTGAGATAAGAACTTCCATTCGATCGTGTCGTAAGCCTTTTGTAAATCAATTTTGAATATGCATCTAGGTGACACTGACTTCCTATTATAGAGTTTAATAAGGTCTTGGCAAATCAGTATGTTCTCCCTAATATGTCTTCCTTGAATAAAACCTCCTTGAGTCTTGGATATAATCTCCGGTAGAACTGAGGCAAGTCTGCTGCAAAGTATTTTAGAAATGACTTTGTAGACCATGTTACAGCATGAGATCGATCTAAACTGATGAACAGTATCAGGATTCGCAACCTTAGGAATAAGCGTCACCGTAGTTGCATTCATTTGCTTGAGGAGTCTCCCATTTCTGAAGAACTCGTGGATTGCAGCACAAATATCCTCTCCAACATACTCCCAGCTGGTTTTAAAGAATAGGCTAGAGTATCCGTCAGGTCCGGGAGCTTTGTCATTTGGTATGCTGAAGAAAGCCTTCATAATTTCAGCATCAGTAACCTCTCTAGCGAGTAAATCTGCATGACGATCAGTACAGGTGGGGCCCTCCTGCACTACACTGATGTTGACCGGATGAGAGGGAATGCTCTTTCCTAGCAGATTTTCATAGTAATCAAGGAAACTTTGTTGAATCCCCTCCTTGGTTGTGTGTATCTCACCATTAGCATCTCTGATTTGGTTAACAGTATTATGTGCTCTCCTTGCTCTCAACACGCCATGAAAATAGGCCGTATTGGCATCCCCATCCTTCATCCAATGCGCTTTAGCTTTTTGCCTTAGAAATGTGTATTCCTGAGCTTCTAGTTTAGAACAAATAGCATTAGCTTCAAACTCCTGTTGAATCAACGTGGTGTTACCAGGATTAGCAATAATATCTTGTTGACAGCATCTGAGTCTAACTCTCGCAATATCAGCGGCCCTCTCGATGTCCGAGAATTTGGCTTTGTTTAGCTCTTTCAAGGGGTTCTTTAATGCTTTCAGTTTTTGGCAGAGTATATACATTCTAGTGCCTTCACAGGGAGTTTCCGACGTCTCCTTAACAATGTCCTTGAATCGTTGATCAGAAATCCACATGTTAGAAAATTTGAACGGCCGCTTCCTATGACAAACAGACACCTGTTCCTGAATGATACAAGGTGTATGATCATAGGTTTCTTCAGGGAGGAAATTAGCTATCAAATCAGGAAAAGAAACAGCCCAATCCTGATTAATAAGGAGTCTATCCAGTCTCGAATACACTCTATCCTCCGGTCTCTGCTTGTTCGACCAAGTAAAAAATGCACCAGTGGACGGTCCATCCACTAAATCACAATGCAATAAGCAGTCTTGGAAAGGCCTGGCGTCGGCATCAATAAAGGATCCACCAAGTCTCTCATCAGGTGATGGTATGCAATTGAAATCACCCCCCACAGCCCAAGAACCAGTTAATCCATCTGCAATTCTCCTCAGATTATCCCAGAGAGTCTCCCTACGCTGTGCCTCATTGAAGGCATACACAAACGTGAAATGAAAACCCCGCTGAGTAGGTCCATGTGTAGCATGAATATGGATGAATTGTGGATCATATTCCAACACATTAATAGTAAATACCGAGGGATTCCATCCCACCCAAATTCTTCCTCCCTCATGAGTATGAGCATTCGTGGTAATGCACCATGAATTAAAGCTTGGCGTAACCTTCCAGTTATTAACTGGTTTTATTTTAGTCTCCAATAAAGCAAATAAACCTACTTTCTTAGCCAATAAAAACTTATTGATATGTACCTGTTTTTTGGCTTTATTCATGCCCCTAACATTCCATATCCCCATAATCATGGCGATATGGAGTTGGGGTGTGACCTATATTGGACTTTCTTATGACTAGACCCTCCTTGCAGAATAGTCTTGAAAGAGGATGCAGGATCACCAACTAGATCAGTAACTCCAACCGGACTAGGGAAAAACACTTCATCCCCACCCTTGTAAGTACGTTTTATACCGGACTCCTTGATGGTTGGAAAGTCTTGAGGTGTCATATCTCCGCTATTGGCTGAGCCCATCCTAACAGTAGGCACAGTAGGCATAGTGGGGATGGTATTCACAGGACTTACAGGTGGGTCAGCAGTGACCACAATGCCAGGGATCGGTGCTTTTTTCCTCCACACTTGCTTCTCCTGTCTAGTATGCACTTTGGCCCTGCAGCTTGCACTTTCATGGCCCAGAACCTTACATTTCTCACATCGAACAGGTTTCCACTCAAAATCCACTGGTATAACATGTAGATTTTGTTTTTCATCCTTAAATCTCACCTGCGAAGGAAACATTTGGCCAACTTGAACCTCTATCAACACACATGCGTATCCCAATCTAGTTCTGGATTCTGTAGCATCGTCTTTCTTGGTGAACTTACCAACTGTATCTGCTATCTTAGGTAAGCTAGCCCCCCAAAACTTTAAGGGTAAACGGTGCAATCTCAACCATGTAGGCACACATTTAACCTCTTCCTTTTCGAGATCAATGTCCGGCATCCATTTTTTAATAATCACCGGCTTACTGTCAAACATGTGTGTACCTGCATTCAGTACCATCTCTTGCATTTCTTTTGTATGAAAACGTACCACAAAGACACCATTCGGGAGGAATGAAATCGAGTCCATTTTGTGGTGTTTCCAAATTCGTCTGAGATATCCTTCGAACACAGGCCATGGGGGGTTGGCTCCAAGAACGAAACCGTATATTGCATTTTGCCAATATACCAGTTCATCTTTCACGTCATCCTCAGACAATTGCAAAATGTCGTTGTCATCCTCCATAATTTGAACAATCTTACGTCCATGTCTATCAAACCAATCGCCATCCATGGAATCTACCTCACCGTCCTCCTTCTCAGATTCCAATTGCACACCATTGTCCTTTATTAGTTCAGTATCAGTGTATGGCGGTACACCCACTATCACTTTCATACTACCATGCTTCGATGATAGTTCAACGTCTGGACCTTTTTTGTCCATGTTATCTATCAAATTCCGCTTCTGCTTCTCCTTGTTGTTTGTCGTCCTTCGTTTGGTGATGTTACGCAAACTAGGAGGGGAAGGATCCATAGCCAAGGTGCACTGGATTCCTCTCAGAGTCGACGTAGCCGTCACCTTCAGTTCGCCATGTTTAGAGAGCGTTAGGGTTTTTTTTCTTTTTCTTTGTTGTGTTTTGTTTAGTTTGTGTCTTGTGAAATAAAAGGTTTTCGAAAACACGGTTTTGAGGCTACTGTACAAGTGTTTACTTTCCCTTCCTAATAAGGTGAATCGAGTCTTGGACTTTAGTCTAGTAGAATGACCCTAAATCAGTAGTTTCGTTGGTCCTTTACCTTGAGTCCACCTAGTCTACTACGGATTTACTACGGGATTTGCATTTTGACCACTATGACCACCCACGGTGTGAAAAGGCCTTGGTTGCCGAGTCCCATCTCTTAGGTGACCATGTTCGAAATTGTTTGATTAGTCCAAGTTTTCAACCTTTTATGGGTTTGAAGGGAAATCGCGACCCCCGACTTGCCCATTTCCCTACCTCCTACACATTTCCACAAATAAGTTGCAACTTGTTGAAATTCGTACTTGGTTGCAAGAAATGCCTACAAAACAAAATCATCCGAAAGGCAAGCCAAGTTAAAAGAAAGAAAAAGAGAAAAAGAAAGAAAGAAAAGAAAGAAGAAAAAAAGGCACAGCAAGTCAAAAGCAAAATACAAAAGAAGAAAAAGAAATGGCATAGCAACACAAAAGCCAAAATGAAAAAGAAAAGTGCCAAAAGAAAACCATCTCACAAAAAGATTCTCACCCTCTCAAAAATAAGCCTTTTTCCAATCGTTACCGTGAAGAGCCTACCAAAGGACCGAGTCCCTAGGAAGGATGATAGCGGTAATGATCAGTCTTCCCTTATTTTGCACATTTATCCACCTTTTTACTTGGACTATTTAGGCGATTTTTGAGCATGGGACGACCCTCTTGGCTCATCGCTAAAGGGGGCGGGGTCTCACTTACCTACAGTGTCGACTAACTCTGTAGTTCATCCTTTTTCCATCCCGCCTATCGTCCCGTAGTACGTTATTAGAAGGTTAGGAGGAACTAGGTAAGTTACCAACGTTTTTATTGATTTTTCGTCATACTATTAGGGTTTTGTCCATTTCGGTTTGTATTACTAGTTTGGGAACGTTGTCACTTGCCTTGAGTCCTTACCTGGTGCTTCTTTCACCACTTTGTAGAGGGAAGCGGTACTTGTTTCTTCTTGGATGCAACCGTTTGGCGTTTGTTTGTTTGTGTGTTTTAGTGTACGGTTGTATCCACAGTTTTTTCGCAAGACCTCACTTGCCTTGCGGAGAGCACTTTTCCTCTAAGTGTTCTCGCGTGAGTTGAAAGGGCGTAGGGTGCGCTAATACCCGCTCGGTTAGTAGTCTAGTTTCTTTTAGTTTTTAGTTAGTTTGTGCTTACTCGAGGGCGAGTAAGGGTTAAGTGTGGGGGAGTTGATAAGTATGGTTTGTAGTGCCTATTTCTTGTGTTTGGTCCCGGTTTCTCTTATGGAATCGCTCTTTGGAGCGGTTTTCGAGGCTACTTACGCTTCTTCTAGCTTGTTTTAGGTTCCTAAGATCAATATTGGAGAAATAGAACGATTCCGACTCGTTTCCGGCACATTTGAAGCCAACAAAGAGAAGCGACGATCACTCGGTGGCTTAGACTCGATCCCGAGACCTTGGGACCCATTCCCGAGCCTCTTAGACTCGATCCCGAGCACCAAGAATCGATGAGAAGCCCATGAGAAGCAAGTAGGGACCCTTGAGATCATATTTGAGGCCTACAAGACCCGTCCCGGTCGAGATGATGGCCATCTCGATCGGGATGAAGAAGGAAAGCAAAGCACGGCCACTGACCAGCATTCCCGACCGAGAAGGGGGCCTTCCCGGCCGGGATGGGTCCCTTCCCGACCGAGATCAACTCTTCCCGGCCGGGAAGGAGCACCTGCAGCCCCGTGTTTGTTCCTTTCAATTCCTTTGCTCTTGTAACTTTATAAATACCCTCCCTTTATATTGTTTAAGCACCATACATTACAATACTCTATCTTACTAAACCCTAGACATTCTTTAGCCTAGATTAGCTTAGATTAGTGTAGATTATTCTTTAGTTAATCCTTAATCTTAGTTTAATCCTTGTATTAAGGGAATTCTTGAAGAATCAAACCAAGATTGACAACCTTGGTTGATGTATTTGGGTTTTCTTATTATTACAAGTTTCAATCTTTCTTCCATGCTAGTTTGGTATAATCTTCCTCTTCTCTTTTCCTTTATCTTTGTTTATTATTCAAGTTTTAATCTTTGTTCATTGTTTTGTTCATTGTTCATTGTTCTTAATAGTTTCACTTTCATTATGAATGTTGTAATGTTTGTGTTGATTTCTCTTGTTTATGTTAATGTTTGTTTAGATATGATTGAGTAGCCTTATTTTGGGGTTAGTAGGGGGATTAAGTGTTGATTATGGATGATTGGGGTTTGATTGTGGGTAAAGGTGAATTCTTTGTTACTAGTCACATGTTATGCATACCATGAGTTTGATGAAATGCTTGTTAGAGTAGTAGTTGCAAATACTTCTCTTGCTTGTCTTCCTCTTCTCATTGTGTGATTGATTTGTGGTTGAATCCTTGTGTATTGGGTAACATCTTGCATAAGTATTCGGGTTTTGTCTTTGACACGAGAGTGCGGGCATTGTCTTTGACGCGAGAGCGCGGACCAACCTTAGTAACTAGGTGAACCTTGCACCGTCGATCTCCCAACTATCCTGCTACACTTATGAACCCGACCTAACCCTACTCTTTCCTTGTTTGATTTCTTCATCATCTTAGTCATTTTTCTTTAGTTAGTTGTATCGTTTAGCCTTATTTGTTATCCCTAGCTTAGTCATAGTCATAGTTTCATCCCCTTCTTATCGTTCTAGTTTAGTTTAGCCTTGAGACCTAGTCAAGCCTTTAGGTGAAACTTGGTCGAAACCCTCTTTACCGTCCCCGTGGACTCGACCCGACTTACCCTTTCTACCTAGTTAGGATTAGTTGGTTATTATTTGTTGGTAGGGATCCACGGCAAATCCCTCCCATCAATATTTGTTGGTAGTCGAGAGTAAGTCGGGTCGAATTCCACAGGGACGGTCTAGCTAGATAAGGGTCTCGGTCAAGCTAAGGTATTAGTCAAAGGAAGAGATATGTTGTGGTTTGAAAAGAGGTCTAAACTAAAGAGCTAAACAAATCAAACAAACAAATGAAATAAATACAATAAAATGGGCTAGGGTCAAGGTCAATGAGGTAGTCTCAAGGGAGTTATCGGAGTTCACAAACGGATGGACTATGGTCGGTAATTGGGAAGATAAAGGGTCTCCCTCGAGTCTTTATCTACCCGTGACGGTCCTAATAACGGGCTCTCGCACTTACTACTAGGTCGACCCAACCCAAAGAAAGCTCATCAAAATATAATTCACCTATTGCGGCCAAGACAAGCAAACTATACAAAATTGCAATCAATGGGGAATACCAACAATAATAGACAATATTCTTAACTCACAACAAGACCCACAAAATGAGACAAACCAAGCTTTCCTTAACCCTAGAAATTAACTACTCAAACATGAATAAAAGTAAATTAATTAAGTTACCCATTACTCTAATCATAATATAAAACACTAATAACTAATAAAGATGTAAACTTTAAACTAATTAAGCATAAAATAATCTAAAACTAATAAACAATAAAGATGAACAATAATGAAAAAGAGAAGAAATTGTACAAAACTAGAAGGAGAATTGCATAAATGAAGGAGGAGATTGTAGCTAGAATGACCCAAACTAATTAATACTTTATCTCAATAAAATTAGCTAAAAACTACTGATTAAAAAAAGGTGAAGAGAGGAAAACAAGGGGCTAAAGCTGTTGTCTACTCTACTTTATACTCTACTCCTACGGCGTGCTGCTGCTGCGTGCTACCTTACGGGCCTCCTTTTTCTTCTTAACTCTCACTCCCCTCCTCTCTAATCTCTTCCCATGCTACGTGTGGCCTCACTCTCCGGCACACCAACAGCCCCCAATGTTTTTTTCTCTCCATAATTGGCCGGCTATTGGTGTTTTGGGCCCCCTTCACCTTGGTTCAGCAGTTGCAGCTTTGTAACTCGATTTCGACACATAAAATGATGGAATTGATTCTCACTCTCTTCTAAAAACTTTTAGTTCTCGAACTTAGCTTTCCAATGCATTTTGAATCACTTAATATTGATATCGTATGAGTGAGATATTATCATTTCAAGACAGTCCGGTTAAGTAGGCCTTTGACTATTGCTTGAACCGCTTTGTTCATTGACTGACCCGGTTTTACTCGGTTATTCCCGAAACGGTACCTATAAAATACAAACGAGACAAAGCAGTACCAAATTCTCGAGAAATAACATTTATTAAGATAATAATTACTAAGATGGTAATTAACACTTAATATCGTATAAGAACATAAAATGAGCTATAATAACAATTAAGCGCACAAAATCGGGACAAATATAGATCTACATATAGATCAAATAATCACTAAAATGACGATTATCAACTCCCCCACACTTAAACTTTACTCGCCCTTGAGTAAGCTCAAATAGTCTACGACAAAAGTAATTTATTCACTAAATAAGTAAATAAAACATAATAGCCGATACGAGACAATAAACGGGCTCGCTCCGTCCCTTCAACTCACAACGAGATACTATGAGGAAAAGTATCCCCTTGCAAGGCAAGTGGGGTCTTGCCAAAATTGTAAGACGACCAACATTTAAGCACAAAAAATCGATCGTGATATGGTCGACTTTACCAAAACGAGTCACCTCTCTCAACAAGGCAAACAAGCAAATCCACTATCGATAATCAAAATGCTAAAATCCAACTAAGACATAAAGAATAACTAAGAAATACTTCGCAAGTTGCATATTCTTATTGTACATCTACTAATCAATAACTTCGGTAAGCAAAATAGGGTGTATGGCGGAGATGGAGTGAAATAACATGGCGTTATAACCAAAAATGAAACACAAAGTCCCTCCTCTCACGTAGTGAAAAGTTCGAATTGTCCCGGTACCAACTTGGTGACTAAAAGAGACATACTTTATTTGTGAGATGGATGAAGAAATAATAAATATGCATAAGCTCACTTATTTGAATAACTTTTCTTTTCTTTTTCTTTTCTTCTTTTTCATCTGTGGACATGACATAGGTCCACCCCGATGCGGCCACGCGCGAGTTTCGGGAAGCGAATGAATCTCCATATGAGATGGGTCGAATTGAAATTTAAATCGAAGTGGAGTCGCCACCAAACTTTGTGGGAGTTCGGGCCCGTTCGAACCCACTCTATATCATAGTGGACCATGCACAAAGTATGCCCCATTCGGATGTCAGAGTTTATCGGGTTCGTCCCTTTGCATTTTGATACCGATACCGACATTATCAGATACCGTGTATTGAATGACTCTCGTGTGCCAATGGATTCGGACATCTGGAAACCATGGTTCTAAGTAAGAGGTGAGGGTACGTGTTGGGAAGTTCACAAAGAACACCCAACCCCGCCCGCACATTAGCGGCCTCTACTAAGATATCGTTTGATTTTGAAATACGCGCGTTAGTAATTCGATGAATGATATGCAAACAGTATTTTCGACTAAACATGTGAATTATGTTTGATCTATGTCGTTTAATGCATCTTTGAATTTATGTCGAAGTTGTATTTAGCATGCGAGGTCCATTTTAGTACAATAAAACAAACAACGAATAATAAGATACAAAGACAAAGAACAAACGAGTTAGTAACGGTTTGAAAATTGAATAAATGATGTGAATATAATACGATGCATGATTTTGAAAAGTTTATGACACGTGATTGACTTAACACGTGTTGACCGAAGTCATAAGAAATATTTATCGAGACTCGAAATATGCTAAAAAGCTCGCTGTTTTGCTAAATCAGGAGCCACTCGATCGAGTCATTGAGGGACTCGACCGAGTGGTCTCGAAAAAAGGCTTCTGTCTCGGGTTTTGGGGTGTCACTCGATCGAGTGGACTAGGCACTCGATCGAGTGGCCCCTGTACGGGCTGCTGTCCAGTTTGTTTTGCTCTCGAAATTGCTTTTTGAGAAGTTGATGATTTCATTAAGTCGCGTAGAAATATAATGCAATTTATACTCGACTTAAGAATTTGATACTCGTTATATTTGATGCTCGATTATAGAATCGATATCAAATATTCCGAGCGATTTTTAGAAAAGATGTTTTGTAAATCATTTTGAAAATCGAAAGAAAATAATGTGAACTCTCTCCGGATCAAAATCGTCGTATTTTTGTCATTAGGACTATGTGACGATTTTCTTAGCATCAACGAGATTGATTTAGTTCATTTTAGATACGACATTCGACTATAGAGTCGAAATCATATTTTAAGAACGTTTGTTTTGTATAAAAAAAATAGATTGTAATGATAATACCGATATTAGAGAAAAGATGTGACGATGACCCATATGAAGGTGGACGGACGACACAAAAAGAATAAAAAACGAGAGGAAGAAAGAGAGAGAAAGGAGAAAACGGGATTTTGATTTACACCCTCAACCTACATGCTTTGTATTCTCGGAACGGGGCTCGTCTAGCTGTGGGTTGGGCACGGGAGCGTCGAGATAATGCGGGTGAGTTATGGTTGTTTAGTCGTGTAAGGAGTCGGGTAGAGGTGGCCGGACTTCGGGGCTAGGACGGCGTATTCTCGTGTTGTATTATCGGTTATTCGATGCTATGTGTGTGTATGAATTGTAGATTGCTTTTTTGGATGTTTAATTGCTTGTGTTTTGAATGTGTGCAAAGGGATCTGTTTATAGGGGAGGTTCCCGATCCTGACTAGGAGAGATAGTCTTGCTTGGGTGAGAAGAAAGACTGTTTTGGATAGGAAATGCAACAATTCGAGAGGAAACAGGATTCCGTTACTTGGTGGGAAAGAAATCCTTTCCCGACTGAAAAAGGAGTCACTCGACCGAGTGCGCTTAGTACTCGATCAGCATGTTTCGTGAGCTCACTCGATCGAGTGGGCCGGTCCACTCGATCGGGTGGGTCTAGCTAGGGTAGAATTCCTTTTGGAGATCGAATTCTATCTTTAACGGATTTGTTTAATGTTTTTTGTAGCTGATTTTTGTAGTTTTCGACTTCAGGTCGGATTTGTGGGGTGGCATGGCAGATATTTATGCCTCGGAAACGTCTTCGACCGGGGTTTGACTCGGTTGCTAAAAGACGGTTTTGCCCTTGGTGTCGGATTCGACCCAAATTAGTCTTGTTTGACTCGAAATGACCCACTGGGCCTGAATTTGAGGTTGGTTTTGTGAGATTTGTACTCCGTAAAAAGCCCAAACCAAATGCTAATGATTTCGAGCCCATATTCGAGTACGTTAAAGCATGTTTGCGTCCGATCATCATGGGGTGTTCTTTGGAAACTGCTATAGACACCTAACAGCCAAATGTGGGTGTCTACATCATCATTTTTTTTCTTTTCATTCATTTCTTTTCAACACTTCGAATTATTGATAAGTGACTTTTCTTCTTTTGATTTTTGATTTTGTCACTTTGAATTGTGTACGTTAAAGCTAAACAACTAGAACAAAGAAGGGGGAAAAACTATGACTATGACTAAGCTAAGTATGACAACTAAAGCTAAAAGATCAGCAAGAAAGAGACTAGGGCTAGGTCGGGTTCATGGATGCAAAGGAGACCAAAAGAGGGAAACGGGGTTACTAGCATGCCTTCGTAGCCTAGGTCACGATCGGGCTCTCGCTACTTAAACGGCCTAGGGGTCATCCTCACCACGCTCTCGCTACTAATGAGGGAACCAAACCAACCAAACAAACAAACACATACAAGAAAAGAGGCAAGAAAAACAAGGATTGATCATCTCAAGTCTCACAAGCATTTCATCAAACATGTAGAGTGCAAGGTAAATGGGAAACAACAAAAACAACATCTAATACCACCCATCTCACCCTAATCATCCCTAATCACACCCAATCCCCCTACTAACCCTAGGGGATAACTACTTACACATGTCTAATGGAAAACCAACACAAACATGAGAATCCAACACAAGAACAATCACATTCACGAAGAAGAACTAACAAGGAACAATGAACAAAAGATAAAGAATGAAACTTTAATAACAATAAAAGATTAAGAGAAGGGAGAAAAGAGATTATACCTAACTAGAAGATGAATGGAAGAATGAAAACTTGCATAAAAGAGAAAACCCAAATATATCTACCAAGGTTGTCAATCTTGGTAGAGATCTTCAAGAATTCCAATAATACAAGGATTAAACTAAGCTTAAGGAGTAACTAAGAACTAATCTAAACTAATCTAAGCTAATCTAACCTAAAGTAGTCTAGGGTTTAGTGGGTAATGAAAAGCATAATGAATGGTTACAAGAGGGGGGGGTATATATAGGGTTACAATGAATAAGGAAGGCGGAAAAGCGAAACAGCCCTGAACTGGGCCCATCCCGGCCGGGAAGGAGGTGGTCCCGGTCGGGATGAGGTGGTCCCGATCGGGATGGACCTGGTCCCGGCCGGGATGGAGCTCCAGTAGCTCGTATTCCTTTGCTTCTTCATCCCGGTCGAGATGGGGTCCTTCCCGATCGGGATGGGTCTTGTAGGCTTCAAATAAGATACCATAGGTCCCTCCTTGCTCTCCCTAGGCTTCTCATCGATTCTCGGTGCTTGGGAATGGGTCCAAATGGCTCGGGAATGGGTCACAAGGGCTCGGGATCGAGTCTAAGCCACCGAGTGATCGTCGCTTCTCTTCGTTCACTCCAAATGAATCGGAAACGAGTAGGAATCGTTCCATCTCTCCAATAATGGTCTTAGGAACCTAAAACAAGCTAGAAGAAGCGTAAGTAGCCTCGAAAACCGCTCCAAAGAGCGATTCCACAAGAGAAACCGGGACCAAACACAAGGAATAAGCACTACAAACCACACTTATCAAATTGAAATGTGAGCAATTATTAAACACTTTGTTTTTGTGTTTTCTTGGGATTTTCTCGTTTTTGTGGATTTTTGTGATTTTGTAATGGAAATAGTGTCCACAAGTCGGAATCTGGTCACCATAGGACGAAATGAACAAATGGAAACATCACACCATGAGATGAATATGTGAAACAATAATGATGGTATACACCCTAAATCACTAATTAAATAAAAGATTAGTCGATTCACAGTACTAATATGCAACACTAAGAATTTTTAAATCATTTTTTTCATCAAAGTTGAATTCTAGAAAATTGACTAAACTCTTAGGAAAATGCAAAACTTCTTTTCAAAAAATTTCAATTTTCAAATTTTTAGGTGTTTTTGAAACTTTTTAAACAAGATAAGAAACAAAACTAACACACACAAAAGAGAAATAAAAAAAATCCACAACACATATTCACAAGGAGCAACATTACCGAACTACTTCCAACATCCCAACACAACACATATGACATATCCACAACAAAATCACACCTCCAAATCCAAAATTTCGACCAAATCAATCCAAGTATGATCCAATAAGCAACAAACTCTCCCCCACACTTAAATGAAACATTGTTCTCAAGGTTTAAGACTAGGGAGGGAGAAAATAGAGGGTGGGTGAAAAATTTACCATTTCAAGCTCGATCTTTCATCACTTGGTGAATGATTCTTGATCTTTTCTTTTTTATCTATCATCTTGTTGTTACTTCTTCAAGATCATGAGTGGACACCTACATACAAGAAGAAAACAACACAAAAACACATAAAAACGGAATATATACACTAAACACAAATCAAACAAGTAAGTCATCTAAATACCCTACCAAAGATCTCATTAACTTGTCATATGCATTTGAACAATCCTCACCAACGTGATCATAGTGAGGTAAGCAAGATAATCCACAAAACCAAGATATAAGAGTGGTAGCGAAGGGTTTGTGGATATGGTAAGCATTATCAAACTCAAATTGCCAAAATTTATCACTCGACTCCAAAATCACAAGAGGAGAGGCACTCACACAATCATTCTCCCCATTTTCACTCATGTTGGGGGTCTTAATCATCTCTCCATCCTCAAGTGCTCTAATCAAAGAATCATCAAGTGACAAACCAAAAGTCAACATAAACTCTTCCAAAAGAGTTTCAAAATCTTCATCTATAATCATATGGTCATACAAAGGAGTAAGAGAAACAAGATCCAAATCATCAATGAGTGAAAGAGACTCAAAATCCATACAAGGAAAATACTCAAATTTCTCAAAAATGGGTTTCTCAAAGAAATCAACCTCATAATCCCAAGTATCCTCGATCTCCACAATCCCATCACTCAAAGTATCACCAAATATCTCATCATCTTCTCTTTGCTCCTTCCTCTCAACCTCAAGAGTCTCTCTTTTCCTCAACTCCCTTTCCAAAATCTCATAATTGACACCAAATGACATGCCCTCCAACTCACAAGCTAAGATCTTCGTGGTTTTCTTCTCTACAAAGATCATTAAGCTCATCCAAACACACATTTTCCTCAAAAAACACACATTCCAACTCACAATCATTAACATTCACTACAAGAGGTGTGAGTTGAACAAGGGGATGTGGAAGTTGTGTTGAAGGAAGGCAAGTCGGTTCACAAGAATCAATAGCATGTAAACCATCATTAACACTATTCACGACATTAGCATTCAAAGGGGTTTGGGGAACATATGACACAACATGCAAATCATCATCATCCTCCTCATCATCAATAAGAGGTGGGAAGTAACAAGGAAGAGCATTAAAATTAGATCCCAAAACACTACAAGATGCAAAAGTAGATGAAATGTCATGCATAGCATTCACGGTCACAAGGGGAGAAGAAGCTTGACAAATAGGAGAATCATGCACAATATCAAGAGAATAAGACTCGACCCTATCACTCAAATCATGTTGCAAATAAAGCATAGGTGGGTTAACTCTAGGTTCTCCAATTTGAGGTCTCACTCTCCTAAATCCTTATTGGTCATTGACACTGTAGACACCCGCATTTTGCCTGCTAGTGTCTATAGCGGTTTCCAACAAACACCCGATGATGATCGGACGTAAAAATGACTTAATACGCTCAATTTTGGACTCGGAATCAATAGTATTTGGCGCGAGCGTTTAGCGGAGTAAAAATCTCACCAAACCGACCTCAAATTCAGGCCCAGTGGGTCATTTCCGATAAAATAAGACTAATTTGGGTCAAAACCGACACCGGAAATAAAACCGTCTTTTAGCGACCGGGTCAAACCCCGGTCAAAGCTGTTTCCGAGACACAAATCAGCCGCACAAAGCCCCAAGAGTCCGATTCGAAGTCAAAAACCCCCAAAATATAAGCTGCATGCAAAACTTCTTCTATTTAGGATAAGATTTCTTTCCTAAAACCTATCCAAAAACCGGGTGTTTCCTCCCATCTACAACCGACTTTTCCTATCCAAAGTAGGTTTCTTCTCATCTAAGACTACTACCTTTCCTAGCCAAAGCCGGGAACCTCTCCTATAAATACACCTCCTTTGCATACATAATTTCATCAACAAGAATTCACAACACCAAAATTTCAGCAATCCTAGGCAGATTATACACATCCAATCCCGATCCTTTAGGAAACCCGAGATCAAAACTCGTCAAAGACACGAGAGCAAAACTCGTCAAATCCCTTCCCAATTATACATACCATAACTCTCCTATATACATCTTAACGCTCCCGCGCCTAGGCCGCTATTACGAGTTCGTTTTCGAGATAATTTAGCATGTAGGTTAAGGGTGTTACAAATCCCGTTTTCTCCCTTTCTCTCTTCCTTTTTCTCGTTTTTTTTGTCTCTTTCGTCACGTTTTTTTACTTTTATTTATTTCTTTTCTTGTTTCTAATATCGATATTATCGTACTATTTTCAAAAAAGCATTATTTCCTAGGATATGATATCGACTCTATAGTCGAATATCGGATCTGAAGGAATTAGTCAATAAAACCATATTAAAACGCGATTTCGTTGATGCCGAGGTAATGGTCACATGGTCCGAAAAGACTAATTACGACATTACGAAGTGGAGGAATTATTTTCATCTTAATTCAGTCTAAAACGATTTACAAACATCTTTTTCAAAATTCACTCTAAATATTCGATATTGATTCTATAATCAAATATCGAATATGACGAGTATCGAAAACTGAATCGAGTGTAAATCATATTATATTTTCACGCGATTTAGCAAAATTATCGATTTTAAAATAAAAAATAAATTTACGGACAACAATCCATACAGGGGGCACTCGATCGAGTGGCACCCCATAATCCAGGCAGAAGGCTTTTTTCGAGACCACTCGATCGAGTCCCTCAATGACTCAATCGAGTGGCTCCTGGTCTAGCAAAACCGCGAGTCTTTCGGCTATTTCCAAGTCCCGATAAAATTCTTTTAACGACTTCGATTGTCACGTGTGAAGTCCATCACGTGTTCTCTTTTTCAAAGCCATGCATCGTACCATATTCACATCTTATAATTCGTTTATGCTCCGTTATTATCGCAATTGTTGTATCGCTTGTCGCTTTGTATTTCCGGGTGGTATGCCGCTCGTATGTTGTAATCCATTGTCCTAATTCAAAGATGCATTAAACGACGTAGTCAAACATAATTCACACGTTTAGTCAAAACGTTGCTTGCATAACATTCAACTGTCAAACTAACGCGCGTACACGAAAAACGAACGATATCTAAGTAGAGGCCGCTAAGTGCGGGCGGGGTTGGGTGTTCTTTGTGAACTTCCAAACACGTACCCTCACCCCTTACTCAGAACCATGGTTTCCGGATGTCCGAAACCATTGGCATACGAGAGTCATTCAATACACGGTAACCGATAATGTCGGTATCGGTATCGCAATGCAAAGGGACGAACCCCATAAACTCTGAAATTGGAATGGGCCGTACTCTGTGGACGGCCCACCACGATATAGAGTGGGTTCGAACGGTCCCGAACTCCCACAAAGTTCGATGGCGACTCCAACTTCGATTTAAATTTCAATTCGAGATCCATCTCACACGAGATTCATTCGCTGCCCCAAACCTGCGCGTGGCCGCGTCGGGGTGGACCTATGTCATGTCCACAGACACTAGCCACTCTTTCAATTAAACTGGAAACTTCATCATCATTTAACTCGTTGAATTTTATCTCGGATGAAAAGATGATTAAGTTTCGATGGCGAGGAAGCAAAACCTTGAAGAAAGGTCGAAGTGGTTAGCCAAAGTGGGATTCCATGGATTGGACAAGCTCTCAATAAACCCTTAAACCTATCCCAAGCCTCACTCAAACGCTCAAACACGCCTTGTTCAAAGCTAAGAATCTCATCTTTAAACTTGGCTATCTTCGAGGGAGGGAAAAATTTCCCAAGAAATGCAAGGGCTAGTGGGTTCCAAGAGGTGAAGGTGTTAGGATGGTGTGAGCGCAACCATCTCTTAGCTTCATCCTTAAGAAAAAAGGGAAACAATATAAGCTTAATGGTATCAAGGGGCACTCCATCCCTTTTAAACACACCACACAAGTCCACAAAATTTTCAAGAAGACTATAAACATCCTCACTGTCAAGTCCATGAAAGGCATCCCGCTCCACCAAATCAATATAATATGGCTCAATATCGAAGCAAGGACCCTCGAAAACACCAATGTTAATAGGTGAGGCAAACAAGTCAGGATCTGGTCTACTATGATCAGCAAGAGAAGGCATTATAGATAAGAAGACGAAAGAAGGATCAAGAAAAGTGACAAAAGAACAAAAACACACAACTATATACAAAACAAATAGCAACTAATATCTAAACAAACAATGAAAGGCTAATTCCGAAACCAAACTAAAACAAATATCTAACTGAGCACCGTCCCCGGCAACTGCGCCAATTTGACGGACGGGGATTTGTCGCGAATCCCGATCAATCAAAATAAAAACCAACTAATCCTAAACTTGGGTAGTCGAGGGTAAGTTGGGTCGAATTCCATAGGGACGGTCTAGCTAGATAAGTGTCTCGGTCAAGCTAAGGTATTAGTCAAAGGAAGAGATATGTTGTGGTTTGAAAAGATGTCTAAACTAACGAGCTAAACAAATCAAACAAACAAATGAAATAAATACCATAGAATGGGCTAGGGTCAAGGTCAATGAGGTAGTCTCAAGGAAGTTATCGGAGTTCACAAACGAGTCGACTATGGTCGGTAATTGGGAAGATAAAAGGTCTCTCTCGAGTCTCTATCTACCCGGGGCGGTCCTAATAACGGGCTCTCGCACTTACTACTAGGTCGACCCAACCCAAAGAAAGCTCAACAAAATATAATTCACCTATTGCGGCCAAGACAAGCAAACCAAATAAAAATTGCAATCAATGGGGAACACCAACAATAATAGACAAAGTTCTTAACTCACAACAAGACCCACAAAATGAGACTAACCAAGCTTTCCATAACCCTAGAAATTAACTACTCAAACATGAATAAAAGTAAATTAATTAAGTTACCCATTACTCTAATCATAATATAAAACATTAATAACTAATAAACATGTAAACTTTAAACTAATTAAGCATAAAATAATCTAAAACTAATAAACAATAAAGATGAACAATAATGAAAAGAGAAAAAATTGTACCAAACTTGAAGGAGAATTGAATAAATGAAGGAGGATAGAGTGTAGATAGAATGACCCAAACTAATCTATATATATAATAAAAAGGCAAGTCTTTTTACATCCCTTTACACTATTCAGTCTTTTTACATCCCTTTACACTATTAATTATTTTATTATTTTATATATTAATTGTTATCGTTAAAGTAAATTAACACATGTTATTATTAAATTAATTTAAACAACAATAATTTACATTATAATTTTATAAATTACATATTAATGTTGATTACTCTGCTAGAAACTTTCATCGATCTTTATAAATTGGATATTTTTTGTATAAAATGTGAGAGACTTTATATATATGTTCTCCATACCCTAAAGTCACAAGCTCTATCGATTCTTTATTAGTTACAACAATCAACAACATTATTTTGTCACTTTATATTTTTCATTATTATTTATTATAATAATTGCGTTGCGTTGACAATTTGTATGATTTTATACAAAAGTATACTGCGTAATACATATGGACTACTGTGATAACATAAAGAGTTAACGCCCTTCAACCCTTCTAACGACACGCCCCTTCACACATAACAACCAAAAATCAACCCCACCTATAATAAAAAGGCAAGCCTTTTTACATCCCTTTACACTATTCATTCTTAAGTGAATATGAGAAAGCCACATCATCATTCTTAAGTGCATATGAGAAAGTCACATCATCATCATTCAATATTCAATGAGAAAATGTGTATACCTTTTAAATTAAAAGCAAATAAGTGCATACTAAAATACTAAATAGTACGTTATTATTGTTATCGTTAAAGTAAATTAAGACATATTATTATTAAATTAATTTAAACAACAATAATTTACATTATAATTTATAAATTACATATTAACGTTGATTACTCTGCTAGAAACTTTCATCGATCTTTATAAATTGGATATTTTTTGTATAAAATGTGAGAGACTTTATATATATGTTCTTCATAGCCTAAAGTCACAACCTCTATCGATTCTTTATTAGTTACAACAATCAACAACATTATTTTGTCACTTTATATTTTTCATTATTATTTATTATAATAATTACGTTTCGTTGACAATTTGTATGATTTTATACAAAAGTATACTGCGTAATACATATGGACTACTGTGATAACATAAAATGTTAACGCCCTTCAACCCTTCTAACGACACGCCCCTTCACACATAACAACCAAAAATCAACCCTACCTCATATTACCATCAATGAGGCAATAATATACCCTCCACCCAAACTCCAATATATACAACTACCTCTCACAAAAGCAAACTCAAAATAAATTCGATAAAAAAACATAAAAAAATAAAAATAAAAAATTGTGACTTCTAATAAACGAACCTACTAACTTTATATTCAAAATGTTGTATTCATTTAGATCTCCAAAATTTAAAGCAATATGGTATTAAAATTGTGACATCATAATGGTTAACACAATGATAAAAAAAATTCCACGTAAAACTTTTATTTACAAGAGTGTAACAATTTCTAACCATAGTGTTTAACTAAAAAAATGTTCATTATGGAAAAGTTTAATAGAAGTATTGAATGTACCATTGACATATAGTTAATTTTGGATAAAAAAAATACTCAATGTTCAATTAATTAATTCACGTTTTTTATACTTTAATTGTTAAACCTATATTACATGAATATCTTGGTTTATGCAAAAATTGATACCAACATGTTGTCTGTTTATATACCGAAACATATAAATAAGATTTCGCGTCATATGTTGTTGCATGTTGGTGCAAATGACATTCCTACACGAAAAATTCTGAAGAAAATTAGATCGTGTTTAAGTGTGAGCTTATACAACTTATTTACAATAATACATCCGTGATTTTCACGGGTAACAGGCGAAAATGTAAAAATACAATTGTTCCCAATAATAAATATTATAGAAATCCCGTGCATTGCACGGGTCAAAAAACTAGTTAATACTTAATATCAATAAAATTAGCTAAAAACTACTGAAATTAAAAAAGGTGAAGAGAGGAAAACAAGGGACTAAAGCTGTTGTCTACTCTACTTTCTACTCTACTCCTACGGCGTGTTGCTGCTGCGTGCTACCTTACGGACCTCCTTTTTCTTCTTAACTCTCACTCCCCTCCTCTTTAATCTCTTCCCATGCTACGTGTGACCTCACTCTCCAGCCCACCAACAACCCCTAATTATTTTTCTCTCCATAATGGGCCGGCTATTGGTGTTTTGGGCCCCCTTCACCTTGGTTCAGCAGTTGCTGCTTTGTAGCTTGATTTCGACCCATGAACTGATGGCATTGAGTCTTGCTCTCTTCTACAAACTCTTAGTTCTTGAACTTAGCTTTCCAACGCATTTTGAATCACTTAATTCCAATGTCGTATGAGTGGGATATCATCATTTTAAGATAGTCCGATTAAGTAGGCCTTTGACTATTGCTTGAACCGCTTTGTTCATTGACTGACCCAGTTTTACTCGGTTATTCCCGAAACGGTACCTATAAAATACAAACGAGACAAAGCAGTACCAAATTCTCGAGAAATAACATTTATTAAGATAATTATTACTAAGACGGTAATTAACACTTAATATCGTATAAGAACATAAAATGAGATATAATAACAATTAAACACACAAAATCGGGACAAATATAGATCTAAATATGGGTCAAATAATCACTAAAATGACGATTATCACTCTTAGTCGCCATGAATTTTTCCCTCCATGCCGAAGCCAGTGACGTAGGCAACGGTCAATGCTCGGATGGATATGGCTGCCTAAACCTCGTCTAGGGTGGCACTGCCAATGAGGGCGTTGTAAGTTGACCTTGCGTCCACCACTACAAAGGATGCCCGGATATTTCTGGCCGCTGACCCTTCCCCGAACGTGACCGGAAGTTCAATTACACCCATTGGGAGGATACCTGCGCCACTGAAACCGTACAGGGATCCCGGGGGCAGGTTTGAGATGTCTTTTCTCTAAATTCATTTTTTAAAATGCTTCCTTGTACAGCAGGTTAGTGTACGCCCCGGTGCCCACCGTACACTTTTTCACTATGTGGCTATTGATGACCAGTGATAGGACCAGAGGGTCACTGTGTGGGTACACCACCCGACTTGCATCTTCAGGGGTTATACTGAGGGTCAGAGCGGTCGGACTTCCGGTTCTCTCTGGATAGCAGATCTGATTTCGGAGCTCACGAAGTTGTCGTTTTCGTCCCCTACGACTTATTTGACAGCCGTCGTCACCTGATACTACATGAATGATCATTCGATCTTGCCTTGACCCCTCTGGCTTTTCAGCCGGTGTTTTCTGATTCTTGTTTCTGGCAACATAATTGGACAACCATCCATTTCTGATGAGATTTTCTATTTCATCCTTCAGATGCTGACATTCCTTGGTCGTATGACCAATATTGTCGTGGAAAGTGCAGAATTTCTTTGGGTTGCGTGGCTTATTAGGATGGTTCCATTTTACCACCTCCTTTTTAAGCTCAAATATCTCAGCTCTCGACTTGTTGAGGGTGGTGTAGCTGTCAAACTTTGGTTGATATGGTACGTGTTCCTTTCTTGTGGTACCACTTTCCTCTGTACTCTGCTTTCCAGCTGACTCTCCCCTGCCGCGCCCACCCTGCGGTGCCCCCTGGGGTCAGTTAAACGCTATGGGGGTATCCGGCAGGCTGTGGTACTCCTCATGAAGCATGAAACCCTCAGCTATTTTTTGGCCCTTAGCCAAGGATTTTGGCTGGGCTCGAATGAGCTGGTTCTTCATCTCTCCAGGCAATAGGGAGTTGGTCAGGGCATACGCTGCGGTGGGGTCGTCAATCTCCCTTACCTGATGGAAAGCCAGGTCAAATCTCTTGAGATATTCCCTGATGGACTCGCCCTTCTTTTGTTTCAGAGTCATCAGATCAAAGCGTGTGAGCCTGCGCCTCTTGTTCCCAGCATACTGGTCTGGGAAGATTTCTGCCAGTTCCTCAAAGGCATAAATTGATCCTCGAGGCAAGTCCCAAAACCACCCCTAGGTCAGCCCTACTAGGGTCGTCGGGAAGATTTTGCACCACGTGGCATCGTCGGCGTCATACATTCCCATGTGGCTCTCATAAGCAGCCAGATGATCCTCAGGGTCTGTGGTTCCGTCAAACTTGACCGTAGGCATTTTTATCTTTGGAATGGGACAACTTTGAACGTCTGGATGGAGCGGCGTTTTGGTAAGCCTGCACAAAATTTTTGATCGTCTCCATATCGAGTGGTAACCGTTGTCATCCCATTTCCTAGGGGTCGGTACCTTAGCGCTTAGGGAGCGATGTCTGGGCGTGTGCCTGCTCATTAGTTTGTTCTCTCTTACGGGGGACTGATGTCGGAAACAGGGTCGCTTGTCGCGAGGCGGCTGGGGGGGCTCGGCCTCCAGGCTCCTGGTTTGATGATGCCTTTGCTCAATTGGTTGGCCCTGGTTGAGCCTTGCCTGCATACTCTTCGACAGTTCAGGTGCCTTTCGCTGCTTCTCAGCTAGAATTAGTCTGTCGAACACCTCGGTCTGCTTCGAACCTAAGCGCGTTGAGACGGGTTCTTTTTGCTTCAGTCGTTACCGCATTTCCTGTGACATGGTACCTTTCTTTGCTGACGCTGTCGATTCAATAGTGTGGACAGATCCATCCTTCTGTTGAGGCTCTGGCTCCTGGGCATTGGCCAGCAAACGCTTCTTGGCCTGGACATACCCCCTGGCAGCCATTTTTGCCTTCCTCTGGATTCTCCTAGCGGCGGTTCGCTTGCTTCCCCCGGCATCCGTATAGTCAGTATACCGCAGGTGCCTGAGGGTTGTAGCTAATCCGCCTACCAGGTCTTCTGGAGTGACTGGTTTATCGAGCATTACTGAGAAGAAGGCGGTAGCCTACTTGGCCTGGGCGGGAGTGAGCTCTAGGCTTAGACCTTGCTCTATCTCCTGCCCCCCCCCCCCACGGCTGTCGTGCCCTTGCTCGAGGTAACGCGAGGAGCAGCCTGCCCGCCTCCCCGGAGAGTGGCGGCAGGTGCAACCTCTCGTGGTGTGATAGGCATGTCGTACCGGGGAACAATCATCTGTCCCGTCGGATCGGTACCCTCTTCAGTTTATCCAATTTCATCCATCTTCTGATGGCTTTTCGCTCTTTTGAGGATTTCTAGCTCAAGTTATCCCCACAGACGGCGCCAAATTTTTCCGTTAGGAAACAATCACACCCGAATCAGATTCAGATCTTAGTTAGATTTAGATTCTCCTTGGATCTAGCTTGATCCTCACGCCTCACTTTTCCTCTCCTCTAGTGGTCGGACTTTTCCGGCAAAAGGGGCCTGTAACCTGCACAAGGAGCGCACAGGGCCTCGGATGTGTCCGAGGAAACCCTCTCCGATGCCTAAGTGAGTCCATGTATGCGCTTGATGAACCTTATTCGTGAGGAATAAGGTGGCGTACGTTTTATAGAGTGAGATCAGTCTAGTGAGAGAAAGTTAATTACCCCCTTATGAAGGAAAATAAGGAGGTATTTATAGGTTTCAACAAGAGAGAAATAGAGACATGTGGAGGCGTGGCCCCCACGCATTCCCTTTTACCTTAGGCTTGATTAGGTGGGCCTGCCTCACCCAGCTTGGGGTCGGCGAGGTAGGCTGCTCCGAGGTCAGGAAAGCAGAGGGGATCCCTTCCTCTAGAGGGCCGCAGGAGGGCTCGGCTTGGGTGGTTGAGGGCTGGGCCTCAGGTTGTGGACCTGATGGGACTTTTCAGAGATGCCCCAGAGGGCTGAACGGTCGGATCTTACCAGTGATCCACGCGGCAGACTATTCCAGGGCTCAGATTTCTACCAGGGCCGGGTCAGACCCACAGGTAACTGGCGGGTGACCTGGGTTGAGCAGCTGACCCCATCAACTTGTATAACTTGTACTTCATTTGGCTCTTCAAAATAACTTTCTTCATTTGGAATACAAGAGCTAGAATCATGGCCATAATTGCCACAATGTTCACATTGAACTTCCCATGTTATTTCTTGTTTAGATGGTGATGGTTGCCTTGTTGGAACACTCCCTTGAATTTGGTACATGCCTCTAGGAGTTGGTTTAGAGTTAATGGCATCCATTTTCTTTGTCAATTCTTCAATTCTAGCTTCAAGTTTCAATTCATTGGAACTCTTAGAAGAGTTCACTTTGACTTTCTTCCTAGAATCCCTCGATTGACCCACTCTAGAATCACTCTTTGCCATCTTTTCAATAAGACTTTTAGATGTCTCATCGGTAAGGGAAGAGAAATCTCCTCCGGCTGCCGAGTTGAGGTTTTTCTTGGTTTTCGATGAAAGGGTGTTATGAAATGTTTGGGCTGTTAGCCAATCGGGTATTCCATGGTGAGGGCATTTGCGGAGAAGATCTCTAAATCTCTCTCAAGCCTCGCTTAGGCTTTCAAGTTCATCTTGCTTAAAAGTTTGTATCTCCATGCGGTATTGGTTAACCTTTGACGGTGGATAATATTTCTCCAAGAAGGCATTGGATAATTGAGCCCATGTTGTAAATGTGTTATCCGGATGGCCATGAATCCATCTCCGAGCTCCATCTCGCAATGTCTTAGGGAATAATTGTCGGTGAAGTTGACATGATGTTAGCCCATTTAATCGGGCCCCGAATAATTTCTCTTTGAATGATGCAATATGTTCTTGGGCATCTTCTTGGGAAAAACCATGAAAGGTGTCTTGTTGAACCGCATTTGTTAAAGAAGCTTTTAATTCATAATTCTCGGGAATTTCCTCGAAGTCGACCGGTGATGGAGTCTCTTCATGTGTAAGTTGGGAATGAGATCCTAAGGTCGCCATTGGTTGAGGTGGTAGTATATTTGAAGGGGTTTGATTTTGATTTTGTTGTGGAGTTCTTGGTGATGGTGGGGTTGGTGGTGAATTTTGTGAAGTAGAAGATGTGGAAGTGTTATTTGGTGTAAGAGGTTTATATAGTAGAATGGGATTTTAATTTGGTGGCTATAGTGAAGGATGTGGAATGATAGTGGTTGAGTTATTTCCCTGAAATCGTAAAGCTCTAAATGTCCTCTCTGGCTCCGGATCGAACAACAAGGGCGATGATGTATTCCCGGGCATAAAACTCAACAAACGATAAGTCTTCTAGCACCTATCGGTACTAGGGAAGAGGGAAAAAATAAAATTAAAGCAATCAACCAAACACAATAAACTAAAACTCAATTAACTATCGCCGTTCCCCGGCAATGACGCCATTTTGATCGCGCCCAAATCTGGATCAGTCGTTAACGATAGACAGAGGATCAAACAATATTTATGAGACTCGCAAATAACACAAAAATAATTATATGTAGTCGTGGTAAGTCGAGGTCGGTCCACAGGGAAAGTGGTGCTAATCGAGTAGGAGCTAAGCATTTGGGATCTAATGGGGGGTTTAAGTCGAGTCTAAACTAGAATACAATAAACAACGAGGAATAATCAATAGGGAAAAGGTGTTAGGGGGAGTTGGGAATCGGAAGTCGGGTTCTATGAGTCTCGGATTTATGGGTCGGTCACAAAGTCAATAAAGGGAGAATGCCACCTTTCGATTTCTTTCACCCAACTTATCTAAATCCCGCTTTCGCGGCGAAAAAGGGTAAGTCTCAAGTCAAGGTAATTTCTACCCCGGATTTCCCGACAACAGTAAGTCTCTAATCGAGGGATCTCTTACCCCGGGTTTCTCCAAATGATAGAAATGAGTCAAGGTCAATATAGTTGGCTGTGTAACACCCCTGATTTTATAAATTAAATTAAATTAAAGTTATGTTCATATTTTTATTTTGTTTACGATTTAACTCGTAATTCTTTAAATTATTATAAAACGAATGTTTCGTTTAATTGTTTCAAACTCCTAAAATTCTATTTGTCTCGAAAACTCTACTTATATTTAAAACATATTTTTATTTCTGTTTCTGTTCATTTTATACGTTTAATTTAATTCTTATCGAAAGTCTATTTCGGCGATTTAAATTCTAAATTCTTTTTATTTATTTATATTTAAGCTCGAATTTCTATTTTCGGCTCAAAGCTAATTTATTTTAAGTTTCGTCAAAACATCTATTACCTTTTCTCGAGGAATCAATTTAATTCACTTTATCGAAGATTTATTATTTATCGTCTACTTCTATAAACTTCATTTTCATCTCGAATACGTTCTTTACTCATTTTATTAGACGACACGATTATTTATTCATTTTATTGACTTGATTTTAACTTGAATTTGTGGGCCAGTCAACTTATCGTTACGGAATTCGTCTCCTACACGATTCATTTAATTAATCCGTATTTTTTTAACCACTCTTATTTGGCTGATTCATTTCCCCTGTCCACCTCTACGTTCATCCCACTTATTACGTTCTTCCCCTCTTCCTTATTTTGTTTCATTTTCACCGCTTCACTTTTCAACTCTCCCTTCATCCATTTCATTTACCTTCTCCTTTCCCCTGATCTGCTGCGCACCGTCTTCTTTACCTTCAATATTCACCCATCGATTTCTGGGTCCTGCGACCTGCGTGGGTGCGTGCTTTGTTCTCTGCCAGCATCTTCCTTCGTATAACTCTATCTACAACAAACACCTCTATCTCTCATCCTTGCTATCGTATTTTTGTCTTTTCAATCATGACTGCTACCCCTGCTATTCTTTCACCGTGTTTGGCACAAGGGTTTTAATTTAAACCTTTTCCTTCTCCTTCTTTTGTTCATTTTACTGATGCTACTTTTCGATCCCCTTTCTTCTTCTTCTGCGCTTTGTTGGTGCTGCTGCGTGTTGTTCGTCTTCTTTTTCCTCTCCTTCGTTCTGCCTGTTGTTGTTGTTGTTGTTGTTGTTGTTATTGTTGTTGTTGTTGTCATTGTTTTGGTGCGTTAGTCCTTGCATCGTAATTGGTGCCTTATGCGTTCTTCTTATTCTCGTCCCCTCTTCGATGCTTTTCTGCCATGTTGTCATTGTTGCTGCTCGTCACTGTTATTGTTGTTGTTCTTGTCGTATCGTCGTCGCTGTTTGTTGTCGATATTCGATGTCGTTTGTTCCTCTATCCTTCTTATTCTTTTCTTCTTCTTACATTGATCTATTGTTTATGTTGCTGATTCTCGGTGTTGCTGTTGTTACCCCCGTGTTTGCTGCTGTTTTGCTTGGTTCCGATGTCTATTGCGGTGTCGTCATGTGTTTCATGGCTGTTGTTTGTATTTGTGCTACTGCCTGTTTTACGTTCTTCTTCTCCTTCTGTTATCATTATTATCCAGCATATCATAGGTCTCAGTTTCAAATCCTTTTATGCCTAGTTTTGATATAGACCCCTTCTTCCTCTCTGTTTTCCCTTGTCACGTTTCCATGTCATCTCTAGTTTTCCTACTTTCTTTTATACCGACTCGTTTGTTTCCGTTTCTGTGTCCCGGTTTTTGTCGGAGCCTGCTGAGTCAAGAAGAATAAGTGCCTAAGATGACCTTAGACTCGGGAGTGGAGCTTGGACTAATTAGGCAGATATTTGCTTTGAAGTTATCGATTAGACTTGAGGTAACTTTAGGACGTTACTCAATTTTAAATCGTATGTTTGAGTAGTAGTATGTAGTAAATATTTTAATTTCGGTTTTCTAATTTTAGCTATTTATTATTTGCTAATAATATATATTTTTTAAAATTGTGTACCTTATAAATATTTTACAACTTTCGATATCGTTTTATAAATCGTTAGTATTTTATTATTTAGAATCGTTATAATATTGTGTTGCTTATCATGACACTAGTAATTAAATAATATCGATTTCATATTTTCATCATATTTCGTTAATTTCTAAAAAAAATTAACTCAAAATCGTATTTTAATACAATAATCGAGATTTGAGGACTTGTTAATTAAATTAATTTCGTCCTACAACTTATATTAATAAATGAGAAAATAGTCGCTTTTGTTTTAAATATAATCAAGACTATTTTCACTAATAATCTCTTATTTATTTCCGATTGACTAGTTTTAGTAAAATCCGTATTATTTATTAATAAAAGCTATTTGTTAAAAATAATTTGAAATCTTTGTAAATCTCATTTCATTTGTAAAACTCGTTGACTCAATTAATTTTGATATCGTTTTTCTTAAAACATATCTTTTCTAAAATTTATTGTTTTAACTCGATTTCCTAATTATTTATAAAAATACTATATATTGACTTATTATATTTTATTTGTATTTTGAGTAACGAATTTAGAAATATATTAAATTTATGATAACGACGATAATAATAAAATGTTAATTTCGTTAGAAATGCAATTTTTATATGTTTCACTTATTTTAATCACTTACGTATTTTCTATAACAATATTTCTATTTTAAATAAGTTTCTAAAATTAATAAGTTTCTATTTATAGAAAGTTTTCCCTTTTAATATGAATGTTTATTCCTTTTATTTTCATGTTATTATAATGATTATATCTTTTATTTATATCGATAATGACTTGTTTTGGAGCTATGGAATAAAGATTAGAGTAATATAGTCTGAGATGTACGTTTTTGCTATCAACTTTAAGGTTGGTGTGTCTTTATGGGGCACATTGGTTGTTGAACTGAGCATGGTTTGTGTTCAGGAGAGTGTATGCATGAATCGTGCCCTTAAGCTAGATATCGCATCGTGTTAGTCGCCGTCAGTTGAACTGGATACATTTGGTGTCCAGGAGGGGTGTATACTACTTAAATCAGGACCTCGCTGCACGCAGTCCTGTTATAGTTGAGTTGCCTAGTTAGAGACTAGAGTCTGTTATGAATTAAGTCTACAGTTCTCGAAGCTATAGTTTCCAGTATTATCCTAGTGAAAGTCTAGCCTTGTGCACACTGATCGAATTTCCATAACGCCAGTTTTGAATATTATTATTTATCTATTGATTTTTTATTTGCAGGTTGGCAAATGTTTTAAGTTTTCTCCGAAAACTTATTTTTATTATATCATTTTAATGTTTTCCATTTTAACTATTTGGATATAATAATACTATTATTTTTCCATATGATATAATATAGTTGGGAGAATGTCCGAGTTACTCCCCACTGACGTGGCTGTTATGTTTATAACATGACAGGTATTTGCTGCTTGGTTTTGGGTGTGAGCTAGCGATCGTGGATCCTACTCTTTCTTCATTCACAAGTTATGGATTTGTATAAACCTGTTTGGAGAATTTTCTTTTTAGCCATTTGTATTGACTTACCATTTCCTTTAATAAAATAGAGTTTGTCAGTGTTTTAATCCCAACTCTACAGTGTTTCCGTCACTGTATTGCGTTAGAATTTCTAGGGGATTACAGGCCGGACTAAGTCAACAATGACACAAAAACCTCAAGTAAGATAGATCAACAAACATGCAACCAAACCACAATTCCTTAATTCATATTACCGAAGATCTTCCTCCCTTAACCCCCTACCAAGTAAACTACTCACAATTCATGAAGAAAACTACAAGAGCACTAACAATGGAGAAAATAACAAGAACATGCATAATGATGAAAACAAGAGGAAATAAAACTAAGACAACGAAGAAAATTACGATCAACAAAAGAAACTACAAGGCGATCTAAAAAGTAACAACGCAAGTAAAATAGATGAAAACGATACAATAATGAAAGAGCAATATTAAATCTAATCTAGAGATGAGGGAGAGAAAGAGGAAGAGAAATATACCAACAATGGAGGAAAATGACAATAAAGAAGATGAAGATTGCATAAAAATAAAGAAGAAGCCTTGATGAAGAGGACAATGGATTTGTCACTAATCCCTTGATAATCTCTCAAGAACTTCAAGATTAAAACTAGAATTCTTACGAAAGCTTGAATCTAAAGGATGAAGATTGATAAAAACTATGAATATCTAACGACTTTCTATATAAGCTAATGAATGATGAAGGATGCTAATGAAAATGATCTAAATCTAATGGAGAATTTTTGTAGTCTAATGTAGTGTAATCTAATATATTGTGCATCTAACTAGGTTAGCTATATATATAGTACTCCAATAGCTTAATGGATCCTTAAACCAAAGCCCAAATCCAACATTTGCTCCATTAGTGAGACTTTTGCCAAATGATTCTTCATATGGTGAAACTTCACCCTGCGAATATCAACCACATACGAACCAATACCGTCGGGTGAAACTTCACCCGGTGGTTTCACTCGGTGAACTTTCTTCCAGATTTTGCATTTGGGGACTCTTTACTGTCGGGCGAAACTTCACCCGATGGGTGAAAGTTTCGCCCGGTGGAGAAAGTTTTCTGAAGATCTTCAGGGAGGTCGAAATGTCGTCGGACGAAACTTCGCTCGGTGGTATCTCATCGGGTGAAACTTTCACCTGATGGTTTCCTTACTTCTTTTTTGGTCTCGCTCTTCGTTGTTTGATTGGATTGCTTGAGCTTTTAGTTTTGTGTGTTGCTTTTCGGACGGTATTCCACTCTCTTCTGCTTCTGGAAGCTCGGTCATGCTTTGGGCGTCGAATCCTATCAAAATAGATATAAAAACTACCAAAAATACGTGAAATGCGCAAGAGAGACGCTAATGCGAGAAAGACTAAAAATAGTGCGATAATCGCTTTCTAATCTCGCAAAACGGAGGAAAAACGAGTATAAATGGGAGGAAAAACGGTCTAAATTTAGCACACATCAAGCGCACCCAAAGGGTAAGGGAAAGGAGAAGATGGACCGGTAGGACCCAGCCATTAGTACTATGTTATATTATTCGATATTATGTAGCGTATTAGTACTAGTTTTTCTAGGGTCTTGCTTGACACGTTGTCTTGTTTCCGGGGTACCCGGATAATGGATTCTTGATGTAAAGGTCTCGACAAAGGCTCGATTTGTTTAATGTTGCATTGATAAGAAGCACACATTTTTTGCGTTTATTATTTTAATTGTGGCTCGCAACTCGATTTTTCATCTTGCCCGGAGTGCCCTTTCGGGTTTTCACTCCGTCCTCGACTCACCTTTTGTTTTTTTTGTTTTTTTGCTTTTGTGGTTTTTTAACGACGGCTCGCAACTCGATTTTTCATTTTGCCTGGAGTGCCCTTCCGACTTTTCACTCCGTCCTCGGCTCGTCGTTTAGTGTGCTTCGTCATTGTAATCACTCGTTAATCGGAGCGCATGATGGGTTCCGATTTGCGCATGAATCGAACAATCGATTTTGTTAGTTTTGGTTGTACCCTCAAGGGGGCTGCCTACGTGTCCGTGGATAGACGGAATCAAACCATGTTCGTAGTTCGTATGATGCGAGTGATTTTGTGCTTTAGACTCGTTATGCTAATTATCGGTGCGTGTTTAGAGTGTTTTTGCTCGGGTGTTCACCTTAATTGAAAAATAAGGTGAAGTGATCGGGTGTGACCCCTTGAAAGTGTTTAGGTCAAGGCAACTGGTTTGGATGAGATACCGTGTTTAGGTCAAGGCAACTGGTTTGGATGGTTTTGGGATGTGGAGCTAGGTAGTAAGTGGTTTCAATGGATCAAAATATGGAGTTGATTTTTTTGGAGTCAAGGCTATGAGGTTACGGTTTCGTAATGTGGTAGGAATGAGAAGTTGAGTAAAAATGACTCAAGCACCAATCGGGCGGGACGTAAATTACGTGGGCTCCGATTTCCATGTCTGACCCTAATGGGGGTTGGGATTATCCTATTGAGCCTGAATCGTCAAATTTCGGTCTGTCTTTCAACAAGTGTCTCGGGAAGGCCTTAAGGGTTGTACCTTAGGAAGGCTGAAATTTAGTGTTAGCTTACCTAGTCTGTTCTTTTTTTACATTTTTTGTTCGGACTTGTATTTGAAATTGAGTTGAATGATTGAGATTTCATTTTGACCATTGAGCTTGGTCTCGATCGTCTCGTATCATTGAATCAGGCCGGGTTGTTTGGCCTTGGTTTCCTTATTTTCTTTGGCTCCTTATGGCCATTTTAGACTTTTGGTCAGACTAGCATCTGTGGAATGGATTGGTCGGTCTTTGTTCATGGGATGTTTATTGTAGGGAACAGGTTTGCCTTCCGTCTTTGATCACAGGTTTAAGAGACTATCTAGATTTGTCACAAGATTCAGTAATGCTTGTTCTAGTGGGTAGTTATATATGTGGCTTTCTATACCAGACATGGAATAGGTATAGGAGAACACGGAATCTCGATTCTTGTAATTCCTTGTTGTTTTGAGGAGTTGATAATTGCATGGCAAGTTATCTAAACGTGATTAGTCGTAAGCGAATGTATTTGTATTATTGTTCAAATCAAGCATTGTCGAGGCTCGTAAGAGGATAATATATAAAGAGAAACGCTTTTATTGATAGCTAGAAACGCTGCGTGAATAGGACTTATGAGGTCGGGACAATCCCCCAGCACCTCTGACTCGACATAACAGTGATGATAGAAGGGAAATAATAATAATAATAATAATAATAATAATAATAATAATAATAATAATAATAATAATAATAATAATAATAATAATAATAATAATAATAATAATAATAATAATAATAATAATAATAATAATAATAATAATAATAATAATAATAATAATAATAATAATAATAATAATAATAATACTATGACTTGACCCTACTATGACATTGACCTAGGCTTAGATACTAATGAAATCTTCTAGAGATGTGACCCGTGATGGGTGTTCTGGACTTGTTTCGATTGATGGACTATCGAAGGGTTTGAAACAATTCGTGACAACCACTGATGTCTCTATCTCTCCCTCGGAGTTTTTGAAGGTGAAATCCGCCTTTTGTCATTTCGAGAGAGGAAATATTCTTTCCTTGATCATGTTTTGGATCACATGCTTTAGTGCAAAGCATGCTTCGGTATCGTGTCCATTACCTTGGTGAAATAGGCAATAGGCATTAGGACTCCATTCTTTGCTTCGTCGATTGGTGGGTTCGGAGTTGGACCCGTAGGCAAGAGTAGTCCTTGATCGACCAAATGTCTGAGAGTGTCGGTGTAGGATGAGTTAATTTTGGTAAACTTCCTCCGTGACATCTCTACTTTGTTGGATATGGCTTTACAAGGCCATGAGGTTTTTCCCGTATTAGTCTTAGGAAGGTTCGACCGTGCGGAACATTCGGATGATCTACTTGGAGTAAGCTCCCAGATTTGGTAATCACTCGAATTTGCATCTGTTTCGCTCTCTGTGTCTCTACTTTCTAGGAAATCGAGGCGACTATTAATTTGGCGAATAGAGGAACTCAAACGGGTTACCGAAGCATGGACATTGTGAACCAATTTGGTTAGGGTGTTGACATCGTTGCGGATGTTCTCGATGGCGTTTGAATCCGTGGACATGTTGGAGGATAGCTCTATAGAATAAGACTGGAGATCAGAATGGATCCACTAGACAATGTAAAAGACTTGAGGAATGCTCGTAGGTGAGCGACACGGAATTGAGACCCTTGATTCACGCGTGCTCGCGGTCATCAGATTTGGGACCCAGGTGCTTTAGACATTTGGTGTATTCGGCGAGACATACCTAATGGACTCGGATCTCTAGGACGAGATGATTTGACACAAATCTCCCGGTGAGATTTAGAGAGGACTCTCGAGATGAGCTAACCCAGAAATGTAAGACCTCGAACGGAGGTGACCTTAGTAACTAGCACAGACAAATAATCACACGGTTGTACGACGTAAGGAATTGATCTCGATCCTGGCTAGGAATCTAAGGGTTTAGATGTTCTCGAAAAAATGGATGAGTTTTGAAGAGAGTTTTCGAAAGTTGAAGTTTTGAAATCGATATTACGATGGTCAAATGACATCGTTTGTGGCATGTCGGATATTGTTGCTATGCGGATGTCAAGAGTTCATGAGTTGAAGAATTGACGATAGCGAATGTGTGAACTGTGATTTTGTAAAAATACAGTTGTAGAAGAACCGGTTTTGAAGATATGTAAAAATCGTGGGGTTGCGGTGTTATGTTAGGAGTTCGATATTTGCGGTGTAAAGGGTGTTTGTAAGAAAACACTATGTCCGTGGCGGTGCTTTGAAAGTGTAGGCAAATTCTTGTTACAGAATTTTAGTGGTGATAATGTTTTTTGAATTTTTTTTGAAAACGAATGAATGTGTGACCGTGTTCGATGCTTTTATCCCATTGATTGGAATTTTGGCGATAGTAACTGTTGGGTTTGTGATGATGACTTAGCCTATTTAATATGTGTTTTCTTAGTTCAACTTTTCGGGTTATGCTTAATCGAAAATTAGTTGATGAATGTTGAGATTGATCGTTTGAAGATCAAGACGAGAAGCCCAAAGAATCAAGAACGTCAATGAGTGTCACGATGTAAAGATAAGAGTATTTTGATACCTTGTAGTTAGTTCTATGTAACTAGCCAACCCAACTGTTTGCAACAGCTTGGTTGACTGTTACTTCTGTTCGACACCCTTTCAAAAGGAAAACATTTCAAACCTCAAAGCTTTTATCCTTTAAATATTTTCAAAAATGACTTTTAAGTTTGTAGTGGTGAGCAAGCAAGGGTTTTTGTTTGATCAAAACGTTTTCCCAAATAATCCCCAAAAGTTAAGGTTGTAAAGCTTTTTACCAAACACCAAAAGAGCTCTCTCTCTCTCTCTCTCTCTCTCTCTCTCCCTCACCCCCCCCCCCCAGTTTACCTCAAAAGTGGTGTTTGTCTTGTTCTCATGGTTTCAACCATGAGCCTCATCCTCTTCTTTTGTTTGGAAAACTCTTAACTTGCTTTCCTTGTTTCACCTCCTCAAGATTGTCTTCTTCATGTCTTCTTGATAAGACCAACCCTTTTGCTTATCCCTAAAAGTGTTGACTTCTGAGAAAGCATCAATCTTGTTTTTGCGCCTCTATAAAAAGAAGATGCTCACCACACTTATCACTAAAAACTTTTCAGCTAAATATCTCTCTTTGCAAATAGTCACTTAAATTTTCAAAGTAAAGAAAAATCTTTGCAAAATATTTTCAAAAATCACAGTCGAACGAACTGCTACATCGTGTCATGAGTGCTCTTATCTAACTTGATTAGATTGTAATCTTGTAACTTATTTTAACTTATTTAGAGTCGTGATCGGAGTAGATCATTGGAGAGTTAGAAGACGGAGTAGTCTTCCAAACTCGAGAGTCGTAACCGGAGTAGGTTATTGGTATCTTATTGTAAGGGTTTAAGTTTTCGGAGTATATTACTTAACAATTATTAATAAGAAAAGCATTGGACGTAGGCCTTTAGAGTGTTGGCCAAACCAATTCAAAAACGCAATGTGTTCAAGTTTTTCTCTTTACTTCCGTCGCATACAAAGTAGAACACATGTCGTTTAGCATCGCTCCTATTTGTTCGTGGATCAATATTAGTTTTAGTTGTGTTTTTCAAAGTACTTGCAACAGTCGATATACTGTAACAACAGTCGATATACTGTAACATTTCTTTGTAACATTACTTTTGGTTAAGAGAAATAGAGGCAGTCAGACAAAAGTCTACCATACTGTGACATTTGCTCTGTGGCTTAATCCCTTGCCAAGGCAAATCTGTCACGGTCAGACTGACTGTTGCATTTACTAGGTGGGTCTTTCGCAATATGCTAGACGATTCCGGTGAAATCGTAAAGAACAAGGCTAGACTAGTGGTACAAGGTTATTATCAACAAGAAGGTATTGATTATGATTACTATCAACAAGGCTTTTTCTAATGGATGTTAAAACCGCTTTTCTAACTATGACCATTCAAACTACCATAAATGAGTTAATAAAGACTAGGCGTGTGTATAGAACTTGGGAAGGAAGTCAAACCGTTCTAAACTTTCTCGCTAAACAAGATGATTTGTGTCGAAAAAAGGATGGAAAAGGGTTCAAATGGAACAGACGTGAAGACTGTAACATTTACGACCTCAATCCCTCTAAAAGAGATTTTAGAAAACAAAAATATGTTGCACTTCCCGAGAACATCATATGCTATCATTGTGGTAAGAATGGACACTACCACCACGATTGCAAGCTTAAGTATCATGGTCGGAAAAAGAACAAACAAGTGTGGGTTAGAAAAACCAGAGTCACACCAACTGTTACTAAGGGACTCAAACAAGTTTGGATTCCTAAAACGAACCCTTGATTTGATTGAAGGGCTTGGTGAGAGGCCGTCGTTATTGGTACCTAGACAGTGGATGCTCTCGTCATATGACGGGAGACAATAACCAATTCCTCTCACTTGAAGCATATAATGGTGGCACGGTAACCTTTGGAGACAACTAGAAAGGTGAAGTAATAGGTTTTGGAAAGGTTGGTAAGTCTTCATCGGTTTGTGTCGCCAATGTGCGGCTTGTCAAAGGTTTGAAGCATAATCTCTTAAGCATTTCTCAATTATGTGATCGTGGTAATGTGGTAGAATTTAGTGCTAATTTTTGTCGTATAATTGATGCCGCTTCTCATGAAGTTGTGCTTGAAGGTAGAAGAGTCAAAGATGTGTACCTAACCAACTTGAACACTTTAAATGGTCAAACTATGTCTTGCATGGGTTTAATAAAAAATGACCCTTGGTTGTGGCATAAAAATTTGGGCATGTTAGCACGAAAACTCTAAATACTCTAAGAGGCTAGATCTGGTAGATGGTTTCCCTAACATGAAATTTGAGTTTGATAAAGTATGCGAACAATGTGCTAAATGCAAACATGTTAGAAGCTCCTTTAAACCCAAAACGATTGTTAGTACGACTCGACCTCTACAATTGTTGCATATTGACTTATGTGGTCCTATGAGAGTTAGGAGTAGAGGTGGTAGTCGGTATGTTGTGTGATTGTTGATGATTACTCTAGATTTGTGTGGACATTAATCTTGAGTTCCAAAGATGAAGCATTTGATGAATTTCTTATTTGGTTAAAAAGGATTCAAAACAAACTTGACCTAAAATTAGTGTCTATTAGAACCGATCATGGAACCGAATTTGAAAACTCATCTTTTGGTGCTTATTGTGATGAAAAGGGAGTAGATCATAACTTTTCGGCCCCTAGAACCCCTCAACAAAATGGTGTTGTTGAAAGAATGAATAGAACCCTTGAGAGCATGGCTAGAACCATGCTTTTGTATAGTAAGTTGCCTAGAAGTTTTTGGGCCGAGGCCGTTAAAACCGCTTGCTACATTCATAATCGAGTCATGATAAGAAGCATAATCAACAAAACACCATATGCGTTACTACGTGGAAGAAAACCTAACATTTCCTACTTTAGGTGCTTTGGGAGCAAATGATTTGTGCACAATAATGGTAAAAATAATCTAGGAAAATTTGACCCACGTAGTGCTGAAGCCGTGTTCTTGGGCTATTCTAGTCATAGTAAGGCTTATAAAGTTTATAACAAAAGAACCATGACTATGGAAGAAAGTGTGCATGTCATTTTTGATGAATCAAGTCTTCTTGAGCAGGTACAAAATGATGAGGAAGACGATGATTTTGAAATAGGACTCGTTTAAAATGAAGGCACACTTCAAGAAGGTGAAAATGGTGAAGCTGCTGAGCCATAGTCTGATAAACTGTTGCATTCTGATGAGGGCACAAGTTCAGGGGAACAAACAACCCTCCTGATACTGATTTGACCTTGCCCATACTATTCAAGCAGCCTCTAAAGAGAAAGGACCAAGAGAGTCCTTTACATCTGGCATGGAGTTATCTTCCAACCAACATGTCACAATCGACGAGACTGTTGCAGTCGAGGAGGAATTTGAAGCTTTCACTCCAAGGAAATGGAAGTATCAAAGCTCACATCCTCTCTCAAATTTGACCAGTGACCTAAGATCCGGAGTTAGAACAAGATCATCCTTCAACAACTACTATGCATGCAATGCCTTTGTTTCACAAATCGAACCTCCAAATGTCACAGTTGCCTTGACTGATGCGGATTGGTTAATTTTCATGCAAGAAGAGCTCAATCAATTCAAGAGGAATGAGGTATGGCATCTTGTCTCTAGACCATCTAATCGTACCGTCATTGGTACTAGGTGGGTCTTTCGCAATATGCTAGACGATTCCGGTGAAATCGTAAAGAACAAGGCTAAACTAGTGGTGCAAGGTTACAATCAACAAGAAGGTATTGATTATGATGAAACCTATGCACCGGTAGCTAGACTTGAGGTAATTTGTCTCCTAATAGCTTTTGCGTCCCACAAAGGCATCAAGATTTTTCAAACGAATTTTAAAACCGCTTTTCTAAATGGTTACCTTGAAGAAGATGTCTTTGTGAAGCTGATTAGTCGATAGTTAATATTATACTAGTTGATGCCCGTGCGATTCACGGGTGCAACAATAATTTTATAATATGATTGTTCTATTATCAGCTAATTACCATCCTTTAATTCTTCTAATTTAAGTTGATATCCAACCATGTTATTACAATCTACAAATTGTGTTTTGCTAATATTATACTACTTTGGCAGAATTGGTCAGTCAATAGTATATATTGAGGCATTCCACTTACTTGAACCCCAGTTCGACGGTTTCTAAAATCGAAATGAATAACCTTTGGGCTAGCCCTGAATACGGATCGATTAGAAGCATAAACATATGAAATCCAACATTAACTATGTCACATAATCTGAATATAATCTAGCCTATCATTATAATTTTTTTAGTTAAAAAAGGGTAAAAAAAATTAGGTTTTCGAACTATTTATGACCCGTATTCTAACCATAACCCAACCCATGATTCGTATTTGACCTGACCTGCCCAACAGGTTTAATGCTTACATTAATTATCAGGGTGAAACAAATGATATTCATCAAAATACCAGCACTTGTGTCTATCAGCAATATTAATATGTTTGTGACAACTCACATGAAACATTGAGTTTATCTATATCTTTTACTCTCTAACCATTTGATTTTCTACATTGAATATATTGTAGGTATCATATCACCTCGCTCTAAATTCGACCCGACCCGCAAAATTGCCCCACCCCATTTGTTGTTTTTAGAGTCATTAACTTGTTTTTTTTACCCAAATCTTAGGAGCGTGGTTGGATAATAAAATGAGAGAGAAAGCTAAGGGAGCGGAAAGGGAAAAAGAGAAGGGAAAGGGCCGGGAAGGGAAGGGAGAATGGAGATGATACATTTTCTCTCAAAATTTTGTCTATTTTGGATAGAGTTGATCATGGGTCGTACCGTCTGATTGACCCGTCCCGTTCAGCCCACGAACACGACCCAAACCCGCTTATTCATGGGTTAAAATTTTAGATTTAGCCCGGCCCATGTTCAGCTCGAACACACATATGATTACCTCTAATTTTTTAGGAAAAATATTTTGCTTTGGAGGACAGAAATGGAGGAATCCATTTTACTTTCACCTACAAATCTCTACGTCCCATTTTGCTAACCAAACAAATGAACTTGGTTCGCTCACTTTTCCACCGCTCCTTTTCCTTCCAAATCAATCTTTCCAAACGCACCCTAAATGACCTCTTAATTTTGGACCATGACCTGGACCTACCTATTCAACCCGTGGGAAAAAAAAGACTATTAAACCTTAGTCTAAAAGCCCAGCTCAAACCAACATATTGCCTAGATTTTGCTAATACTCTAGTTATTCGATATAATTAATCAATGTATATATTATCCTTTTATTTTAATATAAATTTGTGTCTAATCTTAACTTAAATTATCTAGCAATTTTAGTACATTATTCTCTTGTACAGTTGTGTATAGGTTAACACAAATTCTTACTTTATTAGGGAGCAATTTTAGTACTTCCTCCTTCTATAAGTGTTCTACCCATTATATACTCATTTAGGTGGTATAAAATAATCAAATGGGTAGAACATTGATGGAAGAAGGAAGTACATTACTCTCTTAGCTTGCGACGGGTCAAGTATTACCTACGTAGGATAGAAAAGACAAAAGCAAAATGGCTAGGAAATGACTACATGTTTTGTCTTATCTACCCACATGGGTAGTGATTGTCGCGTCGCAAATTTGTGATGGATATTCCCGTCACAATGAAGACTTGCCGGGAGACTAAATTTATATTATTGTGTTAAATAGTAACGTTATTATTAGACTTGACAAAACTTGACTTGACTTGTAAACCCGACCCGCCCAACCCGTTTATTGGTAGGCCAAGACTCAAGACCTCTAAATCTTGATCGGTGACTCGATATTTTAAATTACAAATATAAACAACTAATAATATTCAATTTAATACACTTGTTGGGAAACTAAAGTTGTATTATCGTGTTAAATAGTAACGTTACTATTAGACTTGACAAAACTTGAACTGACTTGTAAATCTGACATGTTCAACCCGTTTATTGGTAGGTCAAGATTCAAAACCTTTAAATCTTGATCCGTGACTCGATATTTTAAATTACAAATATAGACTAATATTCAATTTAAAACAACATTTTTTTATCTTTTGATAATAAAATAAATATTAAAATAATTTTAAAAATTCATTGAAATATAAACATTATAATCAAGGTCTATAAAATAATATTATTAAAATAAATAGAAAGTTAATATCAAAAATATTTTTTTTTTACTTAAAATAACAAGGGTAAAAATAATTGGTGTTTGTAACTATTTTTTACCCGTATTCTAACCATAACCCGTCTCGTGACCCGTATAACTAATATTGATATTTGAACCGACCTGTATTCTGACCCGACATGTATAAAGTTATTTAAATAAATTATGTAGTTTAAAAATGTTTGATACTACATGTCACTCGAAAAAAACTTCAATTATATTCATTTTGTTTAAAATTATTTAATCAATTATTTTATTTAAGTGTTTTAACTTAATTAAATTTTTGAATTAGTTAAAATAGTTTAATCAAATTTGTAGTATTCAAACTTTTTAAATACTTGAATGTGATAAATAATTTAAGTTTGTATTTAAGAATCCTAAAACTGTTGAAGACTATCAACGTTACTCGAAAAATGTCTCGTTTAACTATATTGATTGATTCAATGTAGTTAATTTTTAATTTTTAGTATATACTAATCATTTTATTTGAATATGGTTTTGTATTACACCAAAACCTAGCAGGTCACAATTACCAGTTTTTATAGGTTAAAAAGGCGTTCGTTATAAAGACAAATTAATGAGGGGATGATTCATATTAAAACGAGATCACGTATAGTTGGTATTAATATAAGAAGCACCCACATAGTTGGTATTATTGTTATGAAATAACCCTAAATATTAATGTTGAAAAGTTATGAAATCGAACTTAATATGCGTTCCACATGGTGTTTATTCAAACTTTGTTGTTTTTTGAGGTGATAATTGATGATTTTATATAATGATAATTGTTTGAGTCTTAAGGTTGTTAGGATTGTTTTTTCTAATACTTAAATTCAAAGAAATTTTATTTATTATCTAATACTATAACAAATAGAAGTATTATTTATCATATCCAATTTTAATATGGATAATGTTTAAATTCTTAGTGTATCATAAAAGTTGGATTCCCTCGAAAAATAGTTTCCTTTAATTATATACATACATATACATATATACATACATATATACATACATATATATATATATATATGGGTTCTAATGAGTCCCCTTATATATGTTGAGTCCCTAAGTCCTCATCTCATCCGTTGGATGGGATGAGGATTGATGGACAAGATGCATCCTAATATTTTGTATTTAAAAAAGAAAAAGAAAAAATGAGGAAGATTTAGTATCCTAAAATAACTCCCATGATTTTAGAAAACAATAACTCTCATAATCACCATCATTCCTCATTCATTCATTCATTCATTCACGTTCATTCACAGGTTCATCAAAACCTTAAAAAAAAAAAAAAAAAAAAAAAAAAAAAAAAAAACCCTCTCATCGATCATCACGTTCATTCATTCAATCAAATATGTGCTCGAAATTCCGTTACTATGAATTCAATGATCGCGACATCTTCATTAACGGTTGATAAGCAATTCATCGAGTATAACAATGGTGAGTTTCGATATTGCTTTCATGTTTTGCGTCAATTTTTATTCATTATCTTGATTAATTTGCGTCAATTTGTGTTCATGTTTTGCGTCAATTTTCATGTTGATATTGTTTTCATGGTCGTGTTATTCATCATAGATTCATATGCAAATCGTAAAACACACAAACGGTGAGTATATATGTTTTGTAATTTATACTGGAATCGTCTTGGAAGTCATTAAGATGCTACTCAATTATTAGTTTTTACGTTTACAATATATTGAGTAATTGTAGTTCATATACTGTGTTACTTTAGTGTATAGCATCTGTTACTTTAATGTCAACCATCTTTTACTTTATATGTCGTGTTACTTTAATACACTCCAGTTGTTACTTTAGTGTTACTTTAGTGTAGAGCATCTGTTACTTTAATGTCTACCATCTGTTACTTTATATGTCGTGTTACTTTAATACACTCCAGTTGTTACTTTAGTGTTTTTCATCTGTTATTGTAGTGCATTGTAGTGTCCTAAGAATTTAGGAAACTGTCATATTAAAAAAATAAATAAAAAAAAAGATATTGTTTCCTATAATAATGGGACGTGATTGCCACCAAAATAGGAAACAATATCAAAGAGTAACGCCATATAAAAAAAAGAAAAAAAAAATACTACTTCCTATAATTATGGGATGTGATGACTTCAAAATAGAAAACAATATCAAAGAGTAAGATATTGCGTCATACTATCATTTTTTATCATTATATGAATTTTTTACACTAACTTATATCTGGTGTTATTTTAATGAACATTATATGTTACTTTAATTCATACTATCTGTTACTTTAATGTCTGACCTCTGTTACTTTATACCTGGTGTATAAGCATATTCAGTTAATTTAATTAAATGTTATTTCAATGCACTTCATCTGTTACTTTAACTCTTGTTATCTGTTACTTTAATCCACATGAATGATGTAGGGATGTGGGTGAGAGTTTCCTCCATTGTGCGGTGGTGAGATTAAATCAAAGCTTCTGAGATGATGATGAAGAAGATGAAAAAGAAGAAGACGGAGAGAACGAGAAGGATGAAGAAGAAGCATAATTATAAGTAGGACATTATGAGTAACAAATGTGAAACATTGAAATTGTAATGGAGTTGATTTAGTTGGAATCTTGTACCACTTTTGGTTTTGGAATATGTTAATAAAAACAAACATTGTTCTTTTTGTTAATTGGAACTCCTGTTTTTGCAAGAGACTACTATGCAACGTAACTGATTTTATGAGTTTAACACAGTTCATGAATTAAAGTAACACATTGTATGAGTTAGAGTAACAGTTTTTGCAAGAGACTATGCAACGTAACAGATTCTATGAGTTAAAGTAACACAGTTCATGAATTAGAGTAACACATTGTATGAGTTAGAGTAATAGTTTTTGCAAGAGAATATATTAAACAACGTAACAGATTTTATGTGTTAAAGTAACACAGTTCATGAATTAAAGTAACACGTTATATGAGTTAAAGTAACATAGTTTATGGATTATGGCAGTAACATAGTAACATACGTACAATGACAGTAGGAAAATGATGATTTTTTGGTGAAAATGAAAAAAAACTTAATTTTGAAAAAACTTGTTGTGTGAGAGAAAAAAAACATTTAAAAAGATTGATAAAAGAGAGAAGATTTCCATTGAGATAATTAAGGAGGAGAGAGAAAAATGATATATTTACAAGATTTGTTAGTTATTTCCTTAATTATGAGATCAAATCTTGTCCATTAATCTAACCTTGAATCAAGGGCTAAGATGGGGACTCACGGACTCAACATATATAAGTGGACTCACCTGATCCCACTTCTATATATATATATATATATATACACACGATAAAGAAAAAAAAGGAGGAAGGGATGTCGGGATTGAATGTTACACCCTCAACCTACGTGCTTTTGCTTCTCGGAATAGGGCTCGTCAAATGGTGGCAAAGTTACGGGAGCGTCGAGATACATAGGGGAGTTATGGTGTGTATGGTTTGTAGAGATGGATTTTAACGAGTTTTGATCTCGGGATTAAGGACGAAAGGGTATGTGTATGTCAATGTAGGGTTGATGCAAATGATGGTTGAAAATGTGTAGGTTTGAAGGTGGTAGAAGGGTTGAAAATAGAGTTGTCAAATGACTTGGGGTGACGGGATATTTATAGGAAAAAATACCCCGGTTTAGGGCCACTCGATCGAGTTGCGTGGGTGCACTCGACCGAGTGCCCAGTTTGAGTCCGGTTCGGTTGGTTCACAGGCTTATTCGATCGAGTGGGCCTGAACCGCTCGATCGAGTGGGTCAAACCGGTTGGAGGCTAAATAGGGGAAGATTTGTTGACTTTTTTGAAGGTGATTTGGTTTTGTGACTTGATTCATTTGGTGTATTTGGACATAGTGTGAGGCTAGTTCATCTCGGGATTCGACTTTGACCGGGTTTTGACTCGGTCGCTAAAAGACGGTTTTATTTCCGGTGACGTTTTTGACCCAAATTAGTCTCATTTTATTGGAAACGGCCCACTGGGCCTGAATTTGAGGTCGGTTTTGTGAGATTTGTACTCCGCTAAAAGCCCATGCCAGACATTACTGATTCCGAGCCCATATTCGAGCGCGTTAAAACACGTTTGTGTCTGTTGTGAGAAATCAGACAGAAATCGAACGAGAGTGAGAGAGAGGAGCTAACCGAAAGCGTGAATTTGTAGTGACGAGGTAAGGAGGCCTCTAACCTGAAAACTATTCCGGTTCGACCGAGGTGGCGATCAGCAAGTACCGGTAGTTCCCCAAGGTTGACACTGCAGCACCGAGACTCACCCACTTGAGGCTCGGAGCATTGGAACGACCAATATAACAATACCCAGGAAGTTATTGTGTAGAGAAGTAAAGAAGGAGGAAGAGGAGTTTACTGTAATTGTTATATGTTTGTGTTGCTGCAAGAAGTGCTATTTATAATAGCATAAACGGTGCAGGAGGAGCTACAAAACAGACTCCACAATTGCAGAGTCAAGGGGCCGAACTCTCCCACAACAGCTCCCTTTGACTTGCACAACAGACAGCAGCAGCAGCCAACCACACACACTCACAGTGAACCCTAAACCTAAACCGAGTCAGGCCCAAAAAGATAGGGAAAGCCCGCCGCAGGCGATTTGCTAAATCCCGAATCTCGAATCCGGGCCGGGCCGGGCTCGGGCACGCTTGCGCGTGTGCGAGCTGAATTAAGCACCTCGCAGGTCCACATAAAATGACCCCCTTTCACCACTAGTGATACCCATAGTTAGAGTAGTGTATATTAACAACATACGACACTAGTACTCTTCCTATGTGGGACAATTAGAGATAAGGACTTAGCCCCTATTTTCCAACAATCCCCCACTAGGGGCTACAGAAACAGAGAGAGAGAGATTCTTGGGTAAAGGAAGGGTGGATACTTAGGTATCAATATTTTTCGATTTGAATTGACACTTTAGTGAGGTGAGGAAACAACTTACTTTCAGTGAGTGAATATCTTTCGATTTGAATTCCTAACTGAGCTTCGGTTGATACCCCCCACAACACATATCATACCTTCGAAATTAAGGTCGTTCCGCGATTTCAATGTGTAAAGCGCTCTTAAAAGCCATGCGTTTACCTTGGTACTAATAAGTGTAATCATAGGACTTCTCATAGTCTTATGATTGTTACACCTACGTAGGTGGCCCAAGTGCTTCTCAATAGAACTTCTCACGTGAGCCATTAAGGACATAAGTCCAACGTAATGCATGGTTCATCAAGTGCGTCTCAAAAGCACCACCATTAAGGCTATGAACCCATACAATGCCATAGAAATGGAGACTTTGGACCTAGTCAAGTATCACTCTTTAACTTGACTTAAGGACCTAAGCCCCATTCCCCTCAACAAGTCAACAGCTTGTCTCCTAGGCAACCCCTTAGTGAGGATATCAGCAAGATTGCATTTGGACTTCACATAGTCCACAGCTATTACTCCATTTTCAAGGAGTTGTCTTACTGCAGCGTGTCTAATTCGCATATGCCTCTTTTTTGCGTTATAGACACTATTTTTAGCAACTCCAATGGCTGCTTGGCAGTCATAGTGTAGGGAGATCGGTGTCTGCCGACTTCCCCACATATGCACATCGGCTAGTAGGTTTCTCAACCAATCAGCCTCATGTCCTGCTAACTCAAGAGCTATGAACTCTGACTCCATGGTAGAGCGTGTCATACAAGTCTGTTTAGAGGACTTCCACGATACAGCACCTCCACCCATGGTAAACACATAACCACTAGTAGAACAAATTTGATCGTTTTCTGTAACCCAATTCGCATCACTATATCCTTCCAATACAGTGGAAATTTATTGTAATGCAAACACAGATCAGCTGTTCCTTTTAGGTATCTTAGTAAACGATTAAGTGCAGTCCAATGTTCAGAACTAGGGTTATGTGTGTAACGACTCAGTCTACTAACGGCATAACCAATATCTGGTCGTGTACAGTTCATAAGAAACATCACACTACCTAGAATTTTAGCATACTCTTCTTGGGAAACACTCTTACCCAAGTTTTTACACAAAGATATACTAGGATCATAGGGTGTTCTAGCAGGCTCGATATCAAAACAGTCAAATTTTTTCAACACCTTTTCAACATAATGAGATTGACTCAAAGACATTCCTTTAGAGTTTCGGGTAACCTTAACTCCTAGGATTACATCAGCTTCTCCTAGTTCCTTCATCTCAAATTGTGATGACAAAAAATCTTTGGTTTTAATTACTACATCCACATTATTACCAAAAATTAGCATATCATCAACATACAGGCATATGATCACAAAGTCAGATCCAAACATCTTCGAATACACGCATGAATCATAATTGTTAACCATATAGCCATTTCTTATCAAAGTGCTGTTAAATTTCTCATACCACTGTTTTGGTGCTTGTTTTAGACCATAAAGTGATTTGTTCAGTTTACACACTTTATTCTCTTGACCTTTGACCACAAATCCTTCAGGTTGCGTCATATAAATTTCTTCTCTTAAATCACTATTCAAAAAAAGCAGTTTTAACATCCATCTGATGTATGACTAGGTTATGAATAGCAGCTAACGCAATCAGAATTCTGGTCACAGGTGAATAAGTATCGAAATAATCAATATCTTTCTTTTGTGTAAGGCCTCTAACCACAAGTCTAGCTTTGAACCTTTCTATTGAACCGTTAGGTCTCATTTTCTTTCTAAACACCCATTTACTGCTAATGGGTTTGCTACCTTTGGGTAAATCAGTTAACTCCCAAGTCTGATTATAAGCAATAGAATCAAGTTCATTTTAATAGCATCTTTCCAAAAATTAGCATCAATAGATTTCATCGCTTCATCATACGTTTTTGGATCCTCTTTTATTAAAAAAGCAAACACAAACTCTTCACTAGCACAGATAGAGAAACCATGTTCAGATAGGAATGTTGAGACAAAATCATCACCAAAGTTCTTTGCACATCTAGTTCTTTTACTCCTTCTAGGTTCAACATTATGATCAGTAGAAGTGCTAGCATGTGAAGACATATCAACAGATGTAACAGGTAAAACAGAAGGTGATTCAACATTCTTCTTTAATGGAAAAACATGTTCAAAAAATTCAGCATCTCTAGCTTCAGATATGGAACGATCATTTAAAGACATGAATCTGTAAGCAGAGCTATTCTGTGCATATCCGATAAACACACAATCGTAGGTTTTTGGTCCAACTGTGGGTCTCCTAAACTCAGGTAAACCCACCTTAGCTAAACAACCCCATACCCTAAGGAAGCTCAGGTTAGGAGGATAGCCCTTCCAAATCTCGTAGGGGGTCTTATCTATTTTCTTATGGGGAACATGGTTAAGAATATGACAAGCCGATAAAATCGCTTCCCCCCACATGTCGTCAGAAAGACCAGAACTTAAGAGCATAGCATTCATCATTTCTTTTAAAGTTCTGTTTTTACGTTCAGCTATACCATTAGACTGAGGTAAGTAATGTGGACTATACTCATGAATTAATCCGTTTTTCTCACAGAAATCAACTAAGTAATCGGACCTATACTCGCCCCCCCTGTCGGACCTTACCCTTTTTATTTTTCTGTCGAGCTGATTTTCGACTTCGGTTTTAAAGTTTATAAACGATTGTTCTGCTTCGTCTTTAGTCCTAAGCAGATATACTCTAGTGTATCTCGAACAGTCGTCTATAAAGGTGACATAATAATGCTTACCGCCTCTACTTGCAGTATTCTTGAAATCAGCTAGGTCGGTGTGAATTAATTCAAGAAGACTCGTACTCCTAGCACAAACTGGTTTACTAGGTTTTTTAGTGAATTTAGCCTCAACGCAGCTAACACATTTCGAGAATTCTTTATCAGTTAAGCTTGGAATTAGACTCATCTTTCTAAGCTTTTTAATATAATCTACATTCACGTGACCCAATCTACCATGCCAGATATCAAGAGATTCAACGATATAAGCAGAAGTGGAAGCAATATTATTAAAATCAAAATCAGTGTTCAAAATAAATAAACCCCCAGACAAATATCCCTTCCCAACAAAGTCCCCATTACGCGACATTTCGACCTTGTCAGCTTCAATAACAAGCTTCAAACCAGCTTCGTTAAGTAAGGCACCAGACACGAGGTTTCGACGTAAAGAAGGAACATACAACACATTTGTCAGGGCAAGAGTTTTTCCTGAGGAGAGTTTGAGAAAGATCTTGCCTTTTCCGGAGATCACCGCAGATGAAGAATTACCCATGTAGACACATTCTCCGTTGGCCACTTCCTCGAACTCAGCGAACATCCCCCTTTCAGCACAGAGGTGTCTTGAAGCGCCAGTATCCAGCACCCACTCAGCAGCATTTCCCACCAAATTAGCCTCAACAACCACAGCAGCAATGACTTCATCATCAGTAACAGCAACATTTGCTTCAGCAGTTTTCTTGTGAGTACACTGGTAAGCCTTGTGACCGCTTTTCCCACACAGGTAGCAGACAAGAGTACCTTGAGGTTTTTGGATTTTGGGAACGGGTTTGGTGTGTTTTCCTGGACCATTTTTCTTACCCTGACTGTGACCCTGACCTTGACCTTGACTCTGACCATTCCTATTTTTCCCCTTATTCTTTCCCTTGGACTTGTCAGCATTAGACGGACTACCAGACTCAACTACAACCATATTAACTTTAGCAACATTAACAGGTAGAGCAACTGGTTTATCTTTAAGACGATTAGCCTCTTCGGTCCTCATATGACCTACAAGTTCTTGGAGGGACAAATCATTTTTCTTATGTTTAAGGTGGTTTCTATAGTCAGACTAGGGAGGGAATTTTTCGAGTAGTACATTAGCAAGAAAAACATCACACAACTTCATCCCTTCATTTATGACATCAGCACACAAATTTTCATAAATATGCACTTGCTCCATAATCGATTTACCATCCTCCATAACAAATTCATGCCATTTTCCGACAACATATTTCTTTTTTCCAGCATCATCAGACCCATATTTTGACTCTAACGTCTCCCAAATAGTTTTAGCCGACTTATTAGGAGCAAATAAATCAAATAGGGTGTTAGTCATGTTGTTTAGAATATGACAACGAGCAGTCTTATTATCTTTTTCGTACTTTTTGATAGCATCATCATTAGACTTGATAACAGACGCGACAGGAGGAGTAGCCTCGACAGCGGTGGACGCAACAACAGGGACAGGACAATCCTCAGACAACACATAATCAATATCGAGTTGTTCAAAAAACATCAGCAGTTTCTGAGACCATCTTTTATAATTGTTACCATCCAGTTGTTCAATTTTAGACAAATCAGGAACCAATTTCGACACAACAGACATTGTTACAGCAACAAAAAATAGTTTTCAAATTGTTGTGAAAAATCGGACAGAAATCGAACGAGAGTGAGGGAGAGGAGAAGAGGTAACCGAAAGCGTGAATTTGCAGTGACGAGGTAAGGAGGCCTCTGACTTGAAAACTATTTCCGGTTCGACCGAGGTGGCGATCAGAAAGTACCGGTAGTTCCCCAAGGCTGACACTGCAGCACCGAGACTCACCCACTTGAGGCTCGGAGCGTTGGAACGACCAATATAACAATACCCAGGAAGTTATTGTGTAGAGAAGTAAAGAAGGAGGAAGAGGAGTTTACTGTAATTGTTATGTGTTTGTGTTGCTGCAAGAAGTGCTAATTATAATAGCATAAACGGTGCAGGAGGAGCTACAAAACAGACTCCACAATTGCAGAGTCAAGGGGCCGAAAATCAGGAGAGAATAACTATCCCACAACAGCTCCCTTTGACTTGCACAACAGACAGCAGCAGCAGCCAACCACACACACTCACAGTGAACCCTAAACCTAAACCGAGTCAGGCCCAAAAAGATAGGCAAAGCCCGCCGCAGGCGATTTGCCAAATCCCAAATCCCGAATCTCGCATCCGGGCCGGGCCGGGCTCGGGCACGCGCGCGCGTGTGCGAGCTGAATTAAGCACCTCGTAGGTCCATATAAAATGACCCCCTTTCACCACTAGTGATACCCATAGTTAGAGTAGTGTATATAAACAACATAAGACACTAGTACTCTTCCTATGTGGGACAATTAAAGATAAGGACTTAGCCCCTATTTTCCAACAGCGTCCGATCATCATCGGGTGTTTTTTGGAAACTGCTATAGACACCTAACGGCCAAATGTGAGTGTCTACAACTAGTTACTAGGATCACCTCTATCCGAGGTCTTACATTTTGGGTCGTCTCATCTCGAGAAAGTCCTCTTTTAAATCTCATCCCCGAGACTAGTGTCAAATCGTCTCGCTCTAGAGACAGGTCTCCATTAGGCGTTCCACCGAATACACCAAGAGTCTAAAGCACCTGAGTCCCCAAGCCAATGACCGTATACACACGCGAGTCAAGGGTCTCGTTTCCGCGTCGCTCAACTGCGAATATTTGTTGTGTGCCAAATTTGGACCGTTTTTCCTCCCATTTAGACCCGTTTTTCCTTTTTTTTGCGAGAATAAAGTGCGATTATCGCCGTATTTTGAGTAATTCTCGCATTAGCGTCTCTATTTTGCATTTTACGTGTTTTGGTAGTTTTCTGTCTATTTTGATAGGATTTTCGACCAAAAACGTGTCTGAGCTCCTATGAACATGAGAGAGAGGGAGATCATCCGAAAAGCAAAGCACACAACTTAAAATCCAAAGTCCAAACCCAAGAGGTGAAACCTTGAGCAAAAAGGAAAAAGTATAGTCCATTGTGCATCTTCACCGGAGAGGTCAAACTTCAAATGGATGTATCTAGAGTTCTAGACCTCGGATCGAAGCGATTCTAGTTGGAGGTGAAAGCTTATCTTCTTAGCTTTCCAACGACATATCACACACCTCAATCGGAGATCAAATGAGAGAGTTATAGCCCTCTGAAGTCACAGGGCGAAATTTCACCCGATGAGAATTTGACCGGGCGAAATTTCGCCCGACAGTGTTCCTCCCCAGATTGCCATTTTGGACAAAAAGTTCATAGGGTCAAATTTCACCCTATGAGATGACCGGGCGACACGACCGGGCGAAATTTCGCCCACGGGGTGAAATTTCGCCAGATGGAGAAAAGCGCCAAAAATGGCGATTCGAGAAGAAAATCTCACCGGGTGAAATTTCACCCGGTGGTGCTAATAGCGTCAACCGCAGGGCAAAACTTCACCCTATGAAGACTCATTGGGCAAAGTTTCATCTCAAAGGACAAAGTCTCACTAATGGGCAAGGATTAGATTACGGGCTTTAAGATTGTGTGATCCATTAAGGGATTAGTATATATAGATAACCTAGGGTTACATTTCAATTTGAGCCTTAAGTGTGCCTCTTAGGAGTAGGGTAGAAAACTCTCTAGTAGTAGTTTGTAGTAAGCTCTCTTAGTAAAAATCTCTACAAACAATTAGTAGATCTACTTAGTATTAGTATAATTCTCCTATAATTAGTAGTAAAGCATCCATCTTTATTGAAGATTGTGGTTTAATTTGAAGATTCAAGGGTTTTACAAGGGTTTATGTGACAAAGATCCTTGTTTTATTTCTTGAAAATTCTTATTTCTTGTATTGAAGATTGAAGATTTATGCATGGATTAGTGACAAATTCCTGTATATTTCTCTCAAGATTCAATCTTTATTATTATCTTCATCTTCCATCTTAGAATTCTCCATAGTTGGTAAAATTCTTTCCTCTCCCTTTTCTCCATTAGTATAATTATTAGTGTAGTTTTTATGCATGTTTTAGACAATTCATCAATTATTAGTGTTTTATTGTTATTCACCATGACTAGTGAGTAGATTTCTTTGTTGGGGAATTAGGGATGAGGATTTGGATTATTTTATTCAAAGGATGTTGGTGGGTTGTTTACTTGTTAATTATCGATGTTAAGGTTTTTGTGTGTTTGTTGACTTAGAATCGCGACTAGGCCAACCTCGACTCATTTCTACCAATATGGGGAAACTCGGGGTAGAAATTGCCTTAATTTGAGACTTACCCTTTCGTCGCGAAAGCGGGTTTAGGTAGGTTGGGTGAAAAAAATCGAAAGGTGGAAATTTCCCTTTTTATCGTTGTAACAAAAACTCGATCCCGAGACTATTAGACCCCATTTCCGAATCCCGACTCTCCCCAACACCTTTCCTATTTATTGACCCTAGCCTTCGTAGAATAACTCGTTAGCGATAGTTAAACCTCTCTCGACCAAAACCCCCCATCTCAATCTCATCCACGATTTAACTATAGACTTGACCGACTACCCCTCGACCGTCCCAGTGGATCGATCCCGACTTGCCGCTACTACGTAGTAGTATTTCGGAGTTTATAAATATTATTTGACCGCGTTGGATAGGCGACAATTCGACGCGCATCAATATTTCTCGAGTCCTTAAATTGCTTGTGGATTCAGCCTCATCTTCAGTCCTGTTTCGCAGATCTAGAGATGTCTTCCAACGACAACACCGAACCACTTTACATAATGCTAGGGCTTGTTAAAGAACTCCAAAACAACATGGCCCAAATAACTGCCGCTCACGACAACATCCTACTCCAGCTCGGTAAGCTAGAGGGCGTGGCCAATGGGACACGAAACCTCCTTCAGGAGGAGGTGGACGAGAAGCCCTTCATCCCTAAAGGCAGGATGAGACTCGGGCCGGCTAGATTTGTCCCAGCCCTTGGAGGGCGCCCTTTCAGAAGCCATATCGACCAGGCATGACCTACGCCGAGGCTCTTAGAATTGCCAACGAGGACTGGCAGCTATCACAGCTCGTCCCTACTCCGGATCCACCCCGCGAAGCTCGGGGGGCGGATTGGGATCCCAGTGCCTATTGCCTGTATCATCAGGGAAGGGGGCGCGATACGGAGGACTGTGATCGCCTCAAGCACGACATCCAGGACCTGGTGGATGCCGGAACTTTCCCTCTTGTGAAGGCACAGACGTCACAACTCCCTAATGGCGAGACTAGTGACGGGGCAACCGCGTTTGTAGTGGTAAAGACAAGCAGCACCATCAAAGTGCTATTCCCTGGAGGGAGTCTCAATGCTTAGAGACATAGCCGGTCTTGGTCAGAGTCTAGTTCATCTCAGGGCCTAGACTAGATAATACTAATAAATGTTTCTCCTTATCGAGTCCGGGAGGTGAAGGGACATGTCCTCCACCTCCCCCGTCAAACAAAATCACGGGCATCTAGCCCGTTTATTTACATCAATAAAACAACTTTTTTTTCTTTTACAAACATGCCTCGACAATCGCTTGACTATAACTTACTTTATCGCTTAAGACTCGACGCTATGCCATTTATCAATAACAATTAACTAAAAGCGTAAGGGCCACAACAAACGGCCCAACCATAAACTTCACCCTAAAAAAGAGATCGGGAACAACAACCCTAGGTTCAACCCATCACTAAACCCTCTAACCAAGTAACAACCAATAGGTAATCACATATCCATATCGATCAAACTAGACTTCCCTTTTACCAACAACGCAACCGAATACGAAGCCTGCCTGATAGGACTAAAAGCCACTGTATCCCTAGGAGTTTAAAATCTTAGAGTACATGGGGATTCATCCCTGGTAGTCAACCAAGCCACGGGCACCTTGAAGGTATATAGCGAAAGCCTAACCCCATACCCATCCACAAATAGAAACAATGTCCCGGGAATTCACCGAAATCGACTTTATACACATACCCCGCGAAGAAAACCAATTTGACGACGCCCTATCCAAGCTAGCCTCACTAGTAAACATGCCCGACCATCTTTTCTCTATGCCTATCTGCGAGAGAGAAGCGAACAACCGGCCTACATCCATAACCTCGAAACCGATGATCTCTCCGAGGAACCCTGATACAAAGCAATCCTAGACTTTAAAATCGACGGGTCATATCCACCCAACACAAACTCCAAAAACAAAAGAGCCCTACGAATACAAGCCGCCCACTATGTCCTAAATCAAGGACTACTCTACAAACAAACCCCACAAGGAATCCTCCTTAGATGCGTAAACAAAACCCAATCCGAGATAGTCATGGAAGAAGTACATGACGGAGAGTGCGGACCCCACATGAGCGCCCACCTATTAGCACGGAAAAAAATGAGACTGGGCTATTACTGGATTACCTTAGAGGCAGACTATCGACGTCACATCCGTCACTGCCACAACTGCCAAATATTTGCCAACATCCAACACCTTTATCCTCTCCATACTATAGCCACGCCTTGGCCTTTCTCTACTTGGGGAATTGAAATCATAGGAAAGGTACACCCAGCCGGAACCGGCGGGCACTGTTTTATACTAGTGGCCGTCGATTATTTCACCAAATGGGTAGAAGCCGCTTCTTACACCATACTAACCTCAAAACAAGTAGTCAAATTCTTACAAGATTACTATAAACACGACCTGAAGTAAGCCTTGCATCATATTTTCGTAAAATGATTCAAGACACAAATGCAGTCCTCATTTCGAGCATAAAACACAACTGAAACGGACCATTACAAACCTGAAATTGATGTAGCCTGCATTAGCTTGTTGCATTAAAAGTGGAGCTTGATTCACGAATAAACGCAACTTCTATTCATATCTATGCCTCACTAAAAAGGCGTAGTTTCCACTAGGCTGTAAGCTTATGCTGGTGCCTAACACACATGGTCATCTGCACATATAACCGCACCTAAAATAAACAGTCTGAATTTGATAAAACCATGGTCTGACCATTTATTTGGTGTGTGCTTTACAAATTAATTGGATAATCCGATGTTGTCTTCAAGTCAGAAAATGAATGGGCTTTTGCTGCATTAAAAGAGGTTTAAGCCTTCATGAAATGGCATGAAATTAAGTGTAGATACAACTTGAAGGAAAAGAATTAAGCTGGCTTACAAAGATTAGGTTTATTCAATACAAACACACAAAAACTAACCACTAAGTTGAAGAGATACTCGTATTAACAGTAAAGCTATTGGGGTTTCCGCCATGGTTAGTGAGGTTGAGACCAAGTCTCCATCAATTCCCCCTGCTCACCCACTCGGTGTTGAAGTAGTTTGTAGAATCACTAAATTGAGGAATAAAAAAACCCTAACCTGCATCATTTGTCAGGCTACAATAGAAATTAAAGATACAACATACATAGATACATACATACATACATACAAAAATAAATCGGGTTTCAATTTCAGACAATTGTGAATCAAAGAATAAACCAACAATATAGTACAAAAAAGTGACTAACATATTCAATTCTTTAGCATACACAGAAAGTTTGAACCTTTACTCATAAAAGTAATGGAATGGAATACCTTATGATTTCAGAGGAAATCAAGCAAGAGAAGAAAGGAATTCAATGATAATCGACAGATAGAAGCGAGTTGAACGGGTAATTGAAAAAAACGACGGAATAGAGCCAAATCTTCGTGCATTCAATAGAAGGATCAATATTAGAAGATGAATAAATCAATATAAAGGTGTAGAATGAAATAGTGAATTTGTTTAGGTTTTCTCGATTTAGTTATCAATGTGAGAGCGGGAGGCGAAAATTTCAAAATTAGCAAGCGGAAGGATGAAAAATAAGTTTTGGCCATGGATTTGTACTCTCTAGTTTTTTTAATAAATTAAGGAATAATAATAATAATAATAATAATAATAATAATAATAATAATAATAATATTTGTACGTAAATTAAATATTAACTAATAAATATTTATAATAATAAAAGTTGCATTTAAAAATATAATAAAATTTCAAAACTACGTGTTGATTCATCAATAAAATTTTCCCATTTATAATAAATAATAATAATAATAATAATAAATGAATCTTCACATACATACAATCAGTATTTCAATAGATATGACAAAAGGTTAATCGGGTCGCGACAGGTTGAGTACTTTTTGGGTCAGGTTCGGGTCTGATCGGGTTACTCGGATTATGTGATTTTCGGGTATATTGTTTTCAACGTTTCAGGGATATTGGTTTGTATATATAATGCGACTAGCTATGCAATAATAAACACCGCATAAACTCGAGTTAGTTTAGACTTTGGGTCAATTTGGATTTTTGGTGAATCTCGAGATTTTAGTTCGAATCGAGTCTATTTTGTGAGGTCTACATACAAAGATGTCAAGAATGAATACCGCGTAGGAAAGTAAGATACTAGTAGTATTTGTTTTTGTGTTTTTGTTCAACGAAACGCGCATTTAGTCGCATTACAATACATGAAGAGGGAATATTCGAACCTGCGATCTATTGTCGCAAGATATCTAGCCTTAACTACTACATTAAGAATCTTCGGTAAAGTAAGATAGTTGTTGTGGTGTCAATCAATATGTTAATCGAGTACAAGTGTACAACAAATTACATCTCACAAAAAAAATAGAAATCTCTTATTTATAAAGCAATGTCATTTTCTCTTATTGATTCTTCACCATAAACGCTTACTCCCTTTGGTTACTAATTTTTTTTATATTGTTAAGCTTTATTACTAATATAAAAAAAATTAACATGGTTTTGCCTTTTTTTATGTAATTTGATTTTACATTTAAGAATAATATAAATTCATCGTAAAAAAGAATTACAAGAATATATTCGGGGTTTGACTTGTTTATGATGATGATGATGATAATATTTACACTTGTTTATTCAATAGCGATGGCAATATTGAGAGACTAGTTACATCAGTTATAAATACATCGTTTATCGATCAACTGATGCAAGGAAAGAGTATCTGCATCGGATGTGCTACAGCCGATGAAAATTGATTAGTTATAATACATCGGTTATAGATCAACCGATATCAATGTGAGCGTATTTACATCAGTTATTCAAAACTGATGTAAATAACCGATGTAAGAAAAAATTGTATAAAATTTACATCGCTTTTTCATAAGAAACCGATGTAATTAGCCATCTCTAAAAAAATTACATCGGTTTCTTGAAAAGATGATGTCATTGTGGCGATGTCAATGGGACAAAATGTACTAGTGAAAATAACATCATCTGCCGCTATGGCATACCTCACGAAATCATCAATGATTAGGGGGCTCATTTCAGGGCCGACACCCAAAAACTCCTCGACAAATACAAAATCCAAAAATGAGTCAATTATCGTCTTGTTTTGAGGTTATCCTATATTATCCTATATCGAAAAATTAAGATGAGTCAATAGAATCTTATATTATAAACAAGATTAATCTTTCGTCTTAGATATTAATCAAAAAATTCATTCGTTCTTAGATATCAATCAAAAAAAAACTTTTGAGTCTTAAAAAGTCTCTTAATAAGACTACAAACTGAAGTAAAAATAATCTCACATCGAAAAATTATAATAAGGTGATGAAATTTTATATTATAAATAAGAGCAATAATGTATTCTTTTGAGTTCTAAAATGAGCTCTTAAAACTATAAACTCAGCTGAAACTAAGTTTGATTACTAATATCATGTGATCATTTTATTTATTGTAATGACATAGTTTTATTAAGTTTCTTATTTAACAAATGTACATCGTCAATGTAATTAAGCCAACTAACCCGTGCAGCGCACGGGCTTTAATCTAGTATATATAATTAAAGGAGGCTTTTTTTATTTTACAATCAATATTAACTATATTATTATTTTATTTCCGGATTTTGAGTAAATATGAAGTTAGAAGTAGACTTCTTAACTCTAACCTAAGACGGATTTCGAGTGAAAGTATAATTCTTTTTATAAACACGACAAGTCGACTAATTACTAATTACATTACGATAATTACTATACGCAACACGGGTAACATGTCATATTATATACTCCCTTTGTTTCATTTGATTGTTTGCATTTGCTTTTTCACACTTGACAACGCACGTTTTCTTTTGTCTATATCTTTAGTTACGTATTTCTAAAAATTATAAAAAAAAAATAAAAAAAATTGATATTTATAACGTACTCGATGAGATAATTTAAATAAGATCACACATTACTATATTTTATCTTATATATTAGAAGTTACATTGACGATTTCACTCACCTATGAATAGTGCCCAAAAAGCAAATGCAAACCATCAAATGGAACGGAGAGAGTATATAACAATAACAATAATGCATGGGCGGGCTTAAAAATTGATTTATGTTAAAATTTGAGTTTGAGCAAAATCCAAACATAGAAATAGATGGCTAAAAATTGGCTTTTAGACTAAAGTTTTGTGCTCTCTTCTTTCCAACGAGTCAAACAGGTCGGGCTAGATCATGATCCAAAATCGGGTCATTTAGGATCCGGGTTAAACGGGGTGCGAGTAAAAAAATGGGCTCATGCCTCTAAAAACGTGTCAGGTGGGTCAGGTCAAATTTAGAGCGAGATGATGTCACACATACAAATATATTCAATGCGAAAGTCAAATGCTTAGAGAACAAAAGACACAAATAGGCTCAATGTTTCATATGAGTTGTCACAGACATTAAAATTGCCGACAGTAACCAGGTATTATGATGAGCATCGTTTGTTTTAGCCATGTAGCTAATATACACACTAGACCTGTCACCGGTCGGAATATACGGGTCATGCTCAAAAATAATTTTGAATGCCTAATTTTGTTACGGCTTTTAAAGTAAAAAAACATAGTATTTATTAAATTATGATCGGGTTTATGGGTCGAGTCGAATTTGACAGGTCTAACCGTCTAAGTGTAGCATCATAACCAGCGCCTGCTACCTTTCGTATAAAATACATGCAAACGTGGAGTTCTAATCCTCTAAAATGATAATTATTTGAAATAATCGTAATCATTCCATCGCAGTCAAGAATCATAAAAGGAAGTATTAAGGTTGATTTAGTAATGTTATTGTTACACCCGTGCATCGCAAGAAAATATAGCGCTTTAATTGTGATGACTTAAAACATGAATAAACCCAATTGTGTTAATCCAAAATAACACGAGTGAACACAACTTTTGTCTTCCATGTGGCTATGCGCAACTGTACAGGAGAGTAAGTTACTAAAAATGCTATATGATTTAAGTTAAGATTAGACATAAAATTATATTCAAATAAAACGATAATATATACGGAGCAATAATTAATTTCTCCCTCCATTTTTTTTATCAACTTCATTTGGGTTTGGTACAAATTTTAAGAAAAAGTGAAAAAGAAAAAAAAGAAAATTGGTGATATAGTGAATGTGATGAGAGAAAAATACTAACTAATAAATTTTTCATATAAAGAAAATGAGGCTAACTCAAAAGAATCCCTAAAAGAAAATGGGGCTAATTCAAAAACATGGAGGGATTATATATCGAATTACTAATAGGTTAAAATTAGAGTTTTAACAAAATCTAGGCATAGGAATAGTTTGGCTGAAATTGAGGTTTAGACTTTGTAGTCTCTTCTTTCCAACGGGTTGAACATGTCGGGTAATTTAGGAGTTGGGTCAAAAAGCTGGGTTCATGACCCAAAAAACAACAGATTGGGTGGGACGAGTTTGCAGGTCAGATAGAATTTAAAGCGATATGGTTGCATACATGCAAATATATTTAGATGTAGTATAGTCAAATGATTAGCGAGTAAAAGACACAGATAAACTTAATGTTCGCAGATAAGTTGTCATGGTCTCACTGACATATTAATATTGCTCACAGGCGCAAGTCCTGATATTTTGATGAGTGTCATGTGTTTCACCCAGATAAGTAATGTAGACACTAGATTTGTCGAGTGAGTCGGGTCAAATATTGGTCCCGTATAGGGTTATGATCAGAATACGGGACATAAATAGTTTCGAACGTCTAATTTTTATTTATTTTAATACTATTAGTATTATTTTCTTTAAATTATAATTTTTATATTTAAAAAAATAGTCAAAATTTTCTTATCTTGTCTCACCTCTTGATTTCTCTCGGTGTCGTCCCCTTAAGATATAAGCGGTGTCAAATCTTCGAAATGACAATGATTTGAAAAATCTTAATCATTTCGTCGCATAACTAACACAGTAACACTACCTCCATCTCACTAAAAGGGTCACTCACCTTCTTGATGAGAATTAAGGTGTATAGAAACGTGTAGTGGAAAATGAAAGATGGAAATAAGTGAGTTTAGAACCAATGTTAACCACAAAAATCAGACAAAATAAGAATAAAGCAAAAAAGTGACTTTTAGAGAGATAACCCAAAAAGGAAAGAGTGACTCTTCTACAGACAGGGAAAGTACTACTCTGTATGTTAAAATTTTAGTTTTAGCAAAATCCAGACATAGAAATAGATGGCTAGAAATTGGTTTTTAGACTAAAGTTTTGTGGTCTTTTCTTTCCAACAAGTTGAACAGGTCGGGCTAGATCATGACCCAAAATCGGGTCATTTAGGATTCGGGTTAAACGGGTTGCGAGTAAAAAATGGGCGCATGCCTCTAAAAACGTGTCAGCTGGATCAGGTCAAATTTAAAGCAAGATGATGACATATATACAAATATATTCAATGCGAAAGTCATATGTTTATAGAACAAAAGACACAGATAGATTCAATGTTCCAAATGAGTTGTCACAAACATTAAAATTGCTGACAATGACCATGAATTATGATGAACATTATTTGTATTAGCCATGTAGCGAATGTACACTCTAGACCTGTCATCGGTGGTCGGGGTATACGGGTCATGGTTAGAAATAGCTTTGAACGCCTAATTTTGTTACGGCTTTTAAAGTAAAAAAATAGTATGTATTAAATTATGGTCGAGTTTATGGGTCGAGTCGAATTTGACAGGTCTAAACCGTGTAAGTGTAGCATCATAACCCACATCTGCTACTTTTCGTATAAAATACTTGCAAACGTAGAGTGCTAATCCTCTAAAATGAAAATTATTTGAAATAATCGTAATCATTCCATCGCAGTCAATAATTATGAAAGTAAGCATTAAGGTTGATTAAGTAACGTCATTATTACACCCGTGCTTCGCACGGGCATCAAAACTAGTTGCCTTACTATAAACAAGAAAAATAAGTACTAAACTTACGTGAAAATTTCAAATCAAAGAAAACATGACAACCCGTAAATTTTCACATTACACTAGTCAAAATCATTAAGAATGGGTACAAAAATGGGGAAGAAAACAATCTGGTGTACCCCTAGGAGTCAATCTTGATTCTTGAGAGCTGAAGAATCTAGGGAAGAACATAAAGTAGGGCTAACTGCCAGCAATCTGTTTGCATCGTGAGGTGAAGGTACACTGCTAAAATCAGCGAAAAACGCGGCAGATATTTTGCGCCGGACTCAAGTCTGTCGCAAATATTATTTGTTGCGTCGGATTGGGTCGGCCTGTCCGACGCTAACCACTAGTGGCGGAATTCCCGACGCAAGCCAACGTGACCAAAAATGTGCCAAAAAGCGTTCACTTTATTAGCGGCACTTATCGGAATTTTGAAGAATGTTGTTAGCTCAGGACAAGCGGCATTTCTGGCTAAATCGGTTTTACAAGCGGAAACAATTGCAGCTATAAAGGCGCTGAGATGGGCAAGGGAGACGCGATACCTTCACATCACGATGCAAACAAATTGCTTAGATAGAATCGAGGATCTTCATCACTGCATTCGAGATCTCATCCCCTCTTTCCACGAAGAATCAACTTATTTTCACTGTCTAGCTATTAAGTTTGTTTATCGAAACCAAAATTCCCACGCTCATAACTTAAGCTTCTATGGTTTTGACTTTTGAGAAGGGATTAACGTAGGTTTTTTATTTGATGGCGAAAAAAATAGATATCTTCACATGACCATCCGAACATATATGTCGTAAGATTAAACCAGTCAAATAAATACAAAATACGGAATACTTCACATGGATAACCGAGACAAACTTCTCGTTAGTCCCTGTTATGCTTTTGTCTCGTCTATCCTAATCTGACCCATTTAAGCTTAAAATGGATATCATATCATATACCCGTCTTAAACCAAAATTCACAAAACTATACAAAATCCAACTACAAGATCGGAGTCTTTCAACGACGTTAAGAGCTGAATTGAGCCTCGAAACTGAGAGCATGGCAATCCAAAGTTCGTAAATTGGGCTGCAGAAACGCATTAAAACTGCTTTTACTAAGTTGCAGAAGCATCCACAGAAAGCAGATAGTGAATGCGACGATAAATCACGTACATGACAGCGACACCAGTCTCGCAGAATTTTGGGATTGAGATGATTTGAGTCGCTTGCTCTTCAGGCCCTATTTTCAGACAAACAGGTTGCTCGTGTCACGGTTGAAGGCTCGAAAAATCAGATTAAAAGTTCCAGTACTGTGTGTGTACACCTCGCAAAAATGACCTGACCCAACACCTTAACCGAAGACCTGAGTTTGACCCGTGACCCGAATTGACCGGTCAAACCCAAAACTGACCTGAATGTTATTATAAAAAACGAGTTGAAAATAACAAACCCTAAAATGACCTAAACCCGAAATGGCCCAGTCCAACCCGGCTAACCCGTGACCCGAATTGGCCGGTCAAACCCAAAACTGACGTGAATGTTATTATAAAAAACGAGTTGAAAATAACAAACCCAAAAATGACCTAAACCCGAAATGGCCTGGTCTAACCCGGTTGACCCGTTTACCAGGTCTAAGTGTGTACCTTCACGGCTGTCAAAAGTCTTCTGATTTCCAACGAAGTAATCATGAGGGCAGGTCTCGAGTACAAGGGGGTCCTTATCCGTGTATGGATAGCAACCTAAAAACCGAAAAAATCAAATTTAAAAAAGGATTATTTCACATAAATAATCCCAACTATGACGTCTCTTCTACAAATAAACTGAACTTCGTTTAATCTTGGAATAAACTTTAGTATTAACATGTCATTCTCAAACTAGAATCAGGTGACCAGCCACCTGACTAACAGGTCACTAACAATTTAAAATTGATTTTTGTTTCTTAATAATAATACTGCATCCTAAATGATCCTAATTACATAATATAAAGCCAATTACTATTATCTCTGTATTCGACATTGGACCAAAAATAACCCGCCAAAAAAATGGACCCGAAAATCGAACCTATGTCCCAACTCCCAAGCATGAGCTTTTCCTCCGACCTCGACACTGCCGCATTTCCCGCCACCGGCGGCACCTCCACTGTCCAAGCCACCGACTGGCTCATCTCTCACCACCCTCCTTTCCTACCACCATCATCGCCGCCGGAATCCCCCAAACTCGAAAAATTCTTCTCTCACCCTAACAAACACCCCCAAACTCTCCCCTCCTCCACCACCACTGCTGTCGCCGCCGTCCACGGCGGCAATCAATCCACCGCCGCCATCGTTGGGGCCATTATCGGAGCGGATGCGGCCTCGCACAATCGATCAGATAATCGGCCAATCCCACATCTTAGGACCCACATCATTGTTGATGTCATCCATCACGATTCCGACGGTTTATGTCGATTTTTATGGTGATTCTGTTTTTAATAGTAATGGTGCTTTGGTAGTAGGAGATGAAGATTGGGGCTGCGTTTACTGGGTGCTTTGGTGTAATGGTGACACCTCAATTTGTATTTCGAGTTTAATGGGTTGAAGTGCATATTAAGGGTGCATATTTTAGTGAAGGGTAAAGGGGAGAAAAATTCAATTAGGTTTACTGGGTTTCATTTAAAATTGGTGAGGTAGGAGATGAAGATTAGTTTAATTGTTGGAGAATGATTTTGTGACTATTAGTATTGATTAATAATTAAAGCTAATTTTTACCTAAGATAGCAGGTCACAATTTATCCAATTCTAATTTGAGAAGATAGTTGTAAAACATGGGGTTTATTACCAAATTAATTAAAATTGGGTTTATTTATGGAAGATCACCCAAAGTTGGATTATTTATGTTAAATAACCCTTTAAAAAATGCCAAACTGCTCATCAAACTTACAAAATTCAGTAAAAATGTCGGCTTTTATAACATTGACTGAAAACAGTGGATGTAAATGTGTTTTTCCTAATTGCGAAGAAAAATAAACAGTCATTAAAATAAGTTTTACCTAGGGTATTAGGTAGGGCTTTTCCTCATCAATGATTTGCAACATCCGGGGGATCGTCGTTGATTATCATCGTATTCTCCACTTCTAATAATAAAAAATATAAACAAGTTAATATGCAAAGTAACAACCTAAAAAGTTATTAAAATTTTAAAACAATATAGTAGTTTGATCTTATACCTTTTTCAACTTTTTCTAGCTCTTCCAATTTTTCCTCCACATCAATCCCGCTATCCTTTCTTAGACGTATCCAATCTTGAGTACATATTAGTGCTTGGACAAGCTTTTTGTAGCCAAATCACAATGAACAAACAAAATTACAAATCACCGGTGTAAAGAGTTCAAGACCCAATAATAAATTAATAATATCCAAAAGCTTAATGATAAGATGGTACCTTAGGAGTTAACGAACTTCTAAATGGTGTAAGATGACGTCGACCTGCGCTAAATGTCGATTCCGAGGCTACGGTAGAAATAGGCATTCCTAAAACATCACGGGCCAAACGTTCTAAAATAGGATATCTATGACCATTCAATTTCCACCATGTCAAAACGTCGCTATTTCTCTCATGTTCACCAAGCACCTCATTCAAATACCTATCAAATTCGGACTTGTCATATCCATCATCACCTCTTCGCAATCGAACTTGCATTTCAATGGATTTTTTGAAATCTAAATAATCTCCTTCTTCAAGGGTAGGACTAATATCATGTGTAGAATCTTCATTTGGAGGAGTTAAAGAGCTATACAACCTTCTATACTCATCAAAAAGATCATTTGCCTTCTTGTACACTTGCTCTTTTAACTCTTCATCCTTAGGTGCCCCATATATACGAGTGAAAGCAAATTTCAACCCCATTAACTTCACCTTTGGATCAAGAATAGCACCCATGTAGATTAACACATTCATTTTATCCACATCCCCCCAATACTTGTCAAATTTCTTTCTCATGGCACACGCCATATTTTTAAAACCCTCATCACTACTCTTGCTCCATTTATTCAATTGTTCAAGCACACGAGCAATAAAAAAGAAGCTAGAATTACTTGTAACATACAATGAACCGGAAACTTGTTCCGTCAATGTTTTAAACTCTTTAAGAAATAGAACCAAAGATTCCACAACAGTCCAATCATTGTCACTAGGAGCACCAGAATTTTCAATTTCACTCTGAATGAGATTGCCATATTCATCTACAAACTCAACAGTTGAATCAACCTCATCACCTTGGGGGTTAACAGGAACATCGATATCACCAAATGCATCTTTATATTTCAAAGCAGTTTCCAACATTGTAAATGTAGAATTCCATCTAGTGGGACAATCAAGACTTAAGGACAATTGGCATTGTGTGTACTTTTTAGCACATTGTTTGAAGTAATGCACTCTATTTGGAGAACTGTTAGCAAACTTAACAGCATACCTAACCTTGCTTATAGACTTCTTATTCATTTTCAATCCATCCCACACAATAAGGTTAATTATGTGAGCGACACATCTCATATGCAAGTAATCTCCCCTACCAATCAAATTTCGCTTCTTTTGAAGAAGTTTTTTCAATTCTACACAAGCCGTGTCATTAGAACTTGCATTGTCCACTGTCAAGGTGAATACCTTATCCTCCAACCCCCATGTTTTAAAGCAATCATCAAGAAGATTAACAATATCTTTACCTTTATGACTATAGATGGGACAAAAGACAATTATCTTCTTATGCAAGTTCCACTCATTATCCACAAAATGGGCTGTTAGACACATATAATTGATTTTTTGAATGCTTGTCCATGTGTCGGTCGTAAATGACACTCTTTGGGATGACTTAAGAAGAAACTCAGTCAATTTTTTTTTCTCATTCAGGTGAAGTTTATACACATCACGAGCAATAGTAATGCGAGATGGAATATGAAACGAAGGAGCAGTAACAGACATTAGGTGCCTAAATCCCTCTTTCTCAACAGCACGAAATGGATACTCATCCATGATGATAAAATAAACTACAGCTTCCCTAACCTTATTTAGGTCCAAAGTCCAACCCTTCAATATACCTTCCCCGTCATTAGCCATTCGATCAAATACTAGCTCAGTTTGTTTCATTTTTGACTTATTATTTGAAGAATCTGGATTAGACGGACATACATTCCAATGGTTTTTAATGTTTTTTGAGCCATTTGTTGCTCCGTCGGACGCAAAATTTTTATTATCACAATATATGCATTCAGACCTTTGCTTACCATGCTCGTCCAAGTAATCTCGAAAATGGATCCAGTATGATGCTTTCCTTTTGATGGTGTTATAATTACGACCTTCAATTGGAGGCCGAGGCGGTAACAAAGGTTTTGTTTTGTCAACATGTTTCTCTTGGATATCATCGTCACTTATATATGTTGTATCATTTCCATCTTCTAAATTGGTGCGTGCTCGCTTATTTTTATGCTCGGTGCTAACCATCTACAGTACGATAGATTAACAAACATTACCAAGTTAGTAATCAATCAATAATATTAATATATTATTAATAGGAACGAAAGTATCAAATTATCAATACTATCAAATATTCAAAGTTTCAAACTAATAATCAATTGTACTTGTACTTTACTACTTACTACTTGTCTACTTGTACATTTGTAAAGAACAATAGCACATTAGCACATAGCCCAATGTTGACAAATGACAAACCAGACTCCCCAGAGTCCCCACCGCCCCACGCACACACAAAGCCACAATCAATTTTTTTTATTCACAAATGACAAACCAGATGTCCCACATACAACATACACATCAATTTTTTTATTATAAATCATCAGTTCATCACAGTATCACACTGAGTCAATGAAAGACTTAGTCATTCAGTCACAGACATGTCACATGTGAGTATGTGACTATATATACCGATATACGTTCAAAAGCAAAGTCGCAAACAGACAAACACAGTCACAAACACCAAACAGTCTATTAATACTAAAACAGAGGAAGTCGAAAAAGAAGTATTCATTCTCATCAAAACAGAACTAACCCCTAAACAACAAAGAAAGCAAAAAGATGTAGAGAAAGATGAGGCGGCATACAGGCATACAACAACAAAGAATGCAAAAAGATGAGGCGGCAAACGCGGCATACAGGTGATACAGCAGACTAGCAGAGTAGCAGAGTACATCAACAAATTTACAATACAAACTCATGGAAAAAGGTAACATCGATTACCTATGAGGCTGGTGTCTTGGTGATTGCCCTGATTCGTGAACAAAGAAGATGTAGAGAATAAGAGAAAGATGAATTATGAAGTAAAAGAGGTTGTGAACTTGTGAATAACTGTAGTTTTGTGAGTATATACTGTATATTAAGTATATATCATATTATATGTATGATATAAATATATAATGCGAGATGAAATATTATATTGTTTAACTGTTTAAGAATTAAGACTTTCAGTAATTCAAGTTTAGGTAAACTTGATAAATTATGATAAATAAATATATTAATTATATTTCATTCCTTAATATTAGGCTATTAGTTTAAGATATTAGTAGTATTTTTTAGCATTCAAATTTCAAAATCTCAATCTCATATATTTCATGAAAAAATCAATCCTAATTCTGGTAAGTGGTAATAGTAATACGCTTGAATGCTTGATAATTGATTAGTGTAAGATGTTTAAATGTTTAATACGTTTTTTTTTTTTTTTTTTTTTGAATTATTGAGCACAAGCGGTCTGGACCGGGTTAGACCGGGTACCCGCGGGTCTAGACCGGTTAAGACCGGGGACCGGCTAGCGAGATTTCTGAACCCGGCGACCGGACCTAAGGGTTGCCGGTCCGGTCTGAACCAACCGGTCCGGGCAGGTCGGTTTCACCGGTCCGGGTCGTTTGATGAACAGCCCTAGTATTAGGTGCAGTAGGAGCAAGATGCCTCCATCTCAACGTCCTTTCGATAAAATCAAGATTATCGTTTTCTTCCGAATAGTGTGTAAGATCATCGATGTTCTGACCTGATGTCCCAACAAATTTGAATGATGCAACACGCAACCCAATGGTAAGTACATGGATAAAGGACGAGGGTTGAGGCAGGTCGGTGGCAACAAACTCAGTCACATTGGATGGACATGAATCATAATTTGAACTTAGCGCACTTAGTAAAAAAAATATAGGTCAATGTTGACGACGTTGGACAGTCAAAATCAAACGGAGAGAATATAAACGACTAGATATTTACGAAACTAAAGGAAATACTTATTTTACCTAACTTTGTCGAGCTCGAAGGAATGGGGATTCTTACAAGACCTGAAGCTGTTATAGACTGACGACCCCGGGAAGAGACATCTATTTAAAGGCTGCACAACGAAGATTTAGCAAATATTACAATTATAACTCTCGCGTGAGACCGATCGGATGAGAAAATATGAATAAAAAAATGGAGGGAAAAAAACCTGCTGAGGTAGAGGGAAATTTGCAGGGTCATTTGGCCCCGGCATGATATCGATTGATACACCAGCAGCAATACATACACAGAAAACATAGGTTATATATTGGTACACTCAGAAATAACTAGAACACGGTTATAAGAACCGAGGTCTTGTAAGTGTTGGTTGTGAGAACCTGACAAAGTGAGATATCAAGCTCTTTGATAGGCTCGTATAGGCTAGACTGATCTTTCGGACCCAAGTTCTACACAGAAAGACTATAAATAAAAAAAGGCATAATATATTAACACACGATGAAAAAAGACGTAAAATATAATATTATAAAACCTGTCCATTAAAACGTCCTTTGGGAAGTTCTATGGAATTTCCGGCAATCACTAGATGAACTATTTCCGAAGCCATTCTTTGTTCCTGCTCGACCAAGAAAAAAACTCGGATTAGCGGTGGATGATGAGAAATCATGCAGAATCGCAGAGTGAAAGAAGAGAAATAGAGAGAGACCGTTTCATCCCCCAAGTGGCCGGTTATATAAATAACGAGCAGCTGGAACTGAAGTGGGTTATAGGAATTATTTCCGAAGCTTAGGCCTGATACGAGGACAACGTATTTGTCATCATCTGTAACGAATTAAAAGGGTTGTTTAGATAGCAAACCAAGGAAAAGTTTGATGACGGAAAAACGAAAAAGTTGATTTCAGGTAAGAAAATGATGCAATACCTAACTTTAGGGGCTTCTCTAACTGCGGAGGTCAACCGGCTTCGAGGAAGTCTTGCACTTAAGGGTACCCACATTACTTTCCTTTCCGAGGACCGCAACAACCACCCCTGTAAGAACAGGACCTTAATCTTAATCTGGTATAATCCTGTAAAATCTTCTATAAGCAAAGCACCTTTGTTACTTTTGTTAGTACCATTCATCAAGATCAAATATTTGGAATCATACACAAATATTGGAAGAACATCATTCTACAATGAAGTTACTTTTATTTTTCTAAACGTGTCAATAATTCTGCTTCTTAGCCCAGGAGGTTCATTTTGTCTCAATACTTTGTTGAGAATAACCCAAGTAATCACATGTGTCCCACATGGAAAGATGAGAGAAAGATTATCCACCTTATAAAGCAAGGGGTTACTCCCTCTATAGCCAATTGGTTTTAGAGTGGAACCCTCTTGTCTTGTGAGTGGACTCTTCCCGTCTCGGGTGTGGCCCAGGCCCGTTATGTAATTTCACATACTTCAACCTACTTCAGTCGAAAAGAACAGGTAACAACTAAGGACCAGGTACCCACCCCGTTTGTCCTCCAGAATCAGATTATCATCGGGATGAATAAAGTCGTGAGGCTTGACGATAGGAGTTACAGTTCTCTATTTATCGTCAAATAAAATATCGAGAGAGAGAGAGAGAGAGAAGATAATTAGAACAACCAGTAGAATATCGAGAGAACATGCAGGTTATATTTAGTGATATCTTTACCTCCTTAGAATACTCATCGAGAATACATGGCTTTAGTTTCATGTGCTTGTAGGGTTCCAACAATAACGCATTGCTTATCGCCTTACAGTCCTAAAATCGTACAAACTGCACAAAACAGTCCTTGAAGGTGTGACGACGACAACAACAACAACAACAACAAAATCGTCGATTGTTCAACTCAAACCTAAGTTGCTCAAATTTACATTCATTACATTGTTATCGATTGTTCAAAAACATGATCTTTCTTAAAACCCTAACCCTCAATTGAGTTAAAACTAGCTACAACTCCATACAATATATCCCTTCCAAAAGATAAATACCCGATTCTCGACAATCTACCCCTCTTCAGCAAACACAGATAGCTATCACCATTCCCCAACCGAAAAAATCATAAAAGTTCGAAACTCTGATAAGAGCACTTAAATTTCGCTAATTGCAGCACATAAAGAAACTAAGCTATGAAGAACTGAAGACCAAGACAACCCAATTCAAAAATAGGGTACACTGAAATCACAAATTTCCCTATTTTCTACAGAAAAATAAATCAAACTTAGCAAACCAAAAACAACCCAATACAAAAACAGATCAAATTATCAAAAGGGCACAATCAAAATCAAAGGAAAACTTTAAAAAAAAAATTAAAAATTTGGGGGGAAACAAACCGGGTAAATGGGGTTTGCAGATAGGAAGAAGAGAGTGAAGAAGAGTTCTCAACATATGAAGCCTAGCAAAGTAAATTTGACTCTATTGTTGTCCCTTGTATACCTCATTTTGCACCAGAAATTCTTCATCCTACATCATTCATTTACTTTCTCCCTTGTGACAGGTTCAAATAATTATCACATAGCAAATTTCTCGTCTTTATATATCCACGTGGAGATATATAATTTGACCCGTCACAAATTCTCAAACAACAATTTGCCTTAATTTATTATTACACCATTAAATCGGTAATTTTATTGTTAAAGTACTAGTACTATAATGTAATTATACACCAGATTATTGGCATTATTATTATGATAAAATTAAGAGTAATTAGAAAAATAAGGGGGAGGGGGTGTTACCAAATTTTTGTAGGAAGATTGTTTGCGTTGAAGAATTTTGTCGCCGTCTACTTCCATTCTTCCCATGGCGCCCAGAAAATCAGAATTTATACTGAAATTTACTGATGAACTGCTGCTCCAATTTCCGCTTTAAAGCGGTCCTATATAAAAATCAAATATATAAATCAAACAAGGATTATAATTAAATATGGGGATGTAGCTCAAATGGTAGAGCGCTCGCTTTGCATGCGAGAGGCACGGGGTTCGATCCCCCGCATCTCCATTTTTCATCAGATGACAATTTTGTTCACCTGAGACCGTCTGAATTAGTGAATCAGATATCGTCTCTTTGTTCTTGTATTTGTTTATTAATAAAAGTCAGCCTCTAACCGTTTAACACACTGAATAATGGTTGAGTCGTTCTATGTCATTCTATATATACACGTCAGGTAGAAAAGTAGCGTGTGAATTCAGTCGTGATCGACAATGGAAATTATGGAATATAAAATCAAATCGAGAAAGGAGACTTAGGTCCTGTTCTTTTCAACTCATTCTAGTCAAATTTATTTCATTTTATTTCATTTACTTCAGTTAAGTTTACTTTAGTTCAGTTCAATCAAATTAGGTTTCATTTTGTGTCAGAAAATTCAGCATACTCCAGTTTGATTCAAATAAACTCATTCAAATCATTCGAGAAGAACCCAGCCTAAAACGACGATAAAAGTGAAACTTTAATTTTCAAATAAGACAATGTTTTATAAATTTTACTTTTTCTATTTGAATGAAAACTTCTACCTAAAAAATGACACAATTTTTAAGAATAATAATAAAATATTCAAAAGTAGAGAAGGAGTAAATAGGTGGACTACTTAGTTAATAGTAGAGCTGATCATGGGTCGTACCGTCCGAATAGCCCGACCCGTCCGGCCCAAAATTTTAGCGGGTTTGGACATGGAATCCCGGCCCGAATTATTAAATGGGCCGGACAAGCCCGGTCCGATATAACAAACGGGCCGGGCATGGACACTAATATTTTCAAACGGGCCAACCCGCCCGGCCCGCTAAAAATATCATATACATTCTACGGCTTATAATTATATAGGAAATAAAAAAATGTATATTCATTATAATACAAAAAGAGAAGAAGGGGTAAGCTCAGGTGGTAAGAGCTCTCTTACTCCGACCGAGAGGTTGGGGGTTCGATGCTCATCTGCAACATAGTGCGCTCTTCTCTTGACCAAAAAAATAAAATAAAATAATAATAATTAATCCATGCTCTAATCAAGACACATACACTTGATAATAGTATGATATAGCGAAAATACCTTTGAATTCTTAATAAAAATTAGGCAACTCTCGTCATTATCAAATTCTCATAATAATCTAATAGTCTGATCTTATCACCAATTTTTGTTCATTTATCAAATACTTTTTTTTCTTGTATTTTGATATGTAAGAAACAATTCAACTATGTTGTACTCTTTTTAAATATTTACGTAATTACTGCCTATCTTTACTTGTTTGATTGTTTTTTCATTCACCCAATAATTGGCCCGATAGCCCGCGAGCCGCCCGATTTTGCATAAACGGGCGGGTAAGGGCAAATAATCTAGGCCTGTTAGTTAGGCCCGACCCGCCCGCTTTGATGTTAAAGGGCAACTTTTTATCTTTTAGCCCGGCACGTGTCCGACCTGAGCCCGCATTTGAGCAGGTCTAGTTAATAGAGAATAATGATACCAAAAAAGGAAAGTGGAAAGTATCAAAGAAATTTGCAAGACAAAGTAAAAGTGGAAGGTTTTATTGAAATGAAGTTTTTTTCTGAAGGAAAAGTGGGAATTTATATTAAATCAATTTCCGTCAAAGCTAAAATCGCTTCCGGAAACACCGAGTCATACAACATCTTCTCCCCACTTCTCGGGCACAACCGTGCAAAATGATGTGCCACTCCATTACCTTTATGTTTCACGTGGGACCAAACACTGAATAAAAGACGATCTATAGGACAAAATATCAGCCACCCGAAGTCCCAATTGATCCCTAATAGCTTTACCAGCCTTCACCGCATCAATCACCACCTTATCATCACTTTCCATGACAACCCGGGCAAAACCAAACCGTGCAGCCATCTCGACCCCCATCTCCAGAGCTTTGGCCTCTACTATCCTCGGTTCCCACTACGTCTGGTTCCGTCTACAGCACAGCATCACCACCTATCCTTCCTTATTCCGCCCGACAACTCCCAGGCCAACGTCTCCATTCGCATAGACCATTGCGTCTGTGTTGATCTTGATCACTCCCTAAGACGACGCCTTCCAGGAATCTCGACTTGCCCGGCCTTCCTCCACGTGTGGTCAGTGTGCTCATCTCCTTCCCACATCGGACATATTCTTCGACTAGCTAAATAAGACCGCACATAACGACGTTAACCTGTGGTGGTTCCTCCTCAAACGACTTCAGGTTTCTGATATACCACATCCCCATAACATGGCAAGGAATCAGGCTTGGGCGTGCCCATCAACCTGAGAGAAGAGCCAAACAAAACGTCTGACGAAAGAAGAGGAGGGAGCAATTGACACAATGGCAGCAAACTCACCGGACAACCAAATATCATGGGCCCAATCACATCAAAGAGGGCATGCAATACAGTTTCAGGAACTCCGTTGCACAACGTACAAATGGAGTCAGACACATAGTGACGGATCGCTAAATTAGCTCGAACTCTAATCGTATTTGTACATGCTCGCCATAAAAAATGGGAGACTTTCGGGAGCGTTTTCAAACTCCAAATGGTCTTCCATGCCTTATCCGCAACCTCTGCATCCTCACCAAAGACCAACGGAGGTGTACTACTCCTCCCTAGCCAGTAACCCGATTTAACAAAGTATTCCCCTGTCTTACTCGACCACGAATAGATCAAATCCCTCGGCAGTCCTTAACTCAACGGAATTTGTAAGATTGCTCGAGCCTCCTCCGGACTAAACAGCATGTCAACCAAGTCCTTGCGTCATTCCGCAGAAATTGGGTCAATCAGGTCCGCCACACGTAGGGTTGGGTCCGCCTCCAGATTTGGCCGAGGTGCGCTTCTTCCACCAAGCATTTCCAACCAATTACAGTCCCAAACGCCAATGCCCAAATCGTTTTCCACCCTCCACTAAATCCCTTCCAGGAGCAAGGATTTAGCATTCCAAATACTCCGCCACACAAAGCTTAGATCATACCCACGTCGTACGTCAAGGATATAAACAGGCCTATAAAGTACTCCTGCAAAACCCGCTGCATTGCCTCCTCACTCGTATGCCATGCTCCCTCCTCGTCTTCAAGGCCAGAGATAGTATTTCTCCTCCGCCTTTGCTTGGCCTTTTGATGGCAATACATGGTATTTACCATCCTAAATTTCGTGAGCTTTTCCGCGGGTTCGCCAAAATGTCTCAACCTAATATCTCAGCTCCGCAATCTCCTGAGTCAAGCTCTGACAACGGGAAAACATGTTAGCCTACGGAGGTCATCTCTGCCACACCCCTAGTTCATGCTCTCTCTCTCTCTCTCTCTCTCTCTCTCTCTCACTCTCGCAGCCGTCGGTTAACATCGCCGAATCTCCTCCTTGCCCAGTTTCTAAGCTTACCAGAACATGCCTTCACCTTCCTAAGAACACCCTCTCCACAGCTCGTCCTCCATGCGTCTTTTACAATTTCCCCACATTGCGGATCAGTGACGGAAGGATTTTGTCGTGGATCCCGCCGGTCAAAATAAACCAACTAACCTAAGCTAGGTAGCAAGGGTAAGTTGGGTCGAGATCCTCAGGGACGGGGTGTCAGACTAAGGTGTGCTACGATTCTAGACTAGGTTCAAGGCTAACTAAACTAGGGTGATGGCTAAGGTCGACTAAGGACTAAGCTAAACAAACAACTAATGACAAAAAGAAGCGAATTAAATCAATAAGAAGAAACTAGGGCTAGGTCGGGTTCATGGATGTCAAGGAGATCAAAAGAAGGAAACAGGGGTTACTAGCTGATAAGTGTGTTTTGTAGTGGTTATTTCTTGTGTTTGGTCCCGGTTTCTCTTGTGAAATCTCTCTTTAGAGCGGTTTCGAGACTACTTACGCTTCTTCTAGCTTGTTTTAGGTTCCTTTGGCCTATCATGGAGAAATGGAACGATTCCGACTTGTTTCTAATGCATATGGAGCCAATGAAGAGAAGCGACGATGACTCGGTGGCTTAGACTCGATCCCGAGCCCCTTGGGCCCATTCCCGAGCACCGAGAATCGATAAGAAGCCTAGGAAGATCAAGTTGGGACCTATGTGATCATATTTGAAGCTTACATGACCCTTCCCGATCGGGACCACATCCATCACGACCAGGATGAGAAGACGAGAAGAATCGAGTTCCTGTGAGGCCATCCCGGCCGGGAGCACATCCTTCCCGACCGGGTTTATGCATAAACCCGCCCGGGTTTATGCATGATCCCGACCGAGATCACTTCCTTCCCGGTCGGGATGAGCCCAGCACAGCCGCGATTTCATCTCTTTCAATTCCTTATTCTTGTAACCCTATATATACCCCTCCTCTTGTATTGTTTTAAGCACGAACCCTTAGATTAGAGAAACCCTAGACTACTTTAGGTTAGATTAGTGTAGATTAGTTTAATCCCTCTTTAATTACTCCTTAATCTTAGTTTAATCCTTGTATTATTGGAATTCTTGAAGATCTCTATCAAGATTGACAACCTTGGTGGATGTATTTGGGTTTTTCTCTATATATACAAGATTTCTTCTTTTCATCTTCTGTTGTTTGGTATAATCTCTCTTTTCCCTTCTCTTAATCTTTTATTCTTAGTCGAGTTTTAATCTTTATCCTTTGTTTATTGTATTGTTCATCCTTGTTGTTGTTCTTCATTTTGAATATTCTTGTTCTTGTGTTTGTTCCTCATGTTTGTGTTAGTTTAAGTTTAGATATGTGTGAGTAGTCTCTTGCTAGGATTAGTAGGGGAATTGGGTGTCTACATGGGTGATTAAGGGTTTGTAAGATTGTTGGTGGAAGTTTTGGTTGCTTCTTAGTTGTATGCATATGTCATGTTTGATGAAATGCTTGAATGACTTGTAGTTGCACATGCATGTTTTCTTGCCTTCTTCTTGTGACCTTGTGTGTTGCTAGAATGGGTTCTTGCGCGAGAGCGAGGAACCTCTAGGTCGGTTTTCGAGCGAGAGCCCGGATTATACCTGATGGTGAAGGATTTGCCGTGGATCCTAACCGTCAAATAAAACCAACTATACCTAGTGGGTAGCTAGGGTAAGTCGGGTCGAATCCACAGGGACGGGAGGTCGGACTAAGGTATGCTACGGTCAAGGACTATGTTCAAGACGAGCTATTCTAAGGGGGAGGCTAAGGACTAAACTAGGTCTAAAACGCGGGAAAGGAAGACAAAAAGATAACAAAAGAAGGAAGACTAGGGTTAGGTTGGGTTCATGGAGTGATGGGATGGTCGAGGAAGAGCTAAGGTGAAGGGGTAGTCGGGTAATCTAGGTGTAGTTCGGGCCCTCGCTACGTAGACCGACCTAGAGGTTCTTGATAGAACTCATCTTAGCGACACACAAAACAATCGGGGTTACTAGCATGCTATCGGGCCTAGGTCGCATCCGGGCTCTCGCTACGTAGACCGACCTAAGGGTCGTCCTCACCGGGCTCTCGCTACGTAGTGAGGGAACCAAACCCACAAGAGAAACTATCACCCACGAGAGAAAAGGCAAGAAAAACAAGCATACACATATACATGTCATTCAAGCATTTCATCAAACATGTACCATGCATCTAACCAAGAGGATACCCAAAACTTCCACCAACATCTCCAACAAACCCTTAATCACTCACAATCACATCCAATCACCCTAATAACCCTAGCAAAGATCTACTCAAACATATCTATACTAAAACTAACAAGAACAAGAACAACTAACTCAAATAACAAAACTTGCATAATGAAACTAGAGAAACAATGAACAATGAACAATACAAACAACAAAGATTCAAACTTTAATGATAAAACAAGATTAAGAGAAGAGAAAAGAGGATTATACCTACTAACAAGATGAATGGAAGAAGGAAACTAGCATAAATGAGAAAAAACCCAAAACAAACACCCAAGGTTGTCAATCTTGGTGGAGATCTTGAAGAATTCTCAAATTACAAGCACTAATCTAAGATTAAAGATAATCTAAAGACTAATCTACACTAATCTATGCTAATCTATGCTAAAATAATCTAGGGTTTAAGGGGAAGTGAAGAACATGAGCTTAACAAAACAAGGGAAGAGTATATATAGGGTTACAAGTGGAAGGGAGAAGAAAGAAAGTGAGCGCGGGGTAGCAGTGGCCCATCCTGGCGGGGAAGGGGTGGTCCCGGTCGGGAGGAGGTTGGTCCCGGCCGGGAAGAGCTGCTCCCGGTCGGGAAGGAGATCAGAATGCTCCTCTTTCCTTTGCTCCTTCATCCCGGACGGGATGAGGCCATACCCGTCGGGGATGAGTCTTGTAGGCCTCCAATATGAACTTTTTGGTCCCTCCTTGGTTCTCATGGGCTTCCCATCGATTCTCGGGACTCGGGATCGGGTCTCGGAGGCTCGGGATTGGGTCCCAAGGTCTCGGGGTCGACTCCAAGGCATCGAGTGATCGTTCCTTAGCTTCGTTGGCTCAAAAAAGTGTATGTATTGAATCGGAATCGCTCCAACTCTTCATGAATGGTCTCGGAAACCTGAAACGAGCTAGAGGAAGCATAAGTAGCCCATAAACCGCTCCCAAGGAGCGATTCCACAAGGAAATGGGACCAAAACACTACAAAATAGGCACTACAAACTACACTTATCAACTCCCCCACACTTAACCCTTACTCGCCTTCGAGTAAGCACATACTAACTACTAAACTATCCGAGTGGGTATTAGCGCACCCTACGCCCTTTCAACTCACGCGAGTACACTTAGAGGAAAAGTGCACTCCGCAAGGAAAGTCGGGTCTTGCGACAAAACTGTGGATGCAACCGGACACAAAACACAAAAACAAACAAGCACACAAACAAACAAACAAACAAACACAAGGTTGCACCCAAAAGAAAACAAATACCGCTTCCCTCTAAAAGCGGTGAATGAAGCACCGGTTTAGGACTCAAGGCAAGTGACAACGTTCCCAAGCTAGTAATACAAACCAAGGTGAACTAAACCCTAATAGTATGACGATAAATCAACAAAAATGTTGGTAACTTACCTAGGTCCTCCTAACTTTCTAAGAACGTACTACGGGACGATCGGCGGAGTGGAAAAAGGATGAACCACGGTGTTAGTCGACACTGTAGGTATGTGAGACCCCGCCCTCTTTAGCCATGAGCCAAGAGGGTCATCCCATGTCTAAAAACCGCCTAACTAGTCCAAGTAAAAAGGTGGAAATATATGCAAAGTGAGGGAAGATCGACCATTACCGCTATCATCCTTCCTAGGGACTCGGTCCTTTGGTAGGCTCTTCACGGTAATAGTCGGTAAAAGGCTTATTTTGTGATGTATGGATTCTTTTTGTGAGACGATTTTCTTTTTGGCATTTTTCTTTCTTTTCCATTTTTGCTTTGTTTGTTTGTTGCCATGCCATTTCTTTTTTTCTTCTTTTCTATTTTCTTTTTCTTGGCTTTTGTGCCCTTTTCTTTTTCTTCATTTCTTTTCTTTCTTTCATTTTTCTTTCTTTTTCTTTTCTTTGCCCGTTTGGCTTGATTTGACTTATTGGCACTTCTTTTTGCAACAAGAAAGAGAGATTTCAACAAATTGCAATTTTATTGTGTGGATATGTGTAGGAGGTAGGGTAATGGGTATTTCGGGACGACGTCTTCCCTTCATACTCACAAAAAGGGGAGAACTTGGACTAGTCAAACAATCCTAAACACGGTCACCTAAGGGACGGGACTCGGCAACCAAGGCCTTTTCACACCGTGGGTGGTCATAATGGTCAAAATGCAAATCCCATAGTAAATCCCTAGTAAGCTAGGTGGACTCAAGGTAAGAAACGAACGAAATCATTGATTTAGGGTCATTCTACTAGATTAAAGTCCAAGACTCGGTTTATACAACTAGGAAGGGAAAGTAAACACTCGCACACTAGTCTCTAAACCGGGTTTTCGAAAACCTTTTTACACACAAGACTCAACCACACACAAAACAAAGACATGACGAAAACAATAAGAAAAAGAGACAAGAAACAACAAAACAAAACAAGATAAAACAAAACACATAGACAAAACAAACACCATCCCGATCTTCCAAACAAGTCTCCAAATCAACCTCAAACTTTACAAAGCTCCACCCGAGCACACCACAACACACAACTCCTCCAAACTCCACAAGGAACAAAGAGGAAAAAGGGGTGAAGAGATGTTACCGGAAGTCTTGAAAGCTCTCCAAAGCTATCGGTGATTAAGCAAGCTATAAGGAAGAAGGGAGGCAAAACACGCACAACAAAACAAAAACACAACACAACGACACAAAAAAGGAAAAGACACAAAAGAAAATCTTTTTGATTTTTGTGAAATTTTTTCAAATTTTTAGGGTTTTTAAAAGTTTTTCGAAAAGGTTTTTCGAAAAAAAAAGGAAAAATAAAACTAACTATGATAGAATATCGCTCCCCCACACTTAAACCGAGCAATGTCCTCATGCTCGATCGTAGTGTGTGGAGAGACAAAAGAAAAAGAAAAGAAACTACGAAAATAAAGCTAAAAATCAAAGATAAAGTGAAGAAAAGGGTAGAAGGCGTCCGGCCGGGGTGTAGTCAAGTCACCATGGGCCGAGACAAGAAAAGATATGGATGGGGGAAGAAATAAAAAGAAGGAAATAAAAGGAAATGGGAGGGGAGGGCTAGGTGTAATCAAGTCACCTAGCCCGGATTCCGCCTAAATCCGACTAAATCCTACAAAAAAGGGTGAAAAAATCTTGTAAATTTGGATCTTGAAAATGACTCTCGATGTAGTCACGTCATCGAGAGTCGGGAGCAACATATACCAAGGCCCCGAGGGCCACCATGACACAAATATAAGGGGAAGGGGAACATGCAAAGGGAGACAAGCTATAAAAGACGGAAAAGAAAGGATAGTGGCCATACCGATTGGTTGGAAACTCACTCACTCCGTCGCCTCAATGATCAATGTAAGCACATAGCTAGTCTTCATCATTGCTATTCCTCTTTAATCTCGATAAGCCCGCATGGTAGAGGTAGTAATGGTGTGAGGGGGTGGGATTTGATGTGAATCTCGGTCTAAAGTGAGGAGGAAATGAGGTGAAGGTATGGAAATGATGTGCGAGGGTCATATGATATGAGCAAGGAAGGTTAGGGAGGTTGGGAGGGGGTATAAAGTGGTAGGGTGGGCTCACATGATGAAGAAGAGGACAAAAGAGGAGAAGGGGACCATCCCGATCGGGATGGTTGGTCCCGGTCGGGATAACACTCCAGAATGTCCAGTTTTCAGCCCACTCATCCCGATCGGGATGAGTCTTCTAGCCCTTCATTTCCTTGCTAGCTTCACCCACATGTCCACCAATACATCGAGACATAGAATCTCGTCCCCAAAAGCTTGTCAAAAGCTTCAGAAACCGACTCCCATGCCCAATTCCAAGCTTCTATCAACAACCATTCTCCTCGAGACTTCATCTTCACTTCATATCTAGCAAACAAGCTCAAATACAACATCAAATTCCCTCCCTCACATCGCTCATCAAAATACCGAATTACAAGAATTCCACCAAAGCTAACAAATCCTAGAAACCAAACTATCCAAACAAACATAAACACAAATACAAGCACAAAATAAAAGGGAAAAGATATTTACACTAGCTACTCTCACCAACTACGCCTCCATAGCCATCAAGAGCTTGAAGGAGTAAGTCAAATGCTCTAGCAACATCTTCATTTAAGCTCACATGGCCGAGCCTAGCCACTTTCAAGAGCTTCCAAGTCGGAGGGAAGAAGCAATCATCTTCATTATGCTCGGGGTTCACGTGATCTTCCGGGTCTTCGGAACCAACATAGCTACGACTCTTATGACCATCCGGTAGGTATAGTGGTCTAGAGTCGTGCTCGGTGTTATGATGTGGGAGATCACACCCTAGGGGTGTTGCTTCTTCTATGGGGTCGAGAGTGGAACTCTTTTCCACCACCCGACAAGGATCCTCTTCACCAAACGTCTCATAAGACAAGGGACTAGGCATCGAGTGCGATAGAGGAGGAGAAGGCATCAAGTTTTCTTCATTGGAGGCTTTAGGATCCTCCAATATCCCGTTCAAGGCAAGTTCCAAGGCATCTACTTCTTTCTCCCAAGTATTGCGCTTCTTTTCACTCACCTTGTCAATATGGCCTAGAGGAGGTATGTCTTCACTTGGCTTTGGATTGTCTAGATCCGGTTCATCACGAAGAAAATCGAACAAATCCAATTTGATGGCCAATACATCGGCTCCCCAAGAGTTATCTCGAGAATCATGTTCACTCCCCTCCTTATTGTCGGCCCTTGAAGCCTCATCTCCCTCTATTCTTCCCCTATCTTCACCACCCAAGCAACACTCAACAACGGTCTCTTGATCAACCCTCTCTTCTTCATTTGTAGCTTCAAGGTTGGGTTGACTTTCTTGTGGGGGCACCCGACCTTCTTGCCCAAATGAACCTTCCTTAACATGATGTGGAGCTCGAGTGGCCGACATCTTGATATGAACCATGAGTGCATTGATGCGAGCATCTTGCACCTCTATTTGGGCCTTGAGCTCCTCTTTAACCCCTTGTATTTGAGCCATAATTGCTTGTTGAGTCTTATCCAATAGAATCCTCAAATCTTGTTGACCCTTATGCAATAGGATTATCGCCTCTTGTTGACTCTTTTGCATTTGAACCAACATTTGACAAGTCTCAAAGTTAGGGATATTTGGTTGTGGGTTATGTGAGGGTGTTTGGTAGTTGTTAGGATGTTGGAATGATCCTTGAAAACTTTCTTGGTAACCATAATGAGGGCGTTCATAAGATTGTTGACGAGGTAGATATGGTTGGTGAAATTTCGGGACTTGGCCATTTGCCCCAAAGTTGTCCCGTTATGATTGATGGTAGCTTGGACGAGCCATTTCCATAACGTTCCTTTAATACCTAGGATGAACTAGAAGCACTTGAGCAAATGTTAGTATCCTAGTGCTTTTGAGGCACTAGGAAGGGAGAATAGCACACAAGAAGAAAAACGGAGATACACAAGGAGAAGAGAACACAAAAATCAAGAAAAAAGTCCAAAACTAAGCAAACAAAAGTCTAAACTACACCGTCCCCGGCAACGGCGCCAATTTGATGGTGAGGGATTTTCCGTGGATCCCAACCGTCAAATAAAACCAACTATACCTAGTGGGTAGCTAGGATAAGTCGGGTCGAATCCACAGGGACGGGAGGTCGGACTAAGGTATGCTACGGTGAAGGACTATGTTCAAGACGAGCTATTCTAAGGGGGAGGCTAAGGACTAAACTAGGTCTAAAACGCGGGAAAGGAAGACAAAAAGATAACAAAAGAAGGAAGACTAGGGTTAGGTCGGGTTCATGGAGTGATGGGATGGTCGAGGAAGATCTAAGGTGAAGGGGTAGTCGGGTAATCTAGGTGTAGTCCGGGCTCTCGCTACGTAGACCGACCTAGAGGTTCTTGATAGAACCCATCTTAGCGACACACAAAACAATCGTGGTTACTAGCATGCTATCGGGCCTAGGTCGCATCCGGGCTCTCGCTACATAGACCGACCTAAGGGTCGTCCTCACCGGGCTCTCGCTACGTAGTGAGGGAACCAAACCCACAAGAGAAACTATCACCCACAAGAGAAAAGGTAAGAAAAACAAGCATACACATATACATGTCATTCAAGCATTTCATCAAACATGTATCATGCATCTAACCAAGAGGAGACCCAAAACTTCCACCAACATCTCCAACAAACCCTTAATCACCCACAATCACATCCAATCACCCTAATAACCCTAGCAAAGATCTACTCAAACATATCTATACTAAAACTAACAAGAACAAGAACAACTAACTCAAATAACAAAACTTGCATAATGAAACTAGAGAAACAATGAACAATGAACAATACAAACAACAAAGATTCAAACTTTAATGATAAAACAAGATTAAGAGAAGAGAAAAGAGGATTATACCTACTAACAAGATGAATGGAAGAAGGAAACTAGCATAAATGAGAAAAAACCCAAAACAAACACCCAAGGTTGTCAATCTTGGTGGAGATCTTGAAGAATTCTCAAATTACAAGCACTAATCTAAGATTAAAGATAATCTAAAGACTAATCTACACTAATCTATGCTAATCTATGCTAAAATAATCTAGGGTTTAAGGGGAAGTGAAGAACATGAGCTTAACAAAACAAGGGAAGAGTATATATAGGGTTACAAGTGGAAGGGAGAAGAAAGAAAGTGAGCGCGGGGTAGCAGTGGCCCATCCCGGCCGGGAAGGGGTGGTCCCGGTCGGGAGGAGGTCGGTCCCGGCCGGGAAGAGCTGCTCCCGGTCGGGAAGGAGATCAGACTGCTCCTCTTTCCTTTGCTCCTTCATCCCGGACGGGATGAGGCCATACCCGTCGGGGATGAGTCTTGTAGGCCTCCAATATGAACTTTTTGGTCCCTCCTTGATTCTCATGGGCTTCCCATCGATTTTCGGGACTCGGGATCGGGTCTCGGAGGCACGGGATTGGGTCCCAAGGTCTCGGGGTCGAATCCAAGGCATCGAGTGATCGTTCCTTAGCTTCGTTGGCTCCAAAAAGTGTATGTATTGAGTCGGAATCGCTCCAACTCTTCATGAATGGTCTCGGGAACCTGAAACGAGCTAGAGGAAGCATAAGTAGCCCATAAACCGCTCCCAAGGAGCGATTCCACAAGGAAATGGGACCAAAACACTACAAAATAGGCACTACAAACTACACTTATCAATACCTAGATAGCTTGACTACCCCTTCACCTTTACTCTTCCTTGATCATTTCATCACTCTTGAACCCAACCTAATCCTAGTCCTTTTCCTTTTGTATTCTCCATCCTTTTAGTCATTATTTCTCTAGTTAGTTGAAACCTTTAGCTTTAGTTGTCATACTTAGTTCATTCCTAGTCATAGTTATATTCCCTTTCATTGTTCTAGTTTGTTTAGCTTAGTTGACATAGTCTTGTATTTGGGGTGACCTTAGTCTAGACACCTCTTACCATCCCCGCGGATTCGACCCGACTTGCCCTATCTACCCAGTTAGGATTAGTTGGTTTTATTTGTTGGTAGGATTGACGGCATATCCTTCCCATCACTAGCATGCTTTCGTAGCATAGGTTACGATCGGGCTCTCGCTACTTAAACGGCCTAGGGGTCATCCTCACCACGCTCTCGCTACTAATGAGGGAACAAAACCAACCAACCAAACAAAAACATACAAGAGAAGAGGCAAGAAAAACAATGATTGATCATCTCAAGTCTCACAAGCATTTCATCAAACATGTAGAGTGCAAGGTAAAAAGGAAACAACAAAAACAACAACTAGTGCCACTCATCTCACCCTAATCATTCCTAATTACACCCAATCCCTCTACTAACCCTATGGGATAACTACTCAAACATACCTAAACTAAAACTAACACTAACAAGAGAAATCAACACTAGAACAAAAACATTCATAATGAAAAACAAGGATAAACAACAAACTAGATATAAAGATGAAAACTTGAATAACAATAAAGATTAAGAGTAAAGGGATGTGTAGACACCCACATTTTGACCGCCAGGTGTCTATAGTAGGTCCCGCCAAACACCCGATGATGATAGGACGCAAACATGCTTTAATGACTCGGATATGGGCTCGAAATCATGGACATTTGGTTTAGGCTTATTACAGAGTACAAATCTTACAAAACCGACCTCAAATCCAGGCCCAGTGGGTCGTTTCGAGTCAAATGAGACTAATTTGGGTCGATTCCGGCACCAGGGGTAAAACCGTCTTTTTACGACCGAGTCAAAACCCGGTCAAAAATATTCTCGAGACACACGAGTCAGCCGTGACACCTCACACGGCTGATCCGGTCACAAATACTTTAAAAATCATCTTCAAAAAATATTAAACAAATCCGTTTAAGGATAGAATTCGATCTCAAGTAGGAATTCTAACCGGAAACCGAATCAGACACCGACCGAGCTCCAAATACTCGGCCAAGACAGCCAAAATACTCGGCCAACTCTTCATGACAGCCAAAATACTTGGCTTCCCCACCAAGAAACGAGACTTTCGTTCCCTTTCGAACTCTCGTGTTTCCTATCCAAACCGGTATTTCTTGTCACACAAGCAAGACTACCTCGACCCCTATAAATAGGACCTCCCGTCCAACACAAAGGACAACGATTGTCACCAACCAACAATTACACATCATAAATCTACCATTCACATATCCTTAATATCTAGCAATTCCCGACGTAATCCCGAAGTAGCCTCGAAATACCGACGAAACCGACCCCGTCATCCGACCGAACCCGTCCCATCATACATCCAAAAAACCGACACCTTAACTCATCCCACATCATCTCAACGTTCCCGTGCCTAAGCCACCGTCCGACGAGCTCTATACCGAGAAAGTAAAGCATGTAGGTTGAGGGTGTAAATCAAACCCGATTCTTCTCCTTTCTCTCTCTCTCTCTCACGTCTTTTTTTTCTTTTTTTTCTTCCGTCACTTTTTTTTTACGGGTCGTCGGTCGTTTCGTATTATTAATATGGGTCGTTGTCGCATTTTTATTATTTCTAATAATCGATACTACAAAAAACTATTTTTATAACGTTCTTAAAATACGATACCGATTCTCTAATCGAATATCGTATCTACAAGAACTAAATTAATTAATTCTCGTTGATGCTAACAAAATCATTACATATTTTTTACAAAATTCGATGATTTTAAACGCGGAGAGAATTAACATCTTTTTCGTTCAATTTTTTTTTTTTACTTTTCGTTCAAAACAAACTTTTTTTCAAAACCTTTTCTAAAGTCATTCCGACTATTCGATATCGATTTCATAATCGAATATCGAATACGACGAATATCAAAAATATAAATCGAGTATAAATTAATCCATATTTGTACGCGATTTATAAAAATTGACGATTTTTTTTCGAACAAAATAAAAAAAACCCGAACAGGCTGCCACGCGAGTCGCGCGCCTGTCAGGCGACTCGCGCAACAGCCTGGTTCACCGGTCCTTTCTTTTTTTTCTCGTTTCCTCGCTTTCTATTTTTTATTCTTTTCGAACCTTACATAAAAAGCGACTTTCGCGACATATTTCGATAAATACCTTTTTTGACCTCGGTCAACACGTGTTAATCCATCACGTGTCATTAAATCTTTTCTAAAATCATGCATATTTTTTATTCATATCTTTATTCAATTTATTCAATCGTTACTAACCCGTTTTCTCGTGTTTGTAGCAATTTATTTGTTTTTAGCGTTTTATTAGACTAAAACGAACTTCACATGCTAAAATAACTTTGACGTTATTAGTTTAATATGCATTAAACGACTTAGCAACCCATTTTATTTTTCTCACATGCTTAGGAAAATAATGTTTGCATATCATTCAACCGTCGAACTAACGCGTGTACACCAAAAACGAACGATATCTTAGTAAAGGCCGCTAAGTGCGGGCGGGGTTGGGAGTTCTTAGTGAACTTCCCAACACGTACCCTCACCCCTTACTCAGAATCATGGTTTCCGGATGTCCGATTCCATTGGCAACGAGAGTCATTCAATACACGACATCCGATAATGTCGGTATCGGTATCGTAATGCAAAGGGAAGAGCCCAATAAACTCTGACATCGGAAATGGGCCGTATTTTGTATACGGCCCACTACGACATAGAGTGGGCTCGAATGGTTCCGAATAACCACAAAATTCGGTGGCGACTCCTACTTCAATTTAAATTTCAATTTGACCATCTCATATGGAGATTCATTCGCCTCCCCAAACCCGCGCGTGGCCGCGTCGGGGTGGACCTATGTCATGTCCACAGGATGAGAAAGATTATACCAAACTAAAGGAATGAAAAGATGAACACTTGCATAAAAGAAGACCCAAAACATCCACCAATGTTGTCAAGATTGGTAGATTCTTCAAGAAATCCAATATTACAAGAGTAATTTAACTAGATTAAGGACTAATTAAGGACTAATCTACATCTAAGCTAATCTAACATAAAGTAGTCTAGGGTTTAGTGGGTAATCTAAAGGATAATGAATGGTGGTTACAAGAGAGGGATATATATAGGGTTACAATGAATAAGGGAGGCGGAAAAGCGAACCAGCGGCTGAACTTGGCCCATCCCGATCGGGATGAGGTGGTCCCGGTCGGGATGGACCTGGTCCCGGCCGGGATGGACCTCCAGTGGGTCGTCCTTCCTTTGCTTCTCATCCCGGTCGTGATGGATGTCTTCCCGACCGGGATGGGTCATGTAGGCTTCAAATATGATCTCATAGGTCCCTACTTGCTCTCCCTACGCTTCTCATCGATTCTCGGTGCTCGGGAATGGGTCCCAAGGGCTCGGGATCGAGTCTAAGTGATGCGCGCGGATTGTTGTCTATCCAACGCGGTCAAACAATATTTATAACCCCGGAATACTACTACTACGTAGTAGTGGTAAGTCAAGGATCGATCCAAAGGGACGGTCGAGAGGGGTAGTCGTTCAAGTCAAAGTCTATGAGTAATTGAGTCGAGAAGGGGGGTTTGGTTGAGTCGGGTTACTAAATGAGCTTGCGTGATTAAGGTGGGAAACTATTGATGGGAAAGGCGTTAGGGAGAGTCGGGGAATCGGAAATAAAGACAAGATTCTAATAATGCAAGAATTATCACAAGATGTATAAGGGAGGTTCCACCTTTCGGTTTTCCTACCAACCAAGTCTAAGCCCACTTTCTCGACGAATAAACTACGGTCTCTAGACGGAATTACTCAAACCCCGAGTTTCCCCATATTGGTCCGGGTGAGTTAAGTCAACCTAGGTGATCAAGCTAAGTCAAACATAACACAACAATCCCATAAAGACAATATCACCCTCAAATGCAATAATCTCACAAAAGATGAAATCTTTATCTATTATTCCTCCTCCCCTAACCCCCTAACAAAAAGATCTACTCACTAACCATGGTAGTTAACAACAAAGCATTCATTAAGAAGAGAATAGTTGAAGCATGCATAAAAACTACACTAACAAATATATTAATGGAGAAAAGGGAGAGGAGAGAATTTTACCCACAATGGAGAAATATAAAGAGGAAGAAGAAGATAAATAATAATAATAAAGATTGAATCTTGAGAGAAATACACAAGAATTTGTCACTAATCCATGCATAAATCTTCAATCTTCAAAAGAGAAATAAGAATCTTCAAGAAATAAAGCAAGGGTTTTGTCACATAAACCCTTGTAAAACCCTTGAATCTTCAATAATAAACCCAATTCTTCAATAAAGATTGTAACTTTACTATCAATAATGGCGTAATTGTATTAATACTAAGTAGATCTATAATAGTTTTTGAGAATTTTCTAAGAGAGTTTTACTACAATCTACTACTACTTACTACAATATGGAGGTTTTCTATCCTACTCCTAAGAGGCACTTTCAAGGCTCACTTAAGGCACACTTTGGCTCAAAACCCTAGGTTTTGTATTTATAGAGTTGCTTAATGGGTTGCACAAACTTCAAGGCCCAAATCCGATTTCTCTTCATTTTGCAAGACCATCACCCTTTGTATCTTCATGGGGTGGAATTTCGCCCCACGGCTCGACATAATAGTCCCACCGGGTGAAATTTCACCCGGTGAGATTTTCTTCATTTTTCGCGCTTTCGACCCGTCTTCACCATCGGGCGAAATTTCACCCGGTGGGCGAAATTTCGCCCGGTCAAGTTGCCCGGTCATGCGTGCCATGAAAATCATCGGGGATGAAAAAATGTCGTCGGGCGAAACTTCGCCCGGTGATGACTCACCGGGCAAAACTTCACCCGGTGGTCCATTGACTCTTTTCCGGTCTTTTTCTTCGTTGATCACTTGGATTACTTGAACTTTCAGTTGTGTGCTTTGCTCTTGGACCGTATCTCTCTCTTGCTCGTAGAAGCTCAAACACGTTTTCGGTCGAAAATCCTATCAAAATAGATGGAAAACTACCAAAAACACGTAAAATGCAAAAGAGAGACACTAATGTGAGAATTACGCAAAATATGGCGATAATCGCACTCAAGTCTCACAAAACAGAGGAAAAATGGGTCTAAATGGGAGGAAAAATGGTCCAAATTTGGCACACAACACTAAGTCACCGAGTGATCGTCGCTTCTCTTCGTTGGCTCCAAATGTGTCGGAAACGAGTCGGAATTGTTTCATTTCTCCAAGATTGGTCTTAGGAACCTAAAACAAGCTAGAAGAAGCGTAATTAGCCTCGAAAACCGCTCCAAAGAGCGATTCCACAAGAAAAACCGGGACCAAACACAAGGAATAAGCACTACAAACCACACTTATCAACTCCCCACACTTAACCCTTACTCGCCCTCGAGTAAGCACGAACTAACTACTAAACTAATAAGAACTAAAATACTAGCCGAGCGGGTGTTAGCGCACCCAACGCCCTTTCAACTCACGCGAGAACACTTAGAGGAAAATTTCTCTCTGCAAGGCAAGTGAGGTCTTGCGACAAAACTGTGGATACAACCAAACACGAAAACACACAAACAAACAAACAAACAAACAAACAAACAAACAAACAAACAGACAATCAGTTGCATCCAAGAAGAAACAAATACCGCTTCCCTCAACAAAGCGGTGAAAGAAACACCGGTTAGGGACTCAAGGCAAGTGACAATATTCCCAAGCTAATAATACAAACCGAAATGGACAAAATCCTAATAGTATGACAACAAAGCAATAAAAACGTTGGTAACTTACCTAGGTCCTCCTAACCTTCTAAGAACGTACTACGGGGCGATAGGCGGGATGGAAAAAGGATGAACCACGTAGTTAGTCGACACTGTAGGTAAAGTGAAACCCCGCCCCCTTTAGCGTTAAGCCAAGAGGGTTGTCCCATGCTCAAAAATAGCCTAACCAGTCCAAGTAAAAAGGTGGATATGGTTGCAAAGTGAGGGAAGACCGACCATTACCGCTATCATCCTTCCTAGGGACTCGGTCCTTTGGTAGGCTCTTCACGGTAATAGTCGGTAAAAGGCTTATTTTTGAGGGGGTGAGTTTTTTTTTTGTGAGATGATTTTCTTTGGCATTTTTCTTTTGCATTTTGCTTTTGAGTTGCTATGCCACTTTCTTTTTCTTCTTTTGTATTTTGTTTTTGATTTGTTGTGTCTTTTCTTTTTCTTCTTTCTTTTCTTTCTTTTCTTTTTATTTTTCTTTCTCTTTTTGACTTGGTTTGCCTTCTGGATAAATCTTGTATTGTAGGCATTTATTGCAACCAAGCAAGTATAGGAACCTCGATATTATGCAACTTATTTGTGGAAATGTGTAGAAGGTAAGGAAATGGGTATGTCAGGAGCGCGCTTTCCCTTCAAACCCACAAAAAGGTGGAAACTTGGACTAATCAAACAATTTCGAACATGGTCACCTAAGAGACGGGAATCATGAAACAAGGCCTATTCACTCCGTGGGTGGACAAAGTGGTTAAAATGCAAACCCCGCAGTAAATCCCTAGTAGACTAGGTGGACTCAAGGTAAGAAACCAACGAAAACTATTGATTTAAAGTCATTCTACTAGACTAAAGTCCAAGACTCGATTCATATCACTAGAAAGGGAAAGTAAACACTCGCGCACTAGCCTCAAAACCGGGTTTTCGAAAACCTTTTCTACACTAGACACAAACTACACATGACACAACAAAGACGAAAGAAAGAAAACGAGACAAACAAAACAAACACACGCACAACGAAATGAACAAACACCACCCCGAAACTTCCAAACAAGCCACCACATCGACCACAAACTCCAAAAAGCTCCACCCGAGCATACACCATCACAAAACATCCTCCAAACTCCACAAAAAGGAAAAGGGAGAAAGAGATAGAAGGATAATACCGGATGTCAAGAGCTTTCCGAAACTTATCGACGATCACGCAACCTACAAGGAAAACGGGGGGGGGGGGGGGGGCAAAAGCACACAACACAACAAATATACGACACAAAGACACAAAAGAAAAAAATACAAAAGAAAATCTTTTTGGTTTTTATGAAATTTTTAGGAATTTTTAAGATTTTTCGAAAAAAAACTACGAGAATAAAACTAAACTAGACTACAATATCGCTCCCCCACACTTAAACCGAGCAATGTCCTCATGCTCGATCGGTAGTGTGTGGAGACACTAAAAAGATGATAAAAATGGAAAATAAAGCTAAAAATCAAAAATGAAAGTGAAGAAAGGGTCGAATGTGTCCGGCCGGGGTGTAATCAAGTCACCAAGGGCCGAGACGAGAAAAGATATGGATGGGGGAACAAATAAAAAGAAGAAAATAAAAGGAAATGGGAGGGAAGGGCTAGGTGTAATCAAGTCACCTAGCCCGGATTCCGCCTAAATTCTACCAAAAGAAAATAAAAACAAAGAAAAAGTGAAAAGAACTTGCCAATTTGGATTTTTCAAATGACTCTCGATGTAATCACGTTATCGAGAATCGGGAGCGATAACCACAAAGGCCCCAAGGGCCACCATGACACCCAAAAGGATAAAGGGGAGGGGAACATACAAAGGAAGACTAGCAATAAAAGACGGAAAAGAAAGGAAAGTCGCCTACCAAACGGTTAGCAACTCAATAATCTTCATCGCCTCAATGATCGTTATCGGCACTTTGCTTGTCTTCATCCTCGTTATTCCTCCTCTTCCTAAATGTAGTCTCAAGTATCGGGCTTGCATAGGTGTAATGAGGTTGGGATTTGAGGGGAAACTCGGTGTATAGTGATGAGAATATGAGATGAAGGTGTATATATGAAGTGTAAGGGTGAAATGATAGAGGCAAAGGTGATTAGGAGGGTTGGGTGGGGGTATAAAGTGGTGAGGTGGGGCTTAAATGAAGAAAAGAAGGCGAAAGAGGAAGCTGGCACCCTTCCCGGCCGTGACAGACTTCATCATGGTCGGGAGGAGTCCTTCCCGGTCGGGAAGACCTTGATCCCGGTCGGGATGGCACATCAGAAGCTCCTGTTTTCATGCCTAACTCATCCCGGTCGTGACGGTTATGATCCCGGTTGGGATAACACCTTTCCCGAGCCTTGAAGCCTTCACTCAATACTAGCTCCACCCAAAAGACAAATAATACCTCGGGATCCAAAATCCCGTCTCCAAAAGCTTGTATAAAGCTCAAAAACCAAATTCCTCCACCAAGTCTTGAAGCTTCTATCATCCATAACCCTTTCTAATTCTTCATCTTCTCTTCAAACCTATCAAGTAAGCTCAATAACCACAATTAAGAATCCCTCCCTCACTTCACTCAAGAAAAATTCCAAAGTACAAGAACTCCACACAAACCTAAAAAAAATCCTAGAGATCAAACTATCCAAAAATACAAATACAAATACAAATACAAATAAAAAAGAAAAGGAAAAAGATATTTACAACTTGGTACTCTCACCATCTACGCCTCCATAGCCATCAAGAGCTCGGAGGAGTAAGTCAAATGCTCTAGCAACATTTTCGTTAAGGCTCATGTGGCCGAGCCAAGCTATCTTCAAGAGCTTCCAAGTCGGAGTCAAGAAGCAATCATCTAATCCATTATGCTCGGGTTTCTTGTGATCTTCCGGGTCTTTCAAACCAACATAGCAACGACTCTTATGACCATCCGATGGGTATAGTGGTCTAAAGTCATGATTGGCGTTATGATTTGGCAGATCACACCCTAAGGGTGTTGCTTCTTCTACGGGGTCAAGAGTAGCACTCTTTTCCGCCGCCCGACAAGGATCCACTTTATTAACCGCCTCACAAGACAAGGGACTCGAAATCAAGTGCGATAAAGAAGGTGAAGGCATCAAGTTTTCTTCATTATTGGAGGCTCTAGGGGAGACCTTATCGTTGTCCTTACTAGAATCCTCAGCATGAAGAAATTCAAGGCCTTTGATGGCGACCTCAATTTCTTCGACGGTTTGGCCTTGTAATCCCCTAGAAAATCTAACGCGATACAGTGGCGGAAACACTGTAGAGTCGGGATTAAAACACACTGTAACTATGTCTTAGTAAAATTAAAATGGTAAAGTCAAACAATAGGCCTTAAATAAAATGGCCAAAATTTAAACAATCCACAAAAGGGGTTTGAACAATCCATAAGACATAATTATCAAAATAAACAAGCAGGATCCACACTGCTCGCTAGCCCACACCCGGAACACGTAAACCTGCCATGTTAAAACATAACAGCCACAATCAGTGGGGGAGCAACGTCAACGTTCTCCCAGCCGTATAACAGGATTTTAAAACTGTAATTACTACTATAGAAAAATAGTAAAAATGAAAACAGTAAAACATTATAATGAAAATAAGCTTTCAGTGAAAAACTTCACGTAACGAAACAATATAAATAAAAGGAGTTTTCCGAAGAAAAGATAAAACATTTACCAACCTGCAAATCAAAATTATATCGATAATAATAAAAATATTCAAAATGGCGTTATGGATAGAATTAGTGTAGACGGCTAGACTTTCACTAGGAGAATACTAAAAACTAGCTTCCAAAAGTCAGTTCAAACAAATCAAACCTCGATCTCTAACTAGGCTACTCAACCATAATAGGACGGCGACTTACAAATGCGTGGCCCTAGTTTAAGACAATGCACACCCCTCCTGGGATTACCTGTCACCCAGTTCAACTTATGACGGCGACTTACTGCGAGGCCTAAGCTTAAGGTCAAAATGTACACAACTCCCGGGATACCTGTCACCTGGTTCAACAACCAATGTACCGATTCCTGATACACTAGCCTTATAGTTGATGGCAAAAACGTAGACCCTAGATTATATTACTCTAACCTCACACTTGCCCTTATTCCATAACTCCAAAACAAAGCATTATCGATATTCAAACGAGATAGTCATTGTAAATAAAAAGAGAACAAAAGGAAAAAGGATCACTTTCCAAAAGAGGAAACTTTATATTTTAGAAAACTTCTATTTTTAGAAAATTTACTAAAAATAGCATCATATCAAAATATCAAAAATATTAGTTCGTACTAACACAATATTTTTAGTAAACGATATCGATTTATAAAACTAATACTTTCGGCCTTAACGATATTAATTGTTAAAGTGAGAACATTTGGATTTATGAAATTATTAAAATATCGTACAAGTGTTACAAAATCATTAAAAATGTCTTAAACATCTTAATACTACTAATTAGGGTATTTTCAAAAGTTTATAAAATTAAAATTCCCTAATTATTATTAGTATCGACAATACACTTATAAATAGGATTTTACGGCAAATGTCAATTTAAATCTTTTAATGTCTTTTATTTAATTAAACCATTGAATATATTTGTAGTATTTTAAGGGTTGATTTAACTCTTAAAGTTTCAGAATCAAATATTTTCAAAATGGCGGGAAAAATAATTCTTTTAGGTAAGACGAGGCATTTTAACGATAAATCACAATTTGTCCAAAAATGAATACTTATTAATTAAAGACTTTAATAAATAGTAAAAAAAATTACGTAAAATAGATAAAATATATTTATGGACATTCTGTCCAGAAAAGAAAATTTCTCAGAATTCTTAAACTCGGTTTTTAAAAGGTTTTCTCGTTAATCGTCTAATCTCGACAATAACGATTAATAAAAATAGTAATTACCAAACGATTTAAGTATTAATATCCAAAAACTATTATTAAACTTGAAAATCATGGTTTTCTAGAATCTACCAATTTTCCAGATTTCCAAAATTCCAGATTTAATAAATTCCATTAAAACCGTCTTTTAAAACCCGTTTTCACAATTAACGATTCCATTAATAAAACTTATTGTTCCTAACATTTTATTAAAGCACTAAAAATCATAAAATTACATTTTATTACAAAATTATCAGAAACATTTTTTTTCTAGATTTAAGCAAAAGACCAGAAATCGAGAATTAAAACGACAAACACGGTTTTAACGATAAACGATGATTTAAAGTGATTAATTAATTCATCCACTTAACAATTCCGAAAAATTATGAAAAAAATTCATAAATTTCTATTTCATCAGAAAGTTTCACTACGTCAAAAATCAGATTAAAATAAAATGTTTAAGTACTAAAACTAAAAATCGGCTTTTAATCGTTTTTGTCCGTAAACGGTAATAATTCAATAATCGATAACTAAAATATCAGAAAAATAATAAATTATTAAAAATCATCAAAAACATCATTTTTACAGAATATTAACATATATTACATGTTTAGGCCGAATATTACGATTTTACAAATTAATATGACGATTTAATCGTTAATCTCGTAAAAGCGATAAAAATACCGAAACATGCAAATTTTCAACTTTTAAAAATTTTTTAGATTATATGACATACATATATTGTCAAAAATAAAATATAAAAATATACATGCAATTACACGAATAAAATCAAGTAATACCGAGTAACATCGACGTTACCTCTAATCCAATTCCGAATCTACGATATATTCGTTTTCTGCGGGGTCGCTTCGGAAGCCTAAAAAAACATGAATTCCATGGTATGAAAATACCATAAGATCGCTGAAAAATCAAGGTGAAAACGATTGCAAATGAAATCGATTAATACCTTAACGAAGGAGACGAAAAGACGATTAATTTGGAGATGATAATGAGACGATCAAGACTCGATTTTGAGACAAATATTGGCTGGATTACTGCTGAAAACCATGTCCAAAGGAGAGGAAATGAAGAGTATTTTCCTTGAATAAATTGGTGAATGAATGAATAAAAGAGTATGAAAGCTTTATGCATAAATGAGACTTTAAAATTGATGAAAACAAGGCTACACTAACTTGATAAAACCTGTCAAATGAAGTGTGTATGGAGTATGAAAAGTTTATTCTTAATTCACCCAAAATAAATGAGAAGAAAGAAAATATCTAAAAGCTTAATCCATGTTTTAATATAAAATGTAGTAAAAATGTAATGTACTGTGTGACATGGGAGTCACGGTCCACACAAGGAAAATATGAGTCCAAATTAGTTGTAGATTGATAAAAATAAGGATCGTAAAATTATTGAAAGCATTTCAAAGCAATTTGAGTAAACCTCGCGTTGAAAAATAATTATTTACGAAACTTCGTAATAGAATCGTTAAAGGCTAAATTTTTGTAAATAAAAATAAATCTTAGATGAAAATACTATATAAATGTGTTTAGACATTTTTAGGAAAAAAATAACTTAAATCCGAGCTTAAAATGTTAATCATAGAGAAATAGAATTTCTCGCGAATAAATAAATAGTTTACGATAAAAATCAAATAAATAGTTTAAAATAATTAAAATATTTTAATATAAAAATAAATATTATTTGACTCGAAAAAAAAAATAAAGCTTGGAAAAATGATGAAACAAAAGGCCGAAACGTGATAGAGTCATGATGAAGTCATAGCGGAAAGAATAAAAGCGCTAGGAAAATAGCGGGTGTTACAGGCCTAGCATAGCATCTCCAATTCCCCTAATCGGCTCCTCCAATTTCCCAATCAAGGCAAGTTCTAAGGCATCTATCTATTTCTCCCAAGTATTACCTTCATTTTCACTCACCTTGTCAAGTTGGCCTAGAGGAGTCTTCTCTTCACTTGGCTTTGGATTGTTAAGATCCGGTTCATCACGAAGAAAATCATACAAATCCAATTTAATAGCCAATACATTGGCTACCCAAGAGTTACTTTGAGGATCATGTTCAGTTTCCTCCTCATTGTCGACCTTTGAAGCTTCAACTTCCTCCATTATTCCCATAGCTTCACCATCCAAGCAACTCTCAACAATGATCCCTTGGTCGACCCTCTCTTCTTCATTCGTGGCTTCGTAATCGGGTTGATTTCCTTGTGGAGACAACCGATCTTCTTGCCCAAATGAACCTTCCTCAACAAGTTGCGGAGCTCGAGTGGCCAACATCGTGTAACGAGCCATGAGTGCATTGATTCGAGCATCTTGCACCTCTTTTTGGGCCTTGAACTCCTCTTTGTCCCTTTGCATTTGAATCATCATCTCTTGTTGACTCTTTTGCATTTGAATCATCGTCTCTTGTTGACTCTTTTGCATTTGAATCATCATTTGACAAAGCTCAAAGTTGGGGTTTTTTGGTTGTTTATGTGAGGGTATTTGGTAGTTGTTAGGATGTTGGAATGATCCTTGACAACTTTCATGGTTGCCATATGAAGGGGGTTCATAAGATTGTTGATGAGATTGATATGGTTGGTAAAATTGTGGGTCTTGGCAATTTGCCCCATGATTGTCCCATGACGATTAATGGTAGCTTGGATGCGCCATTTTCATAACGTTGCCTTGATACATTGGATGAACTAGAAGCACTTGCGCAAACGTTAGTAGCCTAGTGATTTTGAGGCACTAGGAGGAGAGAAATAAGCACACAATGAAAGAACGGAGATACACAAGGAGAAGAAAACACAAAACTCAAGAACAAAGTCTAAAACTAAGCACACAAAAGTCTAAACTACGTCGTCTCCGGCAACGGCGCCAATTTGACGGAAGGATTTTGTCGTGGATCCCGCCGGTCAAAATAAACCAACTAACCTACGCTAGGTAGCAAGGGTAATTCGGGTCGAGATCCTCAGAGACGGGGTGTCAGACTAAGGTGTGCTACGATTCTAGACTAGGTTCAAGGCTAACTAAACTAGGGTGATGGCTAAGGTCGACTAAGGACTAAGCTAAACAAACAACTAATGACAAAAATAAGCGAATTAAATCAATAAGAAGAAACTAGGGCTAGGCCGGGTTCATGGATGCAAAGGAGACAAAAGAAGGAAACGGGGGTTACTAGCATGCTTTCGTAGCCTAGGTTACGATCGGGCTCTCGCTACTTAAACGGCCTAGGGGTCATCCTCACCACGCTCTCGCTACTAATGAGGGAACCAAACCAACCAACCAAACAAAAACATACAAGAGAAGAGGCAAGAAAAACAAGGATTGATCATCTCAAGTCTCACAAGCATTTCATCAAACATGTAGAGTGCATGGTAAAAAGGAAACAACAAAAACAACAACTAGTGCCACTCATCTCACCCTAATCATCCCTAATTACACCCAATCCCCCTACTAACCCTATGGGATAACTACTCAAACATATCTAAACTAAAACTAACACCAACAAGAGAAATCAACACTAGAACAAAAACATTCATAATGAAAAACAAAGATAAACAACAAACTAGATATAAAGATGAAAACTTGAATAACAATAAAGATTAAGAGTAAATGGATGAGAAAGATTATACCAAACTAAAGGAATGAAAAGATGAACACTTGCATAAAAGAAGACCCAAAACATCCACCAATGTTGTCAAGATTGGTAGACTCTTCAAGATATCCAATATTACAAGAGTAATCTAACTAGATTAAGGACTAATTAAGGACTAATCTACACTAATCTAAGCTAATCTAACCTAAAGTAGTCTAGGGTTTAGTGGGTAATCTAAAGGATAATGAATGGTTACAAGAGGGGGGTATATATAGGGTTACAATGAATAAGGGAGGCGGAAAAGCGAATCAGCGGCTGAACTGGGCCCATCCCGGCCGGGAAGGAGGTGATCCCGGTCGGGATGAGGTGGTCCCGGTCGGGATGGACCTGGTCCCGGTCGGGATGGACCTGGTCCCGGCTGGGATGGACCTCCAGTGGGTCGTCGTTCCTTTGCTTCTCATCCCGGTCGTGATGGATGTCTTCCCGACCGGGATGGGTCATGTAGGCTTCAAATATGATCTCATAGGTCCCTACTTGCTCTCCCTAGGCTTCTCATCGATTCTTGGTGCTCGGGAATGGGTCCCAAGGGCTCGGGATCGAGTCTAAGCCACCGAGTGATCGTCGCTTCTCTTCGTTGGCTCCAAATTTGTCGGAAACGAGTCGGAATCGTTCCATTTCTCCAAGATTGGTCTTAGGAACCTAAAACAAGCTAGAAGAAGCGTAAGTAGCCTCAAAAACCGCTCCAAAGAATGATTCCACAAGAAAAACCGGGACCAAACACAAGGAATAAGCACTACAAACCACACTTATCAATCAGCTAACCAATGAGGCTCGAAATCGAAAGGTCTAGCTCATGGATACCCAGGTTCCGCCTTTCTCTGCTTAACCACCTACGAAGCATGGTCAGAAGCAAAAATCGTGTTCACTATGACCGAAGTCGTAGGGAGCATCTCCTTCCATGCACCCATCGCCGCCACCTTGTCAAGTCTCTCCCGAATAAACGACTGCACATGTCTACCCCGTGGCCACGTAAATTTGCTTCCCGTAAATCCAAGGTCATGTAAGCCGCAATCGTCAAGGAGCCCTCGAAAAGCATCCATATACGACTCCCTCCGGGCCTTGCCACCTTTCTTCTCGTCCGGACTCACAATTTTGTTAAAATCCCCAAATAGCACAATCGGAACCGTGGATGTTTGGCAAATACTCCGAATCATGTCCCGTGTCCTATGTTTGTTCTCGTTTTTCGGCCACCCATAGATATCTTCCGCTCTCCACAAACCTTCGCCCAACTCCCTCTTTACTTCGACCACTACGTGGTTTTTGTCGTAAGTAACAAGCTCGACATTAATATCTTTCCACCAAAAACCCAATCCTCCCGACCTACCTCGGCTACGTACTAATACAAATACCATCCTTGAACCCACACCTCTCACGCACTCGAGCGAGATCACTCTCGCTCATCATCGTCTCCATAATGAAGACGATGTTTGGGCACTCCCTCCAACACATCTCGGCGAGGGAGCCAACCGTCAGGGGGTTGCCCAACCCCTGATTGTTCTAACTTATGAGTTTCATTGTTGTTCGCGATGTTGGTCTCTGCCAGCATTTGCTATTTGATAGTTAATTACCATCACATCCGATCCTCCTCAAATCGACATCGTTTGCCTCGGGTCTCCCCCTCCATTTTCAACTTTGGGCTATCCACCCTGTCCCCTTTGCGTTTATTTCCAACCTCACTGCCATCCACCTTCGCACCCCGGTCCCTCGCCTTCTCCTCCACTGATTTTTTTCTAAATTTCAAGAATCTCCGATGTTGCTGCCTGTTGCTCTCCCTTTGATAAGTGTAATTTGTAGTGCCTAATTTGTTGTGTTTGGTCCCGTTTTCCCTTGTGAAATCGCCCTTTGGATCGATTTCTGGGCTACTTATACTTCTTCTAGCTCGTTTTAGGTTCCCAAGACCATTCATGGAGAATTGGAACGATTCCGACTCGTTTCCTACGCTTTTGGAGCCAACGAAGAGAAGGAACGATCACTCGGTGCCTTAGGTTCGATCCCGAGACCTTGGGACCCATTCCCTAGCCCCTTAGACTCGATCCCGAGCTCCGAGAATCGAGGAGAAGCCCATGTGAAGCAAGGAGGGACCTTAGAGCTCTTATTGGAGGCCTACAGAGCCTTCCCGACCGAGACTAAGTGCCCTCTCGGTCGGGAAGGAGTGCACATTTGAGCAGGCTGCTGTGAAGGCCTTCCCGGCCGAGACCATGGGCCATCTCGGTCGGGACCATCCTTCCCGGCCGGGACCAATTGTCATCTCGGTCGGGAAGGGCCTGCTGTAGCCGCGCCTCTTCTTTTCATTTCCTTTCACTCTTGTAACCTTATAAATACTCCTCCATTGTATTGTTTAAGCATCATACATTACCTTAGACTATCTTAGGCCTCTCTACAACATTCAAACCCTAGATCTAGTTTCTCCTCTCATTAGTTTAATCTTAGATTAATTTAATTAGTGAATCTTGTATTAAGGTTCTCTTGAAGAATCCATCAATTCTTGACAACTTTTGGTGGAGATTTTTGGGTGTTCTTTTAATACAAGTTCTCATATTTTTCATTCTCTTGTAGTGGGTATAACCTCTTTTCTCTTGTTCTTTATTTATTTCTTCAAGTTTTAATCTTTACATATTGTTTATTGTTCTTGTTAGTTCATAATGGATGTTTGGATTATTATGTTGAATTCTCTTGTTTATGTTAGATTTAGTTGGATAATGAGTGAGTAGACTCTTTGTGAGGTTAGTAGGGGGATTAAGTGTGGATTATGGGTAATTAGGGTTTGATTAAGGGAAAAGGTGGAACCTTTGTTACTAGTCACATGTTGAGCACTCTATGTGTTTGTTGAATTTCTTGTTTGAGTTGTAGTGGCCATGCTTCTCATACTTGTTTTCATCTTCTCATCTTGTAATCGATTTGTGGTTGAATGCTTGTGTTTGGGTAATACTTTGCATGAGTTTTCAGGTCTTGTCTTTGACACGAGAGTGCGGACTTTGGCTTTGGCGCGAGAGCGCAAACCGACCTTAGTAATTAAGTGACACCCATACCCTTGACCTCCCAATTATCCTACTATACTTATGAACTCGACCTAACCCTACTCTTTCCCATATTTGATTTCTCTATCTCTTTAGCCATCTTCTCTAGTTTGTTAGTTTCCTTAATCTTTAGTTGTTTCAATTAGTTTATGTCATACATAGTACATTGTTAGTCCACTTCCTTCACCCCCAACCATCATAGTTTGTCAATTATCGTCTTCTTTGTGTTGTTTGTGTGACTTAGTCTTGTTTCTAGGTAGACCTAGTCTAGACACCTATAACCGTCTCCGTGGATACGACCCGACTTACCCTAGCTACCGTTAGGATTAGTTGGACTTTACTTGATGGTGGGGGACGCGGTGGAAACCTACCATCACCCTTCCACCCTCAACCCCCGTCGTGTCCCTTGATGCACTGGAACCCGTGCTCACCGTGGGGCGGCCCCCCCTCTGATCTACACCCATCACTCCCCTCCTGGTTTTACAACCATCTGCCCCGCGTTCACCTATATCGCGTCTCCCTTCTATAAGCACACACATCCCTTAATAATTTGACCATCCTCGAAAGCTCCTCTTTCTCGACCCGAGCAGCGTCATCCTGTACAAAAAGTCTTCTCGCATGCATGGACCCCTCCGAATGACTCCCCTCAACCCCCTTAGCCGCCACCCGCCATGGAGAAGCTTTGAGCCAACCTCCATAGCGACGACCCTCTCCTATCGGCCCCCGCCGCTCCCCACAATCTTTCTCTCCATGTCCCAAATGACCGCATACATAACAATACAGAGGTAGACTTTCATAGCACACCCTAACCGTCCAAGCCTTCCCACTCTCAAACCGAAGTGAGATCGAATCAGTAAGGGCTTTTCGTATATCGATAACCACCCTCAAGCGCATAGACCGGTTAGTTTCAGGGTTCACCGAATTATCGACTTTAAGGAACGTACCAATCGTGTTTCCAATATTAATTGCATTTTCTAGATTCATACGTCCTGAGATTGGTAAATCGTAAACCCTAGCCCATATCGGAGAATAAAAAAGCGGTACCTCAGTAGGGGACATATCATCGCGAGGTCGGCCAAGATAAGAAGGTGGTGTTCAAAATGCTAGGGTTGCTCCGTCAGTACTCGCTTTTTGTCCTGTGCATTGGAGAACTTGAAATTCACAATCTTCGCTTGCCTGTCCACAATCTCCCCGATAACTTCCTCTTTTGCCTTCCAAGCGCGAATCATTGTATCCATTAGGGCACGTAGATTGAACGAACGTTCGGTCTATAACCGCCCAACCAAGCATAAGCCACGTTGCCCTACCTCGCTTTCGTCATCCACAACCCACTCCACTTCTGCCGCAATCCCCCTCTGCCCCTGATCATCGTCCTCCTCCGTACTAGTAACGTTCATACTGATATGATTCAGAGCCATATTACCGTCGTTAATCAACTATTAAATTTTTGAGTAAAGAAAAAGGACGCTCGTGTGCACCTGACCGCAATCAGGATCGAAAACCTAGGCAGCCTAGGGTCGTACCCTCCCAAGAGAAAAAACCCCAACAGGTATCATATTTTTTCATTGAAATGAAGGAATACATGAGACTCCGTGTGAGTTTGAGCCATGTGTGGCGCGCTTCTCAACCACGACACAAATCTGGAAATCTGGAATTTACGAGTAACGTTAGTTAATTAACTGAAAAAAAGAAAGAAATATCTTCATCTTCATCCCCAATTTCAAAAACCCTAATAAATCTCTCAATTTCTCATCAATGGCGACTTCAATACAAAATCCAGCTCCATCATTCTGTAATTCCTGTTTTTGCGACGCTAATTCTCGCTTACCTTCGTCGAATTTTGTATCTCTAGCAGCAACTGGAAAACCTAATTGGAGAAATGTGAGAAGGAGGAATTGTTGCAAAGCTATGGTTCAAGAGGCCACCGTTCAAGGTGGTGGACCTTCTGCTGCTTATGCTCGAGAAATGGAGCGCCTTTCTGCTAAAGAATCTCTCTTGATTGCCGTATGTTTCGACTTTTTGTCAAGGATTTTGGATTATTCTCATCTTTGGGCTATTTTTGATGTTATTTGATTGAAATTAGGATTTAGTTTCGCTTGTGTGATGAAATTTGGGGTAATTTGATCTTGATTATGAGCAATTGAGCAGCTATTTTTATGTTTAGTTGATTGAAATTAAGATTAGTTTCGCTTGTGTAATGAAATTCGAGGCAATCTTATCTTGATTACGTGCAATTGGGCAGCTATTTTGATGTTTAGTCGATTGAAATTAGGATTTAGTTTCGCTCGTGTGATGAAATTTGGGGTAATATTATCTTGATTACGTGCAATTGAGCAGTTATTTTGATGTTTAGTTGATTGAAATTAGATTTTAGTTTCGCTTGTGTGATGAAATTTGGGGTAATTTGATCTCGATTATGTGCAATTGAGCAGCTATTTTGATGTTTAGTTGATTGAAATCAGGATTTCACTTGTTTGATGAAATTTGAAGTAATTTTAAATCTGGATTACGTGCAATTGAGCGCCTATTTTGATGTTTAGTTGATTAAAATTAGAATTAATTTCGCTTGTTTGATGAAATTTGGGTGATTTTATCTTGATTACCTGTAATGCAGCCGCTATTTTAATGTTTAGTCGATTGAAGTTTTGAAATTTAAGAAGTCAGATTACCAATATGAAGAATGTTTTAATGGAATTACTGAAACATAAGAAACCGACTTGGACCGTTTAAAAAAAACCGACTTGGAATTTAAATTCTTGATTTCTTAGCGCCTTTTCAATCTATAAGCTTGATGCCCGTTCAAGTATCGGTTGGCCTGGCTGATACATTGGTGTTGCATCTGCAGCTTAAGGACGCAGGAGGTTTCAGGACTGTAGTTACAGGAAAAGCTACGGAAATGCAGCGTATTGATGTGATGGAGAGGATAACTGCTCTTGAACGTCTTAATCCAACAACTCGGCCTACCACGTAGGTGCTTGCTTACACTACTACACGCTTTATCTCCTTCTTTAGTATCATGAACATGGATTTTAGTTTGGTTTTTCAGCTTTCCAGGTCGCCCTATTTAGAAGGCAGATGGAATTTTGAGTGGCTTGGTTCCGGCAGTCCAGCTGCTCAGTTTCTTTTGGAGTATGCTCTCGTTCTGTTCATCTCTCTTTTATGCATTTCAGTTATCGAAATCTGACTGTGGTCGAGTGCATGCATTGAATGTTGGTTGATTTGTTGGTGCTATTTTTTGGAATTTCAGGCGATTTCCGACTACTTTGGCAAACGTTTCCAAAATGGATGTATTCTTGAAGGACAATTATGCAAAAATTACAGCAAGTTTGAGGCTATTGAATTCGGTAAGGTCATAGAATTGACAGAATCATGAGCGATTTCCGGAATTTATAGCATTCTTAGTTTGTTCATGCAGGTAGAAAGCAGATTCACATTGTCGTCTAAACTTTCGGTTGAGGGGCCGCTTCGTATGAAAGAAGAATACGCTGAAGGGTTTCTAGAGTCACCTACCGTTGTTGAAGAAGCAGTTCCCGATCAAATTCGAGGTGCACTCGGACAAGCTGCTTCCGCACTTGAACAACTTCCTGTTCCTATTAGGGATGTGCTGTCTAGCGGGATCCGAATTCCACTAGGCACAGCCTTCTTTTCCTTAATCTTGTTCATCCTGATACCAAAATTCGGGAGTTTATGAGCGAAATGTTTTACTATTAAATTTATCGATTCAAACATAAACCGACTCTAATTTCTGTGTTTCCCATTCATGCAGGTGGAGGATTCCAGAGACTATTCATGATCTCGTATCTGGATGAAAAGATATTTGTAAGTATGGTGCTTCTCAATTATGCCCTATTTTCATGAGCCATCTTCGTGTTTTTTTTTTCTTTTTGCGTACTGTATCACCCCAGTTACACCCGTTATCATGCACCGGACTGCTTTTTTATCTCCTCATATGGTTGATAATTGAAATCCTTTGTTCGGATATAACTTGATTCTGCAATTATACTTGTTTCAAGTTTCAACATCGTCTTATGATAGATACAAAATCGCAAAAGAAAAAGGGACGTAGTCAATTCAACCCAAATCCACTATCCTTCAATTGGTATGTTTGTTGATGGGAATTCAATGATGTTTTGTTCTACGATTGATGGATGCAGATAATACGAGATGGTTTCGGAGCACCAGAAGTTTTGACAAGGGTAGACGTAGCCGCTTCTTCTGTATCGGACCCCATGATGGAGTATGTGAGCTGAGACTAAATGAACCTTCTTTTTTCTCGAATTTTCGTCCGAGAAATGTAATTCCTTGATTAATTCCTTTGTGACAATGATTGTTATTTTGTAAGTCGACAACTTTCTCATCCTTCATCGATGTACCACGGATTGTAATCAACTTTAACAAAATACCACAATTATCTGACAATACCCATCTCATTCATTTGTCTACCTTATATCTGTATGGCGTGGTTTCCCACAAAAATAAATAAATTGAGAAATAGCAGGGGGATCAACTATTGATCGATTATATTGAATAAATGATTAGGTTGATAACTATTATCAAGAGAGATTTATCATCTCAACTTAAAAATGACGACTAGACCTGTCAAAAACTGACTCGACCCGAAAACCAGATCTAAAACCGTCCGGAAAAATCCGCCCGGAAATGATAATGATCGAAACCAGAAGGGACCCAACCTGAATATATCGGGTCAAAACCCGCCCGAACCCGTTACCCACCCGAAATTAGGGTGGTACTTTTTATACTTACATGTTACTCAATTATACTTGAAAATTACACATTTATCCCTCTCATTTCCTCTTCCCCTTTTATTTTTTTAGATAGCTCTTAGAGAGATAAAAAACCCTCAAAAACTCCAAATTTCATCTCTCTCCGCCACCCACCACGCTGGCGACCACTCCGACCCACCGCGTCGACCACTACTCCGGTTATCTCAATTGTTTTTTTGGTTTTTTTTTCGGTTTTCCTGAAAGATGATTAATGTTATTATTTAATTTTTTCGATATTAAAATTAAAATTAACTATAAGTAATTAAAATTAGGGTTATTTAACAAGAATAATACCAACTTTGGGTGATATTTCATCAATAAAACCAACTTCAATTAATACGGGAATAAAACCAAGTATGAGTCATATTACACAAAAATGAAATTGGCTCTTAAATGACCGGATGAAGTCGGTTTTGTGGGTCCCATGCTATTAATTAACACCCCATCTTCATCTTCTTCATGCTATTAATCTTCTTCATTACCCTAAATTAAATTCTCTCTCCTAAACCATCCTTTCTCCAAATCCATGGATAACTCATCAATTTCATGTTCTTCGAATTCATTGGATTGAGCTCGAAAGATGTTTTCTGCAACCACAAGTTACGAGCAGTGATTAATCCCAGAAATTAAACACCTCATCCGGAAACCCCAAATTAAACTCAAAAAAATTAAACCCAGAAAAATCGAAAACCATAATTTCTACCCAGAAAAATCGATTTAGGGGAAATGAAAAAAACACTAACCGTTGACATTGCTGAACCACTAGATTGAGGGATGAACTTGACTATACCCCTGAAAATTGATTTTCGACAAAATTAATGACAATTACCTTTGACCAAGTTTGACAAAAATTTGAGAAAGAAAAAAAATTAAGAGTTCCGTAAAAATTACCTCGACGAACTGACGAAGTGATGAATGGATGGACGAACTGACGAAGTGATGAATGGATGAAGAAGACGGTTTGAATTGATGAAGATGAAGATTAAACTTTGGGAGTTAATGAGGTAAAAGTGATGGAGTTTAAAAGTGGGGTAAATAGTGAGTTAAAGTTAGTTAATGAGTTAAGAGTGATAATGGTGTTAGTGATAATATAAACAAGTGTAGGCGGTAGCAGGTAAACCAATTTCATTCTCGTGTAATATGACTCATACTTGGTTTTATTCCCATATTAATTGAAGTTGGTTTTATTGATGGAATACCACCCAAAGTTGGTATTATTCCTGTTAAATAACCCTTAAAATTATAACAAGGTTAAAAAGATGAAATTAATGCGATACTATTCAAATTAGAAAATACAATTCAAATAATAATACAATTCAAATTCAAAAAAAAAAGTACAAGCTTTAAACCCTAATTCTTAAAATTCAATGTTACTCAATTAACCCTATACTGAATTCCCTAATTAATGAATTAAAACTAATTTACGATAAAATATCGATTAACAAATTATGATCCATATTTAATTCGCAAATAATTGATGGAATCGGTTTTTGAATTGACGAGAATTAATTTTGATAAACAATTTAGGGTTTAGTTTAGGAGGAAAATAATGAAAAAAAAAAAGAAAAAGAATAACATTGGAAAATTTATGAAATTTTAGGGATGATTGAGTAACATACAATTATGAAAAAGTAATTCCGCTATTATACACTAAAGTTTCTCAAAAACATTAAGAATTTTTTTTTCAAAATTTTAAGAAATAATATTTATATATACCTTTAAAATCATATTTTTATCACATGATTATTATAATGAGAAAAAAAAATCAATAAATCGAGTCAAAGTTCGTCATATATATTCGTACTTCCTATGGAAATAAAATATAAATGTATATTAAAAAATATATTAAATAAAACATGTTTATTCACACTAATATCATATATTAAATGAGATGATTAAGAAAATTAAGAATAAAATTGTGATTTATGATAAAAAAAGTAAAGAAAATTAATGTTTTCAAAGTGCGTTAATAACCCGTATTCACTCGAAACCCGTATAAAATTCGTATTTTTCAAACCCGAAATACACCCGACCCATATTTTACCCGAACCCGAAATGCGAACCCAAAACCCGACCGCCCGGCTATACTTGATAATGAATGCAAGAACACAAACTCTCGTGTGAGACGAGAAAAAACATCAACCAAGTGGGATTTACGATTTATTAGCATTGTTTGTAAATCCCACGAGTAGATACAATTATGACCATCAAGATGATTTCTAACGATAGGTTGCCTTGTTCTTACAATACTTTCTCTTCTTCTCCTTTCTACTAATGCCCTAAACATTTCCTCATCTTCATCATCCGCCAATTCATTAATTACTAATTGGTAAAGAAGTTTTTTTTTGTATTTGCATTGGAGCTACTGCTAAAATTATTGTTGTTAAGATTGTTCGCCATTTTTTTTTGAAAGAGATGAGCAGCTTAATTTGTGGGAAATATATGAATTTGTAGTTATAGATAACATGACTATATATAGTATCTGAAACCCTTATCTAATCTGAAATCCTAGCTTATATAATCTTATCTAAAATCTTATCCTGATAAAATCTTGTAATCCCCTAGAAATTGTAACGCAATATAGTGGTGGAAACACTGTAGATTTGGGATTAAAACACAATGATGTTCTATATTTTAGTAAAAGAACGGTCAGTCAATACAGAGACCACTTTTTACAAAAGGGCTAAAATAACTATACTCCAAACAGGGTTACGAAAATCTATAAATTAACATGAATGAAGAAGAGTAGGATCCACGTTACTCGCTAGCTCACACCCAAAACCCAGCAGGAAATACCTATCATGTTATAAACATAACAGCCACGTCAGTGGGGAGTAACTCGGACGTTCTCCCAGCCATATTATATCATATGGAAAAATAATAGTATTATTATATCAAAATATTTTAAAGAGAAAACATTAAAACGATATAATAAGAGTAAGTTTTCAGCGAAACTTAAAGTACTTGCCAACCTGCAAGTCAAAATCAATCGATAATAATAAAAATATTCAAAATGGCGTTATGGATAGGATTGATGTAGAATCTGGACTTTCACTAGGACAATACTAAACTAGCTTCGAGAACTCAGTCAAAACAAATCAGACTTCGGTCTCTAACTAGGCAACTCAACTATAACAGGACTGCGTGCAGCGAGGTCCTGGCTTAAGTAATGTACACCCCTCCTGGACACCAACCGTAATCCAGTTCAACCCGACGACAACTTACACGATGTGGTATCTAAGTTTAAGGTCAAAATATACACACTCCGGAACACAAACCATGCTCAGTTCAACGACCAATGTGTTCCATAACTCCGAAACAATCCATTATCGATATATACAAAAGATATAATCATTATAAATAATATGTAAATAAAAGAAATAAACTTTTTGTATTAAAAGGGAAACTTTCTATAAATAGAAACTTACTAATTTTAGAAATTTACTTAAAATAGAAATATTCTTATAGAAATACGTAAATCATTAAAATTAGTGAAATATATAAAAATAGCATTTCTAACGAAATTAATATTTTATTATTATCGTCGTTATCGTAACTTTAATATATTTCTAAATTCGTTACTAAAATATAAATCAAATAGAATAGGTCAAAGTATAGTATTTTATAAATTGAAATGAGATTTACAAAGATTTCAAATTACTTTTAACAAATAGCTTTTATGAATAAATAATACGGATTTTAATAAAAATAGTCAATCGGAAACAAATAGGAAATTATTAGTGAAAATAGTCTTGACTAAAAATATATTTAAAACAAAATCGACTATTTTATCATTTATTAGAATAAATCGTAAAACGAAAATTAATTTTATTAAACAAGTATACAATCCTCGATTATAATATAAAAATACGATTTTGAGTTAAAATTATAAATAAACGAAATATGACGAAAATGTGAAATTGATATTATTTAGTTACTAGTGTCACGATAACCAACAAAATAATATAACGATCGTAAATAATTAAATTACTAACGATTTATAAAACGATATCGAAAGTCGTAAAAATATTTATAAGGCATACAATTTAAAAATAATATAATTAGCAATAATAAATAGCTAGAAATAGAAAACCGAAGTTAAAATACTTACTACATACTACTACTCAAACATACGATATAATACCGAGTAACGTCCTAAACTTACCTTAATTCGACATCCGAAACGAACACAAACTCGTCCTTGATCAATCCAAGCTTTAAATCGATAGTAATGTCTTTAAGCTCCAAGTTGAAGAATCGTAAGTCTTCTAAGTGCATGCTTAATCTAAATCAGGTAAAGAGGCAGACAGAAATGGAGAAGAAGAAGAAGAAGAAGAAGAAGAAGCGGACTGCACCATTGTAGCAGTAGAAGAAACAAGTACGTGATAGCAGCAGCAGTAAAACAAATACGAAAACGGCAGCACAGAAATAAGAACAGCAGCGGACGAAAAGAAGAAGTTAAATGGAAGAGAAGGTGAGCGGTGATGGAGGCTGAAACAGGCGTGGTTAAATAGAAAGAAAGGAAGAGGAGATGAATGAAAAGAATGAAACGATGGACTGATAAACAAGGAGTGCGGGGGGGGGGGGGGGGGGGGGGTGAATGAATCACTTATTTTGGCTTTTTGACCCCATATTGTAGGGTGGATCTCGAAAGATATGAAAGATCTCCCTCCAAGCCGTACATACGACTTTCGTCGAATACGGCTTTCCACAGAATTTAATATGTATCTATGAGATCGAGTATGGAATTCTGTTTACTCACTTTAAATTGAGTATCCGTTTCCCTCCTTTTCCTGCTAGGATTGGAAATCCTGTATTTTCCTTATCCATACGGTATTACGTTGAATGCAAGTGGGGTGAAAAACAATTCACCAAAAAGTACGTATTCTGAGATGATACGTATACGATGGGTCAATTAAATGAATCGGGTAACGATAAGTTGACTGACCCATGAATCGAATTGGAAATCGAGTTAATAAAATTTAAATAAATAATCGGGCCGTCAAATAAAATGAGTAAATAAATTATTCGAGACGAAAACGAAGCTTATAGAATTAAATAATTAGACGGTGAAATAGAATTTCCCGATAAATAATAAATTTTCGACGAAGTGAATTAAATTTATTTTTCGAGAAAAAGGTAATAAATGTTTTGACGAGATTTAAAATAAATGAACTTCGAGCCGAAAATAGAAATTCGAGCTTAAATATAAATAAATAAAATAATTTAGAATTTAAATCGTCGAAATAGACTTTCGATAAGAATTATATTAAATGTACAAAATAAATGGAAACGGAAATCAAAATATGTTTTAAATATAAGAGTTTCCGAGTCAAATAGAATTTTAGGAGTTTGAAACGATTAAACGATAAATTCGTTTTATAATAATTTTAAGAATTACGAGTTAAATCGTAAACAAAATAAAAATACGAACATAACTTTAAATTAATTTAATTTATAAAATCAGGGGTGTTACAAATCTTATCCGAAATTCTAATCTTATCTAAAATCTTATTCTGATATTATTTATCTGCAAGGTAGAGTTATCATGTCTCATTTTCGAATATGTATTGTCTTATTATCAAACTTTATGTCGGAGTGTAGTAGTGTGTAGTCACATACATTCTGATATCTTATTTAATAAATTATTTTTCTGCAAACTAAAGTTGTCATGTCTCATTTTCGAGTATGTATTGTCTTATTATCAAACTTTATGTCGGAGTGGATTAGTGTGTAGTCATATCTATTCTGATATCTTATTTAATAAATTTAAACATAAAGAAATGAAAATTAAACATCAACCTTAACACTCATAAAATTAACTGAATTAAAATTAACATAAAAACAATTACACTATCACAAATTAAAATCTAAACAACTTAAACATGAAGGAACTACAATTAACTACCAACTTAAACGAAACAATATTAAAAATACTAGTACAAACTTGATGGACGTGCATTTGTTGGTGAATCGCCCTTCCATCTTCGCCCATAGAACTAGTATCAACATTGAGTATATCAAGTTCTTCCCTCATAGAAGTGGTGTCGAGTTTTTCTTTTATGTCTTTTAGGAAAGAAAAATTTTCACGCTGATACATACGTATCATATCTACCAAAATCGTCATCTACTGATGATTCTTCATGTTGTCGTCTTTTATTTTTTCCTTTCTTCCTTGCCTTGGATGCTTTTGTTCTCATAGGGCGTACGCAAACTTCGTCGTCTGCATTAGTCGAAGACCTTTTTGATCCAACTGATGGCTCTGTTCTTTCTTCCTCTTCTCTAGCGCCATTCCACTTGGCGCAATCCTTTGTAATCTCCTTCATATGCTCAAGTGTGAAATGTTTTCCGTTTTTTAGTTTGGACCATTCTTCACATGCAACTTGTTTCTTTTGGTCATCAGACCAACCACTAAGGTATTGGTTGTGAATATCTCATAAAATTCATTTATCTCTGTCTGAGAACTATGGTAACGAGCCTTGCACTGTTGTAGTGTTCTACCACTACTTTTGGTGTATTTGTTAAAGTAATCAATGACTCTTTTCCAAAATGCTCCGTCCTTCTGATTGTTACCTACACTTGGATCTGTGGATATCGTCAGCCATGCTTCAGTAAGTGCTTTCTCCTCAGATATTGACCATCTTCTTTTACCACCACCACCATCATGTTCAACTTGGATACTATTGTGAACATGACGTAGGTCCACCCCGACGCGGCCACGCGCGGGTTTGGGGAGGCGAATGAATCTCATGTGAGATGGATCAAATTGAAATTTAAATCGAAGTGAAGTCGCCACCGAACTTTGTGAGAGTTCAGGCTCGTTCGAACCCACTCTATATCTTAGTGGGTCATGCACAAAGTATGGCCCATTTGGATGTCAGAGTTTATGGGGTTCGTCCCTTTGCATTTGATACCGATACCGACATTATCGGATACAGTGTATTGAATGACTCTCGTGTGCCAATGGGTTCGGATATCCGGAAACCACGGTTCTGAGTAAGGGGTGAGGGTACGTGTTGGGAAGTTCAGAAAGAACACCCAACCCCGCCCGCACTTAGTGGCCTCTACTAAGATATCGCTTGACTTTCGAATACGCACGTTAGTAATACGATGAGATGTTATGCAAATAGTATTTTGACTAAACATGCGAAAATTAGGATAAGTTGCTATGTCGATTTAATGCATCTAAATTAACGTCAAAGTTGTATTTAGCATGCGAGATTCGTTTTAGTACAATAAAACAAATAACGGAAATAAAAATGCCAAAGTGTAGACACCCACATTTTGACCGCCAGGTGTCTATAGTAGTTTCCGCCAAACACCCGATGATGATCGGACGCAAACATGCTTTAATGGACTCGGATATGGGCTCGAAATCATGGACATTTGGTTTAGGCTTATTACGGAGTACAAATATTACAAAACCAACCTCAAAATCAGGCCCAGTGGGTCGTTTCGAGTCAAATAAGACTAATTTGGGTCGATCCGGCACCAGGGGCAAAACCGTCTTTTAGCGGCCGGGTCAAACCCGGTCAAAGATATTTTTTCGAGACACACGGACCAGCCGTGTCATCTCACGAGTTCGGTTTAGGCTCGAATACTACAAAAATCAGCCTCAAAAAATATTAAACAAATCCATTTAAGGATAGAATTCGATCTCAAGTAGGAATTCTATCCGGATACCGAATCAAACACTCGACTGAGCGTCAAATACTCGGCCGAGCAGCCCCATTTCAGCCGAGATTCCTTTCTTTCCGACCAAGAAACGGAATTCTCTTCCCTGTCAACTTCTTACTTTTCCTATCCTTAGACGGAATCCCACCTCATTCCAACCGGTGACTTTCTTCCTTTGCAAGTTAGTCATCTCCTATAAATAGGACCCTCCCATCACACAACTGATACATCGAAAATTCACAAAACAATTACACATCAATTATTCCCACACACAATTCAGAAAACATCTACAATTCATAACACATCTACAACTCATAACATCCTAGGCGATAAAATCCCATACAATTCATCCCCGGAATTCAAGGCAATTTTAGGAAAACCATATACAAACCCGAGAGCAAAACTCGTCAAATCCCATCCCAATCATAAACCACCATAACTCTTCCTATATAATCTCGACGCTCCCGTGCCTAAGCCACATTCCGACGAGCCCCGTTCCGAGTATACAAAGCATGTAGGTTGAGGGTGAAATCAAATCCCGTTTTTTCTCCCTTTCTCAATTTTTTGTCACGATTTTTGTCACAGATTTTTTTCACACTTTTTTTGTCACGATTTTTTGTCACAATTTTTTGGCACAATTTTTTTTTTGTCACAATTTTTTCGTCACAATTTTCCGCCACAATTTTTACACAATCTTTCAGCAACTTTTTCAAAATCCACTCTAAATATTCGATATTGATTCTATAATCAAGCATCGAATATTACGAGTATCAATATTTAAGTCGAGTATAAATTGCATCATATTTTTACACGATTTAACCAAATCATCGATTTCCAAACCAAATACAATTTTTTTCATCATATCATATATACATCTTCTAACTCGTTTGCTCCTTTATTATCGCAATTGTTTGTATTGTATCGTTGGTTGCATTGTAATTCCGGGTGGTATGCCGCTCGTATATTGTAATCTGTTATCGTTTTTGTTGTTTGTTTTATTGTACTAAAATGAACATCACATGCTAAAACAACTTTGACGTTATTAGTTTAGATGCATTGAACGACTTAGTCAAACATAATTCACATGATGTTTAGTCAAAACGCTCTTTGCATATCATTCAACCGTCGAACTAACGCGTGTACATAAAAAACGAACGATATCTTAGTAAAGGCCGTTAAGTGCGGGCGGGGTTGGGTGTTCTTAGTGAGCTTCCCAACACGTACCCTCACCCCTTACTCAGAACCATGGTTTCCGGATGTCCGAATCCATTGGCAACGAGAGTCATTCAATACACGATATCCGATAATGTCGGTATCGGTATCGTAATGCAAAGGGACGAACCCAATAAGCTCTGACATCGGAAACGGGCCGTATTTTGTACACGGCCCACTATGACATAGAGTGGGTTCGAACGGGCCCGAACTCCCACAAAGTTCGGTGGCGACTCCTACTTCGATTTAAATTTCGATTTGACCATCTCATATGGAGATTCATTCGCCTCCCCAAACCCGCGCGTGGCCGCGTCGGGGTGGACCTATGTCATGTCCACAGTTTGGCGACTCCGCTGGGGATCAACTGATGAGTCACTTACCATCGGTATCCTCAGGGTGAGACTCGAAAAGAAATCGTTCGAATAGTAATGTACACGTTTTAGTTCAATGGTTCATGCATAACCCAAATCTTTCCCGGGCCGGTTACTTGTGACCGACGTCCCACTATACCACGGTGCGTTCCTAAATGGGCGCACTAAAGACTTCGATGGCGGAACTCGCATGGGTTTTACGACAGGTTCTAAGACCAACTCGGCTTAGGAAGACCGTCTTGATTTGCGAGAAAGCTATCGTCGTTGGTATAGACCCTATTCGACCGACCGAGACTTAGATTAGGAGCATACATGGCGTCACTATACTGTTTCCGTGACTACGTGCTACTTGATCTATTTATCGTCTTTTCAAAAAACCGTCATTTTCAAAACTTGCATCTTTTCAAACCTATCCGTTTTTCAAAACCCGGAAAGCTACCAAATTTAGGACTTATGATTTTGACTCAGAATAGCCTATTTTTAGCCGGTATGCTGTCCAAATCTTTTCAAAACTCCGAAATCTCGGCCCGGTAACATTTTTTTCGATTTTCAAAAAAATCGGGCCATCCTATCCGACTTTGTTCGGTTTTCAAATCCAAATTCTCCTTTCAAAGCTTTCTTCTTCTTAGGACTTCCCGTATTTAGCAGTGTAGGGTCTTGTCATAAGTTGTTAGATTCTATAGCGTCGAAACTCCGTCGATCTTACATCACGAGTTTCTACCCCATCCTAGCCCGCCTTATTTGACAAGGCACGACCCACCTACGTAGGACAAACTCCTACAAAGGGAAGCCCATTTACACTTTAGGGTCCAGAGTCTGGGGAAATAACTCACACGTAGGTCTTTCTTCACACGGGACTAGGCCCACTTTGCCGAATCCTAAGGGAGGCCCACCTTTCACGAGCCACCCGTCTAGGAGTCGGTCTTCAGCCCCACTCGGGGGCTACCCTTCAGCAGAGCGATCAATCACGGTTGCTCTAAGGATCAGGTCTTACACGTGTTGTCTCACGTATCCCACTTTTGAGTCACTTAGGCGTCGCACCATCTGAGTCCTACCAGAGTCTTTAGCCTCACTTGGGGGCTATCCTTCACCCGAGCAATCGACCACGGTCACCTTAAGGGGTACTTTACACCGGCGTCCTTGTGATGCCTTCTCCGAGTCGAACCTATGCTACGAACACTCGAGTCACCTAGGGTTAGGTCACCACGGTTGGGCCGAACACGCGACACGGTCAAACACGGTCGCCCCCATTTTCGGACTCACCCTTATGCAGCTCGAATCTAATTCGCGGTCGTTACTTTGTCTAGGTCAACGTTCGAGTATCCCAGTCCAAGAGTCTTAGTCATTCCCGTCACCCCGGGCCATGTCTAGTTTGACTCTTTCTCTTGCATTTGCGCAAAGCCGAGTTTAGGCGAGTCGTGTCACCTGTCGAAGACCTTACCAAAAAAAAAACAACCAACCGAGCATCCGAGTCCGGATCCGATTCGAGTCTAAGTCTGAGTCCGAGTCTAGGATACCCTACATCCTCATTTCCAAATCAGAGTCAGAGTCTTTTGCATTCTGTCCTCTTTTTCAAAATTCAATAAAATCAGTTTTTCTATTTCTCATATATACTTTCCTTATGTGTTTCCGAGAACATGATGAACACCGTCATATACTGTGAGCACATGCACGTGACTATTATAGGCACATCTATAATGACTGCAGGGAATCGAGACCCGTGTTTTCCTTTACCTGTTCCATGTCTGACATAGAAAGCCACATAACTACCTTTAGTGGGAGCGGTATCGAATCCTATGACAAATTTAGGTAGTCTCCTAGTTTGGGTTCATGACGGGAGGCAAGCCCACTTCCCACAATAAACACCCATACAATAAGACTAACCAAACTCTACCTTAAGTGTTAGTCTGACCGACAAAAAAAAAAGTTGGACAAAAAAAAATCAAAAGTACAAGGAAAAAGCAAAATGCCAAAACAAAAGAGCTGGCCATGATAAAAAAGAATTGTCAACATTCCCTGACCAGATACGGTCAACCCTTTTGACCGGGGCATGGTCAACTCAAATCAAGAATCCCATGACCGGGGCTAAGAGGTCAACCAAAAAATATATATTCAAAAACCCATGACCGTAGTGAAAGCGGTCAATTCAAAATTGTCAATACGCATACCATCAAATAGGGGAGAAGCAATCAAGTCGGTCAGCTAGCACCACATTTAGCCTTCCCACATTACAACCCTCAAGACCTTCCCGAGACCTAGGCTAGAGACAGCCCGGAATTTTGAGGATTCAAGCTCCATAGGATACACCCTAACCATTAGGGCCAGACATGGAAACCAGATCCCGCATTATCAAACCTGCCCAATCGAAATTCAAGTCATTTTTACCCGACTTCCCCATTTCCTACCACATTACAATACCTTACCCTCGAAGCTTTAGCTCCACAAAATTAAGCTCCAGATGTCAAAACATCAAAGCCACTTACACCTAGCACCACATTTCCAAAATCATCTAAACCAGTTACCGGCCCAAACACGGGAACTCAACTCGCGGTCGACATAGAACATGCCCAAATAGTGCAAACCACCTCTGGGGCTACCTCGGGGAATGCTCACAGTCACAGGATCAACATCCTAACTATTCTAGCCGTTTGGTCAAGACATCATTGGGAATGCACCTAGCTTACACTATTGCTATGGCTAGTTACACACAAAGCCCTAATAAGCTAGGCATCATAATACATCTTTCAACACTGAACTACGGCTTGTTTTGATTTCACTACACGTGAATACGTAGGCAACCTTTCAACAGAGGCACAACCACCCACATTGACACTCATTCAAAAAGCACCATCATTCCGGTCACGACACTGTCATGTTCTCAACAGTTAGCTTTGTCGTCCTGGGGGCTTCTCCTAGGCAGAAGTTCTCCATCCACTCACATAATCCAAAGACTTTCAAGAACTAGCCTCCTTTCTATAGTGTGTCCTAGTACTCGGCTCAGTCGAAGACGAGAATCTGTCAGAGACTCGAGACAACACCTACTTTGGGAATATACCCCGAAACTAAAAAATTCAAAAGAACACCAGTCTACGGCATTGCTACCACAAAGCCCTGTCGTACGGAAATAGTCTCATTCTGAGGATTCGACCATGTTGCCACTCGCCTAGGCTACGGAATAGCGCAACTTAAGAGTCTTGTTAGGTGGCCCACTCCCCTACCGAGTCACGGTCCAGCCCCTCGAGAGTCCATTCGTGTCTGTCAACTCGTCCGGTCACATCCAGAGTCGAGTCTGTCGGTAGGCCTCTCTCTTCAAATTCTACTTTGAAATTTGCAAAACTTAGCCATTTGAGAAAATCCCTTTCCTAGTCACCACGGGAATAGGAATTTTTATCATACTTCATCTAGGCATACATGCCTAACCGGAGGATTTTAGGAGTCCGTGTCAGGATCTGATCAGGAATCAAGTCATCCCAAGCATTCCTACTTCCAAAAATTTTCGAAATTTTTCAGCATTTCTTTCCAAAAAAATCTATCAATCAAAAATCATTTCTTCCCCAGCGTGAGTCGGTGTTTCGCCTAAATGTTACATGCAATTTGTTATGTATCAACAGACAGGTGCACCCAAGACTCCCGAAGAATTATCAAAAACTCCCCAGTGGAAGGATCAGGCAACAGTTCTACTAAGGAATCGGGATGTATCTACAAGCAGATACACCCAGAGCTTACAAGGCAAGCTCCCACGCGATCCCAAGACGGGATGTGTCTACAAGCAGATTCACCCAGAGCTTACAAGGCAAGCTCCCACTCAATTCAAAGACAGGATGTATCTACAAGCAGATACACCCAGAGCTTACAAGGCAAGCCCCCACACAACTTAATGACGAGATATGTCTGTAAACAGACACACCCAAGACTTTACAGGCAAAGTCCCCACAGGAATTATCAGGATCTATCCAGGTATGATTTCTATCTTATGGCTGGCGAGCCCTTCACGCAAGTCTAATGGACTATAAACGACCCGATCGGAAGTCTGCCAGGTCTTAATCCTCGATTGGCCTGGTAGCTACTCTGACTTTCGCCTTGTCCGAGCCTCAGTCAGAGTGGGGGCTCTGTAGACACCCACATTTTGACCGCCAGGTGTCTATAGTAGTTTCCGCCGAACACCCGATGATGATCGGACGCAAACATGCTTTAATGGACTCGGATATGGGCTCGAAATCATGGACATTTGGTTTAGGCTTATTACGGAGTACAAATATTACAAAACCAACCTCAAAATCAGGCCCAGTGGGTCGTTTCGAGTCAAATAAGACTAATTTGTGTCGAATCCGGCACCAGGGGCAAAACCGTCTTTTAGCGGCCGGGTCAAACCCGGTCAAAGATATTTTTTCGTACACACGGACCAGCCGTGTCATCTCACGAGTTTGGTTTAGGCTCGAATACTACAAAAATCAGCCTCAAAAAATATTAAACAAATCCATTTAAGGATAGAATTCGATCTCAAGTAGGAATTCTATCCGGATACCGAATCAAACACTCGACTGAGCGTCAAATACTCGGCCGAGCAGCCCCATTTCAGCCGAGATTCCTTTCTTTCCGACCAAGAAACGGAATTCTCTTCCCTTTCAACTTCTTACTTTTCCTATCCTTAGACGGAATCCCACCTCATTCCAACCGGTGACTTTCTTCCTTTGCAAGTTAGTCATCTCCTATAAATAGGACCCTCCCATCACACAACTGATACATCGAAAATTCACAAAACAATTACACATCAATTATTCCCACACACAATTCAGAAAACATCTACAATTCATAACACATCTACAACTCATAACATCCTAGGCGATAAAATCCCATACAATTCATCCCCGAAATTCTAGGCAATTTTAGGAAAACCATATACAAACCCGAGAGCAAAACTCGTCAAATCCCATCTCAATCATAAACCACCATAACTCTTCCTATATCATCTCGACGCTCCCGTGCCTAAGCCACATTCCGACGAGCCCCGTTCCGAGTATACAAAGCACGTAGGTTGAGGGTGTAAAATCAAATCCCGTTTTTCTCCCTTTCTCAATTTTTTGTCACGATTTTTGTCACAAATTTTTTTTCACAATTTTTGTCACGATTTTTTGTCACAATTTTTTGGCACAATTTTTTTTTTGTCACAATTTTTTCGTCACATTTTTTTCGTCACAATTTTTCGCCACAATTTTTACACAATCTTTCAGCAACTTTTTCAAAATCTACTCTAAATATTCGATATTGATTCTATAATCAAGCATCGAATATTACGAGTATCAATATTTAAGTCGAGTATAAATTGCATCATATTTTTACACGATTTAACCAAATCATCGATTTCCAAACCAAATACAATTTTTTTCATCATATCATATATACATCTTCTAACTCGTTTGCTCCTTTATTATCGCGATTGTTTGTATTGTATCATTGGTTGCATTGTAATTCCGGGTGGTATGCCGCTCGTATATTGTAATCTGTTATCGTTTTTGTTGTTTGTTTTATTGTACTAAAATGAACATCACATGCTAAAACAACTTTGACGTTATTAGTTTAGATGCATTGAACGACTTTGTCAAACATAATTCACATGTTTAGTCAAAACGCTCTTTGCATATCATTCAATCGTCGAACTAACGCGTGTACATAAAAAACCGAACGATATCTTAGTAAAGGCCGCTAAGTGCGGGCGGGGTTGGGTGTTCTTAGTGAGCTTCCCAACACGTACCCTCATCCCTTACTCAGAACCATGGTTTCCGGATGTCCGAATCCATTGGCAACGAGAGTCATTCAATACACGATATCCGATAATGTCGGTATCGGTATCGTAATGCAAAGGGACGAACCCAATAAGCTCTGACATCAGAAATAGACCGTATTTTGTACACGGCCCACTGCGACATAGAGTGGGTTCGAACGGGCCCGAACTCCCACAAAGTTCGGTGGCGACTCCTACTTCGATTTAAATTTCAATTTGACCATCTCATATGGAGATTCATTCGCCTCCCCAAACCCGCGCGTGGCCGCGTCGGGATGGACCTATGTCATGTCCACACAAAGTAGAAACAAACCTGTTAGTAACGGTAATAACGATAATAACGGTTTGCGAATAATATAGAATGATGTAACGAGATGATACATGATTTTGGAAAGTAGTGAATCACGTGATAGACTTGACACGTGTTGACCGAAGTCATTAAAATTGTTATCGAGACTCGAAAGGTGTTGTGGGACTCACGGTTTTGTCGTGATAAAGGCCACTCGATCGAGTCATTGAGGGACACGACCGAGTGGACCTCGGAAAAAGTTTCTGTCCCGGAATTCGAGGTGTCACTCGATCGAGTCATTGAGGGACTCGACCGAGTGAGCAGCCACTCGATCGAGTCATTGCAAGACTCGACCGGGTGGTTCTCAAAGAACCTTCTGCCTCGGTTTTTGGGGTGCCACTTGATCGAGTGTCCCCTGTACGAACTAGGGTTCGTTTCGCAATTTGTTATAGGTTTCGAAATCGCTTTTTGATTTTGGTAAATCGCTAATTTTGTCAAATTGGGCAGAAATATTTTATGATTTGTGCTCGATTCTGATTTTGATACTCGTCGTATCCGATATTTGACTATGGAGTCAATATCGAATACTTAAAGCGAGATCTATAAAATATGTTGTAAATCGTGTAAATCGAACTAAAACGAAATAGATTATCTTCGCGTTTATAGTGTCGTGATTTGTTCTTTCGAACCATGTGACAACTATTTTCGAATCAACGAATTCGAGTTAGTTAAATTTTTTGACTAATTCGTTTAGATACGACATTCGACTATAGAATCGATATCGCGTCTAAAGAATGACGCTTTATATTTTATTGAATTAAAAAGAAATTGATTCTCTCCGCATCTCGACATCGTAACGAATCCTTGCGGATTATGTGATGTCGGATCCACATCAATGGGTTTCGACTTAACTTAAATAAAAGTGTTTGATTCGAAATAGATTTGAAATCAATGAATATGCGATATTAATGATGATGACGATGATGCAAATAATAAAACGTGACTAACGATGCGACAAAATGAAAAACGCTATTGTTGATGTTGACTCGCTTCAAAAATCAAATACTCGGGGTGTCGGGATAAGCGACCGGCCACGTCGGGTGAAACACCCTTGTATTCGGATTTTCTTATTCCGTCATCCTTTGTATTTGACACAAATCAACAAGTATTTTAATGTTTTGATACTAGTAATATTAGCGATATTAAAAAAATAAAAAAAACGAAAAAAGACGAGGAAGATGACGCGAGAAGAAAAGAGAAAAAAAGAAGAAATCGGGTTTGTATGCACCCTCAACCTACATGCTTCGTATTCTCGGTATGGAACTTGTCTAGTTGTGGCTTGGACGCGGGATTATCGAGATAATGTAGATGGAGTTATGGTGGTTTAGGGTTTGAAGTTTCCTAGATGCTAGGGTTGTGTGTAGGAAAAGTTAGGGTTTTCGAAAGTTGTTGTAAAAGTGCATTGAAAGGGAGGTATTTATAAGAATTGCTCAACTCCCCGACCTAGGGTTACTCGATCGAGTACCCTGATGGACTCGATCGAGTGGCCCAGCTAGAAGGCGACAGCGGGCCTTTTGGAGGCCCACTCGATCGAGTGGGCTGACACTCGATCGAGTGGGTCAGCTGGACGGGAATATTTTGAAGATTTTGTGTTTGGGTTGAATTCTTGATATTTGCACGGCTGTTTTGTGTCTCGGAAACGGCTTTGATTGGGGTTTGACCCGGTCGCTAAAAGTCGATTTTATTTCCGGTGTTGGTTTTGACCCAAATTAGTCTTATTTGATTGGAAACGACCCATTAGGTTTGAATTTGAGGTCGGTTTTGTGAGATTTGTACTCCGTAAAAAGCCCAAGCCAGAAACTAACGGTTTCGAGCCCATATCCGAGCGCGTAGAAGCATGTTTGCGTCCGATCATTATCGGGTGTTTTTTGAGAACCGCTATAGACACCTAGTAGCCAAATGTGGGTGTCTACAGAGCCCCCACTCTGACTGAGGCTTGGACAAGGCGAAAGTCAGAGTAGCTACCAAGCCAATCGAGGTTTAAGACCTGGCAGACTTCCGGTCGGGTCGTTTCTAGACCATTAGACTTGCGTGAAAGGGCCCGCCAGCTATAAGATAGAAATCATACCTGAGTTCTGTAGTCGGGGATAGCTCCGTGGGGAATTGGAGTTGTCGCATAAGTCCCGGGTGTGCCTATATATGGGCCCATCCCTTACCATTCCGGGGAAAATGACGTCTTGGGTTTTCCGTTGGGGAGATATGTGTGTTGCGCGGGCTTGCTTCTGAAGCCTTGAGTGTATCTGTATGCGGATACATCCCACCTTGGAGCTGCGCGAGAGCTTGCCTAAGAAACCCTGGGTGTGCCCTTTTGCAGACACATCCCGATTATGCGGGAGCTTGCCCAAGAAGCCCTGGGTGTGTCCGTTTGCAGACACATCCCAAATTGCATGCGCCACTTAGGTGAACTCACGCTGGGGAATAAGAACTTGATGTTCCGTTGGGAAGCCAAGCTGGTACCTGAAATGTTAGATATACAGGCAGAATATAGCAGATAGCAAGATAGCACACAAGAAATGCAGTTAGCATCTATAGACTGACTTGCGATGGGGAAAGTGATTTTGAAATCGAAATCCTGAAAGCGACTTACCTGATAGGAGATAGGTTTTCAAAATTGAAAGGGGTAGAAAAAAATTTGCAGTTTAAATAGACCGAAATTTTGACTTTGTCGAAAAGGATTTTCTCAAATGGCTATGTTTTGCAAATTTTAAAATGAGAATTTGAAGAGAGACATACCGACAGACTCGACTCCGGACGCGACAGGACGAGTTGACAGACACGACTGGACTCTCGAGGGGTTGGACCGTGACTCGGTAGGGGGTGGGCCACCTAACAAGACTCTTAAGTTGCGCTATTCCATAGCCTAGGCGAGTGGCAACACGGTCGAAACCGAAATGGGAACGATCTGGTATAGAGGGATTGCAGTAGCGGTGCTGTAGACTAGTGGTTTTTTTTTTTTTTTTTTTTTTTTTTTTTTTTTTTTTTTTCGGTTCCGGGGTATATTACCAAGGTAAGTATTGTTTCGAGTCCCTGGCATATTCTCGTCGTTGACTAAGCCGAGTACTAGGACACACTTAGAAAGGTGGCTAGATTTTTGAAAGTATTTGGATTATGTGAGTGGATGGAGAACTTCTGTCTAATAGAAGCCCCCAGGACGACAAAGCTAGCTGTTGAGAACATGACAGTGTCGTGACCGGAATGACGGCGCTTTTTGAATGTGTGTCAATGTGGGTGGTTGTGCCTCTGTTGAAAGGGTGCCTACGTATTCACGTGTAGTGAAATCAAACCAAGCCGTAGTTCAGTGGATTGGAAGATATATATTATGGTGCCTAGTTTAATAGGGCTTTGTGTGTAACTAGCCATAGCGACGGTGTAGGCTAGGTGCATTCCCAATGATGTCTTGATCAAAGGGCTAGAATGATTAGGATGTTGATCCTGTGACTATGAGCGTTCTCCGGGGTAGTCCCCGGAGGTGGTGTGAACTATTTGGGCATGTTCCATACACTACTACAAAATATGAAATAGACAACTCCTAATAGACATCTGATATTCTTAACCACTGATGATATATAATATATACACATCTGTTTTCTTTAAGAAACAGATGTTTTTGTAGGCTAATAGACAACTGAGGTTTAAGACAATAGTTGTCTATTATATAGACAACTATTGTCCTAAAACTCAGTTGTCTATTGACCTATTATAACCCAACTAAAAAGCCCAAATTGAAATCACATGGCTGTGTACTGAAACAGTTAAACCCAAACAGTGAAAGAAAATAGAAAAAATTAAACCCTAAATCGAAACAAACTCAAAATCGAAATGACCCCAAAATCCAAAAACCCCTTCGCCGTTGATCTCCTTCCCCGTTGATTATCTGTTCTGTTCATCGCCGTTCGCTGTTCGCCGTTGATCCTTCTTCTCGTTTCATCACATCTTCATTCGTTTCTTCGTTCTTTGTTCCTTCGTTCATCGGTTTCTTCATTCTTCGTTCTTCGTTCTTTGCCCTAAATCGTCGTCTCTGTTGTGGTTACTCAGGTATTCCCTGATTCACTGCTTGATTGTTTAAACAACTCGAATTTTGAGGTTATTTGCTATAATTGATTACGTTTTTGTGTGCGAATGATCTGTTAAAATGTTTGTATTTGAATTTTGAGTTGGTTTTGTTGTAATTTGGGGTATTTAGTAAGTAATTTCAATGCTAATCCCCTGCTTTATTGTTTAAACAACTCGATTTTTTAGGTTACTTACTCCTACAGTATGATTGATTACATTAAAATGGTGTTTTCTTAGTGCGTGCATCATGGATCTTGTCTCGAAAATAATATTCAAGACCTTTGGATTGCATCAATTATTGTTGTCCGAACTTGAGCTTCTTCTTGTTTTGATGAAGGTTTTTTTTTGATGTTTTTGTATCTATTGTTTTTGATACGTCAATTAAAATGCAATCATTAGCATCATTTTTAGGATTAGGAAGTTTATTGTTATCGGAAGTTTGCCTTCGCCGAGTTTTATTAATTTGAGTTTGCTTCTTGTTGTTTGATGAAGACTTGAAGGTGTTATTGAAGGATGAAAATGTGTATAATTGCGCGGCCATGGAGGCGTTTCCACTGTACAACAAATCTCACATGATTTTTCTTGAGTTTCCTGATAGAAGTGGTGATGTAATGCGTCTTCTTTGCTCTCAGACTTAATTTACCGTGTATGTTTTGCTTTGTTTCTCTTCGCTTTGATTAAATTTTGTGTTGATCAGCCTCTTTTGAATTGGTTTATGCTTTATGCTTTATGCTTTATGAATGTGATTGTTTATAGGTACGTTTTCTCTTTGCTGTTGATTTTTGCTGAAATTGAATGACACTATATGTAATAATGTGAAGATATAGAATCCAGAAATGTACCTTTGTTTGTTTGATTTTAAATAAAATTTTGTTGAGCATTTCGCTAAAATTTGTTAGGTATATGCAGTGTAAATCAATGATGAATATAAGTCCGCTGATCGAGAAAGAAGTAGTTAGGTTGTTGAATTTCATTTTCGATAATTTATGTGGTTAAACTATCCATATTTAGTCAGTGATGAATAATATTTTGTGTAATCATCGAAACTTTGTAAACTCAGTCATATAGTATAATTCGATGATGAATATGAATCTTGTCCAAGGGTGTCAAATATCTTCAGTAGTGTAGCAATTTGGTGTGATATTTGGTTTGGTCCCTTAATCCTTATCCAACCTTGAATGGTGATTTTATATAAATTGGCTCATCGCTATATTTGGTTCCCGGTTCTGTCAGTTAGATAACATGATAAATTAAACAGGGCTATGATAACTTTGTTAATGATGCTTAATTTTAAGTTTGAAGATGAAAAAAGAACTTTTATGTTCTCTTTGTGGTGGGATGTTTGAAGGTTTGGCCATTTACTAGGAGACGGGTTTGGATATGGGGATTTGGTGGGAGAGGGAGGGAAGTGATTTGGGAGGAGGTAATTAATGTCCCCCGTTTGGTTAGTAAAATGGAATTGGAGGGATTCAGAGGGAAGTGAAAAATGATCCCTCCATTTCTCTCCTAGAAAACTGAAGTATGATACAAGTCGAGAAAATATTGCTTCTGTTGTTTTACGTTTTCTTTTATTATTAAATGTTCGACTGTTGTGAATTCTGTTGGTATATAGAAAACTGCAGTATGATACAATAGTCGAGAAAATATCGCTTTGATTACTTTATGATGCTGCCCATTAGCTAGTACGGACTACGGAGCAATTGTTTAACTATCGAGAATTCTGTTGGTGTTGTAGAAAAATGCAGTAGGATACAAAAGTCGAGAAAATATGGCTTCTGTTATTTTCGATTTCTGTTATTATTTGATAGATATTCGGCTATTGAGAATTCTGTTGCTGTTGTAGAAAACCGCAGTATGATACGAAAGTCGAGAAAATATCGGTTTGGTTACTTTATGATGCTGCCCATTAGCTAGTACGGACTATGTAGTAATTGTTTAACTATCGAGAATTTGGTTGGTGTTGTTCACACGAGTGAGGTGCACTACCTGATAAATAAACCGGTTTGCTGATTTTACAATGCTGTTATTAATTTAATTTGCAGCGATGTTTGAAGGGCCGGATGGAGCTAGCAAAAGGGAGACGATAAAACAGGGAACTCGCAGACCGTAACACGTTTACCAGGCACTTGAATCGAACAAGGTACTGACAAACATTGTTGCTGAATTGTGTTTTATACACTAAATGTAGAAAGCCATTATATTGAAATCCATGATTCATAGTAAAAACTTCCACATGCATGCCTTTAATTTGCCTTTTGCTTTCCCCCTCTCTATTATATATCTAGCTCTCTCTTACATACAGTACATAAGTAAAAAAAATCAAAGCAATAAAATTCTCTAAAAATATATAACTCCTACATATATATACACAAAAGTCTTCCCCTTGGACTAACCTACCTTAAAAACTTAGGATGAATGGAATTTTGCAAAATAATTCTCCAATTCAACAAATGATTGCATCATCCTTTAACTCAAGCTTCTGGCACAACAACAACTTAATCCATCCTTTATTACATCATTACCTTCTTCCTCTTCTTCAACTACCACCAACTTCATGTCTCCACCTCCTAATAATAATAATAATAATGATGGTAATGATGTTATTAGTCATAATAATCATATTATTAACCATTTTATGCAAGCAAATCAATTGCAATATAGTATGAACATGTCTACCATTTGTTCACCTTGGTTAGATGATGATAATAATGATCATCAACTCATCCCTCCATTTCATGGCTCTTGGAGCCAATTTCTCTTGTAAATATTCTATCTATATACTCTTTATTAGTTTCAATTTATATACCTATCTATATACTCTTTATTAGTTTCGATTTATATATTTGTCTTTAATGATAAAGTTTGGATTTAACGTTAGCAATAATATCCTCGTTTCGTCCCTATATGTATTTGTATTTATTTCATAAGGAAATTTATTCCCATAAATTTGGAGCAATACTCCCTATAGGAATAATGTTTTTTTATTAGTTTTTTTATTAGTTTTCTTATAGTAGTTTGGGGATGAAATTAAGGGAGACTTAGTTGCTGTATTCTCTACGCCACTGAGTAGTTTGAAGATTATCACTTCTATTTTCATCTCTGATTACTAACAAAGGTAGATTGAGGTCATTGACCAATAAGGTTACTTATGATGGCTTACCAGGTGTTGTCAAGGTACTTGTCAAACATTTAGGGCATCGTCTTTGTATTTTTGATGTTTGTCCCAAAGTGGAGGGGGATCACATACTTGATGCCGGCATTGATGTGTATCTTTGATGTGTATCATTGTGTTTTTAAGTGTCACTTTAATTGTAGAGTAACAATTACATAAGTTTTCTGTCTTTTTTCTTCTAATTTTATTTGTTCAACTTGGTGGGGGGCCTGGGGGCTCATTACTTTGAGGAAGACAATGTACAGTTAAACGCAAAACATGAATTCAGAGATTCTACTCTTTTTCAGGTACATGAGGTCTTCCCAATTGTGTGTTTTTTGTTTTAATAGATGACTATTGTTGAGGCGTATGCTGGTAAAAAGAAGTTGAGTCCACCAAGCGATACAAACCAGATGACAGCGGAACTCTCTTCTCTTGTTATGAAGGCATTGCTATCAATACCACTGGCAATGTTTTCGTCCCTAAGGAATATTTTCTTAATAATTAGTCGTATATGATGCATCGGATTACCTTATGTGGACAAGGTGTTAGTTGGATTATGGTTTTAGGTACCTTTGTACGTTGGATAATGATTTTATGTGTACCTTTTGGATTTTGGATGTTGGGTAATGATTTTATGTACCTTTTGGAGGTTGGATTTTATAAAAATTAACTTCTTTTGTTCAATTATTCGGTATGGTATTCATCTTTTATGTTTTGTTAATATGTATTTCAGAATTATTAAAAAAAACATAAACTATGCATACGTATATAAGCACATATCTATATACCTCATAAAGGAATTCGGTTGCAAAAAAGTGGTTGTTTATAAGAGTGATAGACAACTGTTATTTATAAAACAGTTGTCTATATACGTAATAGACAACTGTTGTTTTACAAAAAGAGTTGTCTATATGCGTAATAGACAACTGTTGTTTTAAAAAACAGTTGTTTATCAATCAATAGACAACTGTTGTAAAACAGAAGTCTATACTCAGAGTAATATACAACTCCAAACTATTCAACTGTTGTAAGTCAGTTGTCTATTGCAAAAAAAACTGTTGTAAGCGGAGTCGTCAAATTGTGGACATGACGTAGGTCCACCCCGACGCGGCCACGCGCGGGTTTGGGGAGGCGAATGAATCTCATGTGAGATGGATTGAATTGAAATTTAAATCGAAGTGGAGTCGCCACCGAACTTTGTGGGAGTTCGGGCCCGTTCGAACCCACTCTATATCTTAGTGGATCATGCACAAAGTATGGCCCATTCGGATGTCAAAGTTTATGGGGTTCGTCTCTTTGCATTTGATACCGATATCGACATTATCGAATACCGTGTATTGAATGACTCTCGTGTGCTAATGGGCTCGGATATCTGGAAACCACGGTTCTGAGTAAGGGGTGAGGGTACGTGTTGGGAAGTTCACAAAGAACACCCAACCCCGCCCGCACTTAGCGGTCTCTACTAAAATATCGCTTGACTTTCGAATACGCGTGTTAGTAATACGATGAGATGTTATGCAAATAATATTTTGACTAAACATGCGAAAATTAGGATAAGTTGCTATGTCGATTTAATGCATCTAAATTAACGTCAAAGTTGTATTTAGCATGCGAGATTCGTTTTAGTACAATAAAACAACTAACGGAAATAGAAATGCCAAAGTAGAAACAAACGTGTTAGTAACGGTAATAACGATAATAACGGTTTGCAAATAATATACTCCCTCCTAGTTCGAGTATTCCTCCCACTTTCCTTTTTGAGCATAGTTTGGTTTTCTTCTCACTTTCCTTTTTTGGATATAATTTTAATCATTCTTTATTCTTCCTTCAATTCTTTATTCTTTTCCTCCACACCTAAACCCAACACCTTTTCACTTTATACCACACCTTTTACACTTCATACCACACTTTCTATTCATCTCTCTTACTTTATCTCCACCATTTATTATTACTTTACTCCTTGGTTTCCCCCCAAAAAAAATTGGGGAGGAATACTTGAACTAGGAGGGAGTAGAATGATGTAACGAGATGATGCATGATTTTGGAAAGTATTAAATCACGTGATAGACTTGACACGTGTTGACCGAAGTCATAAAAAGTGTTATCGAGACTCGAAAGGTGTAGTGGGACTCACGGTTTTGTCGTGATAAAGGCCACTCGATCAAGTCATTGAGGGACTCGACTGAGTGGACCTCGGAAAAAGTTTCCGTCCCGAAATTCAAGGTGTCACTCGATCGAGTCATTGAGGGACTCGACCGAGTGAGCAACCACTCGATCGAGTCATTGCGAGACTCGACCGAGTGGTTCTCAAAGAACCTTCTGCCTCGGTTTTTGGGGTGCCACTCGATCGAGTGCCCCCTGTACGAACTAGGGTTCGTTTCGTAATTTGTTATAGGTTTCGAAATTGCTTTTTGATTTTGGTAAATCGCTAATTTTGTCAAATTGGGCAGAAATATTGTATGATTTGTTCTCGATTCGGATTTTGATACTCGTCGTATCCGATATTTGACTATGGAATCAATATCGAATACTTAAAGCGAGATCTATAAAATATGTTGTAAATCGTGTAAATCGAACTAAAACGAAATAGATTATATTCGCGTTTATAGTGTCGTGATTTGTTCATTCGAACCATGTGACAACTATTTTCAAATCAATGAATTCGAGTTAGTTAAATTTGTTGACTAATTCGTTTAGATACGACATTTGACTATAGAATCGATATCGCGTCTAAAGAATGACGCTTTATATTTTATTGAATTAAAAAGAAATTGATTCTCTCCGCATCTCGATATCGTAACGAATCCTTGAGGATTATGTGATGTCGGATCCACATCAATGGGTTTCGACTTAACTTAAATAAAAGTGTTTGATTCGAAATAGATTTGAAATCAATGAATATGCGATATTAACGATGATGACGATGATGCAAATAATAAAATGTGACTAACGACGCGACAAAATGAAAAACGCTATTGTTGATGTTGACTCGCTTCAACAATCAAATACTCGGGGTGTCGGGATAAGCGACCGGCCACGTCGGGTGAAACACCCTTGTATTCGGATTTTCTTATTCCGTCATCCTTTGTATTCGACACGAATCAGCAAGTATTTTAATGTTTTGATACTAGTAATATTAGCGATATTAGAAAAATAAAAAAAGCGAAAAAAGACGAGGAAGATGACGCGAGAAGAAAAGAGAAAAAAGAAGAAATCGGGTTTGTATGCACCCTCAACCTACATGCTTCGTATTCTTGGTATGGAACTCGTCTAGTTGTGTCTTGGACACGGGAGTATCGAGATAATGTAGATGGAGTTATGGTGGTTTAGGGTTTGAGGTTTCCTAGACGCTAGGGTTGTGTGTAGGAAAAGTTAGGGTTTTCGAAAGTTGTTGTAAAAGTGCATGCAAAGGGAGGTATTTATAAGAATTGCTCAACTCCCCGACCTAAGGTTACTCGATCGAGTACCCTGATGGACTCGATCGAGTGGCCCAGCTAGAAGGCGACAGCGGGCCTTTTGGAGGCCCACTCGATCGAGTGGGCTGACACTTGATCGAGTGGGTCAGCTGGACGGGAATATTTTGAATATTTTGTGTTTGGGTTGGATTCTTGATATTTGCACGGCTGTTTTGTGTCTCAGAAACGGCTTTGACCGGGGTTTGACCCGGTCGCTAAAAGTCGATTTTATTTCCGGTGTCGGTTTTGACCCACATTAGTCTTATTTGATTGGAAACGACACATTAGGCCTGAATTTGAGGTCGGTTGGTGAGATTTTTACTACGTAAAAAGCCCAAGCCAGAAACTAACGATTTCGAGCCCATATCCGAGCGCGTAGAAGCATGTTTGCGTCCGATCATCATCGGGTGTTTTTTGGGAACCGCTATAGACACCTAGCGGCCAAATATGGGTGTCTACAACTATCTAAACCTTCATGTGTAGAGAAGGCTGGAGCCGGTGAATCTGAGTCATCACCTGAAATATTATCGTAGCATATTTGGGTAATTTGGTGGTAGCATATTTGAGTAATTTGGTGGTGACATATTTGGATAATTTGGTGGTGACATATTTGAGTAATTTGGTGGTGACATATTTGGGTAGCCGTAAAATTGTGGGTATGGATGATTGAAATAATTTGGTTGATTTTCCATATTTTCTTGAGTTTCTGGATTGATATTATTCAATAAATTACTGAATGATCCTCTCCAATTGGTCTACATGATTTTAATTTTTTACTAGTTAATTTCAGTGGAGTAAGTTGTGAGGAAATATGTTCATAGAGAGCATGACTATATATAATATATAAAATCTTATCTTACTAGAATCTTATCTAAAATCGAAATCTTATCCGAAATCCTTATCATATCTAAAATCTTATATGAAATCCACATCTTATCCGAAATTCTTATCATATCTAAAATCTTATCTAAAACTCATATCTTATCCAAAATCCTTATCATGTGTAAAATAATAAATATCTTACCATATCTTATCTGATATCTTATTTAATAAATCATTTCTCGGAAAAGTAGAGTTGTCGTATCTCATTTTCGAATATGTATTGTCTTTAGCAACTTTACGTCGGAGTGGAGTAGTGTGTAGTCACATGTTCTGATATATCTTATCTCCAAAATTATTTCTCTGAAAAGTAGAGTTGTCATATCTTATTTTTGAATATGTATGGTCTTGTTTTAGAAAAAGAAATTCGTAAAAAAAAAAAAACGACTAATTTTTTTGTTTCTCTATACAAGCTGATATTTTCTTCAAAATGTTTCAGACAACTCTTATTCAAACAACTCTCATCCTAAAATTTCAAACATCAAACACCTCTCACTGAACCAAGTACCGTAAAAATGACTTACTGGGATGATGAAGTTAGAAGGTTTCAAAGAGATATTGACTCCATCGAGAATCATACTCCAAATTTCATCACCCGTCTCAACACGGTAATGCCGGAATCGGTGTACATGAATATGTTAAACTGTACACCACCATTAACAATGTTGGGGTCCATCATATCAGGAAATGCAGCAGCGGTGTTCACTCCCGCAATTTTGAACAATGCAACTATAGGTACTATATACTACATTATTCATTTAATTATTCACATTTATAATATTAGATTTTAATTTAATACTACATTTTTTTATTACATTTTGCAGATTCATTTCTGTTAAAAGGTAATGAGCGTCATATGTTGCGGAAAGAAGTCGTAGAAATGATTCGTAGATTGTTGAATGTCATGAATTTGAACCGTTATACGATCTATTGTCTGGGGAGGGGCGATTTTTCATTCCACGCGACCGTCTTCATTTTTGTGACGTGTTCAATGAAGTTACCATGGAGGAAGAACTAGAATTTCTACAGGCTCAAGAACAACTAGCTGACCACCTTAATTTTTCCTCTGACGAGGCTACTTCATCCGATGACAATAACTCCTACTAAATGTGTCGTGTTTTAAATGTTTAATTAAGTTCTACTTTATTTTAACGTCTTATTTCATGGTTTTGTATTACTTCATATGATAAAGATAACTCCTAGTACGTGTTAGTTGTTTTAATTATTACTGTTTAGTTAAGTTGTATGGAGTATTTTATTCTAATGTCTTAATCAATGTTTAGTGTTAATGTATTTGTTTAATCATTTTAATATGATATTTGTTTGTCTTGTTGGGTTGGAAATAGTTCACACGGAGTTGGTCGGGTTTCAACACAAACTTAACGGGTCATATCGTGTTCAAATCCACATACTCGTAGTAGTTATTTAGACACCAAAACGTACTTAAATACGTTGCATTGTCTTAATTGTCTCATTACACAAACAAGAACTTAAATACTTTGCAAGTGGTGTATAGGATGGAATAGCCGCAAAATAAATGATTAGGACCCAAAGCTTTACATTGTTATACATGTAGGACCCAAAGCTTTACATTTCACTTGCATGTGAAATTCACGCACCAAACTTTACATTGTTACATTGTTACGTGGTATACACTCTCCCCTCCCTTGTCTTCCCCTTGTACTTCTCTTTTTTTTTGCTCCAAAAACAAGAACGTGGTTTGTCTGCACAAACGTTCATGGACGAACGAAAGATAAATGCTAGCCAACAATGGCATTCAGTTCGTCCATCCATACAAACTTCTCCAATGAACACCATTGTGGATGCCCTAAGGGACACATTCAAAGCAGGATTTGACACTAATCAATGGACTATACAGGGATCTGGGTGCTATTGTACAAAAAGAGGTTATCAGTGGCTCAGAGAAAAAAAAGGGGAACTGTGACATGGTTTAGGCAGATGTGAAATAACTGGACTTTGCCTAAGCATAAAATTACTGCTTGGATCCATCAACATCAATGAACACCAAGGAGAAGCTCTATCACTTGAACATCACTGAAGATGACAAATATTGCATATGTGCAACAGAAACTGAGTTTATACAACATTTTTTTTGCAAATGTGTGTATAGTAGCAGGGTTCTACAATCAGTGGCAAAAGAAGTACAATGACAGATTCACAATGATATCAACAATAATTGGAGGACGAGAATCATGGGGACAAAGTTACAAAGAGCAATAAAAGATGGGATCATCAATGCTACCATATATCATGTTTCGAGGCAAAGAAACAAGAGCAAGATAGAGGGTCAACTCATAAGGCCAGAGAAATTAGGAGCTACTATATTGATAGAAGTAACAAACTATTGTAATAGTAGAAGAAAGTAAAAATTTACGACTAAAGATACTCAATTCCTATCGAGCCTCTTGAGGCAAACCATGTAAAGGATTTGATTTGTTCATTTATAATACTTAACCTTTAGAAAAAAAACCTTTTTTTCTCAAACTATAAAGTCCATTTGACCTTAGTTAGTCCACCAATACCCTTATTTGGAAGGACATGTAGTACAATTACAAGACTTTTGTAATCTTCAATGAGATTTCCCTCAATGATTCTATATCTTGCTATCTTGCATGAGTGAGGATAAAATACGCTAGAAAGGACTCGTGTTGGTCTGTGAGACCAGTACAAAGCCTTATGAGCTACCACAGTTAACATTTCTGGTCCTAGGATTGGGTCAGGGTGTTACAGGGAATCCCCCCTCTATTCTCTAAGTGGATCCTTGGTACTCTTTCAAAATAAATGGTGGGGTGTCATGGTTTTTTCAAGGTAAAAGTGGGGTTAAGCAGGGTGACCCTCTTTCTCCCTATTTTTTTGTCACGAGTATGAAGGTGTTATCCATGTCTTTAAGGGACATATGTGAGCAAGATCAAGTATCCTATCCTAAATGCTGCATAATCAGGCTTACTCATCTCATCTTTGCAGATGATTTTCTCTAGAGGTGATGTGCCATCAGTTTTGGCTATTAAGGAATGCTTGCAATCTTTTGCCAAGTTGTTAGGTCATCAAGATAATGTTGATAGAACCATTATCTATTTTGGAGGATTGGATCCTCAATTTTAGTAGGAAATTCTTAGCAACACAGGCTTCGTTCCAGGTTCCTTTCCCTTGAGGTACCTTGGCATCCCTCTGTCTGACTTTAGAATTTGTGTTAGTATGTTTGACCCTCTTTTCCTAAGGATTCAACACGCAGTGCAACATTGGTCCTCCCATTTACTCTCTTATGCTGGTAAATGTCAGCTCATCAATTATATTGTCTTTTGTATGGAAAACTTCTGGTGGTCTAGTATTCTCCTCCCTACGGCAGTGACAATGATTAAAAAGCTAAATAAAAATTTGCAAAGACTTCTTCTGTGGAATTGGTGCAGGATTTAGGAGGCCTATGTTTAAGAAATAGAGGGATTTATGCTCCCCATGGGATCCTGGTGGAATGAATATTAAAGATCTTGAGGTTTGGAACTTGGCTTTCCTCTCTAAATGGCTTTGGTCTCTTGCTAGGAATCTTGACAACATTTGGAGGGGTGGTGTATGTCATGCCTATATCTTGGACAAGCAGTCCATATGGACTGTTGAACCAACGAAATTTCTTCTTGTAGGGCTTTAAAACATCATCACAACTAGAAAGAGGCTTATTGAACTTTTCAGTTTTACTCAGCAGGTGGAACTTTTTATCCAAAAATGTGTGGTGGGAGATAAATTTCTTGTTAAGAAAGCTTATACACAGTTGAAGGACTGCATGGTCTGCTCTTAGTCTAGACTACTTTAGTCAAAGGTGCTTATGCCAAACCATAGAGTTCTTGCTTCTTTAGCTTTGCAGAACTAGCTGGCCACTGTCCACCAATACTGCAAGAGAGGTTATAAACTAGCCAATAGATGCAGCTTATGTGAAAGAGCTGTAGAATCACATGCTCACTTGTTCTTCCAGTGTGCAGTATCTCAACAGGTTTGGGGAGCTCTACTGTAGTGGATTGAAGTGTCATTAATGCCCAATACACTCAGTGGGATCACAACCTGGTTAACAAGGAAATACCATAAGAAACATTGGAAGTATGCTTGGGTGACCACTTGCCTAGCAGAGTGGCAGCTGCTATTTCTCAAATCTGGAAAGAGAAGAACAAAAGGATCTTTATAGGGAAGGAGAGTATAATTGAGGCCATTGTATTCTAAATTAAATTTTTGGTTACGTCTAAAATCTCTTGTTATTTTGATAATCCAAAATTAAAAGAGATTATAGTTTCTTAAAGTTTTCTAGTGTGATAGTTCTTTTGAAAAAATTGTAAATTTCTTTTCAAAATGAAATGAAATGATATCCTTTATTTCTTGCAAAACAAATAAATAAAAATAAAAATAATAGTAATATTAATAGTAGTAGTAGTAGTAACAGTAGTAATAGTAGTAGTAATAGTAATATCAATAAGAATAAGAATAAGAATAAGAATAAGAACAAGAAGAAGAAGAAGAAGAACAATAACAATAACAATAACAATAACAATAACAACAACATTAGAGGATCGTGGTGCTGGCGTGGGTCTTTCCATGCCGATGGTCGACTTTCAGAATGCCTTTCGCTTGGTTGATAGGGAGAGTATGTTGCGGGAGGTTCGCCATCACTGCATTATTCTCTCTCGTTGGGTTGAGTTCTACTATTCCAGCCTTGCCAGATTTTACTACGGGGAGCATAGCCTTTGGTCGTGTCAGGGGTCCAGCAGGGTGACCCGTTAGGTCCCTTCCTTTTCGCTTTGTTTTTGCATCCATTGGTTTGTAAAATTAGGGAATCCTTTGATCTATGCTTCCAGGCTTGGTATCTTGATGACGGTCTATTTTCGGTGATACGCTAGTTATGGGGAAGGTTCTTAAGATGATTATGGACGAGGGTCCCCGTTCAGGCCTCCACCTTAATATATAGAGCTGTTTGGCGTAAAGAGGATCCCAGGAGCAGGTATACAATTATTTTCTCCCTATTGCCAGACCTTTGGATGATGTTAAGGTCCTTGGTAGGTTGGTTAGCGTGTGCCCTGCTTTTAGCGGTTCCCTGGTTTCGAAGAGGGTGACCTGTACTATAGAGCTTATGGACTCGATTTCTAGGATCGAGGATCCCCAATGCGAGTTACTTCTTCTCTGGGCATGCACATGCATTTCTAAGTTATACTTTGCGGTGCGTTGATTATGTGTGGCTAATTTAGCCCACATTTGTACCCGTTTAGATTCGTTTTCCCCTTGCTTTTGTGAGATTTTTGTGCGATTATTGACGTATTTGAGTATTTCTCACATTAGCAACCTCTCTTGTGCATTTTACGTGTTTTGGATAGTTTTTCCTACTTTTGATAGAGATTTATTGTCCAAGAGCGCGTCCAAGCTTTCAAGAGCATGAGAGAGCGGAATATTGTCCCAAAGCATGAGATAAAAGCAAAAGTCCAAACATCCAAGGAATGAGACTAAGAGTAGGAGGGTAAAACTTGACAGGGGAAAACTTTCAGCCACCAGACGAAATTTCACCCAACGACATATCTGCTAACCTAAAGATTTTCACCATGCAATCCCACCGAAGCGAAATGACCGGGCGAAATTTTCACCCACCGGGTCAAGTTTTGCCTAATGGAATCTCCGTCCCAGATTTTGAAATCCAGAAGAAAAAGTCACTGGACGAAACCACCGGGTGAAGTTTCGCTCGACGGTAATTCGGCCGTGATTGAAGAAATCTGCGGGATGAAGTTTCACCCTCTGAAGATTCATAGGGCAAAGTTTCAGCACAAAGACAAAAATTAGAGTCGAGCTTTGTTTTTAATGACCCATTAAGGCATTTGTATATATATAGGTCAACCCTAATTTCTACCACCATCATCTATTATTCTAATTTAATTACAACACTAGTCTAGTTTGAGATCTAAGGAGGTTTTTGAAGGGTTTTGGAGAGTTTTTGTGGGAGAACTCCTTGATTTCTTCTTCTTTAATCTTTACAATATATGAATCTTCATCTTCAACTATTGTTTTTTCTCCATTGTTGGTACATTCTTCCTTTCCTCTCTTCTAATTAGTTTCTCCTTTTGTTTATCTTTTTTCTTTGTTTTTCTTGTTTTGTTCTTGTTTTCACTGTAGATCTTGTTCTTGGTTTTACTTTTTCCATATTTGTGTTAGAATTAATTTTCTTATTTATTATTAGTATGAATTGTTTTAGTCTAATCTCCTTGTTATTTTTTTTATTAGTTTCATCATGACTGGTGAGTAGATTTTTAGTTAGTGGACTAGGGGATGATGATTTTGGGTAGCATGAATTGAGAATTTGTGGAAAATGTTGATATTGAATTGATTTGTCTAGCTTGGAATTGTTGTGTTTGTGTTAACTATGTTTGGCCAACCTAGTTGACTCTTACTTACCTTTATCAATATGAGGAAATAAACTCGGGGTTCGGGTAATTCCGGTTAGAGATTTAACATTTTCGCCACGAAAGTGGGTCTTTGTGAAATTAAGTTTAGAAACCGAAAGGTGACTCGCTTCTTATCATTTATGCATCATTTCCTTGTTACCTTGATTCATGTATTCCAATTTTTGATTCCCCGACTCCCCCTAACGCCTTTTTGTTCTATAGGCTACACTTTAATCACTTTAGTTGTTATTAGCCTAGTCTTGACTTTAAACCCCCTAAGAGATCCCAAACATACTTAGAATTTTACTCATTAGCTTACTTGATTCCGTTCCTTGGATCGATCCCGACCTACCACTACTACATTCATTGTTTTGTGTTAGTCGGTGTTTATAAATACTGTTTGTTTGTGGGTGTGCAACAGCCCGTATCAAAATGGCGCCATTACAGGGGACGGTGACTAGTCCCCTGCAATGGCGTTTTAATCGAGTTTTAGTAGTGTGGACGTTGCCACTCGTGCGTTGTATATGCCCGCGGCGGCCACCCGCACGGCCCCTCGGAGGGGGGGGGGGGGGGGGGGGGGGGGGGGTCCGATCCCGCGTTCGGGGTGATGTGTCGGACCTCTATTTGGTTGACAATTCATGGGTTGTATTAGATAAATGTATGGGCGCATCTATGTTTTCGTTGAAATCGATCGAGATGTAGTTGTAATTGTTTAAAGGCCAGATCATTTGGTCTGACGACCGTTTAGTGGACCCGAATTTGCGAGATGTTGGAGTCATCACCGAACAATTATGGGGGTTCAGACACCATTCAAGTCAACTTTAATCCTTAGTCGGCTCAAAGTTGAGTGACATGGGGAACTAAAGATAAAGACTTCTACCCTTAAGCACTCTATGTCTGGAATGACTTTCGTTACAAATGGTTTCGGACGTCCGGAAACCGTAGATTCTGAGTAAGGGGTGAGGGTATACATATTGGGAAGTCAACATCGTTTGTGTAGACACTTGCATTTTGACTGCCAGGTGTCTATAGCAGTTTCCAAAAAACACCCGATGATGATCGGACGCTAACGTATTTCTACGCGCTCGGATACGGGCTCAAATCCATTAGTTGCTGGCTAACGCACTTACGGAGTACAAATCTCACAAAATCAACCTTGAATCCAGGCCCAGTGGATCATTCCGAGTCAAACAAGACTAATTTGGGCCGAAACCGACAACGGAAATAAAATCAACTTTTAGCAATTGGGTCAACCTCGGTCAAAGTCGTTTCCGAGACATACAAAACAACCCCTCACAACATCAAAAGTCCAAGTCAAACACAAACCCATCAAAAAACCCAAGTCACGGTCCGAAGCAATGGACCCGCGCGACCCAGCTGGGCCACTCGATCGAGTGCCCCACCCACTCGATCGAGTGGGCCCATATTCAAGCCCGACTGCAGGCGTAATGGGCCACTCGACCGATTCAGCTGGTTACTCGGTCGAGTAACCCTAACCGGGTGCCCTTGCCTTTGCCTATATAAGCAACCCCATGCATACTCAATTTCACAACTTTTCACAACCTCTACAACCCTAATCGATCTTGCAAAAACCCTAATTCTACCTCTAATCAAACCCTAAGCACTAGCAAACCCTAAACCTAGTTTTAGGAATCGAAACCTTAACCACCATAACTCAACCTCCATAAACCTCGAAGCTCCCGTGTTAAAGCCCAACTACGAGCCTCATCCGAGACAAGAACATGTAGGTTGAGGGTGCAAAAACCCCGTTTCTTCTCTTCTCTCCCTCCTTCTCGCGTCACGTCGTCATCATCTTCATAAGGGTCATATTTTTTTTATTTATTTTATCATTATTATCGCATCCTAATATCAATGATATCGTTAACATTAAAACATTAAAATACTTGTCGATTTGTGTCGAGTGTGAGTGATGGTGGGATAAGGAAAACCGAATTAAAGTGTACTACTGCACACAGTGTTGCCGGTCGCTTATCCCATCACCCCGATCATTTGATTATTGAAACAAGTTAACTTAAACAATAATTCGTTTTATTTCGTTTTCATCATTATTCAAGTTGCATATTTACATCGATTTTCAAAAACAAGCATTCTATTTAATAAGGGTCGAAACCCGTTGACGCGGATCCGACATCACAATCTCTAGGGATTTATTTCGATGTCGGAGAAGCCGAGGGAATCAAGTTTTCTAAATCAAAGCAAGGTGTCGATCCATTAGATTCGATACCAATTCCATAATTGGATATCGAATCTAGCGATCTAGTCACATAAATTAATTAACGACTCATATCGACTCAATAGTTAATTTAAGACGACTAAAATCAATTTAATATTTTCACTCTAGTATTCCATATCGACTCAATAATCGAATATGGGATACAACGAGTATTCAAATTCGGAATCGAGTATAAATCCCACAATATTTGTATTCGGTTCAACAAAATCAATGATTCATAAAAAACCCGAATCGAGCATAAGTCATACAATATTTATGCTCAATTTGGTAAAACCGTTGAATTATCAAAAATCAAAAGCAATTTCAAAATCAATAATAAAATTGCAAGCGAACCTGGTTCGTACAGGTGCCACTCGATCGAGTGACATCACAACTTAGCGAGCAGAATGCTCTTTCGACCTCTACTCGGTCGAGTCTCATAGTGACTCGATCGAGTAGCGACGTACTCGACCGAGTTGGCCAATAACTCGGCCGAGTAAGGTCCAAAACGCAAAGCAGAAACCACTTTTAGAGGTCCACTCGATCGAGTCTATCAACCACTCGATCGAGTGACCTCATCACGACCAATACCGTGAGTCGTACATTCTTCTTTTTAAACTCAATAGTATTTTATGACTTGGGTCGACACGTGTCTAATTAATCACGTGTATTACTATCTATTCAAACCATGCATCATCTCGCTACATCATTCAATTTTATTCAATAATTTGCAAACCGTTATTATCATCATCTCGTTACTAACCGTTTGTTCTTTTGTCAATTTAATTCTTGTTTATTTTATTGTACTAAAATGAACCCGCATGCTAAAATACAACTTTGACGTTAATTTTAGTTGCATTAAATTGACATAGAAACCCTTTTCGATTCCTCACATGCTTAGGGAAAATAATCTTTGCATATCATTTTCCCGTTCAACTAACGCGCGTATTAGAAAGTCATTCGAGATCTTAGTACAGGTCGCTAATGTGCGGGCGGGGTTGGGTGTCCTTTGTGGGCTTCCCAACACGTACCCTCACCCCTTACTCAGAACCTCGGTTTCCGGATGCCCGAAACCGTTGGCGCACGAGAGTCATTCAATACATGATATCCGATAATGTCGGTATCGGTATCAAATGCAAAGGGACGAGCCCAATAAACTCTGACATCGGAAATGGGCCGTATTTTGTATACGGCCCACTACGACATAGAGTGGGCTCGAATGGTTTCGAATAACCACAAAATTCGGTGGCGACTCCACTTCGACCTAAATTTCAATTCGATCCATTCTCATATGGAGATTCATTCGCCTACCTAAACCCGCGCTTGGCCGCGTCGGGGTGGACCTATGTCATGTCCACAATTTGGCGACTCCGCTGGGGTTTAACTGATGTGTGACTTAGCATCGGCATCCTCAGGGTGAGACTCGAATAGAAATCGTTTGACAAATACAATGCGCGCTTTAGTTTTACGGTTCATGCATAACCCATATTTTGCCGGGCTGGTACACGCGACCGACGTCCCACTATACCGTTGATGTACTCCAATATGGATATGTCAAAAGGTGTCCATAGTCGATTCGAGTGGGTTTCGCGGCATGTTCAAAGATCAATTCGACTTAGGAAGTCCGTCCCGATCAACGTCTAGACTATGTACACTGGTATAGACCCTCAATAGACCGACCGAGACTATAGACCGACCGAGACTTAGTGTAAAGCATACATGGCGTCGTTATAATGCTTGCCTGACTACATGCTACTTGGTTTCCGAGTCGTTTTCAAAAACCGTCTTTTTTTCAAAGATTGCATCTTTTTCAAACTATTCAATTTCAAAACACGGGAAACATACCGAATCTAGGACTTATGATTTTACTCAAAATAGCCTATTTTCTAGCCGGTATGCTGCCCAATTCAAAACTCGAAAACATTTTCGAACTTTCAAAACCCGTGGCCCAATACCCTTTTCGTTTTTTTCGAAATTGGGCCCTCAACCGAGTTTTCTCGGACCTTTCTCAAAAATAATCATTTTTCAAAACCCTCTTCTCCTTAGGACTTCCCGTATTTAGTAGTGTCGTGTCGTGTCTTAAGTTGTCAAGGTCTTTAGCGTCGAAACTCTGTCGATCTTACATCACGAGTTTCTCCCCTATCCCAGTCCGCCTTATTAGACTAAGGCAAGGCCCACCTACGTAGGACAAACCCCTACAAAGGAGGGCCCGTCAACACAATCAAGTCCAAAAGTCTGGGGATGTCTCACGTGAACTTTCTTTCGAACAGGACTAGGCCCACCCGCAGAATCCTAAGGAAGGCCCACATTTCACAAGTCACCCGTCTAGGTGTCTTTTCCGAGTCATTTCCCTTTTTAGTCTTGTTCGGGATGCACTCTCTATTCCGGGATTTTGGGCTAGTTTCTGATTACGTGGTGTTCTTACAGACAGGCCACCCGAGACTAGATACCAACGCAAGATGGACGAATTGAAAAATGCTCTGGCCAAGATCGAGACTCAACTGACTACTATCCAGGCTAGCCAAGCAACACTAGCCACCCGCCTAAGCGCCGTAGAAAAGACGGCCCCTGTTGAAGGAGCTGAGCCCACTGGGCCCATAGCCGAATTGATCAGTGTTGTTCGCAGGCTCGAGGAACAAGTTCACCTATCAAGGAACAACTTGATCCACACTGAAAATGCTCGTACTTATTCGCCTTTGAATGACGAGCTACCGGCCAACCTCAACTTGACGAGAATTCCTATGTTTGAGGGTACTGAAGACCCCGTCCACCACATCCGGGCTTTCAAGGACTTCATGGCGGTCAAAGGGGTGAAGTCAACTATGTTCAAGCACTTATTCCCTTCCTCCCTGGAGAAGCATCCTAAGGCATGGTTTTACAGGCTCGATCCCAAGACATACAAGACTTGGGACGATGTGGCGACCGAATTTGCTCGGAACTACGCTGATAACACTGAAATCCAGACTACAATGCGTACTCTGGAAGTCATGGCTCAAGAGCCCAAAGAAGGGTTCACAAAATATTTGCAAAGATGGCGGGCCGAGAGTGTAAAGCTGGTCGACAAGCCCGGCGAGAAGTCCCTAGTGGAAGCTTTCGTCAAAAACCTCCTCCCATCCTACCGGGTCCACCTCCGGTATGCTATCATCCCAAACTTTGCTGTCCTTACTAAAATGGGCACGAGGATCGAGGATGACTTAAGACTAGAGAGCCTGACTAAGGCCTCTACCAAGGGCTATCAAGGGGCTAACTCGTCTACAAACAAGCCCACACCTGCAGCTGCAGCTCGCAGTATCTTTGGTGAGGTAAATCTGCTCGACACCTCATCAAAAAAGAATACACCAAATCGGGTAATCACAGATATAGGGACTACCTATACTTATGCCTTGCAAAGGCTATCTTCGAAGGGCCTGATCCAACCGATAGGCCCAACCGCAGAGCCTCCAGTAGAGAAGAGGCCCAAAACTTATAACGCCCAGGCCTACTGCCAGTATCATCGGGGTAACGGACATGATACTGAAAAATGCTGGAGACTAAAACATTTGATCCAAGATCTTATCGAGAGCGGGAAAATCCCATTGCCGGAGACAAGCCGAGCAATAAAGAAAATCCGTTCAGTGCCCATGCAATATTCACTGGAGAAGTAATCGATTGTTCTCACCTCATTTCCCCTTTTATCCCACAAATCAATGGGATATGGTTCGATGACGAGGATGATGTTTACCTGACCAAAGGGGAAGCTGTCCCCATTACCCTTGAAGAGGTCCGAAAGGCTAAGTCCAAAGCATTAGCCACCAACCACCTCGCCACAGCTGGGCGTTCTATTCCTACATCCGTCACTGAACCTGCCAGGACAGAATCTACCCTCGAAGAACCGAGCACTGACACGGCTTTGGTCCAACAACTGAAAAGGGTTCGAGCTGATCTGACTATATGGCAACTACTGGTTAGCTCACAGGCTCATCGAGAAGCACTGACTAAGGCTCTCGATGAAATCAAGGTCGATTCACAGGTTACCCTTTCTGAAATGGTAGCCACTATTATGCCTTTTCTCAAAGGCAAGTCAAAGGAGGAAGGCCCGCTCATAACCTTCTCTGAAGCTGATCTGCCACCGTTTGGGCCCAATCATAATTTGGCCTGTACATCACAGTCATCTGCAGGGGTAAATACCTCCCGATGACACTTATCGACGACGGATCCGCCGTAAATGTCCTTCCTCTAAGGACCGCTAGGGCCCTCGGCATCACCGATGCCGACTATCTCCCAACAGCACAGACGATCCAGGCTTTCGACGGAAGCCCAAAACCAGTCGCCGGGGCCGTTAAATTGAAAATCATAACGGGCCCAATCGAAAAGGAGTTGGAATTTCAGGTGATCGATGTCACCTCGTTTTTTAATCTGCTTCAGTCAAGGCCGTGGATCCATGCAGTCAAGGCCGTGTCCTCTACCCTACATAGGAAAGTCAAGATGCCACTTCAAGATGGCATCATCACGCTAGAAGCTACTCCTATCACCGTGGCTAGCTGTAATGCCACAAGCCGGGCCGAACCACGAGGATTCGACTTCGTGGGTATGATCGAGGAGGAATATCTTTTCAGGCCCTACTTCACTACTAGCATCGACATGATGCTACAAAATTTGGGCTACTTGCCGGGGGCTACCTCGAGACCATATCTTCCAGCTGGGAAGATCATCGAAGTCCTAAATGATGGCGAATCACAGTTCGGGTTGGGGTATGCTATAACCCCAGAAAATGTGGTCCGGGCCGGTATTCACAAGGCCACCAACCTCCTTAAGGGTACTTACATAGGCCCTTATAGCCCCAAGTTAACTGAATACTTCGTCACTCCCGTGTTTGGGGCGATCCAAGTGGGCCTCTACCAACCCACCATCACATATCCCGAGACCAAAACGGCTCGGGAATGCAACTTCATCCCTGATGATATATTCACCATCGTCCAGGCCGAGTCCGAGAAAGGTGAAAATAATGCCGAGCCCGTGCTGGGGCTCCTCTTTGGAGAAGACAAGGCCGTCCCTGCTCCAAAGGACGATTTGGTCAACTTGATCCTTCGCAGCGATCGGTTCGACCCAACCAAGCTAATCACCGAGGTCGGTGCCAACACCGAGACAAGGGCCTGGAGGAAGACCGTCAAATGGACCGACAGCAAGGGACGGATCTACAAGCTAACCACCGGCGAGGGAGACATGCCGGATACTGAGTCCGAGTCTGAGTCAGAGTCGGAGTCTGAGTCTGAGTCTATGGGGTCTGATGCTAGAGTCGAGTCTGTAACCCCCTTTCCCTTAGCCACATCCACTGAGGTCTCGGGGCCTGTCCCAAGACCTCTCCCTATCCCGCCACTGACCAATGATCAGATGGTAGCTCTATTCGAGCTATTTTCAAAATTTACCATTAATAATAATATCGAAAACCGTTCTGCTTACGACTTGCCTTATTTCCAAAATTTTCTCAATTTCAAAAATTTTATATGCAATGACATTGAGAAACCCGACAAACAGGTACCTCTGTCTCCGCATCTGATCGAGCAGCTCGAACAAAGGGAGTCCCGAGATCCGGTAATCGAAGAAACCGAGTCCATCAACGTGGGAACCACTTTAGAGCCCCAGATGCTTAAGTTGGGCCTATCTTTAGATCCCGAGGAGAGAAAACAATTCACAGACCTCCTCCAAGAATTTAAAGACGTCTTCGCATGGTCCTACAAGGACATGTCGGGTATAGACCGGGAAATAGCTGAACACCGTATACCCATCAAAGATGGGTGCAGGCCTGTAAAGCAGAAGCTCCGAAGAATGAAGCCCGAATGGTCTCTCAAAGTCAAAGAGGAGATCGACAAGCAATTCAAAGCAGGTTTTATACAAGTGCCTGAATATCCAGACTGGGTTGCAAACATCGTGCCGGTACCCAAGAAGGACGGCAAGGTACGGGTATGCGTGGACTTCCGGGACCTAAACAAGGCCTGCCCAAAAGACGATTTTCCGTTACCACACATCGACATACTGGTGGATAACACGGCCGATCATGCCCTACTATCATTCATGGACGGGTATGCCGGATACAATCAAATCAAAATGGCAGAAGAGGATATGAGTAAGACCACCTTCATTGCACCTTGGGGTACTTACTGTTACACCGTCATGCCATTTGGGCTTATCAATGCTGGAGCCACTTATCAACGGACAGCTACCACTTTGCTACATGACATGATGCATAAAGAAGTGGAGGTCTACGTGGACGACATGATTGTCAAGTCTAGGACCAAAACGGGCACATTTCGGCCCTAAGAAAGTTCTTCACCAGACTACGCAAATACAATATGAGACTGAACCCACAAAAATGCAGTTTTAGGGTAACATCAGGCAAATTACTGGGCCATATCGTTAGCCAACGCGGCATCGAGGTCGACCCAGCTAAAATCAAGGCCATCACCGAGATGAAACCACCCAAGACCGAAAAAGAAATAAGGGGGTTTCTCGGGAAAGTCCAGTACATCAGCCGTTTCATTTCGAAACTAACCATGGTATGTGAGCCCATTTTCAAGAAGCTGAAGATCGGGGAACGGGTGCTATGGGACGACAACTGTCAAGCGGATTTCGACAAAATCAAGGAGATTCTGTCTGCCCCGCCAGTACTAATGCCACCTCAACCCGGCTTGCCTTTGTCGTTATACCTAACAACGACCGAGTCAGCCATGGGGGCTATGCTGCCCCAGACAGTTGATTCAGAAGAACGGGTTATTTACTACATCAGTAAAAAGTTCCTCGAATATGAATGCAAGTATACGATGCTCGCGAAGACGTGCCTAGCACTGGTTTGGGCCACTAAAAAGCTCCGACATTACATGCTCAGTCACGAGGTACATGTGTTATCCAAAATGGATCCTATCAAGTACCTATTCGAGAAGCCCATCCTCAACGGCAGGATGTCCAGATGGACTTTAATGTTATCTGAGTTTGACCTCAAGTTTGTACCATTGAAAGCCATCAAAGGCCGGGTAGTAGCCGAATTCCTCGCTGATAGCCCGATACCCGAAGAAGGCCACACCGATACTTGGGCCTTCCCTGACGAAGACATATTCCATACCGATACCGAGACATGGGATTTGTATTTCGATGGGGCCTCCAACTTCCGGGGATTTGGGGTCGGAATTCTGTTAATCTCACCTCGAGGGGAACACACCCCCTTATCCATCAAGTTGGACTTTGACGTGACTAAAAACGCAGCCGAATACGAAGCATGCATTCATGGGTTGCAAGCCGCCGATGATTTAGGGGTAACAAACCTCCGGGTCCACGGTGACTCATCACTGGTCATCAATCAAGCACTTCAAAAATGGAAAACTCGGAACGCCAATCTTGTGTCTTACCAAGCGCGAGTACGGGTTCTAGAGAAACAATTCCAGAAGGTAGAGTATATCTACCTGTCTCGAGAGGAAAATCAGTTTGCATATGCACTTTCCAAATTAGCATCTTTACTGAACATCCCGGATCACCTAACCAGCATGCCGATCTGTGTCGAAAGGCGGTCCGAGCCGGCTTACATCCATGCCATTCAGGATATCGAGATAACCGACCCAGAACCCTGGTATCAGTCAGTCCTAACCTACTTGGCAACGGGAGAATATCCCCCGGGAGCTGAAAACCGGGCCAAGAAGGCCTTGCGAAGATTGGCGACCCGGTTTGTTCATACAGATGACGGGCAATTGTACAAAAGGACGGCACATGGGGCTCTCCTCCTGTGTATCGACAAAACGCAGGCCGAAAAGGTCATGGCCGAGGTCTACGACGGTGAAAACGGTCCCCATATGAATGCCCATATGCTATCCCGGAAAATCATGAGGCTCGGGTATTACTGGAACACCATGGAAACAGACTGCCAGTTATATGTCAAACACTGCCATAACTTTCAGATCTTTGGCAATATACAGCATATGCCGTCTTCCCTATATACCATGACATCACCATGGCCATTTTCGACATGGGGTATTGACATAATTGGGAAGGTGCATCCTTCCGGGACGGGAGGTCATTACTTCATTTTAGTGGCCATCGACTACTTCACCAAATGGGTCGAAGCCGAGTCATACCGTGTCATGAACGCCAAGCACGTGGCCAAATTTATCCAAAATAAGATAATTTGCCGATACGGGATCCCACACGAATTCATTAGTGATCACGGGACCCACTTTCAAGCCGAAACCGCTACCTTGCTAGCGAAATACAAAATTCAGAGGCATACATCTTCACCCTACCGACCTCAAACAAATGAAGCGGTAGAAGCGGCCAATAAAACAATTGTCACCATACTTAAAAAGATGGCTGAGAATTATTGGGATTGGCCCGACAAAATACCCTTTGCCTTATGGGGGTATCGAACGTCAATCCGCACCGTGACCGGAGCAACTCCGTATTATCTTACATATGGAATGGAAGCAGTCCAACCAGTCGAGCTAGAGGTGCCATCCCTCAGGATTCTACTTGAAAGCCAAGTGCCTGAAGCAGATTGAGTCCAAGCCCGATACGATTCGCTAGTCCTTTTAGACGAACGGCGATCCCGGGCCCTCAACAACATTCAAATATATCAAAAAAGAATCCAACGGGCTTTCAACAAAAGGGTTAGGCCCAAGAACATCAAAGAAGGGGATTTGGTCCTGAAATCGGTTCGTGCCTTACTACCGGTTGACCCAAGAGGAAAATTTAAACCCAATTGGGTTGGGCCGTATTTAGTCAAGAAGGTCCTATCAGGAGGAGCGGTAATGCTGACAGACCTAGACGGGAACGAGTTTGTCAACCCGACCAACTTGGACCAGCTGAAGCGCTACTTCCCATAAACCCCTATCTCAATGTCATTTGCAAAAGATTTATAAGAATCTGTCTTTTTATAAATTTTCAAAATTATACACAAGTCAATGAGTTAGAATTAATTATTCTCCCGTCGCACATCTCGAATTTATAATCTTGATGTATTTCGAAAATTGCAAAAAAATCAATCAAATCAAATCTTGAACTACGTTTGGTTTGATTCCGCTAATTGTGGATACGTAGGCAACCCTTCAAAAGGGTACAACCACTGCAATAACGAAAAGACGGGAACGGTATTCAAATAATATGTCTTTTATTAAATATCGATAAACTTGGGAATTACAAAAAAAAAAAAAAAAAAACGCCGAAGTCGGCACACACACACAAAAAACACACCAAAAAAATAATAATATTCAAATAATAAAACTAAGGAGACTAATATCCGGGCATTTTACCCTTCCCTTTGTCCTTCGGGTCGCGTGGAGCCCGAGGTCGCCGGGGCGGGGAAGAGCGTTCCCGAATTACAAGGGGAACCTCTTTAGCTCGAACCCATTTCTTTGACGACGGGTCTTCTATAACGGTCTTCGGTCCAAGTCGAGCCCGTACGTGTTCGGGCAGTCTGTCTCGTGGGCCAAGTCGGTCCTGCACGGCCAGTCTTGGGCCAAGTCTCCTTTCCAAGTCTGTCTGGGGGCTCACTTTCCCCCGAGCACCTTTGGCGTTAGACCCTTCAGCTTGAGTCTTAGCCTTCTTCTTTTGTCCAGACATTAGACGAACTAGGGTAGCTGGAGTGTCTCCTTCGTCAAAGAACCCCCTGTTGTCTTTAGCTTGCTCCCTTCTCAACAGGTCGAAGGCTTCGTCAACCTTCAAAGCAGCTCGGGCCTTGGCATCACCCGCTTTGGTCCACTTCATGTATGAGTCTGAAACCCAAATCGAATGGCGAGCTTTGGAAACGGGCCAAGTGTGTCGGGTGTACCATCTTTGCATCCACGTGTCGCACATCACATTAGTCTGTTGGGTAGGGTCACTCACAACTGCTTCTATTTCTGGTATCCATTGAGCCCGTCCGTACTGCCTTAGTATGCGATCCGGGTAGAGATGAACCGTTTGCCTAAAAGACAAGATTACTTGGTAACGAGCTCTGTCCCTCGGGTCCAAGCCGGTCCAAACGTAGATGGGCCACCACGGCACAACCCATCGAATTAGTCGCCTGCCATGGATTGATAGCACCTCGTCCCAGTATTTCTGAGTAATTTGGTGAGAAAAATCAATGGCCCGTCTCCTCGTCATCAACTGGTTATGGCGGTAATTGCTAGCATCAAGGGGAGGATCTATCACTGATAGCCTCTCGTAAAGGCAAATCTGAAAAGGAAACAAAAACATGAGATCCAGAGACGAAACAGGCGTCCGCCTGATGACACTCGATCGAGTGCCAGGATGACTCGATCGAGTGGCATCACTGGGAGCGAACATGGGGCTTTTTATCGAGGGCACTCGATCGAGTGCCAGGGTGACTCGATCGAGTGCCCACTGCAGCAATCAAAATTCGCGAAAAATCTCGAAAAATTAAAAAAAAAATCAAGAAATCGAGAAAAGAATAAAAAATCCGACATACTTGCAGCAAGCGGGTGCTTCCGGTGAGACGGACAGACGAATCCCTTTTGCGATTGTCCAAGCCTTGGATTATTTCACCCGTAATCAGCCAAGCCGGACTATGCTTCGTCTCCATTAAATCAACCACGGTTAATAGACGGGTGTGACCCATACATGATAATAGGTCCATGTGACCCTCAAAGGCATAAACATGGAGCATGCAGAAAGAAAAAGCCCTACGGCTGTGAATTGGTCTTACCCGGACATCATGCGGGTTCATAAACTTCTCAGCCAGGTCAATCAAGGAAACCGTGTTGTCATCCCGGGCCATTCGAGACACTTCATTATGGGAGAGGCCTAAAAATTCTCGAAGCGTCCTCCTCAAGTCGTAGACCGAATACGGGACAGCGGGTCGAAGTATTGGGTTCCATCCTCCTACCGCAGCAATCTCCTCAGGTAAAGGGCAGACTTCGCCCCGAGGAAAGGCAAAGACATGATAAATGTCATCCCAGTAAGACAAGCATGCATCCAAGAAGTAGCGGTCAACCCGCATCTGACGGAAAGTATAAAGCTGGGCAATACCCGTCTGGTTCAAGGCCACCCTATCGGCATCCCTAAATTGTCGGGACCATTCCTGCAGCATGACGCTCAACCTATCAATTCCCATGGCTAAATTCTTTAAGAGGATAAAGAGACTTTCTCTTTGCCTTAAGGGAAATAAAAAGATTTCCTTTTAAGAAGAGATTGATTCGTGATGGGAATTATGAAGAAATCAAGGGCAAGGGAGGGCTATATATAGCATTAGCCTTGCAAACTTTTTAGGAAAGTTTCCTAATTCTAAACGGAATCAACCCACAAGCCTAGTCCCGATACTAGCACGGAAATATTCATCCCGAACTTTCCTAATTTCTTTAGGAGTCAATCTTTTTCAAAAAATTTCCAAATTTCAAAAATCGCAAAGTTTCAAAAATTTCGAAAAATTCAAACTTTCAAAAATTCAAAAATCATTTTCCCCAGCACGAGTCATTTTACTACCTACGTGTTGCATGCATTTTTTATGCGACTTATACAGGTACGACTCAAACAGGGACATGCAAACCTCAAAATCTCCCCAGCATTTTCACGGGATGGGCCTACACACCGGCGCACCCAGGACTTACGCGACAAGTCCAAGTTCCCCACGGAGGTGCTATCATCAAGCTCAGGTATGATTTCTGTCTTATGGCTGGCGAGCCCTTCACGCGAGTCTAATGGACTACAAACGACCCGACCGGAAGTCTACCAGGTCTTAATTGGCTTGGTAGCTACTCTGACTTCGCCCTGTCCAAGCCTCAGTCAGAGTGGGGGCTCTGTAGACACCCGCATTTTGACTGCCAGGTGTCTATGGCAGTTTCCAAAAAACACCCGATGATGATCGGACGCTAACGTGTTTCTACGTGCTCGGATACGGGCTCAAATCCATTAGTTGCTGGCTAACGCACTTACGGAGCACAAATCTCACAAAATCAACCTCGAATCCAAGCCCAGTGGATCATTCTGAGTCAAACAAGACTAATTTGGGCCGAAACCGACAACGTGCAAAAATGAAGAATCGAGTTGCGAGCCGTCGAAAAAAAAAGAATAAAAAAAGAGCAAAAATGGTGAGCCGAGGACGCAGTGAAAACCCGAAAGGGCGCTCCGGGTAAAATGAAGAATCGAGTTGCGAGCCACCATCAAAAAAATTAATAATGAATAATGACAACGTGCTTCTCATTAATAATAAATTTGGTTAAATCGAGCCTTTGTCGAGGCATTTACATCAAGCATTTGAAACCCGGACATCCCGAAAAGCAACAACGTGTCAAAACTCCACAAAAAAACTAGTACTAATATGCTTCATAATATCAACTATAAGACATAATACAAAATGGTTGAGCTCTACCGGTCCAACCTTTTATTCTCCTCGCCATGCGGGTGTACCTGCTTTCGTTCCTCATCATCGATCTTCTGGATGCAAGCTTCTACCGCCCTAGCCGAAGGCGACCCCAGCCAATCCAACTCTCCTTCATCACTCACATTTTCAATATGGGTCTTGTCGGTCAAGGCCCATCTAGATGAACTGACGAATACTAGGATCGGTAACGTCGCCTTCGGTCGGGCGCTTAGCGACATTAGCCCAAATAGCTTCCTTATTCTGTGGTACAGTCATCTCCACAACCCTTAACCTTTCACTCACATCTGACAATCCCGGACATCAGGAACGACCTCCTGAAGTCGCTATACCCCTTTCCAAAAGCTGAAATGCCCGCGCAATAGTGGCAGGTCCACACGGACAACACATTTCACCCGTCGGATCCACCAGACTTAGACATCCTTTTTATTTTCTTTTTAGGGGGATAAGCTACCCCACCTAGGCGTGTTGTAGTCTTTAACGGTTGTTGTCAAGTCTCGTCAGTAAGCCCAGTACGACATTGTCTTGAATATACAAAAAAGTGGTCTAACTTTTTTTCAAAGGTAGCCCAGTTTTTTGCTTCGGCCTCATTATGAATGCCGAAACAACTACATTTGCATTCTAGTACACTCGGTCAAAACACGTTAACATTTTACATGTCGTCCATCTCAAGTCAAAACGTTTTAATCGATGTATTACCTGATCCGATTCCCGGCTCAAACTAACGCATTTTAAAAATCCGAAAAACCGCTTTCGTACTCTCGTGAAGCCCCAACGCATTTTAAAACATCCTAAACTACGATGAAATCACGAATAAAACAACCATGAAGTGATTACTTGTCAATTTAGGTCAGTATTTCACAAAACAAAAACGCAAAGACTAAACTAAAATAACTAAAATACTAAAATGTTAAATCTAGTTCACAAACCAGGGAGGACCCCTAGAAGCTTTGCCTATGGCTATCACAAGCCCACCAATGTTGTCGTCCAAACCTAGATCCTCTAAGTCCAGGAGAGGAGACCCACTACCGTCCATTCTCGACAACATATCTAGGGTAACTGCCTCAGGAACTTCTCCAACCTCCTCAGTAGCACCCGTAGCACGACCCGTAGCCTCAGCCTCAGCCTCTCTCTCCCTCTCAACCCGATGCCTAGCCTCACCCTGCGCGGAGGTCTCGCCCTGAGACCGAGCCAGTCGCTCCTTAAGTCTAACAATCTCGTCGGCCCGAGATTGCAGGAGCTGTCGCGCCTCAGCCGCTTCCGCCTCAAGCTCGGTCACCCGTGTCTCCAGCTGTCCCACCATATCGGGAATGTCCTGCAAACATAAGTCGCACTTGAGGAAAACACACAAACAATCTAAGAGCCAACCCTAGGTACACACGTAAAACGTTATGTTGACGCTATTACAAATACCTTCTTATGGTGACGCTTTTTTAGGTTATTTTCGTCGCTTTAAAGCGTCGAGATTTTCTTTCTTGTCACTTTTGTAAGCATCAGGTTTCGGGGCGTCAGGATATTTCGACGCTTTTAAGTGTCGATATCCACGACACTTTTTCTTGTCAAGAATTTTTTACGACGCTTCAATTTGTCAGGGATCTTTTTAAATGCCGATGCTTTTAAGAATCCAAATATTTTTCTTACGGACGCATTTTTCCAACAGCCTAAAAAATTTTGCCGCCATTTTTTCATTTGTATCAATATAACATTTTATAACATATTAAATGATAAAGATTACAAGACGACATCATATAAAAGCAATATAGAAAAAAATTGACGAGTATATTAGAAAACATAAAAGTGTCGTCATAATTTCATCCCACTAGAGAAATTAGAAAACATGATCATTTCTAGTGTCTATAAAATAAAAATCTTAACCACAAGGTGCGACTAATTGAGTCCCAAAGTGAAGTCAAGAGTTGCATATTTCTTATTTAATCTAGATGCTCCGTCCAAAGAATTCATGATCAGCTTCTACAAACTACGATTTATGGGAGAACCTTCCTTCAATCATACACCGCAGAAAACGCCTGAGTGTAGACACCCACATTTTGACCGCCAGGTGTCTATAGTAGGTCCCGCCAAACACCCGATGATGATAGGACGCAAACATGCTTTAATGGAGTCGGATATGGGCTCGAAATCATGGACATTTGGTTTAGGCTTATTAAGGAGTACAAATCTCACAGAACGGACCTCAAATCCAGGCCCAGTGGGTCGTTTCGAGTCAAATAAGACTAATTTGGGTCGATTCCGACACCGGGGGTAAAACCGTCTTTTAGCGACCGAGTCAAACCCGGTCAAAGATATTTTTTCCCGAGTCACACGAGCTGGCCGTGACACTACACGGCTGATTCGGACTCAAACACCAAAAAATCAGCCTTCACAAATATTAAACAAATCCGTTTAAGGATAGAATTCGATCTCAAGTAGGAATTCTATCCGGAAACCGAAACAAAGTATCACCCGACCTCAGATACTCGGCTGAAACAGCCGAGATACCTCCCCACCAGCCGAGATTCTTGGCTTATTCACCAAGAAACGAGAAGTTTATTCCCTTACGAACTCTCGTGTTTCCAATCCAAACCGATGTTTCTTGTCACACAAGCAAGACCACCTCGATTCCTATAAATAGGACCTCATATTCAAACACAAAACATACATTCATTATCGATCAATACACAATATTTCAGCAACTCATACAGCAAAAATAATCTCGAAATCCACATCCGAAGGAATCCCGAAATAGTGTCCAAAAACCGACGAATCCGTCCCGTCACCCGGCCGAACCCACGCCTCACACACACACACAAAAACGCTCCAAAAACCGACACCTTAACTCACCCGCATCATCTCGACGCTCCCGTGCCTAAGCCACCGTCCGACGAGCCTTATACCGAGAAATTAAAGCATGTAGGTTGAGGGTGTAAATCAAACCCGACTCTTTTCATCCTTTCTCTCTCCCTATCTCACGTTTTTTTTTCGTCCATCTTTCTTTTCTTTTTTTTCTTTTTTTTTTATTATTTCGGATCATCGGTCGTCTCATATTACGGGTCGTTCGTCGCATCATATTTTTATTTATTTTCGTTAATAAAAACCTTTTTATAACGTTCTTAAAATATGATACCGATTCTCTAATCGAATATCGTATCCACAAGAACTAAATTAAATTAATTTTCGTTGATGCTAATAAAATCATTACTTTTTTTTAACAAAATTCGATGATTTTTAATGCGGAGAAAATTAACATCTTTTTTTCGTTCAAAATTCTTTTTTTTCAATTTTCGTTCAAAAACGAGTTTTTCAAAACTTTTTTATAAAATCATTCCGACTATTCGATATCGATTTCATAATCGAATATCGAATACGATGAATATCGAAAATATAAATCGAGTATAAATTAATCCATATTTGTACGCGATTTATAAGAATTAACGATTTTTCGAACAAAATAAAAAACCCGAACAGGCTGTCACGCGAGTCGCGCGCCTGTCAGGCGACTCGCGCCACAGCCTGCTCGGCCGAGTCCTTCTTTCTTCGTTTCTTCGCTTTTTTATTTTTAATTCCTTTCGAACATTACATTAAAATGCGACTTTCGCGACATATTTTAATAAATACTTTTTTTTCGACCTCGGTCAACACGTGTTAATCAATCACGTGTCATCAAATCTTTTCTAAAATCATGCATATTATTTATTTACGTCTTTTTCAATTTATTCATCGTTACTAACTCGTTTTCTCGTGTTTGTAGCTTTTTATTTATTTTTATCGTTTTATTAGACTAAAACGAACTCACATGCTAAAATAACTTTGACGTTATTAGTTTAAACATGCATTAAACGACTTAGCAACCCACTTTATTTTTCTCACATGCTTAGGAAAATAATGTTTGCATATCATTCAACCGTCGAACTAACCCGTGTACACCAAAAACGAACGATATCCTAGTAAAGGCCGCTAAGTGCGGGCGGGGTTGGGTGTTCTTAGTGAACTTCCTAACACGTACCCTCACCCCTTACTCAGAACCATGGTTTCCGGATGTCCGAATCCATTGGCTACGAGAGTCATTCAATATACGATTAACCGCCCAGTCGGCATCGGTATCGATATGCAAAGGGACAATAAACTCTGACATCGAAAATGGGCCGTAGTTTGTATACGGCCCACTACGACATAGAGTGGGCTCGAATGGTTCCGAATAACCACAAAATTCGGTGGCGACTCCTACTTCGATTTAAATTTCAATTTGACCATCTCATATGGAGATTCATTCGCCTCCCCAAACCCGCGCGTGGCCGCGTCGGGGTGGACCTATATCATGTCCACAATTTGGCGACTCCGCTGGGGATTAACTGATGAGTCACTTACCATCGGCATCCCTAGGGTGAGACTCGAAAAGAAATCGTTCGAATAGTAATGTACACGTTTTAGTTCAATGGGCCATGCATAACCCAATCTTTCCCGGGCCGGTTACTTGTGACCGACGTCCCACTATACCACGGTGCGTTCCTACTTGGACCCACTAAAGACATCGATGGTGGAACTCGTTTAGGTTTTGCGGCATGTCCTAAGACCCACTCGGCTTAGGGAGTCCGTCCTCAGTACGAGAAAGTCATCGTTGTTGGTATAGACCCTATTAGACCGACCGAGACTTAGACTAAGAGCATACGTGGTGTCGTTATACTATTCCGTGACTACGTGCTACCTGGTCCGTGTCTCATCTTTTTCAAAAACCGTGTTTTCAAAAAAAAAAACTTGTATCTTTTTCGAAAACCATCCATTTTTCAAACCCGGAAAGCTGCCGAATTTAGGACTTATGATTTTAACTCAAAATAGCCTATTTTTAGCCGGTATGCTATCCAAACCTTTTCAAAAATTCAAAATCTCGGCCCGATAAACCTTTTTTTTTCGATTTTCAAAAAAGATCGGGCCGTCCAACCCGACTTTGCTCGGTTTTCAAAATTCAAACCCTCTTCTTCTTAGGACTTCCCGTATTTAGCAGTGTCGGGTCTTGTCATAAGTAGCAAGAGTCTATAGCGTCGAAACTCCGTCGATCTTACATCACGGGTTTCCACCCCATCCCAAGTCCGCCTTATTAGCCAAGGCACGGCCCACCTACGTAGGACAAACTCCTACAAAGGGAAGCCCACTTACACAATCGAGTCCAAAGTCTGGGGAATAGCTCACACGTAGGTCTTTCTTCACACGGGACTAGGCCCACTTTGCCGAATCCTAAGGAAGGCCCACCATCCACGAGTCACCCGTCTAAGAGTCGGTCTTCACACCCACTCGGGGGCTACCCTTCAGTAGAGCGATCAATCACGGTTGCTCTAAGGGTCTTGTCTTACACGTGTCTCACGTATCCCACTTTCGAGCCACTTAGATGTCACACCATCTGAGTCTTTTGTCTCACTCGGGGGCTGTCCTCCACCCGAGCAGTCGACCACGGTCACCTTAAGGGGTACTTTACACCGGCGTCCTTATAATGCCTTCTTCGAGTCGTACCTATGCTACGAACACTCGAGTCACCTAGGGTTAGGTCACCACGGTTGGTCCGAGCACGCGACGCGGTCAAACACGGTCGCCCCATTTTCGGACTCATCCTTGTACAGCTCGAGTCTAATTCACGGTCGTTACTTTGTCTAGGTCAATGTCCGGGTTTCCCGATCCGAGGATTTTAGGTCATTCCCGTCACCCCGGGCTATGTCTAGTTTGACTCCCTCTCTTGCATTTGCGCAAAGCCGAGTTTAGGCGAGTGGTGGCACCTGTCGAAGACCTTACCAAAAAAAAACAACCAACCGAGCATCCGAGTCCGGATCTGATTCGAGTCTAAGTCTGAGTCCGAGTCTAGGATATATTATTCCAAAATCAGAGTCAGAGTCATTTGCATTCTGTCATCTTTCAATATTCTATTTCCCATATATACTTTCCTTATGTGTTTCCGAGAACATGATGAATACCATCATACACTGTGAGCACATGCACGTGACTATTATAGGCACATCTATAACGACTGCAGGAAACTGAGACCCGTGTTTTCCTTTTACCTGTTCTATGTCTGACATAGAAAGCCACATAACCACCCTTAGCAGGAGCATATCGAATCCTATGACGAATTTAGGTAGTCTCCTAGTTTGAGTCCAAGACGGGAGGCAAGCCCATTTCCCACAATAAACACCCATCCGATAAGATCAACCGATCCCTACCTTTGGTATTAGTCCAACCAAAATTCAAAAAACCCATGACCGGGGCTGAGAGGTCAACCAAAATTCAAAAAACCCATGACCGTGGCTGAGAGGTCAACCAAAATTCAAAAAACCCATGACCGGGACTGAGAGGTCAACCAAAATTCAAAAAACCTATGACCGGGGCTAAGAGGTCAACCAGCAAAAATTCAAAAAACCCATGACCGGGGCTAAGAGGTCAATAAAAAAAATCAAATACCCATGACCGTGGTCAACGGTCAACTCAAGTAAAAATCCTTTGACCGGGCTACGGTCAAATTCAAAATTATCAACACCCTCCAATAGGGGAGTGACAGTCAAGCTGGTCAGCTAACACCACATCTAGCCTTCCCACATTACAACCCTCAAGACCTTCTCGAGACCTAGGCTAGAGTCAGCCCGAAATTTCGAGGATTCAAGCTCCATAGGATACCCTAAATATTAGGGTCAGACATGGAAATCAGATCCCGCATTATCAAACCTACCCCGATCGAAGTTCGAGTCATTATTACTCGACTTCCCCCTTTCCTACCACATTACAATACCTTACCCTCGAAGCCTTAGCTCCACAAAATCGAGCTCCAGATTTCAAATCATCGAAGCCACTTACTTCCCAGCATCACATTTCCAAAAACATCTAAACCAGTTACCAGCCCCAAACACGGGAATTCAACTTGCGGTCGGCATAGAACATGCCCAAATAGTTCACACCACCCCTGGGGGCTACCCCGGAAAATGCTCACAGTCACAGGATCAACATCCTAACCATTCTAGCCCTTTGATCAAGACATCATTGGGAATGCACCTAGCCTACACCATTGCTATGGCTAGTTACACACAAAGCCCTAATAAACTAGGCACCATAATACATTTTTCAACACTGAACTACGGCTTGGTTTGATTTCACAACACGTGAATACGTAGGCAGCCTTTCAAAAGAGGCACAACCACCCACATTGACACTCATTCAAAAGCACCGTCATTCCGGTCACGACACTGTCATGTTCTCAGCAGCTAGCTTTGTTGTCCCGGGGGCTTCTCTTAGGCAGAAGTTCTCCATCCACTCACACAATCCAAAGACTTTCAATAACTAGCCTCCTTTCTATAGTGTGTCCTAGTACTCGGCCCAGTCGAAGACAAGAATCTGTCAGAGACTCGAGACAACACCTACTTTGGGAACATGCCACGAAACCAAAAAAAATTCTATGGCATTGCTACCACAAGGCCCTGTCGTACGGAAACAATCTCACTTTGAGGATTCGACCATGTTGCCACTCGCCTAGGCTACGGAATAGCGCAACTTAAGAGTCTTGTCATCTTAGGTAGCCCATCCTCTACCGAGTCACGGTCTAACCCTTAGAGAGTCCAGGTTGTATCTGTCAACTCATCCTCTCGCATCCAGAATCGAGTCTGTCGGCATACAGGCCTAACCAGAAATTTTTAGGAGTCCGTGTCAGAATCTGATCAGGAATCAAGTCATCCCAAACATTCCTTTTCTTCCAAATTTTTCAAAATTTCCGCCATTTTCAAAAAAAAAATCGGTTTTGTTTTTTTAAAAAAAAAAAAAAATCAACCAAAAATCATTTTTTCTCCCCCAGCACGAGTCGATGTTTATCTGTATGTTGCATGCAAAACAGACAGGTATCCCAAGACTCCCGGAGAATTATCAAAGTTCTCAGTGAAAATTCAAGCAACATTTTCGCTGAGGAATCGGATGCATCAGTAAGAGGTACATCCGCAGCTTCTAATACAGGCTCCCGCGCAATTCAAAGATGGGACATATCAGTAAGCGATACACCCATAGCCTCCAAGGCAAACTCCCACGCAATTTCAAGATGGAGATTGTCTGCAAACAGACAAACCCAAGACTTTTTTAGTAGAAAGTCCCCGCGCCGTTATAGACATCTATCCAGGTATGATTCCTATTTTATGGCTGGCGAGCCCTTCACGCAAGTCTAATGGACTCTAAACGACCCGATCGGAAGTCTGCCAGGTCTTAATCCTCGATTGGCCTGGTAGCTACTCTGACTTTCGCCTTGTCCAAGCCTCAGTCAGAGTGGGGGCTCTGTAGACACCCACATTTTGACCGCCAGGTGTCTATAGTAGGTCCCGCCAAACACCCGATGATGATAGGACGCAAACATGCTTTAATGGACTCGGATATGGGCTCGAAATCATGGACATTTGGTTTAGGCTTATTAAGGAGTACAAATCTCACAGAACGGACCTCAAATCCAGGCCCAGTGGGTCGTTTCGAGTCAAATAAGACTAATTTGGGTCGATTCCGACACCGGGGGTAAAACCGTCTTTTAGCGACCGAGTCAAACCCGGTCAAAGATATTTTTTCCCGAGTCACACGAGCTGGCCGTGACACTACACGGCTGATTCGGACTCAAACACCAAAAAATCAGCCTTCACAAATATTAAACAAATCCGTTTAAGGATAGAATTCGATCTCAAGTAGGAATTCTATCCGGAAACCGAAACAAAGTATCACCCGACCTCAGATACTCGGCTGAAACAGCCGAGATACCTCCCCACCAGCCGAGATTCTTGGCTTATTCACCAAGAAACGAGAAGTTTATTCCCTTACGAACTCTCGTGTTTCCTATCCAAACCGGTGTTTCTTGTCACACAAGCAAGACCACCTCGATTCCTATAAATAGGACCTCATATTCAAACACAAAACATACATTCATTATCGATCAATACACAATATTTCAGCAACTCATACAGCAAAAATAATCTCGAAATCCACATCCGAAGGAATCCCGAAATAGTGTCCAAAAACCGACGAATCCGTCCCGTCACCCGGCCGAACCCACGCCTCACACACACACACAAAAACGCTCCAAAAACCGACACCTTAACTCACCCGCATCATCTCGACGCTCCCGTGCCTAAGCCACCGTCCGACGAGCCTTATACCGAGAAACTAAAGCATGTAGGTTGAGGGTGTAAATCAAACCCGACTCTTTTCATCCTTTCTCTCTCCCTATCTCACGTTTTTTTTTCGTCCATCTTTCTTTTCTTTTTTTTCTTTTTTTTTTATTATTTCGGATCATCGGTCGTCTCATATTACGGGTCGTTCGTCGCATCATATTTTTATTTATTTTCGTTAATAAAAACCTTTTTATAACGTTCTTAAAATATGATACCGATTCTCTAATCGAATATCGTATCCACAAGAACTAAATTAAATTAATTTTCGTTGATGCTAATAAAATCATTACTTTTTTTTAACAAAATTCGATGATTTTTAATGCGGAGAAAATTAACATCTTTTTTTCGTTCAAAATTCTTTTTTTTCAATTTTCGTTCAAAAACGAGTTTTTCAAAACTTTTTTATAAAATCATTCCGACTATTCGATATCGATTTCATAATCGAATATCGAATACGATGAATATCGAAAATATAAATCGAGTATAAATTAATCCATATTTGTACGCGATTTATAAGAATTAACGATTTTTCGAACAAAATAAAAAACCCGAACAGGCTGTCACGCGAGTCGCGCGCCTGTCAGGCGACTCGCGCCACAGCCTGCTCGGCCGAGTCCTTCTTTCTTCGTTTCTTCGCTTTTTTATTTTTAATTCCTTTCGAACATTACATTAAAATGCGACTTTCGCGACATATTTTAATAAATACTTTTTTTTCGACCTCGGTCAACACGTGTTAATCAATCACGTGTCATCAAATCTTTTCTAAAATCATGCATATTATTTATTTACGTCTTTTTCAATTTATTCATCGTTACTAACTCGTTTTCTCGTGTTTGTAGCTTTTTATTTATTTTTATCGTTTTATTAGACTAAAACGAACTCACATGCTAAAATAACTTTGACGTTATTAGTTTAAACATGCATTAAACGACTTAGCAACCCACTTTATTTTTCTCACATGCTTAGGAAAATAATGTTTGCATATCATTCAACCGTCGAACTAACCCGTGTACACCAAAAACGAACGATATCCTAGTAAAGGCCGCTAAGTGCGGGCGGGGTTGAGTGTTCTTAGTGAACTTCCCAACACGTACCCTCACCCCTTACTCAGAACCATGGTTTCCGGATGTCCGAATCCATTGGCTACGAGAGTCATTCAATATACGATTAACCGCCCAGTCGGCATCGGTATCGATATGCAAAGGGACAATAAACTCTGACATCGAAAATGGGCCGTAGTTTGTATACGGCCCACTACGACATAGAGTGGGCTCGAATGGTTCCGAATAACCACAAAATTCGGTGGCGACTCCTACTTCGATTTAAATTTCAATTTGACCATCTCATATGGAGATTCATTCGCCTCCCCAAACCCGCGCGTGGCCGCGTCGGGGTGGACCTATATCATGTCCACAATTTGGCGACTCCGCTGGGGATTAACTGATGAGTCACTTACCATCGGCATCCCTAGGGTGAGACTCGAAAAGAAATCGTTCGAATAGTAATGTACACGTTTTAGTTCAATGGGCCATGCATAACCCAATCTTTCCCGGGCCGGTTACTTGTGACCGACGTCCCACTATACCACGGTGCGTTCCTACTTGGACCCACTAAAGACATCGATGGTGGAACTCGTTTAGGTTTTGCGGCATGTCCTAAGACCCACTCGGCTTAGGGAGTCCGTCCTCAGTACGAGAAAGTCATCGTTGTTGGTATAGACCCTATTAGACCGACCGAGACTTAGACTAAGAGCATACGTGGTGTCGTTATACTATTCCGTGACTACGTGCTACCTGGTCCGTGTCTCATCTTTTTCAAAAACCGTGTTTTCAAAAAAAAAAACTTGTATCTTTTTCGAAAACCATCCATTTTTCAAACCCGGAAAGCTGCCGAATTTAGGACTTATGATTTTAACTCAAAATAGCCTATTTTTAGCCGGTATGCTATCCAAACCTTTTCAAAAATTCAAAATCTCGGCCCGATAAACCTTTTTTTTTCGATTTTCAAAAAAGATCGGGCCGTCCAACCCGACTTTGCTCGGTTTTCAAAATTCAAACCCTCTTCTTCTTAGGACTTCCCGTATTTAGCAGTGTCGGGTCTTGTCATAAGTAGCAAGAGTCTATAGCGTCGAAACTCCGTCGATCTTACATCACGGGTTTCCACCCCATCCCAAGTCCGCCTTATTAGCAAAGGCACGGCCCACCTACGTAGGACAAACTCCTACAAAGGGAAGCCCACTTACACAATCGAGTCCAAAGTCTGGGGAATAGCTCACACGTAGGTCTTTCTTCACACGGGACTAGGCCCACTTTGCCGAATCCTAAGGAAGGCCCACCATCCACGAGTCACCCGTCTAAGAGTCGGTCTTCACACCCACTCGGGGGCTACCCTTCAGTAGAGCGATCAATCACGGTTGCTCTAAGGGTCTTGTCTTACACGTGTCTCACGTATCCCACTTTCGAGCCACTTAGATGTCACACCATCTGAGTCTTTTGTCTCACTCGGGGGCTGTCCTCCACCCGAGCAGTCGACCACGGTCACCTTAAGGGGTACTTTACACCGGCGTCCTTATAATGCCTTCTTCGAGTCGTACCTATGCTACGAACACTCGAGTCACCTAGGGTTAGGTCACCACGGTTGGTCCGAGCACGCGACGCGGTCAAACACGGTCGCCCCATTTTCGGACTCATCCTTGTACAGCTCGAGTCTAATTCACGGTCGTTACTTTGTCTAGGTCAATGTCCGGGTTTCCCGATCCGAGGATTTTAGGTCATTCCCGTCACCCCGGGCTATGTCTAGTTTGACTCCCTCTCTTGCATTTGCGCAAAGCCGAGTTTAGGCGAGTGGTGGCACCTGTCGAAGACCTTACCAAAAAAAAACAACCAACCGAGCATCCGAGTCCGGATCTGATTCGAGTCTAAGTCTGAGTCCGAGTCTAGGATATATTATTCCAAAATCAGAGTCAGAGTCATTTGCATTCTGTCATCTTTCAATATTCTATTTCCCATATATACTTTCCTTATGTGTTTCCGAGAACATGATGAATACCATCATACACTGTGAGCACATGCACGTGACTATTATAGGCACATCTATAACGACTGCAGGAAACTGAGACCCGTGTTTTCCTTTTACCTGTTCTATGTCTGACATAGAAAGCCACATAACCACCCTTAGCAGGAGCATATCGAATCCTATGACGAATTTAGGTAGTCTCCTAGTTTGAGTCCAAGACGGGAGGCAAGCCCATTTCCCACAATAAACACCCATCCGATAAGATCAACCGATCCCTACCTTTGGTATTAGTCCAACCAAAATTCAAAAAACCCATGACCGGGGCTGAGAGGTCAACCAAAATTCAAAAAACCCATGACCGTGGCTGAGAGGTCAACCAAAATTCAAAAAACCCATGACCGGGACTGAGAGGTCAACCAAAATTCAAAAAACCTATGACCGGGGCTAAGAGGTCAACCAGCAAAAATTCAAAAAACCCATGACCGGGGCTAAGAGGTCAATAAAAAAAATCAAATACCCATGACCGTGGTCAACGGTCAACTCAAGTAAAAATCCTTTGACCGGGCTACGGTCAAATTCAAAATTATCAATACCCTCCAATAGGGGAGTGACAGTCAAGCTGGTCAGCTAACACCACATCTAGCCTTCCCACATTACAACCCTCAAGACCTTCTCGAGACCTAGGCTAGAGTCAGCCCGAAATTTCGAGGATTCAAGCTCCATAGGATACCCTAAATATTAGGGTCAGACATGGAAATCAGATCCCGCATTATCAAACCTACCCCGATCGAAGTTCGAGTCATTATTACTCGACTTCCCCCTTTCCTACCACATTACAATACCTTACCCTCGAAGCCTTAGCTCCACAAAATCGAGCTCCAGATTTCAAATCATCGAAGCCACTTACTTCCCAGCATCACATTTCCAAAAACATCTAAACCAGTTACCAGCCCCAAACACGGGAATTCAACTTGCGGTCGGCATAGAACATGCCCAAATAGTTCACACCACCCCTGGGGGCTACCCCGGAAAATGCTCACAGTCACAGGATCAACATCCTAACCATTCTAGCCCTTTGATCAAGACATCATCGGGAATGCACCTAGCCTACACCATTGCTATGGCTAGTTACACACAAAGCCCTAATAAACTAGGCACCATAATACATTTTTCAACACTGAACTACGGCTTGGTTTGATTTCACAACACGTGAATACGTAGGCAGCCTTTCAAAAGAGGCACAACCACCCACATTGACACTCATTCAAAAGCACCGTCATTCCGGTCACGACACTGTCATGTTCTCAGCAGCTAGCTTTGTTGTCCCGGGGGCTTCTCTTAGGCAGAAGTTCTCCATCCACTCACACAATCCAAAGACTTTCAATAACTAGCCTCCTTTCTATAGTGTGTCCTAGTACTCGGCCCAGTCGAAGACAAGAATCTGTCAGAGACTCGAGACAACACCTACTTTGGGAACATGCCACGAAACCAAAAAAAATTCTATGGCATTTCTACCACAAGGCCCTGTCGTACGGAAACAATCTCACTCTGAGGATTCGACCATGTTGCCACTCGCCTAGGCTACGGAATAGCGCAACTTAAGAGTCTTGTCATCTTAGGTAGCCCATCCTCTACCGAGTCACGGTCTAACCCTTAGAGAGTCCAGGTTGTATCTGTCAACTCATCCTCTCGCATCCAGAATCGAGTCTGTCGGCATACAGGCCTAACCAGAAATTTTTAGGAGTCCGTGTCAGAATCTGATCAGGAATCAAGTCATCCCAAACATTCCTTTTCTTCCAAATTTTTCAAAATTTCCGCCATTTTCAAAAAAAAAATCGGTTTTTTTTTTTTTAAAAAAAAAAAAAAATCAACCAAAAATCATTTTTTCTCCCCCAGCACGAGTCGATGTTTATCTGTATGTTGCATGCAAAACAGACAGGTATCCCAAGACTCCCGGAGAATTATCAAAGTTCTCAGTGAAAATTCAAGCAACATTTTCGCTGAGGAATCGGATGCATCAGTAAGAGGTACATCCGCAGCTTCTAATACAGGCTCCCGCGCAATTCAAAGATGGGACATATCAGTAAGCGATACACCCATAGCCTCCAAGGCAAACTCCCACGCAATTTCAAGATGGAGATTGTCTGCAAACAGACAAACCCAAGACTTTTTTAGTAGAAAGTCCCCGCGCCGTTATAGACATCTATCCAGGTATGATTCCTATTTTATGGCTGGCGAGCCCTTCACGCAAGTCTAATGGACTCTAAACGACCCGATCGGAAGTCTGCCAGGTCTTAATCCTCGATTGGCCTGGTAGCTACTCTGACTTTCGCCTTGTCCAAGCCTCAGTCAGAGTGGGGGCTCTGTAGACACCCACATTTTGACCGCCAGGTGTCTATAGTAGGTCCCGCCAAACACCCGATGATGATAGGACGCAAACATGCTTTAATGGACTCGGATATGGGCTCGAAATCATGGACATTTGGTTTAGGCTTATTAAGGAGTACAAATCTCACAGAACGAACCTCAAATCCAGGCCCAGTGGGTCGTTTCGAGTCAAATAAGACTAATTTGGGTCGATTCCGACACCGGGGGTAAAACCGTCTTTTAGCGACCGAGTCAAACCCGGTCAAAGATATTTTTTCCCGAGTCACACGAGCTGGCCGTGACACTACACGGCTGATTCGGACTCAAACACCAAAAAATCAGCCTTCACAAATATTAAACAAATCCGTTTAAGGATAGAATTCGATCTCAAGTAGGAATTCTATCCGGAAACCGAAACAAAGTATCACCCGACCTCAGATACTCGGCTGAAACAGCCGAGATACCTCCCCACCAGCCGAGATTCTTGGCTTATTCACCAAGAAACGAGAAGTTTATTCCCTTACGAACTCTCGTGTTTCCTATCCAAACCGGTGTTTCTTGTCACACAAGCAAGACCACCTCGATTCCTATAAATAGGACCTCATATTCAAACACAAAACATACATTCATTATCGATCAATACACAATATTTCAGCAACTCATACAGCAAAAATAATCTCGAAATCCACATCCGAAGGAATCCCGAAATAGTGTCCAAAAACCGACGAATCCGTCCCGTCACCCGGCCGAACCCACGCCTCACACACACACACAAAAACGCTCCAAAAACCGACACCTTAACTCACCCGCATCATCTCGACGCTCCCGTGCCTAAGCCACCGTCCGACGAGCCTTATACCGAGAAACTAAAGCATGTAGGTTGAGGGTGTAAATCAAACCCGACTCTTTTCATCCTTTCTCTCTCCCTATCTCACGTTTTTTTTCGTCCATCTTTCTTTTCTTTTTTTTTTATTATTTCGGATCATCGGTCGTCTCATATTACGGGTCGTTCGTCGCATCATATTTTTATTTATTTTCGTTAATAAAAACCTTTTTATAACGTTCTTAAAATATGATACCGATTCTCTAATCGAATATCGTATCCACAAGAACTAAATTAAATTAATTTTCGTTGATGCTAATAAAATCATTACTTTTTTTTAACAAAATTCGATGATTTTTAATGCGGAGAAAATTAACATCTTTTTTTCGTTCAAAATTCTTTTTTTTCAATTTTCGTTCAAAAACGAGTTTTTCAAAACTTTTTTATAAAATCATTCCGACTATTCGATATCGATTTCATAATCGAATATCGAATACGATGAATATCGAAAATATAAATCGAGTATAAATTAATCCATATTTGTACGCGATTTATAAGAATTAACGATTTTTCGAACAAAATAAAAAACCCGAACAGGCTGTCACGCGAGTCGCGCGCCTGTCAGGCGACTCGCGCCACAGCCTGCTCGGCCGAGTCCTTCTTTCTTCGTTTCTTCGCTTTTTTATTTTTAATTCCTTTCGAACATTACATTAAAATGCGACTTTCGCGACATATTTTAATAAATACTTTTTTTTCGACCTCGGTCAACACGTGTTAATCAATCACGTGTCATCAAATCTTTTCTAAAATCATGCATATTATTTATTTACGTCTTTTTCAATTTATTCATCGTTACTAACTCGTTTTCTCGTGTTTGTAGCTTTTTATTTATTTTTATCGTTTTATTAGACTAAAACGAACTCACATGCTAAAATAACTTTGACGTTATTAGTTTAAACATGCATTAAACGACTTAGCAACCCACTTTATTTTTCTCACATGCTTAGGAAAATAATGTTTGCATATCATTCAACCGTCGAACTAACCCGTGTACACCAAAAACGAACGATATCCTAGTAAAGGCCGCTAAGTGCGGGCGGGGTTGAGTGTTCTTAGTGAACTTCCCAACACGTACCCTCACCCCTTACTCAGAACCATGGTTTCCGGATGTCCGAATCCATTGGCTACGAGAGTCATTCAATATACGATTAACCGCCCAGTCGGCATCGGTATCGATATGCAAAGGGACGAGCCCAATAAACTCTGACATCGAAAATGGGCCGTAGTTTGTATACGGCCCACTACGACATAGAGTGGGCTCGAATGGTTCCGAATAACCACAAAATTCGGTGGCGACTCCTACTTCGATTTAAATTTCAATTTGACCATCTCATATGGAGATTCATTCGCCTCCCCAAACCCGCGCGTGGCCGCGTCGGGGTGGACCTATATCATGTCCACAATTTGGCGACTCCGCTGGGGATTAACTGATGAGTCACTTACCATCGGCATCCCTAGGGTGAGACTCGAAAAGAAATCGTTCGAATAGTAATGTACACGTTTTAGTTCAATGGGCCATGCATAACCCAATCTTTCCCGGGCCGGTTACTTGTGACCGACGTCCCACTATACCACGGTGCGTTCCTACTTGGACCCACTAAAGACATCGATGGTGGAACTCGTTTAGGTTTTGCGGCATGTCCTAAGACCCACTCGGCTTAGGGAGTCCGTCCTCAGTACGAGAAAGTCATCGTTGTTGGTATAGACCCTATTAGACCGACCGAGACTTAGACTAAGAGCATACGTGGTGTCGTTATACTATTCCGTGACTACGTGCTACCTGGTCCGTGTCTCATCTTTTTCAAAAACCGTGTTTTCAAAAAAAAAAACTTGTATCTTTTTCGAAAACCATCCATTTTTCAAACCCGGAAAGCTGCCGAATTTAGGACTTATGATTTTAACTCAAAATAGCCTATTTTTAGCCGGTATGCTATCCAAACCTTTTCAAAAATTCAAAATCTCGGCCCGATAAACCTTTTTTTTTCGATTTTCAAAAAAGATCGGGCCGTCCAACCCGACTTTGCTCGGTTTTCAAAATTCAAACCCTCTTCTTCTTAGGACTTCCCGTATTTAGCAGTGTCGGGTCTTGTCATAAGTAGCAAGAGTCTATAGCGTCGAAACTCCGTCGATCTTACATCACGGGTTTCCACCCCATCCCAAGTCCGCCTTATTAGCCAAGGCACGGCCCACCTACGTAGGACAAACTCCTACAAAGGGAAGCCCACTTACACAATCGAGTCCAAAGTCTGGGGAATAGCTCACACGTAGGTCTTTCTTCACACGGGACTAGGCCCACTTTGCCGAATCCTAAGGAAGGCCCACCATCCACGAGTCACCCGTCTAAGAGTCGGTCTTCACACCCACTCGGGGGCTACCCTTCAGTAGAGCGATCAATCACGGTTGCTCTAAGGGTCTTGTCTTACACGTGTCTCACGTATCCCACTTTCGAGCCACTTAGATGTCACACCATCTGAGTCTTTTGTCTCACTCGGGGGCTGTCCTCCACCCGAGCAGTCGACCACGGTCACCTTAAGGGGTACTTTACACCGGCGTCCTTATAATGCCTTCTTCGAGTCGTACCTATGCTACGAACACTCGAGTCACCTAGGGTTAGGTCACCACGGTTGGTCCGAGCACGCGACGCGGTCAAACACGGTCGCCCCATTTTCGGACTCATCCTTGTACAGCTCGAGTCTAATTCACGGTCGTTACTTTGTCTAGGTCAATGTCCGGGTTTCCCGATCCGAGGATTTTAGGTCATTCCCGTCACCCCGGGCTATGTCTAGTTTGACTCCCTCTCTTGCATTTGCGCAAAGCCGAGTTTAGGCGAGTGGTGGCACCTGTCGAAGACCTTACCAAAAAAAAACAACCAACCGAGCATCCGAGTCCGGATCTGATTCGAGTCTAAGTCTGAGTCCGAGTCTAGGATATATTATTCCAAAATCAGAGTCAGAGTCATTTGCATTCTGTCATCTTTCAATATTCTATTTCCCATATATACTTTCCTTATGTGTTTCCGAGAACATGATGAATACCATCATACACTGTGAGCACATGCACGTGACTATTATAGGCACATCTATAACGACTGCAGGAAACTGAGACCCGTGTTTTCCTTTTACCTGTTCTATGTCTGACATAGAAAGCCACATAACCACCCTTAGCAGGAGCATATCGAATCCTATGACGAATTTAGGTAGTCTCCTAGTTTGAGTCCAAGACGGGAGGCAAGCCCATTTCCCACAATAAACACCCATCCGATAAGATCAACCGATCCCTACCTTTGGTATTAGTCCAACCAAAATTCAAAAAACCCATGACCGGGGCTGAGAGGTCAACCAAAATTCAAAAAACCCATGACCGTGGCTGAGAGGTCAACCAAAATTCAAAAAACCCATGACCGGGACTGAGAGGTCAACCAAAATTCAAAAAACCTATGACCGGGGCTAAGAGGTCAACCAGCAAAAATTCAAAAAACCCATGACCGGGGCTAAGAGGTCAATAAAAAAAATCAAATACCCATGACCGTGGTCAACGGTCAACTCAAGTAAAAATCCTTTGACCGGGCTACGGTCAAATTCAAAATTATCAACACCCTCCAATAGGGGAGTGACAGTCAAGCTGGTCAGCTAACACCACATCTAGCCTTCCCACATTACAACCCTCAAGACCTTCTCGAGACCTAGGCTAGAGTCAGCCCGAAATTTCGAGGATTCAAGCTCCATAGGATACCCTAAATATTAGGGTCAGACATGGAAATCAGATCCCGCATTATCAAACCTACCCCGATCGAAGTTCGAGTCATTATTACTCGACTTCCCCCTTTCCTACCACATTACAATACCTTACCCTCGAAGCCTTAGCTCCACAAAATCGAGCTCCAGATTTCAAATCATCGAAGCCACTTACTTCCCAGCATCACATTTCCAAAAACATCTAAACCAGTTACCAGCCCCAAACACGGGAATTCAACTTGCGGTCGGCATAGAACATGCCCAAATAGTTCACACCACCCCTGGGGGCTACCCCGGAAAATGCTCACAGTCACAGGATCAACATCCTAACCATTCTAGCCCTTTGATCAAGACATCATCGGGAATGCACCTAGCCTACACCATTGCTATGGCTAGTTACACACAAAGCCCTAATAAACTAGGCACCATAATACATTTTTCAACACTGAACTACGGCTTGGTTTGATTTCACAACACGTGAATACGTAGGCAGCCTTTCAAAAGAGGCACAACCACCCACATTGACACTCATTCAAAAGCACCATCATTCCGGTCACGACACTGTCATGTTCTCAGCAGCTAGCTTTGTTGTCCCGGGGGCTTCTCTTAGGCAGAAGTTCTCCATCCACTCACACAATCCAAAGACTTTCAATAACTAGCCTCCTTTCTATAGTGTGTCCTAGTACTCGGCCCAGTCGAAGACAAGAATCTGTCAGAGACTCGAGACAACACCTACTTTGGGAACATGCCACGAAACCAAAAAAAATTCTATGGCATTGCTACCACAAGGCCCTGTCGTACGGAAACAATCTCACTCTGAGGATTCGACCATGTTGCCACTCGCCTAGGCTACGGAATAGCGCAACTTAAGAGTCTTGTCATCTTAGGTAGCCCATCCTCTACCGAGTCACGGTCTAACCCTTAGAGAGTCCAGGTTGTATCTGTCAACTCATCCTCTCGCATCCAGAATCGAGTCTGTCGGCATACAGGCCTAACCAGAAATTTTTAGGAGTCCGTGTCAGAATCTGATCAGGAATCAAGTCATCCCAAACATTCCTTTTCTTCCAAATTTTTCAAAATTTCCGCCATTTTCAAAAAAAAAATCGGTTTTTTTTTTTTTAAAAAAAAAAAAAAAATCAACCAAAAATCATTTTTTCTCCCCCAGCACGAGTCGATGTTTATCTGTATGTTGCATGCAAAACAGACAGGTATCCCAAGACTCCCGGAGAATTATCAAAGTTCTCAGTGAAAATTCAAGCAACATTTTCGCTGAGGAATCGGATGCATCAGTAAGAGGTACATCCGCAGCTTCTAATACAGGCTCCCGCGCAATTCAAAGATGGGACATATCAGTAAGCGATACACCCATAGCCTCCAAGGCAAACTCCCACGCAATTTCAAGATGGAGATTGTCTGCAAACAGACAAACCCAAGACTTTTTTAGTAGAAAGTCCCCGCGCCGTTATAGACATCTATCCAGGTATGATTCCTATTTTATGGCTGGCGAGCCCTTCACGCAAGTCTAATGGACTCTAAACGACCCGATCGGAAGTCTGCCAGGTCTTAATCCTCGATTGGCCTGGTAGCTACTCTGACTTTCGCCTTGTCCAAGCCTCAGTCAGAGTGGGGGCTCTGTAGACACCCACATTTTGACCGCCAGGTGTCTATAGTAGGTCCCGCCAAACACCCGATGATGATAGGACGCAAACATGCTTTAATGGACTCGGATATGGGCTCGAAATCATGGACATTTGGTTTAGGCTTATTAAGGAGTACAAATCTCACAGAACGGACCTCAAATCCAGGCCCAGTGGGTCGTTTCGAGTCAAATAAGACTAATTTGGGTCGATTCCGACACCGGGGGTAAAACCGTCTTTTAGCGACCGAGTCAAACCCGGTCAAAGATATTTTTTCCCGAGTCACACGAGCTGGCCGTGACACTACACGGCTGATTCGGACTCAAACACCAAAAAATCAGCCTTCACAAATATTAAACAAATCCGTTTAAGGATAGAATTCGATCTCAAGTAGGAATTCTATCCGGAAACCGAAACAAAGTATCACCCGACCTCAGATACTCGGCTGAAACAGCCGAGATACCTCCCCACCAGCCGAGATTCTTGGCTTATTCACCAAGAAACGAGAAGTTTATTCCCTTACGAACTCTCGTGTTTCCTATCCAAACCGGTGTTTCTTGTCACACAAGCAAGACCACCTCGATTCCTATAAATAGGACCTCATATTCAAACACAAAACATACATTCATTATCGATCAATACACAATATTTCAGCAACTCATACAGCAAAAATAATCTCGAAATCCACATCCGAAGGAATCCCGAAATAGTGTCCAAAAACCGACGAATCCGTCCCGTCACCCGGCCGAACCCACGCCTCACACACACACACAAAAACGCTCCAAAAACCGACACCTTAACTCACCCGCATCATCTCGACGCTCCCGTGCCTAAGCCACCGTCCGACGAGCCTTATACCGAGAAACTAAAGCATGTAGGTTGAGGGTGTAAATCAAACCCGACTCTTTTCATCCTTTCTCTCTCCCTATCTCACGTTTTTTTTTCGTCCATCTTTCTTTTCTTTTTTTTCTTTTTTTTTTATTATTTCGGATCATCGGTCGTCTCATATTACGGGTCGTTCGTCGCATCATATTTTTATTTATTTTCGTTAATAAAAACCTTTTTATAACGTTCTTAAAATATGATACCGATTCTCTAATCGAATATCGTATCCACAAGAACTAAATTAAATTAATTTTCGTTGATGCTAATAAAATCATTACTTTTTTTTAACAAAATTCGATGATTTTTAATGCGGAGAAAATTAACATCTTTTTTTCGTTCAAAATTCTTTTTTTTCAATTTTCGTTCAAAAACGAGTTTTTCAAAACTTTTTTATAAAATCATTCCGACTATTCGATATCGATTTCATAATCGAATATCGAATACGATGAATATCGAAAATATAAATCGAGTATAAATTCATCCATATTTGTACGCGATTTATAAGAATTAACGATTTTTCGAACAAAATAAAAAACCCGAACAGGCTGTCACGCGAGTCGCGCGCCTGTCAGGCGACTCGCGCCACAGCCTGCTCGGCCGAGTCCTTCTTTCTTCGTTTCTTCGCTTTTTTATTTTTAATTCCTTTCGAACATTACATTAAAATGCGACTTTCGCGACATATTTTAATAAATACTTTTTTTTCGACCTCGGTCAACACGTGTTAATCAATCACGTGTCATCAAATCTTTTCTAAAATCATGCATATTATTTATTTACGTCTTTTTCAATTTATTCATCGTTACTAACTCGTTTTCTCGTGTTTGTAGCTTTTTATTTATTTTTATCGTTTTATTAGACTAAAACGAACTCACATGCTAAAATAACTTTGACGTTATTAGTTTAAACATGCATTAAACGACTTAGCAACCCACTTTATTTTTCTCACATGCTTAGGAAAATAATGTTTGCATATCATTCAACCGTCGAACTAACCCGTGTACACCAAAAACGAACGATATCCTAGTAAAGGCCGCTAAGTGCGGGCGGGGTTGGGTGTTCTTAGTGAACTTCCCAACACGTATCCTCACCCCTTACTCAGAACCATGGTTTCCGGATGTCCGAATCCATTGGCTACGAGAGTCATTCAATATACGATTAACCGCCCAGTCGGCATCGCTATCGATATGCAAAGGGACGAGCCCAATAAACTCTGACATCGAAAATGGGCCGTAGTTTGTATACGGCCCACTACGACATAGAGTGGGCTCGAATGGTTCCGAATAACCACAAAATTCGGTGGCGACTCCTACTTCGATTTAAATTTCAATTTGACCATCTCATATGGAAATACATTCGCCTCCCCAAACCCGCGCGTGGCCGCGTCGGGGTGGACCTATATCATGTCCACAATTTGGCGACTCCGCTGGGGATTAACTGATGAGTCACTTACCATCGGCATCCCTAGGGTGAGACTCGAAAAGAAATCGTTCGAATAGTAATGTACACGTTTTAGTTCAATGGGCCATGCATAACCCAATCTTTCCCGGGCCGGTTACTTGTGACCGACGTCCCACTATACCACGGTGCGTTCCTACTTGGACCCACTAAAGACATCGATGGTGGAACTCGTTTAGGTTTTGCGGCATGTCCTAAGACCCACTCGGCTTAGGGAGTCCGTCCTCAGTACGAGAAAGTCATCGTTGTTGGTATAGACCCTATTAGACCGACCGAGACTTAGACTAAGAGCATACGTGGTGTCGTTATACTATTCCGTGACTACGTGCTACCTGGTCCGTGTCTCATCTTTTTCAAAAACCGTGTTTTCAAAAAAAAAAAACTTGTATCTTTTTCGAAAACCATCCATTTTTCAAACCCGGAAAGCTGCCGAATTTAGGACTTATGATTTTAACTCAAAATAGCCTATTTTTAGCCGGTATGCTATCCAAACCTTTTCAAAAATTCAAAATCTCGGCCCGATAAACCTTTTTTTTTCGATTTTCAAAAAAGATCGGGCCGTCCAACCCGACTTTGCTCGGTTTTCAAAATTCAAACCCTCTTCTTCTTAGGACTTCCCGTATTTAGCAGTGTCGGGTCTTGTCATAAGTAGCAAGAGTCTATAGCGTCGAAACTCCGTCGATCTTACATCACGGGTTTCCACCCCATCCCAAGTCCGCCTTATTAGCCAAGGCACGGCCCACCTACGTAGGACAAACTCCTACAAAGGGAAGCCCACTTACACAATCGAGTCCAAAGTCTGGGGAATAGCTCACACGTAGGTCTTTCTTCACACGGGACTAGGCCCACTTTGCCGAATCCTAAGGAAGGCCCACCATCCACGAGTCACCCGTCTAAGAGTCGGTCTTCACACCCACTCGGGGGCTACCCTTCAGTAGAGCGATCAATCACGGTTGCTCTAAGGGTCTTGTCTTACACGTGTCTCACGTATCCCACTTTCGAGCCACTTAGATGTCACACCATCTGAGTCTTTTGTCTCACTCGGGGGCTGTCCTCCACCCGAGCAGTCGACCACGGTCACCTTAAGGGGTACTTTACACCGGCGTCCTTATAATGCCTTCTTCGAGTCGTACCTATGCTACGAACACTCGAGTCACCTAGGGTTAGGTCACCACGGTTGGTCCGAGCACGCGACGCGGTCAAACACGGTCGCCCCATTTTCGGACTCATCCTTGTACAGCTCGAGTCTAATTCACGGTCGTTACTTTGTCTAGGTCAATGTCCGGGTTTCCCGATCCGAGGATTTTAGGTCATTCCCGTCACCCCGGGCTATGTCTAGTTTGACTCCCTCTCTTGCATTTGCGCAAAGCCGAGTTTAGGCGAGTGGTGGCACCTGTCGAAGACCTTACCAAAAAAAAACAACCAACCGAGCATCCGAGTCCGGATCTGATTCGAGTCTAAGTCTGAGTCCGAGTCTAGGATATATTATTCCAAAATCAGAGTCAGAGTCATTTGCATTCTGTCATCTTTCAATATTCTATTTCCCATATATACTTTCCTTATGTGTTTCCGAGAACATGATGAATACCATCATACACTGTGAGCACATGCACGTGACTATTATAGGCACATCTATAACGACTGCAGGAAACTGAGACCCGTGTTTTCCTTTTACCTGTTCTATGTCTGACATAGAAAGCCACATAACCACCCTTAGCAGGAGCATATCGAATCCTATGACGAATTTAGGTAGTCTCCTAGTTTGAGTCCAAGACGGGAGGCAAGCCCATTTCCCACAATAAACACCCATCCGATAAGATCAACCGATCCCTACCTTTGGTATTAGTCCAACCAAAATTCAAAAAACCCATGACCGGGGCTGAGAGGTCAACCAAAATTCAAAAAACCCATGACCGTGGCTGAGAGGTCAACCAAAATTCAAAAAACCCATGACCGGGACTGAGAGGTCAACCAAAATTCAAAAAACCTATGACCGGGGCTAAGAGGTCAACCAGCAAAAATTCAAAAAACCCATGACCGGGGCTAAGAGGTCAATAAAAAAAATCAAATACCCATGACCGTGGTCAACGGTCAACTCAAGTAAAAATCCTTTGACCGGGCTACGGTCAAATTCAAAATTATCAATACCCTCCAATAGGGGAGTGACAGTCAAGCTGGTCAGCTAACACCACATCTAGCCTTCCCACATTACAACCCTCAAGACCTTCTCGAGACCTAGGCTAGAGTCAGCCCGAAATTTCGAGGATTCAAGCTCCATAGGATACCCTAAATATTAGGGTCAGACATGGAAATCAGATCCCGCATTATCAAACCTACCCCGATCGAAGTTCGAGTCATTATTACTCGACTTCCCCCTTTCCTACCACATTACAATACCTTACCCTCGAAGCCTTAGCTCCACAAAATCGAGCTCCAGATTTCAAATCATCGAAGCCACTTACTTCCCAGCATCACATTTCCAAAAACATCTAAACCAGTTACCAGCCCCAAACACGGGAATTCAACTTGCGGTCGGCATAGAACATGCCCAAATAGTTCACACCACCCCTGGGGGCTACCCCGGAAAATGCTCACAGTCACAGGATCAACATCCTAACCATTCTAGCCCTTTGATCAAGACATCATCGGGAATGCACCTAGCCTACACCATTGCTATGGCTAGTTACACACAAAGCCCTAATAAACTAGGCACCATAATACATTTTTCAACACTGAACTACGGCTTGGTTTGATTTCACAACACGTGAATACGTAGGCAGCCTTTCAAAAGAGGCACAACCACCCACATTGACACTCATTCAAAAGCACCATCATTCCGGTCACGACACTGTCATGTTCTCAGCAGCTAGCTTTGTTGTCCCGGGGGCTTCTCTTAGGCAGAAGTTCTCCATCCACTCACACAATCCAAAGACTTTCAATAACTAGCCTCCTTTCTATAGTGTGTCCTAGTACTCGGCCCAGTCGAAGACAAGAATCTGTCAGAGACTCGAGACAACACCTACTTTGGGAACATGCCACGAAACCAAAAAAAATTCTATGGCATTGCTACCACAAGGCCCTGTCGTACGGAAACAATCTCACTCTGAGGATTCGACCATGTTGCCACTCGCCTAGGCTACGGAATAGCGCAACTTAAGAGTCTTGTCATCTTAGGTAGCCCATCCTCTACCGAGTCACGGTCTAACCCTTAGAGAGTCCAGGTTGTATCTGTCAACTCATCCTCTCGCATCCAGAATCGAGTCTGTCGGCATACAGGCCTAACCAGAAATTTTTAGGAGTCCGTGTCAGAATCTGATCAGGAATCAAGTCATCCCAAACATTCCTTTTCTTCCAAATTTTTCAAAATTTCCGCCATTTTCAAAAAAAAAATCGGTTTTTTTTTTTTTAAAAAAAAAAAAAAAATCAACCAAAAATCATTTTTTCTCCCCCAGCACGAGTCGATGTTTATCTGTATGTTGCATGCAAAACAGACAGGTATCCCAAGACTCCCGGAGAATTATCAAAGTTCTCAGTGAAAATTCAAGCAACATTTTCGCTGAGGAATCGGATGCATCAGTAAGAGGTACATCCGCAGCTTCTAATACAGGCTCCCGCGCAATTCAAAGATGGGACATATCAGTAAGCGATACACCCATAGCCTCCAAGGCAAACTCCCACGCAATTTCAAGATGGAGATTGTCTGCAAACAGACAAACCCAAGACTTTTTTAGTAGAAAGTCCCCGCGCCGTTATAGACATCTATCCAGGTATGATTCCTATTTTATGGCTGGCGAGCCCTTCACGCAAGTCTAATGGACTCTAAACGACCCGATCGGAAGTCTGCCAGGTCTTAATCCTCGATTGGCCTGGTAGCTACTCTGACTTTCGCCTTGTCCAAGCCTCAGTCAGAGTGGGGGCTCTGTAGACACCCACATTTTGACCGCCAGGTGTCTATAGTAGGTCCCGCCAAACACCCGATGATGATAGGACGCAAACATGCTTTAATGGACTCGGATATGGGCTCGAAATCATGGACATTTGGTTTAGGCTTATTAAGGAGTACAAATCTCACAGAACGGACCTCAAATCCAGGCCCAGTGGGTCGTTTCGAGTCAAATAAGACTAATTTGGGTCGATTCCGACACCGGGGGTAAAACCGTCTTTTAGCGACCGAGTCAAACCCGGTCAAAGATATTTTTTCCCGAGTCACACGAGCTGGCCGTGACACTACACGGCTGATTCGGACTCAAACACCAAAAAATCAGCCTTCACAAATATTAAACAAATCCGTTTAAGGATAGAATTCGATCTCAAGTAGGAATTCTATCCGGAAACCGAAACAAAGTATCACCCGACCTCAGATACTCGGCTGAAACAGCCGAGATACCTCCCCACCAGCCGAGATTCTTGGCTTATTCACCAAGAAACGAGAAGTTTATTCCCTTACGAACTCTCGTGTTTCCTATCCAAACCGGTGTTTCTTGTCACACAAGCAAGACCACCTCGATTCCTATAAATAGGACCTCATATTCAAACACAAAACATACATTCATTATCGATCAATACACAATATTTCAGCAACTCATACAGCAAAAATAATCTCGAAATCCACATCCGAAGGAATCCCGAAATAGTGTCCAAAAACCGACGAATCCGTCCCGTCACCCGGCCGAACCCACGCCTCACACACACACACAAAAACGCTCCAAAAACCGACACCTTAACTCACCCGCATCATCTCGACGCTCCCGTGCCTAAGCCACCGTCCGACGAGCCTTATACCGAGAAACTAAAGCATGTAGGTTGAGGGTGTAAATCAAACCCGACTCTTTTCATCCTTTCTCTCTCCCTATCTCACGTTTTTTTTTCGTCCATCTTTCTTTTCTTTTTTTTCTTTTTTTTTTATTATTTCGGATCATCGGTCGTCTCATATTACGGGTCGTTCGTCGCATCATATTTTTATTTATTTTCGTTAATAAAAACCTTTTTATAACGTTCTTAAAATATGATACCGATTCTCTAATCGAATATCGTATCCACAAGAACTAAATTAAATTAATTTTCGTTGATGCTAATAAAATCATTACTTTTTTTTAACAAAATTCGATGATTTTTAATGCGGAGAAAATTAACATCTTTTTTTCGTTCAAAATTCTTTTTTTTCAATTTTCGTTCAAAAACGAGTTTTTCAAAACTTTTTTATAAAATCATTCCGACTATTCGATATCGATTTCATAATCGAATATCGAATACGATGAATATCGAAAATATAAATCGAGTATAAATTCATCCATATTTGTACGCGATTTATAAGAATTAACGATTTTTCGAACAAAATAAAAAACCCGAACAGGCTGTCACGCGAGTCGCGCGCCTGTCAGGCGACTCGCGCCACAGCCTGCTCGGCCGAGTCCTTCTTTCTTCGTTTCTTCGCTTTTTTATTTTTAATTCCTTTCGAACATTACATTAAAATGCGACTTTCGCGACATATTTTAATAAATACTTTTTTTTCGACCTCGGTCAACACGTGTTAATCAATCACGTGTCATCAAATCTTTTCTAAAATCATGCATATTATTTATTTACGTCTTTTTCAATTTATTCATCGTTACTAACTCGTTTTCTCGTGTTTGTAGCTTTTTATTTATTTTTATCGTTTTATTAGACTAAAACGAACTCACATGCTAAAATAACTTTGACGTTATTAGTTTAAACATGCATTAAACGACTTAGCAACCCACTTTATTTTTCTCACATGCTTAGGAAAATAATGTTTGCATATCATTCAACCGTCGAACTAACCCGTGTACACCAAAAACGAACGATATCCTAGTAAAGGCCGCTAAGTGCGGGCGGGGTTGGGTGTTCTTAGTGAACTTCCCAACACGTATCCTCACCCCTTACTCAGAACCATGGTTTCCGGATGTCCGAATCCATTGGCTACGAGAGTCATTCAATATACGATTAACCGCCCAGTCGGCATCGGTATCGATATGCAAAGGCCAGGGACGAGCCCAATAAACTCTGACATCGGAAATGGGCCGTAGTTTGTATACGGCCCACTACGACATAGAGTGGGCTCGAATGGTTCCGAATAACCACAAAATTCGGTGGCGACTCCTACTTCGATTTAAATTTCAATTTGACCATCTCATATGGAGATTCATTCGCCTCCCCAAACCCGCGCGTGGCCGCGTCGGGGTGGACCTATGTCATGTCCACACTGAGGCACCCTCACTTCCCGAAAAACCAACATTCTGCAAACAAAAGTTCAAAAATATGAATGCCTCAAATTTATAAATTTTTGCCAAACCAGATTATTAGGAGCATATTAATAAACCATAAGTCTTGCATGAGATGGTATCCATGGAATACCAATCAACCCAAATACCAATTAATTCGTCATTCAACATTAAATCCCTATTCAAATAAGTGGCTGATGAATTGCTCATACATGTCCTAGTAAAAGAATTTTTTTATCTGACGAGCTGCAAGGCTGCTATAATGATTCCTGCCCAGATATTATCAAGGTTAGCTATCAACTCTCTGTAAAAAAAATGAAAATACACTTCCTCTAACTTTCTAAGATCTCCCCACTTGATTATTTAATAGTTTCCAAATGAATATCCTATGGGAAGATCATAGAAAGTTGGAGAAAGTATCGATTCCTGCCCAAATATTCTCAAGGTTATGTCGTACTGTGTTCTTGAAATTGATGTCCCTAGCCATGAATCTGTTTCCATTTACAGCAGCACGCAACATGACATTTTGTTATTCAAATTCAACAACATATAAAACTTAGATATAGAAGATAAGATACGTACTAATTGTGGCAAGCTTAAAGTCTAGACACCAACGAAAAAAATTCTTGTTTCCAGTAATGATTGTCTTGATAGGACGATCACTAACGGAGATGACATTCATCATCTCCATATCAACGACCACGTGTTCATTGTAAATCCCGACATTAATATGGATGATGAAGGGATCCATATTCTTTGGTGAAACGGTCTTCAAAGCATCACCAATGGTTTTATACTATCCGGAACCATTCTGGGCGATAGCTGCTTTAGGCCTGATTTGGAAGACTATGACATCCATAAACCGACATCTCGGGTTATGAACCCAAGCTAGGATCTCACCAGCAATCCATACCCCTTACCTGGCTTAGTTAGGAGATACCGCCCATGTCAAGCCATGAATTTTAAGGTAATAAAAAATTAAATTAACCTTGGTTATAATAGTAAGCGCATTGTTGGTTAGTTGTGTATACGCTTAACTTGCAGCATATGAGTGTCCATTGGTCAAAATACCCTATTTACAACAAGTACACAAACAAATGAAAATAGAAACGTTAAACATAAACGAATATAAAGAACACTAGAAAGATACCACTGATGTCACTAAAATCACAAGAAAGATGAAAGTTGGAAATTTTCCACTTTTCTACGATAAAACATTTTACAACTGAAATGATAGAGGAAACATATTAATTAAACAAATGCCCATCAAGCAAACTCATTGAATTATGCAATCTTGGTGCCTCTATTTTTTCTGTCATTAAAAACTTACTTCTCCTCAGCATCTATATTCTCTAAAACACCTTACGAATAGATGCAATAGATCTCAAAGTGATATATATAGTAATCAATTACAATAAATAATGAAGGTCATCTAAAATCTAGAGTTTGGATGTTATGCCATTATATTATTCATTAAAATTTAAGCACGATCATTCAATTCTATAGAATCAGAAATTAACTAAAACAAAAGGCATAACGCATCCACATCATATCATATTCTTAAAGCTGAGTGATGCTATTATACATTAAAGAGTATACATTTAAAAACCCCATGGACTACCTTGTACAGATCTTAGAGAGCTTAGAAGATTTAGAGCTGGAAGAGAATGTGTAAACAAAGATAGACGGAGTATCTAGATATTGCGTAGGAATACTAGCAGAGAATAAGCAAGTGTACAAAGTTATATTACCATTACAACGTATATAAAGCTTCTCTACATATTTTTTGGTTTTTGGGACATTAGAAGTTTTTTAGTTTCATAGTTCGTATCTGCCCATTTGCAAGCCCAATACCTCACATTTTCCTTATCAGTTTGTGTTATTGACTTGACATAATCACATGGAATGAATGATATGAACAGATTATTCCAGCTAGCTTTCAAGGATTTGGTGAATGAAGAAAAGCATGAATTTCATACTCTACGACAATCACTTTCATGAAAAGAGAGAGCATCCGTTCCAATTAAGCGACTCGGGCACATTCTTGAGTACAAAGTACAATTTGTTAATAATTTCAAGCAACGGGCTGAAGCAAAGAAGAGAAGCAAAATGAAATATCATGTATAGATTAGATAAACTTTGCAAACTAACCAGATATGACAGTCCGTAGTTAGTGGCATGGTAGCGCACATAAATAGTTGCATATTTTGACTTGGGTTCTACCATTCTCCTTCAATACATGTAATGATAAAAAGACAAACATTTACTTCATTAGTAACATATTATAATTCATCATATGAATGATGAGTCTGGTCCAAAGTACATAACATGGAAAGTCGGTAGTGAATTATATTTGTACATTGAGTATAGACTAAGGTTATAAAACTGTAAGCACTTGGAGCTGTAAAAGGAAAAATATAGAATCCACAAAATATCTTGTATATCAACCTCTTGTACCTCAAATGTCTAGAAGAACCTATGAAAAATTTTCCATTCTTTTCCTGAGATATGAGTTCCATTATTTCCTCCTCTATGGTGGAATCAATTTTAATATAAGTGTATTTTTTCAGCATGTACCTGCGACAATTGTTTCATCACTACTCCCAATATCAACATAATAAAACACAAAAAATTGATACATCCTGCAGTCATGTCTCACTAATATAATAAATGGGGATCGAAATTATATTCCAACTTGAGTAGACATCTTAAGGTAAGCATCTAGAACTGAGAGCATCTCCTGTTCTTTTTCTCTAAATGTCTTAAATTCCTTATTACCCACATTTGCTACATTATCTGATACATATCTATTACAATCAACCATAACCATTAACTAATTTCTCAATTGTTCTTTCATAAAACTGATTTGATATAATAAATATGATCCAGTACACAAATACATGCTCGTGGACAACATTAAAAATAGAGAACAACATTTAGACAAAAGAGAGATATAATACCGAACAAAAAGGACAATAAAATGAAAAAAAAAGAAACGAAATCAATCAAACCCTAACAGAGAGGATTATGATTTGAAGGATGCGACGACATACCCAAAAAGATTGAACAAAATCAAACCCTAATGGAGAGGATTAAATCGTATTGGGAAGGACGATGAGAACAACTCTATGGATCTCGCGATTGATGAAGATGGCAATGAGTGAACGAGAAGAAAGAGAAAGTGCTAGAGTGAGAGAGTGAGAGATCTGTAGGGGATCTCGCGTGATATGTGTTAATGGCAAGAAAAAGCGGTGATAGTTTTTTCTTAGAAGAAGCGATGATAGTGGTATAACTTGAGTTATTATTTTATTAATTTTTTATGTGATTGGATATAAACCGCCTAACTTCCCCTTGACGCTTGGTCAAAGCGTAGAGGATGAAGCGTCAAGATATGACCCCATTTCTTGTAGTGGCACACTTACCGATCGAGGTCCCGAAGTATCACGGGAGACCCTCGTGGCCTAGACCCTGAAGCAGTTGGCAGCCTACCAGAACCGCTGATGGCAAGCCGACGAAACCTGAAAGGTGAAACCACGCAAGTTATTCAAACAAATCTAACCCTTAGAATCCAAAACAGAAACTGAAACTTACCCGGTATACCCGGTCACGCCACTCCATCCCAGCCTGCATTTCCACAGCAGAACACGGGGAAAAAGGCTATGTAAAGGCTACCCCAGCCACATCGACCCTGAGAAGTGTCAAGGGGAAGTCTGGGGCTGAACAGCATCAGCAGAATCGGCCAACTAAAAGAAAAGCGAACCGTTTGAAATGAAAGCAAACACTACATCATAGGACAAAACAAGCGATAAAACCAAAACTGACACTTCAATAATCCTAAACCTTGGGGGCTACTAAATAAAACAAACTATAAGAAAGAAACTTACATCTGCAAGGCGCAGCTAGTTCACTAGCATATTCTCCGACGAATAGTGACTCATCGTGCTCTTAGCATGAGCCAACCTCCATTCAATCCCCGTCGGAAACCTAACCGGACGAGCACGCACCGTCTTAGATGCCAATCGAGGGAGTTAGGCGTAAATTCAAACCCATAAAGCAAGCCTTAAAACCTCCTCTAGTCGAAATCGACCCCCAGCAATAAACGAACACAAGAACCACGATTAATAAGAATGCTCGTGCTTGACCGCGTGATAAAACGAACAAAACAAATATACAATACGATTAATAAGAATGCTCGCGCTTGACCGCGTGATAAAACAAATAAAACAAATCTAAAATACGATTAATAAGAATGCTCGCGCTTGACCGCGTGATAAGGCGAACAAAACAAATCTACAATCCCAAAGCACTCGAAGCAATCTGTTATCCTAGCAAGTCCCTAAGCACTCAATTCACATCCTAGGGGGATTATTATTTTAGAGCATTCCCGGAATAATTCACTAAGCAAATGCAAGCCCGAGAACTAATGCAAAGAGCTTACACATCAACACTAGTAATTTAAAGGCAAAACAATCACAAAATCCAAAAAGCCACTCATCAGTACCACGGTTAGTCAGAAACTTTCCCGAAGAAATCAGTAAACCAGGGTTAGTCAGAAACTTTCCCGAAGAAAGCAATAGACTAGGGTTAGTCAGAAACTTTCCCAAAGAAACTAACGCAGCCACCCGAGAGGGATAAATCTAAACGCATCCACTCGAGAGGGATAAATCTAACGCAGCCACCCGAGAGGGATAAATCTAACGTAGCCACCCAAGAGGGATAAATCTAACGTAGCCACCCGAGAGAGATAAATCTAACGCAGCCACCCGAGATGGAGCCACCCGAGAGGGATAAATCTAAACGCAGCCACCCGAGAGGGATAAATCTAACGCAGCCACCCGAGAGGGATAAATCTAACGCAGCCACCCGAGAGGGATAAATCTAACGCAGCCACCTGAGAAAGATAAATCTAACGCAGCCACCCGGGAGGGATAAATCTAACTTAATGCAACCACCCACAAGGGATTAAATCAAAACTAAGACACCAATAAATACTTAAGCAAAATGTCTGAAACTACTAAAACAGCAAACCCGAGACGAGACGACAAGCACGGGCACGGGCCCCGACAGGCAACCACAGGCGAAGACGTCAGGTATGATTTCTAAGCTTTGGCTGGCGAGCCTCAACACGTAATCCAACGAACTTAAAACGACCCGATCGGACAGCCACCAGGTCTTAAACTTTGATTGACCTGGGCCGCTATACTTTGATTTTCGCCTTGTCCAAGCCTCAGTCAAAGTGGGGGTTTCTGTAGACACCCAGATTTGGACCTGGTGGCTGCAGGAGTGTCCGACAAACACCCGATGACGATCGGACTGCAACGCGACGAGGATTCACGATGTTTTGGATAGTTTTTCTATAGAACGGATCAAATAATTACTCGTAAAGATTAAATTAACATCAAGGTTGGCTTAGTCGTGTCATTACGGTTGCGTCGACACTAATTAGAGTCAATTCGACACCGGGGCCCTGAATCGGTCCCGAAATATGCAAAGTCAAACCCGAGTCAACGCGTCGGGCCGAGCGAACCTCGGGACGCGCACCTGAAGCCCACCCGACGCTTGACACACTAGGGTTATGGGGAAGCCTTAACCTCCAAGATAACCTAAGATATGCATCTTCTCCATTTTGGAAAGTTTTGATATCGAATCTTCAAAACTTTGACAGCCTCAGCTCAGGCGCCTGAAGACTGAACTGCCTCACACCAGGCGTCTGATGACCGAGCCGCTTGACCCCGGGCGTCCATATGGGTGACGAGGACCAAAAACACCTATAAATACCCCCCCTCACCTCATTCATTCGACACACAATCATGAGTTCGTGCCTACTTCTACACAACTCGTTCTTCCCTCTCTTTTCTCGCTAAGGGCTCGCACTCCGACACCCGAGGCAAACGATCCACTCGATCATAGTTCCGATAAGCGAAATCGACGCTACTCCTCACCTTCGAGCACTCCACTCAATCCCGAGGTGTCTGTGTTCGACTAGCTGTAGTCTAGTAACGGAGTTCTACCGGATTAGGCGCAGAACTAGCAAGTAGTAGCAAAGCTCTGCCGGAATAGCCGCAAGAAGGGTTGACGGTAACCGAACTCTGCCGAAATCACTAGGCAAGCTAGGAGGATCCGCCTTTCGAACTCGAGTCGTCACTAGGTTGTCATCTAAACAAAACTTTACATTCTTGCACCTTCTTTTATTATGCACTACGATAATAATAAACGTGGACACTAGGTCCACTACACATACTAAAACACGTAACGTCCCCCCTTCAACCACAAGCACTAAAATACGCTAAATAGACCCGAGTAATTCCGAGATCCGTTCTCAACTATCTATGCGTCGTGTCCCGTTTAGTGTATACTCCGAGGGGGCAACTCCTCACAGCGTGATCTACTTATATTCGCATTTACAACATTTCGTATGATTTACTGCTTTTATGATCTTATAATCGCATGCTAAATCACTTAACATGAAATTCAAAACGTAAATCAACTAAAATTGAACAAAACGATGGTCGGGTTCCGTATTAGTCCCCGTGCTCGCCATGTATGGCTCGACGCATCCTTATTAATACCGAACCGACGCATCTTAAGCAGAATACCGGGTAAGGTATACCACGAGAATGACTAATATCCGTATTATCGCGTTAAAACTGATTTGCAAATACCTGTAATATTAGTACTCTCTACTCTTCTATGTGCATCTTTTCATGGCCTGCCTGTCACGTGAAATCGAATGCAAAGAATGTAAACGCAACTACTTTGATGACAAAACATACTTGTCTTAAAATAACCGACATAGCAAAAGGTATAGGGTGAAATCAATGGATGTTACAGTATTTCCGCCACAACAAAAGAACAAAGTTATCAGCCCACCGATTGATTAGTAGAGGCCGCTATAGTGCGGGAGAGATTGGGTGTCGATGTCTATTGGACATTGGATTCCTAATACGTACCCTCACCCCTTACTCAGAATCGACAGTTTCCGGATCTCCGAAACCATTGGCAATGAGAGTCATTCCAGGCATGGAGTGCTTAAGGGTATAAGTCTTTATCTTTAGGTGTCGTGCCCCTCAACTTTGATCCGGCTAAGGATCAAAGTTGACTTGAACGGTTTCCGATTCCCCATAATTGACTCGGTGGCGACTCCATAAATCGGCAACGAATTCAGTTCACTAAAAAGGTGGCCTTACCAAACAAATCGGCCTTTAAACATTAACAACCACAACTCGATCGATTCCAAACGGAAACACGGGAGACCGCACCCGTCTAGTACAAGTCCGGATCGTCATCCGAATCGAGGTCCGAAACATCGCCCCGTACACGAGATCGGACCGGCCCTCAACCGGGAGGGGGCTGCATGGGTGACCGCCGCCACACGTTGAAAAACCTGGTCGGTCCCGCGCGGGGCGCCGGGCGGTGCGGACGGACGTCCACAGCGACAAAGTGTTCCTTCGCAGCGTCATCAACCAGGGGCCATAAATGAGGCCGACTTTGATATTGTTACAAGGCGTAGGCTGCCCGAGACGGTTTCTAGGAGGGCTCACGTCCCGGATCCTGCGCACAAGAATGAGGAGGTTGGTTATGAAGACTCCCTTTGGACTCGGGATTGGGACGGTCATCAGTTGTTATTTCGTCTTGATTTGCACATCTCCAGCCGTATTGTGAACGACCTGGTGAGTACCTTGACTCGTACTTATTAGTTTAGGCTTTAAAGTTTGGTTTACGTTGGTTTGGTTTGTTTATACCTGTATTATCTCGGTTTGCAGTCCCCAGGTCCGATGAGGACTTTCTCGGGTTTTACGACATGCTTAGAGATCTATTCTCAAAAGCTTAGCCCCGCGGCAAAGGGAATTATCGCGAGGACAGCTTTGTGTCCCGTGGTCGGGCACTGGGCCCGCCTGGTAGGTTGCAGGACCAAGCGCAACCTAATGGTAATTAGAGCAATGATAGATTGCTTTCACGATACAACCTCGACCTTCCACATGTCTTTTGGGGAGGTCGGGATGACTTTGGAGGACTTCGAGGTTATTACGGGTTTATCCTGGTGTTCGAAGATGAATAGATGGGTTGCTGAAGGCCCAAAGTTAGATAGTGATGAGATCCGTGGATGGATCGGGGATTGTTTGGAGCGTGAGGCTTATAGTACGCCTCATGCTCTGGTGAGTTTGCACATTACCGACCACTACAAGAGGGTGGCGGTATTAGAGGGTCGAGTACCCAACACACCGGAGCAGGATGCCCATCTGTGGTTGTGGTACTTCCTAGGGTCGACCCATTTCTTGGATAAGGGCCAGATGTTTAGTACTAGGATTTTGCCTTTCCTAGCTGAGTTAGGTCAGCTGGGGCGTTTGATTGGGTGACTGCGGCTTTCGCGGAGATGACCCGCTGTTTGCAAGTCATGGTGAGGCCACTGAAGGTGGAATCGGCGTCAACTTTTCCTATCGTGGGTCGAGGTCTCGTGCTGGAGGTTAGTTACTGTCTCTGTACACGTTTTTCGGGTATTGCCTAGTCCGATCTGGTTTGTGCTAATAATGTTTTTGGGGTTTTGCAGGCTTAGATTTATTCCTATTTCTCTCGATTGGCACCTAAGACGGTGCGAGCTCGTCCGGTTAGGTTTCTGGCGGGGATTGAGTGGAGACTGGCTCAGGTCAAGAGCACGACGAGTCACTACCCGTCGGAGAATGTGCTGGTGAACCAGCTGCGCCTCGGAGATGTAAGTTTCCTTCTGACGACTTGTTTTACTAGTAGCCCCCAGGGTTCAAGATTATTGAAGTGTCGATTTTGTTTATGTAGTTTGTGGCCCGTCCTTGGGCCTACTATTAGGGTCTACCCGAGTATGTGAGGGTGGAGATGAGGCCCGGGAGTTACAGGAGGATGCTCCTTCGTGCGTTGTTTCGCCCGGTGTGGTATCTGGGTGAACGGTTGGTGCGTCAGTGCTTATATAACGATTTCAGGGTGCCGGTTGATCCTCCCCGGACCATGTTTAGACCACCGACCGCCGCAGTGGTCTTTGAGGGTAGGGATGGAGAAGGTGGCGATGCACTACTGGTGCCTGGTGCCTTCTATCTGTCTCACGTCAGTCAGCGGCTAGCTTGCCACCACCTTGTGGCGAGTACCTGATTTCTATTTTATGGCTTGTTTTGTTCTAAGGTTTAGTGTTTACTTGCATATTAACCTATTCGCTTTTCCTTTAGCTGGCCGATCCGGCTGATGCTATTTAGTCCCCAGACTTCCCCTTGGCGCTGCTCAGGGTAGATGCAACTGGGGTACCCTTCACGGAGCCTCTTCTCCCATGTTCTGCCGAGGAGATGGATGCTGGGATAGAGTGGCGTGACCAGGTATACCGGGTAATTTTCAGTTTTAGTCTTGAATTCGGTTCTCAAGGGTTAGGTTTAGTTTGGCTAATCCGCTTGGTTTTGTCTTTCAGGTTTCGTTAATCTATCCTCAGCGATTGTGGCAGACCACAAACTGCTTCCGGGCCTACGCCGACGGTCTCCCGTGATACTTCGGGGCCCGATCGGTGATTATGTGTACCTAGAGTTCATTTTCTAGGCTTCTTATCCTAAAGTGTGGGTGTATTTGCAGGATACTCCGGATATGGTGAGGCAGTTGGCGACTCGGGTGACCGAGCTCGAGACGAAGGAGGCCAACTTGCGACACTCCCTGCAGTCTCGAGATGATGAGATTACTCGGCTCAAGGAGCGATTGGCTTGGACTCAGGGCGAGACCTCGGCGTAGGGTGAGGCTAGGTTAAGGGTTGAGATGGAGAGGGGGGTCGAGACCGAGGTCGGGGCTGAGGGTCATGCCACGGGCACCACCGAGGATGTTGCAGGGATTCTCGAGACGGTTACTCTAGATATGCTGTCGGGGATGGATGATAGTGAGTCTCCTACCTTCGTTTTGGAGGATCTAGGTTTGGATGACGATTTCGGTGAGCTCGTGATAGCCATAGGTTCAGCTTCTAGGGGTCCTCCCTAGTTTATGAATTCAGTTTGTGCTTGGATTTGTATAATTTGTATATTTTTAATACTTTTAGTATTTTGATTGACCGGTATAGTCTTGCATTTTTGTTTTGTGAAACGTTAACTTAGATTGACAAGTAATCACTTCAAATTTGTTTTGTTTGTGATTTTGTCGTAGTTTAGGACGTTTTAAATGCGTTAGGGTTTCATGAGAGTACGGAAATGGTTTTTCGGATTTTTTTAGATGCGTTAGTTTGAGCCGGGAGTTGGATCAGGTAGTACGTCGGTAAAAATGTTGGACTCGAGACGTGCGAAACGTGAGAAATGCTCTTATAATTAACATGTTTCGACTGAGTACATTGGAAGACAAGTGCAATTGCCTCGACATTCATGTTTAAAATGAGGCAAAAAAATAAAAATTAGACTACTTTTGAAAAAAAGTTAGACCACTTATGTATACTTGTGATAATGTTGTACTAGGCTACAGGTGCGAATTAACGATGCCACTAAAGGCTACAACACGCCTAGGTGGGGTAGCTTATCCCCCTAAAAATAAAATAAGAACGTCTAAGTCTGGTGGATCCGACGGGTGAAATGTGTTGTCCGTGTGACCTCGTTGCTCTTGCGTGGGTATTTTGGCTTTCGAAAAGGGTTTTAGCGACTTCGGGAGGTCGTTCCCTACGTCTGAGGTTGTCGGATGGTGATTGTTGTGGTAAAGCGGGGTTGATGTCATAATTTTCGGGTGCTAGGGTGGCTGATGTCTTATGGCCCAAACGCCTGGGTCGGGGCGGTTGGATTCCGGGTCGCCTGGGTTCGGGTGGTTCAATATTTGGGCGCCTGGGCTTGGGCGGCCCGACTCTTCTTTATGGTAATTTTTGTAGTTTCCTAACTGTTGTGGGATTAGGGCTATATATGCGGGTTATGGGTACTCGTTTTAGACATACCAACTCCCCATAGTGTGTCTATAGCTTCCTTGCATTATTTTGAGTCATGTTGGGTTTCTGGAATCTCCTGACCGAGTGGGTGGGTCCTTTTAAGAAATGTCACCTCGAGGTTTGTCCAAGTGACGGTTTGTCCATGGTTATTGCGTTAAGGCAGCTTTTCAAGTTTTTGAAAATTGAATATTTATGAAAAGATGCATTTTTTGGAATGACGATTTTTGAAAATGACACGGAAACCAAGTAGCACATAGTCACGCAAGCATTATGACGACAACATGTATGCTTTACACTAAGTCTCGATCGGTCGAAATAGGGTCTATACCAGTGTGCATGGCCTTTTCGAGAATCGGGACCGACTTCCTAAGTCGAGTTGATCTTAGAACATGCCGCGAAACCCATACGAATTAGCCATGGACACGTTGACATAACCAATTTGGAATATATCGCGGTATAGTGGGACGTCGGTCGCCAGTACCGGTCCGGGTAAAAATGGGGTTATGCATGAACCGTAAAACTAAAGCGCGTATTGTACTAATCGAACGATTTCTTCTCGAGTCTCACCCTGAGGATCCCGATGGTAAAGCACACATCAGTTTTCCCCAGCGGAGTCGCCAAACTGTGGACATGACATAGGTCCACCCCGACGCGGCCACGCGCGGGTTTGGTGGGCGAAATGTTTCCCATGTGAGATGGTTCTCGAGTTGAAATTTAAATCAAAGTTGGAGTCGCCACCGTACTTTGTGGGACTTCGGGCCCATTCAAATCCACTCTGTATTTTGGGTGGACCGTGCACAAAGTACGGCCCACTTCGACACTAGAGCTTGTGGGGTTCGTCCCTTTGCCTTACGATACCGATGCCGACATTATCGGGTACCGTATATCGAATGACTCTCGTGTGCCAATAGTTTCGGACATCCGGAAACTGAGGTTCTGAGTAAGGGGTGAAGGTACGTGTTGGGTAGCCCACAAAGGACACCCAACCCCGCCCGCACTTTAGCGGCCTCTACTAAGATACCGTTCGATTTTAGAATACGCACGTTAGTAATTCCGTTGAATGTTATGCAAACAGCGTTTTTGACTAAACATGCGAGTTATGTTCAACTACGTCGTTTAATGCATCTAAACTAATGTCGAAGTTATTTTAGCATGTGAGGTTCGTTTTAGTACGATAAAACAAACAACGAAAATAAAGGCGCGAAAGTAGATTACAAATACACGGGCAGAATACAACCCGGAGTTACAATGCGACAAACGCGATAATCGAGATAATAAAAAAAATGATGACATTAACGGATTATAATGGATGATGAGATGCATAGTTTTGAAAATCTAGACACGTGATAGTCTTTACACGTGACGACCGAGGTCGTAAAAATATTTGATGATGCTAACTCGATACGCGAAACCCGCGTTCTATGCATAAAGGGGACCACTCGATCGAGTCATATGTAGGACTCGGTCGAGTGATCAAGTTACGGACCCCCTGTCTGTTTTTTGGGGTGCCACTCGATTGAGTGGGCTGAGGCACTCGATCGAGTGCCCCCTGTGCGAACATCAGTTCGTTTCGGAAAGCGTCTATCTCGAATTTGCTTAAGTTTTAAATCGATAATTTATAAAGCCGCGTAACAATATATGGTATAATTTATACTTGACTTAATTTGCGATACTCGCGATATGTATGCTATTATTACGAGATCGATTATCGGGAATTTAGAGAAGATGTTATAAATTGCTTTGAATTGAATTAGGACGAAATAATTCTCTCTGTGTCATAATGTCGTAATCGATCCTTTCGGACCATGTGATAATTAATTCGGCGTCAACGGGTTCGTGCTACTACAATTTATCGATCAATTCTTTTAGACATGATATTCGACTACAGAGTTGGTATCGCTTCTTTAGAATAGACGTTTTATTTATTTGATTAGAGCGAAAGTCGATTCCCTCCGCATCACGACATCGTTAATAATCCTTGCGGATTATGTGATGTTCAATTTGCATCAACAGGTTTCGTTCTAACCTTTTTGAAAAGAGGAATCGAATATGTTTAACGCTGAATATTCGTGATCCCATCATGCCCTTGAGTGTTTAGGGCGGGGCTCCTCGAGAGGGCTCCACCACTGTTACAACTTGTAAAGGGATTAGAAGGGTCTTATGCGAAATTCAACATTAAACGTATTTGATTCGAGATCATTTTGTAAATCGATGTATGCGCGATGTTTCAACGTTAATTAGATAATAACGATATTAAAAACGAAAGAAAAAAAAATAAACGACGAAACGACGAAGAAAATGGACGGAAAATACGAGAGAAGAGAAGAGATAAAAGGAGAAATCGGGATTTACTTTTACACCCTCAACCTACATGCTTTTGTCTCGGAGATCGACTCGTATAGTAGTGGCTTAGGCACGGGAGCGTCGAGATGTATATAGAAGATTTATGGTGTGTATATTTGGGGAGGGATTTGACGAGTTTTGCTCTCGGGTCTTTAACGAGTTTTGATCTCGGGTTTGTGTATAGGGTTGAAGGGTTGTGAAAACGATGTAAGTTGTGATGGGTGAAAAAAGTTGTTAATTGTGTTGAGGGGGTGGGGTATTTATAAGAAAATACCCCGGTTTAGGATAGAAAAGAGCCACTCGATCGAGTGGTGTGTGCACCCGATCGACTGCCCGTTCTGATGTCCGTTCGGCCGGTTTTGCGAGCCTACTCGACCGAGTGGGCTAAATCCACTCGATCGAGTGGGTTAGATCGGAGGGTAAGGTTTAGAGATAAAGTTTTATCTTTAATTGAAGAGGTTTAGTAGCTTGAGTTCTCTTCTAGAAGCGACACAACTGATATTTTTGTGTCGGGTTTACCTTTGACCGGGTTTTGACCCGGTCGCCAAAAGACGGTTTTATTTCCGGTGTCGGTTTTGACCCAAATTAGTCTTATTTGATTGGAAACGACCCGCTGGGCCTGAATTTGAGGTTAATTTTGTGAGATTTGTACTCCGTAAAAAGCCCAAGCCAAATACTAACGATTTTGATGTAATCCCCTAGAAATTCTAACACAATACAGTGGTGGAAACACTGTAGAGTTGAGATTAAAACACACTGACAAACTATATCTTATCAAAAGAAATGGTAAGTCAATACAAAGACCTCTTTTTACAAAAGGGCTAAAAGTGAAATCTCCAAACGGGTTTATACAAATCCATAAACTACAAGAATGAAGAAAGAGTAGGATCCACGCTACTCGCTAGCTCACACCCAAAACCCAGCAGAAAATACCTGTCATGTTATAAACATAACAGCCACGTCAGTGGGGAGTAACTCAGACGTTCTCCCAGCCATATTATATCATAAGGAAAAATAATGGTATTATTATATCAAAATACTTAAAAAGAAAAAACATTAAAACGATATAATAAAAATAAGTATGGAGGAGAAAGGGGAAGAAAATGGAGGAAAACGGGCATAGCAGCAGCGGCAAACGCAGGCACAAAGCGTAGCAACAGAAGCAGAACAAAAAGACGAAAAAAAAAGAAGAAGGAAGCGGAGGAAACAAGAGAAGAAGAGGGGAATGAAAAGGTGACGAGAATGTGGGAACCAAAAGAATTGAAGCGGTGGGAGTATAAAAGAAGAAAGGGGAAGTGAATGTGATATGCATTGAACAAACAGTAATGGGGACACGTTAATCACAAGTGGGATGAATTCCACTCACAAATAAGTGGATTAGATAAATGAATAAGTTAAACGAATTGGGTAGGAACGAATTCCGTAACGATAAGTTGACTGACCCAAGAATCGAATTAAAATCGAGTCAAAAATAAAATTAATAAATAATCGGGCCGTCTAATAAAATGAGTAAATAATTTTTTTCCAGACGAAATCGAAGTTTATAGAAATAACTAATTAGACGATAAAATAGAAATTTCTCATAAATAATAAATCTTCGATAAAGTGAATTAAATTGATTTCTCGAGGAAAGAAAATAAATGTTTTAACAAAATTTAAAATAAATGAACTTCGAGCTTAAATATAAATAAATAGGAGAATTTAGAATTTAAATCGTCGAAATAGACTTTCGATAAGAATTAAATTAAATATATAAAATAAATCGAAATAAAAATAAAAATATGTTTTAAATATAAGAATAGTTTCCGAGACCAACAGATTTTTAGGAGTTGAAACGATTGAACGATAAATTCGTTTTATAATAATTTTTGAGAATTACGAGTTAAATCGTAAAAATAAAAATACAAACATAATTTTAATTTAATTTTATTTATAAATCAGGGGTGTTACAATCTTCCCCACTAAAAAGAAGTTTCATCCTCGAAACTAACAAAAACATAATAATAAAATGGAAAACAATGTTATATCATTTGAACAAATCGAAGACAAAATTATTTCAAGATAAGTTGGGCTCAGTTACCCGAAGTTTAAAATCATTTAAATTAATAAAATCGTAGGTTAAAAATTATTCGATAAAATAATGACGATAAATAATATTTGTAAACGACCTCGAGGGTAAAGTACCCAAATATTTTCAAAATAACAGTAAAACGTTTTAATTAAGAAATTCGAAATTACTTTGCTTTAAAATCAAACAAAATTTTGAGAAATCAAATTTTGTAGCTAGTAAATGAAAATCGAACCATTCGTCAAACATTTTCAATAATAGATTTAAAGTTTATCGACAATGAAATAAAAATTTAGACACACCAAGTTTTTCGAAAATGTTAAACCATTTTTAGAAAATAATCCTATAGAAATCAAAATATTTGCAACTATGAAAATTTTCATAAAAATCTCGATTACTTAAAAATCAAAATTAAAATTTTGAACAATTTCGAAATACTTTAAAATAAATTATTAAGATCCTTTTGAACAGGATTAAATAGATGTTACCAACCAAAAATAAAATAAAAACGAAGTACAAAGTTTTGAAATTTATAACTCAAAATGTTAAAATTTTACGATAGCCCAAATTTTAAATTAGTCAAACTTTTCATAACATAAGTTCGGAAAAAGGTAAACGGATAATTAGAGTCAGAGTCAACAACAAATCGAAACAGAAATTTTCAAACCCGATAAGAAGTCAAAGGGATTGGCCGAAGAGAAGTAGCAAGATTTAAGAAAAGCTAATGGGAGGAACGAAATTGAGAGGCAAACGGAGCTCTCATGGAAATACAGAAGAAGTTAACCATCTTGAGATTCCCAGTACGACTCCCACAACACGGGTTCCTAATTTCAATCAAATAACGTTAAGTTCAATATTAGGCACACTAGGTAGTACTACCCAGTCACAATCTCCAAAAAAAATGTCTTACGACACGATACTAATCCACAATGGTTTTACAATCTAATCTCATCCATTAAAATTCCAACGGTCATCAGAACACACCCAACTCGCAATCGATAAGGTTCCTAAATCCAAAGCTCATAAGGTTCGAACTCGACGTATACTCCAAATTTCTCGAGTAAGGAACACTAAAAACGGGATCCACCAGTTTAACAATGTTCGGGCACAAAAATCCTCAAAAATGATCACCAACACATTTATAATGCCTCAAGTACAGAAGTTGGGAAGGTACAACAAATCCTCAAACACGCCCAAACCTATAGGTAATGGCGCAAATATTCACGTTTTCAAACACGTCACTCGACTAAGGTTTCTAAGAATTCCACCAAGTTCATATCGTATCAGCGAAACCACCAAAATATTTACTCAACGAAGCCACAATCTCGTTGGTCGAAGGGTTTTGAACTATAAATCCATCAAGATGATTCGCATTAAGAATTCCTCAAAATAACACGATAAATCCAACCTCTAATGGCAATATGTTTCTCCATTTCAAGGTTAACAGCAATTTATCCAATTTAGGTCACTCAACTCCCAAAGTTCGTAGGTTACAACCTTAAACAACGATCAACAATCTAATGCTTAAGAAACACGGGTAATCTATGTCAACCAAAATTTCTAACGATATTAATGAAAACCTTTGATGGTACCACAACACTCAGGTTAACACTTTAAACAATACTCTATGATCCCGAATGTACGCGATGCATCCATCCAATAAGCATCGGTAAGAATCTCAAAGTAATATTATCAGTTACACTTAATTCGATTCTAGGCTAGGTACTAGGTATCCATCAAACATGATATACTCTTACTACTTCAAAATATATTCAACTCTAAGTACTCCAAAATAATCAAAGTAACCTATAACCCAAGGTTTAGTGTCTAAAGTATCATCCTAATTCCGTCAATCAACAATTTGCCATTCAAAACAATCCTCAAGAATTTCTTACTTTCTTAGAAGATAGGGTAGACTCGCATTCCTCAAACCAGGTAACAAGGATTTATTAAACCTCAAACATCTATAACTTAACTCTTACGAGGTGCACTGAGACGGAATTGGGTCAAACCAAGAATATCAAGAGAAAAGACGGTAAAGTAGGAAAATTAATCAAAGATTTATATCAAGAATGAAGACGAGAATTAATAGGAGAAGAATTAGAAAAGGCAGAAGCAGGAAGAAAAGAATCAATGCATGATTCTAGATGATAAAGACTTAAGACGAGAAGGGAAAGTTCTGACCTCTAAGGTTCACGAGGGAACTAAAAGGATTACTTCATCTTCTTGTAGAGGAACGAGCACGCAAGTCTTGGGTCGCTCGATCTGGATCTACTGCAACATCAGCAGAAATGGAGGAGAAAGGGGAAGAAAATGGAGGAAAACGGGCATAGCAGCAGCGGCAAACGCAGTCACAAAGCGTAGCAACAGAAGCAGAACAAAAAGACGAAAAAAAAGGAAGAAGGAAGCGGAGGAAACAAGAGAGAAAGAGGGGAATGAAAAGGTGACGAGAGTGTGGGAACCAAAAGAATTGAAGCGGTGGGAGTATAAAAGAAGAAAGGGGAAGTGAATGTGATATGCATTGAACAAACAGTAATGGGGACACGTTAATCACAAGTGGGATGAATTCCACTCACAAATAAGTGGATTAGATAAATGAATAAGTTAAACAATTTGGGTAGAAACGAATTCCGTAACGATAAGTTGACTGACCCAAGAATCAAATTAAAATCGAGTCAAAAAGAAAATTAATAAATAATCGGACCGTCTAATAAAATGAGTAAATAATTTTTTTCCAGACGAAATCGAAGTTTATTGAAATAACTAATTAGACGATGAAATAGAAATTGCCCATAAATAATAAATCTTCGATAAAGTGAATTAAATTGATTTCTCGAGGAAAGAAAATAAATGTTTTTACGAAATTTAAAATAAATGAACTTCGAGCCGAAAATAGAAATTCGAGCTTATATATAAATAAATAGGAGAATTTAGAATTTAAATCGTCGAAATAGACTTTCGATAAGAATTAAATTAAATATATAAAATAAATCGAAATAGAAATAAAAATATGTTTTAAATATAAGAATAGTTTCCGAGACCAAAAAATTTTTAGGAGTTGAAACGATTGAACGATAAATTCGTTTTCTAATAATTTTTGAGAATTACGAGTAAATCGTAAAAATAAAAATACGAACATAATTTTAATTTAATTTAATTTATAAAATCAGGGGTGTTACATTTGAGCCCATATTCGAGCGCGTAAAAGCACGTTCGCGTCCGATCATCATCGAGTGTTTGGTGGAAACTGCTATAGGTACCTAGCAGCCAAATGTGGATGTCTACAGGTAGGTTAGGGTAGGCTACCGCCCACGGATAGTCTTTGCTTAGGTGACGAAAGGTCACCTGGGACGGTGAGTGTCGTACCGTCTGCTCAGAACCACTCGTTTGGTATATCCATGGAATACGCGGTTACCATGGAAGGTCGGAGCATCAACCGAGGGTCTCTTCGCGTGTCCGAAGAGATCTTACCGCGAAGAGGTCGATTGGTCCTAATATCAGTTAAGGTGGGCTTTTTAGGGCTAAAACCTGTAGTGACCACAACAAGGAACTAGGAAATGAGCTTCACCGACCTCGTTCGAGTTACACCACCGCTGGAAACTTGTTTCCAAATCCCCAGCGGAGTCGCCAAACTGTGGACGTTCGTCCGCACCGCCTAGCGCCTCGCACGCGCCCGCGCCGGACCGACCCGGTTTCATCGCGGCAGCCACCCACGAAGCCCCCTTCCGGCCAGGGGGCCGGTCCGATCTCACGTATGGGACGAACGTGTCAGACCTCGATTTGGATGACGATTCAGAATAGTACTAGACAGGTGCAACCACCCGTGTTTCCGTTGGAATCGATCGAGTCATGGTTTTAAATGTTTAAAGGCCGATATGTTTGGTAAGGCGATCATTTTAGTGAACCGAATTTGTTGCCGATTTGTGGAGTCGCCACCGAGTTAATTATGGGGACTCGAAAATCGTTCAAGTCAACTTTGATCCTTAGTCGGCTCAAAGTTGAGTGGCACGGGACCTAAAGATAAAGACTTGTACCCTTAAGAACTTCATGCCTGGAATAACTCTCATTGCCAATGGTTTCGGACATCCGGAAACCGTCGATTCTGAGTAAGGGGTGAAGGTACGTATTTCGAAGCCAACGTCCGCTAGACGTCGACACCCAAACCCGCCCGCATATAGCGGCCTCTACTAATCAATCGATAGGCTGATAACTTTGTTGCTTTGTTGTGGCGGAAGTACGGTAACATCCATTGTTTTAACCCTCTGTCTTTGCTATGTCGGTTGTTTAAAGATAATTAAGTTTATTGTCGAAGTAGTTGCGTTTACATTCTTTGCATGCGATTTCAGGTGACAAGCAGGCCATGAAAAAATGCACGCAGGAGAGTACAGGGTACTAAGTTTTATACGTATTAGCAAATCAGATTTAACGTGATAATACGGATATTATTCATTCTCGTGGTATACCTTTTACCTGGTATTCTGCTTAAGATGCATCGGCTCGATATTAATAGGGATGCATTGAACCGTGTACAGTGAGCACCGGGACTAATACGGAACCCCGCCATCGCTTTGTTTAGTTTTAGCTTGTTTACGTTTTAAATTTCGTGTTTGGTGATTTAGCATGCGATTATAAGGTCATAAAAGCGGTAAATCATACGAAAGCGGTAAATGCAAAATGTAAGTAAATCACATAGTGAGGAGTTGCACCCTCGGAGTATACGCTAAACAAGACACGATGCGTAGAAAGTTGAGAACGGATCTCGGAACTACTAGGGTATAGTTAGGGTGTTCTAGTGCTTATGGTTGAAGTTGAGGACGTTACGTGCGTGTTTTAGTACGTGTCATGGACCTAGTGTCCACGTTTGACATTATCGAAGTGCATAATAAAAGTACAGAAAGGTAAAGTTTTGTTTAGACGACAACCTAGTGACGGTTCGACTTCGAGGCGGATCCTCCTAGCTTGTCTTGTGGTGATTTCGGTAGAGTTTCGTTACTACGGCTGCGGTTAATCCGGTAGAGCTCTGCTGCTAGACTCGGGGTTGACTAGTCGAACACAGGCTCCTCGAGATCGAGTGGAGTGCTCGAAGGTGGGGGTAGCATCGATTCGCTTATCGAGACAACGATCGAGTGGATCGTTTTTTAGGGTCGGAGTGCGAACCTAAGTTAAAGGAAAACTCGTAAAGAGTAAGAGGGAGAAGAGAAGGAATGAATTGTGTGTCGAATGAATGAAATGAGGGGGTTATTTATAGTTGCTCGCGCAGTTCAACTCGCCCCTTTAGGACGCCTGAGTCCCGGCGCACTTGGACTCAGACGCCTGGGGTTAGGCGCATGGAAACTAGGACGCCTGGTGTGAGGCGCCTGGGATTCTAAAGATCTAATTTCAAAACTTTCCAAAACGGAGAAGATGCGTAATCTATTTTGACATGGGGATTAAGCTTTCCCATTAACCCTAGCGCGTCGAGCGCCGGGTGGGCTTCGGGTGCGCGTCTCGAGGTTCGATCGGCCCGACACGTTGACTCGGGTTTGGCTTTGCATTTTTCGGGGCCGATTCGAGGCCCCGGTGTAGAAAATGACTCTAATTAGTGTCGACGCGACCGTAATGACACGACTAAGGCTGTCTTGATGTTAAATTAATTTTTCCGAGTAATTATTAGATCCATTCTATAGAAAAACTATCTAAAACATCGTAATCCCGCGTCGCGTTGCAGTCCAATCGTCATCGGGTGTTTGTCGGGCACTCCTGCAGCCACCAGGTCCAAATCTGAGTGTCAACATACCTAAATATGACGCAACGGAGGTGGCGCCATATTTTGAAGCGCGCCGCCCCAGGCGTCTAAGGGTTAGGGCGCCTCATGGCGTGCTCCTGACCCTACGGGTAACAACGCGATCACAGTTTTTCGTTATCGAGTGTATCCGATATTATTTTCGAATATCGCTCTAAGCGTCCGATGTTGACTCCATTGTCGTACGTAAAAGAGCCATCGATAATAGAAGTCGTAGGAAACCCTATGACGTAAATCCGAGAGTCGTACGGTCCATGCGATCCGATAACGACATCGCGATACGAAGGGCTCTGATATTCGTATCAAGTCGATATAATCAATTTATCATGAAATTAAATCAATTAAGGACAATCACCTCATTATAGCAAAATGAGATGTCGTAGACTACCGACATAGTCCATAACGATACACATTTCGCTTAGGGAATAATGCTTGCGACGTTAGTCAACACGCGTTAATTAATCGCGCGTTTCCTTTTCAAATCTATATTATACGCGTTTATTTTTGCTTTTTTGCGACTTCGATTCAATGTCTCACCGCGTACGTCTCATACGAATAACTTCCTAGTCGGATTCGGTATACGACGTATCGAGACAGCCAGCATTCGCTACGAAGAGTCGGGACGAGACTTCGAGGCTTCGGGATCAAGCTAGCATCACGCTTTGGTCTCGAACTCAACCTGTCCAAACGTCCCAGGGCAGGCGCCTAAACTTCAGGCCGCCCCATTCCAAGCGCCTGAATATCAGGCCGCACAGGTTTACGCGTTTGAGCCTCTGTCCTCTAGTCGGTACGTAACGCAATACGTAATCGATTAGAGTCTGTCCAATATCCGGTTTACGGTTTTAATTTACGATTCATTTACGAGTTCGTTTATTATTTATGTCACCGTTTCTAACTCGTTGATTTTATATTTTTTGCTCTTTGTATTGTGAATTCCGGGTTGTATGCCGCCCGTGTAATTTGTAATCTATCTTTAAGATATTTAATTCATTGTTTGCATTTACTGTTTTCAAATGAACATCGCATGCTAAACAACTTCGACATATTCAAGATGCATTAAACGACGTAGCAAAACAAATATTTCGCATGCGTAGCTAAAAATGTTGTTTGCATATCATTTAATCGTCTTACTAACGCACGCACACGAAAACCGAACGATATCCTAGTAGAGGCCACTAAGAGTGGACGGGGTTGGGTGTTCTTCGTGGACTTCCCAACACGTACCCTCACCCCTTACTCAGAATCATTGGTTTCCGGATGCCCAAAACCGTTGGCACACAAGAGTCATTCGATACACGATACCTGATAACTCTAGTACTAAAGCGGACCGTGCTTTGTGCACGATACGCCTAAGTATAGAGGGGGTTTGAACGGGTCCGAAATCCCACAAAGTTCGGTGGCGACTCCAACTTCGATTTAAATTTCGACCTGAGAAAAATCTCACCACGAGATTCATTTGCTTACCCAAACCCGCGCGTGGCCGTGTCGGGGTGGACCTATGTCATGTCCACACCTTCCTATCTTCAGCTAGCAGATGTCCTCACCAAGGCCTTAACTATCTCTCAACCATCCAAGCTTCTACGCAAGATGGGAGTAATGACAATGCCTTGCTCACATCTTAAGGGGGAGTGTAAGAGGGCAAGATCTCAAGGTATCAAGCAGCAACAACAGACACAGTGTAACAGCAACAGACTTATTGCAGCAGCATTACAGCATAGCAGGAATGATGAAAATGGGACTGTCAAGTGGTGCAGCAATGAAGAAAGCAAAAAGCTTTCTACAACTAGAAGCTCTTAAGGGAATGAGGAGCAAATGTCAAAGGTGTGATAACAAGACAAAAAGGAAGACAGCGACTATTGAAGACAAAGAATGCTTTATTGGTTCTTGTCCCTTAGGGATATGTGTCCATGTATCCATATATACATATAGAGGTCAAAGCCTACAAGGCATGGTAGCACAAAAGCTAAGAGAACATCATTAATGTAGCCTAATGGCATTTTAAGCATTTTAATCATCAAAAAAATCATAAAAAATCTATTATAAGTCATTGAGCCTACAATTATACAAATCAACACCTAGAACCTACCCAACCACATACACAAGCCCAAAATCAAACAGCCAACAAGTCAAAGTCAGCTGGCATAGGCATAGCTTGTAAACTCATTCAGGGCAGCACTTGATGATCCCGTTTTTGAAATTCATCATTTTTACACCAAAAGAATCCATCAATCAACATTATCAACAAATTCGATTTCAATGGCCTTGTAAATACTTAAATACTTTACCCTTCTATAGTTCTATAAGACATGATTATTGATTAGTAAACATAAACCCTATTTGGAGACATTGAGTTGTTGTCTTCTAAGCAGCTCATTCTCCCTTCTCAACTTCATCATAATCTGCTTCATCACCTCCAACTGCTTATCAGACTTCGAAACCTGATTATCTGCCATTTTCGTCCTCGTAACCAACAATTCCTTCTCTAAAACCCCTAATCTTCTTACTTAATTCCTCTTTCTCTTGTTGTTGAATATGACCACATTCCTTCAAATCCTCAACTTCCTCCTTCCACTTCACCTCCAGTTCCTTCAATTTCTTTCATGTCAAAATCAATTCATGATGCAGCAGATATATCGTTGCTTCTTCTTGCCTCTTTTGCCCAGATATTTTCGCTCCTAAATCCCTAACCTTTTTCGCGTAAGATTTCTTCATCATTTCCACGGCATTACGATGATCTTCATCTTTTGACAGGAATCCATCATTTAACCGTCTCAACTCCTCTCTCTTTTGCTTCAAAATCTCCCCAATCTCCCCCTCCAAATTCCCAACCTTCTCTTCGTGAATTTTGTTCATCAATCCCACCGCATTACGATGATCTTCCTCTTTTGTTGGTGATTTGAGTTAATCACATTTCATTTTATGTAGTTGGGGTTTAGTTACAAAGAAGGGTGAACTCGTTTTTCCTATATGATTAGTCGGGAGTGCGGAGTGCACGCTTGTCTAAGCTTAAATTGAGCTTACAATTTGTATTAATGATCAAGTGAATGTGTTTATTTGTTTTCGTCAATATTTGTGCTCGGGTCGTACGAAATCCCAGGAAAACGGGTGTAGAACCGGGTGTATGCTCCCTAACAAACCGTTGTATCTTTGGTTCTATCTTTACCAACCGTCTCATGTATTTATCATTTGACGTGGATTGATTCTAATGAATTAGTTTTGCCAATGGGATACATGCACATGCACACATATTGAGTTGGTTATTTTCATCCACAAGCAAAAGTTTTTTACGTTGCATTGTTTGATCATTAATAGTATTGTACACTAGAGGAATGGGTATGAAACTGAAACTCCATCTCTTCATTTTTTTTTTCTCTCGGTTTTCTATGTAAGAGATAAAAACATTTAATCTCCATAGGTTCTTGCTCAAAATTCTAGTGTCGGAATAAGAGTGTACACTTGTAGTTTTATCCCACATGAAAATCGTGTAACCCGGGACACTATAGGGTCGATTATTCTTGAAGGAAGTGATTCCGTTCACAATTCTACAAAGTTACCAAGCAATTTGTAATATCGTTGTTGTAATTTGTAATAGTTTAGTGTTTGTAACTATTGTAATATTCGATATTGTTGTACCCCGGTGTCTTTACAACAATCTTCAAGAGTAATTCCTACAATGTCGAATGTGAAAGAGATGACAACGAAAATCAAGAATTTGGACAAGTTTGAGGGTGTCGATTTTCGTCGATGGCAAAAGAAGATGCATTTTCTCTTGACTGCTTTGGAGGTGGTATATGTTCTTAGCACACCGATACCGGAAGTGGCGGATGATGGTCTAATCGATCAAATTCGGAAGAGGAACAAATGGGAGAATGATGACTACATTTGTCGAGGGCACATTCTAAATGGTATGTCAGATTCTCTATTTGATATCTATCAAAATGTTGAGTCGGCCAAAGATTTGTGGAATCAATTAGAATCTAAATATATGGAGGAGGATGCTTCGAGTAAAAAGTTTTTGGTTAGTAATTTTATGAATTACAAAGTGGTAGATTCTAGGCCGGTAATGGAATAATATAACGAGTTATTGCGTTTATTGGGTCAATTTGCTCAACATAAGATGGAAATGGATGAGTCTATTTTGGTGTCAAGTATCATTGATAAATTACCATCTTTATGGAAAGAATGCAAACGGATGCTTAACCATAAAAAGGAAGAGTTGAGTCTTGTCTAACTCGGTATTCACTTGCGTATAGAGGAATCTCTAAGGGCGCAAGAGGAAACTAAGGCCAAGGGTAAAACGGCTACGGATCCGTCTTCCATCAATGTGGTGGAGGGTGGTGAGGGTTCTTTTAATAAGAATAAGGGTAAAAAGAGGTCATATTCTAGTGTTAGCGATGATACTAATTTAGTACCAAAGGGTGCTTGTTGGATTTGCGGTAAATATGGTCACTTCAAAGCGGATTGTATCGTGAAAAGGAACAAAAAAGCAACACCGAAAGGGCCTTCCAGGCAGCGGTCTAAGAACAAAGGGCAAGGATCTAAGGACCAAGGGCCACCTAAACATTAAGGTCAGAATTTATCTTGTGGTTTTAATTCATTTGAGAATTATGTGCCATTGATTTCTGAGGCATTTTATATGCAGGATGACGATGTTGCATGGTGGAATGACTCGGGTGCTACCAAGGATGTGTGTAGAGACCGTCGATGGTTTGAAGATTACAAACCGGTGAAAGATGGGTCCATCATATTTATGGGAAACGAGTCAAAGGGCTGCCATTGTCGGTGTAGGAATCGTGGTGTTAAAGTTTAGTTTCGGAAAATTTATTACCTTAAAGCATGTATTACATGTGCCTTGTATTAGAAAGAATTTCGTATCCGGTAGTTTGCTTTCGAATGATGGATTTAAATTAGTATTTGAATGTGATAAATTTGTATTAAGTAAGCATGGATTGCTTATTGGATTTGGTTATTTATGTAATGGCATGTTCATGTTAAATTTGAATCATGATGATGTTGATCATGCTATGATTTGTAGTGATGTTAATACATCGGTTTTGTGGCATGCTAGGTTAGGTCATGTTCATTTCAAAAGAATGATGTTAATGTCTAAAAATGAGTTGATTCCATATTTTGAAATAAATAATAAAAATAAGTGTGACACTTGCATGTTGACTAAAATTGTTAGGCAACCTTTTCCTAGTGTTGAAAGATCGACTTCGGTTTTGGAACTTATTCATAGTGACCTATGTGATTTGTATGCTACACCGTCTTTGGGTAATAAAAGATATATAGTAACTTTTATAGATGATTGTACTCGTTTTTGTTATGTATTTTTGTTGAGCACTAAAGATGAGGCAATGGATATGTTTAATATCTATAAAAGTGAAGTTGAGCTTCAATTGTCTTCTAAAATTAAGAAGATATGTACCGATAGAGGTGGTGAATTTTATGATCCATCCTTTTTTAAATCATGTGGTATAATACATGAGGTAACGGCACCGTATACGCCACAACAAAATGGCATTGCGGAGAGGAAAAACCGTACTCTTAAAGAGATGGTAAATTCCATGTTATCTTACTCGGGTTTGAGTGAGGGTTTTTGGGGGGAAGCAATATTGACGGCTTGTTACTTGCTTAATAGGATTCCAAGTAAACGGAATACTATAACTCCATATGAGCTTTGGAATCAAAGAAAACCAAACCTAAATTATTTGCGAGTTTGGGGTTGTAGAGCAGTAGTAAGACTACCGGCACCTAAGATTAAAACCTTACGTGAAAGAGGCATTGATTGTATATTCATTGGATATGCTATGCATTCCAAAGCATATCGGTTCTACGTCATTGAACCGAATGATTCGGTGTCGGTTCATACCGTCATTGAGTCAAGAGACGCCATCTTTGATGAGTCTCGGTTTACATCAATGCAAAGGACAAAAGATATTACTTCTAGAAATATTGGAGTAGAGGTGACGGATAATGTGTCATCTCAAGATGAGCCTATTGTGCTTCGGAGAAGTAAAAGGGCTCGGAAAGAAAAATCATTTGGACCTGATTTCCAAATCTATTTGGTGGAAGGGACGAGAGATGAGGTGGGATTCCAATATTCATATTGCTACAATGTGGATGAGGATCCTAGGACATATAATGAGACTACGAAGTCTCAAGATGTCTCATTTTGGAAAGAAGTCATCAATGATGAGATGGATTCCATTATGGGGAATAACACGTGGATCCTCACGGATCTTGCACGTGGTTGCAAACCTCTGGGTTGCAAGTGGCTCTTCAAAAGAAAGATGAGAGTCGATGGGACAATCGACAGGTATAAAGCCCGGTTGGTCATCAAAGGGTTCAGACAAAAGGAAGGTATTGATTATTTCGATACCTATGCTCCGGTTGCTAGAATCTCCACTATTAGATTGTTGATTGCTCTAGCGGCAATTAATGATCTAGTTATGCATCAAATGGATGTCAAGACGGCGTTCTTGAATGGAGATTTGGAAGAGGAAATTTATATGAGGCAACCAGAGGGTTTTATTATGCCGGGTAATGAGCATAAGGTTTGTAAGCTTGTTAAATCCTTGTACGGACTCAAACAAGCTCCTAAGCAATGGCATCAAAAATTTGATGAAGTTATCTTGTCAAATGGTTTTAAGCTCAACCAATGTGACAAGTGTGTATATAGCAAGTTTGATAAGACCGGTAATGGTGTAATCATTTGCTTGTATGTAGACGACATGTTGATTTTTGGTACTAACCAAAATCAAGTTGACTCTGTAAAGAGTTTTTGTCGTCTAGTTTTCCCATGAAAGACGTGGGGGAGGCGGATGTAATCCTTGGGATTAAGATAATACAGAATAGCGATGGGATTTCGTTAACACAGTACAATCACATTATATTGAGAACGTGTTGAAGAAATTTCATTGTGAGAATGTTACTCAGGCAAACACTCCCATGGAAACGGGTGAGAAACTCGAGCCTAATTCCGGTGAACCGATGTCACAACTTGAGTATGCTCGGGTCATAGGCTGCTTGATGTATGCTCTGACTAGTACTAGACCGGACATTGCGTTCACGGTTGGAAAGCTTAGTAGATACACGAGTAACCCAAGTAGTCATCATTGGCGTGCGGTAAATCGTGTTCTAAGGTATCTTAAGTCCACTAAGGATTTTGGATTGACTTATGTGGGATATCCTTCGGTTTTAGAAGGGTACTCCGATGCAAGTTGGATAAACAATGTGGAGGATCACTCCTCTACTAGTGGTTGGGTGTTCTTGCTTGCAGGAGGTGTCATATCGTGGGCCTCTAAAAAGCAAACATGTATATCTGGCTCCACCATGGAGTCGGAATTTATAGCCTTGGCTGCGGCCGGAAAAGAGGCGGAATGGCTTAGGAATTTGGTATACGAAATTCCGTCATGGCCAAAACCGATGTCACCCATTTCTATCAATTGTGATAATGCTAGTACATTGGCTAAGGCATATAGTCAAGTGTATAATGCTAAGTCGCGACATCTAGGCATTAGACATAGCGTTGTACGTGAATTGATCACTCATGGGGTGATCTCAGTTGTGTTTGTGAGATCTCAATATAATTTAGCCGATCATTTGACGAAAGGATTGGCTAGGAACTTGGTGTACAAGTCGGTTATCGGGATGGGTCTTAAACCCCTATGAGTCTTTGGTTGTAGGATACCCAATTCCCCTATAATATGACGTTGGAGGCAGAATTCAATGTGGAAGGCCTACTATCATTAACTTGAGCACATGATATGTCCCGAAGGTATGTGCTATTAATCTGCATGATTAGGTTGAAGTGATATCTTCTTAATGGATCTTTGACAAAGTGCAAACGCAAGTGCACGATTAAATATTCACCTATGTGAGACATGAAGTTTGCCGCTTCAAAGAGGTTCAGGGTGGACTTCTCATATGTTTTCATGAACGGATATGGACACGAGGTTGTTAATTAGTGTCGGTTTTACTTATCGAGTTTTCAGGTTTTGTGTATGATTATCTTCACGTATTCAATATGGGTAAAGGGGTTCAATGTTTAGTCACACCCCGATACATCGAATATCTGGAATGTGTAATTATACTAAATGGTAATTCAATATTCGTGATATTGCCATAATGCATCAGTTGGTTATTTTTCGGTTTTGCTAAACCAAGGATTAAACTAAAATGGGGGAGGATTGTTGGTGATTTGAGTTAAACACATTTCATTTTATGTAGTCGGGATTTAGTTACAAAGAAGGGTGAACTCGTTTTTGCTATATGACGAGTCGGGAGTGCGGAGTGCACGCTTGTCTAAGCTTAAATTGAGCTTACGATTTGTATTAATGATCAAGTGAATGTGTTTATTTGCTTCCGTCAATATTTTTGCTCGGGTCGTACGGAATCCCAGAAAAACGGGTGTAGAACCGGGTGTGTGCTCCCTAACCATCCGTTGTATCTTTGGTTCTATCTTTACCAACTGTCTCATGTATTTATCATTTGACGTGGATTGATTCTAATGAATTAGTTTTGCCAATGGGAGACATGCACATGCACACATATTGAGTTGGTTATTTTCATGCACAAGCAAAAGTTTTTTACGTGGCATTGTTTGATCATTAATAGTATTGTACACTAGAGGAATGAGTATGAAACAGAAACTGCATCTCTTCATTTTTTGTTTCTCTCGGTTTTCTTTATAAAAGATAAAAACATTTAATCTCCATAGGTTCTTGCTCAAAATTCTAGTGTTGGAATAAGAGTGTACACTTGTAGTCTTATCCCACAAGAAAATTGTGTAACCCGGGACACTATAGGGTCGATTATTCTTGAAGGAAAGTGATTCCGTTCACGATTCTACAAAGATATCCAAGCAATTTGTAATATCTTTGTTGTAATTTGTAATAGTTTAGTGTTTGTAACTATTGTAATATTCGATATTGTTGTATCCCGGTGTCTCTACAACGAATTTTAGGGTTTTGATTTCGTGATATGAGTTGATGAAATCGTCGGAAATTTGATCAGCGGGTGTCAGAAATTTATGCATTTCTTCGTTGCTTGTTCTTGCCATTTTCTCAACTTGTTACTTGTTAGTAGTGTAGGTTGCACCGATACGGACATAGGACACGGCGCTCAATTTTTTTTTAAGACACTGGGACACAGCAAAAAAAAGACAATATGTACATCGAAATAAAGGGAATTTTAAGCTCTTTATAACGAATATTCAAATTTTGGTCACTTATAAAGTCACGAAGAAAGAGGTAATCAACTAATACATCGCTGTCGATTGTCGCAGAGGAGAACCGGTTAGGGTCGCCACCGGCATCGAAGTCAGCGTCAGCATCAGGTTCAGGTGAAAAGGGTTGTTGAAACTTGAAAGGAGGTAATAAGGGGATGGTTGGTGGCGGGTATGTTTGAAAAGAGGAGAGTTTTGTTTTTTTTATCCTGAACCGTGTCTTAAATGTGTCGGTCCGTGTCCAATACGTGTCAATTTTTTTTAAAAAAAACCCAGACACGGTTTTTGGTGTGTCCGAAACATATCCAGGCATGTCGGTGTCAGATACGGTGTCCGACACGGATACGCCACAAATAAGGCGTGTCCATGCAACCTTGTTAGTAGTTTGGTTGGTACATTGGAGACTTGGAGTGAAGTCTTACAAAAAAAAATGTTAAAATGAAATTTTTAAAAAAAATACAAATTCTTGCTCCCTTTCATCCAATCCAAGCTTTCCATTTCTTCTATGGCAAAAATTTTTACCATATAATCCTCATATCCTTTCTCTATTTACACAAAATGTCATTACTTTTTACGCAATTTAATTTCGGAATTGCTATTTCATACACGGGTTTTACTACGTTGTACACATTTTGTCATTTTTTCTTTCGTGTTTACCCTTCTCATTTAAGTAGATCCATAAAACCATTTGATTTATCAATAATATCTTTTTACTTTTTATCCACTTTCTTAATTTAATAAGTTTCTTAATTTAATAAGTAGTATATGAGAAGGTCTCACCATAAATTTATTGTAAGACCTCACAATAGTATTTTTATTTTATTTTATTTTCTATTAATATGTTTCACAATAAATTATCGCGGGATGATCTCATAAGAAAATTATTTGGAAAAAAATGTCTGGCGTCAATTTGTTTAGTCGCTATGCGCATTATTTGACCTCGTTACATTAATATGACGAATATGGCCTCGCAAATAAGATTTTATGATTGAGAAATCATACTATCAAAAATTTGAAGACCTCATTACTCTTTTCAGGATATACCAATCTCTTATATATATATATATATATATATATATAAAATCAAACACCATGTGCCATGAAATAAGTCCATTTTTTTGATACAATTTTCTTTCCCCCCAGTGTGAACACGATTGTATGTGCATTCAAAGCAATTCCAAAGTTTCCTCAAAATCTCCTCCAAAAACTTCGGCAATAGGGATCGAACCCGCGAGACCTCCGAGATCTATCCCATGTGAGCAAACCACTGATCCAAGACATCAGTTTGGGAAAAATTTGTGGAAAAAACATACAGTAGCCTTAATTGTTGTTCATCAACATAATTACTCGAAAATCCAAAAATGGTCCTCATTACTCGAAAATCGCTCCCCAACAGTCAATGGTCTTCATGTAATTGATTATCCCTTTAACCCCACCTACCCCTTCAGTTAATACTCTATCATACATTAACCTCCCCATCTCCCCGGTTTCCCTTCATCTCGGTATTCCCCTGTTGAATTCGGAAAACTCCACTCTCAATTTACGATTGCCTCTTCGTTTCTGCTTCCTCTCCATCAATTACTTCCAACATTCTATTATATATTACATCCGGTTTTTCATCATCTTCCCATTCAAACTTCAACCCTTAGTTGATTACTCTATTCTCAAGCAATATGAGTTTAATTTTTCTGATTTTATTCATATAATGGTCAATGGAATTTTAAAAAATCTAATTTTTTTTTCAATTTATTTGGTGAATTTTCAGGTAGAAGAAAGGAGAGAAGGGCAATAAAAAACAAAGCATCGTCATAATTGGTATTTTTTTGATTATTTTTCTGTGATTTTATTTTTATTTATAAAAAAATGGGGTAAAAATTCAGGTTTCTTATTGTATAAGATTGTTGAACAAATCATAGGTTAATGATGATGTTACTTGCAAATTTTTTATTTTGGTTTCAGATAGCTGTACGATAAATAATCTGAGACTATTTTCATGTTTTCTGAGGTAATTTGTATAAAGAAGATTTTAGGGATTTTCAGTTTTTCATGAATTTATGCTATTAAATGTCAAAATTTGTAGATTTATTCAAAATTAGTCTTAGATTTGCTGTTGTTTCGTCTTTTTTTAATGTCATTGTTTTACGCTTTCTGTTTTACACTTATATAAACAAATAATTAAGTTTCAGGATGTGCATTTGGGGCTTTTCTTGGGCGTTCAAGTTTGAATCAAAATAAGACTATATATGACCATTGTGATGTCTGATATTTAGGTATGCATTTTAGTTTAAAGAAGCAGACTCAATTACGTAATTTTATAATTTTCTTATACATTATAAAAAGACATACTCATAGTGAAATTGAATTCGTTTCATTGTGCAGAGTATGTGTGCAGGACTTCGTAATGTTTTATTGTTCTAACCATTCTTCCTAACTTAACAAATTTTCAATTGAGTTAACAGTGGATACGAACTTGGATGCACTTTGTGGGGATCCCATTGAGTTGTAACTGAACTTGGATGCACTACTTGGAGGTATTCACATGTACATTTATTTTTACTCACAAATCTTTATCCTTATTAGTCAAATTAGAAACTTAAACAAACTAATTTAATTTAATAATCAAATCTACGTAATTTATGTAATGTTTCATATGATGTTAAAGTCTCAATTTAAATTATTCACATGTTAATGTTCTAAATAATGTTTAAGTTTGGTTGTTGATATTTACAAGTTTGGTTATTCACCATTAATATTATACGAAATATTTTGGTTATGTTGTGGGTTTTAGGTTTAATTCAAGATATGACAACATAGACGGTAATGTTAATTTTTGATAAGGGTGTTCTTTTTTTGTTAATTTTGTGTAAGGGCGTTATTTTTTTTCCAGGTGATGATGAACGAAGATGATACAGTGAACTTTGTAGAGGTATTTTAGGTATTAAAGTCCATTAATTTTTTTATAACTATTTGAAAACTTATTTAATTAGTTTTGTGCGATATATTTTAGACGATGGTATGTATGAACTTTTATAAAATTTAATGACTTTAAAATTGTGATTATTTCTAATTTTGATTATAGTTATAATATTGTGTTATTTTCTAGTATTGTTTTCTGATTATGATTTCTAATTTTTAAGATTAGTTATGATTTCTAATTTCTGATCATGCTACTTTCCAATTGTTATGATTTCTAACTTTTATAGTTATGGTTTCTAATATTGTTATTTCTAATTACCGAGTATCACAAACTGTGCTCCATAATTATGTATAGTAACAATTTTAAAAAGAAAGGTAATACGGAGTATATATTAACATTACGAATTGTCTACGAATCATAATATATGAATAGAGTATTAAAATAAATGTATTATCTGTGGACATGACATAGGTCCAACCCGACGCGGCCACGCGCGGGTTTGGGGAGGCGAATGAATCTCCATATGAGATGATCAAATTGAAATTTAAATCGAAATTGGAGTCGCCACCGAATTTTATGGTTATTCGGAACCGTTCGAGCCCACTCTTTGTCGTAGTGGGCCGTATACAAAATACGGCCCATTTCCGATGTCAGAGTTTATTGGGCTCGTCCCTTTGCAGTTCGATACCGATGCCGACTTGATCGGTTAATCGTATATTGAATGACTCTCGTTGCCAATGGGTTCGGACATCCGGAAACCACGGTTCTGAGTAAGGGGTGAGGGTACGTGTTGGGAAGTTCACTAAGAACACCCAACCCCGCCCGCACATTAGCGGCCTCTACTAGAATATCGAATGATTTTTTAATACGCACGTTAGTAATACGATGAATGATATGCAAACATTGTTTTCCTAAACATGCGAGGAATTGAATGGATTGCTAAGTCGATTTAATGCATGAAAAATTAACGTCAAAGTTGAATTTAGCATGTGAGATTCGTTTTAGTATAATAAAACAAACGATGAAAAAGATGTGAATTTGCTACAAAATAAACAAACAAGTTAGTATCGATTTGTAAATAATAATATAGCAAATGAAATAAATATACGAGATCGAGAAAATAAATATTAATCGAAATCTGAAAAATATTGCTAAAAACGCTGTTTTGTATAAAAAAACAAAGTTAAAAAAAAAAAAGGTGCGTTGTGGCAGCCGGCCGCGCGGCTCGCCCGGGATGCCGACGAGTCGCGTGTGGGGCTGATTTCGAAAGCGGTTTTTTTTTTGAAAACTCGATGCTTTTATTAAATCGCGTACAAATATTGCATAATTTGTACTCGATCTAATATTTTCGATATTTGTTATATTCGATAATTGACTACGAAATCAATATCAAATACCCGGAATAGTGTTAGAAAAGATATAAGTTTTAGAAATCATTTCGTAGAATAATAAAATAAAACGAACGAAAAAAAGCTAAAAAAAAGATTCGGGTTTCAGGCCCGTGCGCAAGTCGCCTGGGTGTGGCGCGACTCGCGTGCGGGTCTGTCCCGGTTTTTTTATTTTTTGCTCGAAATTGCTAATTTTGATAAATCACGTACAAAATATTAATTAATTTGTATTTGATTTTATGTTTTCGATATTCGTCGTACCGGATATTCGATTATGAAATCGATATCGAGTATTCGGAAGGAATTAAAAAAAAAAATTGTAAACAGAAGTTTAAATGAAAAAAAAGATGTAACGATTTTTAACATCGTCGAGATCTTAATATAATTCTTTTTGATACAATATTCGATTATAGAAAATCGATATCATATTTTTAAGAATGTTCGATATATGAAAATAGTTTTTTAATAATATCGATATTAGAAAATAAAATAAACGACGACCGACCCATAAAAAATAAGACGGACGAGGAGGAAGAGAGAAGAAGAAGAGAAATCGGGTTTTGTTACACCCTCAACCTACATGCTTTTGTTGACTCGGATCGGGGCTCGTCGGGACGTGGCTTGGGCACAAGAGCGTCGAGTGGATGTCGGTGAGTTGGTGGTGGTTCGGTTCGGGCGTGACGAGTGAAGGGTGTCGGGTATCCGGCCGGTTTCCTTCGGGTTTGTAATATCGGTTTCTCGATGCTAAGTGTGTATGATAATGAATGATAATTGATGATATTGTGTTGATTCGAGTTGTGTTATGATATGATATTTTCTGATTTTTGAAAGTGTTGTGTGCAAGGGGCTATTTATAGGGAATTCCCGACCTTGGCTAGGAGAGTTTGAACTACCGTTTAAGATAGGAAACGTAAGAGTTCGAAAGGAATGAGGATTCCGCTTTCTTGTGAAGGAAGAAAGGGAGCCGGCTGGTAGAGGGCTGCTCGGCCGAGTGTTTGCACTCGGTCGGGTGTTTGAATCGGTTTTCGGATAGGATTCCTACTTGAGATCGAATTTGTTTAATATTTTGTGAAGCTGATTTTTCGTAGGATTAGAGTTCGAATCGGCCGTGTGAGGTGTCACGGCTGACTCACGTACCTCGGGAATATTTTTGACGGGTTTTGACTCGGTCGTTAAAAGACGGTTTTACCCCTGGTGTCGGAATCGACCCAAATTAGTTTTATTTGACTCGAAACGACCCACCGGGCCTGATTTTGAGGTTGGTTTTGTGAGATATGTACTCCATAATGAGCCCAAGCCAAATGCCAATGATTTTGAGCCCGTTTCTGAGTATTTAAAGCACGTTTGCGTCCGATCATCATCGGGTGTTTGTCGGAAACTGCTATAGACACCTGGCGGTCAAAATGTGGGTGTCTACACATCCCCCACTCTGACTGAGGCTTGGACAAGGCGAAAGTCAGAGTAGCTACCAGGCCAATCAAAGATTAAGACCTGGCAGACTTCCGGTCGGGTCGTTTAAGGTCCATTAGACCTGCGTAAAGGGCCCGCCGGCCGGAGACTAGAAATGTACCTGAATTGACGATGATACTCCGTGGGGAATCGGACTTGTCGTATAAGTCTATGCCGCTGGGGAGTTGATTGCACGGTTTTGCTTGAGTCGTCCTGTATAATGATTTATGCAAAGTTCGCATGTAACACATTTTTTAGGAGAAATGACTCGTGCTGGGGAATAAAAATTTGAAGAGGATTTTTTTTTGAAATTTTGAATTTGGAAGAATATTTGAAAATAAGGTATTTTGACTCTGAGAAGGAATAGAAATGCTCAGGATGACTTAGCTAGATCCTAGGAAAAAGGTCTGTATGCTAAATCCCTTGGAATTAGAAATCCCAAAGTGAGGAGGAGAATCTGATTTCATGCTATAAATATCCTCTCCCTGCTCACAATTTATTCATAATTCACACGATCCTCTTCTCCCTTCAAAAGAAAAAATCAAGCCTTGAGAAACTTATTTCTTCTTTTCAGAAATTCATCATGGGTATTGACCGATTAGTTGGAATGTTGCAAGATTGGTCCCGATTTTTCAGGGATGCTGATAAAGTTATTTTGAATCAGAATGGTGTCACCCAGCTATCCACAATCCGTCAGATGCAAGTGGATCGTCACTTTTTAGATGCTTGCCTGTCCTATTGGGATGATACTTATCATGTTTTTAGGTTTCCTCGGGGCGAAATCTGTCCTCTTCCTGAGGAAATAGCTGCTGTGGGAGGGTGGAACCCCATTCTTCGTCCTGCTATCCCTTTTTTAGTTCATGATCCAAGGAGGAAATTAAGAGAATTTTTAGGGCTTTCTCATATGGAGGTGTCCCGCATGCTGGAAGGAAATACAGTCTCCTTGATCGACCTGGCTGAAAAATTTATGAATCCAAATGACGTTCTGGCCAGGCCGGCATATAGCCGTAGGGCCTTTACTTTTTGCATGCTTCATGTCTACGCTTTTGAAGGCCATATGGATTGGCTATCTTGTATGGGCCATGTTAGACTTCTGGCCATAGCGGATCAAATGGAGATAGAGCATAGCCCAGCTTGGCTGATTACTGGGGAGATTATCCAAGGCTTAGATAATCGTAAGAGGGATCCATCGATCAGGCTGACCGGTAGCACCCGTCTTCTACAGGTAGGCTGATTTTTTCTCGATTTTCGCAATTTTTGATTTTTTTCAATTTCCGGTTTTTTCGGTCTTCGATCTTCTCGCGGTTTTCGCGGTTTTTGTCGATTTTCCCGTTTTTCTCGGTTTTTTCGATTTTTGCGATTTTTTTTTTACGACTTTGACTTTTCGCGATTTTGACTTTTCAGCTATGGCTTTTTGAGAGGCTATCGATCTTGGATCCTCCTCTAGATGTAAGCCGATATCGCCCGAATCAAGTGATGAAAAGAAGACGGACTGTTGACTTTTCTCGCCTTACTACCCAAAAATTCTGGGACGAACTGTTGTCCTTCCATGGAGGCCCATTGATCCGTTGGACCGTACCTTGGTGGCCCATTTACGTCTGGACCGGATTGGAATTGCGAGATAAGCCCGTTATCAACTGATCCTAACTTTTAGGCAGACGATTCATCTTTATCCCGATCGCATACTTAGGCAATATGGTTGGGCCCAAAGAATCCCGGAAATCGAGGCGGTCGTGAGTGAATCTACTCAGCTAACGGACGTGATGTGTGACATTTGGGCGCAAAGATGGTATACTCGGCATACTTGGCCCGTTTCTAAAGCTTCTCCCTCGATCTGGGTATTAGATTCTTATACGAAGTGGACCCAGGCAGATTCTGCTAAAGCCCGTGCTGCTTTGAAGACTGATGAAGCCTTTGACTTGCTGCGCCGAGAATAGGCTAAAGATAATCGAGGTTTCTTTGATGACGGCGACACCCCAGCTACAATGGTCCGACTGATGTCAGGCCAGAAAGGGAAGGCTAAGACTTTGACTAAAGGGTCCAGCACTAAAGGTACATGGGGGAAGATAAGCCCCCAGACGGACTTAGAAAGGAGACTCGGTCCAAGACTGGCAGCTAAAGACCGACTTGGTCCTCGGGATAGACTTCCCGAGCACGTACGAGCTCGGATCGAACCGGTGTAGGAGAAACCGAAGTCGAAGAAGCGGGTTCGAGTAAAGGAAGTTCCACTTGTGATTAGGGAACGTTCGCCCCCACCTCGTCGGCCTCGGGACCCGCGTGACCCGAAAGATAAGGGGAAGGGGAAAATGTACGAGTAGTCTCCTAAATTTTATTATTTAAGTATTACTACTATTTTTCGTGTGATTTTTGTTGTTTATTTTTGCGTGAGGCATTTTTTTTGAAATAATAAAAGACATATTAGTGAAAACCGTTCCTGTCTTTTCGTTATTGCAGTGGTTGTACCCTTTTGAGGGGTTGCCTACGTATCCACGATTAGTGGAATCAAACCGACCGTAGTTCAGACGTAGATTTTTGCAATTTTCGAAATACATCAAGACTATTAGTTCGAGATGTGCGACAGTAGGATCAGTAATCCTAACTCATTGACTTGCTTGATTTTTGAAAATTTTGTAAAAAAAAGATAGACTTTTAGCAAATGACATTGAGACAAGGTTAGGGGTAGTAGCGCTTCAACTGGTCCAAGTTGGTTGGGTTGACAAATTCGTTCCCATCCAAGTCTGTCAACATTACGGCTCCTCCTGATAAAACCTTCTTCACTAAATACGGTCCGGCCCAATTAGGTTTGAATTTTCCCCTTGGGTCGACTGGTAGCAAAGCCCGGACAGATTTTAGGACTAGATCGCCCTCTTTGATATTTCTGGGCCTAACCCTTTTGTTGAAAGCCCGTTTTATCCTTTTTTGATATATCTGGATATTGTTGAGAGCTCGGGATCGTCGTTCGTCCAGAAGAATCAACGAATCGTATCGGGCTTGGACCCAATCTGCTTCAGGCACCTGACTTTCGAGTAAATTCCTTAGAGATGGTACCTCAAGCTCGACCGGCTGGACTGTCTCCATCCCATATGTCAGATAGTACGGAGTTGCTCCGGTTGCGGTGCGGATTGATGTCCGGTATCCCCATAAGGCGAAGGGGATTTTATCGGGCCAATCCCGGTAATTGTCAGCCATCTTTTTAAGTATGGTGACAATTGTTTTATTTGCTGCCTCTACCGCTCCATTGGTTTGGGGACGGTAAGGCGGAGATGTATGCCTTTGAATCTTATATTTTGCCAGCAAAGTAGCGGTTTCGGCTTCGAAATGGGTCCCGTGATCACTAATGAATTCGTGCGGGATCCCGTACCGGCATATAATTTTATCTTGAATAAATTTTGCTACGTGCTTGGCGTTCAAGACACGATATGATTCGGCTTCGACCCATTTAGTGAAATAGTCAATAGCCACTAGAATAAATCAGTGACCTCCCGTCCCGGAAGGGTTCACTTTCCCGATTATATCAATTCCCCATGTTGAAAATGGCCATGGTGATGTCATAGTATATAATAGGGATGACGGCATATGCTGGACGTTGCCGAAAATCTGACAGTTGTGACAGTGCTTGACATATAACTGACAGTCGGTTTCCATGCTATTCTAATAGTACCCGAGTCTGGCGATTTTTCGAGTTAGCATATGGGCATTCATATGCGGGCCGTTCTCACCATCGTGTACCTCGGCCATGACCTCTTCGGCCTGTGTTTTGTCGATGCATAGGAGTAAAGCCCCCTGTGCCGTCTTTTTGTACAACTGTCCATCGTCCGTGCGGATGAACTGAGTGGCCCATCTTCGTAGGGCTTTCTTGGCCCGGTTTTCAGATCCCGGAGGATATTCTCCCGACGTCAAGTAGGTAAGAACAGCCTGGTACCAAGGTTCTGGGTCAGTTATTTCGATGTCTTAGATAGCGTTGATATATGCCGGCTCGGACCGTCTTTCGACGCAGATCGGCATGCTGGTTAGGTGTTCCGGGATATTCAGTAAAGATGCTAGTTTGGATAGCGCATCTGCAAACTGGTTTTCTTCCCGGGGTAGGTAAATGTACTCCACCTTTTGAAACTGCTTTTCGAGAACCCTTACTCGTGCTTGGTAAGCTACGAGATTTGCGTTCCGAGTTTTCCATTTCTGGAGTGCTTGATTAATGACTAATGAGGAGTCACCGTGGACCCGGAGGTTTGTCCTAAATCAGCGGCGGCTTGCAACTCGTGAATGCATGCTTCGTATTCGGCTGCGTTATTAGTCAGGTTGAAATCTAACTTGATGGATAACGGGGTGTGCTCCCCTTGTGGTGAGATTAGTAAAATCCCGACACCAAATCCTCGAAAGTTGGATGCTCCGTCAAAATACAGATCCCACGTTCCGTATCGGTATGGAATATATCTTCGTCAGGGAAGGCCCAAGTATCGGTATGTCCCTCTTTAGATATCGGACTATCGGCGAGGAAGTCGGCTACTACCCGACCCTTGATGGCTTTTAATGGTACGAACTTGAGGTCGAACTCAGCTAGCATTAAAGTCCATCTAGATATTCTACCGTTGAGGATGGGCTTTTCGAACAGATACTTGATTGGATCCATTCTCGATAGTACGTGCACTTCGTGGCTAAGCATGTAATGTCGGAGCTTTTTAGTGGCCCAAACTAGAGCTAGACACGTCTTTTCGAGCATCGTGTATTTGCATTCGTACTCTAGGAACTTTTTACTGATGTAGTAAATGGCTCGTTCTTCTGAGTCGACCGTTTGGGCCAACATAGCCCCCATGGCTGTCTCGGTCGTTGTCAAATATAACGACAAAGGTAAGTCGTGTTGAGGAGGCATTAATACCGGCGGAGATGACAGAATCTCATTGATCTTATCGAAAGCCGCTTGACATTTGTCGTCCCACAGTACCCGTTCTCCTATCTTCAGTTTTTTGAAAATGGGCTCACATACCATGGTTAGCTTAGAAATGAACCTGCTGATATATTGGACTTTCCCGAAAAACCCCCCTAATCTCCTTTTCGGTTTTAGGCGGCCGCATCTCGGTAATGGCCTTGATTTTGGCTGGGTCAACCTCGATGCCGCGCTGGCTGACGATATGGCCCAGTAACTTGCCCGATGTTACCCCGAAACTGCATTTTTGAGGATTTAACCTCATGTTGTACTTGCGTAGTCGGGTGAAAAACTTCCTAAGGGCCGGAATATGCCCATTTCGTTCTTTGGACTTAACGATCATATCGTCCACGTAGACCTCTACTTCCTTATGCATCATGTCATGTAGTAAGGTAGTGGCGGTCCGTTGATAAGTGGCACCGGCGTTGATAAGCCCAAATGGCATAACAGTGTAACAGTAAGTCCCCCAAGGTGTAGTGAAGGTTGTCTTACTCATGTCTTCTTTTGCCATTTTGATCTGATTGTATCCGGCATACCCGTCCATAAAGGATAGAAGGGCATGGTCGGCCGTGTTGTCCACCAGTATGTCGATGTGTGGCAACGGGAAATCATCTTTCGGGCTGGCCTTATTAAGGTCCCGAAAATCTACACAAACTCGTACCTTTCCGTCTTTCTTGGGTACTGGTACGATATTTGCAACCCAGTCTGGATATTCAGACACTTGGATAAAGCTCGCTTTGAATTGTTTGTCAACTTCTTCTTTGACTTTGAGAGACCATTCGGGCCTCATTCTTCGGAGTTTTTGCTTTACCGGCTTACACCCGTCTTTGATGGGTATACGGTGTTCGGCTATCTCCCGGTCTATTCCCGGCATGTCCTTGTAGGACCATGCGAAGACGTCTTTGAATTCATGGAGGAGATCTATGAATTGTTGTTTCTCCTCGGGATCTAAGGATAAACCTAACTTAAGCATCTGAGGCTCTAAAGGGGTTCCTACATTGATGGAATCGGTTTCTTCGATTACCGAATCTCGGGACTCCCTTTGTTCGAGTTGCTCGACTAGATGCTGAGGTAGTGGTACCTGTTCGTCAGGTTTCTCAATGTCATTGCAAATAAATTTTTGAAAATGTTTTGAAAATAAGACAAGTCGTAAGCTGAACGGTTATCGTTATTATTGATAGAGAGCTTTGAAAATAGCTCAAAGAGAGCTGCCATCTGATCGCTGGTCAGAGGCGGTATGGGGAGTGCTCTCGGGACAGATTCCGAGACTCCCTGAGGTACAGCTAAAGGAAAAGGGGTTACAGACTCGACCCTAGTACTGGACCTTCTAGACCTAGACTCAGACTCCGACTCTGACTCTGACTCGGACTCGGATTCGGATTCGGACTCGTCGCCCTGCATGTCTCCTTCACCAGTAGTGAGCTTGTAGACTCGACCCTCGCTGTCGGTCCACTTGATCGTCTTCCTTCAAGCCCTCTTTCCAGTGTCAGCACCTACTTCAGAGATCAGTTTGGTTGGATCGAACTTGCTGCTATGGAGGATCAGGTTGACTAATTCCTCCTTAGGGGTCGGGATTATCTTGCGGTCCCCGAACAAGAGCCCCAGCATGGGCTCGGCTTGGTTCGAATCCTCCTTTGATTCGGCCTGAATGAGAGCAAAGATATCATCTGGGATGAAATTGACCTCAGGATAGGTTATAGTGGGTTGATAGAGACCCGTCTGGACAGCTCCGAATACTGGAGTGACAAAGTGATCGCTCAGTCTTGGGTTGTAAGGGTCCAAGTAGGTACCCTTGAGAATATTGCAGGCCTTTTGGATGCCGGCCCGGACTACATTTTCTGGGGTTAAGGCGTACCCCAAACCGAACTTCGAATCTTCATCGCTTAAAACATCGATGATCTTGCCAGCAGGGAGACCAGGCCTCGAAGTAGCCCCCGGTAAGTAACCCAAGTTTTGCAGCATTTTGTCGATGCTGGTTGTGAAGTAGGGCCTAAAGAGATACTCTTCATCGATCATTCCCACAAAATTGAAGCCTCGTGGGTCGATTGAGCCAGCCGTGTTGCAGCTTGACAAGGCTATGGGAGTGGCTTCGAGGGTTATGACCCCGTCTTGCAAAGGTAGCTTGACCTTCCTGTGGAGAGTGGAGGACACGGCTTTGAGCGCGTGGATCCAGGGTTTTCCAAGTAGCAGATTGAACGATGAGGTGACATCGATCACTTGGAATTCGAGTTCTTTTTCGATTGGGCCGGTTATGATGGTTAGTTTGACGGCCCCAGCAACTGATTTTGGGCTTCCATCGAAAGCTTGGATAGTTTGCGTGGTAGGAAGGTAGTCAGTCTCGGTAATGCCGAGAGCTTTTGCAGTCCATAAAGGAAGGACGTTCAAAGCTGACCCGTCATCGATTAGGGTCATGGGTAGATACTTGCCTCGACAAATCACTGTGATATATAGGGTCGGGTTGTGGGTGGCCCCAAATGGTGGCAGATCGGATTCAGAGAAGGGGATAAGTGGGCCTTCTCTTTTGGACTTGCCCTTGCGGTGAGGCAAAATAGTGGCTGCCATTTCGGTGGGGGTAACCAACGAGTCTACCTTGATTTCATCGAGAGCCTTAGTAAGTGCTGCCCGATGCTCTTGAGAACTAACCAGAAGCTGCCTTATGGTAAGATCGGTTCGGACCCTCTTCAGTTGCTTGACTAGGGCCGTGTCGATGTCTGGTTCTTCAAGTATAGAGTCCGTCTTGGCGGGTTCAGTGACGGATCCCGGGGCCGAAGGTCCGGCCGTGATGACATGAGTACCGGCCAGGGCCTTGGTTTTGGCCTTTCTGATTTCTTCGGTAGTGATGGGGACAGTCTCCCCCTTAGCCAGGTAAACATCGTCCTCATCGTCATTCCATATCCCGTTGATTTGGGGAATGAAAGGGGAAATGAGATGAGTACAGTCGACTATTTCTCCAGTAGAAATGGCGTGAGTAGCAAGAGGGTTGTTTTTGTTACTGGGCTTATCGCTGGGTAATGGTATCTTCCCACTCTCGATCAGATCTTGAATGAGATGCTTTAGCTTCCAGCATTTTTCGGTGTCATGCCCGTTGCCTTGGTGATAGCGGCAATAGGCCTGAGCGTTGTAGCCTTTGGACCGCTTCTCGACAGGGACCTCTGGCATTGGGCCTATAGATTGGATCAGGCCTTTAGAAGATAGCCTTTGTAAGGCGTCGGCATAAGTAGTCCCTATGTCCGTGAATACTCGGGCCAGAGTACTCTTTTTGGTCGAGGTATCTAGTAGATTGACCTCGTCGAAGATGCTTCGGGCCGCATTTGTAGTTGCAGGCTTGCCAGAAGATGCACTGGCTCCTTGATAACCTTTTGTAGAGGCCTTAGTAAGGCTCTCTAACCTTAAATCGTCTTCGATTCTTGTACCCATCTCAGTTAAGGTGGCGAAATTGGGTATGATAGCGTACCGGAGATGGATCCGGTAAGATGGGAGGAGATTTTTCACGAAGGCCTCCACTAGTACCTTTTCGCTGGGCTTGTCGACCAGCTTGACACTTTCGGCCCTCCACCTTTGGAGGTATTTGGTAAAACCCTCCTTTGGCTCTTGGGCCATGACCTCGAGAGTACGCATGGTTGTCTGGATTTCCGCATTGTCGGCGTAGTTCCGAGCGAATTCCGTTGCTACGTCGTCCCAAGACTTGTACTTTTTGGAGTCGAGCTTATAAAACCAAGCCTTCGGGTGCTTCTCTAGCGAGGAAGCAAACAGATGCTTGAACATGTCGGACTTGACTCCTTTAGGGCCATAAACTCTTTGAAGGCCCGGATATGTAATACCGGGTCTTCGGTTCCGTCGAACATCGGGAGGCCTATCAAGTTGAGATTGGCAGGCTGTTGGTCGGTCAGGGGAGAATAGGTTCGAGCATTCTCCGTATGGATCGAGTTATGGGTTGACAAGTGGACCTGCTCTTGTAGCTTGAGGACCGCGCTGGTCAATTCGGCTAATGGGCCCTTAGTTTCGTCTTCATCACTCGGCCTATCCTGCTCTATGGCGCTAACCCGGGTAACAATGGCGATCTGGTCACCCCTAATTTGGTCGAGTTGTTCTTGGATCTTGGCCAATGCGGCGTTCAGTTGATCAATTGAGTCCTTAGTCATGGTTCGGGTGTGAGGTGGCCTGTCTGTAAGAACACCACGTAATCAGCGACTAGCCCAAATCATAGAACTAAAGTACATCCCGAGCAAGGAAAAGGGAAACTAGAGAGGGGACGACTCGGAAAAGACATCTAGACGGATGACTCGTGATAGGTGGGCCTCCTTTAGGATCCAGTTGTGTGGGCTGGGCCCTATTTGAAAGGAGGTTCACGTGAGACATTCCCCAGACTTCTAGACTCGATTGTGTAGACGGGCCGACCCTTGTAGGAGTATGTCCTACGTAGGTGGGCCTTGCCTTAGTCTAATAAGGCGGACTGGGATAGGGAGGAAACCCGTGATATAAGATCGACGGAGTTACGACGCTAGAAGACCTTGACGACTTATGACACGACCCGACACTGCTAAATACGGGAAGTCCTAAAAAGAGGAAGGTTTTGAAATTGATTTTTGAAAGCCCGAGTAAAATCGGGGAGAGGAGCCCGGCCCCTTTTTTTTCGAAAAAGAAAACGGAAAGGCGGACCGGGGAGCGGGTTTGAAAGTTCGAAAATATTTTCGAGTTTTGAAATGGGCATAATACCGGCTAAAAATAGGCTATTTTGAGTAAAATCGTGGATCCTAAATTCGGTATATGTCCCGGGTTTTGAAAATTGGATATTTTGAAAAGGAAGCAATTTTGAAAATGACAGTTTTTGAAAAAAAAAGACTTGTAAATCAGGTAGCACGTAGTCATGGAAACAGTATAACGACGCCATGTATGCTCTAATTCTAAGTCTCGGTCAGTCTGAAAGGGTCTATACCAGTGTACACAGCCTATCGAGAATCGGGGCGGACTTCCTAAGTCGAGTTGACCTTAGAACATGCTGTAAAACCCATACGAATCGGCTAATGGACGGACACCTTCGACATATCCAATTTGGACTACATCGATAGTATAGTGGGACATCGGTCACCAGTACCGGCCCGGGAAAATATGGGGTTATGCATGAACCGTAAAACTAAAACGCGTATTGTACTAGTCAAACGATTTCAATTCGAGTCACACCCTGAGGATGCTGAAGGTCAGTAACGTATCAGCTGATCCCCAGCGGAGTCGCCAAATTGTGGACATGACATAGGTCCACCCCGACGCGGCCACGCGCGGGTTTGGGGAGGCGAATGAATCTCCATATGAGATGATCAAATTGAAATTTAAATCGAAGTTGGAGTCGCCACCGAATTTTATGGTTATTCGGAACCGTTCGAGCCCACTCTATGTCGTAGTGGGCCGTATACAAAATACGGCCCATTTCCGATGTCAGAGTTTATTGGGCTCGTCCCTTTGCAGTTCGATACCGATGCCGACTTGATCGGTTAATCGTATATTGAATGACTCTCGTTGCCAATGGGTTCGGACATCCGGAAACCACGGTTCTGAGTAAGGGGTGAGGGTACGTGTTGGGAAGTTCACTAAGAACACCCAACCCCGCCCGCACATTAGCGGCCTCTACTAGGATATCGAATGATTTTTTAATACGCACGTTAGTAATACGATGAATGATATGCAAACATTGTTTTCCTAAACATGCGAGGAATTGAATGGATTGCTAAGTCGATTTAATGCATGAAAAATTAACGTCGAAGTTGAATTTAGCATGTGAGATTCGTTTTAGTATAATAAAACAAACGATGAAAAAGATGTGAATTTGCTACAAAATAAACAAACGAGTTAGTATCGATTTGTATATAATAATATAGCAAATGAAATAAATATACGAGATCGAGAAAATAAATATTAATCGAAATCTGAAAAATATTGCTAAAAACGCTGTTTTGTATAAAAAAACAAAGTTCGAAAAATAATAAAAAAAAAAGAAGGTGCGTCGTGGTAGCCGGCCGCGCGGCTCGCCCGGGATGCCGGCGAGTCGCGTGTCAGGTTGATTTCGAAAGCGTTTTTTTTTTTGAAAACTCGATGCTTTTATTAAATCGCGTACAAATATTTCATAATTTGTACTCGATCTAATATTTTCGATATTCGTTATATTCGATATGGACTCTGAAATCAATATCAAATACTCGGAATAGTGTTAGAAAAGATATAAGTTTTAGAAATCGTTTCGTAGAATAATAAAATAAAGCGAACGAAAAAAAGCTAAAAAAAAGATTCGGGTTTCAGGCCCGTGCGCGAGTCGCCTGGGTGTGGCGCGACTCGCGTGCGGGTCTGTCCCGGTTTTTTATTTTTTGCTCGAAATTTCTAATTTTGATAAATCACGTACAAAATATGAATTAATTTGTATTTGATTTTATGTTTTCGATATTCGTCGTACCCGATATTCGATTATGAAATCGATATCAAGTATTCGGAAGGAATTAAAAAAAAGTTTTGTAAAGAGAAGTTTGAATGAAAAAAAAGATGTAACGATTTTTAACATCGTCGAGATCTTAATATAATTCTTTTTGATACAATATTCGATTATAGAAAATCGATATCATATTTTTAAGAATGTTCGATATATGACAATAGTTTTTTAATAATATCGATATTAGAAAATAAAATAAACGACGACCGACCCATAAAAAATAAGACGGACGAGGAGGAAAAGAGAAGAAGAAGAGAAATCGGGTTTTGTTACACCCTCAACCTACATGCTTTTGTTTACTCGGATCGGGGCTCGTCGGGACGTGGCTTGGGCACAAGAGCGTCGAGTGGATGTCGGTGAGTTGGTGGTGGTTCGGTTCGGGCGTGACGAGTGAAGGGTGTCGGGTATCCGGCCGGTTTCCTTCGGGTTTGTAATATCGGTTTCTCGATGCTAAGTGTGTATGATAATGAATGATAATTGATGATATTGTGTTGATTCGAGTTGTGTTATGATATGATATTTTCTGATTTTTGAAAGTGTTGTGTGCAAGGGGCTATTTATAGGGAATTCCCGACCTTGGCTAGGAGAGTTTGAACTACCGTTTAAGATAGGAAACGTAAGAGTTCGAAAGGAATGAGGATTCCGCTTTCTTGTGAAGGAAGAAAGGGAGCCGGCTGGTAGAGGGCTGCTCGGCCGAGTGTTTGCACTCGGTCGGGTGTTTGAATCGGTTTTCGGATAGGATTCCTACTTGAGATCGAATTCCATCCTTAAACGGATTTGTTTAATATTTTGTGAAGTTAATTTTTCGTAGGATTAGAGTTCGAATCGGCCGTGTGAGGTGTCACGGCTGACTCACGTACCTCGGGAATATTTTTGACGGGTTTTGACTCGGTCGTTAAAAGACGGTTTTACCCCTGGTGTCGAAATCGACCCAAATTAGTTTTATTTGACTCGAAACGACCCACTGGGCCTGATTTTGAGGTTGGTTTTGTGAGATATGTACTCCATAATGAGCCCAAGCCAAATGCCAATGATTTGAGCCCGTTTCTGAGTATTTAAAGCACGTTTGCGTCCGATCATCATCGTGTGTTTGTCGGAAACTGCTATAGCCACCTGGCGGTCAAAATGTGGGTGTCTACATTATCAATCATATTTTTTTAAGTATGGTAATTATTCCATATAAGTTCATATATTAATTTGTCATGATAATTATTTGATTGACAATCTTAACATAATTGAGCTATTAACATTTTTTTTGAAGAAATTGAGTTAGTTATTAACATATGTCCATTTAATATCGAGTTTTTTCTCTTTCATTTGATTCTTTCCGTTTTTGTTTATAGTAATTATTTTAGTAAAAATTTATCGGGTTTACGATTTCGGTTGCGGGTTAAAGCGATCGATCTATAGCTACGGGTTGACGAAATTGAGGTGGATCTAGTGAACAAAGAACAACGAAAGAAAACGAATGACACACAAAGTTGTGGTGACGCGGAAACCCGATGTGGGAAAAACTGCGGGGGGAGTCGGAATCCCACCAAAGTTCTACTATGACGAGGAAAAGAACGAGAAAAGAACGAGAAAGGAGGGGTACAAGTACAAATGTCGGGATTATAATTGACTATAAGTATTTTACTATAGTGATTGCTTGGGGTTGATTATGCGTTGATGGTGACTTGAATGATCTTTTTCCTCCCTTCTCCCTTGTCTTTTATATGTGTCAGCAGCCTGGAATCTTCCCTCATTTAATGCCTGAAATCTCTGCATTTAATTCCTCCTTTATTGCCTGATATCTTGGCCTTTAATCCTTTCCCAGCCGTTACATCTTCCTCCTGAATTCTCTCCTGGACTCCTGGTCTGCAGGTGGGTTTCCCCAAATGTAGGGGTTGCCTCATTGACCATTTCTCCCTTGTTTGTGTAAGTTGAGGGTGATATAGCTAGACTATGTTTGCTGGCTTATTTGGTTGTGTGGCCATTGTTTCACTTAGTACATGCCTTGTCCGGCCCATCGTCATATATTATTCCGGATTTTGGTTGACTTGACGACTTTGATTATTTTGACTTCCGACTTTTAGTCTTCGATTTTGACTTCCATCCTTGACCTTCCGACCTTTGACTTTTGACCTTATAATATATGACGAATCATAATATATGATTAGAGTATAAAAAAAATTCTTACCAATCATATTTTCCGAATGAAACGATTTCTTATCAATCATATTTTTTAAGTGGGGGCTCTGTAGACACCCACATTTTGACCGCCAGGTGTCTATAGCAGTTTCCGACAAACACCCGATGATGATCGGACGCAAACATGCTTTAAATACTCAGAAACGGGCTCAAAATCATTGGCATTTGGCTTGGGCTCATTATGGAGTACATATCTCACAGAACCAACCTCAAAATCAGGCCCAGTGGGTCGTTTCGAGTCAAATAAGACTAATTTGGATCGATTCCGACACCAGGGGTAAAACCGTCTTTTAGCGACCGAGTCAAAACCCGGTCAAAGATTTTCCCGAGGCACGTGAGTCAGCCGTGACACCTCACACGGCTGATTCATACTCCAATCCTACGAAAAATCAGCTTCACAAAATATTAAACAAATCCGTTTAAGGATGGAATTCGATCTCACGTAGGAATCCTATCCGAAAACCGATTCAAACACCCGACCGAGTGCAAACACTCGGCCGAGAAGCACAAACCAGCCGTGTTCCCTTTCTTCTTCGACAAGCAAGCGGAATCCTCATGCCTTTCGACTTCCTACGTTTCCTATCTTAAACGGTAGTTCAAACTCTCCTAGCCAAGGTCGGGAACTCCCTATAAATAGCCCCTTGCATACAACACTTTCGATATCAGAAAATATCATATCATATCACAACACAAGACGAATCAATTACACACATCTACATTCATTATCATTCATTGATATACACTCATAAAATCTAGCATCGAGAAACCGATATTACAAACCCGAAGGAAACCGGCCCGATACCCGACACCCTTCACTCGTCACGCCCGAAACAAACCACCACCAACTCACCGACATCCACTCGATGCTCTTGTGCCCAAGCCACGTTCCGACGAGCCCCGATCCGAGTAAACAAAAGCATGTAGGTTGAGGGTGTAACAAAACCCGACATCTCTCTTTTCTCTCTTCTCCCTCTCGTTTTTTTTCTTTTTTCGTCGTCCGTTTTTTCCTTTTACGGGTCTTCGGTCGTCCTTTTTATTTACGGGTCGTTCATCGTTTTTTATTAATATCGATATTACTAAAACTATTTTTATATAAACAAACATTCTTAGAAATATGATATCAACTCTATAGTTGAATATCGTATTAAAAGAATTAAATTAAATCTCGTCGATGCTAAAAAAATCGTTACTTTACAAAATACAACAATTTTAACACGGAGAGAATTAACATTTTTTTCGTTCAAATTCCTTTTTTTTTTACAAAACTTTTTCTAAAATTCATTCCGAATATTCAATATCGATTTCATAATCGAATATCGGATACGACGAATATTGAAAACATAAATCGAGTATAAATTAATTCATATTTGTACGCGATTTATCAAAATTAACAATTTTCGAACAACGGCGGAACCGGGACAGACCCGCACGCGAGGGGCGCGACTCGCGCACGAGCCTGAAACCCGACCCCTTTTTTAGCTCTTTTCGTTCGTTTTTTTTTTATTATTCTACGAAACGATTTCTCAAAATTGATATCTTTTCTAAAAACTATTCCGAGTATTTGATATCGATTACATAATCGAACGTCGACTATAACGAATATCGAAAATAATAAATCGAGTGAAAATTATGCAATATTTGTACGCGATTTAATAAAAGAATCAAATTTTCAAAAAATCGATTTCGAAACAGGTCGGGACGCGAGTCGCGCACGTCCCGGGCGAGCCGCGCGGCCGACTGAAACGCGGTTCGTCTTTCACGTTTTTTATTATTTTTCGAACTTCGCTTTTTATACAAAACAGCGACTTTTTAGCAATATTTTCAGATTTCGACTAATATTTTCCCGATCTCGCATATTCATCATATTTGCTATATTTTTTATTCACAATTCGATACTAACTCGTTTGTTCATCTTTTGTAGCAAATTCATCTTTTTTTCATCGTTTGTTTTATTATACTAAAACGAATCTCACATGCTAAATTCAACTTTGACATTAATTTTTCATGCATTAAACCGACTTAGCAACCCATTCAATTCCTCGCATGTTTAGGAAATCAATGTTTGCATATCATTTCATCGTATTACTAACGCGCGTATTAAAAAATCATTCGATATCCTAGTAGAGGCCGCTAATGTGCGGGCGGGGTTGGGTGTTCTTAGTGAACTTCCCAACACGTACCTTCACCCCTTACTCAGAACCGTGGTTTCCGGATGTCCGAAATCATTGGCAACGAGAGTCATTCAATATACGATTAACCGATCAAGTCGGCATCGGTATCGAACTGCAAAGGGTCGAGCCCAATAAACTCTGACATCGGAAATGGGCCGTATTTTGTATACGGCCCACTACGACATAGAGTGGGCTCAAACGGTCCCGAATAACCATAAAATTCGGTGGCGACTCCAACTTCGATTTAAATTTCAATTTGATCATCTCATATGGAGATTCATTCGCCTCCCCAAACCCGCGCGTGGCCGCGTCGGGGTGGACCTATGTCATGTCCACAATTTGGCGACTCCGCTGGGGATTAGCTGATACGTTACTGACCTTCAGCATCCTCAGGGTGAGACTCGAATAGAAATCGTTTGACTAGTACAATACGCGTTTTAGTTTTACGGTTCATGCATAACCCCATATTTTCCCGGGCCGGTACTGGTGACCGACGTCCCACTACTATCGATGTAGTCCAAATTGGATATGTCGAAGGTGTCCATTAGCCGATTCGTATGGGTTTTACGGCATGTTCTAAGCTCAACTCGACTTATGAAGTCCGCCCCGATTCTCGATAGGCTGTGTACACTGGTATAGACCCTTTCAGACTGACCGAGACTTAGAATTAGAGCATAGATGGCGTCGTTATACTGTTTCCATGACTACGTGCTACCTGATTTACAAGTCTTTTTTCAAAAACCGTCATTTTCAAAATTGCATCCTTTTCAAAATATCCAATTTTCAAAACCCGGGACATATACCGAATTTAGGATCCACGATTTTACTCAAAATAGCCTATTTTTAGCCGGTATTATGCCCATTTCAAAACTCGAAAATATTTTTGAACTTTCAAACCCGCTCCCCGGTCCGCCTTTCCGTTTTCTTTTTCGAAAAAAAAAGGGGCCGGGCTCCTCTCCCTGATTTTACTCGGGCTTTCAAAAATCAATTTCAAAACCTTCCTCTTTTTAGGACTTCCCGTATTTAGCAGTGTCTGGTCGTGTCATAAATCTTCAAGGTCTTCTAGCGTCGAAACTCCGTCGATCTTATATCACGGATTTCCTCCCTATCCCAGTCCGCCTTATTAGACTAAGGCAAGGCCCACCTACGTAGGACATACTCCTACAAGGGTCGGCCCGTCTAAACAATCGAGTCTAGAAGTCTGGGGAATGTCTCACGTGGACCTCCTTTCGAACAAGGCCCAGCCCACACGGATGGATCCTAAAAGAGGCCCACCTTTCACAAGTCACCCGTCTAAGTGTCTTTTCCGAGTCAACCTTTTACAAGGCATAGCCCTATAACAAAAGGTTTGTGACCTTTACGTCTAAGGGTCACTCGTCCGACACTCGAGTCTTAAACCAAATTTTCGATCCCACTTGGGGGCTACCCTTCATTAGAGCGGTCAATCACGGTTGCTCTAAGGGTCATGTCTTACACGTGTCTCACGTACCCCACTTTCGAGCCACTTAGATGCCACACCATCTGAGTCCTATCTGAGTCCTTAGCCTCACTTGGGGGCTATTCTCCGACAGAGCGATTAATCACGGTCACTCCGAGGATCATACCCTACACATTTGTCTTAGGAGAGTCTAACCCGAGTCAAACATGGTCGCCCCATTTTCGGACTCACCCTCGTGCAGCTTGAGTCTCATCGTCAAGTCCAAGCCAGTGGTCGTTACCTTGTCCAGGTTAACGTTCGAGTATCCCGATCCAAGAATCCTAGTCATTCCAGTCACCCTGGGTCGCGTCTAGTTTGACTCCCTCTCTTGCATTTGCGCAAAACCGAGTTTAGGCGAGTCGTGACACCTGTCGAAGACCTTACCAAAAAAAACAACCAACCAAGCATCCAAGTCCGGATCTGATTCGAGTCTAAGTCTGAGTCCGAGTCTAGGATACCCTACATCCTCATTTCCAAATCAGAGTCAGAGTCTTTTGCATTCTGTCCTCTTTTTCAAAATTCAATAAAATCAGCTTTTCTATTGCTCATATATACTTTCCTTATGTATTTCCGAGAACATGATGAACACCGTCATACACTGTGAGCACATGCACGTGACTATAGGCACATCTATAATGACTGCAGGAAATCGAGACCCGTGTTTTCCTTTACCTGTTCCATGTCTGACATAGAAAGCCACAAAACTACACTTAGCAGGAGCGGTATCGAATCCAATGACGAATCTAGGTAGTCTCCTAGTTTGGGTTCAAGATGGGAGGCAAGCCCATTTCCCACAATAAACACCCCTCCGACAAGATCAACCATACCTACCCACGGTGTTAGTCTGACCAACAGAAAAAAGACAAAAAAAAACTGGACAAAAAAAAGAAATCGAAAGTCCATGAAAAAGAAAAAAAAGCAAAAGGCCAAAACAAAAAAAAAGCAGACCATCATAAAAAAAAAAGCATCCACGACCAGAACGGTCAACACAAATGAAGATCCCATGACCGGGGCTAAGAGGTCAACCAACAAAAAATATTCAAATGCCCATGACCGTGGTCAACGGTCCACTCAAGATCAATACTCATACCATCCAATAAGGGAGAAACAATCAAGCTGGTCAACTAACACCACATTTAGCCTTCCCACATTACAACCCTCAAGACCTTCCCGAGACCCAGGCTAAAGACAGCCGGAATTTTGAGGATTCAAGCTCCATAGGATACCCCTAACCATTAGGGCCAGACATGGAAACCAGATCCCGCATCATCAAAAATATCCCGATCAAAGTTCGAGCCATTTTAGTCAGCTTCCCCTTTACATAACAAAATTCACAATCACCATATGCAAACCCGAGATCAAAACTCGTCAAAGACCCGAGAGCAAAACTCGTCAAATCCCTTACCTAATCATACACAATCCCGAGAGCAAAACTCGTCAAATCCCCGAGAGCAAAACTCGTTAAAATCCCCGAGAGCAAAACTCGTTAAAATCCCCGAGAGCAAAACTCGTTAAAATCCCATCCCAATTCTTCTCATTCAAACCAGTTACCAACCCCAAACACGGGAACTCAACTTGCGATCGGCATAGAACATGCCCAAATAGTTCACACCACCTCTGGGGGCTACCCCGGAGAACGCTCACAGTCACAGGATAAATATCCTAACCATTCTAGCCCTTTGATCAAGACATCACTAGGAATGCACCTAGCCTACACCATTGCTATGGCTAGTTACACTCAAAGTCCTATTAGACTAGGCACCATAATATATCTTTCAACACTGAACTACGGCATGGTTTGATTTCACTATACGTGAATACGTAGGCAGCCTTTCAACAGAGGCACAACCACCCACATTGACACACATTCAAAAAGCGCCATCATTTCGGTCACGACACTGTCATGTTCTCAGTAGCTAGCTTTGTCGTCCTGGGGGCTTCTCTTTGGCAGAAAACCTCCATCCACTCACAAAATCCATATAAATTCAAAAAATCTAGCCTCCTTTCTGTAGTGTGTCATAGTACTCGGCTCAGTCAAAGACAAGAATCTGTCAGGACTCGAGGCAATACCCACTTTGGAAATGTACCCTAAAATCAAAAATTTAGGAGAGCACTAGACTACAACAGTCTCATTACAGACTACTACTGCAACCCCGTATAGCATATCTATCCCACTTCGATGTTCGACCATGTTGCCACTCGTCTAGGCTACGGAATAGCGCAACTTAAGAGTCTTGTTAGGTGACCCACCCCCCTACCGAGTCACGGTCCAACCCCTCGAGAGTCCAGTCGTGTCTGTCAACTCGCCCGCTCACGCCCAGCGTCGAGTCTGTCGATAGGTCTCTCTCTTCAAATTCTCATTTTAAAATTTGCAAAACTTAGCCATTTGAGAAAACCCTTTTCGACAAGGTCAAATTTCGGTCTATTTAAATTGCAAATTTCTTTTCTACCCATTTCAGTTTTGAAAACCTATTTCCTAGCACGTGAGCTGCTTTCAGGACTTCGATTTTAAAACTAAGCAGAAATTATTTTTTATTGCCCAGCGCGAGTCATATTTGTTTCACCTACGTGTTGCATGCAAAATTTTATGTAACTTATACAGGTACAATTCAAGACCGCGCAATTCACATAACTCCCCAGCGGCATAGACTTATACGACAAGTCCGATTCCCCACGGAGTTATCATCATCAACTCAGGTACATTTCTAGTCTCCGGCCGGCGGGCCCTTTACGCAGGTCTAATGGACCTTAAACGACCCGACCGGAAGTCTGCCAGGTCTTAATCTTTGATTGGCCTAGTAGCTACTCTGACTTTAGCCTTGTCCAAGCCTCAGTCAGAGTGGGGGCTCTGTAGACACCCACATTTTGACCGCCAGGTGTCTATAGCAGTTTCCAACAAACACCCGATGATGATCGGACGCAAACATGCTTTAAATACTCAGAAACGGGCTCAAAATCATTGGCATTTGGCTTGGGCTCATTATGGAGTACATATCTCACAGAACCAACCTCAAAATCAGGCCCAGTGGGTCGTTTCGAGTCAAATAAGACTAATTTGGATCGATTCCGACACAAAGGGTAAAACCGTCTTTTAGCGACCGAGTCAAAACCCGGTCAAAGATTTTCCCGAGGCACGTGAGTCAGCCGTGACACCTCACACGGATGATTCATACTCCAATCCTACGAAAAATCAGCTTCACAAAATATTAAACAAATCCATTTAAGGATGGAATTCGATCTCAAGTAGGAATCCTATCCGAAAACCGATTCAAACACCTGACCGAGTGCAAACACTCGGCCGAGCAGCACAAACCAGGCCGTGTTCCCTTGCTTCTTCGACAAGCAAGCGGAATCCTCATGCCTTTCGACTTCCTACGTTTCCTATCTTAAACGGTAGTTCAAACTCTCCTAGCCAAGGTCGGGAACTCCCTATAAATAGCCCCTTGCATACAACACTTTCGATATCAGAAAATATCATATCATATCACAACACAAGACGAATCAATTACACACATCTACATTCATTATCAATCATTGATATACACTCATAAAATCTAGCATCGAGAAACCGATATTACAAACCCGAAGGAAACCGGCCCGATACCCGACACCCTTCACTCGTCACGCCCGAACCAAACCACCACCAACTCACCGACATCCACTCGACGCTCTTGTGCCCAAGCCACGTTCTGACGAGCCCCGATCCGAGTAAACAAAAGCATGTAGGTTGAGGGTGTAACAAAACCTGGCTTCTCTCTTTTCTCTCTTCTCCCTCTCGTTTTTTTTCTTTTTTCGTCGTCCGTTTTTTCCTTTTACGGGTCTTCGGTCGTCCTTTTTATTTACGGGTCGTTCGTCGTTTTTTATTAATATCGATATTACTAAAACTATTTTTATATAAACAAACATTCTTAGAAATATGATATCAACTCTATAGTTGAATATCGTATTAAAAGAATTAAATTAAATCTCGTCGATGCTAAAAAAATCGTTACTTTACAAAATACAACGACTTTAACGCGGAGAGAATTAACATTTTTTTCGTTCAAATTCCTTTTTTTTACAAAACTTTTTCTAAAATTCATTCCGAATATTCAATATCGATTTCATAATCGAATATCGGATACGACGAATATTGAAAACATAAATCGAGTATAAATTAATTCATATTTGTACGCGATTTATCAAAATTAACAATTTTCGAACAACGGCGGAACCGGGACAAACCCGCACGCGAGTCGCGCCCCTCCTAGGCGACTCGCGCACGAGCCTGAAACCCGACCCCTTTTTTAGCTCTTTTTCTTCGTTTTTTTATTATTATTCTACGAAACGATTTCTCAAAATTGATATCTTTTCTAAAAACTATTCCGAGTATTTGATATCGATTACATAATCGAACGTCGACTATAACGAATATCGAAAATATTAAATCGAGTGCAAATTATGCAATATTTGTACGCGATTTAATAAAAGCATCGAATTTTCAAAAAATCGATTTCGAAACAGGTCGGGACGCGAGTCGCGCACGTCCCGGGTGAGCCGCGCGGCCTACTGAAACGCGGTTCGTCTTTCACGTTTTTTATTATTTTTCGAACTTCGTTTTTTATACAAAACAGCGTCTTTTTAGCAATATTTTCAGATTTCGACTAATATTTTCCCGATCTCGCATATTCATCATATTTGCTATATTTTTTATTCACAATTCGATACTAACTCGTTTGTTCATCTTTTGTAGCAAATTCATCTTTTTTTCATCGTTTGTTTTATTATACTAAAACGAATCTCACATGCTAAATTCAACTTTGACGTTAATTTTTCATGCATTAAACCGACTTAGCAACCCATTCAATTCCTCGCATGTTTAGGAAAACAATGTTTGCATATCATTTCATCGTATTACTAACGCGCGTATTAAAAAATCATTCGATATCCTAGTAGAGACCGCTAATGTGCGGGCGGGGTTGGGTGTTCTTAGTGAACTTCCCAACACGTACCTTCACCCCTTACTCAGAACCGTGGTTTCCGGATGTCCGAAATCATTGGCAACGAGAGTCATTCAATATACGATTAACCGATCAAGTCGGCATCGGTATCGAACTGCAAAGGATCGAGCCCAATAAACTCTGACATCGGAAATGGGCCGTATTTTGTATACGGCCCACTACGACATAGAGTGGGCTCGAACGGTTCCGAATAACCATAAAATTCGGTGGCGACTCCAACTTCGATATAAATTTCAATTTGATCATCTCATATGGAGATTCATTCGCCTCCCCAAACCCGCGCGTGGCCGCGTCGGGGTGGACCTATGTCATGTCCACAGTAATTATTCCATATAAGTTAATATTTTAATTTGTCATGATAATTATTTGATTGAAAATCTTACCATAATTGTCTTATTACCATATGACCATTTAATATCGAGTTTTTTCTGTTTCATTTGATTCTTTCCGTTTTTTGTTTATAGCAACGTTAGTCGATAGTGGAATTTGTGCATAATTGTGTTTTTTAAGAATTGGGAACAATTTTTATCTTTGTTTTACTACATTGTACTCCGTATGAATTTACAAACAATGATTTTGTTAGTTCAACTTTTTTTCTAATTTTTATTTTTATTTTAACATTTCTTTTAATTACATAATTATGTGCATTACTTCATTTTAACCTGATTTATTATGATTAATTAATTAACTATTAGTAATCGTTCCTTACCAAATTGTATTTTATTATAAGTAATTAACTTAGGAAATTGTTTAATTTATTTCTTAAATAAGTGGTGGTAAATTAGGTGCATTAAAAAAATGAATTGATTTCTAAAAAAAATAAGGCTCTTAAATGCATTTGCAGTCCCCAAATGTATAATTTGCATTGATTAGGTATGCATAATTTGTAGTCTCAAATGCAATTAAAACGACTCTTCATTATCTACTCCTCCAATTATCTATACTTCGTGGAACCGAAAAAAATTTAAATTCTCTATAATTTATATCTCATTGGGAGTTGAGGCTTTAGTATGTCAAATATGATTTAATGAAGGCATAAACATATTACAGAGTACTCCGTAACTCATATAGAGAAGATTTTGTTATAATTAATACGAGTAACAAACATGCACTGGTAAAAATGTTGCTCAACTCCCATTGTTGCATCTCTTTCTTTTTCCAATATTACTTAACACGGTCATATTTCATCTTTCCTTTCAAATAATTTCTCTTTCTCCCATGATTTTTTGTTTCACGTAATTTTATTGAGACACGTTTTTTCCTATTAACCAGAGAAAGGGAAAAACATTTCACATATCATCAATTATTCAGTTGGTAAGTGTTATTTTACTGATTTTTGTCCCAAAATTCTACTCTTAATGTAGATGATTTTATTATCTGGTTTGATTTTATTTGACTGTTTTGTCTTTAATTAGCTGAGTAGTTGACTTTCAACTTAGTTAATGCATATTGATCATATTTCTCGAAATTTTGTTACTGTGCATCGATGTTTCTATTTGTAGGTACGGACTCAAGAAAGAAGGGACAAAATGAGTCGAAACGGGTCAAACAAAAACCAAAAGATTCATTTTAACTATTTCACTATAATCAAACGATATTCAATACAAGTCTTTGAGTTATACGAGTACCATATATACGTTTAATAAAACTCAATTTTAGTCTTGAGTGTTAGTCCCACATAATGGTTATCGTTTTGATAAATTATACATTTGTCGTAAGGAAGTTACTTATATAATCTGTATAAATATAATAATTTATAAACAATGATGTGAGTTTCATGGGTTTGCAGTAGGTGCATAAAAAAAATAAAATTGATTTTTTTTTAAAAAAAGGCTCTTAATTAAATTAATTTGCAGTCACATTTGTTATTATTTCACATTTATTGTGAGTCACATTTGGGATTCTTTGAGAAACTTTAATAATCTACATTTTAATTACTAAACTTATATTCTCATTGCAATTTTAATTCTTTCATATCTCTTCTTAAGTAACTCTCAATTTGTATAATGTAGATTCTTCGTTCATTTTTTAAGAAATATTTAGCCATCATTACAATTTTAATCACTTCATCTATATTCTTAAATAATTCTCAATTTGTTGTAATGCATAGATTATTCATTTATTTTTACGTGTATTTTAATCATATTAAAATTATTATTTCGGATATATATTATCTGTACAGTTTATTATCTGTACAATATCTCCTTTAGTATATGTATAACTATATATTCATCAATGGACAATTGACTAATTATACAAATATTTCAACGTACTTTTAATACACGGGTAACAAGACAGTAAGTTTGCACAACTCCCATTACCAATTAATTGTGCCTCTTTCTTCTTCCTCCCATATTCCTTGAGACACTCCCAATTTTAATACTTCCAAACAAATCATGTCCAACTTAATTTTTTCAACTCTCTCATATCTTTCTCATTTCTCAATTTTGCCTTCTCTATAATATTTGAGTTGATGAATTGCATATACTAATGTATAGAATAAATTATGTTGTATTTTGAGTATATATTAGAAAGATATTAAGAACTAAAAAATGATATTAATAGCTAAGATGATATTCACATGAATTATGTTTTTATTGTATCCCATGCTAATTTGTTGAATAAGTTGAACTGATATACGATCTTTAATAACGTTATTTAAAGACGTCTAAGATAATGTGGGTTCTTGTTATTTGACGGTCTTTAATAACGCTATTTATTATGTCTTACACTAATTTTGATTATTTTTTTTGAAAACATATCTCAAAAACCAAGGAGACAATTCATAACTCATGAGCTCACCTTATTTTATACCTCAAGTAATAGTTGTTTTTCACCCATTTAATTAGTAGTTTAATCACCCAATAATGTTTTTTACAATATAATATCATATATTAAGGTAAAGAAAACTTCAACTATTAAGTTAAATCAACGCCTCATACGGGCTAAAAAAACCAAATTACACTTTTTAACTATAGATAGTCACCAAACATTATAAATCATGTTTTATATTCACCGAACATTATAAACCGCTTACAAGTTTCGCCTTTAGTTTGTAATACGAAGTATAAGACTACAGTGTAATACACGTGATAAATTACGGGAGTCTATTGATCTTACTTTTTAAATTTGATGTATTGTAAGATTTATTATCAATATTGAATGCGTATATTGAAGCTATATATATTACACATTCCGATGAAGTCTATATGGTTGTGTACGTTCAGTAATATGACAGAGAGTTTGACTGTTTTTTTAGGAAGAAACATGGGGTTATATTAAGTCAATTTCCGCCAATGCAAGAATTGCATCCAGAAACGAAGAAACATACAAAAACTCGTCCCCACTTCTCGGGCACAACCGAGCGACATGATGAGCCACACAATTGCTATCTCGCTTAACATGTGACCAAGAACAGTCAATAAAAGAAGAATGTAAATCCAATATGTCCGCAATATGAAGACCCAGTTGGTCCCGAGTAATGCTCCTGCTCCTGACCGTGTCTACGATCGTCTTTGTGTCGCTCTCCACTATAACTCGAGGAAATTTGAACCGTTTGGCTAATTCCGCTCCCATCTCCATTGCCTTTGCCTCCGCTATCTTGGGCTCCCACCACGTCTGACTCCAACGGCAACCCACCAGCACCACACGCTCCACCGAGTCCCGCCCAACCACTCCTAGGCCCACCTCCCCGTTACCATAGACCGCCGCATCGTTATTTTAATAAAATCGTCCATGGGCGGATTCCACGAGCTCGAACTCGAACAACTCCCACTTCCTAGCTGTGCTCGCGCTTCTCTCCGATAACGGGCATGTTCTTCCACCATTTCTAGCATCTCGAACATATAAACATTCGTGGGTGGTGGAGATTCCTCAAAAGTCCGAAGGTTGCGTCCATACCAAACTCCCCATAGCATTGCCAAGAATCTGTTTCGAGCCTCCGAGCTCACTCGTGCTAGCATCCACAAGAAGCGACGTGTGAAAGAGGTCGAGGGCGCAACAGCAAGGAGCTCTGTGAACTCGCTTGCAGACCAGACATCCATTGCCCACCCACAGTGAAAAATAGCATGCATAACCGACTCGGCCTCCAGACCACATAAACCACACCTCGGGTCTGGAACACAATGTCGAGAGACAAGGTTGGCGCGAACCCCAATATTGTTTGTACATGCACGCCAAAGGAAATGGGCAATCTTCGGTATCGTATTCAGCCCCAAAATAATCTTCCAAACTTGTTCTGTATCAGCAGCCTCCACACTAGGAATAACAGGGGCAAGATTCCGCATACCGAGCCAATACGCTGACCTTACAGTGAAGTCACCGTTCTTACTTGGCCACCAGAATCTCTGATCAGCAGGCAATCTCCGACTCAAAGGAATGCTAAGAATAGCCTGTGCTTCTGCTGGGATAAAAGTCTCATGCACCAAATCTGCCCTCCAAGAGGCCGTGGATGGGTTAATAAAATCAGCAACTTTCAGAGACGGATCAGCCTCAATATTCACGCTAGGCACCCGGTTCCTGCCATTTAACACGATCCAATCATCGTCCCAAACACGATTCAACCCGTTCCCGATACGCCACCTGAGACCATCCAGAAGCAACGACTTAGCATTCCAAATACTTCTCAACACAAAGCTAGGGTTGTATCCTCGTCTCGACTCCAAAATCGTACCTCTCTTAAAGTACCGAGCGCGGAATACCTGACAAACCAAAGTCTCGGGTCGAGTCAAGAAACACCAAGCCTGTTTAGCTAACAGAGCTTGGTTGAAAATTCGCAAATCTCGAAAACCCATTCCACCCATGCACTTTGGTTGACACATTTTCTCTCAGCTCCACCAGTGGATTTTACGTTTGTCATCGGTCGAACCCCACCAGAACTTAGCCACGATACCATGAATCTCCGTCAGCAAACCCTCCGAAATTGCAAATTAAACAAACTCATCATATAGGATGGGATAGCTTGAGCGATAGCCTTAATGACAATCTCTTTACCCGGCTGAGACAGCAATTTCTCCTTCCATCCCTGTAATTTCTTCCAAATACGGTCCTTCAAACCTCGGAAAATAACTTTCTTCGACTTCCCGAAAATCGTAGGTAGGCCCAAATACTTCTAGTATTTTTCCACCTCACGAACCTCAAACAACAATTTAATCAAATCCCGGTTCGGACCTGTAACTTTCTTACTAAAGACAACCTCCGATTTGGAGTAATTAATTTTCTGCCCCGAAGCTCTCTCAAACTGGCTATCAATATTAGCTAACGTAGGGCATTCCTGTAGCGTTGCCCGTGAAAAAAGAATACAGTCGTCGGCGAAAAACAGGTGGGACACACGGGGTGCACCCCTGCAAATCTGTGCTCCATGGATTTTTTTGTCTCTTGCTGCTCGAAGAATCATGTGGGAAAACACATAGGCACAGAGTAAAAATAGTTACGGCGAAATCGGGTCCCCTTGCCTCAAGCCTCTACTCGGCCGAACCAACCCCAAGTCTCTCCCGTTCACGCGAAACGTGTGAGTGACCGAGGTTACACAAGCCATCACAAGTTCTATCCAACTCGACTTAAACCCCAACCTCGTCATAACTGCCTCGAGGAAGCTCCACTCAACTCGGTCATAAGCCTTACTCATATCTAGTTTAAGAGAAACCGACCCCATTTTACCTTCCCCCCCACGCTTCATATAATGGAAAGTATCAAAAGCTATCAGCGCATTATCGGTGATTAACCGTCACAGGGTGAAAGCGCTTTGGTTCTCCGAGATAATACCATCGAGAAATGGTTTAAGTCGATTAGCCAAAGTCTTAGAGATAACTTTATATAAGACATTACAAAGGTTGATCGGCGTAAATTTAGATAACTTGCGAGGTGAATTACACTTAGGTATAAGGACCACAACAGTATCATTAACCTTTTCAAGAGTCGCACGACCTTCCCATCATTCTTTGGCAAAATAAAAGACGTCATTTCCAACCACATCCCAATACTTTTGAAAGAATAAAGCACTCATACCGTCCGGACCTGGCGCCTTATTTGGGTGCATTTGAAAAAGAGCGGCTCGTACCTCCTCCATAGTGAGTTGTCGATCTAGCTCCATGTTCATCTCCGATGACACAGTAGTTGTAAGGCTGCTTAGAGCATACTCCATGTCAAAGGGGCTCCTGGAAGTAAACATGCCCTAGAAATACGAGCTAATAACTCATTCTATATCAACCTCCTTCGTATGTCATGAGCCCGCCTCATCCTCAACCCCCACAATAGTATTCGGTTTCCCTCGTTGTTTGACGGACATTATTTTTCACTATTCTTACATAACGAAGATGCCAACTAACTACAACTAATGATAATCGATCAAGATCAAATAGTTGGTGAGGAAGGCCATCGTTCCTCAACTAATAGATTTTTCTTATTTGGATTTAAAGATTAATTTAGGGATTACGGTTGGGTGTATACGGGTCGGGTTTATACGGGCCGGGTTTATACGAATTTTTACATTTATCATAAGGGTCGGGTTTAGACGGGTTTCTGCTTTTAGTATAACAATATTCCTCGGTGGACAATTGACTACTTATCAAGATATTTCAACCTACTCTATATTGTTCATACTTTTGTCCACCTATTAATACATAAACTAACTTTCAGACTCTGAATGAATAATCTAAAATAATTCTTTACTTCATTTCTTCTTCAATATCAATACAAGTGGGCAACCCGTGAAATTTTTTCATGAGTATTACACTAGTGAGTACATAGTGTAGGGATTTACAGGGTGATACAACCAAGCAAGACATCAACTACTATTAAAATGAAGAATACACCAATAACGGTTGTTGTAATATTAGGAGTTAGGACTGGATGAAATTAGTTGAGTTGTTTTGTCCAATCAAACGGTCCCCATTCCTTGGAAAACTCATGAACTGCTTGCTTTTGAGCCTCCATTGACTTGTACCTCCTCCAACGATACATATCCCCATCTTGTAATTGAAGCATGCCCCTAGTAACATTCAAACCAAAACTACTCTTGAACTGTGATTCATCATCGATCACATGGAAAAATACCTTGCTCAATCCAAACTCAACATGGACGTAAGGGAAGTTCTTGGGAATCGAGCCACGCAGCCCCTTCTAGCTCGTGTCGAATAATTTTTTTTGCATTATGCTAGCTCCATTCTGATTCTGCCTCGTCAATTGCCTGGAAAAATATAAATACAGCCACACAATTGAGAACTATTGACAGCCGAAATTTGGCCTTCAATCAAGAGCACAGATATCAGACAGAAGAAGCAACATGAAAATATCCTCAAGAAAAGGGCTTCAGCAAAATTATGAGAGCAAGTTACTTCGTTCGCTCCAATCATTTGTTTACCTTTGATTAAAATACTTCTCACAAATAATAATACTCCATTCGTTCCAAACATTTGTATCCATTTGCTTTATGCACGTATGTCGATACTCGTTTTCTTTTGTCTATATGTTTAGTTACGTATTACTAAAAGTTATAAAAATTTGATATTCATAACGTATTCGATTAGACGATTTAAACAAGATCCCACATGAATATATTTTATCTTATATATTAGAAGTTATATAAAAAATTCATCCGACTTATAAATAGTGTCAAAAAAGCAAATGTATACAATTCGTTGGAACGGAGGGAGTACAAAATATAAAAGGTAAACAAATGACTGAAACGGAAGAGTATCACCATGAGACTCACTCAAAGGCTTATATGATTAAATAACAAAGCAAGTATCATTGTTTTCAGATTTGTAATCATGACTAGCGTATTCATCAATTGTAAATCATTGCTAACCGATCTCGGACGAACAATGGACATACATAAAAGTTGACTTAACTTGAACTTAAATATGCTAGTCATGATTACAAACTTCTCGATAATAGACTGTAAAATTAAACGTTTAATAAATCCAAGTTTTTTTGGGTTATTTCCTTCTCGACCCAATACAATGTTACGAGATTGTCCTACGAGCTTGCTGAGAACTATCACCAACGGAAAAGGTGACATAAGAAATTAAAACAAACAGTGACCTGCAATGTTACTATACAACAATGGCCAGGAGCGATTGTTGTGAACTATGGTCGGATAAGGTATGCAAAGTTCGCTATTGCAACAACTAGATGTTAAGGTCTATGAGGGTTCTAATAAAAAAGGCATCGTTCATGCTGGGTAACTGATACAGGCTCAACCAATGCTACAGGCTCAACTAATGTTGATGGAACAAGCCCAACCAATGCTAATGCTATTTTTGGTACTGCTGGTATTATTGAAGATATTACTTAAAGATATTATTTCCTTGTCTCTGTAATTGAGTTAGGGGTGTTCACCGGTCCAAACCCGGACCGGACCGGACCAGACCGGTTTGACCCGCGAACCAGAAACCCCAAAAATCCAAACCCGCGGACCGGACCAGTAAACAAAGAAACCCGGACCGGACCGGACCGGACCGAACCCTCTTAAGACTAGACCGGACCGTAAAAAAACACTAAATTTTATATTTTTTTAAAGTGTGGACCGGACCGGACCGCGGACCGGTCACCAACTTTTTTGCGACCCGGACACCGGACCGGTACGTGCCCCGGTCTGGACCGACCCGGACCTTACGGTCCGATCCGGTTTGCCGGTCCGGGTCAATTTTTGAACACCCCTAAATTGAGTCATATTCTGTAATCTTTATATTATTGTCAAATACTGTAACTTTCCTATTCCTAGGATTCTAGTTAGATACTAGGTTACGTCTTTTAACTTAACTGTACTACGTCTCTAGCTGTCTCTAGCTTGTATAAATAATGTGCTTACGTTAATGAAATTCTTAATTCACTTTCAATAACTTTTCTACATGGTATTAGAGCAAAACGAATTCATCTAGAAAATCGTCTCCTACCCTCTTCTCCCTTCTTCACTTCGTCCCACATCAAAAACACACAAAAAAATCGCGAGATGGCCGGCTCCTCCTCAATTCTCGTCAACCCTCACGAACCAACTATCCCCCTTATTGCGGTGAACCTAGCCAATGTCACGATACTCACCCCAGCTACTTATCGGAATTGGTCACGTCAAATTGAAGACCTACTCTTTGGCTTCGATTTGTTCAAATATCTTGACGGAACTCATAAATGTCCCGAGGCTACCAGCACGGATGTTGCCACTAAAGTCACATCCCCAAACCCGGCCTACCTTACATGGAACCTTCAAGACCGTCTTCTCAGTGCTACTTTTCGTGGAACTGTATCTGAAAGTATCGCTCCGTTCTTGCATAATTCCAAGAACTCTAGCAAAATCTGGACTAATCTTAAGTCCACATATGCCAATCCTTCTCGTGGCCATATCCTTCAAATCAAGGATCGCTTCAACTCCATCTCAAAAGGTGGACACTCCGCCACGGAATATATGCAGCTGATTCGCTCATGTATAGATGAATTAGCCAACCTAGGAAACCCCATGGATGACGAAGATATTATCGTCAAGGTTATCAATGGACTCGACTATGAAAACTATCGCTCTCATGTTGATGCTGTCAAACATCGGGACACCCTTATCTTCTTTGATGCCCTACATGAACGCCTTATCCAATATGACCTCTCTCTCAAACACACCCAAAACTCAACCACCTCCCCTCTACCGGCCACCGCCCTTGCCGCCTATAATCGCCCGAACTCCCATCCCAACCAGCGCCCTAACCAAACCGGAATCCTCCCCAATCCTCAAACCGGCACCAACAACATCACTTTCAAAGGTAAGTGTCAATGGTGCCATGTTCCCGCTCACTACCTTGGCACTTGTGCTATATTCCGCAACCTCTACCCTAACATAACTGTTCCCCCACGACCCCCTCCCTCCGCAAACCAAACCCGCCGCAACAACACTCCCCAAGCCAACGCCGTTAACCTCCTCGACACCTACTTCCCAAATTGGATCATTGATAGTGGTGCATCTCATCACATCACTCATGATCTCAACAACCTTGTACTCCATGCACCTTACGACGGAAACGGCGATCTTTTGATTGGCGATGGCTCTCCTCTTACCATAAATAATATTGGTTCCTTTTCTATAAAATCTCCTTCCTCTCATCTCATTAAATTCAATCATGTTTTACATGCTCCGAAAATTTCCAAAAATATTATTTGTCTCACAATTTTTTCATGAGAACAATGCTATTGTTAAATTCTCTTCTAAATCTTGTGTGTTGCAGGACCAACAAACGGGATAGGTGCTACTGATGGAACAAATTAAATACGGCTTATATATATGGACTTCTCCGGGCGACCCGACCTCCTCGTCTATCTCGGCCTACACTACTACTGTCTCTTCGGATCCGTGGCATCATATACTCGGTCATCCATCCTTATCTATATTTAGTTCTATTAGTAATTTAGCTAAAATAAAAACTACACCAGCCTCGTCCAACCCGTGTAATGCGTGCAATATTAATAAAAGTCATAAACTTCCCTTTTCCACTTCCTCTCTATCTTGCTCTAATCCTCTAGAATTAGTTTTCTCGGATGTATGGACATCTCCTCTTTACTCCATTGATAATTTTAAATATTATGTCGTATTTGTCGATCACTTAACTAGATACACTTGGTTATACCCCTCAAAACGTAAATCTGTTACATCCTCAGTTTTTACTCGTTTCCATGCCCTAGTTAAAAAAAATTCAATCGACCCATAATCCAAATTTTTTCCGACAACAGGGGTGAATATTTAAAACTCGTCCCCTCCGTCACCTCTGATGGCATAGCCCATCTTACCTCCCCTTCCCATACTCCTGAACACAATTGTATTGCTGAGCGACGTCATCGTCATATTGTCGAAACTGGGTTTTCACTTCTTACCCACGCTCACATACCCACCACATATTGGTCATATGCTTTTGTCACAGCGGTCTACTTGATAAACCGTATGCCCACACCCGTCTTACACAATGTCTCCCCTTTCTTTAAATCATTTGGTTCCATCCCAAACTATAATAAACTTCGTAGTTTTGGTTGTCTTTGTTATCCTTGGCTACGCCCTTATACGTCTCATAAACATGATCCACGTTCTAAACCGTGTATCCTGGTTGGTTATTCCTCCACTCAAAGTGCTTATTACTGTTTAGAACCTGTGTCTATTAGAATATATACTTCGCGTGATGTCAAATTTTGTGAGTCGGTCTTCCCCTTCCCTTCTCTCTTACCCGACGTCTCCTCCCCGGTCACCCCGTCCCAATGGTTATCGGACTCACTTTTTACAATAGTCCCTAATTCTGTGACCCCAACCCCCGACCCAGTTCCAAATCTTCCTAACCCGGTCTCACCTCCTCCAGTTACCCCCATGCCGCAGGGCGCGCCCTCCACGAACTCCCCCCGTTATCCCTCCCTCCCCTTCGTCTTCCGCTGCTTCCTCCTCTCCCTCAGATCTGGCTTCTCCTTCCTCGGCCGACACTCACCCCTCGGCTACTTAACCCGACTTGTTCCCTCATCCCCCTCCCTCAAACCGGCCTATCACTCGTGCTATGCACAATATTAGAGTCCCTAACCCTAAGTATGCTTTCTTAGCTTCAGTTGTCTCCCCCTCTCTTCCCCCCACTACGGTTAAGTCTGCCCTTGCTGACCCAAACTGGCACTCAGCTATGGTCGATGAGTACCAAGCCTTAGTTAAAAACGCCACTTGGGAACTTGTCCCACCTAACCCGTCCTACAATGTAATTGGTTGCAAATGGGTTTTTCGTATTAAATATAATCCCGGCAACTTAATTCAAAAATATAATGCACGGTAGGTCGCTAAAGGTTTTCTTCAGCGTCCTGGAGTTGATTACTCTGAGGCATTTAGTCCTGTTGTTAAGCCGGTAACAGTTCATCTCGTCTTAGCACTTTCTCTCTCCCGTGGTTGGTCTCTGTGACAGCTTGATATATCAACAACGCTTTTCTTCAAGGTACTCTTATTGAAACTGTATTTATGACTCAACCTCTTGGTTTCATTAATGCAGATTCTCCCTCTTTTGTTTGCAAATTATCTAGACCTATCTATGGTCTTAAACAAGCTCCTAGAGCTTGGTATAATAATAAGCTAAAATCCTACTTAATCTCTTATGGTTTTAAGCAATCTATTTCTGATTCCTCCCTTTTTATTCATAAAGTCATGACTAATCCTATTTTTCTTCTTGTTTATGTTGATGACATTATTGTCACCGGTCCTCCTACGAAGGAGCTTCAATCCTTCTTCGTCTCCTTTTCTCGTCGCTTTTCTCTTAAAGATCTGGGTTTTCCGTCGTATTTTCTTGGTGTGGAGGTTACCCCTACTAAGACAGGCCTAGCCCTCACACAAACTAAATATACCTATGACATTCTCTCTCGTTACAATATGCTTGATTGTAAACCCACCCCCACCCCCATCGTTGCCTACCCGCCTCTTACGCCCACCATGGGCAACCCCATCCCCAATCCCAATGACTACCGCGCTATTGTTGGTAGCCTCTTATTTCCCTCACCCGTCCCGATATTGCTTTCGGTGTCAACATGCTTACACAGTTTTTGCAGGAGCCTCAAGAGTCTCATTGGTTAGCCTTGAAGCGGGTGCTTCGTTACCTAAAGGGCACTATAACGGTTGGTATTAATTTATTTAGTGATACTCCTCTTTCTCTTCATGCTTTTTGTGATGTAGATTGGGCGAGCGATAAAAACAAATATATTTCTACTACCGGATTTATTATCTATCTTGGCCGGAACCCAATTGGTTGGACTTCTCGGAAACAACGCGCTCTAGCGCTCTCTACTACGGAAGCTGAATTTCGGGCAGTGGCATCGACCACACCGAGCTGATTTGGCTCCATTCTCTTCTCTCTGAACTTTGCTTCACCATAAAGTCTCCTCCTGTGATCTACTGTGATAATCTTGGTGCGACTCATTATGCAGCAAATCCAATTTTCCACTCAAAAATGAAACATGTAGCACTTGCGTTCTATTTTGTCCGAGAACATGTTTAAAATGGAACGCTACGTGTTCAACACATATCTACCGACGATCAACTTGCTGATGCGCTTACTAAACCGCTTCCTAGGGCGCGGTTATACTCGATCTTGCTCAAGCTCGGACTTTCCTTTGGAACGTTTGACTTGCGGGAGCGTATTGAAGATATTACTTAAAGATATTATTTACTTGTCTCTGTAATTAAGTCATATTCTGTAATCTTTGTATTATTGTCAAATACTGTAACTTTCCTATTCCTAGGATTCTAGTTAGATACTAGGTTACGTCTTTTACCTTAACTGTAATACGTCTCTAGCAGTCTCTAGCTTGAATAAATAATGTGCTTACGTTAATGAAATTTTCAATTCACTTGCAGTAACTTTTCTACAGGTATTGCTATTGTTGTAAGAAGACTAGGACTGAATGCTAAGGAAGCAAGGAAGACATTGAATGATGAACAGCAGAATACTGACTCAAGTACACCAGGAAAATATGGCCCATGGATTGATTCGAGAATACCAAGGAATGACACTACAAAGGACAACACTGACACACAAGGACAGCTCATATGGAATAATGTGACAGCCATCATAATACAATCGACTTGGGGATCAGGGACTAATAATTAGTCGTTAATACTTGTCTTGTAACAAGATCGTATTTATAGAGGATCTATAGGATAGTACTGTTTATGCAATTTTATACCAAAAACTCTGATGTATTCAGTCCAATTTAGAGCCTAGATGATACTTTTCATCACAGTTCTACATTGATAGCCTATCTTGATTAATACAATTGAGAACAATTATCCATTTATCCTTGTTTAATTTGATCTTAATTCTAAATTTGATCTTAATTCTAGCTATCAATTGGTATCATAGCATCCTTTCTTCTTGACCTGTGAACACATTCAGCCTCCATTAGAGAAAACACAAGATTGTATAATCCCTTGTTTTACATATCCAAAACCAAACAACATAAACGTATTACTAAACCAAGGAGTGTTAACTTCAACATGGCTAATGAAGAGTTGAAGGCAAATATGGAGCAACTGAAGATTCAGATGGACTTTATTACTCAAAGCTTGGCCTGGTTGCCCTTGCTGTAGTACAAGCCAATGCGGGTAACAATAGTCTGAACCAGAAAAACAATCACATTAGGTCTCCTACTATTAAATTTCATGTATTTAATGGTGAGGATATTGAGAGTTGGATGTTTAAATATGATCAATTTTTCTTTGTTACTGAAATTGATGAGGTTAAAAAGGTCACTTATGCCTCTATGCACTTAGAAGCTAAAGCATTAGCATGGCATCAGGCCTATGTCAAGAATCGAACCTCTATATTACCATTGGGATAGGCTGAGTATCAAAAGGCTATTAATTCTACACTTAGCAACCCCCACGAGGATGACTAATCTTTTAGATCTTAAACAGACCCACACAGTGCAGGATTACCATGACAAGTTTGATGCTTTAATTAGCAAACTTAACCTCCTACCCACATATGCCTTGAGCTGTTTCTTTAGTGGTTTAGATGACAATATTTCTGTAATGGTGAAGATGCTCAAGCCAAAAACAATTTCTGATGCTTATGGGTTAGCTAGACTCCAGGAGTCAGCCGTACAACTCTCTCACAAAACTCAACAAAAGACATCTTTTTCAACCTCCACCTCCAGATTTTCAACTCGAACCCCAAAACATCTACCTTCCATAAAAACAGCCCCACAAGTACACCACAGAAATTCATAAACGTACACAACAACACCTCCTTCTCCATACAAACCTCCTGACTCTGTAGTTCAAGAAAAAAGGGCGAAGGTGGAGACACCCGCATTTTTCCTGCTAGTGTCTATAGTAGTTTCCAACAAAACACCCGATGATGATCGGACGTAAACGTGCATTAATGCGCTCGGACATGGGCTCGAAATCATTAGTATTTGGCATGGGCTTTTAACGGAGTACAAATCTCACAAAACCGACCTCAAATTCTGGCTCAGTGGGTCATTTACAACAAAATAAGACTAATTTGAGCCAAAATCGACAAAGGGAATAAAACCGTCTTCTAGTGACCGGGTCAAAACCCGATCAAAGTCGAAATCCGAAGCGAAAACAACCATGCATGCTTCTAGAAGCCGGCTAAGCCAACCAAAATCAAATATAGACCTCAAATATATCAACTCTTCTTAGTTTCCCTCCAACAGTTGACCCACTCGATCGAGTGGCTTGAGCCCACTCGATCGAGTGCACTCACAAATCCAACCGGGTCGCCTCTTGTAACACCCCGTATTTTTCAAATAGAGTTAAAATTTTAAATATTTATTTAAACCAAGTTTAACGCTTGAAAAATTATTTTTGTAGATAAAATATTTTATTTTCGTTAAATTAAAAATTATTCCGTTATAAAAACATGGAAATTTATTTATCGAATTATAAACAATTTTATCTTTCATTAAATAAAGTTTAAAACTCGAAAATATTTTTAATAATAACCCGTCGTTTTAACATTTTCTCGTCTCGTAAAAATTTAATAATTTATCGTATTCTTAAAATAATGATTACTTATAACTTTTGTCCCATAATACTATTTATCATCTATTTTACTTACCGTCTCACAAATTCCTTTTTAAAAATAAATTTTACGGCTTCCATATTTAATTCCGTAATCTTATATTTCAACTTTTTAAGAAAGAAAGAAAGACGTTTGTACAAAAATGGACTGAGAAGATGAGTCATATTATTTTCCTCCACTTTAACGTGCATGGCATGCAAGTTAAGTCACCCATGACTATTAAAGCCTATGTTAGATTGTTAGGTGACTACTCTAGGCTATATTTTCAAAAATTACACCCTATATATACATAACAATCTCACCATATTATGGAGTAAAATTTGCGGAGTACTATAGTACGTACATCTACTCACTATTACTACTTACTACTCCGTACTATATACTATATTTACTTCTTCGTTCTTCTCTATAATTGGAGCATCGGGAATGAGAATCTACCCAGTATTTGGCGGAATCATTTTTTGGGAACCGTATTTGGGTCAAATTATTTCGACCCGAAAATTTCTTTAAAAGAGGAAGGAGACGACTTTCCCAACGTAGACAATATTATTGATCTGTCGACTTTTAATTCTTAATAACGTTAATAAATACTCCGTAATAGCTATTAAGGTAACCAAACTTTTCTTCTAACAACATTTTGTGTATATATATATATATGTGTGTGTGTGTGTGTGTGTTTGTGTGTGTGTATTGTGTTACTAACTTAATAAATTGCTTATCTAAATATTTAGGCTTATTTGTATAACTAAAATACTTTGTATATAAAAATGTTACGTGATATTTATTTATGATATATTTATGACTAAATTCAACTTAATTAACTAAATTATCCCTTGTTTAATTTGTTTATTTATCACCTGTACATTTTTATCTATATGAAAAATTGAGAAAATGAATAAAAGAACTTACAAGAATAAAATTTACTTATATTATTTTATTGATTTATTTCTATTTGCTATGTATATTTATTATATGTATGTTTTGTATGTATTTTATATAATTGTAATTATGGTCATATTTAACTTTCTTTAGTACTTTTACATTTGTTTATATATTATAATAATAGAGTAAATTAGTAACTTACAAAATATTTTATTTTAATAATACTTTACTTACTATTTTGAGGAAAATGATAAATACAACCCTTAGGGTTGTATCTAAGAGACTAAAAGAGGAAACAAAATGTTAATGCTTGTATTAATTGTATTGATGTATGTGTAATTTATTCTTAAATTTCTAACTTTATGCCAAATATATGAGGTATTTAATGCTTAAATACAACTCTAAGGGCTGTATTTAACATTACCGTTATTTTTATATAGGTAAAAATTTATAAATTACATTTTCTATAATAAATGGATTTATTTTATTCCAAAAATTTTGTACGACATTTATAAATATTTAAAAAATAATGATTCTACGTCAAATTTTGTAAATCGTCTAAGTATGACTTAATTTATATTTGAGTAAATTAAAAAAGTACTCCCTTTTAAGATACCAATTTTAAAATTTACTCCCTTTGAATTTTTTGTCAAAAATAACTCCCAAATCTATCAAAAGTTCAAAAATTACTCCCAAATTTACTTTTAGGACGGAAATGGCCTTGGCTAGAGGGTGAGGTGGAGTAATATGGCGTAAAAAATTTTGACGCATTTTCGTTCAAAAAATATATTTTGGAGCAATTTTTGAACTTTTGATAGATTTTTGGAGTTATTTATAACAAAATTTTTAAAAGGGAGTAAATTTTAAAACAAATATCTTAAAAGGGAGTAATTTTTCATTTACTCTTTGTATTTTTCATAAACTTTTATATTTTTCAGAAATTATAAATGTTAAAATAATATTTTATTATACCTTAATTTTTATTTTAATATAGAAACTTCATTTAAAAGATTTACTATTTTAAAAAGAAGTTATACGATATTTTGGGATATAATATTTTGGGTGACACTTGAGGATTAAAGTGTAACGTTGTCACGCTGAAAGTAAGTATTTGAGGATTTGACTGTTTCAAATGAGTCCGACCAATTATTGAAGGTCACCAAATAAAATACTACTTGTCCACGGGCGACTTTTATATAAAGTTTACAATGCGAGTCTGGGACGAATAACGGATTCTACTAAATGTGGTGTTTCGACTGCACTTGTAATGAAAAGCAGACTCGGAGGCTGCGGTCCGAGAGTCGACCTAGTGTTTAAGGTAGTCGTCCTACGGCAGTGAGAGCTGCGGTTCAAGAATCTGCGTAGGGTATGTGCGCATGTATAGACAAGTACTTGATCAGTATTACCAACTAGGTAGCGAGGGCAGAACATGATTCTGAAAACTGCGGGTTCCCTCTTGATGATACAGAGAATGTAATCATCGGCTTTCATTTTGCCCAGAGCCCCGTTTGAATAAACTTATAATATAATAGAAGTTCGGGCCCAATTGAGCCTTATGGGTGAGATGTAAACCTCATAAGATCGGTTCGGTGTACGAGTCGGTAACACGGTTACTTCTATTGGTGAGATGCAAACCAATAGGGTGTAGCGGTGATACTAGGAGCCACGACTTGTGTGTTTTGTCTATTTAGAGTAAAAATGATTTAAAAATCAAATGGCTGCCAATGTCCCATCTTTTAAACTTTTTCGTTTTCATCACCTCACATGTTGATTAATTGAATTAAACGGAACTATTTGTTACGTGATATCCTTTAATATTTTTGTAAACATATTTGTTACTCACATGGTTGTCTTATGTGTATGAGGTGATGTTAGATGAACGGCTTGGTTGTTGTCCCGCTCAGCGTCCACTGTTTTATTTTTTTTCCAGGTCTAAGACGTTGGGGGAATCGAGCGAGAGAGATTTAATAATATGTTTGTATGAAATACAATCTATATTCTTTACTAAATGAATCAAGACTATGTAATTAATAGTTGTTTGTTGTAAGGATCCGTAGCGATCCGGATTTATTTACACTCTGATAAAATTTTAATTAAATAACTTAGATAACTTTCCGTATTATCTATTAATTTAAGTCATCAAAAATCCGGGTTGTTACAGTTGGTATCAGAGCGACCTTGTGACCGTAAGTGAGGATTGAGCTTCATTTACCTAACGAGGAGCGCGCCTGGGTAGACTTACTAAAATACTAATACAATATTAGATCACTAAAATGAGAGATTCACTTAGAAACAATTAGAATCCTATCAAATAATTTATTGGAGTAGAATTGTCATTAAGGGGAAATACGATATATGCATGCTATATAAATGTTGGCATGCTATCTGCATAATTGTTGGTAAATTGACTACCTAACCTTTAGCCTATTGGCTAGTTTAAATTTATTTTTGATCCATACGATGACTAAGAAGGAAGGCGTTGACATTCAAAGTCATCAACCGCTCAAGACCTGGACATCCACATTGTGGAACATCAGTAAAGGCTTTATCCAAATCAACTATAGGAGCTAACTCAAATTGAATCACGTTGAAGAATCGAGTCAACTTTTTGGACGTGTCTTATAACGTGTTAACCTTACAAAGCAGTAACCTATCGCCAGACTTAGACCATAGTGTTCTAACCTAAGTTTTAACCACCATATTATGAGAAGAGAGAGTATACTCTTGAAGCCGAGTGATATTTATGATGATCAATATCTTTTTGAGGAGCTAAGTATTTGAGAATGCTAAGAGAACGATCATAGATCAAAATTGAGGTTTGCCATTATATACATCGAATGTTATTTTGAGGAATTATATGTTGAACATACATTGTTGGGTCTGTAACATCTAATTGATTGATTGAATGATTTGTAAATTAAACTATATTTTTGAGAATCCCTAGGAAATACGGTATATACTTTAGGGAGACAATTTTATTGAATAATGGTTGATAGTATTGAAAACCCTAAGTGTCATAATTGTAAAGGACACTTGTGAATCAAGGAATTTTGATCTGAAGTTAAGATTGACCCGTTGTTTGAAGAATAAAGCAACGGAGAAACAATTTTGGAATTTTGAAAAAAATTAAGAAAGCCAACATGAGAATTCGGGATTAACCCTATCATAACCGACAAAAACACTTGAGGATCAAACTTAGGAGATCAACCTGGTTGACGAGAAATGCTAATGTCGTCATGAGAACTTCGGACTTTTGTATAACATATGTATTTGAACATATGAGAGAAGTGTCCTACTAAACCCAATAATATTATAGTTTATGAACACTCTACAGATTATACGAGAATTAGGATAACCTTCTTTAATGGACTTTTATTCTACGAGAAACTTGTATTACCCATAAAACAATACCTTTCAATTTTAAGGAATATAAACATCACCATGTTTTGGAGATAAGAAAAACCATAAACCAAATCTCGAGAATGACCCGAGATTGAATAGTGCCACTATATGGGAATTTAGAATCTACTGTTGATCAATAATACCTACATACTAATTTGGGATTAATAGAGTATAGGTAATGGAGGATACCGTAGGACGGTATCCGATTAGGTTTAGGAAACACGCAATAGGACAATATTGCGTGGAAACACACAATATGTGTGAGGTTTATGAAACACACAATAGGACAATATTGTGTGACAAATTAGGAAATACAATAATATCATTAAGATATGACTTAGTATAAGATATGATTTAGTTTCCTAGTTTGAATTAGATACGGTGTCTTTATGATACTATAAATATGGGTCTATGAAGAAGTTATAATAATACACCTCTTTTATATTTTATCAGGGATGTACCACCTTTGTAAAACTTTGACGGAGAGGTCAGATATACGAGCAAGTCACTTGCGAGCTGAGTCATTTTTGCGAGAGGAACCGTAACACTTCATTTTATTCGTGTGGTGTCTTAAACCTTGTTAATTGCCTAGGTTATGCCGGAAATTTCGAGGACGAAATTGTTTTAAGAGGGGTAGATTGTAACACCCCGTATTTTTCAAATAGATTTAAAATTTTAAACATTTATTTAAACCAAGTTTAACGCTTGAAAAATCATTTTCGTGAATAAAATATTTTATTTTCATTAAACTAAAAATTATTCCGTTATAAAAACATGAAAATTTATTTATCGAATTATTAAAAATTTTATCTTTCATTAAATAAAGTTTAAAACTCGAAAATATTTTTAATAATGACCTGTCGTTTTAATATTTTCTCGTCTCGTACAAATTTAATAATTTATCGTATTCTTAAAATAACGATTACTTATAACTTTTATCCCATAATATTATTTATCGTCTATTTTATTTACCGTCTCACAAATTCCTTTTTAAAAATAAATTTTACGGTTTCCATATTTTATTCCGTAATCTTATATTTCAACTTTTTAAGAAAGAAAGAAAGACGTTTGTACAAAAATGGACTGAGAAGATGAGTCATATTATTTTCCTCCACTTTAACGTGCATGGCATGCAAGTTAAGTCACCCATGACTATTAAAGCCTATGTTAGATTGTTAGGTGACTACTCTAGGCTATATTTTCAAAAATTACACCCTATATATACATAACAATCTCACCACATTACGGAGTAAAATTTGCGGAGTACTATAGTACGTACATCTACTCACTATAACTATGTACTACTCTGTACTATATACTGTATTTACTCCTTCGTCCTTCTCTATAATTGGAGCATCGGCAATGGGAAGCTACCCTTTGACAGAATCATTTTTTGGGGACCGTATTTGGGTCAAATCATTTCGACCTGAAAATTTATTTAAAAGAGGAAGGAGATGACTTTCCAAACGTAGACAATATTATTGACTTGTCGACTTTTAATTCTTGATAATGTTAATAAATACTCCGTAATAGCTATTAAGGTAACCAAACTTTTCTTCTAACAACATTTTGTATATATAAGTATATTGTGTTTTACTAACTTAATAAATTGCTTATCTAAATATTTAGGCTTATTTGTATAACAAAAATACTTTGTATATAAAAATGTTACGTGATATTTATTTATGTTATATTTATGACTAAATTCAACTTAACTAAATTATCCCTTGTTTAATTTATTTATTTATCACCTGTACATTTCTATTTATATGAAAAATTGAGAAAATGAATAAAAGAACTTACAAGAATAAAATTTACTTATATCATTTTATTGATTTATTTCTATTTGCTGTGTATATTTATTATATGTACTTTATGTTTAGTATGTATTTTATATAATTGTAATTTTGGTCATATTTAACTTTCTTTAGTACTTTTACATTTGTTTATATATTATAATAATAGAGTAAATTAGTAACCTACAAAATATTTTATTTTAATAATACTTTACTTATTATTTTTATATAGGTAAAAATTTATAAATTACATTTTCTATAATAAATGGATTTATTTTATTCCAAAAATTTTATACGACATTTATAAATATTTAAAAAATGATTTTACGTCAAATTTTGTAAATCGTCTAAGTATGACTTAATTTATATTTTTCATAAACTTTTATATTTTTCAGAAACTATAAATTTTAAAATAATATTTTATTATACCTTAATTTTTATTTTAATATAAAAACTTCTTTTAAAAGAGTTACTATTTAAAAAGAAGTTATACGATATTTTGGGATATAATGTTTTGGGTGACACTTGAGGATTAAAGTGTAACGTTGTCACACTGAAAGTAAGTATTTGAGGATTTGACTTTTTCAAATGAGTCCGACCATTATTGAAGGTCACCAAATAAAATACTACTTGTCCACGAGCGACTTTTATATAAGATTACGATGCGAGTCTGGAACGAATAGCTTGTGTTGGATTCTACCATATGTGGTGTTTCAACTGCACTTGTAATGAAAAGCAGACTCGGAGGCTGCAGTCCGAGAGTCGACCTAGTGTTTAAGGTAGTCGTCCTACGACAGTGAGAGCTGCGGTTCAAGAGTCTGCGTAGGGTATGTGCGCATGTATAGACAAGTACTTGATCAGTATTACCACCTAGGTAGCGGGGGCAGAACATGATTCTGAAAACTGCGGGTTCCCTTTTGATGATACAGAGAATGTAATCATCGGCTTTCATTTCGCCTAGAGCCCCATTTGAATAAACGTATAATATAATAGAAATTCGGGCCCAATTGAGCCTTATGGATGATATGTAAACCTCATAAGATCGGTTCGATCTGCGAGTCGGTAACACGGTTACTTCTATTGGTGAGATGCAAACCAATAGGGTGTATCGGTGATACTAGGAGCCACGACTCGTGTGTTTTGTCTGTTTACGTGAAAAATGATTTAAAATCAAATGGCTGCCAATGTCCCATCTTGTTAACTTTGTCGTTTTCATCACCTCACATGTTGATTAATTGAATTAAAGGAAATTATTTGTTACGTGATATCCTTTAATATTTTTGTAAGTATATTATATGTTACTCACATGGTTGTCTTATGTGTATAAGGTGATGTTAGATGAACGGCTTGGTTGCTGTCTGATGAGGCTAAAGTCATATCACCTATATCAAAATAACCTAACAAACAACTAACAGGTAGCTAGTAGTAAGTAAGGGTCGAATCCACAGAGAGACGGACGATTACCGCTAATTATCTATGACTCGATTCTAAACTATTCTAATTCTGGTTTGTTTGATTTGAATTGTATCTAAACTAATGCAATAATGTAAATTAATCGAGGTTCTAACAATATTAAAAGGATCTAGGGTCTTACGATTCACTATGTAATTAAATTGGGTAAAGTTAATTAATCATTCAATCAATCAATCACAGTTATTTAGGGCAAACACACGGCCTCTCGGATCTTTTGTCAACCATAGGAAGGATTCTGACGGGCTCTCGCAACTTACCAGATTATCCTACCCACTTACTTGTAGTCTACCCTTACCAGGCTTTCGATCTTAGGTTCGGGTTTCTAAACATTCAACTAGTTCAACGTCTCAAAATAATCGAACGACGATACAAAACAAGTAGTAAGGCAATAACATATGAATGATCAATTAAACAAATAATCAAGCTAACATCCCCAATTAAATTAACATAGATCCCCTTCAATCCTAGAAGAATAAATTAGCTACTCATAACAAAAGATGAAACAACAAAAGAATTAAGCATAATAGAAATCAATATGAAAATAAGGGAAAAGGGAAAAATACCGATTACGAAGAACTGAAGAATTGAATAATAATTAAAAGCTAAAAAGTACCGCTACAAGCTTGCAGAATTCTGATGCTAATAATAAAACTAAACTAAACTAAGAATATGAAAGTGTAATTAAACCTAACCCCAAGGAGGGTATATATACTAACAATAAGAAGTCTAACATCTTCTCCTTTCCTAAATAATAAGGAAAAACTAATAAGCTAAGAATCATACGTAAATAAGAGTTATGGTAAGTTACGAAGTCTAACAACTGAAAATCCCGCGAAACAGCTTCAAACCGATCGGTTCGGGTCTGAACCGACCGGTTTGGGTTCGTCCCGACCGGTTCGGGTTTCTCTACACTGCGCGACGAATTTGAAATCCTTGCTGTTTCTTCATTACTTAATGGATTTGGACGTGAGATATACCTTTGGAAAGGTAAGAGAAAGTGCTTTCCAACACCACAAAATTCAGTTCAATCGGAGTTTTAGAACTCATGATATTCACGTTTGAAGTTGACCCTTGTTTTAGCGATCGTTCTTTCTCGATTTGCATTTGTTTGAGCTTTCCAACTTATTTCTTTGTCGTTTCTTATTGTTTCTTTACTTCACGTTTTCTTCAATTATTCACTTAGTATTATCTAACTTTTATCACGTCTTCCTTGTAGATTTCATGGCTCGACTCTCGTCATTGCCCAAAATATAGCTCAATCGCCTTCATTTGTTTCGTTTCCTACAAAACGTAGACAAAATACATGGCATAACAAAGAAGGATAAAAAGCTAGAAAAACGACTCCTATGACACACATAAAACAAACCAAAATAAAGGAAAATTTGGGGTTAAATATATATGCAAAATGAGTTCATCACTGTCCCGCTCAGCGTCCACTGTTTTATTTTTTTTGCAGGTCTAAGACGTTGGGGGAATCGAGCGAGAGAGATTTAATAATATGTTTGTATGAAATACAATCTATATTCTGTACTATGTGAATCAAGACTATGTAATTAATAGTCGTTTGTTGTAAGGATCCGTAGCGATCCAGATTTTTTTACACTCTGACAAAATTTTAATTAAATGACTTAGATAACTTTCTGCATGCATTATCTATTAATTTAAGTCATCGAAAATCCGAGTTGTTACACCTCTGAACCGGGCACTCGATCGAGTGCACTCAGGGCTACTCGATCGAGTGACCCTAAACCGTGGAAGGCTCTATAAATACCCCATCATACACATTCGTTTCACAACTTTTACAACCCTACATTTTGCAAGACACTTAGAGCATTTCGACCCACAACCCTACACCGACATACACATACACAGACGCCCCTACTCCCGAGATCAAAACTTGTCACATTCATCTCTACAAACCATACACACCATAACTCGCCTATGTATCTCGATGCTCCCGTGCCTTTGCCACTACTAGACGAGCCGATTCCCGAGAAGCTAAATGATCGCGCGTCAGATTGTCGCCTATCTAACATGGTCAAATAAAATTTATAACTCCAGCTCACTACTACGTAGTAGCGGTAAGTCGGGATCGATCCTCAGGGACGCTCAAGGATAGTCAGTCAAGTCTAAGTCTGAGAGTGGTTGGGATCTAAAAGGGGGGTTGCAAAGAGGTAGACTAAGCTAATTAAATGAGACAACAAGTAAGGCGAACGAAGTAAACGACTAAAACGAGAAACAATAATGGTAAAGGCGTTAGGGAGAGTCGGGGAGTCGAAAATTAAAATAAGGGTGCAAGCATCACAAGAATTATCACAAGATGAATAAGGGAGGTGCCACCTTTCGGTTTTCCTACCAACCTAGCCTAAACTCGCTTTCGCGACGAATAAACTAAAGTCTCAAGACGGAATTACCTAAACCCCAAATTTCCCCATATTGGTTCGGGTGAGTCAGGTCAACCTAGTTGATCAGGCTAAGTAAATCAAGACACAACAATCCCAATCAAGACAATCACCCTCAAATATAATCCTCACAAAATGAAACCCGAATCTAGAATTCCTCCTCCTCTAGCCCTCTAATTAAAATCTACTCACTATCCATGCTAAACATAATGAAACAAGTAATAAGGAGGCTAAGAGAAAAACTAAACATGCTTGAACTAGAGGAAAGATAATGAATCTAAAACAATAAAGGAGACTACACTAGCAAAACAACAATAAGAAAGAAAATAATCAACAAGGCAAAACAAAGGAAACAAATGCTAGAGAAGAAAATGATGGAAACAAACAAAGGAGAGAGAAAAACAAGGAATTACTAACAATGAAATTTAAACAACACAAACATGAAGATAACAAGACAAACAATGGATTAAAAAGACAAATAAAAAGGAAACTAATTAATTAATGGAGAAAGGGAGGAGGAAAGAAACTACCAACTATGAACAAAATGAAAGGAAGAAGATGAAGATCAAAATACTTAAATCTTGGAGGAGAAAATACAAGAACATTGTCACCAATTCTTGCAAAACTCTTCAATCCTCAAAATAAAACCCAAATTTTCAACAAAGATGGAATCTTGATTGCAAAAATATAGAATAGATTAATCTAAAACTAAGGAAACTTTTTAGATCAATGGAGTTTTCTAATGGAAGCTTACTACAAAATGGTGAACTAACTAAACTAATGGAGGCACACTTAAGGCACACTTAGGGTGAAAACCTAAGGTTACTATATATACTAAACCCTTAATGGGTCACACAACTTAAGGCCCAAATCTAATTCTTCTTCTTTTAATTAGACCTTCACCCTATGCATCTTCACATGGCACAACTTCACCCTGCGATTGATTGGCGTCCACGAGCAAACACCGTCGGGTGAAACTTCACCCGGTGAAATTCTTCCCAGCTTGCAATTTTGGCGCTTCTTTGCCGTAGGGCGAAACTTCACCCGGTGGGCGAAAGTTTCGCCCGGTCATTTCGCCCGGTGGTGAGTGTTCACGAAAATCTTTGGGGAGGTGGAAAATGTCGTCGAGCAAATCTTCGCCCGGTGGTGACTCATCGGGTGAAACTTCACCCGATGGTTTTCTGTCTCTTTTCCGGTCTCTTTCTTTGCTGATTGATTGGATTACTTGAACTTTCAGTAGTGTGCTTTGCTCTTCGGACTGTATACCTCTCTTTCATGCTCATAAAGCTTGGACACGTTTTTGGTCGAAAATCCTATCAAAATAGATAGAAAACTACCAAAAATACGTAAAATGCAAAAGAGAGACGCTAATGCGAGAAATACTCAAAATATGGCGATAATCGCACTCTAATCTCGCAAAACGAAGGAAAAACATGTCTAAATGGGAGGAAAAACGATCCAAATTTGACACACAACACTAAAGAATGTAGGTTGAGGGTGTTAATTCAAATCCCGACTTCTCCCTTTCTTCCCTCTCTCTCTCTCTCTCTCTCTCTCGTCATTTTCATATATATATATATAGGGATGGGATCCCATCCGAACCTTACTTCTGTACGAACCGTCCGAACTAACCTTTAAACACTCCGGTTACACTTTTAAGGATCCCAATTACACTTTTAAGATTAAAACAATACATATATATATATATATATATATATATATATATAGGGATGGGATCCCATCCGAACCTTACTTCGGTACGAACCGTCCGAACTAACCTTTAAACACTCCGGTTACACTTTTAAGATTAAAACAAACATAAGAGTATTTGGTGTCCCATTATTCCCTTAACTTTTGAATAATTTTTAAGTAGTTAGAAATTACATTCTTTAATGATCCCATTACCCTCTCATTATTTGTTTTTTCTCAAAAGTGTAACTGAGGTCCTTAAAAGTGTAACTAAGGTCACTAAAAGTGTAACTAGTTAAACTTTAAAAGTGTAAGTGGGGTTCTTAAAAGTGTAACTAGTTGGTTCGGACGGTTCGCACCGAAGTTGTGGTTCGGACGGGATCCTAATTCTATATATATATATATATATATATATATATATATATATATATATATATATATATATATATATATATATATATATATATATATATAGAGAGAGAGAGAGAGAGAGAGAGAGAGAGAGAGAGAGAGAGAGGATCAAATAAGTTCATCACATGCAATTAAGTCTATATTAAAGTTACAGTTGACATACGTTGAAGTTGCATTTGTTCAAGATTGATATGTAACTATAACATTCAGCACTGTTATCACTTCAAGTGATAAAGTGCAACTTTAACATTCATCTCGTGTAACTTTAAGCACTTTTTGTGTAACTTTAACACTGGAACTTATGAACTTATAAGAGTTGTTGGCCTTATGTGAACATATATATATATATATATATATATATATATATATATATATAGAGAGAGAGAGAGAGAGAGAGAGAGAGAGGTAGGTTCAAATAAGGTCCACAATTTTTTTAAGTCTATATTGAAGTTACAGATGACATACGCTAAAGTTGCATTTGTTCAAAATTGATATATATACAAATGTAACTTTAGTGTATGTCATCTGTAACTTCAATATAGACTTAAAAAAATTGTGGACCTTATTTGAACCTACCTCTATATATATATATATATTCTCTCTCTCTCTCTCTCTATATATATATATTCTCTCTCTCTCTCTCTCTCTCTCTCTATATATATATATATATATATATATATAGAGAGAGAGAGAGAGAGAGAGAGGTAGGTTCAAATAAGGTCCACAATTTTTTTAAGTCTATATTGAAGTTACAGATGACATACGCTAAAGTTGCATTTGTATATATATCAATTTTGAACAAATGTAACTTTAGCATATGTCATCTGTAACTTCAATATAGACTTAAAAAAATTGTGGACCTTATTTGAACCTCTCTCTCTCTCTCTCTCTCTCTCTATATATATATATATATATATATATATATATATAGAGAGAGAGAGAGAGAGAGAGAGAGAGAGAGAGAGAGAGATAGGTTCACATAAGGCCAACAACTCTTATAAGTTCATAAGTTCCAGTGTTAAAGTTACACAAAAAGTGCTTAAAGTTACACGAGATGAATGTTAAAGTTGCACTTTATCAGTTGCACTTTATCACTTGAAGTGATAACAGTGCTGAATGTTATAGTTACATATCAATCTTGAACAAATGCAACTTCAACGTATGTCACTGTAACTTTAATATAGACTTAATTGCATGTGGTGAACTTATTTGATCCCTTCTATATATATATATATATATATATATATATATACTTTTTTTCGTTCTTTTATTTTGTTACATTAGTTTTTTGATTTTCATCGCCAACACTTTATTTATCATAACAATATTAAAATATTCGTCTATTACGTATTGAATATGAGGGATGATGGGATAAGGAAATACGAATACGAGAGTATTGCACTCGATTTTGCCGGTCGCTTATCCCGTCACCCCGAATATTTGGCTGTTTGAAGCGAATCAACCCCTAAAAGAGCGCTTTTATTTTGTTTGTTTATTTTTATATCATATTATGAATCGCGCCCAACATTTTTTATAATCGTCATTATTAATACCACGTATAACTATATAATATTTAAATCACTTTCGGGTCGAATATGCTTAAAAACAAACTCAGTTTAAGATTCTTTTAATCCCTTTACGAGTAGTATTGGAGGTGGCACCCTTTCGAGGCGCGCCGCCCTAAACACTCAAGGGCGTAATGCGATCGCGCAAATTTATCGTAAAGCGTATCCAACGTCATTTTCGGGATTAGTGCGAAACCTGTTGATGCTGAATCGAACACTACGTAATCCGTAAGGATTAATAACGGTGTCGTGACGCGGAGGGAATCGATTTTTGTCCTAATCAAATAAAAAATAATTTCACAAAACCTTATTTCCAAATTCCTGATACCGGTCTTATAATCGTACGACGCACGTTATAAGCATCGTAAACCGAGTTGAGTTTAATCTGTACAACATTTTTACGTAACTCGGTTAGCTATCGATTTTAGAAGCATTAAATTCGAAATTACCACCTTACGAAAACGAGCAGCAGCTCGAACATGGGGCACTCGATCGAGTGCCATGGCTCACTCGATCCAGTGACACCCCAAAACCGAGGCAGGGGGCTCTTAAGAAGGTCACTCGATCGAGTCCCTTCAATGACTCAATCGAGTGGTCTCTCTTACGCTAGAACGTGAGCCTTCTACGTAATTCGAGACTCGTCAAAACTTTTTCTACGACTTTGGTCGTCACGTGTAAAGGCAATCACGTGTCACCCTTTTCAAAATCATGCATCATTTCATCATCTTCTAATCATCTAATCTAGTTATATTATCGTTACTATTTCGATTGCTTCGTTTTCTTTTATGCTCGTTGTATTGTATTTCCGGGTTGTATTTCCGCCCGTGTATTTTGTATTTACGATTTTATTTTCGTTATTTGCATTTATCGTATTAAAACGAACCTCCCATGCTAAATCACTTTGACGTGAATCAAGATGCATTAAAATGACGTAGCAACCCATTCGATTTTTCTCATACATTTCGTAAAGCGTTGTTTGCATAACATTTTTATCGAATTACTAGCGCATTCTAAAACCGTTCGATATCTTAGTAGAGCCTGTCATGTGCGGGCGGGGTTTGGTGTCCTTTGTGGGCTTCCCAACACGTACCCTCACCCTTTACTCAGAACCTCGGTTTCCAGTTGTCCGAAACCGTTGGCGCACAAGAGTCATTCGATATACGGTACCCGATAACATCGGCATCGGTATCGTAATGCAAAGGGACGAACCCCACAAGCTTTAGTATCGAAGTGGGCCGTACTTTGTGCACGGTCCACCGAAATATAGAGTGGGTTCGAACGGGCCCGAACTCCCACAAAGTTCGGTGGCGACTCCAACTTCGATTTAAATTTCGACCCAAGAACTATCTCACACGGCAAACATTTCGCCGCCCAAACCCGCGCGTGGCCGTGTCGGGGTAGACCTATGTCTTGTCCACACAAGGGCCTATAGTTTTATTGTGATGAGAAGTACACACCAACACATGTTTGCAAGAATAGAAGAAGGTAACTTGAGAATTCCTGGTCAGGTGGGGAAGAAAACACTCAGCATCCTCATTGACAGTAGAAGCTCTCATAACTTTATTGGCTAGCAAGTTGGGATTGAACCAAGAGCCTATTCCCCCGTTTCACATCTCTGTGGCCACCATACTTTTCATGTATCACTCTTAAAGAGATGTTATGAGACCCCCACCACTATTGCAAGCTTCCCTGATTTACAAGTTGAACCAAGACATCCTGAACTTATCATGGCCAAGAAATCAGTAAAGAGGGGAAGAATTATAGAAACAAAAATCTTGGTCAAATGGTCCAGTGCACCCTTGGAAGATGCAACTTGGGAATTCCTATATAACCTCAACAAAGCTTATCCAGATTTTGATCGTTGGGGTCAAGGATATTCTCAAGCAGTGAGGAATGATACTCACTCAACCAATGCTACAGGCCCAACTAATGTTAATGGAACATGCCCAACCAATGCTAATGTTATTTTTGGTACTGCTGGTACTGTTGCTGTTGTAAGAAGACAATGACTGAATGCTAAGGAAGCAAGGAAGACACTAAATGATGAGCACCAGAATACTGACTCAAGTACACCAGAAATAGCTGGCACAAAAGCTGGCCCATGGACTGATTTGAGAACACCAAGGAATGACACGCCAAAGGACAACATTGACATTACAAGGACAGCTCATATGGAATAATGTGACAGCCATCATAGTAAAATCTACTTGGGGATCAGGGACCAATAATTAGCCGTTAATTCTTGACTTCTACCAGGAGCGTATAACACTATTAGCCTATTTATAGAGGATCTATAGGAGTGTAGTCTTTATGCAATTTTATACCAAAAACTCGGATGTATTAAGTCCAATTTGGAGCCTAGATGATACTTTTCATCACAGTTCTACATTGATATATAGTCTATCTAGATTAATACAGCCTGCGTTTGATGTCTTCCCATCACCTTTTCTCCTGCTCTTTTTACTTGGTGCCCCATCATACTCATATTCATCATCAGCTCGAGTAGTGATAAGTGTGGTTTGTAGTGCCTATTTTGTTGGTTTTGGTCCCATTTCCTTGTAGAATCGCTCCTTGGGAGCGGTTTAGGGGCTTCTTATGCTTCCTTTAGTTCGTTTCAGGTTCCCGAGACCGATTTGGAAGAGTTGGAGCGATTCCGACTCAATACATACACATTTTGGAGCCAACGAGATAAAGGAAGGATGACTCGAGACCTTGGAATCGACCCGAGACCTTGGGACCCAATCCCGAGCCACCGAGACCCGATCCCGAGTCCCGAGAATCGACGAGAAGCCCATGAGAGGCAAGGAGGGACCAAAGAGCTCTTATTGGAGGCCTACAAGACTCTTCCCGGACGGGTATGGCCTCATCCCGTCCGGGATGAAGGAGGAACGAAGTGCAGCTACTGGGGGCTGTTCCGGATCGGGAACATAAAATCCCGATCGGGAATTCCCATAATCCCGATCGGGAATTTCTTTCCCGACCGGGAAAAGCTCCAGCTCGCCCGCCTTCAATTCTTTTCTTCTCCTTTTCATTTGTAACCCTATATATACTCTTCCCTTGTTATGTTAAGTGGATGCACACTTCATTAGAGACAAAACCCTAGACTACTTTAGGTTAGATTAGATTAGATTAGTGTAGATTAGTCGGTAATTAGTAGTTAATCTTAGATTAGTACTTGTATTAAGGGATTTCTTGAAGAATCCACTCAAGCTTGACAACCTTGGTGGAATTATTTGGGTTTTCTTCATTAATGCAAGTTTTGTTCTTTCTCCTTCCTCTAGTTTGGTACAATCCTCTCCTTTTCCTCTTTAATCTTGTTTATGTTGTTCAAGTTTGAATCTTTAGTTGTTATTACTAGTTTGTTTATGTTTGTTTTGATTATTATGTTGTTTCATGTTGTTAGTGTTAATTTTCCTTTAGATATGTTAGAGTAGTGTCTTGTTAGGGTTAGTAAGGCGATTAGGGTGTTAATTGGGTGATTAAGGGTTTGGTTAGAGATGTTGGTGGAAGATTTGGGTTTCCTCTTGTTTGATGCACATCACATGTTTGTGGAATTGCTTGAATGACTAAGTATGTACGAATGCTTGTTTTCTTGCCTTTCTTTGTGGGTGTTAGTGTGTTGTGGGTTCGGTCCCCTCACTAAGTTGCGAGAGCCCGGTGAGGAAGACCCCTAGGTCTATCTAAGTAGCGAGAGCCCGGATTCGACCTAGGACCATAGCGCGCTAGAACCCCGTTTGTGTTGTGTACCGCCGAGATGGGATCTAGGTGGAACCTCTAGGTGAGTCTAAGATGCGAGAGCCCGGACCAACCTAGATCACCCTACTACCTCCTTCACTCTAGTCCTCCCTTGACCATTCCGTTACCCCTTTGACCCCGACCTAATCCTAGCCCGTTTTCCTTTGTTTTCTTTCTCCTTAGCCTTAGTTGTAGTCTAGTCTTCTCCCCCTCTATCATTCTTTAGTGTAGCTCGTTGACTTAGTCTAGTATTTGGGCCGACTTAGTCTAGACGCTTCTTACCGTCCCCGTGGATTCGACCCGACTTACCCTATCTACCCTAGTTAGGTTAGCCGGTTATATTATTGACGGTTGGGACGTGACGAATCCCTTTCCATCAATTTGGCGCCGTTGCCGGGGACAGTTCTTGTTTGGACTTTGTTTTCCTAGTTACTTGACTTTGTCTTTGTGTTTGTGTTTTCTTTTTCTTTTTGGTTACTTTGCTTCTTGTGTGTGTGCGGTTTATTTCTCTCTTGTCTAGTGCCCAAAAAGCACTAGACTTCTCACGTTTGTTTAGTCTACAGTTTGTGCTTAGAGGTGGTGATTATCTTCTTCTTGCAACTCAGAGCCGCTTAAACGGACGGTTGCTAGAATGAGTGGTTTCCAACCGGGTATGGACTACGATTTTCGAGCAAGCATGGGGTTTGATCTAAACCCCACACACTCGGGAGCCGATAGGAGCTACCACTCTTCTCCCATGAACCAAGGGTATGACATGACGTCCCCCTACCACTATCAAGCTTCTTGGGGTGATTCTAGTGGGTATGAACTTCAAGGCTATGAAAACGGCTACCAACAAGTGAACGATTACCAATCCTACGATCATGGTGGCTATTACTCGAGTTATGATTGTGACCCCACCTTGTACACTCAAGATTCACCTTGTGGAAGCCAATACCCCCAAGACCCACAATATTACCCTCCACCCCAACCACAATATGAACCCTATGACCCACAATACTACCAATCATCCCAACCTTGCTACCAACAATATGATGCCCCACTCCATGGGTATCATCAAGATTTTCAAGGAGCTTTACAAGACTCCAATGACCACCAATAGCTAAACTTGGAGTTGCATCAATCGATTCTTCGAATGAAAAAGGACCAACAAGAAATGGCCATCCAAACGAAGAAGAATTATGAAATCTTGGCCAAGCTCCAAAGGAAATTTGAAGAACTTCAATCGTGTACCCAAAAAGAGACGAATGAGGATGTGACCCTTGGTAAAGGCAACATTGGTGAGGAATTGGAGGAGGATAGTGAGTGGGATGGTTTGGTGGAGTTTGTAGAGTTGTTGGGTGAGATTGTTAGCCTTGAGTTGCCCTTGTGCGATAATTTGGACAAGCATCAAGAGCCCCTTGCTAGTACACCGAGAGATGACTTGGAAGAGATTGAAACCGCCGGTAGAAGTTTCGATTCTCCTCTCCAAGATGATGTGGGGCCGAGTGATGAAGATAGAGAACCACAACTTGAGGAAAGTGTGGGGGTGTGCAATGAAGAGATGAGGCCAAAACCGCTTTTTGTGCCTCGATTCTTGGAGATGAAGCTTGCTTGTGATTGGAGGCAATGCTTAGGGAAGAAGAGATCGGTTGAGCTCGTAGGATGGAGAGACCCCGGTGACTACTATGAAGATGATGTCGGGTCTTGGGATTCCTACTTCTTGCCTCCTCCTTGGAGGCCGTGGAGGTCGGTTAAGCTCGAGCGCTTCTTGGGCCTTCACTACGATGTCGGTAGCGCGTTCGACTTGCTCCTCCATGCCCTTGAGGGCTACGGTTGAGGAATGGAGTCCGCCATCCTAGGTTTGACGGAGTTCCTAAAAGAACCGTCATGTTGTATATTCCCCTCCTCTCTTCTTTAGAATTCTTGTGCTTGTAATTGTGTTTTATCTCTTGATTTTGGTAGTTTTGTGATATTCTTGTAATTGATTTGGTATTTTGATGAGCGATGTGAGGGAGTGAATTTGATGTTTTGTATGAGGTTATTGTGATAGGTGAAGTGAAGGTGACTCCTAGAAAGGAGTGGTCGATGATGGAGTTTGGTTTGCGAGCGAGGAAGTCGGTTTTTGAAGCTTTGATGAGCTTTTGGGCTTAAGGAAGCAAAGAAGACTCATCCCGACCGGGAAGAGGGCTTCCCGATCGGAAAGGATGAAGAATCCCGATCGGGAAGGAGCCATCCCGATCGGGATGAAGGTGCTCAAATTGGAGCTTACTGGAGTGCTTTCCCGACCGGGACGAGGGCTTCCCGATCGGGAAGGGTTCACCAACCCGATCGGGACCATCCATCCCGACCGGGATGGACCCCTTTGTCTCCACCCATCCATTATACCCCCTCCCAACCTCCCTACTCCTCCTTACTCCTATCTTTTGACCCGTGCACCTCACCTTTCACCGAATCCACATCAATTTCCACTCCCCTCACACCTTACTACCCCTACCATGCGTTTTATCGAGAATGAAGCGGAAAAGCAATGATGAAGACAAGCAAGCGCCTTTAGTGATCTATGAGACGATGGAGAGAGTGAGTTGCTAACCTATGGTACGGCAACTATCCTTTCTTTTCCGTTTTTGTTGTTGCTTGTTTTCCTTTGCTTATCCCCTTCCCTTATCTTTTGTGTCATGGTGGCCTTCAAGGCCTTGGTATATGTCGCTCCCGACTCTCGATGACGTGACTACATCGAGAGTCATTTCAAAATCCAAAATTTTTACAAGTTTTTCACTTTCTTGTTGAGGATTTAGTCGGATTTAGGCGGAATCCGGGCTAGGTGACTTGATTACACCTAGCCCTCCGGATCCCCTCCCATTTCCTTTTATTTCCTTATTTTTCTTTCTTCCCCCATCCATATCTTTTTCTTGTCTCGGCCCATGGTGACTTGACTACACCCCGGCCGGACACCTTCTACCCTTTTCTCCACTTTTCTTTTTGATTTTTAGCTTTATTTTCGTAGTTTCTTTTCTTTTTCTTTTGTCTCTCCGCACCCTACGATCGAGCATGAGGACATGGCTCGATTTAAGTGTAGGGGAGCGATATTCTAGTATAGTTTAGTCTATTTTCTTAGTTTTTCCGAAAAAATCTTTAAAAACCATAAAAATTTGAAAATTTTTCATAAAAATCAAAAAACAATTCTCTTGTGTTTTCATTTCGTGTCTTTGTGTCGTATATTTGTTTGTGTGCGTGTTTTGCCTCCCTTTCTCCTTTTAGGTTGCTTAACCACCGTTAATTTTGAAAAGCTTTGAAGACATCCGGTAACATCTTCTATCCCTTTTTCCCCTTTTTATTTCTTGTGAAGTTTGGAGAAAGTTGTGTTGATGTGTGCTCGGGAGGAGCTTTGTAAAGATTGTGGTGGATTTGGAGACTTGTTTGAAGATCGGGGTGGTGTTTGTTTTGTTTTTGTGTTGTTTCTCTTTCTTTTGTTTTGTTTTGTTTCGTCTCTTTTTCTTTCACTTTCGTTGTGTCTTTGTTTTGTGTTTTGTTGTGTGTCTTGTGTGTAAACGTTTTCGAAAACCCGGTTTAGAGGCTAGTGTGTGAGTGTCTAACTTTCCCTTCCTAGTAGTATAAATCGAGTCTTGGACTTTAATCTAGTAGAATGACCCTAAATCAATGAATTCGTTGGTCCTTTACCTTGAGTCCACCTAGCTTACTAGGGATTTACTACGGGATTTGCACTTTTGACCATTATGACCACCCACGGTGTGAAAAGGCCTTGGTTACCGAGTCTCGTCCCCTAGGTGACCGTGTTTAGGATTGTTTGGTTAGTCCAAGTTTTCTCCACTTTTGTGGGTTTGAAAGGGAATGCGCAACCCCGACTTACCCATTCACCTACCTTCTACACATTCCACACAAATAAAATGCAAATTGTTTATTCTCCCTTTCTTGTCATACAAAGGAAATGCCAAATCTTGTCAAAAAGGGCAAAGAAAAGAAAAGAAAGAAAATGAAAGAAAGAAAAGAAATGAAGAAAAAGAAAAGGCACAAAAGCCAAAAAGAAAATAGAAAAGAAGATAAAGAATGGCATGGCAAAACAAATCAAAAACGTCAAAAGGAAAGAAAATGCCAAAAGAAAACCCGTCTCACAAAAACATACCCTCTCATAATAAGCCTTTTTCCGACTTTTGCCGTGAAGAGCCTACCAAAGGACCGAGTCCCGAGGAAGGATGATAGCGGCATTAGTCGGTCTTCCCTCATTTTTGCATGTTTTCCACCTTTTTACTTGGACTAGTTAGGCGGTTTTGGACACGGGACGACCCTCTTGGCTCACGCTAAAGGGGGCGGGGTCTCACTTACCTACAGTGTCGACTAACACCGTGGTTCTTCACTTTTCCACTCCGCCGATCGTCCCGTAGTACGTTTTTAGAAAGTTAGGAGGACCTAGGTAAGTTACCAACGCTTTTGTTGCTTTATCGTCATACTATTAGGGTTTAGTTCACCTTGGTTTGTATGACTAGCTTGGGAACGTTGTCACTTACCTCGAGTCCTAAACCGGTGTTTCATTCACCGCTTTTTGAGGGAAGCGGTATTTCTTTTGTTTTGGGTGCAACCGATTATGTGTTTGTTTGTGTGCTCGTTTGTTTGTGTGTTTTGTATCCGGTTGCATCCACAGTTTTGTCGCAAGACCCAACTTGCCTTGCGTAGTGCATTTGTCCTCTAAGTGCGCTCGCGTGAGTTGAAGGGGCGTAGGGTGCGCTAATACCCATTCGGCTAGTGTAGTAGTTAGTATGTGCTTACTCGAGGGCGAGTAAGGATTAAGTGTGGGGGAGTTGATAAGTGTGGTTTGTAGTGCCTATTTTGTTGGTTTTGGTCCCATTTCCTTGTAGAATCCCTCCTTGGGAGCGGTTTAGGGGCTTCTTATACTTCCTTTAGTTCGTTTCAGGTTCCCGAGACCGATTTGGAAGAGTTGGAGCGATTCCGACTCAATACATACACATTTTGGAGCAAACGAGATAAAGGAAGGATGACTCGAGACCTTGGAATCGACCAGAGACCTTGGGACCCAATCCCGAGCCATCGAGACCCGATCCCGAGTCCCGAGAATCGACGAGAAGCCCATGAGAGGCAAGGAGGGACCAAAGAGCTCTTATTGGAGGCCTACAAGACTCTTCCCGGACGGGTATGACCTCATCCCGTCCGGGATGAAGGAGGAACGAAGTGCAGCTACTGGGGGCTGTTCCGGATCGGGAACATAAAATCCCGATCGGGAATTCCCATAATCCCGATCGGGAATTTCTTTCCCGACCGGGAAAAGCTCCAGCTCGCCCGCCTTCAATTCTTTTCTTCTCCTTTTCATTTGTAACCCTATATATACTCTTCCCTTGTTATGTTAAGTGGATGCACACTTCATTAGAGACAAAACCCTAGACTACTTTAGGTTAGATTAGATTAGATTAGTGTAGATTAGTCGGTAATTAGTAGTTAATCTTAGATTAGTACTTGTATTAAGGGATTTCTTGAAGAATCCACTCAAGCTTGACAACCTTGGTGGAATTATTTGGGTTTTCTTCATTAATGCAAGTTTTGTTCTTTCTCCTTCCTCTAGTTTGGTACAATCCTCTCCTTTTCCTCTTTAATCTTGTTTATGTTGTTCAAGTTTGAATCTTTAGTTGTTATTACTAGTTTGTTTATGTTTGTTTTGATTATTATGTTGTTTCATGTTGTTAGTGTTAATTTTCCTTTAGATATGTTAGAGTAGTGTCTTGTTAGGGTTAGTAAGGCGATTAGGGTGTTAATTGGGTGATTAAGGGTTTGGTTAGAGATGTTGGTGGAAGATTTGGGTTTCCTCTTGTTTGATGCACATCACATGTTTGTGGAATTGCTTGAATGACTAAGTATGTACGAATGCTTGTTTTCTTGCCTTTCTTTGTGGGTGTTAGTGTGTTGTGGGTTCGGTCCCCTCACTAAGTTGCGAGAGCCCGGTGAGGACGACCCCTAGGTCTATCTAAGTAGCGAGAGCCCGGATTCGACCTAGGACCATAGCGCGCTAGAACCCCGTTTGTGTTGTGTACCGCCGAGATGGGTTCTAGGTGGAACCTCTAGGTGAGTCTAAGATGCGAGAGCCCGGACCAACCTAGATCACCCTACTACCTCCTTCACTCTAGTCCTCCCTTGACCATTCCGTTACCCCTTTGACCCCAACCTAATCCTAGCCCGTTTTCCTTTGTTTTCTTTCTCCTTAGCCTTAGTTGTAGTCTAGTCTTCTCCCCCTCTATCATTCTTTAGTGTAGCTCGTTGACTTAGTCTAGTATTTGGGCCGACTTAGTCTAGACGCTTCTTACCGTCCCCGTGGATTCGACCCGACTTACCCTATCTACCCTAGTTAGGTTAGCCGGTTATATTATTGACGGTTGGGACGTGACGAATCCCTTCCCATCAATCATATTATATTGCTTATTTTTCATTATTGTTTCATGAGCCAAATGAATGTCACTATCATCTTCCTTGCTCTTTTGCTGCATCATTTTCTCTTGTGCAGTATATCTGAAAAATCAGCCAGTCATGAGAATTGAGAATCAATTATCCAAAAACTAACTTCAGTAATCACGCAGTAATCAATAGAATTTCTGAAGCCTGAGTAAAAACTAATCCAAAAACTAGGATGTCAATCAATTATCCATGGCAGAAAATTTCAGAAATCATATTAAGAAAATATACAAAAACAATGTGGCACAAAAACCAACTTGCCAACCCTAAACATTTTCCCCTCGTCTGTTGTAGTCTCTCTTTTCTCTACTTATTCTATCGCGTCTTTGCTTGACCTCCCCTAAACAAACATCTGCCATAGTGAGAAAATCCGCAATCTATTTTATACTAAAACCTTCTATATATGATTATATGGCAGGAAATGAATGCTAGGGTGTTTGGTAGATCTTCGACTTTGTCTCAACTCATCCGTCATACTCAAATACAAATCTGTGCTCGATTGCTAATGACGCATGCTCATTACTCTAGGCCTATTGATCACCTTAACGATGTATGATTAGATGTTGCGTAGTATGTAATCTTTAGTAGGATGTATCGTGCTTCTCCTAGTGGCTATTACTTTTTGTAAGATTCCCCTTTTATATTAATAAAGAGGTAATTTTTCTTGCAAAAAAAAAACCTTTTATATACATTACATACTGACTCAAACGTATCCCAATCAACTGTGCTTTTTTCTTAGTTTTCCAGCAACGATGGTGCTTCTATCTACCAGCAAAAAACAAGAAAAAAAATGCATTCTGTTGTGTGCTTCTTCATGGGTGATCGACAATACTTTCAGGTTAAGGTTGCTTTTTGGTAGAGCACCATATTGAGAACGTGTTGGGTGGTGGAGATTTGGAATTTTGGATCGATGGTCGTTGAGAACAAGGGTAGTAGTGATGGGTTATGATACTTAAGACACTTCACTTAGCCTCTATATGAATGTCCCACATGTCACGTCTCCATTACAACAAATGACACGTTTGTTACTGGTATCCTCAAATTTTAATCAAACGCCATTAAGTCAGATCAAGAAGTTTAAGGGGAAATGACAAAAGAAAGTAATCAAAATGACTTTGAAGTAGAAAGAGTGAGACACAGGGAAGGCAAAAGGCCACTTAAAACAATGAGGATGAAAACTAGAAGGCGGGATGGTGTTGTTTGTTCATTTCCCAAATATTTCAAGTTAATTGTGATAGTGAGTAAATTCAAGGGGTGGCGAGGGTACCTCACTATGACAAATTCACATCACAATACAAGTATTGAACTATTTAAGAGTATAAACCAATAAATTATCCAAATGAGAGCAAAATCAAGTTCCAAAGTTCAAATATATCACCTCCGGATACTCAGATATTCTATTTTGGATATCTAGACATTCGCAAACCGGATATGGAAACCAATATTGTGTCAAACTGTCAATAAGGATAGGCATACCAGATTAAAAACACAAGTCCGGGTTGGTTCAGAACCCTAAGCACTATGGCTTAGGAAGGTTTGAAATGATTAAAAATAAGTCCTTCAAATGCCATATTCCATGCTTTAGAATTTGAATGGTATGCAAGTAAAACCACAGAGAGATATATAGCAAATTTGAAGTATACCTGCTTGAACTGACATCATTTCTAAGCTTTGATATTCTGTCTCCCGCACTTTGGTCAACTTTAATATTTTCAACTTCTTTCTGGCAATGAAAACTTCAGTTAGAACCCAAACTTTGTAAGGAGAAAACAATAACGAGAAGCAATGGTATAGTGACACTAACGTCTGTGTTCCAATTCGTTAATTGCTTTACTAAAGCCTAGTTGAGAACTGCAAGATTATTCAGAAGTATCTCTTACTATTGGGGTGCCCAAAATAAGTAAATAACTGCTAGACATTATCTTTAATTTCAAGGCCTAAGAAAGTAATAGGAATTCATGTTAGAAAGGTTAGGTTTCTTTGAAGGTAAATGCAACATAAAATAAAGGGAAAACTAGTCGCCATACTCGTGCACCGCACGGGACTATATTGTTTTATGGTGTTTATAAATCTATGTTCCGTCTTTTTATCTCATTGTCCCATATTTATTTCATTATTTATTCACTTTTTGTTTTGATTTAATGTGTTTGTAAGTTTATTTACTTTCACAAACATTCGTAAATTGTGAATAAGACGGAGCTTAGGAAGATTGAACGATCCAAGTTACGGAAATATATATGGCATGTATGCTAAATGAATGGCAGGAAAAAAAGGGTGCACTGAAAGTACCGAAACATGCATGATGCATCAAACATGTCACCACAAGTGTAGTAAGGTGAATTAGACTAAAAGTGTGTTTGTCAGAATGTAAATGAGTGATTGTTGACAAAAATGAGATATAACGCTATAAGATTTAATGCATAATAACTAATGCTTCATTTTTTTTAAACTTTTGTTGGAGAACGTAATCATATTGAATTATAACTTTGATCTTTCTTAATTTTTCTCTCGCGTCTTTAGTTAGGATTTTCAAATTTTGGCCTATTTTCTTCCATGGTTTCTTTTGTTACGATTGCTTACTTTTTTACTGTCACTTCAGGTCTATAACACATTTTTGGGTGTGTTAGTTTTGTTCTTAAAATATAAACAATGTATTTGTAGTTGATGTACATAATAATTGTTCACTTACCCCTTGTCTAGCTTTCTCTTCTCCTTTTTAATTGGTGTGTTTACCGCAGACTCTAATTTTGTTTGGCTGGTACACCGAGATTCATATTGAGGTTTGGTTGCAGGTCTAATTGGATCGCTTTGATTGTAGACTTGGGTGCTGTAGGGTTACAACCCTTAAACCCAAGGACCTGTTACGAGTATTAACCGAAAAGACAAAAGAAGAGGGATAACAATTATACCTTATTTGCAGCGGAACAACGTATTAATAAGAAGTATAATAAACCCATAAATATATATAATCTCCACGGACAGAATAAATAATCTTCACGGACAGAATAAATAATTCCCACGGACAGAATAAATAATCTCTACGGACAGAATAAAGCACCCCAAACGTGATGCCTCCTTTGGTATCCACACGGGTACAGAACTGCGACGTATATGCTAGTATAAAGGTACGTGAGACCGTCTCACAACTTCTCTCTATATCTCTCTTATAACTATTTATAAGAAGAATACTCCGTACATATATATTATCAGTCAATACTCTTAATTCCATATCTTGGTTCATCATATGAGCCTCTGTAGACACCCGCATTTTGACCGCCAGGTGTCTATGGCAGTTTCCAAAAATCACCCGATGATGATCGGACGCTAACGTGTTTCTACGCGCTCGGATACGGGCTCAAATCCATTAATCGTTGGCTAACACACTTACGGAGTACAAACCTCACCAAACAGACCTCAAATCCAGGCCCAGTGGATCATTCCGAGTCAAACAAGACTAATTTGGGTCAAAACCGACACCGGAAATAAAACCGACTTTTAGCGACCAGATTAAAACCCGGTCAAAGCCGTTTCCGAGTAGCTCACCCACGGTCCGCCTCCAAACGGGCCATCAAATCAAGTCCGTCAAGGCACAAAACCCTAGACACCAAGGTGCCCTAGCTTTGCCTATATAAGCAACCCCATGCAACACAATTACACAACTTCTCACAACCCTAAAAACCCTAGTACACTCTAGGACATCATCTTTTTACAATCCTAGCAAGTTACACAACCCTAATCCTACACATCTACAAGAACCCTAGACAAACCCTAGGAATTCGATATTAGCAAACCCTAAAACCTAGTTTTAGGAATCCAACCTAAGCCACCACAACTTAACCTCCATACACCTCGAAGACTCCCGTGCCATAGCCACGTTTACGAGCCTTAGTCCGAGACAGAAACATGTAGGTTGAGGGTGAAACCTCCTTCTTCTTTCTCTTCTCTTTTCTTCGTCTTTTTTTTGTTTATATTATTATTATTATTATTATTATTATTATTATTATTATTATTACGGTATTATTATTATTATTATTATTATTATTATTATTATTATTATTATTACGTTTATTATTATTATTATTATTATTATTATTATTATTATTATTACGTTTATTGTTATTATTATTATTATTACTATTACGATCTTTATTATTTACCTCGTTATCATTATTGCATCATAACATCGATAATATTGTTAGCATCAAAACATTAAAATACTTATCGATTTGTGTCGAATAAGAGGGATATCGGGATAAGAAAACACGAACATACAAGTGTACTGCACACAGCGTTGACGGTCGCTTATCCCGGTACCCCGATTATTTGATTATTGAGATGAGTCAACTTAAACAAGAATTCGTCATTATTTCTCGTCGTTATCATCATCAATTTTGCATCCATCAATTTCTTTAAACATCAATTTTAACAAGGGTCGAAACCCGTTGACACGGATCCGACATCACAATCCCTAGGGATTTATTTTGATGTCGGAGAAGTCGAGGGAATCAAGTTTTTTTATTTATTTATTCAAGTAAAGCATCGATTTTGGATTCGATACCAATTCCGTAATTGGATATCGAATCTAACAATCAAGTCATATGAATTAATTAACGTGATTTACTCATATCACGATAATTAATTTAAAACGGCTAAAATCAATTTATTTATTTTTTCTATTTCACTCTAATATTCCATATCGATTCAAATAATCGAATATGGGATACAGCGAGTACTCCAAATTTAGAATCGGGTATAAATTCAACAATATTTATATTCGGTTCAACAAAATTCGCGATTTATAAAAAAACCAAGTCGAACATAAATTATGCAATATTTATGTCCGATTCGGTAAAACCGTCGAATTATCATAAATCAAAAGCAATTTCAAAATCAATAATTAAATTGCAAACGAACAAAGTTCGCACAGGTGCCACTCGACCGAGTGCCTTAGTCACTCGATCGAGTGACACCCTAAAATCGAGTCAGAAAGCTAATTATGACACCCACTCGATCGAGTCTCACAGTGACTCGGTCGAGTGGCCATGTACTCGACCGAGTTAGTCAATAACTCGACCGAGTACGGTCTTTGACGCAAAACAGAATCATTTTTTTTGGTTCCACTCGATCGAGTCCATCGACCACTCGATCGAGTGGCCTCATAACGACTCAAACACGAGTCGTACATTATTCTATTTTTCAAACTCGATAGTATTTTACGACTTAGGTCAACATGTGCATAATTAATCACGTGTATACTATCTTTTCAAATCATGCATCCTCATATTTGCATCTTTTCAATTCAATTCAATATTTGCAAACCGTTGTTATTCGTTATATCGCTATATCGTTACTAACGCGTTTTCTGTTTCTTTTGTCAATTTAATTATTATTCGTTTATTATACTAAATGAACCCGCATGCTAAAATACAACTTTGACGTTAATTTTAGTTGCATTAAATTGACTTAGAAACCCTTTCAATTACATTCGCATGTTTAGGGAAAATAAATCTTTGCATATCATTTTTCCCGTTTTACTAGCACGCGTATTAGAAAGTCATTCGAGTTCTTAGTAGAGGCCGCTAAAGTGCGGGCGGGGTTGGGTGTCCTTTGTGGGCTTCCCAACACGTACCCTCACCCCTTACTCAGAACCTCGGTTTCCGGATGCCCGAAACCGTTGGCGCACGAGAGTCATTCAATATACGATTAACCGCTCAAGTCGGCATCTATATCGATATGCAAAGAGACGAGCCCGATAAACTCTGACATCGGAAATGGGCCGTATTTTGTATACGGCCCACTACGACATAGAGTGGGCTCGAACGGTTCCGAATAACCATAAAATTCGGTGGCGACTCCACATAGACCTAAATTTCAATTCGATCCTTCTCATATGGAGATTCATTCGCCTACCCAAACCCGCGCGTGGCCGCGTCGGGGTGGACCTATGTCATGTCCACAATTTGGCGACTCCGCTGGGGATTAACTGATGCGTGACTTACCATCGGCATCCTCAGGGTGAGACTCGAATAGAAATCGTTTGACGAATACAATACGCGTGTTAGTTTTACGGTTCATGCATAACCCATATTTTCCCGGGCCGGTACTCGCGACCGACGTCCCACTATACCGTCGATGTACTCCAACACGGATATGTTGAAAGGTGTCCATAGTCGATTCGAGTGGGTTTCGCGGCATGTTCTAAGATCAACTCGACTTAGGAAGTCCGTCCCGATCAACGTCTAGACTATGTACACTGGTATAGACCCCTTATAGACCGACCGAGACTTAGTATAGAGCATACATGGCGTCGTTATAATGCTTGTGTGACTACGTGCTACTTGGTTTCCGAGTCGTTTTCAAAAAACCGTCAACTTTTCAAAATTGCATCCTTTTCAAACTATTCGATTTCAAAACCCGGGACACATACCGAATTTAGGACTTATGATTTTTACTCAAAATAGCCTATTTTCTAGCCGGTATGCTGCCCAAATCAAAACTCGAACTTTCAAAACCCGTGGCCCAATGACTTTACGTCCTTTTTCGGAAATTTGGGCCATCCACCGAGTTTACTCGGTCCTTTTTTGCAAAAATCATCAATTTTCAAAACCTTCCACTTCTAGGACCTCCCGTATTTAGCAGTGTCGGGTCGCGTCTTAAGTTGTCAAGGTCTTTAGCGTCGAAACTCCATCGATCTTACATCACGAGTTTCTTCCCTATCCCGGTCCGCCTTATTAGACTAAGGCAAGGCCCACCTACGTAGGACATACTCCAACAAAGGAAGGCCCGTTTACACAATCGAGTCAACCTTCCTTCGAACAGGACTAGGCCCACCCGCTGAATCCTAAGGAAGGCCCACATTTCACAAGTCACCCGTCTAGGTGTCTTTTCCGAGTCAACCTTTTACAAGGCATAGCCCTATAACAAAAGGTTCACGGTCCTTACGTCCCACACTCGAGTCTTGACAAAATCTTCAAACCCACTCGGGGGCTACCCCTTGGCAGAGCGATCAATCACGATTGCTCTAAGGGTCATGTCTTACACGTGTCTCACGTACCCTACTTCCGAGTCACTTAAGATGCCACACCATCTAGGTCCTTAGTCTCACATTGGAGGCTATTCTCCGACGGAGTGATTAATCACAGTCACTCCGAGAATCGTACCCTACACATTTGTCTTAGGGGAGTCTAACCCGAGTCAAACTGGGGCCGTCCCTCCTCTTGCGCTATTTCCTATGCCTTGGTGAGTTGGAGTTCCGAAGCAACTTTTCTAATTGCGTGGTGTTCTTACAGACAGGCCAAAATGGACGATTTGAAAAATGCTCTGGCCAAGATCGAGACTCAACTGGCCGTCATCCAGGCTAACCAAGCAACGATAGTCACCCGCCTAAGTGCCGTGGAAAAAGCGGTCCCAGTCGAAGGAGCTGAGCCCAATGGGCCCATGGCCGAATTGGTCAGTATCGTTCGTAGGCTCGAGGAACAAGTTCACCTATCAACGAACAACTCGATCCACACCGAGAATGCTCGTATTTATTCACCTCTGGATAACGAGCTTCCTGCTAACCTCAACTTAACGGGACTTCCTATGTTTGAGGGTACCGAAGACCCGGTCTACCACATCCGGGCTTTCAAAGACTTCATGGCGGTGAAGGGGGTGAAGTCAACTATGTTCAAGCACTTGTTCCCTTCTTCCCTGGAGAAACACCCCAAAGCCTGGTACTACAGGCTCGATTCCAAGAAATACCCGACTTGGGATGACGTGGCAACGGAGTTCGCTCGGAACTACGCCGATAATATCGAGATCCAGACTACAATGCGTACTCTGGAAGTCATGGCCCAAGAGCCCAAAGAAGGGTTCACCACATATCTTCAAAGATGGAGGGCCGAGAGTGTAAAGTTGGTAAACAAGCCCAACGAGAAGACACTAGTGGAGGCCTTCATCAACAACCTCCTACCTTCTTACCGCGTCCATCTTAGGTATGCCGGCATTTCAAACTTTGCCGTAATTACCGAAATGGGCATTAGGATTGAAGACGATCTTCGACACAATGAAGATCTGGGCTATACTGGACATCAACTCGAGTCCTTAGAAGCCGACGACTAATGACAACATTATCCGAGAGTCCGGATCTGATTTGAGTCCGAGTCTGAATCCGAGTCTAGGATGTACTATTCCCTTCGAAGTCGAAGTCGAAGTCAAAGTCAAAGTCAGAGTCAGAGTCAATTGTTCTGTCCTCTCTTTCAAAATCCAATAAAATCAGCTCATATATACTTTCCTTATGTGTTTCCGAGAACATGATGAACACCATCATACACTGTGAGCACACGCACGTGACTATTATAGGCACATCTATAATGACTGCAGGAAACCGAGCCCATGTTTTCTTTTTACCTATTCCATGTCTGGTATAGAAAAAACCACACAACTACCCGTAGCAGGAGCAGTATCGAATCCTATGACAAATCTAGGTAATCTGCTAGTTTGGGTTCAAGACGGGAGGCAAGCCCATTTCCCACAATAAAACACCCCTCCGATAAGACTGAATCCCTACCTTAGGTGTTAGTCTGACTGGACAAAAAAAATCAAAAGTCAAAAAAAAAAAAAAAAAAGGAAAGGGCCAAAGCAAAAAGAAGGCCATCAAAAAAAAGAAAACTGGACAAAAAAAAAATCGAAAGTCCATGAAAAAAAAGAAAAGCAAAAGGCCAAAACAAAAAAAGCAGGCCATCGTAAAAAAAAATTCAGAATACCCATGACCGTGGTCAACGGTCAATTTAAGTGAAAGCCCCACGACCAGGGTACGGTCAAAATTATCAAAACCCCATGATCGCGAGGTCAATCAAAAATCAAATACCCATGACCGTGGTCAACGGTCAACTCAAGTGAAAATCCTTTGACCGTGGTACGGTCAAATTCAAAATTATCAATACCATCCAATAGGAGAGTGACAATCAAGCTGGTCAGCTAACACCACATCTAGCCTTCCCACATTACAACCCTCAAGACCTCCCCGAGACCCAGGCCAGAGACAGCCCGGAATTTTGAGGATTCAAGCACCATAGGATACCCCTAACCATTAGGGCCAGACATGGAAACCAGATCTCGCATTATCAAAACCTATCCCGATCAAAGTTCGAGCCATTTTACTCGACTTTCCCTTTACATAACAAAATTCACAATCACCATACAAAGACCCGAGAGCAAAACTCGTCAAAATCCCCGAGAGCAAAACTCGTCAAATCCCCGAGAGCAAAACTCGTCAAAATCCCCGAGAGCAAAACTCGTCAAAGACCCGAGAGCAAAACTCGTCAAATCCCCGAGAGCAAAACTCGTCAAATCCTCGAGAGCAAAACTCGTCAAAATCCCCGAGAGCAAAACTCGTCAAATCCCCGAGAGCAAAACTCGTCAAAATCCCCGAGAGCAAAACTCGTCAAAGACCCGAGAGCAAAACTCGTCAAATCCCCGAGAGCAAAACTCGTCAAATCCTCGAGAGCAAAACTCGTTAAAATCCCCGAGAGCAAAACTCGTTAAAATCCTCGAGAGCAAAACTCGTCAAAACCCCCGAGAGCAAAACTCGTCAAATCCCCGAGAGCAAAACTCGTCAAAGACCCGAGAGCAAAACTCGTCAAAGACCCGAGAGCAAAACTCGTCAAATCCCCGAGAGCAAAACTTCTTAAAATCCTCGAGAGCAAAACTCGTTAAAATCCCCGAGAGCAAAACTCGTTAAAATCCCGTCCCAATTCTTCCCATCCAAACCAGTTACCAACCCCGAACACGGGAACTCAACTTGCAGTTGGCATAGAACATGCCCAAATAGTTCACACCACCTCTGGGAGCTACCCCGGAGAACGCTCACAGTCACAGGATTAATATCCTAACCATTCAAGCCCTTTGATCAAGACATCACTGGGAATGCACCTAGCCCACACTGTCATTATGGCTAGTTACACACAAAGTCCTATTAGACTAGGCACCATAATACATCTTTCGATCCACTGAACTACGGCATGGTTTGATTTCACCACACGTGAATACGTAGGCAGCCTTTCAACAGAGGCACAACCACCCACATTGACACACATTCAAAAAGCGCCATTATTCCGGTCACGACACCATCATGTTCTCAACAGCTAGCTTTGTTGTCCTGGGGGCTTCTCCTAGGCAGAAGTTCTCCATCCACTCACAAAATCCAGATAAATCCAACAAAAAATCTAGCCTCCTTTCTGTAGTGTGTCCTAGTACTCGGCTCAGTCGAAGACAAAAATCTGTCAGGACTCGAGGCAATACCCACTTTGGAAATGTATCCTAAAATAGGAAATCCAGAAGGGCACCAGACTAAAACAGTCTCATTACGGACTACTGCGGTCCCCCTATAGCATATCTATCCCATTTCGATATACGACCGTGTTGCCACTCGCCTAGGTTACGAGATAGCGCAACTTGAGAGTCTTGCTAGGTGGCCCACGCCCCTACCGAATCACGGTCTAACCTTTAGAGAGTCCAGTCCGTGTCAGTCAACTCGTCCTGTCGTATCCAGAGTCGAGTCTGTCGGTAGCCACGGTAGGTCCCTCTCTTATGATTCCACTTTGAAATTTGCAAAATTTAGCCATTTGAAAAAAGATCTTTTTCGACAAGGTCAGATTTCAGTCTATTTATACTGCGAATTTCTTTTCTATCCCTTTCCATTTTGAAAACCTAGCTCGCGATTGCTTTCAGGACTTCAAATTCAAAATTCGAGTTTTCAAAAAAAAAAATTCAAAATCATTTTCCCAGCACGAGTCATTTTACCACCTACGTGTTGCATGCATTCTATGTGACTCATACAGGTACGACTCAAACAGGGACATGCAAGTCATCAAATCTCCCCAGCAACATTTTCCGGGATAGCATGGGATGGGCCACCACACAGGCACACCCAGGGCTTACGCGACAAGCCCGAATTCCCCACGGAGCACAAGCATCCAGCGCAGGTATGATCTCTGTCTTATGGCTGGCGAGCCCTTCACGCGAGTCCAATGGACTATAAACGACCCGACCGGAAGTCTACCAGGTCTTAACAGGCTTGGTAGCTACTCTGACTTTCGCCTTGTCCAAGCCTCAGTCAGAGTGGGGGCTCTGTAGACACCCGCATTTTGACCGCCAGGTGTCTATGGCAGTTTCCAAAAATCACCCGATGATGATCGGACGCTAACGTGTTTCTACGCGCTCGGATACGGGCTCAAATCCATTAATCGTTGGCTAACACACTTACGGAGTACAAACCTCACCAAACAGACCTCAAATCCAGGCCCAGTGGATCATTCCGAGTCAAACAAGACTAATTTGGGTCAAAACCGACACCGGAAATAAAACCGACTTTTAGTGACCAGATTAAAACCCGGTCAAAGCCGTTTCCGAGTAGCTCACCCACGGTCCGCCTCCAAACGGGCCATCAAATCAAGTCCGTCAAGGCACAAAACCCTAGACACCAAGGTGCCCTAGCTTTGCCTATATAAGCAACCCCATGCAACACAATTACACAACTTCTCACAACCCTAAAAACCCTAGTACACTCTAGGACATCATCTTTTTACAATCCTAGCAAGTTACACAACCCTAATCCTACACATCTACAAGAACCCTAGACAAACCCTAGGAATTCGATATTAGCAAACCCTAAAACCTAGTTTTAGGAATCCAACCTAAGCCACCACAACTTAACCTCCATACACCTCGAAGACTCCCGTGCCATAGCCACGTTTACGAGCCTTAGTCCGAGACAGAAACATGTAGGTTGAGGGTGAAACCTCCTTCTTCTTTCTCTTCTCTTTTCTTCGTCTTTTTTTTGTTTATATTATTATTATTATTATTATTATTATTATTATTATTACGGTATTATTATTATTATTATTATTATTATTATTACGTTTATTATTATTATTATTATTATTATTATTATTATTACGTTTATTGTTATTATTATTATTATTATTACTATTACGATCTTTATTATTTACCTCGTTATCATTATTGCATCATAACATCGATAATATTGTTAGCATCAAAACATTAAAATACTTATCGATTTGTGTCGAATAAGAGGGATATCGGGATAAGAAAACACGAACATACAAGTGTACTGCACACAGCGTTGACGGTCGCTTATCCCGGTACCCCGATTATTTGATTATTGAGATGAGTCAACTTAAACAAGAATTCGTCATTATTTCTCGTCGTTATCATCATCAATTTTGCATCCATCAATTTCTTTAAACATCAATTTTAACAAGGGTCGAAACCCGTTGACACGGATCCGACATCACAATCCCTAGGGATTTATTTTGATGTCGGAGAAGTCGAGGGAATCAAGTTTTTTTATTTATTTATTCAAGTAAAGCATCGATTTTGGATTCGATACCAATTCCGTAATTGGATATCGAATCTAACAATCAAGTCATATGAATTAATTAACGTGATTTACTCATATCACGATAATTAATTTAAAACGGCTAAAATCAATTTATTTATTTTTTCTATTTCACTCTAATATTCCATATCGATTCAAATAATCGAATATGGGATACAGCGAGTACTCCAAATTTAGAATCGGGTATAAATTCAACAATATTTATATTCGGTTCAACAAAATTCGCGATTTATAAAAAAACCAAGTCGAACATAAATTATGCAATATTTATGTCCGATTCGGTAAAACCGTCGAATTATCATAAATCAAAAGCAATTTCAAAATCAATAATTAAATTGCAAACGAACAAAGTTCGCACAGGTGCCACTCGACCGAGTGCCTTAGTCACTCGATCGAGTGACACCCTAAAATCGAGTCAGAAAGCTAATTATGACACCCACTCGATCGAGTCTCACAGTGACTCGGTCGAGTGGCCATGTACTCGACCGAGTTAGTCAATAACTCGACCGAGTACGGTCTTTGACGCAAAACAGAATCATTTTTTTTGGTTCCACTCGATCGAGTCCATCGACCACTCGATCGAGTGGCCTCATAACGACTCAAACACGAGTCGTACATTATTCTATTTTTCAAACTCGATAGTATTTTACGACTTAGGTCAACATGTGCATAATTAATCACGTGTATACTATCTTTTCAAATCATGCATCCTCATATTTGCATCTTTTCAATTCAATTCAATATTTGCAAACCGTTGTTATTCGTTATATCGCTATATCGTTACTAACGCGTTTTCTGTTTCTTTTGTCAATTTAATTATTATTCGTTTATTATACTAAATGAACCCGCATGCTAAAATACAACTTTGACGTTAATTTTAGTTGCATTAAATTGACTTAGAAACCCTTTCAATTACATTCGCATGTTTAGGGAAAATAAATCTTTGCATATCATTTTTCCCGTTTTACTAGCACGCGTATTAGAAAGTCATTCGAGTTCTTAGTAGAGGCCGCTAAAGTGCGGGCGGGGTTGGGTGTCCTTTGTGGGCTTCCCAACACGTACCCTCACCCCTTACTCAGAACCTCGGTTTCCGGATGCCCGAAACCGTTGGCGCACGAGAGTCATTCAATATACGATTAACCGCTCAAGTCGGAATCTATATCGATATGCAAAGGGACGAGCCCGATAAACTCTGACATCGGAAATGGGCCGTATTTTGTATACGGCCCACTACGACATAGAGTGGGCTCGAACGGTTCCGAATAACCATAAAATTCGGTGGCGACTCCACATAGACCTAAATTTCAATTCGATCCTTCTCATATGGAGATTCATTCGCCTACCCAAACCCGCGCGTGGCCGCGTCGGGGTGGACCTATGTCATGTCCACAGCCTCCTTATATAGGAGATGAGAAACTAGAATTAGGTTATTACTATAACCCTAATTACCATAATTAGATTATTAGTATAACTCTAATTACCATAACCTGACAACGCAGCTGAGTCCGTATTACTACTGACTCGATATATTTAATATACCGTTATATTAATAATATCCCGTACATATTGTGTGTGACCCAATGGGCCCACTTAAGACTACCAAACACGTAACTCATTTACATGTCAATCCGACATCGACCTCTAGCAAGGCATATCGGATACATAGACTTAAGCGGGTTAATCCGTAGGACAGTGGACATAACTCCTTCAGTCTCCCACTTGTACATGTCCTCTCAAGAACGGCGTTAAGTCTCTTTGCTACTATTGTCTCCAATTGAGAATGAGGTAAGAAGAAGTGTCATCCTCGAATGTCTCAATCTTTTACTCGAATCTCTGAGTTGACTTGTTAAAAGAGCAGATAGATGACAATCATCCTATCTGAGCGCGGCCACGCATTTGCACAAGTCACACTCTTCGAGTGGCCAAGAAACAATAAATTCCTTTCACCAAAGGAAGAGCAAATCCCCTCTTGTCTAACCACATCCTATCACATGATCCATGCATGCCCAATAACCATCCATAGCCCCCTTTCACAGCTGACGAGGAATAGTATCAAAGCATACACATCACATGTACAGAATAGTCAAAGACTCAGGTCTAAAGACCGTACAAGTTCATAACTTGCAAAGAACTTTACTGACACTAAGCGAAATCTTAGTAAAATCCTTTTCAGCGGGTCAGTCTAATGCATGTTCTTAACATACACTCGTGTGCCTGGTTTAGTATCTCAATACCTATGACTCAAGGAACTTAGTCATCAACCAACTCACACACTAGTCATTTAAGGATATTCAAATGTCCCAACACAATACCTTGACTAGAGACAAAATAACTACATCATCCAAATAGAGTTCCAAGACTAAGTCACATACTTAGTGATCTATTTCATCAATGTAAATTATTTAGGGACAAAACTCGGTTACATTAACCAAATGACAATATGTCATACATATATCAATTATCAAAATAACTCCCACTAAACCAAACACCTCTAAAAGTGCTAAGACCACTCGCCGATGCGTCTTATACCAATCATAACAATATGATCTTTATGTAGAGGAGGTTTTGGGACATACAACATTTGTATCGGTTATTTACAAGCATATGACCAATCTACCTTCTCTCAATTGAGGCAAACTGTTAGTTTCATAAGCAACAAATTGCTTCATAAACTTTAAAGTTGAGTGCGTGTTTGATTCGTAACCAAACGTCTATTTGCTTCAAAAGCAATAGAACACCAACTTTAGTTATAATACTAGTCACCAAGTTGTCATTTGGAACCGTTCCAATACACAACTTCTCATCCAAAACAAAATTTACTGAGATTACAATCTCATGTCATCTTTGTCTATTTGGAAATATGAATCGTTGTAACTTGTTTACAATAATTCGCTTATCACATCATGCGCATCTCTTAAATAATTTCTCTTTTTGCTTCTCAAGCGCAAAGGAACAATTCTTAGATAGCATTCTAGTGACACTCACTAGATTAGTATCTACTCGTCACACGAGCACATAATAAACACATTTCTTGCTAAGTCTCATAGACTAAAGCAATCAAATGTCGTTTAGTTAGAGAAATATGTCACATACATACCAAATCATAACGATAAATGCACTTCCACTAGCCTCTTGTACACACTGTCTTTCTTCGTCTCAAAGGAAAACAAACATCTTTGAATTACCACTTTGAGAACGAAGATACTACTCCATAATACTTGCTCCAATCGAATTGGATCATTCACATTTGTCTAGCAATTTTAATAATATGAAATTCATACGATGTGTCGCACACACATCATATTGCATCCCTTTCAAGAAATGTATTTCACATATATATGTCCAAAACTCATCATAATGAGTGATGACATTCAAAATGCTAAATCAATCTTAATAGATTTAAGCTTAATGTTGTAAAAAGGATTTTTCTATAGTCATTACTATGAGATCAATCCTTAATTACCAACTATGCTTCATAGATACTCTTATATCAATCTACATCGTCTTTATATTGAAGACTATTCTTCACTATAAGACCCATTTAACCAAAGTCTATACTTGGTAGTTATGGTATATAGAATCTATTAGATTTTATGTGATTATTGAAGTCTTTGCCCATTATTGTTTTACCATAGGTCAAACCTATGTATGGTAATATTTTACAGCTAAGATTATCATGACTTTTCATGAATGCATCAATATCCTCTTCAACAGTTGTAGAGAATTCCTGTTAATCTTGAACAATTCAAGGTTTATTCTACTCCCACTGTTTCTATTAGAAATCACATATTTTTAAAAGAAATATACCACTCCGTGCAACAAAACAGTTTTGTTCCTTGGATGGTTTGTAGAATTAACATAATACCACTAATAAAACACACGTCATAATTGAGTCTAAGTTCTAGAAAACAATTTTCTTTAAACTTTGAGACTTGATAATTAAGAAAGACTTTTTTAGAACATTTCAATCCATATCTCATATGGTGTCTATTCTTTGACTTTTATGGACAATCTCATCAACATTGTACAAAGACTTTTATAGTGCATAACTTTCTAAAGCGTCAATAATATCTGCATATGACTCATCATAGATCAAATCATATCAAATATGGTTCGATGTAGTTTGAAACACTTTCACTACTTCTAAGATGATCACAATCTTTTAGTTCAATTCCTCCCTGTTTCAATCATATCGAATGACTCATACCAACTTATCAAGTTGATCTTGTACCTTGAACAATTCAAAGCATTCAGTTTCAAATTTCATCAAATGAACAAAACCATACGCGCTACCCATTTTTGCAACATCACTTGTTAAACTCACACGTATCTATATATGTGTGATCCAACAAGTCTAAGTACCCTTCCACTACAAATAATAGGAGTCACTTCTAATGTCATTTATCCATCTAAACGAGATCCATTTACCTCAGTTGATCATTATCATTAAGGGGTTAATAATTTCATCATTATGAAACTTATTCTTATGTTTCTTGTCTAATGGATTAAGGAAATGCCATAATAGGTAAAACTCGTGTCGAGAGACTTGAACCTTTTGGTTGTTATGTTACAAATAAAAGCACTCACTACTAGGAAGGTAAAGCTCAACAATCATGTTAGTCTTATTGTACCTCATATTCTTGCAAGGTATAGAGCAACAATTGTTCTACCTTTATCAAAACTTTTCATGCCCATACATGAAACAGAATCAATGTCCTTGCTTATGACCAGTACAAGAATAACAATTATTCAATTCCAGTATTCAGCTTTATGGTAAAATTAAGTGATTTTCCTTTTATATATGAAACAACAACGTTTGTTCATTTCATCATAAAACACTTCACTTATATATACCATTATTTCACCCTCTTTGAGCCATCACATCCACAATGTAATAGATGCATTTGGTATTATATACCAAAACAGTAGAATGAAAGTAACAATTACTCTAGTAACATACACACCAGAAGTCATACTTCAATAATTGATTTGCAGATTTTCTAGACACTTCTAGAAAGCTATCTACCAATGCCATATATTTGTCATTACATTAATGATAAATAATTTCGTACCTAATCTAAACTTGGGAACAAGTTTGGGTACGACAACAATTATCCTTCCCTTACTTTAACCAACGTATTAGATTCATTAATCATTATCTCAGGCAATTTTCTTAGTGAACTCATAGAACATTAGTATTATTTGCCTTCTTGATACAATGTTCAACCATCTTTTAACATCTCATGCTAAAAGATAAGAACCTTATTAAGTCACCTGTTTATTCATAATAAAGTGACCTAAACTTAGGACTAATTGAAACGATTTCAATTCCTAATTCTGTAAAAAGAAGCATCCAAAATTTCCTGATTATCAAGATAATCATTCATCATATGACATTGATTAATTGGATCATCTTTAACATTTTCTCACTTAATGGAAACGGTTTCCTTTATTTAAACAATTGATTTTGGTACTTATAGTAGTCATCTCTATGACTCTAATTATACAGTCCATACTGTACATTAGCACTGGTAATAATTTGTCGGAATTATCCTTCACAGGGACAAAAATCCGTATCTCTAATATTGAGAACAGTTCTCAAGATACCAATTGACGAGGTTGAACAATTCAAACTCGTCTTTAATAAATGTGATAATGGTGACTAAATAACAACTACAATTATATGCAAAGCAAAACGATAATTAATATTAATAATCTTAAATAATTTTAAGATAAAATCATGCAAACTACCCTCAAGTTCGCATAATATTCCAAGATCCTAAACCTTTTGTCGCTCAAGTGAACTTGGGCTCACTGCTCAAGCTTCAAAAGTAAAGGTAGACAACAAATTTGTCAATTACATCTCTATGTAATTCCTGGTTCGTCGGAATTAGTCATCATATGACACCAACTATTTGCCTCAAAGCCCAAGTCCGACTTGATAGCGATGTTAAGCAAACCAGACTGAACCTGTGGGTAACCGTTACCCACCTACTCAGTCCACACACATCGGCAAAGCACCACTTAGGCAGTCACTTCAACCAATGATATGAAATTGTTGTAGTGGTCAATTCTGGAAAGACAATACTTAATATTTGTGCGAGGGATTAAATGCATATGGGTCCTAACCATGCCACTAGGTCAACTTACAAGGCGACCTATTAGTTCTAAGCACACAAGACACAAGTCTCAAACAATAAATAAAATTCATGCATCGTATGACATAATATTTCAATTGTTACTAGTGATTTGTGCATAAAACAAAACAAGTTAAAAGATCCCATATTTTGATTCATAATCATATTACAATTCATAATTGCTATTTGGTTTGAACAATTTGACCAATATCTTTCATTTTTCCAACTACGAGGAACAATTTCCCACCCGGAAAATTTGAACGGATATACAAAACTCGATTCACAATCGATCTGCATCTTATAATTGTCATATAAATATGAACAATTCATCAAAATCAAATAAGACTCGAGAAACTCTTTTCCGATCTATTTATGATAATATGATAATTAAAAAGCATAAAATTATTTAGCCGATTTAGAAAACTAATTTTTTCATTGATTCGGAAAAATAAAAGTATAATCCATGTTTGATTCATAATCAACACACAAACGCAAGAAAACGATTTTCTTAAAAGTGTCACCCGACCTGACACCATGTCGTCCGAGTAAATATTGTGTTATCTTGGTCAAACCTTTGTCGCCCGGGTCATCCCGTTCCAACCGAGACATACCCGTGCCTACCGAGTCATACTCACGCCAACCGAGTCACACTCGTTCCGACTTACAAAAATCGAGTCTTGTCCTAATCTTATTAGGTCTCATCGTCAACGATAAATTCTTGTAATTTTACGTTCCAAATTTCAATCGAATCTTGACTAATCCAATTAGTCTCATCGTCAACAAAGTAATTTGGGATTATAGTAGTTCGATTTAGGGTGAATTAAATTAAAACATAATCAATATTAGATCTTAAATTAATTTTACGAGTCAATTTCAGAATTTAACAAATTAAATTCACAAATTAAAACAAACCCTAAATTGATCGGAAATCTCATATGCTCACTGCATAACACGAAGAAAGACATATTCGTATGCAAATACAAACCAATTTTGTAAGGTGTCGATTGTACTAATCATATTAGAGAACCAACGATATAATGATATTATGTCTCATACACAATAAAATTAGAGAACAATGCATGTCCGGCAAAACCCAAAATATAACTTGCAATTATCAAATAATTATAAAGAAATAATAATCATAATCATTATAACTATAGTGGATGGTATGCGCAGGAACAATTATATCTTGCAATTATGCATGTGGGTATAGTGACATGCGTACGTAGTAACAAAACAATGGCACACCCCGGTCCGGTGAAAACAATTCTCACAAAAAAAAAATATAATCAAATTAATACGCGGGTAAATCCCTCATAACCAATTATGAGACATAGATTTACGTCTATTAGATTAATACTACGTAACAGAGGCTCTGATACCGCTGTAGGGTTACAACCCTTAAACCCAAGGACCTGTTACGAGTATTAACCGAAAAGACAAAAGAAGAGGGATAACAATTATACCTTATTTGCAGCGGAACAGCGTATTAATAAGAAGTATAATAAACCCATAAATATATATAATCTCCACGGACAGAATAAATAATCTTCACGGACAGAATAAATAATTCCCACGGACAGAATAAATAAACTCTACGGACAGAATAAAGCACCCCAAACGTGATGCCTCCTTTGGTATCCACACGGGTACAGAACTGCGACGTATATGCTAGTATACAAGTTCGAAGAAGATCTCAATCTATAATGAAGAAATGATAGTAGCTCTGAAAGAAGGTAAACCGAAGCAGACAAATGAAGTCTTCTTGGCTACGTGAGACCGTCTCACAACTTCTCTCTATATCTCTCTTATAACTATTTATAAGAAGAATACTCCGTATATATATATTATGAGTCAATACTCTTAATTCCATATCTTGGTTCATCATATGAGCCTCCTTATATAGGAGATGAGAAACTAGAATTAGGTTATTACTATAACCCTAATTACCATAATTAGATTATTAGTATAACTCTAATTACCATAACCTGACAACGCAGCTGAGTCCGTATTACTACTGACTCGATATATTTAATATACCGTTATATTAATAATATCCCGTACATATTGTGTGTGACCCAATGGGCCCACTTAAGACTACCAGACACGTAACTCATTTACATGTCAATCCGACATCGACCTCTAGCAAGGCATATCGGATACATAGACTTAAGCGGGTTAATCCGTAGGACAGTGGACATAACTCCTTCAGGTGCCATATCGAGGTTCATTCTCTGTAATAATTTTTGTACCCATTGTTGTAGGTTATAATACACTTATGAATAAATTATAGAAGGGAAAGATAAATGGAAGGGGAAGATGAAGCGAGGTTGTTCAAGAAATGTTGGTGAGCACACCAGCAAATATTGGATAAATGTGAATTAGTACGTAGCCATCACAAAAATACAACATTACCAACCTTTTCTGCATGTCTTTCACTTCGATTTAAATCGGAATCAATTTCATCGTTTGTTCCCACCTTCCGAGACTTTAGGGCATGCAAATGAGCACGAGGAGCTGCTGCATTACGAGATGCAACAGATACAGCAAGATGGCCCAAATCACCCCACCTTTTTTTTAACTTCCATTCCGGGACTTAATTATATTCATACAAATCGGTTAACGCCAAAAGTTCGAACTTCTGAGGCACCTGGGTCCCCCAAACACGTGTACTAGGAACAGACAAAAACTCAAAATGTGCAAAAGAGTGAGCTAAAAAATTAAAACTACGCTTGATATAAGACCACCGAACACCTGAGAAGCCCTCCGCCATCCTCTTGATCTCCGAGCAGCACTAATAGAGTTCACTCCTACCTCCCGTCTTGTCTCTCAGAATGTCGATCACCGGTTTGCAATCGCTCTCCACCATGACTCTCGCGTGCCCCCGTCTTTTCGCCTCTTGAACGCCTAACCATATGGCCTCCGCTTCAGCTTCACTCGGGTCAACGATCTTGGGATCCCTCGATGCAAGACCCCATAACACCAGCCCCTCCTCGTTTCGGCATACAACCCCCAACCCCGTACCCCACCAGCTTTTCAGTCCCGCATCACGGTTTATCTTGACCCACTCCGGGATAGGTCGCTCCCATCTCATTTGCCATGTTTCCCCTGCCATCCTAGCACTCCCCTGGACCTCGCCACTACTCAAATCACCGTTCACCATCTCTCTCTGCAGCTCCAGTACCCGCATCACTACATCCGCCCCCCTCGCTCTTCTGTTATCAAACACCAACTTGTTCCGCGATTCCCAAACCGCCCAACACGTAAGCATAAATTGAACCCTCTCCTCCTCACCCATGTCCACCCAGCAATCCTCGACTCAATTTCTCACCGTCCCGTGGTCATGGTCCAGTTTAATATCCATCTCGAGTTTGTCCCAAATACCCCCGAGCCATTTACACTCTTTGACAAGGTGTAAGCAAGATTCAATCTCACAAGCACAAATCGGGCACGTGGCTTGCATAGAGCTGATCCGGGACGCAAGCCGACCTCTGGTCGGGATAGCCTCATGGCACAATTGCAAGAAGAAAATCTTTACCCTCGGAAGGGTGTTCGTACTCCAAATGCAATTCCAGATCCACTTCTCCTTAGCATTAGATGACGCTCCTTCATCTTCCACCCACCCATTCATGAGTTTTCTATACGTCGTGCGAACTGAGAATGTGCCATTCTTCTCAAGGTCCCAAACCCAATCATCCTGCCTATCTTCCCGACAAACTCGCATATTAAGGATCGCATCCCGTTCATAAGGTAAAAAGAGCGAATGGACAAGATCGACATTCCAACTATGCCCGTTTTCTGCCATCAGGTCTCTCACCAGAAGCGCTTCACCATTACGAATCCTTGGGGAAGAGATATATCTGCCATTTCCCCCTTTACGCCAAGGATCCTTCCATACCCAAGTTGTCTGGCCATTTCCAATCCTCCGTCGAGACTCTTGCATAACAACGTGTTTAGCCTCCCATGTACCTCTCCATGTGAAACTAGGATTACGCCCAAGCTTTTCCCTGTCAAAAGTTGAGTCAGGATAGTATTTCGCTCGCAGTAATCGACTCACGAGTCTATCTCTATCGGTCAACAGACGCCACCCTTGCTTCCCGAGTGAAGCTAAGTTGAAATAGTGGTAGTCTTTGAACCCGAGCCCTCCAAGAGCCTTTGGCTTGCATAGATTTCTCCAAGCAATCCACGGAATCTTCCGTTTGCCATTCTCCGAGCCGCACCAGAACTTCGAGACAAGTGACCTCAGTTCATCACAAAAATTACCCGGGAGCTTGAAGACACTCATAGCATAAGTCGAGATTGATTGGGCTATTGCCTTTATCAAAACTTCCCGACCGGCCTTCGAAAGAAGCATCCCGCGCCATCCTTGTAGTTTCCTGGTCAGTTTATCTCGGATAAGGCTCGTAATAACGTGCCTAGACTGCCCAACAACAGTAGCTAAACCAAGGTAACACCCTGGGTTGTCCACAATCCTCATTCCTAAAATCCTCGCCACCTCCTCCCTCCGTGCTTGGCTCGTCCCATAACTAAATGAGACCGTCGTCTTCTGGAAATTCACTAGTTGACCCGACGCTTGCTCATAGACTTTAAGAAACTGGCAGATTTTAAGGGCTTCAGTCGGTTTAGCCCTTGAGAAGAAAATACTATCATCGGCAAATAGAAGATGAGTAATCACATGTGCATGCCGCGCTATGCGAATACCACGTATCGCGCCTCGCTCAGCAGCACGTCGGATTAGGCTCGAGAGAGATTCAACGCAAAGAATAAAAAGATAAGGTGACAGTGGGTCCCCTTGTCGGATTCCTCTAGTCGGTCGCACATCCCGGGACGGCACACCATTTATAAGAATTTGAAATGAAACCGACGAGACACATAGCATAACTCTATCAACCCACCCCTCATCAAATCCCATTCGAAGCAAAACCGTCTCAAGAAAAGTCCATTCCACCCGATCGTACGCCTTAGCCATATCTAATTTAAGCTTCATATGCCCATCCCCAATCCGGGTATTTTTCATATGATGAAACATCTCAAACGCAACAAGGATATTATCCGAAATTTGCCTTCCTGGGATAAAGGCGCTTTAGTTCTCTGCCACCACCTCTCCTAGGACAGATTTAAGCCTATTAGCTAAAACCTTTGAGACTAACTTCTAAATGACATTGCACAAGCTAATCGCCCATTTTAATCAGGTTTTTCTTCTTCGAAATTAGTACAAGATATGTTTTGTTACATCCCATCGGAAACACACCCCCTCGTAGCACACGTAGAACCATCTCGACTACCTTCTTCCCCACAATATGCCAATACGTTTGATAGAACAACCCATTCATGCCGTCGGGTCCCGGCGCCTTAAGCGGGTGCATTTGCCCTAAGGAATGAATGAGCTCCTCTTCATAGTTTTCAGCACGTAGAATCTCATTCATAGCAGGCGAGACCCTATTCGCAGCCCCCTCCACTGCTTCCTCCAAATTCTCCGGGTTACCTGATGTGAAAAGGGTCTGGAAATAGTGGCGGGCTTCCCCTTCAATCGCTTCATATCCCTCCTTCACATGCCCGTCTTCATCCTCCAGTCTTGCAATAAAATTCTTCTGTTTTCGGTGTCCCGCTTTCCGGTGAAAGAACTTAGTATTCTTATCACCTTCTTTAAGCCAAATTGCTCGGGACCGCTAGCGCCAATACACCTCTTGTTGTCTCCCTAGCCTAGCTATATCACGTTGCAACTGCCTCCGTTCCTTCACCTTAGCCCTTCCTCGATCCTCACGTTCTAATTGCTCAATTTGTCTCCTCTTTTTCCTCATATCACGTAGCACCTTACCAATGCTTACCCCCTTCCACGCCATCTGTTCTTCACTACACCTAGTAAGTCCACCACATATATCGTCATCTCCTACCTCCCAAGCTCGTTTAATAGCTTCCTCGCAACCACTTTCACCCACCCAAACCTGTTCAAACCGAAATAGTTTCTTCCTCCGTTCCCCCAAGTGTCGATATTGATCCAACACGAGTTTGATCGGAACATGGTCCGACCATTCCCGCACCAAGTGGATAAGTTTCGCTCTCAGATACATGTTCAGCCATGCCTCGTTGCCCATAGCTCTATCTAATCGACATTGTTCGCTCTCAGATACATGTTCATTTTCTTGGCCGTTATCGTAAGTATAATCGTGGCCTTCAAATCGTATATCTCTTAGCTGACACACATCGATGGCCTCACGAAAATTATTCATTTGCCATTGTTGTCTTGTGCCCCCTTTCATCTCTATCGCAAAAAGGATCTCGTTAAAATCTCCTATACAAACCCATGGCCCATCCCCGTCCTCACCTAGGAGTTTAAGGAGTTGCCACGATAAGTGTCTGTCCCCTATCGCTGGCCACCCATAAAAACCCGTCACTCTCCAAGTGTCAACCTCAATAGTCACATCGAAGCCCATATGGTGTAAGGATGCTGATTGGAACCTCACAGAAATTTCTTTCCTCCACATAAAAGCCAACCCACCTGCTCTCCCCGCACTATCTACTTCCAAGCTCTCATAATCCTCCAGACAGGACACAACTGTGCGAAACTCCTTACTGCTAAGCTTCATTTCGGACAAAAAAGCAATAGCAGGGGCCTCTCTCCGTAACAATCTGCGGAGACCGCCTACTGCATCGGGGTTGCCCAGCCCCCTGCAGTTCAAGCTCAAGAGAATCATAATGCCCGGCGGGGTTGAGCTCTCTCAACCACCGCCTCAGTTGAACTTACACCCATGGTTATCTTTACCCGTTTCTCAGTTCCTTCACACAACACCACCAAGTCCCCTCTGCCTCGTTTACCAAAGGCCACTCCAATCGGTAATTCATCTCCACCACGAGTTATATTCTTGCTTGTCAACGTCTCTGTGTTTTGTCCCTCCCTTCTCATACGACTCCATTTACCCATTACACCCTCCTTCACCAGAGCTCTCAACACTACTCCGCCCTCCTGCTCAAGGCCTTCCTCCGTAATTAGCCCATGAATTCCTCCCTTAGTCCCCACTTCTTTATCCCCCCATGTAATTCCATCATAACGGTATCCTTCCCACCCTGTATTTCTCCCTTCTCCCTACCATCTTCATTAATAATCAGCCTAATACCATTTGTAATTATTTCTTCTTCCCTCTGTATTAGCCCGACATCTCTCCTTCCTTCGTGATCAGTAACTTGTTCCTTCCCACACGCCATCAAAACACCCATGTCAGTACTGGTAACCCCCTCGTCATTTCTCTGTCCACCCCTGTTGTCTCCCTCCAACTGCTCTGTCCCTCCCTCGTTCTTCTGCTCTTTTATACCACATTTCCCCTTCCTTTGTACCCCAATGTTTTTCAACCTATCAACCAAAACAGCAATTGCTTCCTCCTCCCTCTTTTCGTATTCCTTATCAAGCTCGTCATTATTCAAGTCTCGACCTTTTTCCTCTCGGTCTTCCGTACTGACCCTGCTTACCCTCCTAGGCGATGCCCTTAAATTCTCCCCAAAGTTGAAATCACCTTCCTCATACGGTCCTTCTTCACAGTCTCTTTCGCCATGTCCAAGTATTCCACATCCATAGCAAAAAAATAGGTAATCGTTCATATTTAACTTTAAACTCCATCCGCCTCCCACTTTGCGTACTAATAGTGACATACTCTTTTAAGGGTTTACGAACATTTACGAACATCGTGTAAGATCCTAAGTCGAACTATACGTTCAACCTCAGGCGTAGGCCCCGTCTCAGCCCCTAAATATTGTCCCAATTGTACCCCTAACCGTCTTAAATTTTCTTGATTTGTGCGGCCTCTAATCGGCAAATCGTAGACTCTAGTCCAAAAAAGGGACATGAAACAACGGTGTGTCGATCAATTTGCCTTCCTCCAAAGGTTCGTTGAAACACCAAATAAAATTGTCAAAATGTCAAGGTTGTCCCTCAATAACCTTTAATTTATCTTTTTCCGACTCAAATCGAAAAACAAAAATATGTTCCTTAGCATCGAGGACATTACCCACAATCTTACGTTTCGTCTGCCATAGCCTGAGCATCGTCTCTGTAGCAGCCTTAGCATTAATTGCTTTCATAGTCCAGATTTTACCTACAAGGATATGTTCTTCTCTGTTTTGGCCCTGTCCGTCCTCGATGTCCCAAACAAAGGTCTCTTCCTCTCTTATTTTCTCCTTTCCCTTACTACCTTTTACCATCGACGAATCACCCATCATGCTCTCTACAGTTGAATACACAAATAGAAACCGAACTTATCTAGACCCAACCCTACCCTAATCAGGAGGGTATAAACCTTAATTAACAAGGAAAAAGAGGATAAACCCTAGACGCAACTCTTACAAGGAGAGACAGTACAAATAGATAGAATTACTATTAATAAAACTTGTAAAGATACCAGCATTGATAATCAATAGAAAAAAGTATGATCAAACCTTAATCCTAAATTTTCGGGGCTTTCCAACTGGGATCGTGGAGCAAAACAGATGTTCAGAGGTATTTGTACCAATAAGCAATTAAGAGACAAGAGAGATAGAATGCATCAGTAGGAAATCAAATCATAAGCAGTTGATTAGAAGGTGGATATGTGTTTTGCTTAATAAGTAAGGGAAACTTTTTGCATGTTGACTTTTCACTCTTCTGCACTTGACTTTTCTTTCTCTCTCCTCTCTCTACCGTGTTGGTTTTTTTTTTCACCCCACCTTTATTTAATTTTTTTTTTTTTGAATTCCCTTAGGAGGGACTATATTAAAGAATTGAAATCAGCAAGACATTGTTCAAGAAAGGTGGGGTGACACGTGAGTGTAATCGAGCTGCTCATGCACTTGCGCACATTGTTCACGACAACTTCGGGAAACGGTCGTGGGAGGGCAATGGTCCGACTCTTGTCAACAATACATTTTTCTACGGTAGTGTTGTAACTTTAAGGGATTGCCTGGTACAGCTGAAATAATTGAGGGGCAAAAGTTGCAGGAGTAACAATTATAGGAGGAATGATTACTTGGGTAATGGTTGGGTGGGTTGGAAGTTTGGCACACCAATGTAATTGTTACCACGATAATATTTCCCAGGTTTGGTTTGCAAGGAATAAAATTACTACACCATAAAACATAAAAACAGATTGTACTTACATTAACGACCAATAAACTTCAAATCCAAAATACTACAATCAAATATGCACCTCGAGAATAATATTTGAGGACACTTTCAATTAAAATTTTAAAAACACAAAATATTTTCATCGAACTATCATCTTCTTCCAAATATCAATCATCGACACGCACAATACTCGGATTATATCTAATGCCTATTCAAGATCAAACCCAAAAAATCATATTTTTCATCCTCGTCCGTCAAATCATTGAAAACCGCAACATCACCTTCCGTCATGATCGAACACAAAGTAAGAATATTTGCCCTCGACATACCATTAACTTTCCCCAATTCTTCACGTAACCCAACCTTGTAATTTTTTGGCGCGTCTAACATGGCAGTTAATTGAGCAACTTGTGCATTGTTATTCTCAATCATGGTTCCCATTAGATCTTCGAAACTCTTTTGTATACTCGGAATTTCCTCACGCTTACGGAGTTTTTTCTTACTTGGTTGCCTCGAATTCACTTCCCTACTTCTTTTACTTGTTTCCGATTCAGTTGACATCTCTCCACTTTCAACATCTAGTTGAACATCTTGTTGAGTAAATTCATTAGTCTCAATGCTAGCATGGTCTTGATCGTCTCTATCAAGAGGTGTAGTACCCCTAGAACCAGTTGCTCTATCTTTGGAGTAAATTTCTTCCATGACATCAAATAATGGAAACGGTTTTCGATACAACCCTTTTGCTTCTTTGTGACTCTGTAGGTTAAGAGAGAATCATCAAATTAACATCCACAAATGAAACAATAAACAGAATCTACTGTTCAAACAATCAATATCCCTAGACCTCGATAACGCCTGCAAACTCGACACATCCTCCAAAACCGAGATCAGGACAGACACATTGCAGATTACAATGGCATTTGCAAACAATATTGAAAACATAAACATACATGCCCAAACATATGTCATAATCACCCTTTTCCATAGTTTCTTAGCCACTGCAGAGAATTTGGATGCATCAAACTGATGCTTACAGTAAGAACAGTCCACAGAAAAGACGATAACAACTTTTGACAAAAGTGAAAATGTAGCATAGAATGAAAAACAAACAGCAATAGTAGTAAACAATAGGAAGAGTGACTCAAAATTCTAGGTCCATTGGACAGATTGTGGAATACTATGGTTCGACTAGAAACCGTGAAGTCGGTTTGTTTATGAATTTGCAAACAGCTACTGATCCAAAAGAGAAATCCAAACTGATAAAAGTCATACAACTGGTTACTCAAGCAAGCATATAATTCAAACTCCCACCTATCTCAATCTGTAGCTTAAGATCAAACTAGAAACACAAATATTGAGTATGTATGTAAGTTTGACCTATAAAAGCAGCAACCACTAGGGAAAAAACACACTAGCTTCCAGAAGCTACAACCAAAAACTGGCTTTTATTATAGATCACAAAATTAAAGTTGACGACTTTGTTTCTATTATGTTAAGATGCATGCATTGAACTGGGGATTTTGAAGATGGGTCTTTCACATAGATCTGCTGCTCAAACACTAAATCAAAGAACAATAATATTGAGATTAATTAATAATATTACATACATACCAAAATATATAATTAATTAAAAGAAATAAGTAATACTACGTACCTTACACCATTCATTATATAACTTGCGATCACCGGTTACCATCTTCAAATCATCATCCCATCCAAATCCACTTCCTTTTTGTTTGATCTCCAAAAGTGCATTAAATCGTTTTCTGAGATAACCCAACCGTGATTCAATGTTTGTTGCTTTAAGTCCGGCGTCTGGCATTTTTTCCGAGATTAATTTCTCCAAATGTACCAAGTAACCAGATTTGAACCTACCTTCCGCTTTCCATTTTCCATCCAAATGCAAGGATAACAACAAATCCACCAATAACGTGTCTTCTTCCTCAACCCACCTTCTAGGACCGCTCTTCTCATTATTTACTTCGGTTTCCGTCATCACAAGTACACTAAGTATATAAAAGAAACACATAAAATTGCAACTGAAAATGTGATTAATTAATTCATAAAGGCGGCTTCATTTTACATTAACTTTCATTCAAAAACAGTAGATAAATTAGATTACATAAGTAGAAAAAACTAGGAATGGAACTACCATAATACTAAGTAACTTGGTAGAAAACTTTCAACTAATTCGACGATGGATCATAGGCTACATGCGTAAAAGGCCTACGTTGCCGCCAACTCTCGAACATCTCTTTCGCTAGTTTATCCCTCCATTTAGTCCAAGAATTAGTGGTATCAACAATATTTATATATTCTTCACTGTCTTCCATAAATTGTCTTCCATACTCAGTATCTAATAAATGCTCCATTGGATCGAAACTCATCTCACGACGAATAAGATTGTGAATAAGAGAACAAGCATTTATAATGTCGGTGTGAGTATCAGCACAATAAAAACTAGAGTTTCTAAGTATGGCCCAACGCATTTTTAATAACCTAAAGCACCTCTCAATGACATTTCGCGCTGATGAGTGTTTCATATTATAAAATTCCATAGGGTTAGTTGGTTGATAACCATCTTTCCACTCTTTGAGATGATATCTTTGCCCTCTATAAGGAGAAAGAAATCCTTCGCCATTTGTAAAACCAGCATCAACTAAGTAATAACATCCTATCAATATTAAAGTCAAACAAAATTTAGTAATTCTGGCAAGTTTATTAAAACACTAATAATAAAAGAATTGAGAAATATTCCTCACCATTAGGAACTTTAAATGGGTGTCTCCTACTAATAGCATCCTTAAGAACTCGACTATCTGCAGCCGATCCTTCCCACCCAGGTAAAACATAGGTAAAATGCATATCCTTAGTACACGCCGCTAAAACATTTGTAGCTATATCTCCTTTTCTTGTACGATATCTAGGTTTCTCATCAAGCGGAACCTTTAAGAAGATATGTGTCACATCTAAAGCTCCTAAACAATCCTATTTACCATCACAGGAGAACACAATTATTATAGACACATAGACTACCTAATTTCCCCACGTTAGGAAAGTAAATTTACCTTAAACCATTTCCACTTTGAGTCTCCGCAATCCTCTTGAATAGGTTGTGGGGTCGCTATCAAATGTTTATACAAACGTAAAACAGCTCTCAAAATCTGACGGAAGTTCCTACTTATTGTTTCCTTAGACCTTTTCAAACGTCTCACGAGCATTCTTTGTTTTTGATCATGACCTAATATGTTCAAAAATATAGCTACTCTCTCTTCCAAGAACATATTTTTTTACTCTTTAAGACGACCATGTGCCTGAATCAACCCACACAATACATCAAATGTATATACATCCATCCTAAGTTGATCTATGCAGCTAAGATCAGAATTCAGAAACTCGGACAAGTTTATTAATCCTTGACTCATAGTCCTTTTAGCCGTGTGGGTTGTTTTCTTGCGAGACACTTTCATCGCTTCTATTATACTTATCATGTAAGAACAAAAACATGTAAAAATCATAGTTCTCATTCTAATATAGCAAATAAGGCCGACTATTGTCTTTTGCTTCTGTGATAATATTCTACGCGCCATAACTGCCCATAAAATAAAATAAAACATACAAATAAACCAAATCAGTAGAAATAAATTGAAAATTCTGTAAACAAACTGTTAACCTCAAAGTATGGCTGCCATGATACAATTCCGAACAAGATACAGTTTTGAATCAGAATAGTAAACACCCAAATCTTGATTATTTTAGCCATATACATCACTCACAATGTAGCCAAAACATTGCATTAGAATATCACAACAATCTGGAAAATCAATCACAATGCATCCAATATAGAAAATCAGGCAAAACACATGGAATTAAAACATTGAAAATCTGGAAACACATGAATTGATTCGAAATTAATGAATTATCATCAACAACACAACACAACACAACAATCAGTAGAACGCGAAATTTGATACAATACGAAAAAAATCGAAAAAAAAAACAAAAAAAAAACGAATTATTCCATAAAAGAGAGAGGTGTTCCATGGAATGAAGATGTAGGTGAAAAACAAGATGAATAGGAGAGATGGGTAGGAAGAGAGAGGTGATGAAAGCATACCTGTGGAGAGAAAACGCAGAGAACGTAAAACTGTCAAAGAAAGCTAAACCCTAAATCAATCCCCCTGAAACTGTTACTGGAGTGGAGGGGTGGGTAATCTATTACCTCTTTGTGGAGGTAATAATTCTTGGGCCTTAATATCTACCCTCCTACCAAACCATCCAAAAAGGCCCATAATTTTCCTCCTTAAAATTTTCAAGCCTATTACCCCTGTACCAGGCAGGCCCTAAAGCTGAACATACCTCTTTAAAGATCTTTCCCTTCACGAGCTGCTTGTTCCTTTGCATGCTTCAATGCTTTCAATCTCCAACTTGCTCCACCATCGCCAACAAAAGATGACGATAGAAGTTTGTCCTGGCTAGGCTTTGTGCGCTCTGCAACTTCGGGATATCCTACTCCATTATCTTTCCAATAAGGATTCATTTCTTTGGGATTAGCTTTTTGCTGCTGTCGAAAAATATGTTGGTAAACCCTCCACAATTACGTTAAATGAACAACTAAGCATACACATTCCAAGTGAAAGTCAATCAACTTGGCCATATAAGCATACCACTATGATGCAAAATCTAAAACTATACACCAAAAGCATATTAGTCATAGTTAGACTGCTAGTCTCTACTTAATTTATAGTTAACTTAAACAAAAAAATCACAATAATAGCTTCCTCGTCTTCGTTATTACTAATAACTCACAGAAGACACATTTGGTCATTTGGCGACATCGCAAGTCAGGATAGTTTTAACGAAGCGACCCACCGAAGGTTTGCCATTATAAAGATAATGAGCATGTTCCAAATCACATCTATCTATGACTAATTTCGGGGGCAGGGTTTCAATTTCAGCTTACCTCTTCGCTTGGATGCTCCACAAGCACCTCCTCTGTTGGAACTCCGGGACTCGGGAGGCACCATCATGATCGAAATCTACATGAAACACAAAACCGGAACAACGAAAAGAAAAGGGTAACTTGGATATCAACGTAGAATCATGAACGGAATCACTTTCCTTCAAGAATAATCGACCCTATAGTGCCCCGGGTTACACGATTTCCTTGTGGGGTAAGACTCTACAAGAATCACACTCTAATTCCGACACTTAGAATTTCGAGCAAAAACTTATGAAAAATCAATAGTTTCTACAAAGAAGAAGAGAAAATATAGATGGAGTTTCTATTTCACTTTTTCTTTCTTTGATTGTGTACATCTCAACTCTTACCGGTCAATCCTCTTATCAGAGTGAATGCATGTCATTCCACTCATATGTGAGTGCATGTCATTCAAGGCAAAAACCACCAACTTAGAACATTGACACGTCAAAATAATGTAGAAGATTGCACTTAATAGAATAAGGCAATATTACGTACATAACCGTCGACTAATATGTACACTCCGCAAACTCGTTTTATACTTAGACAAGCGTGCACTACACACTCCCAACTCGTCATATAGCTAAATCGAGTTCACCTTTCTTTGTAACTAAACCTCGACTGCACCAAATGAAAAGTGATTAACTCAAATCACCAACATCCTCAACGGTTGTCATCTTGGGCCTATCACCTGGTCTAAGCATCCAATCTAAGCCCGTCTCTTTTCTAACGATCTCAATATCGTTCTCGGAGCTTGGACCTCCTTCGCCATCTATTTTTAACAAAGAAATAACTGAAATCACTCACACACATTTCAACTTTCAAGTAGTCCAAAATCTAAAACACAAATGAAACTATTACCCTAGTGCCTAGAGAGGTTAGGAGTTTAACATACAATTATACAAATCCTAACCCGTAAATTGTGGTGATAATGACACTTTACACTTAACAATAAAAAGAGGATTAACCATGAGTCATTTTGCTATATTCTATTTTAATCCAAAACCACAGAAAATAGTGTTGTCTTAAGAAGCGGAGATAGCAAACAGTATGTACCTTCATTCTTATTCATACTCGTCTTTCCTTGTTCCGTTACCATCATCTTCACTATCAGACGAAGAGAAATCTTCTTCAGAAGAATACTCCTTTCTGCTGCTTTTCGACTTCTTCACCCTCCCACCGTCTGCAGACCGAGGTTTATCTCTCCGCTTTTGCCTATGCTTCTTCTCATTACCCGAAGAAGTAGCACCACTTCCATCATCCGAAGAGTCATTGGAAGAATACCACTTGTTTTTCCTAGACCCTTTCTTAATTCTATCTAACCCCTCATCATCAGAAGTTCAGAACTACTAGCATACCCTGAACTCCTCTTTTTCTTCCTCCGGCTTTTCTCCCTCTTACTACTCGATTTTCCGCTGCTACCTTTCTCATTGCCCCTCAAATGAAATTAGGCATTAAAATTGAAGGCAGAAATAACTGTAAGGTAAGAAAAAGGTTACATTTGAGTTAAAAAATGGGTTGCACACAATGTTACATTAGGCTATTGCAACGGAGCTTTAAGCAGCACATTAAAAATGTTGCATAAACAATAATGCAATATTTTAAAGGTCATATGCAACATTTTCAATGCATTGCAATTGACCTTTATTGTAGTAGTACAGTGGCAAACTTACAGAGTTAAGAACTCCATACAGTTGTGAAATTTATAATGTCAATGAACTCGGGCTGGCTGGATGAAAAGGAGAAATACGCAGAGGATATATTATGACATTGTAGACAAGGAGGCGGTATATTAGAAAATCATCCTGCAATATACTCATATATAAGTAGATAAATTGATGCATTTGCAACACAAACAATAGACGCAACCATAGTTCATCATTTCACAAACAATACACCAGTGCTGTCTTCAGCAGTCAGCCCACAGTATATGTGAAATTATCATGCTGATGGCTTCACAACACAAAACAATACACACGACCAAAATTGGCCGCTGCACAACGATAACAGCATTTCATTTAGCAGCAGCAGCTCACAAAGCCAAAACAAGTGGGGCTCGAGTTAATAATGTTTTGAAGAGAAAACCAGACCTCAAAAGCATGAAGCCTCACCGATGAAGGCATCCTTTCATAACCCAGCAATTTTGAGACATATCATGGAATCCAGGGACAAAGATAAATCAAGGAAAGCAACCAGACTAAAAGGAGGAACCAATCAGATTCACAAAAGTGGACTGGCCATACATAATAAAAAGGTGAGAAGTACATAGTTTCGAACAAGACTTGAAATTTAATCATCATACAATACTTTGAACTACTAAGCAAGTTTACAAATATCTTCATAATCCACAGCAGGGACGAGCCTGCCATCATAAACACCTTTCTCAATTTGAACCTTAGCACAAAATTTATCCATGTTAATAGCAACCAACTTGGCATTAGACCCTCTATAAGCGCCATTAACAATTCTAATTCTCCCCCCAATCTGTGGAATAACGGTCTCGAGCTCAGCTTGATCAATCCTAAGAACATGTTTAGTATCAAGCATCTCAATCTCAGCAACATACTTATCTATAACCTTCTTCACAACCCCTTTCATCTTAAAGTACCCTTTCTCCTTCAATTTCTTACTCATTACCTTCACAACAATCCCTTCACATAACCAGTAATCCTTCCTGTTAACCTTCTCCTTAACCTTCTCATCTTCCACCATCAACTCATCCAAAACCGACTTATTCCCCCCTCCCTCTTTCTCAAACTTAGGCTTTTTACCCGCTTTCTCACCATCAATGTGATCATCCGCAAACACACCCACCACCACTCCTTTCCCCTTCCCTTTCCCCTGTTCCACCGCATTCCCACCTCCAAGAGCGAAAGCCACTTTCCCACCTCCACCCGCCAGTTCGACCGCCTTTTCCGACATCTCCTCCTCCGTTGCTACAGCTTCAATGGCGGTTCCCTCAACCAGCCCGGCCCGCTCAATCTGCCTCAAAATCTCCCTCTCCTTCTTCTCCTCCTCAACCAAATCGGCCCGAACACGCTTATCCTTCATCTTGCTCTTGAAAAGAGTCTCGGAATCGCGATCGATATAGGTGATGAACCAGCCCTTGGGCGTCTCCTCGACCTTGCACTTGCCGGTCCGACCCAAATACTTGACGAACTCAGTAAGAGACAGCCACTTGGTGGAATTCATGTGCACGTGATGCCGGTCCGAGATAAACTCGTTGTAGACCACCGTCGCTGCAATTCGACTGAACCGGTGAGACCTCTTCATGTGTTCTAAGAACAATTCCTCGAATTCTTCCGAGTATCCTTCCACGACACGATCCGGGTTTTGCCCGAATATCTCCATCTGACGTTGGTGGGATTCGCTCATACAATGACATTTGAACCCGTTTTCGTCCCTGCATTGTTTCTGACACATTTGACAGTACCATCGCAGTTTTTGGAGTCCTTTTGCTTTGATTCTGTTCGCAATTGCTTTCGGGGTCAGGAAATCGTTCTTCCCCATTCTTTGAATTCGGAGATTAGGGCAAAATTGATTTGGGATTAGGAAGATTTAGGGATTTGGGGAAATTGGAAACTCAGCAAGTCCGCGATCCTAAGTTCCAGTAACTTATGGTAGTATTACTAGTACAAAACTCGGCCCTTACACGATTTTTCATCATTATTGTTTATACAATTAGTTTAGTGCCTTACAAAATTATTCTACTCCTTCCGAGTTCCTATTATTGTCCCATAAGGTTTTGAGTGAAAAATAAGGAATCCGAGTTCCTATTATTGTCCCATAAGATTTTGGGTGAAAAATAAGGAATGAGAAATGAGTGGTTGAAAAAAGAAGGAGGAAGAGAGAGAAATGAGAGATTAATTTTGAACCACACATTGATGGCCTAAAAAGGAAAGTGGACAAAAATCAAACTCAGTCCAAAAAGGAAAGTGAGACAATAATAGGAACTCGGAGGGAGTATCATTTAAGTCTATAATTGACATTTTTCTTTAGGAAATGTCAATTTGGAAACTGTCAAATTTCGACTTGACTTGTAAAAGTCAACCCATTTTTTTAGGTCCAAACCCTAAAATTTTGATCTACAACATGTTTGGCTCGTACCCGAAATGATTCGCTACTTTAGGATCAAAACTCAACTCGAACGGGTCTACTCATTGGAAACTAAAAAATAATAATAATTTTTATTGCATTTAATATTAAAAATATTTAAAAATAATTCTTTTTTACAATTTTTTAAATACAAATATGTTACTTCCTCCGATTTCGAATGTTCTTTCATTTGTTATATTAATTAAATGAGAAAAGTGGATTGAAAAAGTATGAGAGAAAAATATTATGTACGGAGTATTAATTAATGAGGGGTAAGATGGTAAAGTTGTGTGGAAAAAGTGTTTCCATGAATGGAAATAGGGAAGAAGAGGTGTTTCAGTCAATTTAGAAAATAGGGAAAATCATTCAAAATCAGAGAAAGTAATTAGGTTGCGTTTGGATACTCGGAATTGATTTGAATATCAAGAATTCAATTCCTGTATTTGAATTTCTAGAATTCAAATCTAAATCCAAATCAAAAATGATGTTTGTGTACCCTTGGATTTGGATTTAGATTTGGATTTCGGGTGGGTGAAGTCGGATCAAGGTCACCCATTTTTATTTTTTAAAATTTTTCATTAGAAAAATATAAATGTTCAAATACGAGAAAAATAAAATAAAGAAAAACAAATACTGCGCCAAGATTATGCGAAAAAACAAACAAACGACAAGTGGCGGATTTGAAATGACTACCATATACGGAATACTAGGGATTTGAGAAAACCAAATTTGAACTAGGTTGGATTTGGTCAAAATTTCAAATCCAAATCCCAAGGTTTCCAAACACACGAAATATTTCAAATCCGGAATTCAAATCCAAATTCAAGTTCCCAAACATGCCATTAATGAATTTAATAATGTTAGTGATACTCTGAGGAGTGTTAAATATGATTAATATTTTTAAAAATTGATAAAATATATGGTGTCGGAAATTATATACGTCCAGTATTATGACCCTAGTTAACCCGACCCATGACATCTATTTGACCGATCCGTATTTTGTCCAACCCGCATGACATGACCCGTTTGGCAAATCTTTTAGAAACTATGCAAATTGATTCTTGTTATTATGTTACATTACTTTTCAATGTATGTAATTAGTTAAATTGATTAATTGATAGTTAAGAGTTATTACTTTTAATTTAGTTATTGTATGGATTGACATTGCATAATTGGCTTGTAATGAATTTGAATAAAAGATTATTTTGTCAATCCCAATTTGCATAATGAAGGTAGAAATTGGGCGGGAAAGTTGAAATGACTTCTTTGCCCCTTGATTTTTTTGTTTTAGTGAATAAGGAATTTCTTAAAACCGAGTGATAAGTGAATACTATTCCTCTGTTTCATTGATATCTTCCACATTTTCTTTTTCAATAATTTCTTTAGGTTATTTAACAGGAATAATCCTAACTTTGGGTGATATACCATAAATAAAACCAACTTTAGTTAATCTGGAATAAACTCATGTATGAGACACATCAAACACGAATGAATTCGGGTTACCTGCTACCTACTATGCATGTACACTATTCCATTATAGTTAAATTGATGTTACTAAACTAATTGATAACAACCATAATCGTAATTATTGAACTTAACGGTCATAATGGACATCCATAAAACTTCTTCCCGGTGTTTTCTCCCTTCTTGATAGTCCTAATCACTGTCCGTAACCTGTGGTTGCAGAAAACATCTTTCGTGATGTTAGATCCCCTAAATTCAAAGAACATGAATTTGATGGATTACCCATGAATTTCGAGACTTATTGCGCAAAATTAAGGTTTAAAATTTGGGTTTAGGGGAAGAATCGACATTGATGTGGAAAGGAAGAAAATGGAACTGTGTTAATTTGACTTATTACCAAAAAAAAATAAAAAAATTAATGACTATGAGACCCACATAAACCTACTGTATCTAGTCATTAATGAGTCAATTTCATTCGTGTTTGATGTGTCTCATACATTGGTTTATTCCCAGATTAATTAAAGTTAATTTTATTTATGGAATACCACCCAAAGTTGAGATTATTCATGTTAAATAACTCATTTCTTTAATTTCTTCCACTTTCTTTTTTGGTTATCACACTTCTCTCTTATCTAGGTGACCCACTTACTTTACTTCCTCTCTACTTTTATACTTTCTCCGTTTCAATGAATTGTTTGCCTTTGTTTTTGGTACTAAGGGGAAGGGATCCAATTAGGAGGTGTCATGTGGAGTGAATGGTCAAATTACATATAAAAAGCATTCCTAAAATAGAAAGGCAAACAATTCATTGAGACGCCCCAATATAGAATAGGCAAACAATTCATTGGAACGGAGGGAGTATATTTTAGTATTTTCTTAAAAAAATGTGTCAATTTTAAGGTGGAAGATATCATTTAAACGGAGTATATGATTAAAATAGTGAAATTCTCTCTCGTATCCCTCAAGTTTTTCCACCTTTCTCAGTTGTACCACTGCGTCTGAGCAAACTCTTAAACTCCATTAGTAATTCTCAACTGTAATCAATATACTCAATGGTTGTTAGTTTTGCCGTTAACTATCAACATAACACAAGTAATAACTCCTTTTATGACATGGTTAATTGATGGTGTTGACCTGACTCTTGCGTAGAAAACATAATAATAACCCTTAATTCTCTTATTCTCTCATCATCAAACAATCATCCTCCAACCTTCTTCCCCAATTCTTCAAGAATCATAATCTTGTCAAATCAATATTTTTCAAATCAATGGTCTCATCACCTTCAATCTCCATCACTAAAAACCCCCCCACATTGCAAATCAAACTAAAATGCAACAACAATCAAACCGTCACAATCTTCTTCTTCTTCTTCTTCTTCTTCTTCTTCATTCATCATGGTGTTGTTCATTCATCAAAATATCAAGAATATAATACTTCCTCCAACTTTTAATGATCTTCCCGCTATATATTCATTTGAGTGAGAATAAATAATGAAGTGGAAGATCTTAGAAAGTTAGAGGAAGTATCTAATGTCGTTGTCGTATGAATACCGAACTTCGAATTACAAACTCATTATTTATATATTGCCTTGAAAAATGTAGTGAGCTTGGGGGTTAGTTCCGCGTCGAGCTCACCCATGAACTCGAAAGTCGGGTTAAGTTTAGTGGGTCGGATTGACCCACGTATAATGAGGTGGGTGCAATGCATGAAAGAAGTGATTTAGCAAAAGAAGTAATGAAGTGAATCGTCTATTCTTGCTTGGGTTGGTTTAACTTTCTTGATCTTCTTGATCATGATGCTCCTATTATTGTCAGGGCTTATAGATTCTATATTCTCTAAACTCTTCCCATTCCCTTTTTCCGCTATTTAAGCTGCTTCTTGACGCGTCCCGTTCATCCATCAAATTTTCACTCCTTTTTCTCTCAGTAGAACTTCATCCTTTCCGTCTTTGTACTGCATTACTATTATGGCACAAAACCACTATGCCAACGGAAACTCCATCTCTAGGGTTAGCAATAATCCTCTCTTCAATGATCATATCAGAACGGAAGGGGAATTTTTGGCTGGTTGGAGACTTTTGCGGTTTGGTCCTATCCTTACTCTCAATCCTGAGAGTTTGGAGAGTAATATGGCCTTTTGGGAACATTTCTTCTTAGGTTATCTCGTTGATTACCGGAAAATCAATCCTTCTTTACTTAACATTATCATTGCAGATCATTGGATCACTAGAGGTCCCATTCAAGTTTATAAAATGAGTGATCTCTATATTTTCCACTGCACCAGCTTGGCGGATTTTCATGATGTTGCTGCAAAGGGCCATGTTACCTTCAAAGGGGCTCGTATGATCCTCCAGAGTGGGTGTCCCGAAACCATTCCTCGTACGATTTGCTTCCCACAAGCTGATATGTGGGTGATGATGCGCGGGCGTCGCGACCCGTACAATCAAACAATATTTTTAACTCCGACAAACCTAACTAATGTAGTAGTGGTAGGTCGGGATCGATCCGCAGGGAGATGGGTTAAGCGATATTGGTCTTGAGATGGGGGTTTTGGGTCGAGAGAGGTCGAACTATTGCTAATGAGCTATTCTACGAAGGCTAGGGTCAATAAATAGGAAAGGTGTTGGGGAGAGTCGGGATTCGGAAGTGGGGTCTTAGAGTCTCGGGATCGAGTTTTTGTTACAACGTTAAACACTACAACAGTTTTAAGTATTTAGCGACTTAGTTTAGCTACCGTCATCTGTAGCTAAAAAGAGACGTGCGACTGCTAACAGTCGCTAAGCGTTTGTCGCTACAGTTAGTCGCATCTAGCGACTGAAATCAGTCGCTAAAAAAACGCGCGACTGATTTCGGTCGCTAAATTTAGCGATCGAAATCAGTCGCTAATCTCTCACCTTAGCGAATAATATCAGTCGCTAATTGCGTCCTTAGCGACTGAAATCAGTCGCTAAATGGGGTGATGTGGCGACATCCACAGTCCTACAGCGACTGGTTTCGGTCGTTAAATAGAAAAATTAGCTACTGAAATCAGTCGCTATTGTACCTGAAATAGGCCGGTTATAATTATTATTTTTCTAGCCAAAATCTGCACAATAAAACAAACCAACAACCACAATACATCCCAAACATCATTCCAAACGTTGTTCGAAAGTTACGCAAGCTTCACACTCCAAATTTGGCAACCAAGTACGCAAACGTCATGAATACACTAAATTAAAAGTGTTGTTACAAATCGTTTTTTCAACAAGCATTCAGAAATTACAAACTGTTTTCAATTACTCACCTAACAGGGAAACTAGCTGACGCACCACTACCACCCCCATTGAAGGGGTCTCTAGGATCCCGGTGTCGGGGAATGGGGCCGGAGTTACAGTTCTGCTGGTGCATGCTCCTAAGGCGCTGTAGCTCTTCCAGAATTTGCAGGTTAACGGACTCCTGCATCTTCAGCCTCTCATCCTGCTCCTTCAGCTTCTCGGCCAAGGCATCCCCTCGCGCCCTTTCCCCCTGCAGTTCCGACCTCATCTCAGCCATTTCGGATGGCACACATTCCGTCGAGGTCGCATGGCCCCCCCGAATATTGGGTGGTGTCCAATACAGGGAATGAGCGGTCCCCGTACCGTACACCGCTCCCTTGCGGTACCCCTCCACGACTCTGAACCAAATCGTGTTCGGGTCCACACCTTCATTCTCGGGTGCTCTAGTGGCCTGCTTATACGATATCTGAAAGAAAATGAAGTCGTGAGTAGGTGGGTTGTGTGAAGAAAAAAAAAGTAACGAAGTCTTATGTTTTAAACTTACCCAAATGTCCAGGTCCTTCTTCGTGGCGAATATTCGATCAGGATCGTCCCCCTTGCTCTTCGTGTCGAGAAACAGCTGTACCGGCGGAGGGAATTCTCCGGTTTTCTTCTTCAGCTGTTGACAGTACATGTAGAGTTCTCATTTATATTTATAATGAAAACATAAAATAAAAATCCAAAATAAAAATCAAAGGTAAGGAAATACTAACATTCATGGCCCGCTGGTGCAACGACTGCGACCCACCATAGTGGGTGCGCTCAGCAAAGGTCTCGGGGTCCCCTCCCCGCCTCTTGTTCTTTTTCGCCTGGACGGATCTTGAAAGGAACTTCGGGTCGTTCCGGGCTGTTCTGAACTGTTGGATGGCGTCGCCTACAATTTATACACTTTGAGATCAATAAGTGTTTTGAAGACATATACAACTTTCTATTCAAGTACGGACACTAATTGAGTAATCGAACCTTTAAGGTGTTTCATTAACTTCTCGTCGCTCGCCATCTTGTACATCATGTCTTTGTATCTGGGCTTCGCGACATCCATGTACCGGTCTCTCACAGCCACCTCGAGACCCTCGTTGTAGAAGTGTTTCAACTGCAAGATCGTTTGTTGTCATTGTATTAGTAATTTGTAAACAGTAACAGATAATTAATAAAAAACAGAAATTCAGTTGTACCTTAAAGTTGGCAAACCACTTCTCCCGTTGCCACAGAGGCAACTTTGTCCAACTCGTGCAGTAGGTATTCAAATCATTCATAAAACTGTCCTTCACACCCGTCACCACCGCACGGGTACGAAACCTACACCAAAGAGTGAAATAAGATGATGTCTCACAAAAGAAAAGGGAAATATAACGTCTTACCATGTGTTCTCCGGGCTAATAATAAGGCGTCCGTCGTCTGTATACTGAAGCCCTTGATCCTGTTGTCGTCGTTCTGGTTGCTCCTCGTCGTTCACCTCTTGGTTCTCCTCCTCTCGCCGGTTCTCCTCCTGGTCCTCCTGCTGCTAGGACTCCCTGTTGCTGTTGCTGCTCGCACTACCGTACCGCAGTCTGCTGCCCAACGTCATATCTGCAGACATATAATAGTAGAAAGTTAGAAATTGACATCATAATATTGAAATAATTTGACTACAATATGTAATGCAGATTACTATGTACAAATAATATAACTTATTAAAACTATACCCCACTAAAAATCATCGTCACTCTCGTTGTCATCTTCCACTTGCCTACTCGAACCAACGACATCCTCTTCCTCGTAGTCATCTTCCTCCTCCTCGTCACAGACCTCTAAGTCATTGGTGTCGTCCTCCTCCTCGACCATATCACTAGAAGCACCTTCCTCCTCGTCACCACCTTCATCGTCTTCAAAATCTTCCCCCACATCCACCTCATTATTGTCATCATCCTCATTTGCGAAAAGATTCTCATCAACTGGAGACAATGTTGTACCACTAGAAATGACATCCTCTTGGAAGAGGTCAGAGTCATAGTGCCCTCGTGGCTTGGTTTTGAACACCGCCCACCACTGGTTTACAGTTCTGTCGTTCTTTGTGGTTGGGTAAGGCGCAAAGTACACTTGGTGTGCTTGATGTGCAAGTATAAACGGATCGTACTTGGAGTATTTTTTGGTATGATTAACTTCAACTAGTTTGTACCTTTCATGTACTCTAGTACCTAGCACAGAGTTGTCCTTCCATTCGCATTTAAATACCACAGCTCTATACCCACGATCATTTCCAACATAGCACAGCTCGAAGATGTCCTCCAATAGACCGTAGTAATCTTCACCCTCAAGTGACGACACACTCACACCGAAATTACATCTACTCCTACTGCTACCATGGGCAAATGTATGGAAATTGTAACCATTAACCGAATACCGGTTCCAAGTCCTAACCTTCCACAAAGGACCTAATGCTAGACTCCTAACCAAATCATCCTGAATATTCTCTGAAATTACATGCTGCTTAAGCCATTTGGGAAACTGTTCCTCATGCTTATTCCAAACATCATCAGCATTTAAATGTGGATTAGCAGCCACAAATTCAGTTACAAACTTCTTCTCGTACGGCTCTAAAACTTCACAGTTTGATAGCAAGTACAGGTGAGCACGATTGTACTCCTTCTCATCTAATGTCCTCCACCCGCCAGCTGATGACGATCCCTCACCCACCTTACTTTGAAAAAAGTCTGGTATGTTGGGGTCAATCGTCGTCTCGGGTGTTTCAAGGTTTAGATTTTTGGCTTTGGTGTTCACTTCTTTCTCGAAATACAGAGAACAGAAGTTGGCTATCTCCTCTGTTAAGTAAGCGTTACATATGGAGCCCTCAACCCTCGCCTTGTTACCAATTTTTTTCTTCAAATGGTTGAGAAATCTATGACAATCAGCAAGCAATTATGTTATTATCAAATTATAGTGTCTAAAGTTAGTTAGTGGGTAAAATAAGTAAGTAGTTGAAAGTTCTCCCCTCTCAAACGGGTACATCCATCTAAACTGTACCGGTCCTCCCACTTTAGCTTCGTAGGGCAAGTGGAGCGGTAGATGCTCCATTGAGTTGAAGAAGGAGGGTGGGAAGATCATCTCAAATTTGCATAGTATCTGAGGAATTTGATCCTCCAAAAGAGTCATGTCGTCATTTGTAACTGTCGACGAACACAAATCTCGAAAAAACTGAGATATCTCGGTGATAGGATTCCAAACACTTTCCGGCAGCAGGTGCTTCAACGCCATAGGTAGTAACCGCTCCATGAACACGTGGCAGTCGTGACTCTTCAAGCCTTGGAGCTTCAGGTTCTTAATGTCCACACACCGACTAAAATCGGATGCATACCCATCAGGGAACTTCAGTTTCCCTACCCACTTTAACACGGCCTTTCTCTAAGCCTTATCAAGGCTAAACAATGCCCTAGGCTTGGACCCATCGCGCTTGATATGCATTTTCGGACGGTCACAAATTTTTTTCAAATCATTTCGGGATCCTACAGTGTCACATGTCTTACCCTCTACATCCATGACGGTGTGAATTAGTTGCTCAAAGAAATTCTTCTCAATATGCATCACGTCCAGATTATGTCGGAGTAATAAAGTACTCCAATATGGAAGGTCGAAGAAGATGCTTCTTTTAAACCAACCATTTTTTAATTTCTTAATATCTTTGAACTCTTGATCAGTCCCTTCCACAGTAGATGGGAACTCTGAAATCATCTCCCAAATCTCATCTCCTTGGAGACGAATCGGTGCCTCATCTAGCACCTCCTCACTCTTCTTGAAAGCTCTCTTATTCTTCCTATACATGTGACCCTCGGGTAGAAACTGTCTATGACAGTCAAACCAACTAATTTTGCTTGAATTACTTAGGTAGAATGCTTTACTTTCACTCATGCAACAAGGACACGCTTTTTGGCCTGCCGTAGACCAACCGCTCAACATACCATACGCAGGAAAGTCGTTTATAGTCCACAACAGCGATGCTCTAAGATGAAAATTTTGTTTCAACGATACATCATATGTCTCCACCCCTACTTCCCACAAGTGTTTCAATTCCTCTATCACTGGTTGTAAGTAAACATCCAAGTGGTTTTTGGGATTTTTTGGGCCGGGAACAATGAGAGAAAGGAATATGAACGGTGGTTTCAGACAAAGCCATGGGGGTAAGTTGTACGGTGTGACCATGACAGGCCAGCATGAGTACGACTTACCGAACTGACCGAAAGGGGCGAACCCATCGGTACACAACCCAAGTCTCACGTTACGGGGTTCCTCAGCAAATTCAGGGTAAATCCTATCAAACCGTTTCCACTCCTCCCCATCACTAGGATGACACATCTTCCCCTCTACATGAGTTTCTTCCTTATGCCACCTCATTTGTTCGGCAATGGTTCTGGTTGCATATAGTTTTTGAAGTCTAGGGGCGATGGGAAAGTAGGTAAGTCGACTAAGTGGTATAGGTTTTTTATGCCTCGCAACACTCTTTCCCTTCCTACCCCTCAAAACAATGTTCCCATCTACACTTTTGTATCTACCCTTCCCACATATCTTACATTCATCAAGCACGGCATCATCCTTCCAAAAAAGCATACATCCATCGGGACAAGCATCGATCTTTTGATGCGGAAGTTGAAGACCTTTAACAATTTTTTTGGTATTGTAGAATGTTTTGGTCATAATGTTGTCTTTTGGGATGAGTTTCTCAATCAACGCAGCGATACCGTCTACGCACCCAAAAGGTAGGTTATACTCACATTTAAGGGTCACTACCATAGACGCCACTTCTAACAATGTAACATCATACCCTCCATATAATGGCTTCTCCGCAGCCTCTAACATATCGAAAAAAGCTTTCGCTCGTGGGTTTGGCTCTTGTGGGGTTGGTTGGTCATCGTCGTTAGTGTAAATGCCCTCATCATTAAACAAATTGCACTCAACCACATCAACAATCATTCCTCTCACCCCGCCCTCATTCTGATCCACCTCAGATTCCTCAACAGCAGATGTCTCACCATGACAAATCCAATAATAATAATTTGGGCTAAACCCATTTGAGATAATATGTTCCTTAATCAGAATTTGAGGTTCTTACATTTGAGGTTCTTACATTTCACACAAGGACACCTAAATCTACCCTCTGACGCGTATTCAGGATGGGTTTTAGCGAACTTAAGGAAACTATTAACACCCTCTAAAAATTCAGTTCTGGGACGTCGTCTCTTATCTAATCTTTCCTCATACATCCATTTTCGTTCCTGTCGCTTCATTTTTTTATCTAAAAAAATTGAGACAATACCCAAATACAAATTATTTTCTCTTAAGTAATTTACTAATAAATACACACTACTCACATATTTTGTAAAATTCTCAATTCACCTAAACATAGTACTATTTGCACCTAATCATCCATAATTACGTTACTAAATCGACATAATTGTATTTCAATTCCAATTTCCTAACACATCAAAACAACCAAATTCATTCAACTACGTAACCGCAAACCCTAATTTTATACTAACAATCTACCTATTTCAAATTGGGGAACCTATTGGGCGATTAGCATTCTACTACACTAAATATTCCGACAACTAAAAAATTATCCAACCCAATAAATAATTTATTTAAATCTATAACAACAGAAATTAACAAATAATTGAAATTAAATATAGATAGATAAACATACCTTAAGGAAAATAAGAGAATTGAAGAAGAAATGAAGAGGAATGGAGGAGGGGAGCGTTTTAGAGAGAGGGGGGGAGAGACTTTAGAGAGAGAGAGAGTGAAATGGATGAATGAGCCGGGGGAGGGGGGTGTTCGTTGATTTAAAAAAATTTCACACTTTTAGCGACCGAAATCGGTCGCTAAATTCATTAATTAGCGACCGATTTCAGTCGCTAAGTCACAGATTAGCGACTGAAATCAGTCGCTAATTAATGAATTTAGCGACCGATTTCGGTCGCGCGCCCATTTATTTAGCGACCGACTTCGGTCGCTGAGGATAATTTTTTTTTTAAAAATCCGTCTCCTCGTCCAGCGACTAATATCAGTCGCGCGTTGTACTTTCAGTCGCAAAATTAGCTACTGAATTTATCAGTCGCGCGTGATTGGTAGCTATATGAAGTATTTCTTGTAGTGAAAAAGGAAGATTTCCACCTTTCGGTTTCTTCACCCAACCTACCTAAACCCGCTTTCGCGACGAAAGGGTAAGTCTCAAATTAAGGTAATTTCTATCCCAAGTTTCCCCATATTGGTAGAAATGAGTTAAGGTTGTCGGTCTAGTCGCGATTCTAAGTCAACAAGGACACAAATACCTTAAAATTGATAATTATCAAGTAAACAACCCACCAACATCCCATACATCAAATAATCCAAATCCTCCTCCCTAAATCCTCAACAAGAAAATCTACTCACTAATCATGGTGATTAGCAACAAAACATTAACTAAGAAGAATTTAACTAAAGCATGCATAAAAACTACACTAATAAATTATACTAATGGAGAAAAGGGAGAGGAAAGAATTTTACCAAGAATGGAGGAAACTAAGATAAAAGATGAAGATTAATATAAAAGATTGAATCTTGGAGAAATACACAAGAATTTGTCACCAATCCATGCATAAATCTTCAATCTTCAATACAAGAAATATGAATCTTCAAGAATAAAAATAAGAGCCTTTGTCACATAAACCCTTGTAAAACCCTTGAATCTTCAACAATAAAGCACAATCTTCAACAAAGATGGAAACTTTACTACTAATTATAGGAGAATTATACTAATACTAGTAGATCTACTAATTGTTTGTAGAGATTTTTACTAAGAGAGCTTACTACAAACTACTACTACTACTACTACTACTACTACTACTACTGTGGAGATTTTCTACCCTACTCCTACTCCTAAGAGGAACACTTAAGGCTTAAGGAGGCACAAAACCCTAGGTTAAGTATTTATAGAGTTCTTAATGGGTTTGCACAAACTTCAAGGCCCAAATCCAATTTCTCTTCATTTAGCTAGACCTTCACCCTTTGCATCTTCATGGGGCGAAATTTCGCCCCGCGACTTGACATAATAATCCCACCGGGTGAAATTTCACCCGGTGAGATTTTCTTCGTTTTTGGCGTTTCCGGCCCGGTTTCTCCATCGGCCGAAATTTCACTCGGTGGGCGAAATTTCGCCCGGTCATGTATCCCCGTCGTGCGTGCCATGAAAATCTTCGGGGATGAAAAAAATGTCGTCGGGCGAAACTTCGCCCGGTGATGACTCACCGGGCGAAACTTCACCCGGTGGCCTTCTGGCTCTTTTCCGGTCTCTTTCTTTATCGATCAATTGGATTACTTGAACTTTCAGTTGTGTGCTTTGCTCTTGGACCGCATCTCTCTCTTGCTCGTAGAAGCTCAAACACGTTTTCGGTCGAAAATCCTATCAAAATAGACAGAAAACTACCAAAAACACGTAAAATGCAAAAGAGAGACACTAATGCGAGAATTACGCAAAATATGGCGATAATCGCGCTCAAGTCTTGCAAAACGGAGGAAAAACGGGTCTAAATGGGAGGAAAAATGGTCCAAATTTGGCACACAACAGGTGCATGTATGTGGTCTCCCCTTTGAATATCTTTGTGGACATGACATAGGTCCACCCCAACGCGGCCACGCGCGGGTTTGGGGAGGCGAATGAATCTTATGTGAGATAGATCGAATTGAAATTTAAATCGAAGTGGAGTCGCCACCGAACTTTGTGGGAGTTCGGGCCCGTTCGAACCCACTCTATATCTTAGTGGGCCGTGCACAAAGTACAGCCCATTCGGATCTCAGAGTTTATTGGGTTCGTCCCTTTGCATTTTGATACCGATACCAACATTATCGGATACCGTGTATTGAATGACTCTCGTGTACCAATGGATCCGGATATCCGAAAACCATGGTTCTGAGTAAGGGGTGAGGGTACGTGTTGGGAAGTTCACAAAGAACACCCAACCCCGCCCGCACTTAGCGGCCTCTACTAAGATATCGTTTGATGTTTTAATACGCGCGTTAGTAATACGATGAGATTTTATGCAAACAATATTTTGACTACACATGCGAAAATTAGAATAAGTTGCTATGTCGATTTAATGCATCTAAATTAACGTCAAAGTTGTATTTAGCATGCGAGATTCGTTTTAGTATAATAAAACAAATAACGAAAATAAAATGCCAAAATAGAAACAAACGTGTTAATAACGATAATAACGATAATGACGGTTTGCAAATAAAATAGAATGATGTAACGAGATGATGCATGATTTTAGAAAGTAATAAATCACGTGATGGACTTGACACGTGTTGTCCGAAGTCATAGAAAAAAAATATTATCGAGACTCGAAAGGCGTTGTGGGATTCACGGTTTCGACGTGACAAAGGGCCACTCGATCGAGTCATTGAGAGACTCGACCGAGTGGACCTCGGAAAAAGTTTATATCCCGGAATTTGAGGTGTCACTCGACCGAGTCATGGAGGGACTCGACCGAGTGAGCATCCACTCGATCGAGTCATTGCGAGACTCGGCCGAGTGGTTCTCAAAGAACCATTTGCCTCGGTTTTTGGGGTGCCACTCGATCGAGTGCCCCCTGTACGAACCGGGGTTTGTTTCTCAATTCGCTATAGATTTCGAAATTGCTTTTTTATTTTATTTTGGAAAATCGATGATTTTGTCAAGTCGGGCAGAAATATTATGTGATTTATGCTCGACTTGAATTTTGATGCTCGTTGTGTCCGATATTTGATTATGGAATCAATATCGAATGCCTAGGGCGAGATCTAGAAAATATGTTGTAAGTCGTTTAAATCGAACTAAAACGAAATAAATTATCTCCGCGTTTATAGTGTCGTGATTTGTTCTTTCAGACTATATGACAACTATTTTAGCATCACCAAATTCGAGTTAGTTAAATTTGTTGACTAATTCGTTTAGATACGATATCCGACTATTGAGTTGGTATCGAATCTGAAGAACGACGCTTTATATTTGCTTGAATTAAAAATTGATTCCCTCCGCATCTCGACGTCGTGACGAATCCTTACGGATTATGTGATGTCGGATCCGCATCAACGGGTTTCGACCTAACTTAAATAAAAGTGTTTGATTCGAAATAGTTTTAAGAAATCGATGAATATGCGATATTAACGATGACGACGACGACGCGGATGATAAAACGTGACTAACGATGCGATAAAATAAAAAACGCTATTGTTGACGTTGACTCGCTTCAACAATCAAATACTCGGGGTGTCGAGATAAGTGACCGGCCACATCGGGTGAAACACCCTTGTATTCGGATTTTCTTATTCCGCCATCCTTTGTTTTCGACACGAATTAGCGAGTAATTTAATGTTCTGATACTAGTAATATGATCGATATTAGAAAAAATAAAAAAACGAAAGACGAGAGGAAGGAGAAGAAGACGGACGAGAAGAGAGAAGAAAGAAAGGGAAAAAAATTGGGTTTTTTGCACCCTCAACCTACATGTTTCGTATTCTCGGACGGGACTCTTTTAATTGTGGCTTGAGCATGGGAGTATCGAGATCTATGTAGATGGAGTTATGGTGGTTAGAGTTTGAGATTTCCTAGATGCTAGGGTTCAGGTTGAAGAAGTATGACTTAGGGTTTCGAAAAAGTTGTTGTAAAAGTGCATGCAAAGGGAGGTATTTATAAGAATTGCTCAACTCCCCGACCTAGGGTTACTCGATCGAGTTCTCTGATGGACTCGATCGAGTGGCCCAGCTAGAAGGCGACATCGAGCCTTTTGGAGGCCCACTCGATCGAGTGGGCTGACACTCGACCGAGTGGGTCAGCTGGACGGGAATATTTTGAAGATTTTGTGTTTGGGTTGGATTCTTGATATTTGCATGGCTGTTTTGTCTCTCGGAAACAGCTTTGACCCGGTCGCTAAAAGTCGGTTTTATTTTCGGTGTCGGTTTTCACCCAAATTAGTCTTATTTGATTGGAAACGACCCGGTGGGCCTGAATTTGAGGCTTGTTTTGTGAGATTTGTACTCCGTAAAAAGCCCAAGCCAGAAACTAACGGTATTGAGCCCATATCCGAGCGCGTAGAAACATGTTTGCATCCGATCATCATCGGGTGTTTTTTGGAAACTACTGTAGACACCTAGCAGCCAAATGTGGGTGTCTACAGAGGCCCCACTCTGACTGAGGCTTGGACAAGGCGAAAGTCAGAGTAGCTACCAGGCCAATCGAGGATTAAGACTTGGCAGACTTGCGGTCGGGTCGTTTATAATCAGTCCATTAGACTTGCGTGAAGGGCTCGCCAGCCATAAGATAGAAATCATACACGAGTTGATGATGATAACTCCGCGGGGAAATCGGACTTGTCGTATAAGTCCTGAGTGCGCCTATATATGGGCCCATCCCGTGCTGATTCGAGAGAAAATGCCGCCTTGGGCTTTCCGCTGGGGAGATATGTGAGCTGAACGGGCTTGTTTCTGAAGCCTGGAGTCGTACCTGTATAAGTTACATAAAGTTTTGCATGCAACACGTAGGTAAAAATATGACTCGCGCTGGGGAATAATAAAAATGAATTTTTTGAATTTTGGATTTTTTGAATTTTTTTTGAAAATTTGGACTTTTTGAAAATTAGGAATGCTCGGGATGACTAATTCCTGTGCTAACACTGAGGAATTTGAGGCTAGGCCTGCATGCTTAAGCCCACTAGAATTAGGAATCTTTGTGGAAAGAAGATATGGAAAGAGGGTTGTCATGGTTTGATATTATAAATACCCATCCCATGTCTTAGTTTTCCTCACAACTTTCACAATTCTCCTCGTCTTAAAAAAACTCCTTTTTCTTTTCAAGAATTTTAGCTATGGGAATTGAACGCTTGACCACGATGCTGCAAGAATGGTCCCGACGCTTTAGGGACACAGATAAGGTAGCTCTGAACCAGACGGGTATTGCTCAGCTGTATACGTTCCGCCAGATGGAGGTGGACCACCACTTCCTTGATGCTTGTCTGTTCTATTGGGACGACACCTACCATGTTGTTTCCTTTCCTCGGGGCGAAATCTGTCCTTTACCCGAGGAGATTGCTGCTATCGGAGGATGGAACCCTATACTTCGTCCCGCTGTTCCGTTTTCCGTTCATGATCCAAGGAGGAAACTACGGGAATTTTTAGGACTTTCACACAATGAAGTATCTCGAATGGCTGAAGACGATACTATTTCTTTGATCGACCTGGCCGAGAAATTTATGAACCCGCATGACGTCCGAGTTAGACCGATTCACAGCCGTAGGGCTTTATCCTTTTGTATGCTCCATGTTTATGCCTTTGAAGGTCACATGGATTTGTTGTCGTGCATAGGCGATGTCCGTCTTTTTACTGTGGTTGATCTGATGGAGACGGAGCACAGTCCGGCTTGGCTGATTACGGGAGAAATTATCCAGGGTTTGGATAACCGTAAGAGGGATTCTTCGGTTCGTCTGACCGGGAGCACGCGTTTATTGCAGGTATATCACTTTGGATTTTTTTTTCTTCTGATTTTTCGATTTCTCTGGGTCTCATGTCCCCGGCCCTGGTGGTATAAGCAGTAAGCGTTGGGATTCCAACCCGCTCCTCTCTTTTCTATAGGTGGGTCTGGGGTGGGCCCTACTGGCCATAATAGCCAGGCTTCCTGTAACTTTCGGAGGGCCTCGGCGTAGGATTCACCCAGTTCAGTGAACTGCATAAAGGGGCGGCGAGGACCTGTAGGTTCGACAGGACGTGCGAGCCTAGCGTACTCGACGTACGGATCCCCACTAAGCACTAGCTCTCGACTCACCGGTCCCTCCGGGGTTTCCTCTCAGGGCTCTCCAAGGTCTCGAGGCGACGCCTAACATCGTCGATGGAGGAGGAGATTGACGACACTATCCCTAGTACCCCATGGACCACGTTCATTAGGGCGTTAAGCTGGTCGACGCTACTTTCGTTGCTATTAGGCGCCATTCTTGGGTCTAGCGAAGCAAAATAAGAGTGTAAGGTTGAATTCATCCGACATCCTAAAGACTCGAGAAATGCCCTTAACCGAATGACACGGAAACGAAGCCCTTGACTCATGGGTGTGTGTGACCACCGATTTAGGGCCCTGGGTGCTTTGGACTCTTGGTGTATTCGGCGAGATGCCTAGCGAACTTTAGGCCTCTGTAACGAGGCCATTTGACACAAACCTCGGGGGTGAGGTTTAAGGAGGACTTCTCAAGACAACCCAAAACGTAAGACCTCGAGTAGAGGCAATCCTAGAACCTAACACGAACAGTTAAACACACGATTGTACGACGTAAGGAATTGATCGTGATCCCGGCTCAGGATCAAACAATTTTAACATTTTTTTTTGAAAACGACCGATACTCGCGAGTAGAATTTTGACAAAGATGGTTTTGTAAATTAAGGTGACGATGGTATAGTGACATCGTTTGTCGTAAGAGGAAACGTTGCCACGCACGTGCGCTGGAAATCAAGTGATAGCAAAGGCGCAAAATGTTTTTCGAAAAGGGAACACCTTTTTTTTTGAAAATGACCACGTGATTCTTTTATCAAGACTACTATTGATTAGTTAGTTCGATATTTGCGGTGCATGTGGTGCTTTAAAGGTGTGACTAAATCCTTGTCAAGAGTTCAGGTAGTGAATAGTTTTTTTTTTTGAAAAAGTTTTTTTTTTTTTAAAACGAGCGATCCATGTTTGTCGGTTGTAATGAATAGCATTGGACCATGGACGGTGGTGTGTTGTGAAAAGCGTTTCGAGAATGTAACCGTTTTGGATTCCTCGGCTTTATTAATCGAAGTTTCAGTTGTGTCAACAGTGTGTAAAAAAACTAATTATAATTTTTTTTTGAAAACAAAATGTGACCGTTTGGTGTGCCTTGACCCCATTAATTGGGAGTTTCGGCAGTATTAACGGTATTTGTTGCTTGACGGACTTTACTTTTAACCGTGAGATGACGTTTTGAAAACGTGTTTTGTTTTGAAAATGTCGAGCGTAAATTTTGCCATGGTGACGGCGTCTGAAAGTGTTTTTTTTTCCTTTTTTAGAAATCGTGATTTGACCGGAGTATCGGCGTTTTAAGAGGTTGTTTTGAAAAGATGAGATTTTTTTTCGAAAAACGGACTTGAGTGTGGTTGAATATGTTGGCGTGGTTGAATCCGAATTTTAGTATTTTATTTGGGTTAGATTGTTCATACACGCTACACATAACTAGGAATGCATACACTCATGCAGGATGCAGACTCGGGTAGGTTTAGGGTAGGCTACCGCACACAAATAGTCTTTACTTAGGCATTGACAATGATCTGGGGAGACGAGTGTCATACCGTCCGATCGGAACTATCCTCTTAATAATCCCGCGGGGTACGCGTTAGGCGGCCGGAGCATCAATCGAGGATCTCTCCGCGTGTCCCTAGAGATATTACCGCGAAGAGGTCGATTGGTCCTGATATCGGTTATGGTGGGCTTTTTAGGGCCAAAACCTATATTGACCACAACTAGGAACTAAGACATGAGCTTCACCGACCTCGTTCAAGTTACACCACCACTGGAAACTTGTTTCCAAGTCCCCAGCAGAGTCGCCAAACTGCGGACGTCCGTCCGCACCGCCCGGCGCCCCGCGCGTGCCCGCGCGGGAGTGGCCCGGTTTTCAACTTGTGGCGGCGGCCACCCACGCGGCCTCCTCCCTACCGGGGGCCGGTTCAATCTCGCATACGGGGCGACGTGTCGGACCTCGATTTGGATGACGATCCGAACTTGTACTAGACGGGTGTGGGGCACCCGTGTTTCCGTTTGGGAATCGATTGAGTCGTGGTTGTAAATGTTTAAAGGCCGTTTTGTTTGGTAAGGCGACCTTTTTAGTGAACTGAAGTTGTCGTTGATTTGTGGAGTCGCCATCGAGTCAAATTATGGGGACTCAAAAATCGTTCAAGTCAACTTTTATCCCTTGCCGGCTCAAAGCTGAGTGGCACGGGACCTAAAGATAAAGACTTGTACCCTTAAGCACTCCATGCCTGGAATGACTCTCGTAGCCAATAGTTTCGGACATCCGGAAACCTTTGATTTTGAGTAAGGGGTGAAGGTACGTATTGGGAAGCCAACATCCGATAGATGTCAACACCCAATCCCGCCCGCACTATAGCGGCCTCTACTAATCAATCGGTGGGCTGATATCCTAGTTCTTTTGTTGTGGTGGAAATACTGTAACATCCATTATTTTAACCCTATACCTTTTGCTATGTCAGTTGTTTAAGGACAAGTGAGCTTTGTCGTCAAAGTAAATGTGTTTACATTCTTTGCATGCGATTTCACGTGACAGGCAGGCCATGAAAAGATGCACATAGAAGAGTAGAGAGTACTAGTATTATACGTATTAGCAAATCAATTTTAACGCGATAATACAGATATTAGTCATTCTCGTGGTATACCTTACATGGTACTTTGCTTAAGATGCGTCGGTTCAGTATTAATAGGGATGCGTCGAACCTAGTAAGGTGAGCACCGGGACTAATACGGAACCCGACCATCACTTTGTTCAGTTTTAGTTGTTTTACGTTTTGAATTCCGTGTTAGTTGATTTAGCATGCGATTATAAGGTCATAAAAGCGGTAAATCATACGAAAAACTGTAAATACGAATGTAAGTAAATCACATAGTGAAGAGTTGCACCCTCGGAGTGTACACTAAACGGGACTCGATGCATAAATAGTTTTGAGAACGGATCTCGGAATTACTCGGGTCTATTTAGTGTATTTTAGTGTTTGTGATTGAAGTTGGGACGTTATGTATTTTAGTAGATGTTTGTGGGCCTAGTGCCCACATCTAGTGTAGTCGTAGTGCATAATAATAGAGAGTGCGATTATGGAAAGTTTTGTTTAGATGGCAACCTAGTGACGATACGACTTCAATAGGCGGATCCTCCTAGCTTGACCAGTTATCCCGACAGAGTTCCGTTACCGTTTGACCTTCACGCGGCTACTCCGGCAGAGCTTCGTTGCTAAGGACTAATTCTGCAGCTAATACAGCAGAACCTGGGTACTAGTTTTGGAGCTAGTCGATCACAGGCACCTCGGTATCGAGTGGAGTGCTCGAAGGTGAGGAGTAGCGTCGATTTTGCTTTTTTTATTTATCGGAACTACGATCGAGTGGATCGTTTGCCTCGGGTGTCGGAGTGCGAGCCCTTAGCGAGAGTTTAAAGGGGGAAGAGAGAGTTGAATTGTGACGAAATGAGGGCGTGAAGGGGGGTATTTATAGGTGTTTTCGGCCCTCGTCGCCCATATAGGCGCATGATCTGAGGCGGACTAAGACTCAGGCGCCTGTGTCCGGGCATGGGGAGACCCAGGCGCGTCAGGCGGTGCAGTTGGATTTTTGAAGATACGATTTTGATACTTTTCAAAACCGAGAGACGGGAGTGTGATTCATAGCTTAGGGCGTAAGGGTTCCCGCGGCTTGACCTAGCGCTGTGGATTTAATGGGCCTCGGGTGTTCATCCCGAGGTTCGCTTGGCGCGGTATTGACTCGGCTAGAGTTTCGGGACCGACTTCGAGGTCCCGGGGTCGGAATTGACTCTAATAGTGTCTATGCGACCGTAACAACACAACTAAGGCTGCCATCATGTTAGTTTAATTTGCCCGAATAATTTATTTGATCCGTTCTGTAGAAAAACTATCTAGAACACCGCGAACCCGCGTCGCATTGCAGTCCTATCGTCATCGGGTGTTTGTTAGGCATTTCTGCAGCCACCAGGTCCAAATCCGGGTGTCTACACTAGCTGTAGTCTAATAACGGAATTCTGTCAGATTAGCCGCAGAACTAGTCAGTAGTAGTGGAGCTCTGCCGGAATAGCCGCAAGAAGGGTCGACGGTAATGTAACTCTGCCAAAATCACCGGGCAAGCTAGGAGGATCCGCCTTTCGAAGTCGAGTCATCACCAGGTTGTCATCTGAACAAAACTTTACATTTTTGTACCTTTATTATGCACTACGATAATGTCAAACGTGGACACTAGGTCTACTACACATACTAAAACACGTAACATCCCTACTTCAACCACAAAAACTAAAATACACTAAATAGACCCGAATAATTCCGAGATCCGTTCTCAAATATCTATGCATCGTGTCCTGTTTAGTGTACACTCCGAGGTGCAACTCCTCATTACATGATTTACTTACATTCACATTTACAGTTTTTCGTATGATTTATTGCTTTTATGACCTTATAACTCATGCTAAATCACTAACACGGAATTCAAAACGTAAATCAACTAAAATTGAACAAAACGATGGTCGGGTTCCGTATTAGTCCCGGTGCTCGCCATGTATGGTTCGACGCATCCTTATTAATACCGAACCAACGCATCTTAAGCAGAATACCGGGTAAGGTATACCACGAGAATGACTAATATCTGTATTATCACGTTAAAACTGATTTGCTAATACCTATAATATTAGTACTCTCTACTCTCCTATGTGCATCTTTTCATGGCCTGCTTGTCACGTGAAATCGCATGCAAAGAATGTAAACACAACTACTTCGACGACAAAATTTACTTGTCCTTAAACAACCGACATATCAAAAGGTATAGGGTGAAAACAACGGATGGTACAGTATTTCCGCCACAACAAAAGAACAAAGTTATCAGCCCACCGATTGATTAATAGAGGCCGCTATATTGCGGGCGGGATTGGGTGTCGATGTCTATCTGATGTTGGCTTCCCAATACGTACCCTCACCCCTTACTCAGAATCGAAAGTTTCTGGATGTCCGAAACCATTGGCAATGAGAGTCATTCCAGGCATGGAGTGCTTAAGGTACAAGTCTTTATCTTTAGGTCTCGTGCCCCTCAACTTTGAGCCGGCTAAGGCTCAAAGTTGACTTGAACGGTTTCCGAGTCCCCATAATTGACTTGGTGGCGACTTCACAAATCGGCAACGAATTTAGTTCACTAAAAAGGTCGCCTTACCAAACATATCATTCTTTAAACATTTACAACCACGACTCGATCGATTCCAAACGGAAACACGGGTGCCCGCACCCGTCTAGTACAAGTCCGGATCGTCATCCGAATCGAGGTCCGACACATCGCCCCGTATGCGAGATCGGATCGGCCCCCGACCGGGAGGGGGCCGCGTGGGTGGCCGCCATACATTGAAAAATCGGGTCGGTCCCGCGCGGGGCGTCGGACGGTGCGGACGGACGTCCACAGTATGAGTCAAAGTAACATAATCTATGAGTTAAAATAAACATTATGATGCGTCAAAACGGAGAGTAAGTTATGCGGGAGGGTTTGTGAATTGAAAAAAATTAATTTTGAAGAAATGTGTTGTGTGAGAGAAAGAAGGTCAGTGAAAAAAAAATTAATAGGAGAGAGAAGATTTGAGTAGATAACTAATTTATAAGAAGAGGACGTGAAAGGTCCCCCAACAAGACTTCCACACATGTCACATCCTAAAGCCACTCCCAATCACATCCCAAAGCATGGGTAACGACAATATAAGAAGGCAAAGAGGCACAAGGCGCAAAAAAAATAAAATGAAAAGACGTAGTATAAAATGATATAATTAAGTGCTTCATTATAAAAGGGGCCCCATAAGGGTTACTTACAGATTCGATCGGTCATGACAGTTAAAAAGACTGGAATGAAAGAAAAGATGAAGGGATTAGAATTAGGATCATATACCACTAATAGAAACTACCACAGTGCAAAACACTTAGGTCCGGATACGCCCACTCCCTCGGCCCTAGCAAGGTCGGTATGCATTACTTCCATCGCCTCCGCAACAGGATCCGTCGCCCCGATGACGGACGCTAGTACGCAAACTCACGATTGCTCTCGTCAGAATCAGGAAGGCGGTGCTCCCTAGGGCTTACTGCACCAGCATCCTCAGCAGGGCCCCACTCCCAGTCGTCCGGATGTCCTCCACGTCGTTTCCCTGCATCGCTTTGTCCAGCCCACCTAACAGATCCCTTCAAATCAGCTCCGCCCAACCTAGACCGTCACCCTCATTTGTTTCGGGGTCAGAATAGGCGTTAGGATTATTCCTTAACTCCCAAAAGAATGAAATAATCTCCTTTGACTCGGGGGAGAGAGGAGGAGAGACAAGAGGAGAAAGAATGGGAGAGTAGAGGGGTCCCCACTGCTCCTCCGCATTCTTAGAGCGAGGGGTAGACAAAGTGGATGAGGAAGATCCTAAGTCAGGGATGTCGGGATCTAGGTTTTCTGACCGAAGCCAAGGAACATAGATGCTGCATCTCTGGTTGTCGCATCCCCCCCGACCTTTTACAAGGATTATGTTTTGTTTTCATCCAAAAAGTCGGCTTTCTGGGGCGACGAATCGCCTCCGGAAGCCGAGCCGAGCCGGGGGATAAATTTGATTTCTGTGCCCAAAGCAAGGACCTTCTTAAGATTTGAAACACTACAGGGCGGTATCGAAACCTCAGGTGACGACCAAAGAATCGCCTAGTCCTCACTATTGCGCCTCTCGCGAAGATTAAGTCAACCCGCCTGGCCATCTTTGAGAAAGAAAAAGGATGGAGTGAAGGGTTGGAAATTCATAAGCGTCCCTTTTTGTGGACATGGCAAAGTCCACCCCGATGTGGCCACGAGCGGTTTTGGGTAGGCAAATGAATCTCGTGGTGAGATTGTTCTCAGATTAAAATTTAAATCGAAGTTGGAATCGCCACCGAACTTTGTGGGAGTTCGGACCCGTTCGAACACACTCTATACTTAGGTGTATCGCGCACAATGCACGACTTGCCTTATAGTACTAGAGCTTGTGGGGTTCGTTCATTTGCATAACGATATATCGAATTATCGAATATCGTATATCGAATGATTCTCGTTGCCAATGGTTTCTGGCATTCGGAAACCGAAGGTTCTGAGTAAGGGGTAAAGTTACGTGTTGGGTAGCCCACGAAGGACACCCAACCCCACCGGCGCATAGCGGCCTCTACTAAGATATCGATTGGTGTTTATGTGCCCGCGTTAGTAAGGCGATGAAAATGTATGACAACCGTTGTTTAGGCTATACATGCGAACTACGTGTTTACTACGTCGTTTAATGCATCTTGATATATTTCGGAGTTGAATTTAGCATGTGGATTCATTTAAAAGCGATAAATGCCATGCAACGAAAATAAATAACTTGAAAGTAAATTACAAATTACACGGGCGGAATACAACCCGAAATTCACAATACGACAAGCAAAGATATAATATTATCAAATTAGAAACGGTAATGTGAACTATAAATGAACTCGTAAATAGAAACAAAAACTGAAACCGTAAACAAAATAATTGGACAAACTCTAGTCAGCGACATATTGCGCTACGTGTTGACCAGAGGACAGAGGCTTGGTCGCACAAAATGGTGCAGCCTGGAACTCAGGCGCTTGAGGTGAGGCTGCGTGATGTTCAAGCGCATGACCCTGGGCGCCCAGGCAGGCGGTGTTTGAGACCAAAGCGTGATGCTAGCTTTATCCCAAAGCCTCGATACGTCGTCCTGACTTATCCTAGCGAAATATGACCATCTCGATCCGTCATACACCGAGTCCGACTAGGAAGTCGTCGGTATATGACTTACGCAATTAGACTTTCGCTCAAAGTCGTAAAAGGAAAAAACGAACATGAAATGTGGATTTAAAAAGGAGACGCGTTTCAGATTAACGTGCCTCGACTAGCGTCGCAAGTATTATTCCCTACGCGAAATTTACATCATTGTGGACTATATTGGAAGTCTACGATATCGCATTTCGACTACAATAGGGTACTTGTCCTTAATAGTCTTGGTTTATGATTTAGATCGAACATATCGACTTAATACGAATATCGGAGCCCTCCGTATCACGATGTCGTTATTCGGTCGCGTAGACCGTACGACATTCGGATTGACGTCATGAAGTTTCGCATTGCTCCGATTATCAATAGCTCTTTATGCGCGACATTCGATTAAGGAATCGACATCAGGCATTTAGAGCGACACTTAAAAATGATATCGAAAACACCCGACAAAGGATTTTTGCGATTGCGTTATAACCCGAGGGGTCAGGCGCACGCCATAAGGCGCCCTGACTCTCAGGCGCCTGGGGCGTCACACCCGAATAATAGGGCGCCACCTCTGGTGCGTCCTGTTTGAGGGTTATGCGGACTTTAGGCAGAATTAATTATCGAATATGTTCGATTGAAAAGATCGATTTCTCGTTGCAAACATTAGGCCCTTTGCATTTTGGCGTCGTAACTTGGCTTTTAAGGCATACGACGCTCGATTTAGCGTCATCGAACGTTTGCTCGAATCAATTTTGAAAATATTTTTATAATAGTATACGCGGTATTAATATGATGGAAATGTAATAAAAGATTTTAGGGGGTTGACTCACCTTAGACAACCAATTACACAGAGTAGCGAGATAAACGACCGTCGACGCGAGTGCGATACTCTTGTGTCTTTGTTTCCTTATCTCGTCACCCTTTGTATTTGGTACGTTAAAGACGAGTATGTTATAGTCGAGTATTAGTAGTTACATGTTAGGAACGAGAAATAAAATGTTAGATGTGGAAATATAAAATGTTAGTATACGGTAAGTAAAATGTTAGTAATGTTTGTAGTACGATAAATAAAAGAGTTAAAGGATTAGAAAATGGGCTTGAACACCCTCAACCTACATATCAAATGCTTCGAAATACGGGCTCGCGGAGTATCGTTGTAGACACGGGGAGCGGTTCGGTATATTTAAGTGAGTAAAGGTGTGTATGGGAGAAGGGAGGTTCTCGGTTTTCTGATTAAAGGTTTCGAGAATGAAGAATGTTGACCCTTGAAACGTCGGATGTAAGGGTGTATTTATTGAGTTTTGTGAAATTTTCCTACTCGTAATTTGGGAGCCCAGAGGCCCGCCCCTTGGTATTGAGGCGCCTCAGTTGCGGCGACTCAATTCTAGGGCGCCTGGGTGCAAGCAACTTGAATCGCGCGCATCGGAAGTTGCTCAAAATACAGATTGATATCTAGTTTATTTGAGGCAAATATAGATTTCGTTTTGACTTGGGCTTTGAATGTATTTGGTGGCTTTTTTGGAATTTGGTTTGTTCGGGTTTCGACTTCGACTGGGTTTGACTCGGTCGATAAAAGACAGTTTTGCCCCTGGTGGCGGTTTTGGCTCAAAGTAGCTTTATTTTATTGGAATTTTTCTACTGAATCTAAATTTGAGGTCATTTATGAGAGATTTGTACCCCGATAAGTTCCCACATCGATACTATTGATTCTGAGTCCGTATTCGAGTGTATTGATGCATGTTAACGTTCGATCATCATCAGGTGTTTTGTTGGAGACTGATACAGACACGAGCAGGCAAAATACAGGTGTCTACAAAGCCCCCACTCTGACTGAGACTTGGACAAGGCGAAATTTAGAGTAGCCACCTTGTCAATCGAGGATTACAACCTGCCAGCTTTCTGGTCGGGTCGTTTACAGTCCGTTTAGACTCACATGAAGGGCTCGCCAGCCATAAGCAGAGGGTCATACGTGTCCTGACGATGACAGCTCCGCGGGGATTTGAACTTGCTTTTGAAGTTCTGGGTGTACCTGTATGCATACACATTATGTTTTGAATGTATCATTTAGGCGAGACACCGACTCGATTATCCGCTGGGGAGAAAAAATGTTGATATTTTTGAAAATCTGGGATTTTTGAAAGGACGAATGCTCGGGATGACTCGAATCCTATATTGGGGCTTTAGAAAGGTGTTGGAATGTGTATCGGGCCTGCGCGCACAGGCGCGTACCCTAAGGCGGCCCAGAGTTCAGGCGATTGCTCCCGCACGCCTTGGAATTCAGACGCCAGGGCTCGGGCGCCCTGATTTTCGAATTTTGCCAGCGGCGCGGATCCCGAGGCGTCGTAGGGTTTTTGTGCTTATATACAACCCTTTATGCCCCGTATTTTCTCATATTTGACTTTGTATTCTTTCCATAAAACCTCTCAAAGAAAAATGAGTGATTTTGCCATGGGTATCGAGAATTTGACTAATTTGCTGCAGGTATGGTCCCGAAGCTTCAGGGACGAGGAGAAAGTTCCTCTTAATCAGATGGGAATTTACGACATGTTTCTGTTGCAGCGTCTTAAGGTTGACCCTTACGTTTTAGACGCATGCCTGTCTTTCTGGGATACGACCCGTCACGTTTTTGTGTTTCCTCGGGAAGAAATTTGTCCTCTTCCTGAGGAGATAGCTGCTGTTGGACGATGGTGCCCTATTGTCTGTCCTGCTATTCATTCATTTTGTCCTGACTCGAGGAGGAAGCTGAGGGAATTTTTAGGTCAGTCCACTACTACAAATCCCTTGGTTTTTCGACGCTTTAAAGGCAGGTTCTCGACACTTTAAAGTGTTGCAAATTTTATTCTCAACCCTTAAGTAAAGCGTGGAGATTTTGGGCGTTAGGAAATCTCGACGCATCTTTGCGTCGCTATGCTCGACGCATTAAAGCGTAGGTGTAGACGCCCGCATTTTGACTCCTTGTGTCTATAGTAGTCTCCAACAAAACACCCGATGATGATCGGACGCTAACATGCATTAATACGCTTGAATACGGTCTCGATCAATAATATCCATCGTGGGCACTTAGAGGAGTGTGAATCTCCCAAAACCGACCTCAAATTCAGACTCAGTGGGTCATCTCCAATAAAACAAACTAATTTAAGCCAAAACCGCCACCGGGGGTCTTTTGCGACTGAGTCAAAACCCGGTCAAAGCCGAAACCCGAAACTCAAAAGTTCCAAAATGTGTCCAAATACAAAATGAAACCAAGTCAAAGCCGCATCAAATATTGCCTCGGATAACACGGATATCAATCCATATTTTGAGCATGTAATCCCCTTAGAATTCTAACGCAATACAGTGGCAGAAACACTATAGAGTTGGGATTAAAACACACTGACAAACAATAGCTTATTAAAAGAAATGGTAAGTCAATACAAAGACCTCATTTTACAAAAGGGCTGAAAAAGAAATTCTCCAAAAAGGTTTATACAAATCCATAAATCGTGAATGAAGAAAGAGTAGGATCCACGCTACTCGCTAGCTTACACCCAAAACCCAACAACAAATACCTGTCACAACAACCACGTAAGTGGGGAGTAACTCGGACATTCTCCCAACCATATTATATCATATCGAAAATAATACTTCCTCCATTTTCTTTTTATCTTCCCAATTTCCTTTTTGGTCCACTTTTTTTTTATCTTCCCATTTCATTTCTTTCCATTTTTGTCCATAATTTTTACCATACTACCCTTACTATTTACAACCCTTTACACCTTTATTCTACCCTATTCACACACACTTACCATTCTACCCTCAACATTTCTTAAATTTATCATTTTATATTCATTACAAAAAAAATCTTCCCAAAAGTAAATGGGAAGATAAAATAAAAATGGAGGAAGTAGTATTATTATATCAAAATATTTAAAAAGAGAAAACATTCACTACTACAAAACATCAAATAGACAACTGTTTTTTTTGCAATAAACAACTGACTTACAACAGTTGAGTAGTTTGGAGTTGTATATTACTCTGAGCATAGACATCTGTTTTACAACAGTTGTCTATTGATTAATAAACAACTATTTTATGAAATTACAGTTGTCTATCACTCCTATAAACAACTGCTTTTTTGTGATCGATGTCCTTTATGAGGCATATAGATATGTGCTTATATACGTATACATATTTTATGTTTTTTAATAATTCTGAAATACGAGTACATATTAACAAAACATAAAAAATGAATACCATACCGAATAATTGAACAAAAGAAGTTACATTTTTATAAAATCCAGCATCCAAAATCTAAAAGGTACATAAAATCATTATCCAACATCAAAAATCCGAAAGGTACCCATAAAATCATTATCCAACGTCCGAAAGTACCTAAAACCATAATCCAACTAACACATTGTCCACATAAGGTAATCCGATGCATCATATACGACTAATTATTAAGAAAATAATCCACCCATAATCCACGAACCTCATCAATATCTTCTTGAGAATATGGTCTCAGATCCTTGAAATGCTACAAAATCAATAATATAAATGAACTAATTTTTCTGTTTCATTTATGTGCATAAAAAAAAAAAGATTGAAACAAGAGAATGTGTGAAAACCCAAGTCTTACCTCATTGACGGTTCTCTTCAAATCAGAACGAGTGATAATTTCAATCATATATCTCATCACGTAATAACCGCACTCCATTTTCCGAGCATGAGGAGCCGACTATATTGCAACAAGTATAACAAAGTGTAAGAGTCGTACTGGTATATCAGAAGACAGGTGATGAGTTACACCGTTGAAAACATTGACGGTTCTCTTCAATACCCAATAACAAAAGAAACATCATTATCAAAAGACTTGGCTTGGCAACTTAGCAGTATTCGCAGCAGCAAGCAATTTACCAAGTACTGATACATGTAATAGCAATTTACCAAGAGTGATACATGTAATGAAGAAAATCAAAATATTGACCTGTGGATTTGGCCTTTATTTTGTCACTGAAAGTTTGACGTTCTGTACTTTCCGACTCTAAACAGATCATCTTTCCTAAAATCTGCCTTTCCAAATGCATTCGTCTTGGAAATCATTATCTGTTTGCTTTAGAAATACGTTGACACCGGATAGAATCAGAAGATCACATACACATTACACCCAATTATAGATATTCACTTTATTTCCAGTTTGGGGTAGGGAGTTTCACCAAATTGTGAACAATATCTTGGAAATCTACCCAAAAAGGGAAAAAGAAACCGAAAACTTAAAGAAATCTTGTAAGATTCCACAGACCGCGATACTCCCATAAGATAAAAAATGCCGATCAGAAAATTCACAGCACAAGAAAATTTGATAGAAAAACAGAAGTCAAGGGAGAACAAACTGAAAAAAAATATTGAAGTCGATAAAACTTGCAAACCTGAACAATTGAAGATATAAATGGCGACAGAGAAAACACGATGGGATCTGAAGGATTCCCGATATAATACAACAGACTTGTTAGGAACGCCATCACCGAGTTATATGATAGATACGAGCAGCTCAAAGTGCTAGAAAAACGATACCTCCGGCAAATTTCAATTCTAGTTTATCTAGATCTGAAACTGCCTTGAAGTTCGTTGATGGTGTCAAGCTTCAATCTGTAGGAACACGGAAATTAGAGAGAATTTTATCTGTCAGTGTTTGCTCTTACATTTATTGTTCGATCTCTACATACGTATAACATATTATAGTACCCGAAAGTCCAAGAAGTAGATAGGTTAAGGCCATTCAAGCATTATATAATGCCAAGTATAATCACCAGCTAAAACAATAGTAATTCATTGAAAATACTGTTAATTATAATCCGGTGAGGATAGTTCAGTGAAGCTAGCTACATGGATTTTGGTCTAGCCCTTTCGCTTTGAGGATAGTTCTCGCCCTCAAAGTGAAGGGATTTGTAGTAGTTCTCTTGGGTACGCCAATGGTGCCTGCACATATCTGCATCATGGATATGTTAGTAACCACCGCAAAAATCTTAATCTCAAGTAAAGAATACTGGACCATCAGAGAGATGATTATGGCAATGCCATTTTGAATTACATTGCATCTCATGAGTAATACAGAGTCATTTTTTCTATACCAAGTGCAAACGGAGAAAAATAAAACCAGAGTAAAAATGTTAATTTCGATAATATGGGAAAAGCTTATGCCCATGGTATTTGAATTCAAAAACACAGGTTCGCCATAAAGAAAATGTGTGGTGCTATGGTCGGCAATAAGAGCAATGATGTAAGTGCCGGGATTGTAAGATGCGAAACCATACGTGATACCATCATGAAAAGTATCCCAACCAAAATGGGTGTGGCCGAACACATGGCACGCAGTTTCCCCTCCTTTAGACCCATGTATCGACCTTACCCGAGCCTCGAGATAATCGGATCCAATAATTTTAGGAAGGTTGGGATAGAAAAGCATCCTTTGCTCTGGGCATAGATCTAGCCTGAAACAGAACCGACATTTAGCTATGGAAAAGGGATATTACAGAACTGAGAACAACACATTTCAATCATTTTAAATAGCTTATCGTCCAGAGACGATTGGTGAAAATATTGTTTGCAATATTTAAAAGATGTGCAGCTTTAATTAGAAGTAGAATACGCATTGAACTGACCTAGGAACAAAATTGGAGAATGTGATAATAGTTTTACATTACGCACTATGTATCGATGTCTGTGATACCTCTTAGATTTTTTCACTAAATTCACCTCAAGACAACTAATTTTCGAGTTGTATCACTACCTTTCCAATTATGCTAACCTAAAATAGAAGTTGTGGAGTGTCTATATAAATAATGCACCCTTCCTGAACAATGAAGGAGATTATTAGATTATATAGACTGTGCTCACTTGTGATAATAATACTTGGTCAAAATTACCTACTGTCACAATAAGATGGGAGTATACAATTGTCGTAAAAAAAAAGTTCCACAATTGGGGGAAACGAGGGAAACTAGGGTTTTGTTTGTTATGGCGTAAAGAACCCAGAAAAACACTGTAATCCACTAGAAATTCTAACGCAATACAGTGGCGGAAACACTGTAGAGTTGGGATTAAAACACACTGACAAACTATATCTTATTAAAAGAAATTGTAAGTCAATACAAATGCCTCTTTTTACAAAAGGTCTAAAAGTAAAATCTCCAGACGAGTTTATACAAATCCATAAATTACATGAATAAGGAAAGAGTAGGATCCATGCTACTCGCTAGCTCGCACCCAAAACCAAGCAGCAAATACCTGTCATGTTATAAACATAACAGCCACGTCAGTGGGGAGTAACTCGGACGTTCTCCCAGCCAAATTATATCATATGGAAAATTATAGTATTATTATATCAAAATACTTAAAATGAGAAAACATTAAAAACGATATAATAAAAATAAGTTTTTAACGAAACTTAAAGCACTTGCCAACCTGCAAGTCAAAATCAATCGATAATATAAATATTCAAAAATGGCGTTATGGAAATTCGATTAGTGTGCACAAGGCTAGACTTTCACTAGGATAATACTAAAAACTAGCTTCGAGAACTGTAGACTTAACTCATAACAGAATTCAATCTCTAACTAGGCAACTCAACTATAAAAGGACTGTGTGCAGCGAGGTCCTGGTTTAAGTAGTATACACCCCTCCTGGATACAAACCATATCTAGTTCAACCCGACGCGACTTACACGATGCGATATCTAAGTTTAAGGGCACAATGCACACTCTCCTGAACACAAACCATGCTCAGTTCAACAACCAATGTGCCCCATAAAGACACACCAGCCTTACAGTTGATGGCAAAAACGTACATCCCAGACTATATTACTCTAACCCCACACTTCTCTTTATTCCATAAATCCAAAACAAGCCATTATCCATATTTCAAAGTAAATATAATCAATATAAATGATATGAAGATAAAAAGGAATAAACATTTTATATTAAAAGGGGCAACTTTCTATAAATAGAAATTTACTAATTTTAGAAACTTACTTAATATAGAAATATTTTTGTATAAAATTCGTAAGTTATTAAAATAAGTGAAATGTATAAAAATAGCATTTCTAACGAAATTAACATTTTATTATTATCGTCGTTATCGTAACTTTATTATATCTCTAAATTCGTTTCTCAAAGTAAAGATAAAATATAATAAGTCATTATATAGTATTTTATAAATAATTAGGAAATCGAGTTAAAACTATAATTTTTAGAAAAGAGATGTTTTAAGAAAAACGATATCAAAATTAAATGTGTCAACGAGTTTTATAAATTAAACGAGATTTTATAAAGCTTTCGAATTAGATTTAGCAAATAGATTTTATCAATAAATAATTCTGATTTTACTAAAAATAATCAATCGTAAACAAATGAGAAATTATAGGGAAAATAGTCTCTACTAAAAATGCATTTAAAACAAAATCGACTACTTTCCCATTTATTAATATAAGTCGTAAAACGAAATTAATTTATTGAACAAGTATACAAATCTCGATTATAATATAAAAATACGATTTTGAGTTAAAAACTATAAATTAACAAAGTATGACGAAATATGAAATCGTTATTATTTAGTTACTAATGTCACGATAAACAACAAAATATTATAACGATTGTAAATAATTAAATTACTAACGATTTATAAAACGATATCGAAAATCGTAAAATATTTATAAAGCACACAATTTATAAAATAATGTTTTTAGCAAATAATAAATAGCTAAAATTAGAAAACCGAAGTTAAAACACTTACTACATACTACTACTCAAACATACGATATAAAATCGAGTAACGTCCTAAAGTTACCTTAAGTTGATATCCGAAAGCTCACATACTTGCCCTTCTTGATGAGTCCAAACTCCAATCGCTCCAATACTCGTCTAAAAAAAAACTTTAAGGCTCCAACGGAACTCGAGACATATAGAAACAGAAACAAAGGAATCGGAATTAAGGAATATCGAAAATGACTAGAGGTGGCACGGAATACGTGACAAGGAAAAGAGAGGGGCGGAGAAGGGATAATGAGAATCGGGAAAGATCGAGAAGGGAAAAAAAAGGAATCGAGGAACGAGAACGAACAATGAAATGAGTAACAACAACGAGGAATAAAAACAAAAACGACATTAGAAGAAGAAACAACAACAACCTCACAGAAATACAAGAGGTGAAACGGGCAGGAACCCGATTAGAAAAGCAGTAGCAAACGTGAGAAACAAAGGCAGCAGAGCACGTAACACGTAACAACCGCACAAAACGAGAACAAGACAGAACGATTATGAAAAGAAGAAAAAGAAATGAGCAGAAGGAAGAAGAAAAAGAAGTAAAACTGACAGGCAGCAACACAACGTTCCAATAGCAACAAACAAAGTCGACCACAATAGTAACAACAGCAAAGATCAGCAACAACAGAAAATCGGCGGACCATAACACCGACAACAGCAACAGAACTCGACAACGCAAAGATTGGGGTCGGGAATCAGAATAAGGTGAAGAGAAAGAGCTAACACAACCAATCACGTACAACAGCAGAAAAGCGAGGTACGTAGCAGACAGATCGAAGAAGAAAAAGAAGCAACGAGCGCACAATAACAGTATCAAATGACAACAGCCGCAACAACAAAAATGATAGAAGGAAGGAAAACGGAGGAGAAAGAACAGAGGAATAGCGAACAAGAACCGATATTGAAAATGAGCAGTAGCATTAATGAAGAGCAGCAGAGGACTTAAAGGATGATCAACGAAGAGAAAACGCAACAGCTGGAGTAAATCAGGCGAAGAAGAAGGAGGAGAAGGAGGTGGAGAGCAACGAGGGAGAAGAAGACAAACCGAGAAAAAATAAAACTGAAGCAGCGAGCAGAACAGCACAAACGCAGGCAACAACACGGCAGCAGGAGTATAGAAACTGTTCTGGTAAAAATTTACCGGGTTACGAATTAATTTGCGGGTTAAAGTGATCGGGCTAACGTTTCACGAAACAACGAAATGAATCGAATCAACGAATGAACAAACGATAAAAGAAAACGAGAAGACACAGAAATTGGTGACGCGGAAACCCAATGTGGGAAAAACCGCGGGGGGAGTCGGAATCCCGCCAAATGTCTACTATGAACGGAGAAAATGAACAAAGAATACAAGTATCGATTTCGGGTTATCGGAGACTATATTTTGCTTAATTCGCTTTTTGTGTAATAGAGTTGAAGTGTACTGTAGAGTTGTTGATGCCTTTGTTTTTGATGTCGTTGTGCTCTATATCCCCCTTTCCCTTCTTAGCCGTTGCTTTCCCCTCTTTCCTCCTCATTTCTCTCCTGCTCTGGTGGCATTTCCCTAGATTTTAGGAAGTAGTTGCTTGACCGGGTCATGTGCTTAGGGTTGGATGGTTTCGAGCAGTTGGGCTGTCTTCGACCCATTTAGTATTTGATGATTTCCTTGGCCCAATTCTGTTGTTGGGTTTTTACTTCGTTGACTTGTTGACTTTCCTAGTATCGATCTCGTGACTCGTATGACTTCGGACTGAGTGACTCTTTTGACCCTTTGACTTTTTTGACTTTTACCTTTTGACTTGGAGAGTTCCACGTCATTTCGAAGGGTGCGGATTTATCCCAAACAATTGCCCCCAAATTTCCGACTAAGTTCATATTAGGCGGGAATTTCCGTTTGTTTACGGCTCTGGTGACGATTTTCTTCCACAGAGTTTGTCTTAGAGTCTGCTACTTCTCGTTTTTCTAACTGACTCTTCTCCTCCCTCATGATGACTTCCCCCCCTACCCTCATAATTGCCCACACTTCCCCGTACTCCCTCTCTCTCTTTATTCCACTTGTTCCACTCCCCTTCCCATTTACTCCTACTCCCTCTACCTCCCTCACAACCCAAACCTCCTTTTCTTTCAAAAATTCAAACCATCTTTTCCCTTTGTCCTCCGCCGTTCGCCGTTGTTGTACGCCGTGCTTTCTGCTTATTCAGGTGATTTTAGTTGTTCTTGTCCGTTATTTTAGTTTCAACCATGGCTCCCAAATCAACTCGAGGTAAGTCGTCCGCCCCTTCTTCATCGACGCCGTTGATGAACTTTTCCCCTTCTTCTATCTTGGGCAAGAGACATTCTTGCGATTCTAGCTTCTCTGACGGGGATCTCCCCCTCGTCAGAGAGATCTTTGGTTTCGGGGAAGAAGTTGTGGTCCACTGCCCTTCTCCGGGACAGCAAGCCGACTTTATTTGTCCCGAATGGATCTGCATGTATGCATATCCATTCCTCCTGGGTCTTCGCTTCCCCTTTCCTCCTCTAGTCCAGGAACTTTTAACCCTCTATAGATTGGCCCCTTGTCAACTAGCTCCTCACACCTGGAGGGTGCTTCTATCTTTCTGCGCTCTAAATCACCGTCATCAGAAGGGCTTCTCGTTGCTTGACGTCTGCTCCTTATTCCAGGTAAGACCCCTGGGATGCGGACAGGTGACCATGCGGGTAAAAGACAAGAATTTCCCCGGTATAATTTTCCCTCCCAATCCTCCTGATGCGGAGTGGTTTAGGGATTTTATATTTGTGAAGGCCGATTCCCTTTCTCCTCCTTCCTGTGATTACCTGTTCTCTGAGTGGGGGACTGTCACAGGTACTTGTCGAGTTCTCAGCTTTGTAGTTTTCTCGCCTACTTATGGTTCTTATTGACCTCGTGTTGTAGGTCTCCAGCAACCGGAAGAAGTAACGCCGCTCCTTGATTTTGCGGCTAAACTTTCCGATTTGACCTCCGAACAACTCTCCTTCAACAACTTGTTTATCCCCTCTGCCAACGGTACCTGTCCTCCCTTTGCTGCCACGATGTCTTCTAGTGAGGGTCGTTTTTACTAAGTAAACTCATGTTTTGCTTTCTCTTTGTCAATTTCTGCGGAACTTTAGACTGTTCATTTGTTCCCCTTAGGTAGTGCGAGAGCTCCCCTGACCTTAGATCGGATCAGGAGGAGAAGCATGTCCACCCGCTCTTCCTCCAGAAAGGGCTTTGCTTCCTCCCCTGCTCCGTCAACTAGCTCAAAGAGGAAGCGTAGCTCCTCTCCTCCTGCACAGGTTGATTCTGAGGGGAATCCTCATGTGATTCACGTCCCCGATTCTCCTCAGCCTTCAGCTCCTCACTCTGCTGGATATGGTCCTGATGAAGTCACCATGACCTTCCCTAGGAATTTTGGGACTATCAGGCACTTGGAGGACCTGTCTGTCCTGGACCATTTCCTCTTTCCTGGTTCTGAGGCTATAATGGCCAGAGAACCCTTGATTGAATCGGCGGCCCACATTGCTGCCCATGGCTTCGAGGTAATTTCTGCTTTTCTGGCTTCGAGTTATTTTCCATTTAAACTGTGCTGCTGACTGTTGTGATGCTGTTCAGGTTCTCCAGATGGCTATTTATGTGAAAGCCGGCATATCTCGTCTTAGGGATCTGGGGAGTCAACTTCAGTCGGATAATGCTCGACTGATGGAGGAGGCTGGCCAATCCAAGGAGAGGGTTATGAGACTGGAGGAGGAGGCCAATCAGGCTAAGGAGGAGGCCAATAAGCTGAGGGGGGAACTGGAGCAGGTTAAGGGGCAACTCGCTGAGGAGGGAAAGCAGAAGGAGGCTGCTGAGGGGCTGAAGGCTGAGCTTGCTAAGGCTCAGGACGCCAACTCCGATCTCCAGGAGAAGGTGGCGGCACTTCAGGAGAACATGGTTGGGGCTCTCAGCTGGTCTGCTTTGAGCACCGAGATCCAAATGGTTACCGCCTACACCAAGGGGAAGCACACGAACTGGGACCTAGCTGCTCTGGAGAAGAGGATGCAGGCGGAATTCCCCAATGGCTTTGACCTGAAGATGCTGGCTATGGAGGGAGAGGAAGTGGTGGAGGAGTCAGTTTCCTCTCCTCCCATTGCTCAAGAGATGCCTGGACCTGTGGTGGCCGCTGATGATGCTGCGGTGGTGGAGCCCCTTGCCTCCCTTCCTCCTGAGGATAATGTCTAGGCTGTTCAGCCCATTACCTTTTGTTGTCTGTGGCCCTGTGCGGTCAAAAATATTCTGTTAAAAAATTTGTTGTGTTCTGAATTTTTTCTTCTGCTCAAGGGAGCAGAGTACCTGAATTTTTTCTGCTCAAGGGAGCAGAACCGTTTTGAACTTATTTTGTGGTACTTGTTTACTTTACTCTGTGGTGTTCGTTTTGTTTGTTTTGTTTGTATGCATGCCTTTGTCCGTATGGTCGACCCATGATGATTGGTGGCCTGGGGTCTTGTTTTCCCACTCAGTCAGAGGTGCCACGCTTTGCGTGGGTGCTGAGTGACGCAGGGGACTTGTAATGCCCTGGTTGTAGGCACTCAGCACAAGACGCACGCCTTCTGTGGAAGTTATACGCTCCACCAGATCAGACATCAATTTAAGTTAAAAGAATTTTGGTAAAAACTGTTACATTGCAAAAAATGCCGTATGAGAGAAAATCACATTTCGGAAAGAGTGTGGAGGGGGGAAGAGATTCAATTTTAATGGTACAAAAAGGAAGAATAAAATGAAAACATGTGAAGAGGAAATTTTAGAAAATTGGATCTTTAGAATTTCACAAAAAAGGTTTCAAATTTCTGGATTTAAAAATGGCAAGAATCTAATTAACTCTTTTTAGTTTCATAAAAGTTAAATTAAACTTTGAGGTACACATAACCAAAAATGAGCTAAGTTTCAAAAGATGAAGGAAATCTTGCAAACTCTATAAATAGGGAGTACTTTTGAAAGGTAGAGTAGATTAAAAGGATGAGAGGTGAGTTTGAACCTGGGTTATGGTGGAGGCGTATCTGGCAGATTTGGATGCCCCTGCTCTGGCGACAATGGCCTCTGTTTCTGGTGATTTTTATTTAGAAAAAGTATTTTTTTAAGTGTACTATGTTCCAAGGTTTTTGGATGATCTCTCCCTCCATGGTCATAAGTCGATATGCTCCATTTCCAACTACCTTCTCCACTTGGTAGGGCCCTTCCCAGTTATAAGCGAACTTCCCCGCCTGTTGGTTTCTGGTGTTCTGGAATACCTTCCTGAGGACCAAATCTCCTTCCTGCAGGACTCTGACTTTAACATTCTTGTTGTAGCTTCTGGCGACTGTCTGCCTGTAGGAGGCCATTCTGATCTGGGCATCAGTTCTGAGTTCGTCTATGGTGTCTAAACTGCTTGCCATCTCAACTTGGTTTCTTTCTTCTGTTGTGCAACCATATCTGTGAGTGGGTACCCTCACCTCTGCAGGAATGACCGCCTCAGCACCAAAAACCAAGCTAAAAGGTGTCTGCCCAGTAGCCACCTTAGGTGTGGTTCTGTCGGACCACAGTACCAAGGGGAGTTCTTCTGCCCATTTGCCCCCTGCTTCTTCCAGCCTTCTTTTCAGGTTGTCCATCACAATTTTGTTGCTGGACTCTGCTTGACCGTTGGATTGCGGATTTCTGGGGGTGGATTTGTTGAGGGCGATGTTCCACCTGGCGCAATAGGCTTCCATTTTATTGCCAATAAATTGGGACCCATTGTCGCAGATGATCTCTGAGGGAACTCCGAACCTGCAGATAATGTTACGCTTAATAAAGGATATAACCTGCTTCTCAGTCACCTGAGGGAACGCTTCTGCTTCTGTCCACTTGGAGAAGTAGTCGGTCATTGCGAGCATGAAGACTTTGTTTCCTGGTGCTCTTGGCAATTTGCCCACAATATCCATTCCCCACTTCATGAAGGGCCAAGGAGAGATAACTGGATGTAGTGGTTCTGCTGGCTGGTGATTGACCGGTGCGTGTCTTTGGCAGGCGTCGCATTTTTTAACATACTCTTTGGCGTCCCTACGCATTGTTGGCCAATAGTAACGCGAAGTGCTTTGTTGGATAGACTCTTACCCCCTGCATGATTTCCACATTCCCCGCTGTGGAGATCATGCATTACCATCTCTGCCTCTTCCTGGCTTAGACACCTCAGGTATGGCCCCGCGGTTGATCTTTTAAATACTATACCGTCGATAAGAGTATATCTGGATGCTTTCATTCTGAAACTTCGGGCTTCTCTTTTGTCTGCTGGCAGGATATCATCTTGTAGCCAGTCTTTGTAGGGTTTTCTCCAGTCGGAGATTTCCTCCTGCTCTGCTGTGGTGCTGTAGACCCTTGCTTCCTGAAACCACTGCATCCCTTGATCTGGTGGACTTCCTTCTGATGTTTCCTGCTCCTGCGCACCCCTCCGGATTGCTGGCTCCAGCACATGGACTATGGGTATAGTGGATACTTCTCTTGTTTTGAAGGTTGCTCCCTGAGTTGCTAAGGCGTCTGCTTCCACATTTTGCTCTCTCGGAACTTGATTTATTGAGAACTTTGTGAACCTCAGGGAGAGGTCTTTCGCCACTTCAAGGTAAGCCATCATCTTTGCGTCTTTGGCTGCGTACGAACCGTTCATGTGGTTGACTACCAGTTGGGAGTCACCATACACTTCCAGTTGCTTGATTTTAAGGTCTAGGGACAACTGGAGACCCAGGATCAAAGCTTCATATTCTGCTTCATTGTTCGTTGTTCGGAACTCGCATCGGACTGCTTAAACTATGAGATCTCCCTGAGGTGACCTAAGCACCAAGCCTGCTCCGGATCCTCTCATGTTTGAGGAGCCATCTACATTGAGTTTCCACACTTGCTCGTCCCTGTTTTCTTCCAGGAGGATGACATCTTTCTCAGCTTGTGTCTGCAGTGCTGGACTGAAGTCAGAAATGAAATCTGCTAATGCTTGGGATTTGATTCCTGTTCTGGGGACAAACCTCAAATCAAAGCCACTCAAGTGCATAGACCATTTCGCCATCCTACCTGACAACTCAGGTTTTCTCATAATAGTTTTTAGCGGGTAATTTGTTATTACAGATATAACGTGTGACTCAAAATAGGGACGCAGTTTATATGATGCGGTAACGAGTGCAAGTACAAGTTTTTCAAGGGATGTGTACCTGGTCTCTGCAGGAAGCAGAGACTTACTGACATAGTAGACGGGATGTTGTGCTCCCTCATGCTCCCTTATCAGTACTGCACTGACCGCCACCTCAGTCACTGACAAATACAGGAAGAGCGGCTCTCCAGGTTCTGGTTTTGACAGGAGTGGTGGGGTGCTCAGGTAGTGTTTCAACTCTTTGAATGCCTTTTCATGCTCTTCCGTCCAGTCGAATCTCTGGGCCTTCCTCAGGACATCATAGAATAGACGACATCTGTCTGAGGATCTGGAGATGAACCGGTTCAGGGCGGCAATTCTTCCGGTCAGCCGCTGCACATCTTTTGGTTTCTGTGGAGACTCAAGTTGCAGAATGGCTTTGATCTGCTCTGTGCTGGCTTCGATTCCCCTCTGGGTGACCATGTACTCTAGAAATTTTCCACAGGATACTCCGAATGTGCACTTTGAAGGATTCAACTTCATCTTGTACTCCCTCAAGGTATTGAAAGCATCCTCCAGATGTGCCGTGTGCTGTGAGGCTTGCTTGGATTTGACGACCATATCATCAATATACACCTCCATGGTGTTACCAATTTGCTTTTTGAACATCATGTTGACCAATCTTTGGTAGGTGGACCCTGCATTTTTCAGACCAAAAGGCATAACATTGTAACAATAGATACCTCTCTCAGACCTGAACGCAGTTTTCTCCTGATCTGACGGATGCATCTTGATTTGGTTGTATCCACTCCATGCATCGAGGAAGGTCAGCATCTCATGGCCTGCTGTGGCATCTACCATGGCATCTATGTGTGGTAGGGGGAATGGGTCCTTCGGACATGCCATGTTCAGATCCGTGAAGTCGATGCACACTCTCCATTTGTCGTTTTTCTTTGGGACTACTACCACGTTGGATAGCCATTCTGGGTACTTGACTTCTCTGATTTTTCCGGCAGCCAGCAGGTTATCTACCTCCTGGTTTATGACTTGGTTCCTCTCTGGAGCAAACTTCCTCCTCTTCTGCTGGATTGGTTTGTAGCTTGGGTCCACGCTTAACCTGTGAGTTATGATACTCGGATCTATTCCTACCATATCATCATGAGACCACGCAAAACAATCCATGTTAGTTTTCAATAGTTCAATAAGGTTTTGTCGGATATTACCTGTGTATTCTGAACCGATTAGCACTTTTCTCTCTGGGTGTTGTTTGTCTAAGTTGACTTCATCTATCTCCGCCTGAGGGGGTTCTAGATACTTCTGCAGAGGTAGGTGAAGGCTCTGTAGTTGCTATGCTAGAGGACTGGCCGTCTTCTTCAGCGCCACTCTGTAGCAGTCTTTGGCTTCTCTGGTCACCACTGATCTTCTGCACTCCCCAGGGTGTGGGGAATTTCAAGCATTGGTGGTAGGTGGACGTGATTGCCTTCATCTCATGTATCCACGGTCTCCCCAAGATCACATTGTAAGTAGACGGACCATCAATAACTAGATACCGCACTTGCTTGTTTACTCCTCCAGCATAGGTGGGGATCGTGATTTCTCCCAGGGAATATTTGGTTTCCCCGCTGAATCCTATAAGGGGGACCGCTCTTTTGCTCAGGTCCTCCTCACTGAATCCCATGTTCTGCAAGGTTTCCAACATGATAAGGTTGACAGAACTCCCGGTGTCTACCAGTATCTTCCTTACGGTGCAGTTCCCTATGGAGAGCGTGATGATTAGGGCATCGTGGTGGGATTCTGGAGATGATTCCGCATCAGATTCATCAAAGGTGACGGCTGGGAGGTCTGGGCAGCTGATTCTGCAGGAATGTTCTGGCTTGTCTCCTTTGGAGTGGGAAGCGTGTCTTTTAGCTGCTGAATAGGTTAGACCGCTTAATTCTGATCCTCCTGTGATTACATTGACAATTCGGGTGCATAGGGGTGGAGGCGGAGGTAGCGCTTGCTCTGTAGCGTTTACTCTGCTGGAGCTTCTAGATACCAGATGATCTAAGTTTCCCTGATCATACTGGTACTTCACTTCTTTCCTGAGGAGGACACACTCTTCAGTGTTATGCCCTATATCATCATGGAACTCACACCTCTTGCTTGTGTCCCTACGGTCGTTGGTGTACTCCTGTCTCCTGGGCCATCTGACTTTACGTCCCAACTCCTTTAGGGCCTTGAGCAGACCAGTCAGGTTGGTGGAGAACCCGTACTCGCTTATTTTAGGTGGGAGTCCTGGGCTCTCCTTCCAGTCTTTCTCTTCAGAGATCTTGTGAACACTTCTGTCGTAGGGCTTGGATATTTCGCCTCTCCTCTCTGCTGGTGCCTTCCTGGAAACATGCTCAGAACCATCGGTAGCCCTTCTGGGGCCTAAATCCTCCTCTAGTCTGATGGCTGCCAATGCTTTGGTTTGCACATCCTCGAATGTAGCACAAGGATATTTGGTGAGATCTTTGTAAAGATCTGAATCCTGGAGGAGCCCTTGACGGAAGGCCTCGATGGCGGTGGCTACGTCACATCTGGGGATAGTTACTTTCTCCTTGTTGAATCTGTTGAGGAAATCTCGCGTAGACTCTTCGAATCTCTGCACCACCCGGTACAAATCACTAGTTTGCTTTTCCGGCTTTCTGCTACTGGCGAATTGTTGGTTGAAAGCATTAACCAGATCAGCAAAGGAGGCGACGCTTCTGTTCGGCAGACCAACGAACCAGTTAAGGGCTGCTCCTGAGAGGGTGGAGCCGAACCCTTTGCACATGCAAGCTTCCTTCAGAGGCCCTGTGGCGGTTATCACCATCATTTTCTGCTTGTATTGGTTGATATGATCCAGGGGATCTGCAGTGCCATCATAGAGCGTCATGGCTGGTGGCACAAAGCCCTTGGGCACAGCAATACAGGCCAGATCCTCTGTGAAGGGTGAGTCTGCATAGCTGTCTCTGGCTGCTCTCTCAAGTGGGCGCGACATTCCAGGAATTTTGTTGATCAGTTCCCTCATCTCCTTCAATTCTTGGGACTGCTGGTCTGCAGTGCTGTTGGTCCCTGTAAGAGAGTTAGAAGCAGGGGGGAGAAAACTGCAAGGTGTACTTCCTGTTTGGGGTCCCCCGAGGTGCAGACTGTTTGGAGGAGGCGGCGAAGGGAATGCAACTGTTTCAGGCCTGGGTTGCCACTCTGGTGCCTGCGGGTTGGAAGTAGGCGCCGCCCACGCCCCTCCAGAGGGTTGGCTGCTGGACAGGGGATACACTTCTGGTGATTGCGTTGGTTGCCATCTTAGTGTCTGATGGACCGGGGTACCTGCAGGAGATAATGCGTTAGTCTCTCGGTTTTCAATGCCGGAGAAGAGATTACCTGAGACGCGCGATCTGTCGGGTGTGGGCCCATGGGTCAGGTAGCCTAGCCCCTGTGGCGCAACGGTTTGGACGGGTGGTGATAGCTCCAGATCCAGCCTAGTGACCACCTCCTGAGGAATCGTCCTTGATGCTTGCCCACTGACGGCGGGTTCTCTGTGGAAGCTTGGTTCTCCCTCAGATATCATAGGCAGGATACCTGGCGGTGGCTGAATTGGAGCAGATGGTGGCATTGATGCCGCTTTTATCTGAGCCCTGATGTCCCGGTTATCTTTCTGCAAGGTCTCCACCGCTTGCTGCAGAGTATTGATCCTCTGAAGTATTTCCATCACAGGATCTGGGGCTGACGGAATCCTGAGCGCATCTCCAAACAACCCTCCATGAGCCGGTGTCTTAGATGACGCACCCTTCTTACTGGTTCTGAAGGGGTTGAGCATTTTTGATGTCGGGGGCCCTTGAGGTGGTCTGGAGGTTGTCGTTGTAGGTCCTGCCGTCAGACTGACAGGGGTCGCCTGAGTGGATGGTGTGATGGGCTGGCTTGCTGCCCCTGAGGATGGTGTCCCTCCAGCAGACTAGGTGGAGGCATCTTGGCTACTGACAAGGTTTTGATCGGATCCAGACATGACGGTAGGTTGAATCACTGCAGAATTTTGGCTAGCAAACGATCACTTTGCCCCACGGTGGGCGCCAAATTGTTCTGGTAAAAATTTACCGGGTTACGAATTAATTTGCGGGTTAAAGTGATCGGGCTAACGTTTCACGAAACAACGAAATGAATCGAATCAACGAATGAACAAACGATAAAAGAAAACGAGAAGACATAGAAATTGGTGACGCGGAAACCCAATGTGGGAAAAACCGCGGGGGGAGTCGGAATCCCGCCAAATGTCTACTATGAACGGAGAAAATGAACAAAGAATACAAGTATCGATTTCGGGTTATCGGAGACTATATTTTGCTTAATTCGCTTTTTGTGTAATAGAGTTGAAGTGTACTGTAGAGTTGTTGATGCCTTTGTTTTTGATGTCGTTGTGCTTTATATCCCCCTTTCCCTTCTTAGCCGTTGCTTTCCCCTCTTTCCTCCTCATTTCTCTCCTGCTCTGGTGGCATTTCCCTAGATTTTAGGAAGTAGTTGCTTGACCGGGTCATGTGCTTAGGGTTGGATGGTTTCGAGCAGTTGGGCTGTCTTCGGCCCATTTAGTATTTGATGATTTCCTTGGCCCAATTCTGTTGTTGGGTTTTACTTCGTTGACTTGTTGACTTTCCTTGTATCGATCTCGTGACTCGTACGACTTCGGACTGAGTGACTCTTTTGACCCTTTGACTTTTTTGACTTTGACCTTTTGACTTGGAGAGTTCCACGTCATTCCGAAGGGTGCGGATTTATCCCAAACAGAAACATAGGAGGCATGAATCTGGAAAAAAAAGAAATGAAGAAGAAGGTAAGGTTGAGGACGATGGAAGAAGGTGATGGATGGTAATGGTGGCTGCCGAAATAAACAATACGGAGGGATAAGCTGACTTTAAGAGAAAAGGAAGAGGGAAAGAATGGGAGATGAACAAGCAAGAAAAGGGAGATGAACATAAATAAGGAATGAATGAAGCGGTGGTGAGGAGACTCCAAATAAAGGAGGGGGTGAATATAATAATAAGTGGGGTACGAGGAATGGGAAATACACGCCAAGAGGGAAGAACCAACTCAGATTGAAGTGGATTGGATTCCGTAACGATAAGTTGGCTAACCCGCGAAACGAATTAGAAACGAGTCAAAGAGAAAATTAATAAATAATCGGGCCGTCAAATAAAATGAGTAAATAAAGTATTCGATACGAAAACGAAGCTTATAGAAATAAATAGACGATGAAATAATATTTCCCGATAAATAATAAATTTTTCGATAAAGTGAATTAAATTTATTTCTCGAGGGAAATGTAATAAATGTTTTGACGAAACTTAGTATAAATGAACTTCGAGTCGAAAATAGAAATTCGAGCTTAAATATAAATAAATAAAAAGAATTTACAATTTACATCGTCGAAATAGACTTTCGATAAGAATTAAATTAAATGGGTAAAATGAATCGAAACAGACTTTCGATAAGAATTTACAATTTACATACTTCGTTTACTTCATTAACCACACACTGCATTAATTTTTTAACTTCAAACTTCATTTTCTTCCCCAATTCTAATTCTGCTTCCAAAATTCATCACTTCATCTTCTTCTTCCTCAATTCATCTTGTCGAAGGTAATTTTTTTTCGAAACTTTTGTTTGTTTATCAACTTTCAGCTACGTTCGTCTTTATAATTACCATTAATATTGTCGAAAACTCATTTTCAGAGGTTATAGTTGTATAAAAGTTCATTCCTCAATCCTTTACGTCGACAATGTCAATAGTGAGTATTGTTTTCATTTTCCCAAATCAAATTTTCTGGGTTTCTTTTTTTTTGGTGAAAATGTAAGCTTGTATTAATCAATATAAAGAGTTACAACTCCTTTAACACCAATAATACATAACCATTTAGCCATACCTAATTAAAGAATTTCTCTAACTTAGGCATCTCACTATCTTTTAGCAAATAATTGCTTCTCAGTTTCATCTCATGCTTAATGCTCCAACCTATTTGTTCTGGTCTCATAACCCAACCCTCATGTTTGCTTCGATTTCTGGCTTGCCAGATATGATAAACTAACGCCACCAAAGCGCTCCCAACCAGCCTTTTGTGTCTCTTATGCTGAAACTTCGTCTTCTCCCACCATTCCCAAGTCTCCCTGTTCGGAATCCTCACCTGCAGCCAGTCAGCTACCATCGTCAGGCATCTGCAGCTATACTCGCACAGAAAAAACAAATGCCCTTGGTTCTCCTTTTCTCTCCCACAAATCCAACATTCTTCCCGACATTGTATCCCCCATTTCTGCAGCCGTTCATTCGTTTGTAATCTGTTATGCATTGCAATCCAGGCTATAAACGAATACGTCGATAAGTTAAGTTTATGCCACAACAAAGATCCCCAACTGACCTCTGTTCTTTGATGCCTAAGCCATTCGTATCCCTGTTTCACTGTGTACCCCTTCCCATTTGATTTTTCTGAGTTTCCTTTTCTAATTTAGGGCTTTTTTATTCTGGGTCTAATTTAGGGATTTTAAAGTCCTATGAATTAGAAGAACATGAATTTGATAGGTTGATTTGGAGAAATTAGGGTTTAGGAGAAAGAATTTGGTTTAGGGGAAAATCGAGTTTGTTGGGGGAATGAAGAAGATGAAGATGTGTGTTAATTAATAATATGGGACCCACAAAAACCTACTTCATCCGGTCATTTAAGAGGCAATTTCATTCGTGTATAATATGTCTTATACATGGTTTTATTCCTGTATTAATTGAAGTTGGTTTTATTTATGAAATACCACCCAAAGTTGGTATTATTTCTGTTAAATAACCCAATAAAAAAAGGTATAATTAATAAACAACGAACGTGTAATCTTACCCTAATTTCGTTTTTTCAATTTTTGATTAAAACCCCAATTCAATTGAAGAACATAAGCGAAACATTATACTCTGAAACCCGAACAAATCATATGCTAGAAAGATGATGATGATGAAATTAAAAGTCGAAAATCAATTGAATAGGAAACAATGAAAATCGTGACTCGAAAACCCTAAATTGAAGAAAATAGAAGCGTATGTACCTGGGTTTTTTGGGTGGAGTAAACTTGGTGGTGAAGGATTACGATACGCATTTACTAGAGCTCTGTATTCCGCTGCATTATTACAACCATAGCTAATATTTGAAGTCCGTCTCTCCTCCATCCTCTTCTCTCTCTCTGCGCGCTCTATATGTCTTTATAGACTTACAGAGTATAAAAGTTTAGCATTCGAAAACCGACTTGATCCCAATCGATTTCGAACCCGATTAACAATGACCCCAAACTGAACCCGATAAGATCGATGAAGTGACAAATCAAGTACTCCGTATAATTTAGTCCCTAATTATAGTGACAACCAAATTTCAGTGGTCCTGAAAACTAGAATAGACAACTGAGATTAAGAAAAACAGTTGTATAATATATAGACAACTGTTTTTATAAAGTTCAGTCGTCTATAAGTCTATAAAGACAACTGTTTGTCAAAAAAAAACAGTTGTCTATAAATTATACATCAGTTGTTAACAATATTTGATGTCTATTGCCATTACGTTGTCGATTTAATGTTTTGTAGTAGTGATTAAAACGATATAATAAAAATAAGTTTTCAGCAAAACTTAAACCACTTGCCAACCTGCAAGTCAAAATCAACAGACTTCACTAGGATAATATTAATATACAAAAATGGCGTTATGGATAGAATTAGTGATGAATCTAGACTTTCACTAGGATAATACTGCAAACTAGCTTTGAAAACTGTAGTCTTAACTCATAACACACTTCAGTCTCTAACTAGGCAACTTAACTATAATAGGACTGCGATAATAGCTTTGTTTTGGAGTTATGGAATAAGGACAAGTGTGTTTTTAGAGTAATATAGTCTGGGATGTACGTTTTTCGCCATCAGCTATAAAGCTGATGTGTCTATTTGGGGCACATTTGGTCGTTGAACTGGGCGTAGTTTCGCTCAGGAGAGTGTATGTTTTGACCTTAAGCAAGATATCGCATCGTGTTAGTCGTCGTCAGTTGAACTAGACATAATTGTTGTCTAGGAGGGGTCTGCACTACTTAAACCAGGACCTCGCTGCACGCAGTCCTGTTATAGTTGAGTTGCCTAGTTAGAGAATGAAGTCTGCTATGAGTTAAGGCTATAGTTTTTTAAGCTAGTTTCCAGCATTATCCTAGTGAAAGTCTAGATTCATCACTAATTCTATCCATAACGCCATTTTTGAATATTATTATTATCGGTTGATTTTGACTTGCAGGTTGGCAAGTGCTTCAAGTTTCGCTGAAAACTTATTTTTATTATATCGTTTTAATGTATTTTCTTTTTAAATATTTTGATATAATAATACTATTATTTTCCATACGATATAATATGGCTGGGAGAACGTCCGAGTTACTCCCCACTAACGTGGCTGTTATGTTTATAACATGACACTTATTTGTTGCTGGGTTTTGGGTGTGAGCTAGCGAGTAGCGTGGATCCTACTCTTTCTTCATTCACGATATATGGATTTGTATAAACATGTTTGGAGAATTTCTTTTTTGTTCTTTTGTAAAAAGAGGTCTTTGTATTCACTTACCATTTCTTTTAATAAGATATAGTTTGTCAATGTGTTTTAATCCCAACAATACAGTGTTTCCGCTACTGTATTACGTTAGAATTTCTAGGAGATTATAGTTTGTATCAGAGCATTGTTGCTCCCGACGCTTACACCTGATTCTAGGAAAAATACTCGTAAATGATTTGAACATTAAAGAAATATTAGTGAGAGATGGGTAGAAACCAGAATAAGGACTAAACTTTTAGGTTTAAATGTTCTTGTAACTCAATGACTAGCATTGAATATTTGTTTCTTTTATCGAGAAGAAGATGCATGAACAAGATGTTCATATGATGCTGCTCTAAATCGGGACAAGACCTGCTTAGAACTCTCAACGGCCGCTGACTCGAGTGGACAACTTGGTGCTCCAAGAAAGATGCCGATGGTGACTTTTCAGCTCCTGCTCAATTTGCCTAACCTACAGGCTAGATGATCAAGAGTAGATTCAAGTTCCGTGATGGTGCAATAGACTGGGATGTGAAATCACTTTGGATCCTGATGGAGCGACCCAATACTAGTGTGCTTGTATCTCTACGAGATGATGAAGATATTCCGTGAATTCCTTTGTGGAACCTTAGACGTCCGAAGATTTCCCTCTTGTTTTTGATCTTAATCATCTAGGATCATTGATTCTTTTCGCCCTGCCTCTATTTCTTCCAATTCTTCTCTTATAATTCTTGTCTTCATTCTTGTGATAAATCTTCAATTAATTATCCTACTTTACCATCTTCCCTTTTGAGATCCTTTGGCTTGACTGAATTCCGTCTCAGTGAACCCCGTGAAAAGTTACAGATGTTTGAGGTTTAGTAAACCCTTGTTACCATGTTTGAGGATTGTGAGTCTACCCTATCTTCTAAGCAAGTAAGAAATTCTTGAGGATTGATTTGAATGACAAATTGTTGCTTGATGGAATTAGGATGATACCTTAGATACCGTTCAACCTTGGATTATAAGTTACATGAATATATAGAGTACTTAAAGTTGAATGATCTATTGGAGTAGTAAGAGTATATCATATTTGATGGATACCTAGTACCTAACCTAGAATCGAACTAAGTGTAACATATAATATTACTTTGGGATTCTTACGGTCTTACCTAATGCTTATTTGATGGATGCATCATGAATATTTGAGATCATAAAGTATTGTTTAAAGTGTTACCCTGAGTGTTGTGGTACCACTAAAGGTTTTCATTAATGTCGTTAGAAATTTTGGTTGACATAGATTACCCGTGTTTCTTAAGGATTAGATCGTTGATCGTTGTTTAAGGTTGTAACCTATGAACTTTGGAGTTGAGTGATCTAAGTTGGATAAATTGTTGTAGTCCTTGAAGAAGAGAACTATCTTGCACAATCACAGTTTGGTTTTACTGTGTTGTTTTGAGGGATACATTGTTGCCAATCATTTTGATGGAATTTACCATTCAGAACTCTTTGACCAGCGAGATTGTGACTTCATTGAGTTATTAAACATATTATGGTTTCCTTGTTGTAATTAGGCATTTGATGAACTTCTCAGAAATCTTAGTTGAATGACGTGTTTGAAGATGTGAATGTTTGCGCCATTACATATAGGTTTGAGTGTGTTTGAGGATTTGTTGTACTTTCCTACACTTCTTTGCTTGTGGCATTATAAATATGTTGGTGATCATTTTTGAGGATTTCGTACCCGAGCATTGTTAAATTGGTGGACCTTGTTTAGTGATCCTTACTCGAGAAATTTGGAGTATATTTCGAGTTCAAACCTTATGAGCTTTGAATTTAGGAGCCTTCGATCAAGAGTTTAGGTGTGTTCTGTTGACCGTGGAATCTTAACTAATGAGATTAGAATCTAAAGCATTTGAGGATTAGTATTGTGTCGTTTGAATAAGTGAATAATCATGAAAGACTTTTTATTAAAGGTTGTAACAGTTGATATTTTTGGACGTTGTAAGACTGAGTACGTAGGACAACCTAATGCCTAATATTGGACTTAGTATTATTTGTAGAGCTGGCAGTCCGGGCCAGGCCGCCGGTCCGGTCCTGCACGATTTTTCGGCCCGTCCGGCACGGCCAGAGGCCAAAACCAGGCCTGGCACGGGCCCGACCCGTCGTGCATCGGGTCGGGCCTCGGCTGTGATTTTGCATTGAGGTCGTGCCTGGCACAGGTAGCCCGGTCCGCTGTCAGGCACAGTTCCGGCCCGACCGGGGGCACGCCCGAAGCCCGGCACGACGGGCCCAAGCACGCCCGGCCCGGCCCGAGGCACGAGAAAAAGCCCGGCGGGATGGTAAACTTTCGGGCCAGGCCTGGCCCGTTCAATCAGGTAACCGTTAAAGACTTAAAGTGTCGTTGTTGTTTATTGTGCCGTTGGGGTTGAGGGGGCTGGCTGCCTGGCTAGCAGGGGCATGCTGCATGCATGCATGTAATTGTTGATTGTGTCGTTGGGTTAGTGGGTAACGGTTAGTTTTTTTTTTTTTTTTCCTAAATCTATAAATACCCAATTCGTTCAACTCAATTTTCACACAATTCATTCCAATCTACTTCTAATCTATTCTTCTAATCATCTTATAACTTATTAATATATACTAATTATCAATTATTCCATATTAATTATTCCATACGATTCTACAATTCAACTATACTAATTAATTATCAATTCCATAACTTATACAAATTACTACTAATCTTATAAAAAAACTATTATATAAAAAAAATATACTAATAATTCAATATAGTAATTTGTTTGAAGATTGTCAACGACTTTTCCGGGGCCTAATTACAAGATTGAAGTATCAATTTAATTAATAGCATCGGATTTTTTCGGCGTATTCGGGTTTTTTTGGGCAATTTATTATATTCTATCGAATATCGTTATTCGATCGCTATCTCCGGAATTCTTCACCCTTTGTTTGCATTTTCTAACTTAATCTCATTTACTTAATTTTTGTTATTTATTGTTGATTTTTATTTGTTAGTTTAAGACTTATTTGTTAATTAAAAAAAATCGACCTGATTGTTAATTAAGTCGTAAATTTAAATTGTTAATTAAATTGATAAACTTAACTGTTAATTAATTTGGTAATTGTATTGTTAATTATCTTCACTGAAATTGTTAATAAACTGTTCAACCCATTAAATAATATAAATCATGTCGGAATCACGTCACACTGAGTCTGGGTCAAAAAGGAGTCGATCACGTCAAGGTAGTGTAGATCAATCACAAGTCGACGGTTCACAAACACCACAATTGAAGGCACATGGACATACCGGCCAGGATCCATATGTGACCCCACCGGGATTTAACCCGATCCCCCATCAATGGTCCGGTATGTCGTCTCCATACTTCCCCGGAAGCCAATACGGCACCTCGACCCCCTTCGGTTTCGATCAAACCGGTCAAGGGTCGTCCCACCAACCTTACCAATTTAATTTCGAGGATCAAGCAACCTTGGGGAGACCACCGCTACCCCCGCCTTACACACAATTACCGTTTAGACCATTTATACCATCACAGAGTCAGTACCCGTCCACACCCGACTCATCTGCACAGATCAGACCACAATTGACAACACAAACTCCACCATCCCAACACGTCCAACAAACAAGTGAAGTAACTGAACAACCTAGTACTGAGATAGAATGGATGACGGAACTAGAAATGGCTGCAATAAATGCAAAGGGTAAAACAAGTGATGTATGGCTAAGTTTTACTAAAAGTAAAGATAAAAAAGGCTCGTTGTTATAATTGTGGCAAACAGTTAACTGCCTTAACCTCATCCGGTACCGGCCACCTATTGCGACACGCTAAAAAATGTGTTCCAACAGAACAAGGTCAAACATCTCTTGACCAATTTCTAACCGACCCAGTTCCCAACAAGACTTCACCTATGATTATACGACATGTGTCGACGAATTATCTACAATGTTAATTCTAACGGAAAAGCCTTTTGCTATGGTTGAACACCCAGCTTTTAACAGATATTTAAAACCAATCAACCGGCTCATAAAGAAACGAGTCGTCGTAGTGTTAAAAATAAAGCAATGAAACAATACATGGAGTGGAAAATGCAGCTTATTTCCCAGTTAAAAAATAATAAATCTAAAGTATCACTAACGGCGGATGGGTGGGATTCTGGTTGCGATTTTTCATATATTTGTTTAACTGCTCACTGGTTAGATGAGGAATGGGTTATGCAAAAAAGAATTATAGAGTTTGCTAAATTAGAATTCCCACATACCGCTTTAAACATACTGAACATTATTATGAAAGGGACAAACGAATACGAAATTAGAGATAAAATATTAATTGTTACCTTCGATAATGTCATGTCTATGACTTCTTGCGCTAACATGTTAAAGACTCATTTAGAAAATGTGTTTTTACATGGTAATTAGTTACATGTTCGATGTGCTTGTCATGTTTAATTTTAAACTTATGTGTTTAAGACGGTCTCGTGGGTCTAAAACAATACCACACTAAATTTAAAAGGATCGTTATGCACTTGAGCACTTGTCACTGGAGGCGCCAAGACTGGCGTAACTATTGCAGAGAAAACGGTATAAAATATAGAAAATTCCCCTTGGAAAATAACCCGAGGTGGAATTCGATGTATATAATGTTGAGTGCTTGTCTAGCATATAAGGATCATCTGACTATTTGGTGGAACCGTAGTTGTCCTAACGATCTAATTTTTGATGATGATTGGGAAAAAAATTAAAATGTATATTGACCTCTTGTGCGCCTTTAGCCAGGCGACAAACACCTTCTCCCATGTATATAAACTCACTGCCCCTTATTTCCTTTGTAACATTATTCGTATTGCCAATATTTTCAGAAAATATCGAGGCAAAGATATTTACGATACGTATTTACCCGCCATGGAGGAAAAGTGGCTAAAATATTGGTCCGATATTCCTATGGCCTATGTATTTACTACCATTTTAGACCCTAGATGGAAATTTCAGGGTGCGATGGACTTTGTTTGCACTTACAAACAATTAATGAACATAGATTTTGACTTAGAAGAATATAAAACAGAGATTAGAAACGAATTTTTTAGATTATTTAACGTTTACGAGTCTATTTACGGTAACAACGCTCAAATAGGTGCAGGTACTAGTAGCAGCAACAGGGATACAGGCGTCGGCGACATCCTAAACATAATGTCGGGAATAGTTCCGAGTAGAGGAGCTTCAAGGACGGCTGATTTGGCCGAGTATCATATGTACGACACATATCAATATTTCGGCACTAACGAACCTACCTCAGTAGTCGACCTAGACCTTACGGTTTGGTGGAAACAACACACTAAACTTCTGCCAGTGATGTCCGCTATGGCGAAGGACTTTCTCGCCATTCAAGTTTCATCTGTTGCTTCCGAACGCTGCTTCAGTGCCGCTAAGAGGGTATTAGATGATAGACGTACATCTTTGGGTTCCGACACCCTCCGAATGTGCATATGCTTTAAAGATTGGATAGATGCACGAGACAGAAAACAAGGCGAAGAGTTAAAAGATAGTGACAACGACTCCGACGAAACTACCACTGAATCCGTCAACACTTAGTCAATTTGTATATTTTAGTTTCTATTTGTGCATTCTATTTGTAACTTGTACGTAATTTTTTATTTAGAAATTCTATTTATAAATTATAGTTACTTCTTCAATTATACATTGATTATGTACTCGCAACTGATCTATATTGATTATTTAATAAATATAAAATTTCTTTTCTCTTATTCAAATTTCTAATTTATTTGCTCATTTTTGCAATAAATAACAAATAACATTTTGTACGAATCTGGACGGAAAATCACAATCATATTTCATAGCAAAGACGCAAACGGAGATTAAAAAAAGAAGGAAAATTGGACCGGGCACGACCTGGGCACGAAACCCGGCCCGACCACGGCACGATAGGGCCGGGCCTGGCACGGCACGGCTAGCCTGCCAGGCACGGTCCGGCACGATATTTTTGGGCACGAAGCACGATCGGGTTGACACGAATCACGGCTCGGCACGTCCAAACTGCCAGCTCTAATTATTTGATGGTAATTAGGAACTCGTGTTTGTGGGAGTCGTTCTAGGAATCTCGAGATGACTAATTTATTCTCTAATCCTTGAGAGCTCTACTTGACTCTCAATTTTGTCCCCCCCTTAGCTTTTCTTAAATCCTGCTGCTTCTTCGGCCAACCCCTTCGACTTCTTTATCGGGTTTGAAAACTTTTATTTCGATTTGTCGTTGACCTTGACTCTATTTATCCATTTACCTTTTTCCCGAACCAATTTTATGAAAAGTCCGACTAATTTAAAAATTTTGATTTTCATGAAATTTTAACATTTTGAGGCATAATTTCAAATTTTAAAACTCCCCGTTTTGAAAAAAAATTGATCAATTTAAACTTTTCGATTACCGTGGAATTTAACATTTTCAGTTATACCGCTAAGAACTTTATACTTCTTTTTTGTTTGAGTAAATTAAAAAGTACTCCCTTTTAAGATACCAATTTTAAAATTTACTCCCTTTGGAATTTTTTGTTAATAATAACTCCCAAAATCTATCAAAAGTTCAAAAATTGCTCCAAAATATAATTTTTGGACGAAAATGCCCCTAACTTTTTTTTGCCATATTACTTTACCTCACTCTCTAGCCAAGGGCATTTTCGTCATAAAAATAAATTTGGGAGCAATTTTTGAAGTTTTGATAGATTTTGGGTGTTATTTTTAACAAAAATTTCAAAAGGCAGTAAATTTTAAAATTGGCATTTTAAAGTTGATAGCCTATATTTAGCTCTGTTTCAAAATGCCTTAATAATTTATTTTAGGGTTATTTCATAACAATAATACCAACTATGGGGGTGCTTCTTATATTAATACAACCTATACGTAATCCCGTTTTAATATGAACTATCCTCTCATTAATCTCTCTTTATAACCAATACCTTTTTTAACCTGTAAAACCGGTAATTGTGACCTGCTAGGTTTTGGTGCGCCTCTTCCTCTTCTTCCTCTTTATATTCAACAAATTAAAAGTCATCCTCCATTATCAACCTTCAAAACTCTCATTGATGCAATGAGATGTGGTTATTCATCTGGATCCTCCTCTAATTCGTATCCTTCAAATGTCATATTTTTTTTTGCAAACGTCAGATGCTCTAATTTATTTACCACAATTTCAAAAAATTTAAGAAAAGCAATGGCGAGAGGAGATGTCGAGTTCAACAATGGCGAGAGGAGATGTCGAGTTCAACAATGGCGAGAGAAGAGTACGTAGTAACGAGAGAGGAAGTGTACAGAGTATGGTGGGAGGGAGACTTTAATTCAAAAAGAAATTAAAAGGAAAAGGGAACCGGCTTATCAGGTAGCCGGTAACTAGTTCTAAAGAGAGATTAATCTGGGTATAGTTCATATTAAAATGGGATTACGTATAGTTGGTATTAATATAAGAAGCACCTCCATAATTGGTATTATTGTTATGAAATAACCCTTTATTTTAAAGTATTTTGAAATTGTTTCAAATTTCTATTTTCAAGCATTAGAATTTTACGAAAACTTTCATAATCGCTAATATTTTGATTTCTATAAGATTATTATGTAAAACAATTTAACATTTTCGAAAAATTTCGTATGTCTAAGTTTTTGTTTTATTGTCAGTGGACTTTTGAACCTGTCATTGAAAAACGTCTAACTACTGATTTGATTTTAAAAACTACAAAATTTGCTTTCACAAAACTGTATTTTGTTTTGTCTTAAAACGCAATATTGTCAAAAAAAATTTCAAAATGTTTTACTATTGCTTTGAAAATATTTGGGTGCTCTCTCCTCGAGTTCCTTTACAAATATTATTTATCGTCATTGTAAATGATTTTTAAACTTCGGGTAACTGAGCCCAATTTATCTTGAAATACATTTTTGTCTTCAATTTCGATTTCATATCACGTTGAAGTTGTAAATTTTTTTTAAACCGAGATTGTGATGCGTGTTAAGCATTCTCCTTTTGTTCAAGTGATATAACCTTGTTTTCCATTCTATTATTATGTTTTTGTTAGTTTCGAGGACGAAACTTCTTTTTAGTGGGGAAGATTGTAACAATCCTCATTTTATAAATTAAATTAAAGTTATGTTCGTATTTTTATTTTGTTTACGATTCAACTCGTAGTTCTTAAAATTTCTATAAAACGAATTTATCGTTTAATCGTTTCAAACTCCTAAAATTCAATTTGTCTTGGAAACTCTTCTTATATTTAAAACATATTTTTATTTCAGTTTTGATTTATTTTATACATTTAATTTATTTCTTTTTTTTTGGTAAAGGGTAAGTATATATATATTATGGATTGTAATCAATGTAAAAATGTAAGCTACATCAAATTATGTAGCCATCTAGTGTCTATCGCATGAATCGGATATCTGATTTTACACATTATTCTATTCCTCACATCCATTTTAATCATCTCGACAGCGTAATGCGATTGTTGTACTATTCCTTCAATTCTGCACACATTTCTCTGTCTCCAAATATGATATATTGCGGCGTTGAACATGGCCCGCAACACATTACATTGTAACTTCGAGCCTCTCATGCGGGTTGCCCAAGCCAGTCCTCCAATACACGGAATTCGTTTCTTCACCCATTCATTAAACAAATCCATAACTCGAGAGCTCCAGGGACAACCAAAGAAAAGGTGCTCCAGGCTCTCCTCTTGCGATTTACACAGATAACACAGATCTGACTCAGCCACTCCAAACCTCAGTAATTTCTTCCGCGTGTGTAGAGCTCCCCAAAACAGAAGCCAAGAAATAAAGCTATGTTTAAGGATGCTCCACTCACTCCACACCACCCGAGCCCACGGAACTCTCGGTTTATGACACCGTAAGTCCGCGTATGATGCGTGCGGGATTGTCGTCTATCCAACGCGTTCAAACAATATTTATAACCCCGGAATACTACTACTACGTAGTAGCGGTAAGTCAGGGATCGATCCACAGGGACGGTCGAGGGGTAGTCGTTCAAGTCAAAGTTTATGAGTGATTGAGTCTAGAAGGGGGGGGGGGGGGGGTTTGGTTGAGTCGAGCTAGATTTACTAAATGAGCTTATATGACTAAGGTGGGAAACTATTGATGGGAAAGGCGTTAGGGAGAGTCGGGGAATCAGAAATAAAGACAAGATTCTAATAATGCAAGAATTATCACAAGATGTATAAGGGAGGTTCCACCTTTCGGTTTCCCTACCAACCAAGTCTAAGCCCGCTTTCGCGACGAATAAACTACGGTCTCTAGACGGAATTACCCAAACCCCAAGTTTCCCCATATTGGTCCGGGTGAGTTAAGTCAACCTAGGTGATCAAGCTAAGTCAAACATAACACAACAATCCCATAAAGACAATATCACCCTCAAATGCAATAATCTCACAAAAGATGAAATCTTTATCTATTCCTCCTCCCCTAACCCCCTAACAAAGAGATCTACTCACTAATCATGGTGGTTAACAACAAAGCATTCATTAAGAAGGAAATAATTAAAGCATGCATAAAATCTACACTAACAAATATACTAATGGAGAAGAGGGAGAGGCGAGAATTTTACCAACAATGGAGAGATCTAAAGAGGAAGAAGACGATTAATAATAATAAAGATTGAATCTTGAGAGAAATACACAAGAATTTGTCACTAATCCATGCATAAATCTTCAATCTTCAATAAGAGAAATAAGAATCTTCAAGAAATAAAGCAAGGGTTTTGTCACATAAACCCTTGTAAAACCCTTGAATCTTCAATAATAAACCCAATTCTTCAATAAAGATTGTAACTTTACTATTAATAATGGAGTAATTATATTGATATTAAGTAGATCTATAATTGTTTGTAGAGAATTTTCTAAGAGAGTTTTTACTACAAACTACTATCACTACTACAATGGAGATTTTCTATCCTACTCCTAAGAGGCACACTTAAGGCTCAAAGAAGGCACTAAACTCTAGGAGGGATATATATAGAGTTGCTTAATGGGTTGCACAAACTTCAAGGCCCAAATCCGATTTCTCTTCATTTTGCTAGACCATCACCCTTTGCATCTTCATGGGGTGGAATTTCGCCCCGCGGCTTGACGTAATAATCCCACCGGGTGAAATTTCACTCGGTGAGATTTTCTTAGTTTTTCGCGTTTTCGACCCGTCTTGACCATCGGGCGAAATTTCACCCGGTGGGCGAAATTTCGCCCGGTCAAGTCGCCCAGTCAAGTCGCCGTGAAAATCTTCGGGGATGAAAAGAAATGTCGTCGGGCGAAACTTCGCCCGGTGATGACTCACCGGGCGAAATTTCACCCGGTGGTCCATTGACTCTTTTCCGGTCTTTTTCTTCGTTGATCAGTTGGATTACTTGAACTTTCAGTTGTGTGCTTTGCTCTTGGACCGTATCTCTCTCTTGCTCGTAGAAGCTCAAACACGTTTTCGGTTGAAAATCCTATCAAAATATACAGAAAACTACCAAAAACACGTAAAATGCAAAAGAGAGACACTAATGTGAGAATTATGCAAAATATGGTGATAATCGCACTCAAGTCTCACAAAACAGAGGAAAAACGGGTCTAAATGGGAGGAAAAACGGTCCAAATTTGGCACACAACAGCGTACCCCCTGGAAATCGAATAACTGGTCATCGACCCATGCCAAACTCCATTAGCATACACATATGTTTAATCTTCTCCTTTGCCTGACAAATCTTCATCCATGCCCAAGTGACATCAGTATTAGGCTGATAATCACCCCAAGCGCCCCCCTTCAAATAAATGTTGTGACCCACCTGACCCATAATCGATCAGGCTGATCGAAAACCCATGCAGCTAATTTAGCCACGGCTGCCTCTTTCCAAACAAATAAATCTCTAAGGCCAAGTCCTCCTTCCTCCTTAGGATAACAGATTTTCTCCCAACTCACCAAGGCTTGATTAGTTCCTTCCACACCACCATCCCAAAGAAAATTGCGACAAACCGAATTAATTCGAGCCATGACATATTTAGGAATAATAAACACCATAGCCCAATAATTATGCAGCTGAGACAAGAAAGCCTGAACCAAAGTCAGCCTTCCAGCATACGATAGCTAACGGGCTCCAATACTATTTATCCTCGAGATAATACGAGCAAGCAATTTTTCACAATCATTCTTACCTAATCGAGTACTTTGGATGGGTAATCCAAGATAACGAAAAGGCATCATACCTTCCACACAGCCAGAGAATTGCAGTATAGCAGCTTTTCTATCCTCATCAACACCTGCAAAATAAGCATGGGACATTCCCACACTTATGCACAATCCCGACGCTCGGCTGAAGGTGGCAAAGGTCCTCCACAAGAATTCATTCGACTCCGTCTCCCCTTTGCAAAAAAGGAGAAGGTCATCAGCAAATAGTAAATGTGTAAGCTTCATCGGACCACATTTCGGATGATATTTGAAATTCTTATCCATCTTGCCATGGGTCAATTCGGGAAAAATACTCCCATGCATATCGTGAATAACAACGGAGACATTGGGTCTCCTTGTCTCAATCCTCTTTTCCCTTGGAAAAACCCAAAATTATCTCCATTCACACAAAGAGAATACGAGACCGATTTAACACGTTCCATAATCAGCCCGCGGAAATGGTAAGGAAAATCTAACGCACGAAGCATTTGATCCACAAAACTCCATTCCACACTATCATACGCCTTATGTATGTCAACCTTAAAAAGGCATCGAGGCGATATATGGCTCCTCTTATACAGTCTGACCAAATCCTGACAGATGAGCACATTCTCTACTATACTCCTTCCTTGAATAAATCCTCCTTGGGTCGGGGAAATTAAATCAGGCAAAACTCGAGCAAGCCTTGTACAAATAATGTTAGCAATACATTTATACAAGACATTGCAGCATGCCATCGGACAAAATTCATTCACATTCTATTGTTTATTCACCTTGGGAATTAAGGTAATATTAGCACAGTTTATCTGTTTCAGAAGCTTACCTGAAGTAAAGAAGTCTTCGACTGCCTTAACCAGATCGCCTCCAATAATGTCCCACGAATCAATAAAAAATTGACTCGAAAAGCCATCTGGCCCCGGAGCTTTATCTCGAGGAATGCTAAAATTACACGTTTTACCTCCTCTTCGGTCACAGCTGATTCCAGCCGTTCTTTGTGAGCCTCGGAACAACCCTCCCCTTTCGGACAACTCCCCAATTGATATGCTCAACCAGACAAGAATCACCTAACAGAGCCATATAATATCGCAGGAATGCGTCCTCAATGTCCGCCTTACTTGAGCACTCGTTGCCATCAGCATCAACGATTTTTACAATGGCATTGTGAGCTCAACGAGCTCTCAACATGCCATGAAAATACGCCGAGTTCACATCTTCGTCCTTGACCCATTTTTGTTTTGATTTTTGACTCCAGAACTCAGCCCTTGCAGCCTGCAAAAACCGCACCTCTTCATTGACTGCTGCCTCCTCCCACAGGTTCAACTTAGACCTGTCAGTCCGAATATTAACTTGCAGTTCATCAAGCCGCAGCTCAGCCTGCGCGCATCTGGCTTCAATATCAGCAAAGCAGGTCGAGTTTAGTTCTTTCAGTAGCTTCTTTAGGCCTTAATCTTGACGCAACCCGGTACATCACAGTCCCAGTTACTGTCTCGCCCCACCCCCGCGCAACACACGATTTAAAACCCGGAGCTCTACTCCACATGTTCATATATTTGAAAGATCTATTCTTCCTTGCCGGTGGGTTCTCCAATTGCACCAAACACGGACAATGATCGAAAATGCCCTCCGGTAAGAAATTAGCAAATCCCTCCGGGAATAGCCTCAAAAGCTCATCATTGACGAAACACCGATCAATACGACTAAAGACTCTAGTTTCCACCATCTTATGCTTATTATTCCAAGTGAACCAAGACCCACAAGCCTTTAGATCACTTACTTCACAGTTAGCTATACAATCCCGAAATTGCCTCACGTCCTCGTCAGAAGACACTCCACCCAGTCGCTCTCGAGCATCTATAACACAGTTAAAGTCGCCCATGATCATCCAAGGCCCCCTCGAAGCATATGATTCAAGCCTCCACCACAGCTCCACTCTATCCGAGGCGTAGTTAAATGCATACACAAGTGTAAGAAAATACTCCTTCCCCGAATTCGAAGTCCCCTTGACATGGATGCTTTGGTCACTATACTCCAAAATTGACAGGCTTACTCTATTATGTTTCCATAAGAGCCAAACCCGACCACCCTCATGACAATGATTATTCGTCGTTATTCTCCATTCATAGAAAACTTTCTGATGAACTTTAGCATACGCTTTATTCTTTATTTTAGTTTCAAGTAGACCAAAGATATCTACTTGCTGCTTCCTACTGAATTCACTTATGGTGCGCTGCTTATTTATATTACACATGCCGCGCACATTCCAATAACCTATATTATGTACTTCAATGTAAAACCATCTCCAATCCGACCCCTTCCTTTTCCTCGACCCTCCCTTTTCTAGGCGAACCCTTCAATACGTCAACAGACGGAGTTCCCGGATCCACCACAGTGTGTGGCTTCGAATATTGGCCTGCCAGCACACAAGGCTTCTCCAGTGGAGCTATCTGTTTAAAGATATGTTTAGGTACACCAGGAACAACTTGCTTCACCCCAGGCCCCACACTAGGTACCATCCCTCCCTCATTTTTCTTAAGTCTAGCTTCCGTTCTAGCCTTTTTCAGTTCTTCCTTTTTACAATCACTCCCCTCATGACCATAGTTCTTACATTTTGAGCACCAAATTGGTTTCCACTCATATTTAACATGAATTTCAACCATATTCTCTCGCTCATCCAATAACTTGATCGAGTTCTTAAATTTCTGTCCAATTTTTGCCAACACCATCACCCTAGCATACCCCAACCTAGTACGCTCCTCCGTAGCTAAATCCGATTTAAGATACGGTCCCACTAGTGAGTGTAGACACCCGCATTTTGACTGTCAAGTGTCTATGGCAGTTTCTAAAAAACACCCGATGATGATCGGATGCTAACATGTTTCTACGCGCTTGGATACGGGCTCAAATCCATTAGTTGCTGGCTAACGCACTTACGGAGTACAAATCTCACAAAATCAACCTCAAATCCAGGTCCAGTGGGCTGTTTCCAATCAAATAAGGCTAATTTGGGCCGAAACCGACACCGGATCGCTTATCCCATCACCCCGATCGTTTGATTATTGATGGGAGGGATTTGCTGCGGGTCCCGCCGTCAAATAATAACCAACTAACCTAACTAGGGTAGCTAGGGCAAGTCGAGTCGAATCCACAGGGACGGAAATGCGTTCGGACTAGTGGGCGCTACGGTTTCTGACTAGGTTCGAGACAAGCTAATCTAGGGGAAGCTAAGGATTAAACTAGGTCTAAAACACGAAAAGGGAAGACAAAACAAGTAACTAGTGACTAATGGAAGCTAAGATAACAATAAGAATGAAAACTAGGGTTAGGTCGGGTTCATGGATGCAAAGAAGACAAGAAGGGGAAAAACGGGGTCACTAGCATGCTTTCGTGGCCTAGGTAACGCCGATCGGGCTCTCGCTACGTAATCGGCCTAGGGGTCGTCCTCATCGGGCTCTCGGTACGTAATGAGGCGAACAAACCAACCAACCAAATACACACATACAAGAGAAGATGGAAGAAAAACAAGGATTGATCGTCTCTAGTCTCACAAGCATTTCGTCGAACATGTGGAGTGCAAGGTTAATGGGAAACAAGAAATACAACATCTAGTACCACCCATCTCACCCTAATCAACTACAATCATAACAAATCACCCTAATAACCCTAGCAAGAATCTACTCTAACATATCTATGCTAAAACTAACACTAACAAGAGGAATCAACATAACAATCAAAACAAACATAGTGAAACTAGTGAAAACTATGAACTATGAACAATACAATGAATAAAGATTAAAAATTGGATGGATAAACAAGATTAAGAGGAAGGAATAAGAAGATTATACCTACTAACAAGAGCATGAAAGATTGAAACTTGTATTAATAAGAAAAACCCAAAACAGTCACCCAAGGTTGTCAATCTTGGTGGAGATCTTGAAGAATTCCCTTAATACAAGGATTAAACTAGGATTAACGATTAACTAAGAACTAATCTACACTAATCTATGCTAATCTATGCTAAACTATGCTAGGGTTTAGTGTCTAATGAAGAACATATCATAAGAATACAAGAGGAAGGGTATATGTAGGGTTACAATGAGTAAGGAGAAGAAAAGAAGTAAGGCGGGCTACAGCTAGGCCTTCCCGGCCGGGAAGGTGGTGGTCCCGGTCGGGAAGTGGTCGGTCCCGGCCGGGAAGAGGTCATCCCGGTCGGGAAGGACCCGTGGCAGCATCTCTTGCAATTGCACCCTCATCCCGGACGGGATGAGGCCATTCCCGTCGGGGATGAGTCTTGTAGGCCTCCAATATGAACTTTTTGGTCCCTCTTTGGTTCTCGTGGGCTTCTCACCGATTCTTGGGGCTCGGGATCGAGTCTAAGAGGCTCGGGATTGGGTCCCAAGATCTCGGGGTCGAATCCAAGACATCGAGTGATCGTTCCTTCACTTCGTTGGCTCCAAAAAGTGTATGTAACGAGTCGGATTCGCTCCAATTCTTCACAAATATAATGGTCTCGGGAACCTAAAACGAACTAAAGGAAGCATAAGTAACCCAAAAACCGCTCCGAAGGAGCGATTCCACAAGGAAAATGGGACCAAAATACAACAAAACAGGCACTACAAACTACACTTATCAACTCCCCCACACTTAACCCTTACTCGCCCTCGAGTAAGCACATGCTAACTACTAAACTATCCGAGCGGGTATTAGCGCACCCTACGCCCTTTCAACTCACGCGAGTACACTTAGAGGAAAAGCTTACTCCGCAAGGCAAGTAAGGTCTTGCGACAAAACTGTGGATGCAACCGGACACAAGACACAAAAAAAACAAACAAACAAACAAACAAATACAAGGTTGCACCCAAAGAAAAACAAATACCGCTTCCCTCAAACAAGCGGTGAAAGAAGCACCGGTTTTAGGACTCAAGGCAAGTGACAACGTTCCCAAGCTAATCATACAAATCGAAATGAACTAAATCCTAATAGTATGACAACAAAGCAATAAAAACGTTGGTAACTTACCTAGGTCCTCCTAACCTTCTAAGAACGTACTACGGGACGATCGGCGGGATGGAAAAAGGGATGAACCACGGCGTTAGTCGACACTGTAGGTAAGTGAGACCCCGCCCCCTTTAGCGATGAGCCAAGAGGGTCGTCCCATGTTCTAAACCGCCCAACTAGTCCAAGTAAAAAGGTGGATATTATCGCAAAATGAGGGAAGACCGACTATTACCGCTATCATCCTTCCTAGGGACTCGGTCCTTTGGTAGGCTCTTCACGGTAATAGTCGGTAAAAGGCTTATTTTGAGATGTGGGGACTCTTTTTGCGGGAAGGTTTTCTTTTGGCATTTTTTTCTTTCTTTTGCATTTTTGCTTTGTTTTGCTATGCCATTTCTTTTTCTTCTTTTCTATTTTCTTTTTCTTGGATTTTTGTGCCCTTTTCTTTTTCTTCTATCTTTTCTTTCTTTCTTTTCTTTCATTTTCTTTTCTTTGTCCTTTTTGGCTGGATTTGAGTTGTAGGCATTTTTTTTTGCAACAAGAAAGAGAGATTTCAACAAATTGCAATTTTATTGTGTGGAGTGTAGGAGGTAGGGTAATGGGTATTGTTGGGACGACGTCTTCCCTTCATACTCACAAAAAGGGGAGAACTTAGACTAGTTAAACAATCCCAAACATGGTCACCTAAGGGACGGGACTCGGCAACCAAGGCCTTTTCGCACCGTGGGTGGTCATAATGGTCAAAATGCAAATCCCGTAGTAAATCCCTAGTAAGCTAGGTGGACTCAAGGTAAAAGACCAACGAAACTATTGATTTAGGGTCATTCTACTAGACTAAAGTCCAAGACTCGATTTACACTACTAGAAAGGGAAAGTAAACACTTGCACACTAGCCTCTAAACCGGGTTTTCGAAAACCGTTTACACACATGACACAACTACACACACAAAACAAAGACACAACAAAAACGAAAGAAAAAGAGACAAAGACAACAAAACAAGACAAAATAAAACAAACACATAAACAAAACAAACACCACTCCAAGTTTCCAAATGAGCAACCAATCATCCACAAATCTTCACAAAGCTCCACCCGAGCACACAACATCACAAATCTCCTCCACACTCCACAAGAGATAAAGAGGAAAAAAGGATAGAAAGGCGTTACCGGATGTCTTGCAAGCTTTCCAAAGCTAGCGGTGATTAAGCAACCTATAAGGAAAAAGGGAGGCAAAACACGCACAACAAAACAAATATACGAAACAATGACACAAAAGGAAAAGACACAAAAGAAAATCTTTTTGATTTTTGTGAAAAGTTTTCAAATTTTTAGGGTTTTTAAAGATTTTTCGAAAAAACTACGAAAATAAACTAAGCTATACTAGAATATCACTCCTCCACACTTAAACCGAGCAATGTCCTCATGCTCGATCGTAGTGTATGGAGACACAAAAGAAAAGAAAAGAAACTACGAAAATAAAGCTAAAAATCAAAAAGAAAAGTGAATAAAGGGTAGAGTGTGTCCGGCCGGGGTGTAGTCAAGACACCGTGGGCCGAGACGAGAAAAGATATGGATGGGGGGAGAAATAAAAAGAAGGAAATAAAAGGAAATGGGAGGGGAGGGCTAGGTGTAATCAAGTCACCTAGCCCGGATTCCGCCTAAATCCGACTAAATAAAAAAAAGGGTGAAAATCATGTAAAATTGGGTTTTGAAATGACTCTCGATGTAGTCACGTCATCGAGAGTCGGGAGCAATAACTACCAAGGCCTCGAAGGCCACCATGACACCATGACACAAAAGTGTACAAGGGGAAGGGGACAAACAAGGGAAAACAAGCGATAAAAGACGGAAAAGAAAGGATAGTTGTCGTACCAATAGGTTAGCAACTCACTCGCTCCATCGTCTCATAGATCAATATAGGCACTTTGCTTGTCTTCGTCATCCCGCTTCAAACTTGAAAGTATCGTATGGTTGAGGTAGTAATGGTGTGAGAAGGTGGGATTCGATGTGAATCTCGGTGTAAAGTGAAGAGGAAATGAAGTGAGGGTATGTAAATGAGGTGCACGGGTCATATGGTATGTGCAAGGATAGGTAGGGAGGTTGGGAGGGGGTATAAAATGGTAGGGTGGGCTCACATGATGAAGAAGAGGCCAAAAGAGGAGAAGGGGACCATCCCGGTCGGGATGGACTTCTTCCCGATCGGGATGACATCCTTCCCGGTCGGGATAGTCTTCTAGCCCTTCATTTCCTTGATAGCTTCACCCACATGTCCACCAATACATCGAGACATAGAATGTCGTCCCCAAAAGCTTGTCAAAAGCTTCAAAAACCCGACTCCTATGCTCAAAACCAAGCTTCTATCATCATCTACTCTCCTCGAGACTTCATCTTCACTAAAACCTATCAAATGAACTCAATTGGCACCATCAAAATCCCTCCCTCACATCACTCATCAAAATACCAAATTACAAGATTTCCACAAGAACTAACAATCCTAAAAACCAAAATATCCAAACAAACAAAAAACACAAATACAAGCACAAAAGAAAAGGGAAAAGATATTTACACTAAGCTACTCTCACCAACTACACCTCCATAGCCATCAAGAGCTCGAAGGAGTAAGTCAAATGCCCTAGCAACATCTTCATTTAAGCTCACATGGCCGAGCCTAGCTACTTTCAAGAGCTTCCAAGTCGGAGGCAAGAAGCGATCATCTTCATTATGCTCGGGGTTCTCGTGATCTTCCGGGTCTTCCGAACCATGATAGCAACAACTCTTATGACCATACGGTAGGTATAGTGGTCTAGAGTCATGCTCGGTGTTATAATGTGGGAGATCACACCCTAGGGGTGTCGCTTCTTCTACGGGGTCGAGAGTAGAACTCTTTTCCACCGCCCGACAAGGATCTTCTTCACCAACCGTCTCACAAGACAAGGGACTAGAAATCGAGTGCGATAGAGGAGGAGTCATCAAGTTTTCTTCATTGGAGGCTCTAAGATCCTCCAACTTTCCATTCAAGGCGAGTTCCAAGGCATCTACCTCTTTTTCCCAAATATTACGTTCCTTTTCACCCACCTTGTCTAGTTGGCCTAGAGGAGTCTTGTCTTCTCTTGGCTTTGGATTGTCAAGATCCGGTTCATCACGAAGAAAATCGAACAAATCCAATTTGATAGCCAATACATCGGCTTCCCAAGAGTTATCATGAGAATCATGTTCACACCCCTCCTCATTGTCGACCCTTGAAGCTTCAACTTCCTCTATTCTTCCCCTATCTTCACCACCCAAGCAACACTCAACAATGATCTCTTGATTGACCCTCTCTTCTTCATTCGTGGCTTCATGATCGGGTTGACTTTCTTGTGGAGACACCCGACCTTCTTGCCCAAATGAACCTTCCTCAACAAGTCGTGGAGCTCGAGTGGTCGACATCGTGATACGAGCATCTTGCACCTCTATTTGGGCCTTGAGCTCCTCTTTAACCCCTTGTATTTGAGTAATCATCACTTGTTGACTCTTTTGCATTAAAATCATCATCTCATGTTGACCCTTTTGCAATACCATTATCGCCTCTTGTTGACTCTTTTGCATTTGGACCAACATTTGACAAGTCTCAAAGTCGGGGATTTTTGGTTGTGGGTTATGTGAGGGTGTTTGGTAGTTGTTAGGATGTTGGAATGATCCTTGACAACTTTCATGATAATCATATGGAGGGCGTTCGTAAGATTGTTGATGAGGTTGATATGGTTGGTGAAATTTTGGGACTTGGCCATTCGCCCCATAGTTGTCCCGTGATGATTGATGGAAGCTAGGACGTGCCATTTCCATAACGTTGCTTCGATACCTAGGATGAACTAGAAGCACTTGAGCAAACGTTAGTAGCCTAGTGCTTTGAGGCACTAGGAGGAGAGAATAGCACACAAGAAGAGAAAACGGAGATACACAAGGAAAAGAAAACACAAAGATCAAGAACAAAGTCTAAAACTAAGCACACAAAAGTCTAAACTACGTCGTCCCCGGCAACGGCGCCAATTTGATGGGAGGGATTTGCCGCGGGTCCCGCCGTCAAATAATAACCAACTAACCTAACTAGGGTAGCTAGGGCAAGTCGGGTCGAATCCACAGGGACGGAAATGCGTTCGGACTAGTGGGCGCTACGGTTTCGGACTAGGTTCGAGACAAGCTAATCTAGGGGAGGCTAAGGACTAAACTAGGTCTAAAACACGAAAAGGGAAGACAAAACAAGTAACTAGTGACTAATGGAAGCTAAGATAACAATAAGAATGAAAACTAGGGTTAGGTCGGGTTCATGGATGCAAAGAAGACAGGAAGGGGAAAAACGGGGTCGCTAGCATGCATTCATGGCCTAGGTAACGCCGATCGGGCTCTCGCTACGTAATCGGCCTAGGGGTCGTCCTCATCGGGCTCTCGCTACGTAATGAGGCAAACAAACCAACCAACCAAACACACATACAAGAGAAGATGCAAGAAAAACAAGGATTGATCGTCTCTAGTCTCACAAGCATTTCATCGAACATGTGGAGTGCAAGGTTAATGGGAAACAACAAAAACAACATCTAGTACCACCCATCTCACCCTAATCAACTACAATCGCAACCAATCACCCTAATAACCCTAGCAAGGATCTACTTCAACATATCTATGCTAAAACTAACACTAACAAGAGGAATCAACATAACAATCAAAACAAACATAGTGAAACTAGTGAAAACTATGAACTATGAACAATACAATGAATAAAGATTAAAACTTGGATGGATAAACAAGATTAAGAGGAAGGAATAAGAAGATTATACCTACTAACAAGATGATGAAAGATTGAAAGTGGCATTAATAAGAAAAACCCAAAACAATCACCCAAGGTTGTCAATCTTGGTGGAGATCTTGAAGAATTCCCTTAATACAAGGATTAAACTAGGATTAACGATTAACTAAGAACTAATCTACACTAATCTATGCTAATCTATGCTAAACTATGCTAGGGTTTAGTGTCTAATGAAGAACATATCATAAGAATACAAGAGGAAGGGTATATGTAGGGTTACAATGAGTAAGGAGAAGAAAAGAAGTGAGGCGGGCTACAGCTAGGCCTTCCCCGCCGGGAAGGTGGTGGTCCCGGTCGGGAAGTGGTCGGTCCCGACCGGGAAGAGGTCATCCCGGTCGGGAAGGACCCGTGGCAGCAGCTCTTGCAATTGCACCCTCATCCCGGATGGGATGAGGCCATTCTCGTCGGGGATGAGTCTTGTAGGCCTCCAATATGAACTTTTTGGTCCCTCCTTGGTTCTCGTGGGCTTCTCACCGATTCTCGGGGCTCGGGATCGAGTCTAAGAGACTCGGGATCGGGTCCCAAGGTCTCGGGGTCGAATCCATGGCATCGAGTGATCGTTCCTTCACTTCGTTGGCTCCAAAAAGTGTATGTAACGAGTCGGATTCGCTCCAATTCTTCACAAATGGTCTCGGGAACATTAAACGAAATAAAGGAAGCATAAGTAACCCAAAAATCGCTCCCAAGGAGCGATTCCGCAAGGAAAATGGGACCAAAATACAACAAAATAGGCACTACAAACTACACTTATCAATTATTGAAATAAGTTAACTTAAACGATAATCCGTTTTATTTCGTTTTCATCAATATTCGAGTCGCATATTCACGTCGATTTTCAAAAACAAACATTGTATTTTAATAAGGGTCGAAACCCGTTGACACGGACCCGACATCACAATCCCTGGAGATTTCGATGTTGGAGAAGTCGAGGGAATCAAGTCCTTTAATTCGAGCAAAGTGTCGATCCATTAGATTCGATACCAATTCCATAATTGGATGTCGAATCTAACGATCAAGTCACATAAATTAATTAACGCAATTTGCTCATATCGCGATAATTAATTTAAGACGACTAAAGTTAATCTATTTTTTTTTTATTTCACTCTAATATTCCATATCGATTCAATAATCGAATATAGGATACTACGAGTATTCAAAATTAGAATCGAATATAAATCCCGCAATATTTATATTCGATTCAACAAAATCGACAATTTATAAAATCCGAGTCGAACATAAATTGTGCAATATTTATGTCGGATTTGGTAGAATCGTCGAATTATCAAAAATCAAAAGCAATTTCAAAATCAATACAATTTGCAAACGAATTACAATTCGTACAGGGGGAACTCGACCGAGTGCCTAGCCCACTCGGTCGAGTGGCACCCCAAAATCAGGTCAGAATGTCTATTACGACCCCCACTCGATCGAGTCTCACAGTGACTCGGTCGAGTGGCTATGTACTCGACCGAGTTGGTCAATAACTCGGCCGAGTATGGTCTAAAACGCAAAACAGAAACCCTTTTTTAAGGTCCACCTGATCGAGTCCATCGACTACTCGATCGAGTGGCCTCATCACGACCAAAGCTACGAGTCGTACATTCTTCTATTTTCTAAATTCGATAGTATTTTACGACTTAGGTCAACACGTGCTTAATCAATCATGTGTATTTACTATCTTTTCAAACCATGCATCACCTTGTTTATCATTCAATTCAATTCAATATTTGCACAAACCGTTATTGTTCGTTATATCGTTAATAACAGTTTGTTTGTTTCTTTTGTCAATTTTGCTTGTTTATTTTATGTTACTAAAATGAACCCACATGCTAAGATTCCCCTTTGACGTAGAATTAATTGCATTAAATTGATATAGAAACTCTCTTTTCAATTCTTCACATGCTTAGGGAAAATAACGTTTGCATAAGCATTTTTTTTTCTACCGAATTACTAACACGCGTATTAGAAAGTCACTCGAGTTCTTAGTAGAGGCCGCTAAGTGCGGGCGGGGTTGGGTGTCCTTTGTTGGCTTCCCAACACGTACCCTCACCCCTTACTCAGAATCTCGGTTTCCGGATGCCCCAAACCGTTGGCACACGAGAGTCATTCAATACACGATATCCGATAATGTCGGTATCGGTATCTCGATACAAAGGGACAAGCCCAATAAACTCTGACATCGGAAATGGGCCGTATTTTGTATACGGCCCACTACGACATAGAGTCGGCTCGAATGGTTCCGAATAACCACAAAATTCGGTGGCGACTCCACATAGACCTAAATTTCAATTCGATCCATTCTCATATGGAGATTCATTCGCCTACCCAAACCCGCGCGTGGCCGCGTCGGGGTGGATCTATGTCATGTCCACAGTGAGGCTACACGAGGCAAGCAACGCCCCCAAAATTTCAGAGGAAGATCGTGCAATTGTATCCATATTGGTACTTCTTGCACGTCCTCTTTGTCTAACTTATCTTCCAATGTCCATTCTTTTACAATTAGGGGCTTATTATCAAACATAAACAAGCCATGATTCAAAACTTTTACCTTAGCTTCCTTTTCCTTGAACCGAACTATAAAAATTCCATTGGGAAGAAAAGAAATTTTGTCGATAGCATGCTCCTTCCATATTCTTTTCACGTAGCCTTCTATCACTTCCCATGGAGGATTAGCACCCATGATGAAGCAATAGACCGCGTTACTCCAGTATTCGACTTCTTCCTCGACATCATCTTCCGAAAATCTCATCATTTCTTCTTCTTCCTCGAGGTCCACAACCTTTTTCCCTTCCCTTTGTTTCCACCCACTATTGTCATTAGTCTTCGACACAGGATTAGGGTTTGTTTCAGGGACATATTCCGAGACTTCCTCCGAAACCTCCTCCTCTTCAGATTCAGAGGCATAATTCATTTCCTGGTATAACAAGAACACGCTTATTCCCAGATGAACTGTCCTTCGTCTCCAGCGAATTGAACACACAAGAGAACACGCTTAATTTAATTCTTATCGAAAGTCTATTTCGGCGATTTAAATTCTAAATTCTTTTTATGTATTTATATTTAAGCCCGAATTTCTATTTTCGGCTCGAAGCCCATTTATTTTATGTTTCGAAAAAACATCTATTACCTTTCCTCGAGAAATCAATTTAATTCACTTTATCGAAGATTTATTATTTATCGGAAAATACTATTTCATCCTCTAATTATTTATTTCTATAAACTTCATTTTCGTCACAAATAATTTTTTATATCTCTAAAAATGTTTCTTTTACTCATTTTATTAGTGGGCCCAATTATTTTTATTAATTTGATTTTAATTCGATTTCGTAGGTCAGTCAACTTATTGTCTCGGAAACTGTCTTGTAGTAACACATGTTTTATTAATTGGTTTTCCTAACCCCTAATTTAACCCACTTTTATTTGAGCTGACTCATTCCCCTTATCCTCTTTCTTATGTCCTCTGTATTCACTCATTTTTCTTCATTATACAACCCCTCACTCCTTATTTACGTTTCCCTTGTTCATCCCCCTTTTCCTTTTTTTTTTTTTAATTTTTTCCCACCGCTCAAGTTGTTCACCTCTCCTTTCTTTTTTTCTTTCTTCACGCCTTATACCATCTCCATCTCTCCACAATCTGCTCAATGTCGTCTCATCGTACTGCTCCTGTTTTCCTCAGCAATCATCCATGTTCGATCATCACCATCACTCTACGTGTCTTCTGTTTCAACCCATGTTTTCCTCTGCGTGTGTCCCTAATTCAGTGATGGTAATCTTCTCTTTTTCTTCTTCTTCTTCTTCTTCTTCTTCTTCTTCTTCTTCTTCTTCTTCTTCTTCTTCTTCTGCTACTGCGTTGTCTCTCGTTTTCCGCTGTTATTCGGTGTTAACGTTGGGACGCTTTGTTGTTTCAGTTTTATTACATGCTGTTGCTGCTATGGTTGATGTCTGTTTTGGTAAAAATTTACCGGGTCTACGATTTTGATTGCGGGTTAAAGCAATCGTCCTATAACTACGAGTTGGCGAGGCGATATCGAATCTAGTAAGCGGAGAACAATGAAAGAAAGAAAATGACACACAAAGTTTTGGTGACGCGGAAACCCGATGTGGGAAAAACCGCGGGGGGAGTCGGAATCCCACCAAGTTTCTACTATAGTCGAAAATGAGTAAGAAAGAGATACAAGTTTGAGTATTGGAACTACAATTGTCTACGAGTATTGTGTCATGAAGTTTTGCTCGGAGTTTTTGTGTGTTGATTGTGGGTTGAATGATGATGAATACGGTTTGTGCGTGCTTATATGCTGTTGTCTTCTGGAGCCGTTGCCCTCCTTTATTGCCTGGAATCTTGGCATTAACTCCTCTTTTATTGAATGAGATCTTGGTATTAACTCCTCCTCATCAGTTACATTCTCCTCCTCATTTATCTCCTGGTCTGCAGGAATATGCCTTAAATGTAGGAGTCAGTTTTTGACTCTTTCCTCCTTCATATGGGCTGAGTTCCTCCTCTCGTTTGTTGGGCCTACTTGAGTAGGTGGTCCATTGTTTTATTTAATCCATGCTTCGTTTGGCCTATTACTTGTTTATTATTCTGGGTTGGTTTGACTTGACGACTTTCGATTATTTTGACTTCCGTCTTTTAATCCCCGACTTTGACTTTTCACCCGCGAATTTTGACTCTCTTATCGTTGACCTTTGACTTTTGACCTTTTGACCCTCCACTTATATCATGCCACTTTGCCTTCCGAAGGTGCAAATTTTTGGCCCGAACAAATGCCCCCAAATTTCCAACTAAGCTCATCTTAGGCGGGAATTTCCGTTCGCCTGGATTGTAGACGGTTTACGTGATGATTGATTCTTTGACTCGACTATTCGTCCTAGACCTGGAGCAGAAGACATTTCGCAATTTGCTCTATCCTTCCACAGGTGATTCTTCCTCTCTTCCCCCAAAAGAAGAAGGGTCTGGTGGGAACGTGTCTTTGGGCAAGATGCGCTCATGCTTGGCTAGGTTTACCTGACCTCAGATCTTCATGGTACTCATTTTTGCTTTCCTCCTTCTTCAGGATCTGCTAAGCCTCGTGTAACCCCAAGCAAGTTGTGGCTGCTAAAGGACAGGCCGTTGCTACTAGGGTGGCCTCCAGGTGAAAAGTTGGTTCTACTTCTACTGGCTTTGCTAGTTCTAGGGGAAGGCGTAACTCGTCCCCTCTCCCAGAAATTCCCCTGCAGAGAGTGAACCTCCAGTGGTGGACCTTTTTTATCTTCACTCTTATTCTGCCCCCAGATCCGTTGATGATGTCGTTCCTGTTGGAGTGGCATTCAAATTTTCTGAAGGCTTCGGTATATCCAACCCTGCAGAGGACATGGCTCTTCTGGATCAGATACTACTTCCTTGTCCTAGGTCTGCGCTAGAAGAAGTTCTCTGAAGGAGTTGGACTTGGTTTGCGGATTGTTGGCGGAGGAATCTGGCGAAGATAAAAGTTTAGTGCAGATCTGGTGGAGGCAAGGAGTGAGCTTGCCCAGGCCCTGAATGCCAATTCTTCCCTGTAGGGGGAGAATGTTGAGCTGAAGAAGACCCTGAGGGATGCTCTTGCTTGGCCGGACCAGTATATCAAGGTTGAGGTGACCAAGGAATATCTGGCGGAGAGGCACAAAGATCGGGACCTGGTTGTAGAGAAGAAGCGTCTGTATGAGAAATTTCTTGTGGCACCTAACTTGGATGCTCTATTTGACGTGGAGGCGGAGGATCTGGAAGAGTCTGTTGATTCTCCTATTGCTGATCAGGAGGTTAATAGGCAAGAGAGTGTGAACCAGGAGGATGTTGCTGATGATCCTGGGAGAGGTTCTGCTGCTGTTTACCAGAGACCCAGGTTCCTGCAGGAGGATCTGCTACAATTTCGCCTCCACCAGAGGAGAATGTCCAGGCTGTGGACCAAGTTCTGCTGGAGTGATGTTACTCCTCCTTTGTTGTACTCTGTTTTCGGCTTGTGAATCCTGCATGGCATGAACTTCTAATTTGTTAGTGTTTTGCAAAAAAATCTGTAATGACTTCGCCTTTGCTCAGGGGAGCGAAGTGTGTTAGTATTTTGTGGCACTTCGTGCCTTAACTTTCGTTGTGTGAAATCGAAGTAGCTTTCGTACTGTCGATGTGCGACTGTATGTTATGCCTGAATTCGATTGTAATCGTTTGTTGTAGTTTTGTCTTACTACCTTCTGTTGTATGCATGCCTTATGTTTGTATGGTCGACCTTTGATATAGTGGTGGCCTGGGATTTAGTTCGCCCACTCAGTCGGAAGTGCCACGCTTTGCGTGGGTGCTAAGTGGCGCAGGAGACTGTAATGTCCCGGTTGTAGGCACTTAGTCACAAGACACACGCCTTCTGTAGAAATTATACACTCCACCAGATTGGTCACCAGTTTTGGTTTGAAAAAGCTGACGAAAGATGGTAAAGATGCAATGTTTGAAGGTGTATGCAGAAATCAAACTTTTGAAAATATGTGAAGGAAGAAAATCCAATTTTGAAGACATATGAAAAGATAATCGACTTTTGAAAACATATGAAATGAAAATTAAATCTTGAAGACATGTGACAAGAAAATTAGATTTCGAAGACGTATGGAAAGGAAGTTAAATTTTGAAGACTTATGAAAAGAAAATTAAACTTTGATGCAAAAGAAAACCGAATTTTGATGAAAAAAGAAAAACAAACTTTGATGCAAAAGAAAATCGAATTTTGATGACAGAAAGGAGAGAGTCAAACTCTAAAGGCATACTTGAAGATAAAACATTTGACTTCCAAAAATCACGAAAAAGAAAGCAAAGCAGATAGAAGGACAAAAGGAAAGTTTAAATATATGTTTGCAAGGTTTGATAAGATGAAACCTGGGTTCTGGTGGAGGTATATCTGGCAGAATAGATGCCATGTCTCTGGCGGCAGTGGCCCATATTTCTGGCGGCAGTGGCCCATTCAGAAGAAGTATTTCTTTAGGTGTACGATGTTTCATGGCTTTTGGATGATCTTCCCTTTCCATGGTCATAAGTCGGTACGCTCCATTTTCAACTACCTTCTCCACTTAGTAAGGTCCTTCCCATTTGTAGGCGAATTTCCCCGCCTGCTGATTTCTGGTGTTCTGGAATACCTTCCTGAGGACCAGGTCTCCTTCCTGCAGGACTCTCATCTTGACATTCTTGTTGTAGCTTCTGGCTACCGTCTGCCTGTAGGAGGCCATTCTGATCTGCGCGTCAGTTCTGAGTTCGTCTATGGTGTCCAAGATGTTTGCCATTTCCACCTGGTTTCTTTCTTCCGTTATGCAGCCATATCTGTGAGTGGGTACCCTCACCTCTGAAGGAATGACTGCCTCAGCACCAAAAACCAAGCTAAAAGGCATCTGCCCTGTAGCCACCTTAGGTGTAGTTCTATCAGACCATAGTACCAAGGGAAGCCCCTCTGCCCATCTGCCCCCTGCCTCCTCCAGCCTTCTCTTCAGGTTCTCCATCACTATTTTGTTGCTAGATACCGCCTGACCATTGGATTGGGGATTTCTGAGGGTTGACTTATTTAGCGCAATAAACTGGGATCCGTTGTCAGAGATGATCTCTGAAGGAATGCCAAACCTGCAGATAATGTTACGCTTTATGAAGGATATAACCTGCTTCTCAGTCACCTGAGGGAATGCCTCCGCTTCTATCCACTTGGAGAAGTAATCCGTCATGGTCAACACAAAGACTTTGTTTCTTGGGGCTCTAGGTAGCTTGCCGACAATGTCCATTTCCCTCTATAAAAGGCGAAGGAGAAATTAATGGATGTATAGGGTCTGCATGCTGGTGGTTGACTGGTGCGTGCCTCTGGCAGGCGTCACATTTCTCGACGTTCTCAACAACATCTCCGCGCATTGTTGGCCAGTAGTAACCTTGGCGTGGTGCTTTGTTGGATAGACTCTTGCCCCCTGCATGATTTCCACATTCACCACTGTGGAGGTCATGCATAACCACCTCTGCTTTCTGCTGTCTCAGGCACCTCAAGTATGGTCCAGCGGCTGATCTTCTTAATAGGATGCCATCAATGAGGGTGAATTTGAAGCCTCTAATTTCTTCTTGTCTGCTGGCAGCATGCCATGCTGTAGCCATTCCTGGTAGGGTTTTCTCTAGTCTGGGATTCCTTCTTGTCCTGCCGAGGTGCTGCAGACTTCTGCTTCCTGCAGCCACTGCAACCCCTTGCCTGATGAATTCTCCCCCTTCTCAGGCATCTTGTGTTCCTGGGGACCTTTACAAACTGCTGGCTCCAGTATGTGGATGATGGCTATGGTGGAGACTACACCAGGCTTGAACGTTGCCCCCGGGGTGGCTAGGGCGTCTGCTTCGACATTCTGGTCCCTCGAGATTTGGTTGATTGAGAAGTCTACGAACCTAAGGGAAAGCTCCTTTACCACTTCAAGGTAAGACATCATCTTGGAGTCCTTAGCTGCATACGAACCATTCACATGGTTGACTATCAGCTGGGAATCGCTGTATGCCTCCAGGCGCTTGATTTTGAGGTCTAAAGCCAGCTGGAGACCTAGGGTTAGAGCTTCATATTCTTCCTCATTGTTTGTTGTCCGGAACTCGCACCGTACTGCCTGGACTATGAGATCTCCTTGAGGGGACTTGAGAACCAATCCTGTTCCAGATCCTCTCATGTTGGAGGCGTCGTCTACATTTAGCTTCCATACCTGTTCGCCCTTGTCTTCCTCCAGGAGGAGGATGTCTTTCTCTGCCTGAGTCTGCAGTGCTGGGCTGAAGTCGGATATGAAGTCTGCTAATGCCTGGGACTTGATTGCTGCTCTGGGGACGAACTACAAATCGAAACCGCTGAAGTGCATGGACCACTTGGCCATACTTCCTGACAACTCAGGTTTTCTCATAATAGTTTTCAGTGGGTCATTAGTTATTACAGAAATAGCATGTGACTCGAAATAAGGTCGAAGTTTATAAGACGCTATTACAAGTGCAAGTACGAGTTTTTCAAGGGACGTCTACCTGGTCTCTGCAGGAAGCAGAGACTTACTGACAGACATAGTATACCGGTTGTTGTATTCCTTCGTGCTCTCGTGCTAATACCGTGCTGACTACTACCTCTATTACTGATAGATACAGGAGGAGTTGTTCTCCAGGTTCTGGTTTTGACAGCAGAGGTGGAGTGCCGAGATAGTGCTTCAGCTCGCTGAACGCCCTCTCGTGCTCTGATGTCCAATCAAACCTTTGTGCCCTATTCAGGACGTCATAGAACAGTCGACATCTATCTGAGGATCTGGAGATAAATCTCTCTTAGATCTGGAGGTCGTTTTCTCCTGGTCTGCTGGATGCATCTTGATCTGGTTGTACCCATTCCACGCATCAAGAAAGGTTAGCCTCTCGTGGCCTGTTGTAGCATCCACCATGGCATCTATGTGCGGCAGAGGGAATGGATCCTTTGGGCATGCCTTGTTATAGTCGGTAAAGTCAACGCATATCCTCCACTTGTCATTCTTCTTTGGGGCTACCACCAATTTAGATAGCCACTCTGGGTACTTCACCTCCCTGATTTTTCCAACAGCCAGCAGACTGTCTACTTCCTGATTTATGACTTGGTTTCTCTCTGGGGCAAACTTCCTTCTCTTCTGCTGGACTGGTTTGTAGCTTGGGTCCACACTTAGCCTGTGGTTTATAACGCTCGGATCTATACCTACCATATCATCATGCGACCAAGCAAAACAATCCATGTTAGTTTTAATAATTCAATGAGGTTTTGGTAGATATTACCTGTACGTTTTGACCCAACCAGCACTTTCTGCTCTGGGGGCAGCTTATCCAGGTTGATTTCATCTACCTAAGTCTGAGGCGGTTCGATGTACTCCTCCTGAATGTGTTGGGTTTATGATTGCTATGCTGGATCATAAGTAACTCCTCTAGGATCTAAATCCTCCTCCAGCCTGATGGCTGCCAAAGCTTTAGTCTGCACATCCTCAAATGTGGTGCATGGATATTTTGTGAGGTCCTTGTAGAGGTTTGAATCCTGGTGGAGCCCTTGTGGCGGTGGGTACATCACATCTGGGGATGGTTACTTTCTCCTTGTTAAATCTGTTGAGGAAGTCGCGTGTGGATTTTTCGAACTTCTGCACCACCCGATACAAATCACTGGTCTGCTTTTCTGGTTTTCTGCTGCTGACGAACTGCTGGTTGAATGCATTGACCAGGTCAGCAAAGGAGGTGATGCTTCGGTTGAGCAAACCAACGAACCAATGGAGGGATGCTTCTGACAGAGTGGAGCCAAACTCTTTGCACACGCAGGCTTCCTTCAAGGGCCCCATAGCGGTCACCACCCTTCATCTTCTGTTTGTACTGGTTGATGTGATCTAGGGGATCTGCAGTGCCATCGTAAAGCGTCATAGCTGGTGGCATGAAGCCCTTGGGTACGGCAACACAGGCTAGATCGTCGATGAAGGGTGAGTCTGCGTAGCTGTCCCTAGCTGCTCTCTCTAGGGGGCGTGGCATCCCAGATATCTTGTTGATCAGGTCCCTCAATTCCTTCAGTTCCTGGCGATGCTGATCTGCTGTGCTGATTGTTCCTGCAAGAGGGTTAGAGACAGGAGGAGAAAAATTGAAAGGGGTACTCCCTGCATAAGGTCCTCCAGGGTGTTGATTACTAGGAGGAGGAGGTAAAGGTGCTGCTGCTGTCACGAATCTGGGCCGCCACTCTGGTGCCTGCTGGAGTGGGACTCTGAGCAGCCAGGTTCCTCCTGGATGTGAGCTGCTGTCGGGGGTCGCCATACTGGCTGGGACTCCTTGCTGCCATATAAATGGCTACTGGCTGGGGGTAAGCGTTGCCCACACTCCTCCAGAGAACTGGTTACTGGATAAGGTTGTTATCCCTGGCTGAGTTGAAATCTACCATTCTGGTGTCTGGTGGACAGGGGTGCCTGCAAGAGATAGTGAGTTAGTTTCTCGACTTTCGATGCTAAAAAGGGAATTACCTGTGATGTAAGATCCATCGGATGTGGGGCCGTAAGACAGGTAGCCTAGCCCTCGAGGTTCAATGGCTGGATCTGGTGGAACCAAACCTAGCTCCAGTCTGGTGACCAATTCTGATGGAATCTCCCTGGTGGTCCGTCTGCTGGCTATTGATTCCATGCGGGTGCTGGGTTCTCCTCTAGGCATCAGGGACAACATCTCTGGTGACGTCTGGCGTGGACTGATGCAGCTGGAGTCTTGTCTGCTGCCGAGATCCGAGCTCTGATGTCTTGGTTGTCCTTCTGCAGAGTTTCCACCGCCTGCCGCAGAGCGTCGATCCCTTGGAGCACATCCTTCAGGGGTCTGGTGAGGCTGAGATTCTGGAGAAGTCTTCAAGTGACCCTCCTTGAGCCGCTGTTTTGGATGAAGCGTCTACTCTGCTGGTCCTGAAGGGATTGGGCGTTTTTAACACCTTAGGCACGTGAGATGGTCTTGAGGCTACTGGTACGTGTCCTGCTGCCAGGCTGGTAGAGACTGCCTGGGTAAGGGGTGCGAAAATTGATCCTGATGCCCCTAGGGGCGATTCTCCTCTAGCAGGCTGAATTGATGCTCCTAGGCTGCTAGAGGGACTTCGATCGGATTCGGACATGACGATACGAGATTGCTTCACTGTAGGATGTAGCTTATAGGAAATGATCACTTTTCCCCACAGACGGCGCCAAATTGTTTTGGTAAAAATTTACCGGGTCTACGATTTTGATTGCGGGTTAAAGCAATCGTCCTATAACTACGGGTTGGGGAGGCGATATCGAATCTAGTAAGCGGAGAACAATGAAAGAAAGAAAATGACACACAAAGTTTTGGTGACGCGAAAACCCGATGTGGGAAAAACCGCGGGGGGAGTCGGAATCCCACCAAGTTTCTACTATAGTCGAAAATGAGTAAGAAAGAGATACAAGTTTGAGTATTGGAACTACAATTGTCTACGAGTATTGTGTCGTGAAGTTTTGCTCGGAGTATTTGTGTGTTGATTGTGGGTTGATTGATGATGAATACGGTTTGTGCGTGCTTATATACTGTTGTCTTCTGGAGCCGTTGCCCTCCTTTATTGCCTGGAATCTTGGCATTAACTCCTCTTTTATTGCATGAGATCTTGGTATTAACTCCTCCTCATCAGTTACATTCTCCTCCTCATTTATCTCCTGGTCTGCAGGAATATGCCTTAAATGTAGGAGTCAGTTTTTGACTCTTTCCTCCTTCATATGGGCTGAGTTCCTCCTCTCGTTTGTTGGGCCTACTTGAGTAGGTGGTCCATTGTTTTATTTAATCCATGCTTCGTTTGGCCTATTACTTGTTTATTATTCTGGGTTGGTTTGACTTGACGACTTTCGATTATTTTGACTTCCGTCTTTTAATCCCCGACTTTGACTTTTCACCCGCGAATTTTGACTCTCTTATCGTTGACCTTTGACTTTTGACCTTTTGACCCTCCACTTATATCATGCCACTTTGCCTTCCGAAGGTGCAAATTTTTGGCCCGAACAATGTCGTTCTTCTTCCCCTTCTTTTCTTCTTTGTACCTTTTGTCTTCATCCTTTGCTGTTGCCAATGTATTTCTTGGTCCTTTCTCTATTTCTGTCTTTGTTTTGCACCGACGACCTGTGCTCTTGCTCTCCTTGCCTATTTCCTTCTTCATTTCCGTTACTTCCTTTTCTTTGTAATCCTTCTAGCTGTCAATTTGTTGGTGTTATAGTACGTTAATGCTACTGCAGTTGGTACGTGTTTACTGTTGTTCTGAAGTATGCTGCTGTAGTTGCCTTGTTGTTATGGCTGATTTATGTTGTCGTTATTTTCGTTGCTATTGGAGTGATGTTTCTCCTTACTTTTGTCGTTGTTAATGTTGTACGCTGCTCCTATTGCCATTGATGTCGTGTTGTTGTTGTTCAATGTCTTGTATTGTCGTGCATACGCTGCTGTTGTGCATCAATCGGTTTTCGTCTCGGTTCTTTCTTTCAATTAATTCCACACTTGTTACCTTCTTCGTTTTCTGCCCATCGGTTTGATGTCTCCGCTTGTGTTCATCAGTTCATGGTCGTTGTTCGCTATGTTGATGCTCTTGTTTTGTCGCTTCTGATGTTGCTTACTTCAGGTCCTTGCTCCATTCCTTTGTTCTGGTCATGTTCTTTGCCACCGTGTCCACTTCCTTAATTGTACCGTTGTGATTCGTTTATCACCATTGTTATGTGGCTTCGGTCTCATTTGTCTCCTCAATTTTCGTTCGATGTACTACTGTTGAGATCAACGCAAGCCTCAAGCTTCCTTGAAAAGCAAGTGTTGGGAACGACTTTTAGTCCCGAGGAGAGGAACTTCGAATTCCTCAGAAGGGCTAGTATATTAACGGTCTCAAGTTAACTTTAGGACGTTACTCGATTTTATATCGTATGATTGATTTGTAGTATGTAGTTAATACTTTACCTTCGGTTTCCAACTCTTACAGTCTTACCTATTTATTATTTGCTAAAATATTCTTTTAAATCGTGTGCTTTATAAATATTTTACTAGTAATCAATATCGTTTTATAAACCGTTAGTAATTTTATTATTTATAATCGTTATAATACTTTGTTGGTTATCATGACACTAGTAACTAAATAATATCGATTTCATATTTTTGTCATATTTCGTTAATTTATATTTTTAACTCAAGTAGTACTTTAAATATAATAATCGCAATTTATATACTCATTTAATAAATTAAGTTTCATTTTACGATTTAAACTAATAAACTAGAAGATGGTCGTTTTGTTTGAAATACCTTTTAGTCGAAACTATTTTCACTAATAATTTCTTATTTGTTTCCGATTGACTACTTTTAATAAAATTCGTATTATTTATTAATAAAAGCTATTTGTTAAAAATAGTTTGAAACCTTTGTAAATCTCTTTTCATTTATAAAAACTCGTTGACTCGATTAATTTTGATATCATTTTTCTTAAAACATCTCTTTTCTAAAATTTATAGTTTTAACTCGATTTCCTTATTATTTATAAAATATTGTTAATTGACGTATTATATTTTATTTATTTATACTTTGAGTAACGAATTTAGAAATATATTAAAGTTACAATAACGACGATAATAATAAAATGTTAATTTCGTTAGAAATGCTATTTTTATACATTTCACTTATTTTAATAACTTACGTATTTTCTATAAGACTATTTCTATTTTAAGTAAGTTCTTATTTATAGAAAGTTTCCCTTTATATAAAATTGTTATTTATTTTATTTTCATTTTATTTACGATGATTATTTATTTTCAATATCGATAATGGCTTTGTTTTGGAGTTATGGAATAAGAATAAGTGTGGGTTTAGAGTAATATAGTCTGGATGTACGTTTTTTGCCATCAGCTATAAAGCTGGTGTATCTATTTGGGGCACATTTGGTCGTTGACCTAGGCGTAGTTTCGCCCAGGAGAGTGTATGTTTTGACCTTAAGCAAGATATTGCATCGTGTTAGTCGCCGTCAGCTGAACTAGACATAATTGTTGTCTAGAAGGGGTATGCACTACTTAAACCAGGACCTCGCTGCACGCAGTCCTGTTATAGTTGAGTTGCCTAGTTAGAGATTGGAGTCTGTTATGAGTTAACTCTACATTTTTCGAAACTAGTTTCCAGTATTATCCTAGTGAAAGTCTAGATTCATCACTAATTCTATCCATATAACACAATTTTTGAATATTATTATTATTATCCTAGTGAAGTCTGTTGATTTTGATCTGCATATTGGCAAGTGCTTTATGTTTCGCTGAAAACTTATTTTTATTATATCGTTTTAATGTTTTCTCTTTCTAAATATTTTGATATAATAATATATGATATGATATGGCTGAGAGAACGTACGAGTCACTCGCCACTGACGTGGTTGTTATGTTTATAACATAACAGGTATTTGTTGTTGGGTTTTGGTGTGAGCTAGCAAGTACCGTGGATCCAACTCTTTCTTCATTCACGATTTATGAATTTGTAAAAACATGTTTAGAGAATTTCCTTTTTAGCCCTTTTTTAAAAAGACACCTTTGTATTGACTTACCATTTCTTTTAATAAGATATAGTTTGTCTGTGTGTTTTAATCGTATCTCTACAGTGTTTCCGCCACTTTAATGCGTTAGAATTTCAAGGGGAATACATGATCAAAATACGAATTGATATCCGTGTTATCCGAGGCAATATTTGATGCGTCTTTGACTTGGTTTCATTTTGTATTTGGACGCTTTTGGAGCTTTAGAGTTTCGGGTTTCCGCTTTGACCGGGTTTTGACTCGGTCGCAAAAGACCCCCGGTGGCGGTTTTGGCTCAAATTAGCTTTATTTTATTGGAGAGAACCCACTAAGTCTGAATTTGTGGTCGGTTTTAGGAGATTCACACTCCGCTAAGTGCCCACGACGGATACTTTGATTATGAGATTGTATTCGAGCGTATTAATGCAAGTTAGCGTCCGATCATCATCGGGTGTTTTGTTGGAGACTACTATAGACACAAGCAATCAAAATGCGGGTGTCTACACCTACGCTTTAATGCGTCGTGCATGGCGACGCAAAGATGCGTAAATATTTCCTGACGCCCTAAATCTCCACACTTTACATAAGCGTTGAGAATAAAATTTGCAACACTTTAAAGTGCCAAGAACCTACCTTTAAAGCGTCGAGAAACTAAGGGATTTGTAGTAGTGCGACAGACCTGAAAATTCCCTCGCCTTCCTCCTCGGGTCAAGATAAAATGAAGGAATAGTTGGACGGGCAATAGGGCACCATCCTCCAACAACAGCTATCTACTTAGGAAGAGGAAAAATTTCTCCCCTAGAAACACAAAAACGTGACGGGTCGTATCCCAGAAAGACAGACATGCGTCTAAAAAGTAAGGGTCAACCTTAAGACGCTGCAGCGGAAACAATGCTGAAATTCTCATATGATTAACATGAACTTTCTCCTCGTCCCTGAAGCTTCGGGACCATACCTGCAGTAAAGCAGTCAAATTCTCGATACCCATGGCAAAATCACTCGGTTTTCTTTGAGAGGTTTTATGGAAAGAATGCAAAGTCAAATATGAGAAAATACGGGGCAGAAAGGATCGTATATAAGCACGAAAACCCTACGATGCCTCGGGATTCGCGCCTCTACGCGAAAAGGCAAAATTCGAAAATCAGGGCGCTGTGGACATGACATAGGTCCACCCCGATGCGGCCACGCGCGGGTTTGGGGAGGCGAATGAATCTCCATATGAGATGGTCAAATTGAAATTTAAATCGAAGTAGGAGTCGCCACCGAACTTTGTGGGAGTTCGGGCCCGTTCGAACCCACTCTATGTCGTAGTGGGCCGTGCACAAAGTACGGCCCATTTCCGATGTCAGAGCGTATTGGGTTCGTCCCTTTGCATTACGATACCGATACCGACATTATCGGATATCGTGTATTGAATGACTCTCGTTGCCAATGGATTCGGACATCCGGAAACCATGGTTCTGAGTAAGGTGTGAGGGTACGTGCTGGGAAGTTCACTAAGAACACCCAACCCCGCCCGCACTTAGCGGCCTCTACTAAGATATCGTTCGTTTTTTGTGTACATGCGTTAGTTCGATGGTTGAATGATATGCAAACATTATTTTCCCTAAGCATGTGAGAAAAATTAAATGGGTTGCTAAGTCGTTTAATGCATACATCTTAAACTAATAACGTCAAAGTTATATTTAGATGCGGGATCTGATTTCCATGTCTGGCTCTAATGGTTTAGGGTGTATCCTATGGAGCTTGAATCCTCAAAATTCTGGGCTGTCTCTAGCCTAGGTCTCGAGAAGGTCTTGAGGGTTGTAATGTGGGAAGGCTAAATGTGGTGCTAGCTTACCAGCTTGATTGTCTCTCCCCTATTTGATGGTATGGGCATTGATAATTTTGAATTGACCGTTTTCACTACGGTCATGGGTTTTTGAATACATTTTTTTTGGTTGACCTCTTAGCCCCAGTCTTGGGATTCTTCATTTGAGTTGACCGTGTCTGGTCGAGGGATGTTGATAATTCTTTTTTGATCATGGCCAGCCTTTTTTGTTTTGGCCTTTTGCTTTTTCTCTTGGATTTTTGATTTTTTGTCCAGCTTTTTTTTTTGTCGGTCAGACTAACACCTAAGGTAGGTACTGGTTAGTCTTATTGGATGGGTGTTTATGGTGGGAAATGGGCTTGCCTCCCGTCTTGAACCCAAACTAGGAGACTACCTAGATTTGTCATAGGATTCGATACCGTTCCCTACTAAGGGTGGTTATGTGGCTTTCTATGTCAGACATGGAACAGGTTAAAGGAAAACACGGGCCCGGTTTCCTGCAGTCATTATAGATGTGCCTATAATAGTCACGTGCATGTGCTTACAGTGCATGATGGTGTTCATCATGTTCTCGGAAACACAAAAAAAAAAAGTATATATGAGAAATAGAAAAGCTGATTTTATTGAATTTTGAAAAAAGAGGACAGAATACAACTGACCCTAACTCTGACTTTTTGACTTGGAAAGAAATAGTACATCCTAGATTCGGACTCGGACTCAGACTCAGACTAGGACTCAAATCAAATCCGGACTCTTGGATATATGGGAGGTAGATTGGATGCTTTGGTCGTTGGGCTCTGTATAATCCATGAGGGGCCTTGCAAGTGACAACGTTTCCATGACGGGTGTCTTCCCGGCATCGAGGGAATCTTGGATAAGGTGTTTCAGTTTCCAGCACCGTTCTGTATCGTGTCCCCTCCCTCTGTGGAATTCGCAGTAATGTTCGGCGTTCCATGTTTTGGAGCGTCTTTCCAAAGGTACGTCGGCTGTTGGGCCTAGGGGTAATATTAGGCCCTTCGAAACCAACCTTTGGAAAGCGACGGTGTAGGACATATCCAAGTGGGCAAATGTCCTTACCTTTGACTGGTTCTTGATTTTCGGAGAGGTGACCTGTGGATTACCTCTCTCGGTCTTGCCATCCTGGGGGTATCGGATGGTTTCATAAGAGTCCTTGCCCTTTAAATGGCCCGGTTGGATGATTGGTTGCCTTACCCGTTCTAGTTTTGTTAGACGGGACTCTTGCAAGATCCTCTTCGATGGTGGCTACCCTGGAACCCAGGTTATCCAGGGCGGTATTGATTTTCGAGAAGATATTGTTAATGGAGCAAGATAGCATAAGCATGCTTCCTTGGATATCCCCTTTCTCGATAGAGCGGGCTTTGTCGTGGTTAGGTAGTGTCTAGTTCATCGGGTCCCTGGTAGGAAGAAGCGACAGGTGTTAGAACTCGCCTAAGCTCGGTTTTGCGCAGGTGCAAGAGAAGGAGTCGAACTAAACACAGCCCGGGGGGATGGGAATGACTAAGACTCTTGGATCGGGATACTCGAATGTTGACCTAGACAAAGTAACGACCGCGAATTAGACTCGAGCTGCATAAGGGTAAGTCCGAAAATGGGGGCGACCGTGTTTGACCGTGTTGCTTGCTTGGCCCAACCGTGGTGACCTAACCCTAGGTGACTCGAGTGTTCGTAGCATAGGTTCGACTCGGAGAAGGCATCATAAGGACGCAGGTGTAAAGTATCCCTTAAGGTGACCGTGGTCGACTGCTCGGGTGAAGGACAGCCCCCATGTGAGACTAAAGACTCTGGTAGGACTCAGATAGTGTGACATCTAAGTGATTTAAAAGTGGCGTAGTGTGACAACACGTGTAAGACATGACCCTTAGAGCACCCATGGTTGATCGCTCCGCTAAAGGGTAGCCTCCGAGTGGGACTGAAGACCGACTCCTAGACGGGTGACTCGTGGATGGTGGGCCTTCCTTAGGATTTGGTAAAGTGGGCCTAGTCCCGTGTGAAGAAAGACCTACGGCGGATTAGGGCATCCTATTAGTAAGTCGCTCTGGATCGATTTATGAGCCTTCCAATATCAAATGTCAGAAGGCTCATTACTATGTTGCTACCATTTTTGAAAGGATTAAAAATCAACGAAGTAATGCAGTTTTTTGCATTGGGCTTTTTTATTAGCTGATATGAGCTATTTCCCAGACTTTGGACCCTAAAGTGTAAATGGGCTTCCCTTTGTAGGAGTTTGTCCTAGGTAGGTGGGCCGTGCCTTGTCAAATAAGGCGGAGTGGGATAGGGTAGAAACTCGTGATGTAGGATCGACCGAGTTTCGACGCTAGAGATTCTAACAACTTATGACAAGACCCGACACTACTAAATACGGGAAGTCCTAAGAAGAAGAACGCTTTGAAAGGAAAATTTGGATTTAAAAACCGAACAAAGTCGGATAGGATGGCCCGATTTTTTTGAAAATCGAAAAAAACTTTACCGGGCCGAGATTTCGGATTTTTGAAACGGTTTGGGCAGCATACCGGCTAAAAATAGGCTATTTTGAGTCAAAATCATAAGTCCTAAATTCGGTAGCTTTTCGGGTTTTGAAAAATTGATAGGTTTGAAAAGGATGCAAATTTTTGAAAATGACGGTTTTTGAAAAGGAGGACCAAAGAAAATCAAGTAGCACGTAGTCATGGAAACAGTATAATGACACCATGTATGCTCTTAGTCTAAGTCTCGGTCGGTCGAATAGGGTCTATACCAACGACGATAGCTTTCTCGCAAATCAGGACGGTCTTCCTCAGCCGAGTTAGTCTTAGAACCTGCCGTAAAACCCATGCGAGTTCCGCCATCGAAGTCTTTAGTGCGCCCATTTAGGAACGCACCGTGGTATAGTGGGACGTCGGTCACAAGTAACCGGCCCGGGAAAAAATTGGGTTATGCATAAACCATTGAACTAAAACGTGTACATTATTATTCGAACGATTTCTTTTCGTGTCTCACCCTGAGGATGCTGATGGTAAGTGACTCATCAAATGATCCCCAGCGGAGTCACCAAATTGTGGACATGACATAGGTCCACCCCGACGCGGCCACGCGTGGGTTTGGGGAGGCGAATGAATCTCCATATGAGATGGTCAAATTGAAATTTAAATCGAAGTAGGAGTCGCCACCGAACTTTGTGGGAGTTCGGGCCCGTTCGAACCCACTCTATGTCGTAGTGGGCCGTGCACAAAGTATGGCCCATTTCCGATTTCAGAGCTTATTGGGTTCGTCCCTTTGCATTACGATACCGATACCGACATTATCGGATATCATGTATTGAATGACTCTCGTTGCCAATGGATTCGAACATCCGGAAACCATGGTTCTGAGTAAGGGATGAGGGTACGTGCTGGGAAGTTCACTAAGAACACCCAACCCCGCCCGCACTTAGCGGCCTCTACTAAGATATCGTTCGTTTTTGGTGTACATGCGTTAGTTCGGCGGTTGATTGATATGCAAACATTATTTTCCCTAAGCATGTGAGAAAAAATAAATGGGTTGCTAAGTCGTTTAATGCATCTTAAACTAATAACGTCAAAGTTATATTTAGCATGTGAAGTTCGTTTTAGTCTAATAAAACAAAAGAAAAGATAAATCGCTACAAACACGAGAAAAGAAGTTAGTAACGATTGAATAAATCGAATAAAGATTTAAATACGATAATATGCATGATTTTGAAAAAGGTTTATGACACGTGATGGATTAACACGTGTTGACCGAGGTCGAAAAAGTATTTGTCAAAAATCTGAAAATATGCCGAGAAAACCGCTGTTTTATGTAAGAAACGAGAAGAATAGAAAAACGAAGAAAAAAGGCCCGATTTTCCAGGCTCTTGCGCGAGTCGCCTGGAAGGCGCGCGACTCGCGTGGGAGTCTGTCCTGATTTTTTTATTTTCGAAAATCGTCAATTTTTATAAATCGCGTATAAATATGGGTTAATTTATACTCGGTTTATATTTTCGATATTCGTCGTATTCGATACTCGATTATGAAATCGATATCAAATAGTCGGAATGATTTTTTTAAAAAAGATAAAAAGTTTGTTTGAAAAGATTTTGAACGAAAAGAAAAAAAATGTTAATTCTCTCCGAGTAAAAATCTTCGAATTTGTTTAAAAAAGGATGTAACGATTTTATTAGCATCAACGAGATTTAATTTAGTTCTTGTTAGATACGATATTCGATTAGAGAATCGATATCGTATTTTAAGAACGTTTGTTTTATGAAAATATTTTTTGTAATATCGTTAATAAATAAAAAAAATGCGAGAACGACCCATAAAAAAAATAGACCGATGACACGACACAAAAACGAGAAAAAACATGAAAAAGGAAGAGAAAAAGGAAGAATCGGGTTTGATTTTACACCCTCAACCTACATGCTTTGTTTTCTCGGAAAAGAGCTCGTCGGAAAGTGGCTTAGGCACGGGAGTGTCGAGACGATGAGGATGAGTTAGGGTGTCGGTTTTGGGTCGTGTAGGCTAGCGGGTTCGGCCGGCTTTTTGGTTGGACTCGTCGGGATTTACTTTTGAATTGTTTTGTGAAACGTCGATGATGTATGAATGTAGATGTCGATGGTAGATAATTTTGTGTTTTTGTAGATGAATGTGTGTTTGATCGATGGGAATAGTTGATGTGTGTGAGTCGTAGATGTGAATAATTGATAGATCCATAATGTGTGACCGGAGGGTCCTATTTATAGGTGAGGTCCTTGATAGGAGCTGGGGGAAGTACTCTTGCTTAGGTGACAAGAAATACCGGTTTGGATAGGAAACGTAGGAGTTCGAAGGGAACGAGAATTTCGTTCCTTGGTGAGGAAGCGAAGTATCTCGGCTGAAATGGGCTGTTTTGGCCGAGTGTTTGACACTCGGTCGGTAGATTGATTTGGTTTTCGGATAGAATTCCTACTTGAGATCGAATTCTATCCTCGAATGGATTTGTTTAATATTTTAGAGGTTGATATTTTTTAGTATCTGAGCCTAGCCGAACTGATGAGGTGTCAAGGCTGGTCCGTGTATCTCGGGAAAAAATATCTTTGACCAGGTTTGACCCGGTCGCTAAAAGACGGTTTTGCCCCTGGTGCCGGATTCGACCCAAATTAGTCTTATTTAACTCGAAACGACCCACTGGGCCTGATTTTGAGGTTGGTTTTGTAAGATTTGTACTCCGTAATAAGCCTAGACCAAATGCCACTGATTCTGCGCCCGTTTCGAGTATACTAAAGCACGTTTGCGTCCGATCATCATCAGGTGTTTGGCGGAAACTACTATAGACACCCGGCGGTCAAAATATGGGTGTCTATTGAGCCCCCACTCTGACTGAGGCTTGGACAAGGTGAAAGTCAGAGTAGCTACCAGGTCAATTGAGGATGTGGGTGTCTACAGGCGCCCGGGCTCTGGCGCCTGAATTCCAGGGCGCGAGGGAGCTAGTGCCTGAACTCTGGGCTGCCTTAGGGTCCGCGCCTATGCGTGCAAGCCCGATACACATTCCAGCGTCTTTCTAAAGCCCCAATATAGGAATCGAGTCATCCTGAGCATTCCTTCTTTTAAAAATCCCAGATTTTCAAAAATATCAAATATTTTACTCCCAACGGATAATCGAGTCGGTGTCCTGCCTAAATGCTACATTCAAAACATAATGTGTCTGCATACAGGTACACCCAGAACTTGAAAAGCAAGTTCAAATCCCCGCGGAGCTATCATCGTCAGAACAGGTATGACCCTCTTCTTATGGTTGACGAGCCCTTCACGTGAGTCTAAACGGATTTTAAACGACCCGACCGGAAGGCTGGCTGGTTGTAATCCTCGATTGACCTGGTGGCTACTCTTACTTTCGCCTTCTCCAAGCCTCGGTCATAGTGGGGGCTCTGTAGACACCGGCATCTTGCCTGCTCGTGTCTGTAGCAGTCTCCAACAAAACACCCGATGATGATCTAACGTTAACATGCATCAATACACTCGAATACGGACTTGGAATCAATAGTATCCGATGTGGGCACGTAGCGGAGTACAAATCTCTCAAAACTGACCTCAAATCCGGACTCAGTAGGAAAATTCCAAAAAAATAAAGCTACTTTGAGCCAAAACCGCCACCAGGGGCAAACTGTCTTTTGTCGACCGAGTCAAACCCGGTGAAAGTCGAAACCCGAACAAACCAAATTCCCAAAAAGCATCCAAATAACCTCAAAGCCCAAGTCAAAACGGAATTCGTATTTGCCTCAAATAAACTGGATATCAATCCGTATTTTGAGCAACTTCCGATACGCGCGATTCAAGTCGCTTGCATCCAGGCGCCCTAGAGCTGAGCCGCGTCAAATGTGGCGCCCAAATAACAAGGCGCAGGCCTTCGGGCTACCGAATTACGAGTCGGAACATTTCACAAAACTCTATAAATACACCCTTACATCCGACGTTTCATGGGTCAACATTCTTTATTCTCGAAACCTTTAATCAGAAAACCGAGAGCCTCCCTTCTCCCCTACACACCTTAACTCACTTACATATACCGAACCGCTCCCCGTGTCTACAACGACACTCCGCGAGCCAGTATTTCGAAGCATTTGACATGTACGTTGAGGGTGTTCCAACCCCATTTTCTAATCCTTTAACTCGTTTATTTATCGTACTACTAACATTAATAACATTTTACTTACCGTATACTAAAATTTTATATTTTCGCATCTAACATTTTATTTCTCGTTCCTAACATGTAACTACTAACACTAGACTATAATATACTCGCCTTTAACATACCGAATACAGAGGGTGATGAGATAAGAAAACACAGACACAAGAGTATCGCACTCGAGTCGACGAGCGTTTATCTCACTACCCCGTGTAATTGGTTGTCTAAGGCGAGTCAACCCCCTAAAACCTTTTTTTACATTTTCGTCATATTAATACCGCGTATACTACTATAAAAATTTTCAAAATCGATTTGAGCAAACGTCCGATGACGCTAAATCGAGCGTCGTAGGCCTTAAAAGCCAAGTTACGACACCGAAATGCAAAGGGCCTAATGTTTGCTACGACAAATCGATCTTTTCAATCGAACACATTCGTTAATTAATTCTGCCTAAAGTCTGCATAACCCTCAAACAGGACGCACCGGAGGTGGCGTCCTATTATTGGGGCGTGCCGCCACTGGCGCCTGAGGGTCAGGGCGCCTTATGGCGTGCGCCTGACCCTTCGGGTTATAACGCGATCGCAGAAATCCTTTGTCAAGTGTTTTCAATATCATTTTCAAGTGTCGCTCTAAATGCCTGCTGTCGATTCCTTAATCGAATGTCGCACGTAAAGAGCTATCGATAATCGAAGCATTGCAAAACCTCATGATGTCAATCCGAGAGTCGTACGGTCTACGCGACCGGATAACGACATCGTGATACGGAGGGCTCCGATATTGGTATTAAGTCGATATGTTCAATCTAAATCATAAACCGAGACTAATAAGGACAAGCACCATATTATAGTCGAAATGCAATATCGTAGACTTCCAATATAGTCCACAACGATGTAAATTTCGCTTAGGGAATAATACTTGTGACGCTAGTAGACGCGCGTTAATCTATCACATGTCTCCTTTTTAAATCCCCATTTCATGTTCGTTTTTCCCTTTTACGACTTTGTGCGAACATCTAATTGCGTAAGTCATACACCGACGACTTCCTAGTCGGACTCGGTGTATGACAGATCGAGACGGTCAGATTTCGCTACGATAAGTCTGGACGAGATATCCTGGTCGTTACTCATGGAGAGTTAAGAAGCTTATATGCAGAGAATTTTGTTACAGAGAGAGAGATTAGTTGCCCCTTAATAAAGAACACCAAGGCGGGTATTTATAGTTTACCAGAGGGGAGAGAGAGAGAGGTCGAGTGCCTGGTGAGATGGGTCGCCTTCACCCCTTCCGTGCACCCTAGGATGCAGCCGGGAGAGGAGGTTTCCTTAGCCGCATCCAGTGACTGAGAAGCTGCACGGATAGCCCGCTTTTCTACCCCGAGCGGTGAGGCCTCGGGGCTTGTAAGATTCCCGACCCCCCCCCCCCGGCTCGGGGGTCCGCAGGCTTGGATGATATTACGCTCGACATCGTTGGTGATGATGCTGGTGGTCTCGATCTTGTTCATCCGAGGCCCATGGTCGAGATCGAACTCTTGGCAGGACTACTCAGGCTCGACTTGCTCTAGAAAATATCCGGGCCGAGGGGTGGCAGTGATGTCGCCCCCATCAATTGCCCCTCACTGAACGCGAGGCGCGGGGCTTCTGCCGGCCACCGAAGAGATGCTCTGGGAACGAAGCTATATGGCTGGCTTCGTAGTGGGGGTGCCATTTTGCATGTCCCCGTGCTTGGCCCGCGGGAGTAAACCCTGCCTTCACTTCCCGCACCCCTTTGCCCTTTTCCAAGGCTTGGGCTATCCTGTCAGGCTTTTCTTTCTGCAGTCCTTTACACTAAAAAGGCTATTACCGAGGGGTGGTAATAACTCCAAAACACACTTGTCCTTATTCCATAATTGAGTGCCTCGAGCACACCAAAGGACTGCAGAAAGAAATGCCTGACAAGATAGCCCAAGCTAAGCCTTGGAAAGAGGCAAAGGGGTGCAGAAAATGAAGGCAGGGCTTACTTCCGAGGGCTAAGCACGGGGACATGCATAATGGCACCCCCCACAACGAAGCCAGCCCTATAGCTTCGCTCCCAGAGCATCTCTTCGGTGGCCGGCTGAAGCCCCGCGCCACCCGGCCATCGAGGGGCAATTGATGGGGGCAACATCACTGCCACCCCTTGGCTCGGAACTTTTCTAGAGCGAGTCGAGCCTAAGTAGTCCTGCTAGAAGTTCGCTCTCGACCATGAGCCTCGGATGAACAAGATCGAGACCACCAACATCATCACCAAGGATGCCGAGCGTAATATCATCCGAGCATGCAGAGCCCCAAGCCGGGGGGGTCCTGGAAGCTTACAAGCCCCGAGGCCTCACCGCTCGGGGCAGAAAAGCGGGCTAGTCGTGCAGCTTCCCAGTCCCTGGATGCAGCTAAGGAAACCTCCTCTCCCGTCTGCATCTTAGGGTGAGCGGAAGGGGTGAAGGCGACCCATCTCATTGGGCACTCTCTCTCTTTCTCTCTCTCTCCTCTGGTAAACTATAAATACCCCATTGGTGTTCTTTATTAAGGGGCATTTAATCTCTCTCTCTCTCTCTCTCTCTCTAACAAAATTCTCTGCATTTAAGCTTATTAAGTCTTCATGAGTAACGGTCAGTAATGTCCACCAATGGCTGACTTAGGCATCGGAGAGGGTCCCCTCCGAAATCTCCGAGGCCCTGGTTGTTCCTTGTGCAGAAGTTGACAAGCTGATCGGGGATGTTCGTTAAGTGAAGTGATAAGTTTTAGAGACACGGGAGTCCAAGACTACGACAAACTGAAGACTCCGTAATTCGCTTTGGAGTCGATTGTTTCTGACGGAAACACTTGTGATTGGTTCAAATTATCGATTTGTCATTCTTGAAGTTTTTGTGTATTAGTTGACCAGTCCGACCAGTGGCGTTGACTTTTACTCACCCATACCAATATGGAGAAACTCGGGGTTTGGGTTACTTCCATCAAAGACCTCTCTTAGCCCCACAAAAGTAGGATAGTTAGATTAGCGAGGAAACCGAAAGGTGGTTCGAGCTCATTTCAATATTTGTGGCAATTTTTTGAATCTTGACTAATTGCTTTCCTTGTTCAATTCCCCGACTCCCCTAACATCTTTCTCTATTAGAATCCCCTTTCCTTAATCTACATCGTCTAAGTCCTAGTTTAGTGTTGACCATGTAAACCCCCTCTCCTAAGTGAATCCCTAGCATATTTCAACTTTAACTCGACCGACTTAGATACCGTCCCTGTGGATCGATCCCGACCTACCACTACTACATTAGTTGGTTTTTCGGTATTTATAAATATTATTTGACCGTGTGGGTCGCAACGCCCGTGCAATCAGTCATTTGCAGGCTATTGCGAAAAATACAAAAAAAAAAAAAAAAAAAAAAAAAACTATAATCTGGTGATTTCTGTTCCACCTATTTTTTTTCAATACATTCAGATTTGCTTCTGCGCGCTATTTAGTACACCAATTAATTAGTATGAAGTTTTTTTTTTTGGTGCTAAGAAGAGGGATAACCCAACAAAACAAAAATAAACAAAACTACAAAGCACTAAAAAGCACGAAATGGGACAAAACGGCGTGGCCAAGACACCCCGCCCATATCCGCTTGGAGTAGGCTAAATAAATCGGCCGAAATATCCATGAACTCGTGCATGATCAATCGCTCCTGTTGTGTTGCACCATGATTGGCTAGCCAGTCCGCACAATTATTAGCTTCTCGATATATGTGATGTATTTCCAATTAGTATGAAGTTAAGACTAATAAAGATTAAATCTAAAACACCCTCATGGATAAACTAAGTAGTCGAGTACACTATGGTTTGACGTTATCAATTAACGGTTTTGACGTCGAAACATTAAAATATGGGATGATAAGCTTATTTTAATTCACTTGATGAAATTAATGAAACAATAAAAGTGAAATTACTTTCTTATTAACTCAACACAAATTATAGTATGCAACCGTTGTACCGTACGACGGCCTAATTTACGGTAAAAAGTAACCACTTTATGTTAATTAGTGACCATTTTAACTTAAATAGTGAGCACGTTTTCATATAAAAAAGTGGTAACTATTTATCTTAAAGTGGTAACTAACTAACCTAAAATGATCACTTTTTATCATAAGTTGCAAACTTTTACTATTGTCACATGGTACAACGATTTTACACAATAATTGCTGTTAACTCAACTCAATACCTAATTCAGGCAATGGTCGAGCTTGAAGGGGACACCAAGAATAGATCGAGCAAAGACGATATTTCTTAATTAACTAGGCTTCCCTAATTGAAGGATCTTAGAAGTAACATTAACCACATGTAACTAGTGATTTGTTCAATTACTCTACCGGTCCTAATATTTTTGCTAATTCGAACTCATTTCTTACACATGTCACATGTTTGTTGGCTTACTAGTATTTGTCTACTATAAATATTCCTCTCAATTTTGCAAAATTAAATAATATCAAAACATTTTATTATTCTTAATTAAGAGCTAACTACAATATTATTAATCCAACATTACTTTACTTTTCCAAGTGGTCAAAATGAGCAGCAGTGAAAACATGAGCTACCAAGCCGGACAGGCAAAGGGCCAAGCCAAGGTCCAACATTTTCAACTTCAAATATATACTTTTATTATTATTATTATTATTATTATTATTATTATTATTATTATTATTATTGTAATTATTATTGTAATTATTATTATTAAATGCTTTACCATTTTAAAGGGAGGATATGTATCAACATCTTATGATATATACTGAAATTATGTACCACCGTATCACATGCATTATGTAAAACGGTTTTAATAATGATCGAGCTCCACATATATAGAGAGAGAGATCAGAGATGTTTGGAAGAGGGTGGTACTACATACATACATACATAGGACCGTTGGATATATATGTTATATAGAATTGTCATAAATTGAGCGAGCATTGAATAATGATATGATTGTATTATGATGATTTGTGTAGGAGAAGGCCGGGAACATGATGGACAAGGCCGGCAATGCTGCCCAATCTGCCAAGGAGTCCTGCCAAGACGTACGTATACATACATACATACATACATACATACTCGTTATCATTATTATTATTATTATTATTAGATTAGTATTTCTTAATTCTTACAATATAAATTTACACGTTAATGAATAAGTCTTTTATGAATTATGAGAACGTCTCATATTAAGATAACGTGAGACTTATTAATTTACCTACATTAATTAAATTTGAAACTAATTAAGTGTCCCATTACATGAGAAAAATCTTATAATAAGACCGTTTCATTGGAGAATTGGTGATATTAATTAATTTTTGTACGTGTTACTTTTGTTGTGGACGTAGGCCGGGGCGCAAATGCAAGCAAAAGCACAAGGAGCGGCAGAGGCAGTGAAGGATGCAACTGGAATGAACAAATAAATTAAAGCATCCTCTTAATTTTAATTCTTTAAATTATATATAGTATTACGGAGTACTTAATCATTTCCATTTATCTCATAAATGAAGCTCGTAGTTGGTAACCCGATTGCTTAATACCAAGTGAGAAATTAGGAAGCTATTGCCCTCATCGTTTTAGTTGCTTTATTTCTTGTACTTTCTTATACTTTTGGTTTTCCGTAATTTGTATCGGCTTTTATTGTGAAGACTCTCAAAAGCATACCATTTTTTATTGAATGAGAAAGACAAATTTAATTATTTGGTTATTTATGGTAAATGAAATACCCCCCTCGATCAACTAATTACAAATTTTAACTCTTGTTAGGTTAGAAGATTGAACTAGTTTTTGTTTTCGTGCAATGTACGAGATCTTCTAGGACTACTGTAACGAAAATTATTTTGAAATAATTATACAGTACAACGAATTTAATCAACTTTTCCTTGCTTTAATCAATTTTGTATTACTTTCTTTTTTATTGTGCCAAAAAAAAGAGAAAAGAAAACTCATAATAGGAGGGAGTACTACTTTTTAGAAACTTTAATTTATAATATCAATAATTTTATAATTTACCTATTTTCCGATCGAGTAACGGGTCGGGCGGGTTCTGACTCAAAATATTTGGGTTATTTTCAGGTCATGTCACTTTCGGGTTTCAGTCGTTTTTGGGCGGGTATTTTCGAGGTTTTTTTGGGTGATTTCAGGTCCGGTCAGTTTTTTGCAGGTCTACGTACGTACCTTTTGTTAATCCCAGGCATTTCTAAAAGTAAAGAGTAATTATTGTACGAATTTGGAAACATTTAATTTTGGGACCAAATAAATCATGCTGAAAAAATGTGGATAATAATCTTCAAAATCGCCTGTTTCTGATGATTTTTCGAAAAATGTGAGATATTTTGCTGGTCGTTCAACTAGGGCCCGTATGCCTTAAAATAGGTGTCGGTTGTTCCAAAAAATTTAAAAGACTTTAGATTCGAGTATATATATTAACGATTTTTGCCTTATTCCAACGCGACTATAAGTATGTATGATGATTTGACATTTTTATAGCAATCCTACCCACATTTAATTGCTTATTCGGATGGTTTTGTGTGTTATATCGTTGGAGTAGCTCGAGTTTGCTAGGTTTCTTGTTTTTAGTACGTTTTATTTAGTTTTAGTTTTATTTCTATTCTTAGTAGGATTTTGTTACTCCTTTACTCGATCGATATTGTAGGTGCATTCCCAAAGGATCAGGTTCAAGGAAAAGAGAGTCAAACTCGCGTTTGGGTACGGAATGAAGCAAGTAGGCAAGAAGGAAGACCTAAGTCCAAGAGTCAAGAAAGGAAGGACAAGCTAGCTCAAGGTCGGCCGACCCTGCCCTTTTCTGCCCGGCCACCCCCTCACGGCCTACCCATCACTGCCAAGGCCGACCGACCTTCCTCCACCCTGCCATGTCGTGGCCTAACGGCCGGCCTTCCTTCCCACGGCCGGCTGACCGCGGCCTTGTCGCCCCCCCTTCTTTGCTTTTCTCCTTTTTTCTATTGGCCTTCCTTAATTAGAACACATTACTATACATACCTATTTTGTAATTGTGAAGAGAGACGAAACCTTAGATAATTAGTTTAGCCTTCAATAAAGTTTAATAAAGATAATTTTAACTTAATTCTCCCTTAATCTCTTCTTAGGCCTCATTAGGTTACTTTTCAACTTCCTGAGAAGTGCAAATTCACATGAATTTCATTTTTCAGAGAGTTGTTTGGTTACCCCAAAAGTGAAAAACGGGAGGAACTCACACTTCCCCCCTAAGAGTTTTCTTTTTTCATGCTGATGATGTAATTTGGTTGCGACTACATATCATGGGACCCCCTAGTTTGAGTATTCCTCCCACTTTCCTTTTTGAGCTTAGTTTGATTTTCTTCTCACTTTCCTTTTTTGGATATAATTTTAATCATTCTTTATTCTTTCTTCAATTCTTTATTATTTTCCTCCACGCCCAACCTTTTCACTTTATACCTCACCTTTTAGCTTCATACCTCACTTTCTATTCATCTCTCTTACGTTATCTCCACCCTTTATTATTACTTTACTCCCTCACTGGTTCCCCCTCCTCCCCAAAAAAAATTGGGGAGGAATACTCTAACTAAGAGGGAGTAAGTTTTATATCCTTGATTAATAAAGGGCATAATAGTCTCTATAAACAAAATTATGGAAATTAGATGAGTGCAACCAAACAAGATACGAGAATTCATTCATGTGAGATGTAAATTCCAGGATGTCAACCAAACAAATATTTGTAAATTCATGCGAAGTTGATTTGGGAAGTAAGTTCATGGAAAATGGAACTTCCGATGGGAAATCAAATATCGGATGAACCAAACGAGACCTTAGTTTTAGCTAGATCTAGTTTACTACTTTGGATTCTTGGTTTGTAATTGAAGTTTTGGGGGTTTCCTATTTCTCCTTTCTCAATCCAAGTTCCTCTATTCATCCTGTTTGGTTTTTTTATCTTCTCCCTTTATATATCTCTAATCTAATCTTGTTTTCTTAGTTTTCCTCATTGGTTATGTACGTATTCTTATTCATCTTTTCAATATGAATGTCATTGTGATGTTGTTGATGTTGAATGTGAATGTGAATTGTCTTACGATGAGTAGTGAGTAGGTTTTTGCAAGGTTAATAGGGGGATTTGGTGTTGACTATGTGTGATTAGAGAGGATTGGGTGGTGCTTCATGTTGTTTTTGTTGTTTCCATTTGCTATGCACGTAACATGTTTGTTAAAATGCTTGTGAGACATGAGATGATCATTCCTTATTTTTCTTGCTCCTTTGCTTACAAGATATTTTTTGGTAATTGGTTGAGTCTCTTCACTAAGTAGCGAGAGCGCGATGAGTAAGGGTGATCATGGGTTGAGCCGGTGCGGGCTTGGGCCATGCCTTAACATTAAAAATGGCTCACTTGACCGGGTCGGGCCAAAAGCACGAGCATAGTTTTTAAGCCCAAGTCTGGTCCTCGTGGGCTAGAATGGGCTTTTCGGGCCCTAAAATGTAAGGTTACCATAAGAGATAAATGTCTTAATATCATTGCTTAATAATTTAAATTTATGTGTTTTGTTTACAAATTTTATAGATTTGTTAAAAAATAATGACAAACATAATATCGACATACATATATCACTATAAAATTTTAGTGTGATATAATGAATAACGTAACAAATTTAAATATTTAATCAAGTATACATGAATATATATTACTCATACTGATATTGGGTATTGCTTTGAGTAATTACGTATTGAGTATATATATTACAGAGATATTAATCATAAATACGAATCACTATATAATAAGAATTAATAAAGAGAGTTATTATTTATTACTAAGTTTAGAAAATAGTAATAAAAATTATTTATTTTTAGTAAGTATGGGCCGGACCGGGCCTATGGGTTTGGGCCATTTGATCACCTCCTGGTGGTGAGGTGACTTCTAGGCCGTCTAAATAGCGAGAGCCCGGATTTAGCCTAGGCAACTGGACTACATTAGCATCCCCGTTTCCCCTCAATCTCCTAAACACTTTTGAACCCCACCTAATTAACCGTAGTTCTTTTCCTTATTATTAATCCTCGATTCCATTATCGCTCTTTGTTTGCTTTGCCCCATTAGTTTAATCCTTAGATTCTAGTTTAGTCTTACCGTAATCAATTACTCTCGTTTGACTTAGACCTAGTCTGGAAACCGTAGCTCCCTTTGGTCTGACTTACCGTTCCTGAGGAATTGACCCGAATTGCCCTTGCTACCCTAGCATAGGTTGGTTTATTTGGTGTTTGGATTCGCAACAAATCCGTCCATCAAAGCATAGTCGATTTTTTTTATAATGTGTTAAACTACCTGATGTACCACAATGTGGCGACTCCACTGGGGATACCTGATGTACCACTTGTCATCGGGATTCTCAGGGTGTGACTCGAAGAGAAATCATTCGGTTATTAACGTGCGCGCATTAGTTCGATGGTTCATGCATAACCCCATTTTTGCCCGGGCCGTTTACTTGTGACCGACGTCCCACTATACCGTGGTGCATTCCTACATGGGTGCGCTAAAGACATCCATGGCCGAACTCGTATGGGTTTCACGGCATGTTCTAAGACCAACTCGGCTTAGGACGTCCGTCCTGATTTACGAGAGAGTCATCGTTGTTGGCATAGACCCTCTTTAGACCGACCGAGACTTAGTTTAAAGCATATATGTTGTCGTCACAATGCTTGTGTGAATATGTGCTACTTGGTTTCCATGTCATTTTTCAAAAACCGTCATTTCAACAATGCATCCTTTCAAAATGTCAAGTTTTCAAAAACTCGGAATGCTGCCAAAATTTAGACTTACGATTTGACTCAAAATAGCCTATTTTTAGCCGGCATGCTGCCCATTTCAAATTTCGAATTTCCGATCCCCTTTCGATTTTCGAATTTTCAAAATTCCTTTTGATTTTCAAATCTTCGAGATGCCGTTTTCTATTATCAAATCTTCGGGATCCCGTTTTCGATTTTCAAATCTTTGGAAATTCATTTTCGATATTCAAATTTTCGAAATTCCAAACATTCCAACTTTTCAAAAACCCGGTCCTGTCGGCATGTAGCCAATTTCAAAAGATAGGACTGTCCCCCAATTTTCAAAATGCGAAATTATTCGCGACCATTCCAATATTTTAAATGCCCTGTCCTATCGGCATGCTGCCAATTTCAAAAGATAGGACCGTCCTCTCAATTTTCAAAATTCAATCATTTTTCAAAACCTTTCCGATTCTAGGGCCTACCGTAATCTGTGTGTCTGGTCTCACCTAGGACATCGTCGAAAGTCTATAACGTCGAAAACTTTTCGATCTAGGGCCTACCGTAATCCGTGTGTCTGGTCTCACCTAGTCCGTCGAAAGTCTGTAGCGTCGAAACTCCGTCGATCCTACATCGCGGGTTTCTTCCCCATCCTAGTCTACCTTATCCTAAACACATAACCAACCAACACGAGTCGTACACTCGTAAATGGAAGGTTCGTCTAAACACTCGAGTCCTAACTACAAAGTCCCACGCAATCTTTCCTTCTGACAGGATGGTCCCCACGACCTTTCCTAAGAGAATCTCGCCCGTCTTTCAATCCGTTAGTCGAGTCATCCCAATCTAAGAATCCTTGAACTTAAGGGTCTGCCCTAATCTAAGGGTCATCCTTATTTGAGTCAAGTCAAGCTAAGGGTCTCTAGCGTCGAAGCTCTGCCGATCTCACATCGCTAGCTTCATCCCTTACCCCGTCTGCCTTTCCTCGAGGCCGAGTCAACCTTTTTACAAGGCATAGCCCTGTAGCTAAAAGCTTGTGATCCTTACATCTAAGGGTCACTCATCCGACCCTCGAGTCTTAAAAAAACCTTCGATCCCACTCGGAGGCTACCCTTCAGCAGAGCGATCAATCACAGTTGCTCTAAGGGTCATGTCCTACACATGTTGTCTCACGTGTGCCACTTTCGAGTCACTTAGATGTCGCACCATCTGAGTCCTATCAGAGTCTGTATTCTCACTCGGGGGCTATACCCTAGCAGTCAACCACGGTCACCCTATGGGGTACCTACGTTCATCGTACACCGGCGTCCCTATGATGCTTTCTTTGAGTCATACGTATGATACTGATGGTAGGGATTCGTCGTGGGTCCTACCGTCAATAAATAACCGGCTAATCCTAGTGGGTAGCTAGGGCAAGTCGGGATCGTATTCACAGAGACGGTATTGCGAAGTCTAGATTAAGTCGACCTAAAACGAGACTAGGCTACCAAAACAACACAAAGAAAGCTATAATTGGTAAACTATGATGGAGAGGAGGTATGAACTAGACTAACAATGAACTAGCTAAAACAAGGCTAAATGAAATAACTAAAGATTAAACAAACTAGCGAACTAGAGAAAATGACGACTAACTAGGAGGATGAAATCAAATATGGAAGGAAGTGGGGTAAGTCGGGTTCTTAAGTGTAGAAGGGTAATTGGGTGATCAAGGGTGTAGGTGTCTCCTAGTTGCTAGAGTCGGTCCGGGCTCTCGCTACATAGACCGATGTCGAGGTAGGTTCGCGCTCTCGCGTCTAAACCCTAGTCCGCACTCTCGTGTCTATGACTATACTCAACACAATCACATGCTAGACAAACAATGAGAAGATGAGCACAAGTATGGGAAGCATTGGCCACTACTACTCACACAAGCAATTCAACAAACACATAGAGTGCCCAATATGTGTCTAACAACAAAAGAGTCACCTTTACCCCTAATCAAACCCTAATCACCCATAATCTACCCTTAATCCCCCTACTAACCCCACAAGTAATCTACTCACTCATTATCAAGATGAAACTAACATAAACAAGAGAAAACAAACCAAACATCCAAACATCCATGATAAACAAACAATAACAATAAACAATAAATAAAGATTCAAACTTGATTAACAAACAAAGAACAAGAGTAGAGAAGAGAAGAAGATTATACCAACTAATAATGGATGAAAAATATGAGAACTTGCATAAATAAGAAACCCAAAATAAAACCCCAAGGTTGTCAAGCTTGGAATAATCTTCAAGAATCCCCTTAATACAAGACTAATTACAATGATTAACTAAAGATTAAAGAGAGATTAAGCTAAATGGATGAACACTAAATCTAGAGTTTTTTTGTTGTAGAGAGGCTTAAGAGAGTCTAATGTAATGTAAGATATGTTAAACAATACAAGAGGAAAGTATTTATATGGGTACAAGAATGAAGGAGGATGAAAGAAACAAGTGCGTGCTGCCCCTGCTCCTTCCCGCTCGGGACGGACTGGTCCCGCCCGGGATGGCATGGTCCCGACCGGGACGGGTTGGTGCCGACCGGGACGAGCCACTGGCAAAACCCTTCGCTTTTGTGCACCTCATCCCGAACGGGATGAGGCCATACCCGTCGGGGATGAGTCTTGTAGGCCTCCAATATGATCTGAGGTAACTGTCAGTATCACCGAGGTAACGGACATGATACTGAAAAATGTTGGAAACTAAAGCATCTGATACAAGATCTTATCGAGAGCGGGAAAATCCCGTTGCCCGGAGACAAGCCGAGCAACAAAAAAAACCCGTTCAGCGCCCATGCCATATTTACATGGGAGGTAATTGACTGTTCTCACCTCATTTCCCCATTTATCCCACAAATCAACGGGACATGGTTTGATGATGAGGACGATGTGTACCTGGCTAAAGGGGAGGATGTCCCCGTCACCAGAGCAGAAGTCCGAAAAGCCAAGTTCAAGGCCTTGGCCACCAACCACCTCGCCACTGCTGGGCGCGCCACTCCAACATCCGTAACTGAACCTGCCAGGACGGAACCGACCCTCGAGGAGCCAAGCAACGACGCGGCCTTGGTCCAACAAATGAAGAGGGTTCGAGCTGACTTAACCATATGGCAACTACTGGTTAGCTCACAGGCTCATCGAGAAGCACTGACTAAGGCTCTCGATGAAATCAAGGTCGATTCAGAAGCTACCCTCGCTGAAATGGTAGCTACTATCATGCCCTACCTCAAGGGCAAGTCCAAGAACGAAGGCCCACTCATAACCTTCGCCGAATCTGATCTGCCATCATTTGGGCCCAATCATAATCTGGCCCTATATATCACGGTTATCTGCAAGGGCAAGTACCTCCCGATGACCCTTATCGACGATGGATCGGTCGTGAACGTCCTACCCCTAAGGACCGCTAGGGCCCTCGGCATCACTGATGCCGACTATCTCCCGACAGCGCAAACTATTCAGGCTTTCGATGGCAGCCCAAAACCTGTCGCCGGGGCCGTTAAATTGAAGATCATAACGGGCCCAATCGAAAAGGAGCTGGAATTCCAGGTGATAGATGTCACCTCATCATTCACCCTCTTTCTAGGAAGGCCTTGGATCCACGCAGTCAAGGCCGTGACATCTACCCTCCACCGAAAAGTCAAGATGCCCCTTAAAGACTGTATCATCACACTGGAGGCGACCCCGATGACCGTGGCTAGCTGTAATGCCACAAACCGGGCCGATCCACGGGGATTCGACTTCGTGGGTATGATAGAGGAGGAATATCTCTTCAAACCCTACTTCGCCCCTAGCATCGACACGATGCTACAAAATCTGGGTTACCTACCCGGAGCTACCTCAAGACCATACCTTCCGGCAGGGAAGATCATCGAGGTCCTAGACAATGCAGAGTTCCAACTCGGATTGGGATATACTATAAGCTCGGAGAATGTGGGCCGGGCCTATGCAATCAAATTTGTCACTCCAGTCTTCGGAGCCATTCAAGTGGGCCTCTACCAACCCACCATCACATATCCCGAGACCAAAACGGCTCGGGAATGCAACTATATCCCCGATGATATATTCACCATCATCCAAGCAGAGTCTGAGAAGAGTGAAAGCGACTCCGAGCCCGTGCTGGGGCTCTTATTTGGAGAAGACAAGACTGTCCCTGCTCCGAAAGATGACCTGGTCAATCTGATCCTCCGCAGCGATCGGTTCGACCCAACAAAGCTGGTCATCGAAGTGGGTGCAGATACGGGGACAAGGGCATGGAGGAAGACCGTCAAATGGACCGACAGTCAAGGACGGGTCTACAAGCTGACCACCGGCGAGGGAGACATGCCGGATACCGAGTCCGAGTCTGAGTCAGAGTCAGAGTCGGAGTCTGAGTCCGAGTTTAGAGGGTCTGGTGCTGGAGTCGACTCTGTAATCCCTCTTCCCTTAGCCACTGAGGTCTCGGGGCCTGTCCCAAGACCTCTCCCTATCCCGCCACTGACCAATGATCAGATGGCAGCTCTATTCGAGCTATTTTCCAAATTTACCATCAATAATAATATCGAAAACCGTTCTGCTTACGACTTGTCTTATTTCCAAAATTTTCTCAATTTCAAAAATTTTATATGCAATGACATTGAGAAACCCGACGAACAAGTACCTCTACCTCCACATCTGGTCGAGCAGCTCGAGCAAAGGGAATCCCGAGATCCGGTAATCGAAGAAACTGAGTCCATCAATGTGGGAACCACTTTAGAGCCCCAGATACTTAAGTTGGGCCTATCTTTAGATCCAGAGGAGAGAAAACAATTCACAGACCTCCTCCAAGAATTTAAAGACGTCTTTGCATGGTCCTACAAGGACATGCCGGGAATAGATCGAGAAATAGCAGACATCGGATACCCATCAAAGATGGGTGCAAACCGGTAAAGCAGAAGCTCAGAAGAATGAAGCCCGAATGGTCTCTTAAAGTCAAGGAAGAGGTCGATAAACAATTCAAAGCGGGTTTTATACAAGTGTCTGAATATCCAGACTGGGTTGCAAACATCGTGCCGGTACCCAAGAAGAACGGCAAAGTGCGAGTATGCGTGGATTTCCGGGACTTAAATAAGGCCAGCCCAAAAGACGATTTTCCGTTACCACATATCGACATATTGGTGGATAATACGGCCGATCATGCCCTTCTATCATTCATGGACGGGTATGCCGGATACAATCAAATTAAAATGGCAGAAGAGGACATGGGTAAGACCACCTTCATTACACCATGGGGGACTTACTGTTACACCGTCATGCCATTTGGGCTTATCAACGCTGGAGCCACTTATCAACGGACCGCCACTACTTTGCTACACGACATGATATAAGGAAGTGGAGGTCTATGTGGACGACATGATCGTCAAATCCAAGGACCGAAGCGGGCACATCTCGGCCCTAAGAAAGTTCTTCATCCGGCTACGTAAATACAATATGAGACTGAACCCACAAAAATGCAGTTTTGGGGTAACGTCGGGCAAATTACTGGGCCATATCGTTAGCCAACGCGGCATCGAGGTCGACCCAGCTAAAATCAAAGTCATCACCGGGATGCAGCCACCCAAGACCGAAATGGAAATAAGGGGGTTTCTCGGGAAGGTCCAATACATCAGCCGGTTCATTTCGAAACTAACCATGGTATGTGAACCCATCTTCAAAAAGCTAAAAATCGGAGAACGGGTGCTATGGGACGACAAATGTCAAGCAGCTTTCGTTAAAATCAAGGAGATTCCGTCTGCTCCGCCGGTACTAATGTCACCTCAACACGGTTTGCCTTTGTCGTTATACCTAACGACGACCGAGACAGCCATGGGGGCTATGCTGGCCCAGACGGTCGAATCAGAAGAGCGGGTTATTTACTACATCGGTAAAAAGTTCCTCGAGTATGAATGCAAGTACACCATGCTCGAGAAAACGTGCCTAGCTTTGGTTTGGGCCACTAAAAAGCTCAGACACTACATGCTCAGTCACGAGGTACATGTGTTATCCAAAATGGACCCTATCAAGTACCTATTCGAGAAGCCCATCCTCAGTGGCAGGATGTCCAGATGGACTTTAATGTTATCCGAGTTCGACCTCAAATTTGTACCATTAAAAGCCATCAAAGGTCGGGTAGTAGCCGAGTTCCTCGCTGACAGCCCGATATCCGAAGAAGGCCACACGGATACATGGGCCTTTCCTGATGAAGACATATTCCATACCGATACCGAGACATGGGATTTGTATTTTGACGGGGCATCCAACTTCCGAGGATTTGTGGTCGGAATCCCGCTAATCTCACCCCGAGGGGAACACACTCCCTTATCCATCAAGTTGGACTTCGATGTGACCAACAACGCAGCCGAATACGAAGCATGCATTCACGGGTTGCAAGCCGCCGCTGATTTAGGGGTAACAAACCTCCGGGTCCATGGTGATTCATCATTGGTCATCAATCAAGCGCTCCAAAAATGGAAAACTCGGAACGCCAATCTCTTGGCTTACTAAGCACGAGTACGAGTTCTAGAGAAACAATTCCAAAAGGTAGAGTATATCTACCTGCCCCGGGAGGAAAATCAGTTTGCAGATGCACTTTCCAAATTATCATCTTTACTGAACATCCCGGATCACCTGACCAGCATGTCGATCTGTGTCGAAAGACGGTCCGAGCCGGCATAGATCCATGCCATTCAGGATATCGAGATAACTGACCCAGAACCTTGGTATCAAGCCGTCCTAACCTACCTGACAACGGAAGAATATCCCCCGGAAGCTGAAAATCGGGCCAAAAAGGCCCTACGAAGATTGGCGACCCAATTTGTTCGTACTAATGACGGACAATTGTACAAAAAGACGGCACAGGGAGCTCTCCTCCTATGCATCGACAAAATACAAGCCGAAAAGGTCATGGCCGAGGTCCACCACAGTGAAAACGGTCCGCATATGAACGCCCACATGTTATCCCGCAAAATCATGAGGCTCGGGTACTACTGGAACACCATGGAAATAGACTGCCAGTTATATGTCAAGCACTGCCATAACTGTCAGATCTTCGGCAATGTACAACATATGCCATCTTCCCTATTATATACCATGACATCACCATGGCCATTTTCGACATGGGATATAGACATAATTGGGAAAGTACACCCTTTCGGGACGGGAGGACATTGATTCATTTTGGTGGCCATCGACTGCTTCACCAAATGGGTCGAAGCTGAGTCATACCGTGTCTTGAACGCCAAGCACGTGGCCAAATTCATCCAAAATAAGATCATATGCTGGTATGGGATCCCACACGAATTTATTAGTGATCACGGGACCCACTTTCAAGCTGAAACTACCGCATTACTGGCGAAATACAAAATTCAGAGGCATACATCTTCACCTTACGGACCCCAAACAAATGGAGCGGTAGAAGCGGCCAACAAAACAATTTTCACCATACTAAAAAAGATGGTTGAGAATTATCGGGATTGGCCCGACAAAATGCCCTTCGCCCTATGGGGATACCGAACTTCAATTCGCACCGCAACTGGAGCAACTCCATATTACCTGACATATGGAATGGAAGCAGTCCAACCGGTCGAGCTAGAAGTGTCGTCCCTCAGGATTTTACTTGAAAGCCAAGTACCTGAAGCGGATTGGGTCCAAGCCCGATACGATTCGCTAGTCTTACTAGACGAACGGCGATCCCGGGCCCTCAACAATATTCAAGTATATCAAAAAAGGATCCGACGGGCCTTCAACAAAAGGGTTAGGCCCAGAAACATCAAAGAAGGAGATTTGGTCCTAAAATCGGTTCGTGCCTTACTGCCGGTTGACCTAAGGGGAAAATTCAAACCCAATTGGGCTGGGCCATACTTAGTAAAGAAAATCCTATCGGGAGGAGCGGTGATGCTAACGGACCTGGACGGTAACGAGTTCGTCAACCCGACCAACTTGGACCAGCTGAAGCGCTACTACCCATAAGCCCAATCTCAATGTCATTTGCAACAATTTATAAAACTTAGTCTTTTTATAAATTTTCAAAATTTTAGACAAGTCAATGAGTTAGAATTAATTATTCTACCGTCGCACATCTCGAATTAATAATCTTGATGTATTTCGAAAATTGCAAAAATCAATCAAATCAAATTTTGAACTACGTTTGGTTTGATTCCGCTAATTGTGGATACATAGGCAACCCCTCAAAAGGGTACAACCACTGCAATAATGAAAAGACGGGAACGGTATTCAATAATATGTCTTTTATTAATATCTCGATAAACTCGGGAGTTACAAAAAAGAAAAAAAAACAACACAAAAAATCACACAGAAAAATAAATAGTAATATTCAAATAATAAAATAAGGAGACTAATATCCGGGCATCTTCCCCTTTCCCTTGTCTTTCGGGTCGCGTGGAGCCCGAGGTCGCCGAGGTGGGGATGTGCGTTCCCTAATCACAAGGGGAACCTCCTTAGCACGAACCCGCTTCTTGGATGACGGGTCTTCAATCACAGTCTTCGGCCCAAGTCGGGCTCGCACATGCTCAGACAATCTGTTTCGTGGGCCAAGTCGGTCCTGCACGGCTAGTTTGGGGCCCAGTCTCCTCTCCAAGTCCGTCTGGAGGCTCAATTTCCCCCAAGCACCTTTAGCATTAGACCCTCCAGCTTGAGTCTTAGTCTTCTTCTTCTGTCCTGACATTAGACGAACTAGGGTAGCGGGAGTGTCTCCCTCATCAAAGAACCCTTTGTTGTCTTTAGCTTGCTCCCTCCTCAGCAGGTCAAAGGCTTCGTCAACTTTCAAAGCAGCTCGGGCCTTAGCATCACCTGCTTTAGTCCACTTGGTATATGAATCTGAAACCTAGATCGAGTGGCGAGACTTGGAAACGGGCCAAGTATGCCGGGTGTACCACCTTTGAGCCCAAGTATCGCACATCACATCAGTCAGTTGGGTAGGGTCACTCACAACTGTTTCAACTTCGGGTATCCGTTGAGCCCGTCCATACTGCCTTAGTATGCGATCCGGGTAGAGATGAATCGTCTGCCTAAAAGACAAGATCACTTGGTAGCGGGCTTTGTCCCTCGGGTTCAAGCCAGTCCAAACATAGATGGGCCACCATGGAACGACCCATCGGATCAACCGCCCACCGTGGATTGATAGTACCTCGTCCCAATATTTCTGGCTAATCAGGCGAGAGAAATCGATGGCCCGCCTCCTCGTCATCAATTGGTTATGGCGGTAATTACTAGCATCAAGTGGAGGATCTATCACTGATAGCCTCTCGTAAAGCCATATCTGAAAAAAGGAAACAAAAGCATTAGATTCCGAGACGAAGCAGACGACACTCGATCGAGTGCCAGAGTGACTCGATCGAGTGGCGTCACTGGAAGCGAACAAAAGGCTTTTTACGAAGGCACTCGATCGAGTGCCAGGGTGACTCGATCGAGTGCCCACTGCAGTAGCCAAATTCTCGAAAAAAATTCAAAAATCAAGAAATCGAAAAAAAATAAAATTCGACATACTTGCAGCGAACAGGTGCTTCCGGTGAGACGAACGAACGAATCCCTCTTGCGATTGTCCAAGCCTTGGATTATCTCACCCGTGATCAACCAAGTCGGGCTATGCTCCGTCTCCATTAAATCAACCACGGTTAATAGACGGATATGACCCATACAAGACAATAAATCCATGTGACCCTCAAAGGCATATACATGGAGCATGCAAAAAGAGAAAGCCCTACGGCTATGAACTGATCTCACCCGGACATCGTGTGGATTCATAAACTTCTCGGCCAGATCAATCAAGGAGACTGTGTTGTCCTCCTGGGTCATTCGAGACACCTCATTGTGGGAAAGCCCTAAAAATTCTCGAAGCTTCCTCCTCCGGTCGTGGACCGAATACGGGACGACGGGCCGAAGCATGGGGTTCCACCCTCCTATCGCGGCAATCTCTTCAGGTAAAGGGCAGACTTCGCCCCGAGGGAAAGCAAAGACATGATATATGTCATCCCAATAAGCCAAGCAAGCATCCAGGAAATAGCGGTCAACCACCATCTGACAGAACGGGTACAGCTGAGTTATAACCGTCTGGTTCAAGACCACCCTATCGGCATCCCTAAATTGTCGGGACCACGCCTGCAACATAGCACTCAACCTATCGATTCCCATGATGGATTTCTTAAGAGGATAAAGAGACTGTCTTTTTGCCTTAAGGGAAGTAAAAGACTTTCTTGTGATGGGAATTATGAAGAAATCAAGGGCAAAGAGGGCTATATATAGCATTAGCCTCGTACCCCTCTTTCCATATCACTTTTAGGAAAGTTTCCTTATTCCAAAACGGAATTAAGCAGCGAGCCTAGTCCCGATACTAGCACGGAAATATTCATCCCGAACTTTCCTAATTTCTTTAGGAGTCAATTCTTTCAAAATTTCCAAATTTCAAAATTTAAATTTTCAAAAAATTCAAAATCATTGTCCCCAGCACGAGTCATTTTACTACCTACGTGTTGCATGCTTTTTTTATGTAACTTATACAGGTACGACTCAAACAAAGACATGCAAACCACTAAATCTCCCCAGCATTTTCACGGGATGGGCCTACACACAGGCGCGCCCAGGACTTACGCGACAAGTCCAAATGCCCCACGGAGTATTATCATCAGCACAGGTATGATTCCTATCTTACGACTGGCGAGCCCTTCACGCGAGTCTAATGGACTATAAACGACCCGAACGGAAGTCTACCAGGTCTTAACGGGCTTGGTAGCTACTCTGACTTTCGCCCTGTCCAAGCCTCAGTCAGAGTGGGGGCTCTCTAGACACCCGCATTTTGACTGCCAGGTGTCTATGGCAGTTTCCAAAAAACACCCGATGATGATCGGACGCTAACGTGTCTCTACGCGCTCGGATATGGGCTCAAATCCATTAATCGCTGGCTTACGCACTTACGGAGTACAAATTTCACAAAACCAACCTCGAATCCAGGCCCAGTGGATCATTCCGAGTCAAACAAGACTAATTTGGGCCGGAATCGACACCGGAATTAAAACCAACTTTTTGCGATTGGATCAACCTCGGTCAAAATCGTTTCCGAGACACACGAAACAACCCCTCACATCACCAAAAGTCCAAGTCAAACGCAAACCCATCATCAAACACAAATCACGGTCCAAAGTCAACGGACCTGCGCGACCCAGCTGGGCCACTTGATCGAGTGACCCACCCACTCAATCGAGTGGGCCTATTTCGAGCCCGACGGCTGGCATAGCGGGCCACTCGACCGAGTTGGCCTCCTACTCGGTCGAGTAACCCTAAACCGGGTGCCCTAGCTTTTCCTATATAAGCAACCCCCATGCACATATCTTCAACACTTTTTTGACAATCTTTACAAACCCTAACTTTTACACCTCTTACAAACCCTAATCTCTACACAACCCTAAGCAAACCCTAATCAAACCCTAGCAATTCCATACTAGCAAAAACCCTAAACCTAGTTTTAGGAATCAATCCCGAGCCACCATAACTTAACCTTCATCCACCTCGAAGACTCTTGTGTTAAAGCCACGGTTGCGAGTCCGTTCCGAGACAAGAACATGTAGGTTGTGGGTGTCAAAACCCTTTATTCTTTCCTTTCTCTTCTCGTCGTCCGTCTCCCTTTACTCCGTCTTTTTTTTTGTTTTATTATTATTTCGTTCGTTGCATCATAATATCGATAATACTACTAGTATCAAAGCATTAAAATATTTATCGATTTGTGTCGAATAAGAAGGATACCGGGATAAGAAAACACGAACATACAAGTGTACTGCACACAGCGTTGACGGTCGCTTATCCCGATACCCGGACTATTTGATTATTGAGATAAATTAACTTAAACAACAATTCGTAGTTATTTCTCGTTATCATCATCGTTAATTTTGCATTCATCATTTTTTAAAAGTCAATTTTCAATAAGGGTCGAAACCCGTTGACGCGGATCCGACATCACAATCCCTCGGGATTTATTTCGTTGTCGGAAAAACCGAGGGAATCAAGTTTTCTATTTAAGCAAAGAGTCAATTTTTCTCAATCACATTAAATCAATTTGAGGCACAATTTTCGTTGATGCTAGAATAATTGTCAAAACAATTCGTTAGAATTATGACATTATTAAACGCGGAGAAAATTTAATCACATCACAACAATCAATTTAAAACGATTTTAAAATCAATGCAATTTTCACAAACGAATCATAATTCATACAGAGGGCACTCGACCGAGTGCCTAGCCCACTCGGTCGAGTGGCACCTCAAAACCGGATCAGAATGCTTATTTCGACCCCCACTCGGTCGAGTCTCACAGTGACTCGATCGAGTGGCCATGTACTCGACCGAGTTGGTCAATAACTCGGCCGAGTACGGTCTGTAACGCAAAACAGAATCATCTTTTACGGGTCTACTCGATCGAGTCCATCGACCACTAGATCGAGTGACCTCATAACGACTAATACAACGAGTCGTACATTCTTCTTTTCAAACTCGGTAGTAATTTATGATTTAGGTCAACACATGTTTAATTAATCACGTGTATTACTACCTTTTCAAGCCATACATCATCATATTTGCATCTCGTTTACATCATTCAACTCAATTCATCATTTGCACAAACCGTTATTATTCGTTATATTTATTACATCGTTACTAACGCGTTTGTTATTTCTTTTGTCAATTTAATTATTGTTCGTTTATTGTACTAAATGAACCCACATGCTAAAATTCCACTTTGACGTAGAATTAATTGCATTAAATTGACATAGAAACCCACTTTTCAATTTCATTCACATGCCTAGGAAAAACAATGTTTGCTTAAGCATTTTTCCCATTTTACTAGCACGCGTATTAGAAAGTCACTCGAGTTCTTAGAAGAGGCCGCTAATGTGCGGGTGGGGTTGGGTGTCCTTTGTGGGCTTCTCAACACGTACCCTCGCCCCTTACTCAGAACCTCGGTTTCCGGATGCCCGAAACCGTTGGCGCACGAGAGTCATTCAACACACGGTATCCGATAATGTCGGTATCGGTATCAAATGCAAAGGGACGAGCCCAATAAACTCTGACATCGGAAATGGGCCGTATTTTGTATACGGACCACTACGACATAGAGTGGGCTCGAATGGTTCCGAATAACCACAAACTTCGGTGGCGACTCCACATAGACCTAAATTTCAATTCGATCCATTCTCATATGGAGATTCATTCGCCTCCCCAAACCCGCGCGTGGCCACGTCGGGGTGGACCTATGTCATGTCCACACTCCCCCTTTTGCATTTGCGCGAAACCGAGCTTTGGCATGTTCTAACACCTGTCGTATCTTCCGATCAGGGATACTATGAATGACGCATTACCAAACCACAACAAGTCCCGCGCCATCGAGAAAGGGGATATCCAGAGGAGTATGCTTATGCTATCTTGCTTCATTAACAATATCTTCTCGAAGATAAACACCGCCCTAGATAACCATGAATTCCAGGGTAGCCATCATTGAAGAAGATCTTGTAAGAACTCGGTCTCGTCTAACACAACTAGAGCGAGTAGTGCAGCCAGCGACCCAACCAAGCCGTTTAAAGGGTGAAGATTCTTATGAAACTGTCCGGTACCACCAAGATGGCAAGACCGATAGAGGTAACCCTCAAGTCACCTCTCAAAAAATCAAGAACTAGTCAAGAGAAAGGACATTTACCAACTTGGATATGTCCTACACCGTCGGTTTCCAAAGGTTGGTTTCAAAGGGCATAATACTGCCCATAGGCCCAACAACCGACCCACCTTCAGGAAGACGTTCCAAAGTATGGAATGCCGAACAATACTGCCAGTTCCACATGGGGAGGGGGCACGATAAAGAAAACTGTTGGAAACTGAAACACTTCATCCAAGATTTCCTCGATGCCGAGAGGACACCCGTCATGGAAACATTATCACTCTTCAGCAATGCAAAGCCCTTCATGGATTATACAAGGCCCGACGACCAAAGTATCCAGTCTACCTCCCAAGCATCCAAGAGTCCGGATTTGATTTAAGTCCAAGTCTGAGTCCGAATCTAGGATTTTCTGTCTTTCAATTTTCTAGTCAGGGTCAGAGTCGTCTGTAGGTTGTCCTCTCTTTCATTTCAATAAAATTAGCTTTTCAGCATTCCATCTGTGATGAACACATGCACGTGATGAACATTATATGCTTTCCTTATGTGTTTCCGAAAACATGATGAACACTATCATACACTGTGAGCACATGCACGTGACTATTATAGGCACATCTATAATGACTGCAGGAAACCGATGAGACCCGTCTTTTCCTTTACCTGTTCCATGTCTGGTATAGAAAGTCACATAACTACCCTTAGCAGGAGCGGTATCGAATCCTATGACAAATCTAGGTAATCTCCTAGTTTGGGTTCAAGACGGGAGGCAAGCCCATTTCCCACAATAAACACCCCTCCAATAAGTACGATCAATCTCCTAGGCCACACGCGACTTCCTCAACAGATTCAACAAGGAGAAAGTAACCATTCCTAGATGTGATGTAGCCACTGCCATAGAGGCCTTCCGCCAAGGGCTCTGCCAGGATTCTGATCTTTACAAGGATCTCACAAAGTACCCATGTGCCACGTTTGAGGATGTGCAGACCAAGGCATTGGCAGCCATCAGCACTACAAAAAACAAGTGTCATTCCTACGGACCCAAATCCGTAGGAACTATGGTCATTTTCGTCGGAATAAACACTTTCCTACGGAAAATCCGTAGGAACCAATCCGTAGGTATATTTCGTAGGAAACAAATTGATTCCTACGGTATATTTTGTAGGATTTAAATTTCCAACTGAAATTCCGTCGGAATGATTCGTCACACAAATCTTTTGACCAAAATAATGGTCCTACGGAATGTCGTTGGAAGAGTCTAAATTTCCTACGAAAATTTTGTAGGACACTTTTTCCGTCGGATATATAATTTTATTACAAATTTTCTGAACTATAGATTTCGTTAGGAAATTTTAAAATTACCGTAGGATAAATTACTTATTTTCACTAGTAGATAAATAGTACAACATTGGTTTACAAAGATGGATTATTAAAGTACTTCATTAAAAATATTAATATAAACATTAGTTACAAAATAAATCAAATTCAACAGATATTAAAATTTTTATTACAAACAAATATTTCTTCAGAGCTTGTCTCCTTATTACAAACAAATATTTCATCTGAGCTTGTTTCCTTTGTCGCCTGATGCTTGGAGATTGCGGATGAAACAAAAGTTCGTCGAGTACATAAGCTTGCTCGTTGAATATAGGATAGGATACACACAAAAAAAATCGGCTTTCTGGTAACCCGGGACACTTAAAACTAATGCTACCGCAACTGATTAGCAACACTTTCACCAGGAATTGTAATTGCATTGAATCTGGAACATGATAAAATACAAATTTATGTCGAGTTAAGTTGATAGTGAGTTAATGCTGCAGTATGAGGAAAGAACTCTCATTAATATTAGGAAATGATAGCAGTATACTTGATCTATATGCCCAATACACAAACAAAATCATAATTTCAATCATCTCACAGAGTCAAACTCAATAAAAATTCCATAAATAAAATGACTCAAGCACATAGATATACATAAAATCAGAATCACGATTCACAAATCACAAATTCAGACAGAATCAACAATACAACCTGAAAATGATTAAATTTTAAAAATGAAGAAATTTCACATAAAAATGCAACAACCAGGTGAAATGATCACTCTAATTCTCTGAACAGTAAGTGAAGAACATCAGCAAAATTAAATATTGACAGAAATTGAAAGAAAGAGAATATTTAGAACACCGTGGGTGGCGGCTCTCTTGAGTGGTATAGGCGCAGGAGTAACCATGGCATGGTGGCGGCTGGCAGTCAACAACACGCGGACCAGTGAGAAGGAACGACGGGCGGCGAAAGTGACGACTGTAAGAAGCAAGTAAGCGATGGAGGGGCCTCCTACTTTTGTAGGAGGAAAGTACCTTAAATTTCTTAATTATTAAACAACCCTATAAAAAAATTAGGGATTCTAGATGGTATCGTGTTTTGAAGGGAGCAGATGGTAGAAACCTCCATGAAACAGCTTGAAGCTGAAATTGAGTATCTAAACTGCTTGGTACTCCGTATAAGTTTTATGCCATAAGCCGCAAGCTTCAAATTGCACAATTCATTATAACCGCTTTCTAACTTAATGCTATATCAGGCGTGCATCGACGAAAAGAGGACACCAGATGTAAAAAAAAGAAGATGAAGTTCTGTGAAGACAAAATTCAAATAATGGTCTACTATAACTCAGGTTTGTGTGCTTATTCTGTTTATTTCCGACTATCTAAACAGACTTAGATGTTGTATCTCATGTTCTGATGCATTTCATGATAAAAATTCATTATCAGGTTATCAAATTTTTAATATTGATTGCAATTTTGATTTAGAGAAGCAATAGTATAGCTGCCAGTTACGTTTTTGATTAGGAAAATTGAGAACTGCATATTCCGCTCTTAACATGTCAGTTGTTGTATCATATGCAAACGCAGATACTTGTATTATATTAAATGGTCTGAGCTATACATGGGTTCTATTTGAAGGTAATCATATTTCTACCTCTCATTTTCCCCAATGCCTCTGTCTCACCTCTTATACAGCTTCCTTTCTTGACGATGTCGGGTTTGAAAAGTTCAGTTTTTGATAACTGTACTTCATTGGATTTTTGTTTGTCAATAAGGGTTTTTAAGTCCAGGCTGATGTGTGTGTGTAACAAAGCCACAGGCCCAAAAATCACATGGAAGATCAAACAAATCGTGCATAGCACTCAGATGGCACCAAAACCAGCACGCATTAGCTCACCTAAGATTAGTGTCACTCACGACTCATGGATAAAAAGCTACGCTACAACTCGCTGTTGCATTGCATTGCATTCCTTACTCAGTAAGTGAGTAAAGAGACCATGATGCCAATGCCATTCAGTAAGTGAGTAAAAAAATCGTTGCTCATAAAATCTGCAACTTATCATCATCATCAACAAATTGCACAGAATTTCAGAATTGTACAGAGAAAAACAACCCAAATTGCAGAATTTTACAAGTACATATTGCAAAAAACCCTAGATTTATGACTAAAAAGTACCACAACTACTTCAAATCTAAAACAGTAACTCGAAATTCAATACAGTAAGTCGGAATGCAAAGAACAACAAATGATTATACCTAATTCAAAAAAATTCGAAATTCCAACACAAACCAACACAGAAAACCCAATTAGGGACTTCTGAGATGTGATTTCAGAATTAAGTTAGGGACTTCTGAGATGTCGACAAGTTAAATTAGGTTTAACTGAAGTTAAATTAAGCACACATTAGAGAAGCGGGAGAAGGCGACATACAGATATACTGCCGGAGGATGACTCGTTTAGCTTCTTCTTCGAGTTGGACACGTTCCGGGTTGATTGACGCCGATGACCCGAGGTTGATGCCGAGGGTGCCGCGGAGGACGACGATTGTGATGAATTCGCACAGGGTTGTTGAAGGTTTTGGGGATTTGTTTTCCACGTAATTGAAGAAATTCATATCACCATTGTTGTGCAAACATCAAAATAATTGAGAATGCAACTGATTTAGCAAACAAAAACGCAGAAATTCACTAGAATTAAGAAAATAAACACGAAATCGTATGAGTTTCGATATAATTTTACCGTGATCATTCAAATTAGGGCTAGCGTGTTCAGAGTGAATCACCGACCATGGATTGAATTCAGGATGATCTTCATCTCTGAATTCAAACTCATCTAAATCTTCTTCAGTACGCGTTGATTGCTTCATTTTCGATTCAATTTAATTGATTTTTGGATGAGAAACCCTAATTTTCGATGTAATTTGGGGGTTTGTGAATTATAAGATGATTTGGTTGTAATCAAGTAGGGTGATGTGTAAAGACGGTCTCTGATCCGTGTCACATATAAATGGATCATGAGTCACGAGTCACTAGTCTTTTAAGTCAAATTCGACCCGATTAACTCCTGTTTTGAGATTGTATCGATTCAAATATATAACGGGTCATTGAGTACCAAACTCGATCGTTTCGTGTCGGATTTGTTGGGCAAATGAGTAAAATATTTTATTATGGCAAGGGATTGAAATAAACGGTCATTCAGATCGGCGTTGGGCGAGGGCTAAAAGGGGAGTGATTTTTAATGGAGCGAGGTTTTTCATCTACTTTAAGTTGATGGGCTAAAAGGGGACTAATAACTATCGTAAACAATTTATGCGTTAATATTAGCTCGCGAATTTTTATACGGTATTTGAGTAAGGTCCCATTATTTTGAACTTATATTTAGACACTTTCAGTTCACTTCAATTTATTTCAAACACATCCAATTCAGTTATCTTTAGTTCAGACACATTCAGTTCAGTTCAAACACATTATTATTATTATTATTATTATTATTATTATTATTATTATTATTATTATTATTTTTAATAAACCGGAGATTGCATTAATAACGAAACAAATTACAAGAAGTTAGTGAGTAGCCGAGATACAATCTGGGCACTCACTCCCTAAGCAATAGCAAAGCTAAGTCTAGTGAAAATAAAAGAAGCTGCGCGAGCCCCCACAACCTGAGAGATAAAGAATTTCTGAATCCGCTCGAGCAATGCAACAGCCTCCGCATCAAGCTCCCCAGCGACGATTATTATTATTATTATTATTATTATTATTATTATTATTATAACACCGGGGCTTCCATTAATAACGAAATAAATTACCAGAAGTTAGTGGGTAGCCGAGATACTATCTGGGCACCTTATTTTTATTATAATTATCATTATCATCATCATCATCATTATATATTTTTTAAAATTATTATTATTATTATTATTATTATTATTATTATTATTCATTTTTTAAGTTTAGTTAAGTTAAGTTAAGTTAAGTTCAGACACTTTCAATTAAATTCAATTCACTCAGTTTTAATCCAAAAGAATAGGGCCCTACGAATTTTCCTACGAAACATTTTGTAGCCCCAAAAATTTCGTACCATAAATCCGAAGGAATTCCGCAGTAGGGTTTTAAAGGAGCAACGGATTAGGATTCCATAAGAAATATCTGTAGGAACTATTATTTATCCGACGACTTTCAAGATCCGTTGGAATTGCTATTAATTCTAGTAGTGCAGGCAGGAAGAAGATTCAGGCCCCAGAAGGGCTGCGTATGGTTCTGAGCACGTCGCCAGGAAGGTGCCAGTAGAAAAGAGGGGTGAGAGATCGAAACCGTACACCAGAAGCGTGAAAAAAGTCTCTGAAGAGAGAGATTGGAAGGACAACCCAGAGCTGCCACCTAAAGTAAGTGAATACAGATTCTCCACCAACCTTGCTGGCGTACTCAATGCCCTGAAGGAGTTGGGGCGCAGAGTCAGGTGGCCCAGGAGACAAGAGTATGCTAACGATCGAAGGGATGCCAGCAAGAGGTGCGAATTCCGCGACGACATCGGGCATAACACCGATGAGTGTGTCTTGCTTAGGAGGAAGGTTAAGTTTCAGTATGATCAGGGGAACCTAGATCATCTCGTATTCAGAAACTCCAGCAGGGTAAATGCAGCAGATTAAGTGTTGCCTTCTCCACCTCCAATATGCACCAGAATTGTCAATGTGATCACAGGAGTATCGGAATTATGCGGGCTAACTTACTCAGCAGCCAAGAGACATGCCTCTCAGGCCAGAGGAGACAAGCCAGAGCACTCCTGCAGAATCAGTTGCAAAGATCTCCCAGCCGTCACCTTTGGTGAAACTGATGTAAGATCTACTCCAGAAATGCACCATGACGCCTTGATAATCACTCTCTCCATAGGGAATTGCACCGTGAAGAAGATTCTGGTGGACACCGGGAGTTCAGTCAACCTCGTCATGTTAGAAACCCTCCAGAACATGGGGTTTAGCGAGAAGAACCTAACCAGGAAGCCGGTTCCCTTGACAGGTTTCAGTGGTGAAACCAAGCACTCTCTAGGAGAGATCACCATTCCTACTTATGCTGGAGGAGTGAATAAGCAAGTGCGGTACCTAGTCATTGATGAACCCTCCACCTACAACGTGATTCTAGGAAGGCCTTGGATCCATGAAATGAAGGCAATCACGTCCACTTACCACCAGTGCCTGAAGTTCCCTACACCCTGGGGAGTGTAGAAGATCAGTGGAGACCAGGGAGAGGCCAAGGTATGCTACAGGATAGCCTTTAAGAAGACGGCGAGTCCCCTAGCATAGCAATTACAGAGCCTTCACCTGCCTCTGCAGGGGTACGTCGAACCACCTCAGGCGAAGATAGATGAAGTCAACTTGGACAAGCAACACCTAGAGCGAAAAGTGTTAATCGGATCAAAATGTGCAAGTAGTATCCGCCAAAACCTCATTGAATTATTAAGAACTAACATGGATTGTTTTGCTTGGTCGCGTGATGATATGGTAGGTATAGACCCCAACATTATAACCCACATGCTAAGTGTGGATCCCAGCTACAAGCCAGTCCAGCAGAAGAGGAGGAAGTTTGCCCCAGAAAGAAATCAAGTCATAAACTAGGAGGTAGACAATCTGCTGGCTGTTGGAAAAATGAGGAAGGTGAAGTATCCAGAATGGCTGTCTAACGTGATGGTGGTCCTAAATAAGAATGGCAAGTGGAGGGTGTGCGTCGATTTTACCGACTTAAACAAAGCATGCCCAAAAGACCCATTTCCCCTGCCATATATAGACGCCATGGCAGATGCTACAGCAGGGCATGCGATGCTAACTTTCCTTGATGCCTGGAGTGGTTACAACCAGATCAAGATGCATCCAGCAGACCAGGAGAAGATATCATTCAGGTCTGAGAGAGGAATCTATTGCTACAATGTTATGCTCTTTGGTTTAAAGAATGCAGGTTCCACCTACCAAAGATTGGTCAACATGATGTTCAAGAGACATATTGGCGACGCGATGGAAGCATATATTGATGACATGGTCGTTAAGTCAAAGCAAGCTTCGCAACATACAACGCACTTGGAAGACACCTTCAACACCTTGAGGGAATATAAGATGAAGTTAAATCCCTCAAAGTGCACGTTTGGAGTATCGTGTGGGAAGTTTCTGAGGTACATGGTCACCCAGAGAGGAATTGAAGCTAGCACAAAGCAGATCAAAGCCATCCTCCAGCTGGAGTCTCCGCAAAAACCTAAAGACGTGCAGCGCCTGACTGGAAGAATTGTTGCCTTGAGCAAATTCATATCCAGGTCCTCAGATAGAGGCAGGCTGTTCTATGATATACTAAAGAAGGCCCAAAGATTTGATTGGACAGGAGAGCACGAGAAGGCGTTCAGCGAGTTGAAGCACTACCTCAGCACTCCACCTCTGCTGTCAAATCCAGAACCTGGAGAACCACTCTTCCTGTATCTATCAGTAACCAAGGTAGCAGTCAGCGCAGTATTGGTACGTGAGCATGAAGGAGCACAACATCCGGTATACTATGTCAGTAAGACTCTGCTTCCTGAAGAGACCAGGTATACGTCTCTTGAAAAACTCGTACTTGCACTTGTTACAGCATCCTATAAACTGCGACCTTATTTCGAGTCACATGCTATTTCTGTAATAACAAACTATCCCCTAAAAACTATTATGAGAAAACCTGAGTTGTCAGGAAGAATGGCTAAGTGTTCCATGCACCTGAGTGGCTTCGACCTGAAGTTTGTTCCCAGAACAGCAATAAAGACTCAGCCACTGGCAGATTTTGTATCCGACTTCAGCCCAACATTGCAGTCCCAGGCAGAGAAAGACATCCTCATCCTGGAGGAGGACAAGGGCGAACAGGTGTGGAAGTTGAATATGGATGGCGCCTCCAACATGAGAGGATTTGGAGCAGGACTAGTTCTCAAGTCACCTCAGGGGGGATTTCATAGTCCAAGCAGTACGATGCGAATTCCGGACAACAAACAACGAGGCAGAGTATGAATCTCTGATCTTAGGCCTTTAGCCGGCCTTAGATCTCAAAATCAAGCGCCTAGAAGTGTACAGTGACTCCTAGCTAATAGTCAACCACATGAACGGTTCATATGCAGCAAAGGACTCAAAATGTTGGCTTACCTTGAAGTAGCAAGAGATTTGTCCCTCAGATTTGTAGCCTTTTCGGTTAGCCAGATCCCAAGGGACCAGAATGCAGAAGCATACGCCCTAGCCACCCTAGGGGCAACATTTAAGCCTGGAGTAGTCTCCACCATAACCATCGTCCACGTCCTGGAGCCAGCAATCCAGAAAAATCAAGAAGCATCTGGAGGAGGCAAAGATAGGACACGGTGGCTGCAAGAGGCAGGAGTATTTAATACCACCACAGGTCAGGGGGAGATCTCAGACTGGAGGAAACCCTACCAGGAATGGCTACAGGACGACATCCTGCCAGCAGACAAGAAGGAAATCAGCTGGAGCTTTAAGATGAAGGCATCAAAGTACACCCTCATTGATGGCATCCTGTTCAGAAGATTGACTGTTGGACCATACTTAAGGGGCCTAGGTCAGGAAGACGCAGAAGCTGTTATGCATGACCTCCACAATGGTGAATCTGGAAATCATGCAGGGGCAGGTGTCTATCCAACAAAGCACTCCGCCAGGGTTATTACTGGCCGACGATGAGTAAGGACGCCATGGAATACGTTAAGAAGTATGATGCTTGCTAGAGACATGCACCAGTCAACCACCAGCCAGCAGAACCATTGCATCCAGTAGTTTCTCCCTGGCCCTTCATGAATGGGGGATGGACATTGTTGGCAAGTTACCAAGAGCACCAGGAAACAAAGTTTTTATGCTGGCCATGACAGACTACTTCTTCAAGTGGATAGAAGCAGAAGCATTTCCCCAGGTGACTGAGAAGCAGGTTATATCCTTCATGAAACGCAACATTATTTGCAGGTTTGGCATTCCTTCAGAAATCATCTACGACAACGGATCCCAGTTTATTGGCAACAAGAAGGAGGCCTACTGCGCCAAGTGGAATATCACACTAAGCAAGTCTACCCCCAGAAATCCTCAGTCTAATGGTCAGGCGGAATCTAGTAACAAAATTGTGATAGACAACCTGAAAAGAAGGCTGGAGGAGGCAGGGGGCCGATCGGCAGAAGAACTCCCCTTGGTGTTGTGGTCTGACAAAACCACACCCAAAGTGGCTACTAGACAGACGCCTTTTAGCTTGGTCTTTGGTGCTGAGGCGGTCATTCCCTCAGAAGTGAGAGTGCCCACTCATAGATACGGCTGCATAACAGAAGACAGGAACCAGGTGGAGATGGCAAGCATCTTGGATACTATAGATGAGCTCAGGACCGATACTCAAATAAGGATGACCTCCTACAGACAGACAGTCGCCAGAAGTTACAACAAGAATGTCAAAGTCAGGGTCCTGCAGGAGGGAGACCTAGTTCTCAGAAAAGTCTTCCAGAACACCAGAAATCAGCAGGCAGGGAAGTTCGCCTACAACTGGGAAGGACCCTACCAAGTGGAGAAGGTGGTTGGGAACAGAGCCTACCGACTTATTACCATGGAGGGAAAATCATCCAAAAACCATGGAACATCATACACTTGAAAAAATATTTCTTCTAACAGAGCCAACGTCGCCAGAAACATGGGCCACTGCCACCAGAAACATGGCGTCTATTCTGCCAAGTGCACCTCCACCAGAACCCATGTTTAATCTTATCAAACCTTGCAAACATATATTTAAACTTTCCTTTTGTCCTTCTGCCTGTTTTACTTTTTTTTCGCAAAATTTAAAAGTCAGATGCTTCACCTTCAAGTATGCCTTTAGAACTTGACTCTCTCCTCTCATGTCATCAAAATTTGATTTTCTTTTGCATCAAAATTTGATTTTCTTTTGCATCGAAATTTGATTTTCTTTCTTTATATGTTTTCGAATTTTGATTTTCTTTCGCATATGTCTTCAAATATTGCATCCCCCATCTTTGCCAAATATCATCAATTTTTTCAAACTAAAGCTGGTAACTAATCTGGTGGAGTGTATAATTTCTACAAAAGGCGTGCGTCTTGTGACTAAGTGCCTACAACCAGGACATTACAGTCTCCTGCGCCACTTAGCACCAATGCAAAGTGTGGCACCTCCGACTGAGTGGGCAAACAAAATCCTAGGTCACCATCCTATCAAAGGTCGACCATACAAACACAAGGCATGCATACAACAGAAGGTAGTGAGACAAAACTACAACAAACGAATACGATCAACAGTTAAACGTAAGAGTACCACAAAGCATTCAAACAAACACTTTGCCCCCTTGGACAAAGGTAAACAGAATCCGGAAACAAGGTTTAAAAGTTAACAAACACTACTAAAAACAGCGGAAATAGCGTCGGATAAGTTACGTCGGATTATAAATCCGACGCAAATGACGTAACTGTGTCGATTTGCGTCGGCTAATCCGATGCAATAACATTGCGTGGGACTAACCGACGCTATCCGACTCCATGATACAGGCACCAATAATTTTGGTTTGGCGCCATTATGTCAAAGGTTTTGCGTGGGATTAGCCGACGCAACTAGACGCAAAAACAAAATTTGCGTCGGCTAATCCGATGCAGCCTGCGTCAAAATAAAAAAATTTAGTCAACAGAATTAATAGCTTTGTATCGGATTAGCCGACGCAAACTATAATATTGCGTTTGATTGCGTCGGCTAATCCGATGCAGGGTGCGTCAAAAAAAAAAAAAATAGTCAACAGAATTAATAGCGTTGCATCGGATTAGCCGACGCGAACTTGAAAATTGCGTCTGATTGCGTCGGCTAATCCGATGCACAGTGCGTCAAAATTAAAAAAATTTGGTCAACAGAATTAATAGCGTTGCATCGGATTAGCCGACGCAAAGTTGAATATTGCGTCTGCTTGCGTCGGCTAATCCGATGCACAGTGCGTCAAAATAAAAAAATTGGTCAACAGAAGTAATAGCGTTGCATCGGATTAGCCGACGCAATGTTGAATAGTGCGTCTGATTGCATCGGCTAATCCCACGCAACCTTTAAAAAAAAAAAATACGGTCTGCATCGGATTAGCCGACGCAAACTTGAAATCTTCGTCGGTTTGCGTCGGCTAATCCGATGCACAGTGCGTCAAAATTAAAAAAATTTGGTCGACAGAATTAATAGCGTTGCATCGGATTAGCCGACGCAAAGTTGAATATTGCGTCTGCTTGCGTCGGCTAATCCGATGCACAGTGCGTCAAAATAAAAAAATTGGTCAACAGAAGTAATAGCGTTGCATCGGATTAGCCGACGCAATGTTGAATAGTGTGTCTGATTGCATCGGCTAATCCCACGCAAACTTTTAAAAAAAATATAAAAAATACGGTCTGCATCGAATTAGCCGACGCAAACTTGAAATCTTCGTCGGTTTGCGTCGGCTAATCCGACGCACATGTTTTAATATAAAAAAAAATAACGCGAGAACATAACAGAAACCCTAACCCGAACCCCCATCTCCCTCTCTAAATCGAAGGCGAAACCCGACGAAACTCCGGCGACCCCCAACGCACACCTCCGGCGACACGCGCACCTCTGGCGACCCCATCCTACCCAGATCCGGCGACGACCCCCATCTCCCTCTCTAATTAGACCCCCAAATCGATACCTTAAACCGACGACCCCCATTATACACTGCCGGCGACGACCAAAAACCGGCGACCCTCACGCGCGACGACCAAAACCCGGCGACCCAGAACCCCGGCGACCCAGTACCCGGCGACCCAGAACCCTAAACCCCCACGAATTCCCCTGCCGGCGAACCTCCGGCGCACCTCCGGCGAAGTCGAAAACCCAAACCCGACCCCCAATCTTCAGATATTATAATTAGGGTTTGATTAATTGTTATTTCATTGTTAATTGGTTTGATTAATTGATAACTAGGGTTTGATTAATTGGTTTGATTAAGTTCATTGTTAGGTAATTAGATTGATTGGTAGTTAATTAGAGTAATTAGTTTAATTATGTTTATATTAACATGTTAATTAGATTAATTAGTTAATTTGGTGATTATGTTAATTAGTAGTTAATTAGGTTAATTAGTTAATTTGGTGATTATGTTAGTACCTAAATTAGGTTAAGTAGATTAATTACCTGATTATGTTAGTATATTAATCAGTATATTCATTAGGGTTAGTATGTTAATTAGTATATTCATTAGGTTAATTATTATGAGAATTATGTTAATTAGTATATTCATTAGGTTAATTATTATGAGAATTAAGTTAATTATTATGTGAATTAGATTTAATTTCGTTTTATTGTTAGACGGTAATTGTAGTATGCGAATTAGGTTAGTTAGTATGTTAATTAGGTATTAGTGATTATTGTATTAGGTTAGAAATTGTGTTATTAGATTAGTAGTAGTAGGATGTAGTAGTATAATAATGAATTAGATTTGTTGAGGTAGATGGGTACTAGTATTAGTAGTAGATTAATTAGTAGTTTTAGTAGTAGTACATTACTAGTGCTAGTAGTAATACTAATCTACTACTAGTAGTAATATTAATCTATTACTAATATTCCATTAAAATACTTCATTACTACTAATGCTACTACTAATATTACTAATACTAATAACATAATACTAATACTATGTACTACTAATACTACTACTAATCTGGTACAACAAATCTACTAACACTACTACTACTAATCTAGCTAATACTTTAGTAATTTACTACTAATTCTCTACTACTACTACTAATAATTTTTTACTATTACCACTAATACTAATTTTCTACTACTACTACTACTACTAATTTCATACTTCTACTTTTATTACTATACTACTAGTACTAGTACTACTATACTTCTAGTACTACTAATTTACTACTTCTACTTTTATTACTACTACTACTACTAATTTACTACTACTTTTGCTGCTGCTACTACTACTACTACTACTACTACTACTACTACTACTACTACTATACTACTAGTACTACTATACTACTATTACTAATTTACTACTTCTACTTTTACTCTTACTAAACTACTACTAATACTACTAATTTACTACTACTAATTTACTACTTCTACTTTTATTACTACTACTACTATACTACTACTACTAATTTACTACTTCTACTTTTACTACTACTACTACTACTACTATACTACTACTACTAATTTACTACTACTACTAATTTACTACTTCTACTTTTACAATTACTAAACTACTACTACTACTACTACTACTACTAATTTACTACTACTACTAATTTACTACTTCTACTTTTATTACTACTACTACTAAACTACTAATTTACTTCTACTTTTACTACTACTACTACTACTACTACTATACTACTAGTACTACTATACTACTATACTACTACTACTACTAATTTACTACTTTTACTACTACTACTACTACTATACTACTAGTACTACTATACTACTACTACTAATTTACTACTACTTTTAGTACTACTACTAAACAACTACTACTACTAATTTACTACTACTTTTACTACTACTACTACTACTATACTACTAGTACTACATTCAATTGTCGCTAACGAATCTTTTTTTTGACAAACAGAGGAGAGTGCGTATAGACCTGGGGTACGACCTCAGGTCGGATTTTGAGACTCAGATTAAGAAGAAGATAACCGACCTCTTCCAGCGAGCTGTCCCGAGGGTCGACAAGGCGGACTGGATTCCTCAAGAGAAGTGGGAGATATTGAAGAAGAACGCTGCCGACCCAGCTTTCAAGAAAAAATTGGCGATTAAGTCGTCGAACAGGAGAGGTGGGCAGGTGGACGGGGTGGCGAAACCCACCAGCTGCCTCGGAAGTAGGAGTGTAGCAACAGCCTTCGCGGCGTTGGTAAGTGCTTATAAAACAAGTAAAAAGTTTGAGTATAATTTAATATATACTATTGGTAAATAAATGCTGAAAGTTTTAACACTGTTATATGAAGGGCCCAACTGCAACCCCGGTCGAGCTCTTGGAGAAGACGAAGAAGGGGAAAGACGGCAAGTGGATAGACCCTAGAGGACCGGAGATCGTGGTGAGTAGTAGTAATGTTTTTAAAAAAATATACTAGGCATGAAAATTACGACGTGATAGTATGTGTTCTAAAAGTTATAACACTGTTTCATGTTGCTGTTTCAGGAGAACTACCAATAAAGCGGTGGAGGAGGCACGGGCCTCTGATCAGGCACCCAACACGCTGAAGATCTTCCACGATGTGACGGGTGGCTATAACCAGAAGGGACGGTTCTGGGGGATAGGGAATGCGGCGAAACAGCTCTTTCGCCCATGCTTGAACCGAGGTAAGGAGGTATCTGCGGACACGTACCTCCCTACCGCCACCTCGCAAGAATGCACACTCAACGAGCGTATGGAAGATAAATTCCAAAGACAAGAAGAGCGTCTGAAGACGTTGGAGAAGAGGTGCGAAGAGCAGGACCAGTTTATTCAATTCATGAGGGAACGGTTCGCCATGGGGAACGAGGGATGCGGTGGAGGGCCACGCATGACTAGACGCGACGATGACGACAACAACGATGGTCATCCCTTTGGATCGGAGCACATCGAGTCCCTTTCTTAGGTAGTTCAGCTCCCTTATGTTACTTGTTTACACTTTGATTACATTGTGTGTATATATATTTTACCAACTCCTAGCGCTGGTTGTCTTGTTTACACTCTGGTTGAATTCTGAACCTAGAAACGGTTGTCTTTGTAATATTTTCATTTTCTATAACATTACATTAGTTTATGTTTGTGTCGTTTTGTGGAGTTTTGTGAAGAAGAGAGCTCTGATTGGAGTTATTGATGGATTTTGGTTTAGGATGTGCTGTTGTGGTTTGTTGTAGGAGTGGGTTGTTTATTTGCAGGTTGTTTTATTTCGCGCATATGGGGAGCTGAAAACAAAGAAACGATTTTTTTTGTTAATAGGCTTTGCGTGGGATTAGCCGACGCAAAGTCGTAGTTTTTGTTGACTTTGCGTCGGCTAATCCCACGCAAAGCCCCTCAGTCAAATGACTTTGCGTGGGATTAGCCGACGCAAAGTCGACAGAAACTATGACTTTGCGTCGGCTAATCCCACGCAAATCCTCTCAGTCAGATCTTAGTCAACGACCTTTGCGTGGGATTAGCCGACGCAAAGTCAACAGAATGTTTGACTTTGCGTCGGCTAATCCCACGCAAAGTCCCTCAGTCAGATCTCAGTCAATGGCTTTGCGTGGGATTAGCCGACGCAAAGTCAAACATTCTGTTGACTTTGCATCGGCTAATCCCACGCAAAGCCCGTTGACAGGGCGTTGACCTCCATGTGTTCGTATCGGAGCAGCCGACGCAAGCCGACGCAAATCATATGCGTCGGATTAGCCGATGCAAAAAAAAAAATTGCGTCAAAATATTACGGCGGTCGTTTGCATCGGCTAATCCGACGCAATTTGCATTTTGCGTCGGATATTGACATTTTGCGTCGGATTTGTCCGACGCAATTCGGGCTCGATTTTTGTAGTGAAATATTTAAAGGTTTAAAAGTTTAAAAGCAGATTCAAAAGATAACAAGAAGGAGGTTTAACAGCCCAGCCATCTCTTTCTGGAGGGAAAACTGCGAGAGGTTGAATCTCCACAACAGTAGGCTCTGCAACGCCCTCCTAGTCCACACCCTCTAGCCCATCAGCCTCCTGAACAGCAACAGGAGAATCGGTAGACTCTTCCAGATCCTCCGCCTCCACATTAAAAAGAGCATCCGAGCTAGGCGCCACGGGAAATTCCTCATATAGTCGCTTCGTCTCTACAACCAGGTTCCGCCGCCAGCAATCCGCGAACCGAATCCAACTCCTCTAGAAAAATTTTTCTAGCACAGATCTGGGACCAGGAAGTAGCATCTGATCCAGGAAAACCATGTCCTCTGTAGACTTTGACGTACTGAAGTGATGCACGCGGATTGTCGCCTATCCAACGCAGTCAAACAATATTTATAACCCCGGAATACTACTACTACGTAGTAGCGGTAAGTCAGGGATCGATCCACAGGGACGGTCGAGAGGGGTAGTCGATTAAGTCAGAGTCTATGAGTAATTGAGTCGAGAAGGGGGGTTTTTGGTCCAGTCGGGTGAAGTTTGCTAAATGAGCTTATGTGATTAAGGTGGGAAACTATTGATGGGAAAGGCGTTAGGGAGAGTCGGAGAATCAGAAATAAAGACAAGATTCTAATAATGCAAGAATTATCACAAGATGTATAAGGGAGGTTCCACCTTTCGGTTTCCCTACCAACCAAGTCTAAGCCCGCTTTCGCGACGAATAAACTACGGTCTCTAGACGGTATTACCCAAACCCCGAGTTTCCCCATATTGGTCCGGGTGAGTTAAGTCAACCTAGGTGATCAAGCTAAGTCAAACATAACACAACAATCCCATAAAGACAATATCACCCTCAAATGCAATAATCTCACAAAGATTAAATCTTTACCTATAAATCGTCCTCCCCTAACCCCCTAACAAAAAGATCTAGTCACTAATCATGGTGATTAACAACAAAGCATTCATTGAGAAGAAACTTTATAAAGCATGCATAAAAACTACACAAACAAATATATTAATGGAGAAAAGGGAGAGGAGAGAATTTTACCAACAATGGAGAGATATAAAGAGGAAGAAGAAGATTAATAATAATAAAGATTGAATCTTGAGAGAAATACACAAGAATTTGTCACTAATCCATGCATAAATCTTCAATCTTCAAAAGAGAAATAAGAATCTTCAAGAAATAAGACAAGGGTTTTGTCACATAAACCCTTGTAAAATCCTTGAATCTTCAATAATAAACCCAATTCTTCAATAAAGATTGCAACTTTTCTATTAATAATGAAGTAATTATACTAATACTAAGTAGATCTACTAATTGTTTTTTTGAGAATTTTCTAGAGAGCTTATTACCCTACTCCTAAGAGGCACAATCAAGGCTCACTTAAGGCACACTTTGGCTCAAAACCCTAGGTTTTGTATTTATAGAGTTGCTTAATGGGTTGCACAAACTTCAAGGCCCAAATCCGATTTCTCTTCATTTTGCAACACCCTTTGCATCTTCATGGGGTGGAATTTCGCCCCGCGGCTCGACATAATAGTCCCACCGGGTGAAATTTCACCCGGTGAGATTTTCTTCGTTTTTCGCGCTTTCGACCCATCTTCATCATCGGGCGAAATTTCACCCGGTGGGCGAAATTTCGCCCGGTCATGCGTGCCGTGAAAATCTTCGGGGATGAAAAAATGTCGCCGGGCGAAACTTCACCCGGTGGTCCTTTGACTCTTTTCCGGTCTTTTTCTTCGTTGATCAGTTGGATTATTTGAACTTTCGGTTGTGTGCTTTGCTCTTGGACCGTATCTCTCCCTTGCTCGTAGAAGCTCAAACACGTTTTCGGTCGAAAATCCTATCAAAATAGACACAAAACTACCAAAAACACGTAAAATGCAAAAGAGAGACACTAATGTGAGAATTACACAAAATATGGCGATAATCGCACTCAAGTCTCACAAAACAGAGGAAAAACGGGTCTAAATGGGAGGAAAAACGGTCCAAATTTGGCACACAACAATTCCCCCACACTAAACCGTTGCTCGTCCTTGAGCAATGACCCAAAAAGAAACTAACTACTACTAATAAGCTAGACTATGCTAAGCCGATACGAGGCAATTAACGGGCCCGCTCCGTCCCTTCAACTCACATCGAGATACCTATGAGGTAAGGTACCTCCATGCAAGGCAAGTTGGGGCTTGCTCAAAATTGGGGTTGCGACTAACGCACACACAAACACATAACAAAGAAGACACACACAAAAAGATAGTCGCAACCAAAGAGAAAATAAATCACCGAATCCCTCATCGAAACGGCAGAGAAAGCACCGATTCGAGCTTAAGACAAGCGAGAACACTACCAAGCTAGTGACACAATTTGACATGGACAAGATCCTAATAGGATGACAATCAATCAATTAAAACATTGAAAATTTACCAAGGTCCTTCTAATTCCACTACAGACGCCTACAACGGGACGATAAATGGAGTGGATAAGTGAGAACCATGGAGTTAGTAAGCACTGTAGGTAAGTGTTATGTCGTCTCCTAAGCTAAGCCTAGAGGGTCGTTCCAAACTCGAGAAAGCCAATTATACCAAAAAGGATGGATAAGTGTTTGCAAAATGATAAGGATTGCCAAATTACCGCTATTTTCCTTCCTCGGGACTCGGTCCTCTAGTAAGCATTTCACGGCAATAAGACAACCAAGGGATTATTTGAGTTTGGGAACGATTTTCTTGAGATTTTGATTTTCTTTTCGGTTTTTCTTTCCTTTCCCCATTATTTCGATCGAGGGCCTTTTTTTTTTCTTTTTTTCACATTGATCTTTCAATGCCCTTTCTTCTTCATTTTTCCCTTTTTCTTTCTTTGAATAGCCCATCTTTGGCTAGATGATTCATTTGAGGATCAAGGTAAAGCACATTTTTGCAAGCTTATTTGTGGATATGGATGTATGGTAGAGAAATAGGCTTGTCGGGTGTGCACCCCCTTCGAACCCATAAAAGGATGAGAATTTTGGACTAAAAATGGCTTCTCAAGTAAGGTCACCTAAGAGAACGAGGAACGGTAACCAAGGCCTTATCACTCCATGGGTGGTCAAGGTGGTCAAATGCAAATCCCGATGTAGACTCCTAGTAGAAAAGGTGGACTCATGGTAAAAATCCAATGCAAAAATTGGTTCAAGGTCATTCTACTAGAATTATGTCCAAAAATCAAAAAGGGTCACTAACAAGTGAGTAATAAACACTCGGCCTAATCTCAAAATCGGGTTTTCGAAATTTTACCTAGACAAGCTATACAAAAGAGAACACAAAGGGGACAAAAACACGAGAAAACAAAAACAAAAACACAATCACAAGTAAAGCCAAGCACTCCAAACTCCATTAAGTCAACACAATCCACAACCACCAATTCCAAAATGTTCACCAAGTGAACCTCCAAATAGCATATATGCCCAATCTCTATGCATAAAAGAAAGGGATAAACGAAGGTAGAAAATATTACCGCGCAGTCTTCATTTCATTTCCGCTACCTTACGTATCCATGCTAAATGGTTGGTGGTGTACCTACAAGATGGAGAATGCAAGACAATACAAGTAACAGAAAAACGAAAATAAAAGAAAGAAAACTAAAAAGAGAAAAAATTTGAAAATTTTTGGTTTTTTTGGTTTTTCAAAGGAAAAATGAAAAAGAAAATGAAGAAAAGGATAGTAGATTCCTTTCCCACACTAAAACTGTGCATTGTCCCCAATGCACGAATAGAGGAAGAATCGAAAAAAAAGAAAAAGAGAAAAGAACGGAAAATCTTTTTGAATTTTTATGATTTTTCAAATGTTTTTGGATTTCTCAAGATTTTTCGAATGTTTTTGTATTTTTGAAGATTTTTCAAATGTTTTTGGATTTTTCAAAAATTAAGGGAATAAAAAGAAAAGAAATGAAAGATGAAAAAGAAAGAAGAAAAATAAGAAAAATCGATAAGGGAAGAAAAAGAACGTAGGTGTAATCACATCACCTCTCCCGAATTCTGCACAAATCGGGAAAATTAAAAGAAAAAGAAAATTTTGTATTTTTCAAATGGTCTTGGTGCGATCAAGTCACCAAAGACCAGGAGCAATAATCAGGTCCTTCTTCTCTAAGGCACCTGCAATAAACCTCACGTGTGTAACGACTCAAGTAGGATCACGGAGGGGCTTACAATTCCTCAAATCAACAAAATAATCATTACAAATCAATCAACAACCATAATTATCAAATGCCAAATATTTGGCGCTGCAAGGACTGACAGAAGTTACTGAGATAACTGAGATAAGAGAACAGACGACCGACGACTGACAATGACAAATAACACCCAACACCCCCACACTAACACTAACAACACTCGACACTCACATAGGACCTGGGGGACGAGGTGGTGGTGGGTAGTAAGACCCGGGCGGAGGCATACCGAAAAATCTATCAAAGTAGTGCTGTTGCTGTTGCAACATCCTTTGGTTCTCCTCCGCCGCCAACCTCGCTGCTTGGGCATCCCTAGCAGCCTCCCTAGCCATCTCAAAACTGGTCCGGGCGTACTCAAAACCTTCCCTAGAGTACGTGTATAATTGATGCGTAGTATCGCGCGCATCCCGGGCCACATTGTAGGCATCCTGGCCAGGTTAAGTGAGGTAGTCGAGTTCTCCCAAGTCTGACGTGTACGGTTATAGACTTCCCCCCATTGGTTGTAAAAGTTCTCTGATCCAAAGAACGAGGAGTGTCGCGGAGGACTCATGTTGACGTCCTCCTGAAAACCTGGGGTAGACTGGGTGAACGTGGAGTGTCGGTGTGGTGTGAATTTCGAAAATTCAGGGGTGAAAAATTGTGAGGTCTGGGGTTCGGGTTGGTGGGAGGAAGAGGGTGCATGTGATGATGACGGTAAAGTCCTATAACCCTCATCCCGAGAGGTTCTAACCTCTGGTTCCTCCTCTGACACATCTACGACCACTATATCATCGTCGCCAAAGTCTAAAGGTCCCTCGGGGTATTGAACTATACGAAACTTACCTCGGGTGTTATCCCGAATGTATTCCCCGGACCTCTTCGGCATGCCGAAGTTCTCTTCAATATCTAGCCTTACCCAATCGGGGTTAGGCAATGCCATGGCGCGCAGCTCAGTAATCTTATACAGAAACAAACTGTTATAATCCCGTTTCTAGAGCCACACAAGAAAAGGACAATAAACTTCATCTATGAAAATTCCCGCTCCATCAACTGGTCTTAAATCGCTAAAATCGACTCTCAAGGCTCTAGCTAACATCGTTACAACACCGCCACAAGATATTCTCCTGCGGCCGCCCTTCGCAATCTGAGGGAAATGATTAGCTAAGGCCTCTGACATGTCGATCGATGGGCCTCTCTCCGAAACTGCATCCTCTAAAAGCTGAACAGCTGTAGCACTACAGTTGTGATGCGTATCATAGCTTGACAAGAACGAGTTAGCTATGATGTGCGCCACATACCGGAGGATGGGGTTTCGGATCGAGAAAAAACGCATCTTCCCTCCCTTGAAAGGGCTCTGGCGGGCTATTTTAAACCAGAATCGATCTCAGCCGTATTTATCGTCCCGAGTCTGTCCCGCCCTAGGCTTTCCAAGGACTGAAGAAGGTAACCCAAGCAGTGCACCGAAGTCTCTCAAGTTGAGGACGTACGAAGTTTCTCGCAACTGAAAAGAGACAGTGGTATTATCGTCACCACTTAACTCGAAAGTTGCAAAAAACTCGCACGTCAATTTCTGAAAAGTTTCCTCCTGAGAGGCATAAAAATTGATGAGACCAAGACTTCGGCACATTGCTCGTACCTGCGGTTCTATACCCATACGCTCAAGTACATCTCGAGCCGCCCAACGAGTTGGCTCGAGATGACAGACCCATAATTTTTTACATTTATCAACATGAGCTTTTTTAGCGAAATATAAACCAGACAAGGTTCACGGAAATTACGACGGATTTTCGGGTAACATACCTCGAGCGGAACAGGTTGTTCGCTCGGAACGGCTCCTTGCATTTGAACAGGCATCGGGACAGATTCGTCCCGAGCCTCGGCCGGTTGCTCCTCCGATCTTGAGGATGATGTTGACCCCGAACTACGATTAAGCATTGATGAAATCCTTTTTCTTGCCATTTTTTTCACTCTCTTCATCCTTGATGCTTGAAATTTGATGATTATGTGTTGACGGTCTCGATTTGGTGTTTGTCGGAACTTGAACGATTTCTCAAAACAAACTCCATGGAAGTGTTAGGAATGTGATGAGGATGAAGAATATATGATTTAATTTGATTTTGGTGAAGGATTGGAGGGTTTAGAGATGGTTTAAGGTGGAGGATTTGGGGTTTGTTTGGGTTTTTGGGGTTTTGGTTAAGGAGAGAGATAGGAAAGTTGTATTATGAAGATGGGAAGGGTGGGTTTGGCTGGGTAAGTGGCGCGGGGTAATATTTCGCCCGGTGGGTCACCATCGGGCGAAATTTCGCCCGACGGACTTCGGGTCGGTTTTCGACATTTCCGCACTACTTCACCACCGGGCAAAATTTCGCCCGGTCAGACTCTACCAGGCGAAATTTCGCCCGGTCGGATTTCCGTCAATTCCGAGTCGCAAAATATTTTTACCGCAGGGCGAAATTTCGCCCGGTGAGATTCCACCGGGTGAAGATTTGCCCGACGGATTTCCCGTCAATTCCTTTGGTTCGAGCAAGTTGCCATCGGGTGAAGTTTCACCCGACGGACTTCGGGCCACAATTCCACCGGGCAAAACGTTGCCCGGTGAGATCCTTCATTCCGAATAAGCTTCTTGCTACGAAAATTTTTCTATGACTCGGTCCAAACATCCTTAGCTTTTTCAAAAATACAACTCATCTTCTCAATCCAATTTGTTTATAATCGTTTAAAGCGCAATTCCAAACATTCCCGAGAGAAATCTTCATGACTCCTGCAAGTACCAAAGAGAAAAACAAACTCCCAAAAGGAAAAATCTAAAATCTATTGTTCGAGGAAGATAAAAAAGAGACGAGAATATACAAATATTTACAATGGTGGTTATTATGGACACCACCAAACCGAATTAAACGTTTGAGATTAGTTGGGGTTGCTTAAAAAGCAACCCGAAGGGTCTTGTTCATTGGCTCCACATTCCATGCTACCGATCTTGAGCTTTTCCTTGAATTCCGGCATACCCATAAGTTGCACTACCTCGGGAAGCATTGCGAACTCGTCGGGAATGTCTTCATCGGAGGTTGCACCAAGTATAAACAGGGCACCGTCATCTTCTTCATCGTCGTACTCAAGATCCTCGGTAGAAGGCTCTTCATTCGATGGGTACTCCACCATTTGGTTCCAGAACTCCAAATTGGGAGGATCTTCGTGAAGGAATGCGGGAAGCACAAATTGGACCATTTCATTAGCAACATTGAAAGATAACCGCCCTCGCTTCACATCAATAATTACCCCACCGGTAGCTAAGAAAGGTCGTCCCAAAAGGATAGGATTTCGCTCCTCGATTGGCATATCCAAAATTACGAAATCGGTGGGGATATACAAGTTCCCCACATTAACCATGAGGTTACGGGCTAATCCATAGGGCTCTGTAGAGGTTCCATCGGCCATTTGCACATTCACGGGAAAGTGATCCAAATCTTTGATGTAAATAGTACGAGCGATGGCCAAGGACATTAGGCTAATGTCGGCACCAAGGTCACATAGAGCTCGATCTATCAAGACATGGTCGATTGAGCATGGAATGGCAAAACTACCCGGATCTCCTAGTTTGATAGGAATTGTGACTCTAGGGTTAGTTCTTGGAGAAATGGGAGCTCTTTCTTTCTCGGCGGGTTTCAAAATAATGTCTCGGATGTAATCGGACGGGGTAGGCATAGAAGGGCTTGTATCAATGTTCTCGATAAGGTCGGTGAAGGTTATCATTCCCAAAGCTTGATCATCAAATAGGTTCGGTGGCTTGTCATTCAAGGGAGGTACCTCAATCCTAGAGAGTAAGTTCGTATCCTCTATCGGAATTTGTTCAATGACAAACGAAAGGTCTCCTACAAGGTATTTTGATGGATTTCTTCTTGGTTTCTCGGTGACATCCTTGACCACATTCTCATCAAATTCATAGATTGAGGGATGAGATGTAAGAGCTTGTGAGTCAAAAGATTTCACCGGTTCCTTTTTGCACATTACCTTAATGGCATTCACGGAAGCTTGGTTGAAAGAATCGGTCGGCTCTTGAGGTGATCGAGCTCGCGACATGGCTCGTGCCTCTAAAGCTTCAAGTCTAGCTCGGTTTGACGCATTCTCTCTCAACAAGAACTTGATAGTTTCTTGAATGTCATGAAAGGGTTGAGAATTACCTTGAAAGTTCCTTGGAGGGCCTTGATTAGGCGGTGGATAAGCTCCAAAAGGAGGACCTTGATTAAATGGAGGATGATTTCCAAAGGGAGGTCCTTGATTGAATGATTGTTGATTTCCAAAAGGAGGTCCTTGATTAAATGGAGGATGATTTCCAAAGGGAGGTCCTTGATTGAATGGAGGATGGTTTCCAAAGGGAGGTCCTTGATTTGGTCTTGGTGGTCCTTGAGGATGGAAACAACCTTGATTCATGTGAGGAGGCCTTGGTTGATAATGAGGTTCATATGAGTTAGGATAAACCCTTTGATTGGGGGCTCTTGGAAAAGGATGTGATCCTTGAGTCGGCGTGGAATGAAATCCGGTCCCCAAATTAGGATTGCTCGTTTGAGGCTTTTCATATGTCTCTTGAGTGTTTGCTTGATGAACGCTCTCCTTTTTCACACAAAGATTGGAGTCGTGGTTGTATCCTTCACAATTATCACAAGGGATATCTACCCTATACGGCTTTGGAGGCGAGATAGATGTTCGCCTAGGTGGTGTAATTCTTCTTGGTGGGGTGATTCTTCTCGGTGGAGAGACTCTTCTTGGTGGAGAGATTTCTCTTGGTGGAGACCTCGTTTCGGGTTGGAAGGTATCCCTAACAACCATAGCTTCAAATCTCTCAAAAAGTTGAGCGAGTTGTACTTCAAGAGAGGTCTCCATGTCATTCGATGATTCCGAGTCTCCACTAGACTCACCCTCTTGCAATTCCTTAGCATACACATCACTTTTGGCTATCTTGTCGAGGAGATCATGGGATTCGTTCTCATTGAGTAGGAAGAAGTCGCCCTTTGCGGTAGCATTGAGGATGTCCCTTGCATCGGCGGTTAAAGAGTAGAAAAATGTATGGAGCATAAGCCAATGAGGGATACCGTGATGCGGGCATTTCATTTGTAAAGTCTGAAATCGATCCCAAGCCTCGCTTATACTTTCATTTTCGCCTTGTCGGAAGGTTTGAATCTCCATTCGGTAATGATTGGTCTTGGAAGGAGGATAGTATTTTTCTAGAAATGCATTGGCCAATTGATTCCAAGTTTGGAAGGTATCATCGTGGTGGCTTTGTAGCCATCTCCTAGCATCATCACGAAGAGTCTTGGGGAACAAAAGTCTATGGAATTGGCATGAAGTAAGTCCATTTAACTTCATTCCAATTAGCTTCTCTTTAAATGTCGCTAAGTGTTCTAGAGCATCTTCCTGTGGAAGTCCATGATAAGTGTCTTGTTGGACTATGGCAATTGAAGAAGTCTTGAGCTCAAAGTTATCGGGTATGGTTCCATATGCGACGGGAGAAGAAGTTTGTTCATGGGTGGGTTGGGAGTGAGATCTTAAAGTAGGCATGTTTGTTTGTAGAGGTGATTTTTGAAGAGGAAGAAGAGGGAAAGAGAATTTTTGTGAGAGTTTTGAGAATGGTGGATGGGTGAAAAGTTGGTGTAAGATATGGATTAGGGTTCACTTTGGTTGATTTGGATTCCGAAATAACAATATCGTCTCGCTTGCACCGGTACGGAATAAGCAATGCCGAATATGATTGTTCCTGAACACAACTCAATTCAAAGATGAGACTCCTAGCACCGAGAGGTACTAGCGTAAAAGGGAAGAAAACAATTACTCAAATACAATGACAAAAACACAACTAACTGATCACCGTCCCCGGCAATGGCGCCATTTTGATGCGCGCGGATTGTCGCCTATCCAACGCGGTCAAACAATATTTATAACCCCGAAATACTACTACTACGTAGTAGCGGTAAGTCAGGGATCGATCCACAGGGACGGTCGATAGGGGTAGTCGATTAAGTCAGAGTCTATGAGTAATCGAGTCGAGAAGGGGGTTTTTGGTCGAGTCGGGTGAAGTTTGCTAAATGAGCTTATGTGATTAAGGTGGGAAACTATTGATGGGAAAGGCGTTAGGGAGAGTCGGGGAATCAGAAATAAAGACAAGATTCTAATAATGCAAGAATTATCACAAGATGTATAAGGGAGGTTCCACCTTTCGGTTTCCCTACCAACCAAGTCTAAGCCCGCTTTCGCGACGAATAAACTACGGTCTCTAGACGGAATTACCCAAACCCCGAGTTTCCCCATATTGGTCCGGGTGAGTTAAGTGAACCTAGGTGATCAAGCTAAGTCAAACATAACACAACAATCCCATAAAGACAATATCACCCTCAAATGCAATAATCTCACAAAGATTAAATCTTTACCTATAAATCGTCCTCCCCTAACCCCCTAACAAAAAGATCTACTCACTAATCATGGTGATTAACAACAAAGCATTCATTGAGAAGAAAATTTATAAAGCATGCATAAAAACTACACAAACAAATATATTAATGGAGAAAAGGGAGAGGAGAGAATTTTACCAACAATGGAGAGATATAAAGAGGAAGAAGAAGATTAATAATAATAAAGATTGAATCTTGAGAGAAATACACAAGAATTTGTCACTAATCCATGCATAAATCTTCAATCTTCAAAAGAGAAATAAGAATCTTCAAGAAATAAGACAAGGGTTTTGTCACATAAACCCTTGTAAAACCCTTGAATCTTCAATAATAAACCCAATTCTTCAATAAAGATTGCAACTTTTCTATTAATAATGAAGTAATTATACTAATACAAAGTAGATCTACTAATTGTTTTTTTGAGAATTTTCTAGAGAGCTTATTACCCTACTCCTAAGAGGCACAATCAAGGCTCACTTAAGGCACGCTTTGGCTCAAAACCCTAGGTTTTGTATTTATAGAGTTGCTTAATGGGTTGCACAAACTTCAAGGCCCAAATCCGATTTCTCTTCATTTTGCAAGACCATCACCCTTTGCATCTTCATGGGGTGGAATTTCGCCCCGCGGCTCGACATAATAGTCCCACAGGGTGAAATTTCACCCGGTGAGATTTTCATCATTTTTCGCGCATTCGACCCGTCTTCACCATCGGGCGAAATTTCACCCGGTGGGCAAAATTTCGCCCGGTCAAGTTGCCTGGTCATGCGTGCCGTGAAAATCTTCGGGGATGAAAAAATGTCGCCGGGCGAAACTTCGCCCGGTGATGACTCACCGGGCGAAACTTCACCCGGTGGTCCTTTGACTCTTTTCCGGTCTTTTTCTTCGTTGATCAGTTGGATTATTTGAACTTTCGGTTGTGTGCTTTGCTCTTGGACCGTATCTCTCCCTTGCTCGTAGAAGCTCAAACACGTTTTCGGTCGAAAATCCTATCAAAATAGGCAGAAAACTACCAAAAACACGTAAAATGCAAAAGAGAGACACTAATGTGAGAATTACGCAAAATATGGCGATAATCGCACTCAAGTCTCACAAAACAGAGGAAAACGGGTCTAAATGGGAGGAAAAACGGTCCAAATTTGGCACACAACATGAAGCCTTCAGGAAATTTGAGCACCACTCTAGCAGGAACATCTTCAATGAATCTGGGGACAGAATAAGAGTGAGACTCAGACAGCTCTACCACTGGGGGTTCACTTTCTGCAGGAGTAATTTCTGTAAGAGGGGACGAGTTACGCCTTCTCCCACAACCAACAAAGCCAGCAGAAGCAGAACCAACTTCCCACTTGGAGGCCACCCTAGTAGCAACGACCCGCCCACTAGCAGCCACAACTTGCTCTAGGGTGACACGTGGTTTAGCGGATCCTGAAGAAGGAAGCAAGCGAAAATGAGTATCATGAAAATCTGAGGTCAAGTAAACCTAGCCAAGCATGAACGTATCTTGCCCGAAGACATGTTCTCACCAGACTCTTCTTTTTTCTCCTTCTGGGGGAGGAGAGGAAGGACCACTAGTGGAGGGATAGAGCAAATTGCGAAATGTCATCTGCTCCGGGTTTAGGCCGAATGTTCGGGTCAAAGAATCAATCAGCACGCAAACCGTCTACAATCCAAGCGAACGGAAATTCCCGCCTAAGATGAGCTTAGTCGGAAATTTGGGGGCATTTGTTCGGGTCAAAATTCGCATCCACGGAATACGACGTGGCATATTACGAATGGTAGGTCAAAAAGTCAAAGGTCAAAAGGTCAAAGGTCGGAAGGTCAAAGACAATAGTAAAAAACCGAGGGTCAAAGGTCAAAAGTCAAGAGCCGAGGGTCAAAGGTCAAAAGTCAAAGGTCGAAGGTCAAAGGTCAAAGGACGAAAGTCGACGTTATTAGAGTCATTGGGTCAGACGGAGCCCGAAACAACAAAAGACGATTGGCCAAACAAATAGGAAAGCCCAAAACATAACCTAACTACAACATACTCAGCCCATATAAACAAAAGAGAGAGGATTAAAGAGGCAACCCCTACATTTGGGGAAACCCTCCTGCAGACCAGGAGAGAAATCAGGAAGAAGATGTAACGGCTTGGGGAGGGATTGAATGCCAAGATTCCAAGCAATAAATGAGGATAACGATCAGCAGCAGCAGCAGCAGCAATATAAAAAGGAAAGTGGGGAGGAAAGAAAAGCATCTTCATTGCACACCAACTCCAAGCATACATTATAGCAAAATACTCATAATCATCCATAGATTATATACCCATATTTGTATTCTTGTCTTCATTCTTTTTCCGATTCATAGTAAAATCTTGGCGAGATTCCAACTCCCCCCCGCGGTTTTTCCCACATCGGGTTTCCGCGTCACCAAAACTCTGTGTGTCGTTTTCTTTCTTTCGTTGTTCTCCGTTTACTAGATTTGATATTACTTAGCCGACCCATAGTTATAGGACGATCGCTTTAACCCGCAACCAAGATCGTAGACCCGGTAAATTTTTACCAAAACACATGTGCACCCTAAATTTCTGCATTCTAATGCCACTTCTCATAAATGGGCGTTCGGAGGTATCTTCATCTTAAAATTTGGTTTTCTTTGCTGTACTTGTTTCTTGTATCATACGGAGTAGTTTTTAATGAACAATTTCTTATCTGTTTAAATTATGCAGCCATTGCAGAACTTCTTGACAATGCAATTGATGAGGTAATTCTTCTTTTGGAAAGTATGTGAGGAGAATGCTTACTGTGGTTTTGACGCCAATTCCTTCTTTATTCATTTCGTGGATAAACTTAATTGTAGCTTGTGGACATGATCATTACTCCGGTTACTCTTTCATTGCTAGCCAGTCGGTCTATAATTCTTTAACTGGGATGGGTTGGAACATCTATGGATGTTTATTAGTGAAAACAAAGTATGTGCACATCCATATTAGACGACAATTTCTTGTAAGCATGTTTAGAGATTGAACATATCTAGCACCATCACATATTTTTTTTGCCTCATAGCTCTTCCAACCCTATCTTTTATCAGTTTTGTCACAAAATTCTTGCAGATCTTGTAACAAAGCATAAGAAACACCTCTTTTGATACTTAAGATCTGCCATTTTTGTTTGCTGAATTTAATAGATACAAAATGGAGCCTCTTATGTAATTTTAGATAAAATCTTAAATCCAAGGGATGGAAGCCTAGCCTTGTTCTTTCTAGGTATGGTTATGACCATATTTCTGATCTACTTTCTTTGTTTTTTGTTTTTTCATTTTTACCGGATTAATGTAATTTATGCAACTCATATACCGTTCGAATGTTAGGGAGTATAGACAATGAGGTACAGTCGATCTGGGTACTCAACTTAATATAAGAGTACTCTACTATCATTCTGTATTCTACACCAAAGTCGAATGGCTACCAAAGTTTGCATACTATCGTCATTCCATTTCTTTATGAGAGAAAAGAAAAGGTTGTTCTGTAAACATTTGAACCTCCAGTTATCTAAATATTAAGGCTAAAGTTAAGTGAATTGAACCTCTAAAGCATGCCTATGATTGAAGATTCTTTGAATGGTTAAGATATTGTCTATGGATGAGTAGAATACAGAATCAGAGTACTCTACCCTGCTGCACGCCCTGTTGTTTAATATTGTAGAGCACTTCACCTACTGCACACTCCATTATTTAATATAATAGAGTACTCCATTTTGTTGCACTCTTCATTGTTTAATACTCTGTATAATAGAGTATTTGACCCTATTGTACTCTCCATTGTTTAATACTTATAATACTCCATAGAGTACTCTACCCTGCTGCAGTAGGTATGCGGCTCCATTGTTTATTCATTAGTGAACAGTGATGCATTTTCGACTTTTTTTCTTCTGATTTATGTTATCTTCTGTGCAATCTAGGCTTTATCTCAAAAGAGCAGAAGATTCATGATTTATGTCCACTCTAAATGCATGATAGCGGATGATGAGTATGTGATAATAGGTTCTGCAAATGTGAACCAGGGTTCGATGGAGGGAACTAGGGACACTAAGATTGCAATGGGAGCGTATCAGCCACTTCACACTTGGGCGGAAAAGTCTGCGCATCCATATGGGCAGGTATAGTCCCTTGAATCTGCTAAAGTTACAATATTTCTAAATAACCTACTTACTAGACACCCTGCAATGAAAAATGTGATTGATCCTTGACGGAGAACCAGTGTTGTGTACCCTATATATATTTATGTGGAATCAAAAGATATGTTTATTTGGGTACACTGTTGACTGTCGTGCAGATATACAGTTATAGAATGTCCCTTCGGGCAGAACACCTTGGACTTGTTGATGACTGCTTCACTGAACCGAAACGGTGGAGTGTGTAAGAAAAGTAAGAATGATGGGGGAGATGAACTGGAAACAGTTTGCAGCCGATGATGATCCAAAAGAAATGACGGGTCACCTGCTAAAGTACCCCGTTGATGTGGATAGAAGGGGAAAGGTAAGGGCCCTTCCGGGTTGTGAGAATTTTCCCGATCTCGGTGGGAGCATATGTGGTTCTTTCCTTGCTATACAAGAAAACCTAACCATTTGACTCTTGCTAATCTATATCACTAACTAGGATTTTTTCAAATATTGTACTGAGTCATTTTCATCATGAGAAAAGAGACTATAATCTATCACAGACTAATAGAGTATGGCGAATACCGGGTTTTCGCATACCAACAAGGCAACAACGTTTTATTTAGTTTGTTTTGTTGCTCTCTTGTGAGTCATACAGGGTGAAGGGAAATAAGGCGTACGTGTGATACTATGTGATATATACTGGCGTATGATGTGAGTGACGATGAGACACTATTTGGACTCAGCATGGTCATACAAGATTTCGACATTGGACTTCACAGGTCATCATTGGAAGCATGAAAGTGTCTGAAGATCAAGCACATCAAGTCGTGCTTGCAAGGTAGATAAGGAGGATTCTTAGCTACATTCAAGCACATGAAGATCCAATGTAATTACTTAAGAGCAATTTAAGATAGTTTCTGTGTTGTATGGTCATTTTATTTTACGCTTTATATAGTGACAATGTTCGAAGTTTAAGAGGGTGTATAGTGAGACTGACTGAGGATAAAGTAAAATGTACTCCAGAAACCGCACTTTATATTGACTGTCTTCAGGCAAAAAAAATGCACCTTTTATAATTGGGAGTTCCATCTTTTAAATTTTTGTTGGAAAAGTAGAAGCATGATTTCTCAAAGGTCAAGTGACGAGGTCGTTGAATATTTGAACTTACGCGTTTTTATTGTCTTTTCCCATACAATCTCTCTTACCCGGTACATTACTACTGCGATACGTTAAATGTTTTAAAACACAGAAAATTGTTATAAAAAAAACATTTCCTAATAACGTTTATAAAAGACGTCTCATGTAATGGGATAATTACCAAATTAATTTAAGAAAAGTAAATGTAATAGGAGTATGTGTTATCTTAATTTAGTTAATGTCAGACGAGATTTACTCATGTAAATAATGTGAAAATGATTTGTTTGATAGTTAATTACTCGGTTAAGTATAGTATTAGTATGATAATGATAATAATATAGGGATTAAAGAATAATTTAGATTTAGTGGAGTACGTAAATAATTAGGTTCATTGATCAAATTTTCTAAAATTTAGGAAAACCAACATAAAAATCGTGGAAGAAAGATTTTGCAATGCAGAATATTTCTTCTCTCAATCATCTGATCCGTGTCATTTTACTGTCCTAATATAATAAAGGTTTTATCATTATTTAAGTGGAAAAGTAGTGATTAAACCTCTTTACTTTGCTCGATTGTGAAATCAAAGCCCTTAGCTATTGATTGGAACAATTAGACCTCTTACCTTTGCTAATACGTGAACTTGAACTTTTTTTCCCTGATCAATTTCTCGTCAATTTCTCGTCAATAGTAGAAGTTTGGGGGTAGGTATTTTTTTGGTAAAAATTTACCGGGTTTATGATATCGGTTGTGGGCTAAAGTGATCGGGCTATGGCTTAAGGGTTGATGGAATCGAGTCGAATCTAACGAATGAAGAACAACGAAAGAAGATGAAAGAGACACAAGGTTTGGTGACGCGGAAACCCAATGAGGGAAAAACCGCGGGGGGAGTTGGAATCCCGCCAAGATTCTACTATGAATGGAAAGGAGCGGAAAATGAATACAAATACAAGTATTTAGACTACAGTTGACTGTTGCGTATATTGCTAGTGCGATTGCTCGAAGTTGAAGTGTGTTGAGGATGGGTTGAATGATTTCCCTCGTTATATCTCTTGTGCTTATATCCTCCTGCTTTCTTCTAGCCGTTATCTCCAACTTCCTCCTCCTCTTTCTCCTGATTTCTCTCCTCCTCTGCTGGATCTGCCCCTTAGATTTAGGGGGTAGTTCTTTGACCTTGTCTTTCACTTGGGGTGAGGGTTTGTTTCATTGTACTGGGCTGTTTTGGTTGTTATGCCTTAGCTCGGCCCATTTCCTTATTTTGCTCTATACTCTTGATTGGCCCATTGCCGCGTACAATCTCGGGTTTCAGTTAACTCGTTGACTCTCGGTTGTACTGATTTATGACTTTCTTCACTTCTGAATTTTGACTTTCGAGTATCGTCTTTTGACTTTTCATCTTCGATCCTTTGACTTTTTGACTTTGACCTTCCACTCGTGGAGTGCCACGTCGTATTTTGAGGGTGCGAATTATATCCCAAACAAATGCCCCCATATTTCCGACTAAGCTCTTATTAGGCGGGAATTTCTGTTTCTTTCTATTGTGGGTAACTCTGGCGACGATCAATTTTTGGGGTGTTTGTTTTTTGATCAGATACTTCCACCTTCCCAATTAAAATTTATTTCTTCCTCCTCATAATTACTCATTCTTCCCCCTCATAATTGTTCACTCTTCCCCATTTCAGTATCCCTCCCCCTACTTCAATTACTTCTACTCCTCTATCTTCCTCACAACTCTCAACCTTCCTTCAAAATTCGAAAAAGCAACTCCGACTTTTTCCATTTTTCGCCGTTTGTCGCTGCTGTGGTGCCAATTTCTTCTCCCTTTACTTCGATTTCCCAGGTGATTCCTTTTTCCCTTTGTTATTTTTCACCTCTCCTATGGCCCCTAAATCGAGTCGTGCCAAATCTTCAACTCCTCCATCGTCCTCCCTGTCGCCGTCTCCGGCGTCGTTCTCTTTTTCTTCCATTTTAGATTCCTTACACTCTTGTGATTCTTGTTTCGTCGATGAGGATCTTCCCGCTATCAGGGAAATCTTCGGGTTTAGTGAGGAGGTGGTAATCCACGTTCCTCTCCTGGGTCAGAGGGCGGACTCCTTCCGACCAGGGTGGGTTTGCATGTATGCGTACCCTTTCTTCCTGGGCTTGCGATTCCCTTTCCCCCTGCTGGTTCAAGAGTTCCTGACCTACAAGCTTGCTCTTTGTCAACTGGCACCTCATACATGGCGGGTTTTGTTGTGTAATCCCCTAGAAATTCTAACGCGATACAGTGGCGGAAACACTATAGAGTCGGGATTAAAAACACACTGTAACTATGTCTTAGTAAATTAAATTGGTAAAGTCAAACAAATGCCATAAATAAAAATGGCTAAAAATTAAAACAATCCACAAAAGGGGTTAAACAATCCTTAAGACATAATTATTAAAAATACTAAAACTAGCTTCGAGAACTTAGTTTAAACAAATCAAACCTCGGTCTCTAACTAGGCTACTCAACCATAATAGGACGGCAACTTATAAATGCGTGGCCCTAGTTTAAGATGATATGCACACCCCTCCCGAGCACCATACCCGACGGCGTCTTACACTACGAGACACGAGCTTAAGAAAATATACACACACTCCCGAACACCATATATGCTCGGTTCAACAACCAGTATGCCCCATAAAGACACACCAGCCTTATAGTTAGTTGATGGCAAAAACGTAAACCTCAGAATATATTACTCTAACCTCACACTTGTCCTTATTCCATAACTCCAAAACCAAGTCATTATCGATATACAACAGATATAAACATTATGAATAATATGAAGAGAACAAAAGAGAAAAAAAGATCACTTTCCAAAAGAGAGAACTTTCTATTTTAGGAAACTTCTATTTTTAGAAACTTTACTAAAAATAGCATCATATCAAAATAGCGAAAATATTAGTTTATACTAATTCAACATTTTTCGTAAACGATATAGATTTATAAAACTTAGTACTTTCGGCCTTAACGATATTAATTATAAAAGTGAGCATTTAGGTTTATGAAATTATTAAAATACCTTACAATCGTTTATAAAATGATTAAAAATGTTTTAAACATTTTAATACTACTAATCAGGGTGTTTTAAAAATTTACGAAACTAAAATTCCCTAATTATTATTAGTTTGACAATACGATTATAAATAGGATTTTACGACAAATGTTAAATTAAATCTTTTAACATCTTTTTTTTAATTAAACCATAGAATATATTTGGAGTATGTTAATGGATGATTTAACTCTTAAAGTTTCAGATTTAAATATTTTCAAAATGGTTTGAAAAATAATTCTTTTAGGTAAGACGAAGCATTTTAACGATAAATCTCAATTTGTCCAAAAATCAACACTTATTAATTAAAGACTTTAATAAATAGTAAAAATATTATGTAAAATAGTTAAAATATATTTATGGACATTCTGTCCAGAAAAGAAAATTTTCCAGAACCCTAAAACTCGGTTTTTAAAGGGTTTTCTCATTAATCGTCTAATCTCGACAATAACGATTAATAAAAATAGTAATTACAAAACGATTAAATTATTAATATCCAAAAATTATTATTAAACTTAAAAATCATGATTTTCCAGAATCTACCATTTTTTCAGATTTCCAAAAAATCCAGATTTAATAAATCCCATCAAAACCGTCTTTGAAATCCGTTTTCACAATTAACGATTCCATTAATAAAACTCATCGTTCCTAACATTTTTTTAAAACACTAAAAATCATAAAATTACATTTTATTATGAAATCATCAGAATCATATTTTTTTCCAGATTTAAACCAAAGACCAGAAATCGAGAATTTAAACGACAAACACGGTTTTAACGATAAACGATGATTTAAAGTGATTAATTAATTCATCCACTTAACAATTCCGAAAATTTATGAAAAAAATCATATAATTCTATTTCATCATAAAGTTTCACCACGTCAAAAATAAGATTAAAATAAAATGTTTAGGTACTAGAACTAAAAATCGACTTTTAATCGTTTTTGTCCGTAAACGGTAATAATTCAATAATCGATAACTAAAATATCCGAAAAAAAATAAATTATTAAAAATCCTCAAAAACATCATTTTTATAGAATATAAACATATATTACATGTTTAGCCGAATATTATGATTTTACAAATTAATATGACGATTTAATCGTTAATCTCGTAAAAGCGATAAAAATACCGAAACATGAAAATTTTCAACTTTTAAAATTTTTCCAAATTTTATGACATACATATATTGTCAAAAATAAAATTACAAAAAATATACCTGCAATTACACAAATAAAATCAAGTAATACCGAGTAACACCGACGTTACCTCTAATCCAAATCGGAATCGATAATATATTCGTCGGCCTCGAGATCGTCCACAAATCCTACAATATATAAAAATCATGGCAGAAAAATACCATGAGAAAATTGAAAGACATACTTCATGATTCCGATTATGAAATCTGTCCCAAGATATTATAGATTCGATTTAATTCAACCCAAAACAATCGGTGAACGGAAAAACGGACTAACCTTGGTCCATGTCTTACGACGCACTCAATAATAATAATAAGAATATAAAAAGGCCCAATATAATTATCTTCCTTAATCCTTTGCCTTAATGTTTCTCTTGAGATGGAGTAAGAAACAATGAATACCCTTTTGATCTTTATCTTTTATTCTCCAGTTTTTCTTGTTGTACTGTGAGTCTATAACTTTTCCATAAACAAGAGATGAACGTTCACTGTATTATTTATAATACAGTATTTGTTGTGAAGAGTCATGTCTCTTCACAACTTACTGGATATGATCAAAAGGGATAGACCTATTCAATATAATTGGGTAAGGTAAGAGGGAAAATTAATTCCCGAACTTTAATTACGTTAACCGAAACCGAACCATCACGGTGTCGACTTCATATCAAAGTCCCGTTAAACGTGAACTCGTTATTTATAAACCCGAACGACACAAGGCCATAAGAATATAAATATTCTAACATTCTCCCACTTGGCCTTAGTGTCACTTAAAGGATCAATAATTATAATGTTCACCTTAAGTTGAGCTCATTAAACTTTCTGTAAAACTTTAATAGATTTAGAATTAACTGAATCATGGCGGTCACACATCATTCTGCGACATGATACCTTCCATGTATCACAAATCAATCGAGAAAATACAATAATTCTCAAAAAGATTACATGTAATCTCCAATCATAAATGTATACATATATCATAATGATCACATGTACTTTATACAGAAACATAACATAAGTGATATCAAAATGTCATAAACATAATATGAGCACACTACTTTTACATCAGCAAGGCTTTATCTACAACACCCATGCGCTCTACATGGCCAATAAACGCTTTAGGTGGTAATCCCTTAGTTAACGGATCGGCTACCATTACATCCGTCCTAATATGCTCAATTGACACTCTACGTTTCTGCACATCCTCTTTAACTGATAAGTATTTCAATTCAATATGCTTAGCACCCTTAGAGTACTTATCATTTTTAGCGAAGAATACGGCTGCCTCATTATCACAATAAATTCTCAGTGGTTTGGCTATACTATCGATGATTCCAAGTCCCGAGATAAAGTTCCGAATCCACAATGCATGAATAGTGGCTTCAAAGCATGCCACAAATTCAGCTTCCATAGTGGAGGTAGCAAAGATAGATTATTTTCCACATTTCCATGATACTGCTCCCTCAGCTAATAGGAAGACATAACCAAATGTTGATTTCCTAGTATCTTTACATCCGGCATGGTCTGAATCTGAATATCCAGTAACTTCTAGATTATTATCGGATATCCTATATGTAAGCATGAACTCCTTGGTTCCTTGGAAGTACCTGAGCACTTTCTTTGCAGCTCTCCAATGGTCCATCCCGGGATCACTTTGATATCGACCCAACATTCCAACAGCAAAGTTGATGTCTGGTCGAGTACATGTTTGAACATAGTTCAAGCTCCCAACAACTGATGCATAAGGAATTCTTTCCATTTCTTTTCGTTCTAGCTCATTCTGGGGACATTGCATTTTACTGAACTTATCCCCTTTCTGTATAGGAACAATTCCAGGCGAGCAACTCTCCATTCTATATCTCTCTAAAATTGTATTGATGTAAGTTTTCTGAGACAGTCCTAACAATCCTTGTGACCTATCACGGGTTATTTCAATCCCAATCACATAGGATGCCTCACCCATATCTTTCATCTCAAAATTTTTAGAGAGGTACTTCTTTACATCATGTAACATACCCATATTATTCGCAGCAAGCAAAATATCGTCAACATACAGAACTAAAATTACAAACTTACTCCCACTGATCTTCATATAGATACACCGATCAACGATGACCTCTGTGAAACCATATGATGTGATAGTATCATTAAACTTTAAGTACCACTGTCGGGAAGCTTGTTTTAGTCCATATATCGACTTTCTCAGCCTACAAACCTTGTCCTCATTACCTGGAGCTAAAAAGCCCTCAGGTTGCTTCATATATACTTCCTCCTCAAGTTCACCATTTAGAAAAGTGGTTTTTACATCCATTTGGTGAAGCTCGAGATCATAATGAGCCACCATTGCCAACACAATTCTTAAGGAATCCTTCTTAGATACTGGAGAGAAGGTTTCCTTATAGTCAATGCCGTCTTTTTGAGTAAAACCTTTGGCGACAAGTCGGGCTTTGTATCTTTCTATGTTCCCCTTAGAGTCCTTTTTGATCTTATAGACCCATTTTGACCCAATGGTCTTGGACCCTTCAGGTAACACAACTAAATCCCACACTTTATTATCATCCATTGATTTCATCTCTTCTTTCATAGCAATTAACCACTTTTCAGAATCGTTACTTTCTATGGCATTTCGGAATGAGACGGGGTCCTCACTAATGCTTAAGTCACATTCATTTTCCACATGATAACACACATAATCATCTGAAATAGCAAGTCTTTTTTCTCTTACAGACCGTCTTGGTTGTTCATGTGGTGTATCATTTCCTCCTTGAATTGTGACTTCTGATTCATTGTTATTGTCATTTTGTGGGTGTTGGACATCATTATGTTGCTCCATTGTGTCATTTTACTGTATAGATACAATGGGTACAACTACTTTAGGTGCAACTTCAGGAGAGTGAATTTCTTCCCGAATTTCATGAATATCCACATTTCGTGGTTTATCACTCCCACTAGTTTGACCATTCTCAATGAATCTAGCATTACCAGTCTCAACTATTCCCGTACTGTGGTTAGGACAGTAAAATACATATCCCTTTGACTTTTCTAGATAGCCAATGAAAAAACCACTGACCGTCCTAGAATCTAGCTTCTTTTCATAAGGGTTATACAACCTCACTTCAGCTTGGCAACCCCATACTCTAAGATGTCTTAAGCTCGGTTTCCTTCCCGTCCACAGTTCATAACGAGTCTTAGGAACTGACTTACTAGGAACCCGATTTAAAACATAGGTTGCGGTTTTTAATGCATAGATCCATAAAGAAAGAGGTAAAGAACAATTACTTAACATGCTCCTAACCATTTCAATTAGAGTACGATTCCGCCTTTCAGCTACACCATTCTGCTGAGGTGTACCTGGCATAGTATATTGAGCACAAATGCCTCTATTTTCAAGAAGCTTTGCAAACGGACCAGGACACTGACCATTTTCGGTGAACCTTCCATAATATTCACCACCTCTATCCGATCTCACAATTTTTACCTTCTTTTCTAGCTGCCTTTCTACCTCATTCAAGAATATCTCGAGGACATTAACAGAATGAGCCTTTTCATGCAGTAGATAAGTGTATCCATACCGTGAGTAGTCATTAATAAAGGTGATAAAGAATTTTTACCACTCCAAGAAGGAGCGTCAAAAGGTCCACAAATATCAGTGTGTATAATTCAAGTAGCTGAGAACTTCTCGTGGCTGGTTTCTTTACTGTGTGTTTAGTATGCTTACCCTTAATGCATTCTATAAACACATCTAAGTCACTAAAATCTAATTGAGGAAGAATTTCATTCTTTACCAACCTCAATTACCTTTCTTTAGATATGTGACCTAGTCTTTGATGCCACAAGTAAGCCGAACTTTCATCTGATGCACTACGTTTAGTGCCTCTACTTTCAACATGATACAAAGATTCAGAAAAATTAACATCAAGATTGAACTTATAAAGAGAATCACATAAAGTACCACTACCACAATAGTAATCGTTCCGGTACAAAGTAAATAATCTAAATTCAAAGTTAATCTTAAAACCTAAATCATCCAGCTTACTTAACGATACAAGATTTCTAGCACATTCGGGTACATAAAGACAATTTATAATATCTATTTGACAACCAGTGTCTAAGATCAAACGATAGGTCCCAATGCCCTCAATTCGTGCCTTCATCCTGTTTCCCATGGATAGATATTCATTTGGTCCTCTTATGGGCCGGATCGAACTGAATCCCTGTTTAATATGAGAAACGTGAGTAGTAGCACCAGAATCTAACCACCAGGTATTATTAGGCACTTCAATAATGCATACCTCTCTTTTCGAACCAATCTTTCATTTTTGGACATTCTTTCTTGAAATGTCCCTTTTTCTTACAAAAGCGACACTTCAAATCCTTTTTCATCTTACTTTCGGGTCCTTTAATGTAAGATTTGCCCTTGTTTTTGCCTTTCCAACCTGGTGTGCTCTTGCTGTTGCTGGCTTCCTCATGACCTACAAGATGGACAACTGGGGTTTTTGCCTTCTTTAATCTCCCTTCCTCCTGAATGAGCATAGCCTTTAACTCTTGAAGTTTTCATTTAACCGTTAATGTGTTATAATTCACTTGAAACTGGCTAAACTCATTAGGTAGGGAGTTAATAACAAATTGCACCAAGAACGAATCATTTACTTCCATCCCTAGCTTCTTTAACTTTGCTGCCAGATTTGACATTTCTGTCACATGAGTGTGCATTGATTCCGAGCCGTTCAAGTCATATTTCTTAGTAGTCAGCTCACTCATAAGACTACTCGTTATTGACTTGTCCGCCAGCTCAGATTGGGAGCACTCCTTAATCTTTTTCATGAATTCCCTCGCTTTCTCTGTTTTAGGCATTGATGGCTTAATACTTTCAGCCATTGTCAATTTCATGAGGGTTAAACTCAGCCTGTTAGAGCGTTCCCATGACTCATACAAGGAAATTTTTTCCTTGGTGCTCTTGTCGGTTATGGCTGAGGGTTCCTCATCAGAAATTATGGCTTGATCGAGGGCCATAATACCCAGTGTGAACCGGATTTCCTCGGACCATTCATCATAGTTAAGCCCATTAAACTTAGTAACAGAGTTAGCGGATGCAGGTAAATTAGATGAGACTGCAAAAATTTACACATGCTTAACCTATTAGTGCTTTGAAAACTTAATACAAATTCAGTAACATTATATACACATTTAAGTAACCTTTGGGCAATACTAAAATGCATATACTACAATTCATGTTATAAATTCTTTAATAGTCAATTATCAACATACCAAAATTTTAAATGAATGACATCTTTGGACATACATAACATTCAAATTTCGTACAAATAATAATTTAACCCTTTCATATTATTATCTATATTTCATGTTCCTCCTTTGGGTGGTCACATAAACATACATAATAAAATATAGGACTTTAATATATAACATCTCTATAATATGGTCTAAACAACCACTAATACTTTTCATATGTTTAAGGGTATCATAACAAGGTCACTTTGGTGACAAATATGTACATACAATATAAACATTAAACTATGAGGGCAAAATTTTATTATTATGTATTAATGTTTCATAACACAAAATTTGCACATTACTATATAATGTCACATATGAAGTCCAACAAGCAAATTTAAACAACACCTTTTACATTTTACTAACAATGTATGTAAGTTATTGCATCAGATGTACATACGTTTTATATTTAGCAAAACAGTGACATGGCTATCATAATGAGTTCATGCATTAATATCATTTGATCATTATTACAGACTACGGAAACATGCGGAAACAATTTTCGTGAATCGGTTAACCAAACCATACGTAATGTAGTGAAATGCTAATCATTGTTACTACATGGCCAAAACAAAATATAATAGGCAGAGAAAGTACACGTATACTGCCATCATTATCAACCATCAATCATTATTACTTTCATTTTTGCAATCATTATTACTTTCATTTTTGCAAATGATCAGAAACTATTAGTGCAACTTGATTGAATAAAATATCATAGTGATGAACGACCGAATATCAAACCAACATGAAAGAAACCCATTACAAATGCAATTTCTTCATCTATACAGACAGAGAGTCAAACTATCATCATACAAAATACTCCGTAGTGTATTTATAAACAGTGTAGCGGATATAATCATGAAGAATTTTATGCGGCATGCGATTAAAACAATTAAACCATGATCTCTTCATCATAGAACAATTTAATACAACAACAGAGTATAACAATACTGGCAAAATTGTACTTTCTTTGCACGAAATTATGAACAAATACTATCTTTACTGTACTGTAATTGTACTTGATCATACATACAATATGTAAATGGAGAACTCAGAACAAAGGCAGCAACTTGATTGCATAAATTCATACGGATAAATTAAACGAATTTATACTCGCTCTGATACCAACTGAAAGACATACTTCATGATTCCGATTATGAAATCTCTCCCAAGATCATTATAGATTCGATTTAATTCAACCCAAAACAATCGGTGAACAGAAAAATGGACTAACCTTGGTCCATGTCTTACGACGCACTCAATAATAATAAGAATATAAGAAGGCCCAATATAATTATCTTCCTTAATCCTTTGCCTTGATGTTTCTCTTGAGATGGAGTAAGAAACAATGAATACCCTTTTGATCTTTATCTTTTATTCTCCAGTTTTTCTTGTTGTACTGTGAGTCTGTAATAAACAAGAGATGAACGTTTACTGTATTATTTATAATACAGTATTTGTTGTGAAGAGTCATGTCTCTTCACAACTTACTGGATATGATCAAAAGGGATAGACCTATTCAATATAATTGGGTAAGGTAAGAGGGAATATTAATTCCTGAACTTTAATTACGTTAACCGAAACCGAACCATCACGGTGTCGACTTTATATCAAAGTCCCGTTAAACGTGAACTCGTTATTTATAAACCCGAACGACACAAGGCCATAAGAATATAAATATTCTAACAAAAATTATAAAATCAAGGTGAATAACGATCGAAAACAATATCGATTATTACCTTAACGAAGGGATCGGAAAGAGGGTTAAATTGACGATAAAAATGAGACGATTGGGACTCGAAATGGATCAAAAATAAGCCTAGGGAGGCTGAGGTTACCACGGCCAAAAGGAAGAGAAAAAGAAGGTGTTGAATATTTTTTTTATGAAGAGAATGAATGAAGGAAGAATGGAAGGTTTAAGCAATAAAAAATAGTAGAATGGGTGATGAAAACAAGGTGCTTATTAGCCTAAGTTGTTCGGCCAAGAGAGAGCATGAGGGAGCGAGTATGAAGAGTTTGATGATAATGCATCAAATAAATGAAAAGATAAGCATTACATAATTACGTTTTAACGTAATAAAATGAAGCGTATTATGAAAACGTTGTAAAATTGCGACAAGAAGCTTTGTCGGTCCAAAATATGAGGAAAAGGTCTCAAATGATTTATAAGTTGATAAAAAGAAGGATCGTAAAATAGTTAAAGGCTTTTCCAAGTAATTCGAGTAAACCTTGCGTAAGAAAATAATTATTCGCGAAGCTTCGTAATAAAATCATTAACGGCTAAATTCTCGTAAATAAAAATATTTACTAGTTGAAAATATTATGTAAATGTATTTAAACATTTTTAAGAAAAAAAAATAACTTAAATCTGAGCTTAAAAACGTCAATTCGAAGAGAAATAGAATTCCTCGCGGAAAATTAATTAGTTTACGAAGAAAACCAAATAATGGATTTAAAAAGAATTAAAATCTTTTAAAATAAAAATAAAAAACATTAAACTCAAAAGTGAAAATAAGCTTGGAAAGATGATGAAATATGAGGCCGAAAAGTGACAGAGTTAAGACGGAGTCCTAACGGAAAGAATAAATATGCTAGGAAAAAAATAGCGGGTGTTACATGTTGTCCTTCTGTGCCTTGAACCAGCGCCACCAGAGGGACCTTTCCTTAGGCGATGTAGGCTCCTTGTTCCAGGCAAGATCCCTAGGGTACGGTCAGGTGACAATGCGTGTGAAGGACAAAAACAATCTCGGCATATTTTTTCCGGCCAATCCCTCTGACGCTGACTGGTTTAGAGACTTCATCTTCGTGAAGGCCGATTCTATTCCCCCTTTCACTCATGACTATCTCTTTTCCGAGTGGGGGCCTACTAGAGGTATTTGTCATGTTTTTAGATTTTCGGTTTTCTTGCGCACTTACCGTTCTCACTGGTCTTGTGTTGCAGTTTTGAAGCAGCCGTCCTGCACAGCAACAAATCTCGATCTTGCGACACGGCTCTCCAGCTTAAGTCCTGAACAACGCTCCTTTAATAACCTGTTGCGCCCCTTAGAGAACGGTTCCTGCCTCCTCTTGTACAGGAAGAGGGACATAGTGCAGATATGTCTTCAAGTGAGGAGTATTCTGTTAAGTTGGCTGGGGTGTACTGTTTTTTCTTCTGATGCAGGATTTGCTTTTTGGTTCTCTTTAGGAAATCCTAGACCTCCTCTGACTTTGGAACAAGTCATGGCATCTAGGAGGAAAAGTGTGGCCACTCGTTCAGCCTTCTAGAGGCGGTCTGGTTCTTTTCCTTCCCCGTCCACTGGCTCTAAAAGAAAATGCATCCCATCTCCTCCTTCCAGGGCTGATCCAGCAGGGAAATCCCCTGTGGCGGATCTGCCTGAGTCTCTCTTTGATTCTGCCCCCCAGTCTGTAGAGAGCACCCTTCCTGAAGTGGTGCTCAGGTTTCCTGGAGATTTTGGGGTTATCAGGTCTTTGACAGACCAGACTCCTCTGGATCAACTCCTGTTCCCTGGTTCCGAGGCCGTGCTGGCGAAGGATCCTCCTGTCGAGGTAGCTGCTCAGGTTGCTGCGCATGCCTTCGAGGTAACTTTACTTTCTTAGTTCGTGGATTTTTCTGATCCTAAGTATGTTACTGATTACTGTGGTGCTGGTTAGACCCTGCAGATTGCCCTATTTCTGCGGGGCGGTGTGTCTCATCTCAGGGAGCTGGGATGTCAGCTTCAAGCTGATAAGGTCAGGCTGCAGGGCGAGGTTGATCAGGCTAAGGAGGACACCTCAAAGCTGGCGGAGTAACTGGGCCAGGTCAAGGGGCTGCTGGCTAAGGAGAAGTAGCGCAGCGCGGTTGTGGAGGGAGTGAAGGCCGAGCTGTCACGGGTTCAGGACGTCAACTCCAGTTTGCAGGAGAAGGTTGTAGAGTTGAAGGAGACCCTGAAGGATGCTTTGAGCTGGTCGGCTCTGTGCACTGAGATCCAGATGATCAAGGCCTACTCCGAGGGGAAGCATGAGAGCTGGGATCTGGCTGCCCTAGAGAGTCGGATGAAGGAGGAGTTATCTGGAGGCTTCAACTTGGATGTTCTTTCTGGGGATGAGGATGAGATGGTGGAGGAATCAGTCTCTTCTCCCCCTGCTGGCTAGGGAGTGCTCAACCAAGTGGACGCTGATGCTGATACCCTTGTTGTTGTGGAACCTCTTGCCACCCTTCCTCCAGAGGGAGACAACGCCTAGGCTGTTAGGCCTTTTTCTGATTATCCTCTGAATCTTTTGCCCTGTGAAGCACAAAAATACTTTGTTAAATCTTAAACCTTGTTTTGGATTATGTTTTTCTTTGCCCGAGGGGGGCAAAGTGTTTGAATACTTTGCTTAACCGTTAATCGTATTTATTTGAATATTTTGCAGTATTTCCATGTTTAACTGTTTGTTTGCATTTGATTGTTGTAGCTTTGTTTCGCTACCTTCTGTTGTATGCATGCCTTATGTTTGTATGGTCGACCCTTGATGTGATGGTGGCCTGGGGTTTAGTTCGCCCACTCAGTTGGAGGTGCCACGCTTTGCGTGGATGCTAAGTGGCGCAGGAGACTGTAATGTCCTGGTTGTAGGCACTTAGTCACAAGACGCACGCCTTCTATAGAAATTATACACTCCACCAGATTAGTTACCAATATTAATTTTAAAAAACTGACAAAAGATGGTAAAGATGCCATGTTTGAAAATATTAAATAGGAGGAAATTAAATTTCCGAAAATATGTGGAGGAAAATCCAATTTTGGAGGCACATAAAAAGGAAATCGAATTTCGCAAATATATGAAAAGGGAATTATATCTTGAAAATGTGTGAAAATAAAATTAGATCTTGAAAACATATGAGAAGAAATTCAAATTTTGAAGACATTTGAAAATAAAATTAAATCTTGAAAACATACGAGAAGAAATTCAAATTTTGAAGACATGTGAAAATCAAATTCAATCTTGATGTTCTATATTTTCGCGACCAGAAAAATAAATTGAAGGACAAAGTAGAGTTAAAACAACAAAAGATAAGATTGAACCTGGGTTCTGGTGGAGGTGTATCTGGCAGACTAGATGCCCTACTTCTGGCGACTGTCTGCCTGTATAAGGCCATCCTGATCTGGGCATCGTTTCTGAGCTCATCTGTGGTATCCAATCTATTTGCCATCTCCACCTAGTTCCTTTCCTCTGTTATGCAACCGTATCTGTGGGTAGGCACTCTTACTTTTGAAGGAATGACCGCCTCAGCACCGAAGACCAAGCTGAAAGGCGTCTGTCTTGTAGCTACTTTGGGTGTCGTTCTGTCGGACCACAGCACCAAGGGGAGTTCTTTTGCCCACCTGCCCCTGCCTCCTCCAGCCTTCTTTTCAGGTTGTCTATCAAAATTTTGTTGCTAGACTCCGCCTGACAATTAGACTGAGGATTTCTGAGGGTAGACTTGCTTACTGTGATATTCGACATGGCGCAGTAGGCCTCCATCTTGTTGCCAATAAACTGGGATCCGTTGTCGCAGATGATTTCTGAAGGAATGCCAAACCTGCGAATAATGTTGCGTTTAATGAAGGATATAACCTGCTTCTCAGTCACCTGGGGAAATGCTTCTGCTTCTATCCACTTGGAGAAGTAGTCTGTCATGGCCAGCATAAAGACTTTGTTTCCTAGGGCTCTTGGTAACTTGCCAACAATGCCCATCCCCCATTCATGAAGGGCCAGGGAGAAATTACTGGATGCAATGGTTCTGCTGGCTGGTGGTTGACTGGTGCATGTCTCTGGCAAGCATCACACTTCTTAACGTATTCCATGGCGTCCTTATTCATCGTCGGCCAGTAATAACCCTGGCGGAGTGCTTTGTTGGATAGACTCTTGCCCCCTGCATAATTTCCACATTCACCATTGTGGAGGTCATGCATAACAACTTCTGCCTCCTCCTGACCCAGGCACCTCAGGTATGGTCCAGCAGTTGTTCTTTTGAACATGATATCATCAATGAGGGTGTACCTAGATGACTTCATTTTAAAGCTCCTAGCTTCCCTTTTGTCTGCTGGCAGAATGTCATCTTGTAACCATTCCTGGTAGGGTTTTCTTCAATCTGAGATCTCCCCTTGTCCTGTTGAGGTGCTGCAGAACCCTGCTTCCTATAGCCACTACAACCCCTGGTCTGATGACTTTTCCCCCTCCCTAGGCATCTTGTGTTCCTGTGTACCCTTCCAAACTGCTGGCTCCAGTACGTGGACAATGGGTATGGTGGAAACTACACCAGGCTTGAAGGTTGCCCCCAGGGTGGCTAGGGCGTCTGCTTCTGCATTCTGGTCCCTCGGGATTTGGCTGATTGAGAAGGCTACAAACCTAAAGGAGAGCTCCTTTGCTACTTCAAGGTAGGCCATCATCTTGGAGTCCTTCGCTGCATACGAACCATTCACATTATTGACTATCAGCTGGGAATCACTGTACACCTCTAAGTGCTTGATTTTAAGATCTAGGGTCAGCTGGAGACCTAAGATCAGAGCTTCATACTCTGCCTCATTGGTTGTTGTTCGGAACTCGCACCGTACTGCCTGAACTATGATATCCCCTTGAGGTGACTTGAGAACTAGTCCCGCTCCAGATCCTCTCATGTTGGAGGCGCCGTCCACATTCAGCTTCCATACCTGTTCGCCCTTGTCTTCCTCCAGGATGAGGATGTCTTTCTCTGCCAGGGACTGCAGTGCTGGGCTGAAGTCGGATATGAAGTCTGCTAGCGCCTGGGATTTTATTGCTGTTCTGGGGACAAACTTCAGGTCGAAGCCGCTCAGATGCATGGACCACTTGGCCATTCTTCCTGACAACTCAGGTTTACTCATAATAGTTTTTAGTGGGCAATTCGTTATTACAGAAATAGCATGTGACTCGAAATAAGGTCGCAGTTTATAGGATGTTGTAACAAGTGCAAGTACGAGTTTTTCAAGAGAAGTGTACCTGGTCTCTGCGGGAAGCAGAGACTTACTAACATAGTAGACTGGGTGTTGCGCTCCTTCATGTTCTCGTACAAACACTGCGCTGACTGCCACCTCGGTTACTGACAAATATAGGAAGAGAGGTTCTCCAGGTTCTGGCTTTGACAGGAGTGGTGGAGTACTTAGGTAGTGCTTCATCTCATTAAATTCTTTCTCGTGCTCCTCCGTCCAATCAAACCTTTGAGCCTTCTTCAGGATATCATAGAACAGCCGACATCTATCTGAGGACCTGGATATAAATCTGTTTAAAGCAGCAATTCTCCCAGTCAGTCGTTGCACGTCTTTTGGTTTCTGTGAGGATTCCAGCTGGAGGATGGCTTTGATCTGCTCTGTGCTGGCATCGATTCCTCTATGGGTGACCATGTACCCCAGAAACTTCCCACAGGATACTCCAAACGTGTATTTCGAAGGGTTTAGCTTCATCTTGTGTTCCCTTAAAGTGTTGAAAGCGTCTTCTAAGTGCATCGTGTGTTGTGAAGCTTGCTTTGATTTGACGACCATGTCGTCAATGTATACCTCCATTGTGTCGCTAATTTGTCTCTTGAACATCATGTTGACTAGTCTCTGGTAGTTGGACCCTGCATTCTTCAAACCAAAAGGCATTACATTGTAACAATAGATACCTCTCTCAGACCTGAATGTTGTTTTCTCCTGATCTATTGGATGCATCTTGATCTGGTTGTATCTGCTCAATGCATCAAGGAAAGTCAGCATCCCGTGACCTGTTGTAGCATCTACCATGACATCTATGTGTGGCAGGGGGAATGGGTCTTTCGCGCACGCTTTGTTCAAGTCGGTAAAATCGACGCATAGCCTCCACTTGTCATTCTTCTTTGGAACCACCACCACGTTGGACAGCCACTCTGTGTACTTTACTTCCCTGATTTTTCCAGTAGCCAGCAGGTTGTCCACCTCTTGATTTATGACTAGATTTCTCTCTGGAGCAAACTTCCTCCTTTTCTACTGGACTGGTTTATAACTGGGATCCACGCGTAGCCTGTGGGTTATGATGCTCGGGTCTATACCTACCATATCATCATGCAACCAAGCAAAACAATCCATGTTAGTTTTTAATAATTCAATGAGGTTTTGGCGGATGTTACCTGTACATTCCGACCCAATTAGCACTTTTCGTTCCGGATGTAGTTTATCCAAGTTAACTTCATCTATCTCCGCCTGGGGTGGTTCGACGTACTCCTGTAAAGGCAGGTGAATGCTCTGTAATTGCTATGCTGGGGGGGCTCGCCATCTTCTTAAGTGCTACTCTGTAGCAATCTTTGCCCTCTCTGTGGTCTCCACTGATCTTCTGCACTCCCCAGGGTGTAGGGAACTTTAGGCATTGGTGGTAGGTGGAGGTAATCGCTTTCATCTCATGGATCCAAGGTCTTCCTAGGATTACGTTGTAAGTGGAGGGTCCATCAATGACCAGATATCGTACTTGTTTATTCACTCCTCCTGCGTAGGTGGGAATGGTGATCTCTCCCAAGGAATACTTGGTTTCTCCACTAAAGCCTATTAAAGGGACTGTCTTCTTACTTAAATCTCCCTCGCTAAACCCCATGTTCTGAAGGGTTTCCAGCATGATGAGATTAGCTGAGCTCCCGGTGTCCACCAATATTTTCCTTACAGTGCAATTTCCTATGGAGAGTGTGATGATCAGGGCGTCGTGGTGGGATTCTGGAGAGGATTCCGCATCAGTTTCATCGAAAGTGACGGCTGGGAAATCTTTGCAACTGATCCTGCAGGAGTGCTCTGGTGTGCCGCTTCTAGTCTGAGAAGCGTGTCTTTTGGCTGCTGAGTAAGTCAGCCCACATAGCTCTAATCCTCCTGTAATCATGTTGACAATTCTGGTGCATATTGGGGGTGGAGAGGGCAACACTTGATCTGCTGCGTTTATTCTGCTGGAGTTTCTGGACACGAGGTGATCCAGGTTCCCCTGATTGTACTGAAATTTCACCTCCTTCCCGAGCAGTACTGTGGACATGACATAGGTCCAACCCGACACGGCCACGTGCGGGTTTGGGGAGGCGAATGAATCTCCATATGAGATGGTCAAATTGAAATTTAAATCGAAGTAGGAGTCGCCACCGAACTTTGTGGGAGTTCGGGCCCGTTCGAACCCACTATATGTCGTAGTGGGCCGTGTACAAAATACGGCCCATTTCCGATGTCAGAGCTTATTAGGTTCGTCCCTTTGCATTATGATACCGATACCGACATTATCGGATATCGTGTATTGAATGACTCTCGTTGCCAATGGATTCGGACATCCGGAAACCATGGTTCTGAGTAAGGGGTGAGGGTACGTATTGGGAAGTTCACTAAGAACACCCAACCCCGCCCGCACTTAGCGGCCTTTACTAAGATATCGTTCGTTTTTGGTGTACACGCGTTAGTTCGACGGTTGAATGATATGCAAAGATTATTTTCGCTAAGCATGCGAGAGAAAAAAATAAATGGGTTGCTAAGTCGTTTAATGCATCTTAAACTAATAACGTCAAAGTTATTTTAGCATGTGAAGTTCGTTTTAGTCTAATAAAACAAAGATAAAAATAAATCGCTACAAACACGAGCAAACAAGTTAGTAACGATTCATAAATCGAATAAAGATGTAAATACGAAGCTCGAAAAAAATAATAAAAAAAAGGAACGAAACTGTGTCGCTCTTCCCGAGGGTCGCGACTCGCCTGGGACGCCGGCGGGTCGCGTGATAGGCTGTCTCGGGATTGATTTTTTGGAAAATCGATAGTTTTATTAAACCGCGTACGAATATTGCATAATTCGTACTCGACTTAACTTAGCGATATTCATTATATCCGATATTCGATTATGAAATCGATATCGGATATTAGGAATAATTTTAGAAAAGATGAAAAGAAAAGGTTTTAAGAAAATCGTTTTATAGAATTAAAAGAAACGATGTTAAAAAAAGTAGCGAAAACACAAAAAAAAGCCGCGGATTTCAGGTCCCCCGCGCGAGTTGCCTGGGAGGGGCGCGACTCGCATGGGCTGCTGTCCCGGCTCGTTTATTTTCGAAAATCGTTAATTTTGGTAAATCACGTATAAATATGGATTAACTTATATTCGATTTATATTTTCGATATTCGATTATGAAATCGATATCGAATAGTTAGAATGAATTTTTTTAGAAAAAGTTTTATGAAAATATTTTTGAAATATCATTTATTAGAAATAATAAAAAAAAAACGCGACAACGACCCATAATTAAAAGACAACCGACGACACGACGCAAAAAGAAAAAAAGGACGAGAAAGAGAAAAAGAGAGAATCGTGTTTGATTTACACCCTCAACCTACATGCTTTGTTTTCTCGGAATAAGGCTCGTCGGAAAGTGGCTTAAGCACGGGAGCGTCGAGACGATGTGGGTGAGTTTAGGGTGGTGTGTTTGGACGTGTACGCTTGCGGGTTCAGCCGGCTTCTCGGGGACGGATTCGTCGGGTTGTTTTGTCGGTATTTGATGCTATTTTGGATGTATGTCGTAGATGAGTGTATGGGAATAATTGATAAGAATAGTGGATCGATGTATTTTGATAAACGTATTGTAGATGTAGGTGTTATTTTTGTGTGACCGGAGGGTCCTATTTATAGGTGAAGTCTTTGATAGGAGCTAAGAGAAGTACTCTTGCTTAGGTGACAAGAAATACCGGTTTGGATAGGAAACGTAAGAGTTTGAAGGGAACGAGAGTCCCGTTTCTTGGTGAGGAAGCCGAGTATCTCGGCTGAAGGGGGGGGGGGGTTGGCCGAGTATTTTGATGCTCGGTCGGTAAATCGATTTGGTTTTTCGGATAGAATTCCTACTTGAGATTGAATTCTATCCTTGAATGGATTTATTTAATATTTTCGAAGCTAATTTTTCTTGTAGTATTTGAGTCCAAACCGGACGTGTGGTGTCACGGCTGGTCCATGTATCTTGGGAAAAAATATCTTTGACCGGGTTTGACCCGGTCGCTAAAAGACGGTTTTGCCCCTGGTGCCGGATTCGACCCAAATTAGTCTTATTTGACTTGAAACGACCTACTGGGCCTGGATTTGAGGTTGGTTTTGTAATATTTGTACTCCGTAAAAAGCCTAAACCAAATGTCCATGATTTCGAGCCCATATCCGAGTCCATTAAAGCATGTTTGCGTCCGATCATCATCGGGTGTTTGGCGGGAACTACTATAGACACCTGGCGGTCAAAATGTGGGTGTCTACAGAGCCCCCACTCTGACTGAGGCTTGGACAAGGCAAAAGTCAGAGTAGCTACCAGGCCAATCGAGGATTAAGACCTGGCAGACTTCCGATCGGGTCGTTTATAGTCCATTAGACTTGCGTGAAGGGCTCGCCAACCATAAGATAGAAATCATACCTGGACAGATGCCAATAATGTCGCGGGGATTTTGCCTGAAAAGTCTTGGGTGTGTCTGTTTACAGACACATCCCATCTTGGAATTGCGCGGGAGCTTGCCTTGGAAGCTATGGGTGTGTCTGTTTGCAGACACATCCCATCTTGGAGTTGCGTGGGAGCTTGCCTTGGAAGCTCTGGGCATGTCTGTTTACGGACACATCTCATCTTGGAATTACGTGGGAGCTTGCCTTGGAAGCTCTGGGTGTATCTGCTTACAGATACATCCCATCTTGGAATTGTGTGGGAGCTTGTCTTGGAAGCTCTGGGTGTATCTGCTTACAGATACATCCCGATTCCTTAGTAAACAATGTTGCCTGAGCCTTTCACTGGGGAGTTTTTGAGAATCCTTCGGGAGTCTTGGGTGCACCTGTCTGTTGACGCATAACAATTTGTATGTAACATTTAGGCGAAACACCGACTCGCGCTGGGGAAGAAATGATTTTTTTGATTGATCGATTTTTTTTTTGAAAAAAAAATGACAATTTCGAAAAAAAAAATTGAAAATAGGAATGCTTGGGATGATTTGATTCTTAATCAGATTCTGACACGGATTCCTAATATTCTCTGGTTAGGCCTGTATGCCTAGATGAAGTAGGGAATATCATAAAAATTCCTACTCCTGGGGTGACTAGGGAAAGAATTTTCTCTATTATAAATAGAGAATTCTTGCTTTTTTATTCTTTATATTCCAACCCAAATCCTTTTTTCTATCTTAAAATCCCTTAGGGGTTATTCATATTCACGATACATCAAGCATTCATACAATACACTAAAACGTTCGATATCATACCACACAAATACACCGATAGTACACCCGAAGGAACCGGCCCGATACCCGACACCCTTCACGTCCAAATCAAGCCACCACAACTCACCGACATACACTCGACGCTCTTGTGCCAAGCCACGTCCCGACGAGCCCCGATCCGAGTAAACAGAAGCATGTAGGTTGAGGGTGTACCAAACCCGATTTCTCTTTCTTCTTCTCTTCTCCTTCTAGTCGTCCTTATTACGGGTCGTTCGTCGCTTTTTACTTTATTTTCTAATATCGATACTATTAAAAACTATTTTCATATATCAAACATTCTTAAAAAATATGATATCAACTCTATAGTTGAATATTGTATCAAAAAGAATTATATTAAATCTCGTCGACGCTAAGAAAATCGTTACATCTTTTACAAAATACAACGATTTCAAAAGCGGAGAGAATTAACATCTTTTTCGTTCAAATTCTTTTTTCAAACAATTTTACAAAACTTTTTTAAAATTCATTCCGAATATTCGATATCGATTTCATAATCGAATATCGGATATGACGAATATCGAAAACATAAATCGAGTATAAATTAATTCATATTTGTACGCGATTTATCAAAATTAACAATTTTCGAACAACGAGCGAAATCGGGACAGGCCCGCACGCGAGTCGCGCCCCTCACAGGCGACTCGCGTACGAGCCTGAAACCCGCGCTCCTTTTTTTAGCTTTTTCGTTCGTTTTATTATTTATTCTACGAAACGATTTCTAAAATTTATATCTTTTCTAAAACTATTCGGAATATTTGATATTGATTTCGTAGTCAATTATTGAATATAACGAGTATCGAAAATATTAGATCGAGTGCAAATTATGCGATATTTGTACGCGATTTAATAAAAGCATCAAATTTTCAAAAGATCGATTTCAAAAACAGACCGTCACGCGACCCGCCGGCATCCCGGGCGAGCCGCGCGGCCGGCTGTCACCCAACGCCCTTCCTTTTTTTATTCATTTTTCGAACTTCTTTTTTTATACAAAACCGCATCTTTTAGCAATATTTTCATATTTCGATCTCGTATATTTATTATTTTTGCTATATTATTATTCACAATTCGATACTAACTTGTTTGTTTATCCTTTGTAGCAAATTCAAGTTTTTATCATTTGTTTTATTATACTAAAACGAACATCACATGCTAAATTCAACTTTGACGTTAAATCTTTCATGCATTAAACCGACTTAGCAACCCATTCAATTCCTCGCATGTTTAGGAAAACAATGTTTGCATATCATTCATCGTATTACTAACGCGCGTATTAAAAAATCATTCGATATCCTAGTAGAGGCCGCTAATGTGCGGGCGGGGTTGGGTGTTCTTAGTGAACTTCCCAACACGTACCCTCACCCCTTACTCAGAACCGTGGTTTCCGGATGTCCGAATCCATTGGCAACGAGAGTCATTCAATATACGATTAACCGATCAAGTCGGCATCGGTATCGAACTGCAAAGGGACGAGCCCAATAAACTCTGACATCGGAAATGGGCCGTATTTTGTATACGGCCCACTACGACATAGAGTGGGCTCGAACGGTTCCGAATAACCATAAAATTTGGTGGCGACTCCAACTTCGATTTAAATTTAAATTTGACCATCTCATATGGAGATTCATTCGCCTCCCCAAACCCGCGCGTGGCCACGTCGGGGTGGACCTATGTCATGTCCACAACGGGATTAATACTAGTATTTTATAATACGAGTATCATTATAACACTTACTAGTATAGACCCCGTGCAATGACGCATGGTATTTTTAATGAATTTATTTTATAGCATATTTCATTTTAGATTTTCAATTCTTTTATTTTTATAAATCTAACAGGTACGTGTATGTATATATGAAAATATTTTTGACATTGCAAAACAAATCAAGATAACTGGATAATGTTTTGAAATGTCATTGTGTGTTTTAATAATATGAGTAAGTCTCCTGAGAGACGGTCTCTCATTAACTCTACTGAGAGACTAAGTACAAATGGGAGTAATAGTGGTACCAAACCTAATAGAAATAGGTACGATTAACATGAAAGAGTATACAAATATAAAGATGGTACATCTCTTATAAAAACAGGTACAAAACAAAGTTGTCATTTAAGGGTACGAATAGAACATAGAGTGGTACTGAAGAGTGGTCTCTCAATAAGTTATTGAGAAACCGTCTCTCCCAAGATTTTGTGTAAAAATATTACGTATATTTTTTATGCTCCGTACATGTCATCTTGCATTTAAAGACACATACTCATTTTTTTTTTCAATTACGGAGTACTATTTTATAAAAAAATGTGTACTGATAATTTTTTTAGTTGTTATGGTGAAACAATTTTTTTGTATGAAAAAGCCTAATTTTTTAATACTAAATGAAGTTTTTTTTCATAAAATGAGTCATCCAACATGTTATATGAACCCTATGATTTAATTTGGGAAAGAAAAATATCACAGCGAGTTTATTCGTATACTCCGTATTTTGTATACTTTTGTAGAAATTGAAGTAAAAAAAACTCATATCGAAAATAAATTTACATTAAGAGAAATGCGTTTTTTTGTCACAAAGTTAATGACATTATATTAAATTTCCAAATTGATTTCTTATAAAATTGCCATTTTTTTTCGTATTAACGACGATTAATAGATTGAAATTTATTTAATTTATGTAATGAATTTTTTCTTCCATATTTAGAGTAGTGTGGTTCGGAAGGAAGACTAACTCTCTTTAGTGTATAGGGGATTGTTAAGCAATCAAGATAAATTTATATTTCAATAAAGATATTATATATATTTTTTATTAATGTTATTCTCATACTTTCAAAGTCTCAATTTTCTACTTAAAACATAGTATATGAATTAATATTAAGAATTGATTACTCGAGTAATATAATCTAAAATTGTTTAATAGCCCATATTTAAAAAAAAAAAATACACTAATTCTATATTTTTTTAAAAAAATTGAAGAGACATTAATCTCGAAAAACAAAAATATTATTTAGAAAAATGAAGTGTTGATATTTGTTTTTACTTTGATGATTTTCTTATTATAAATTTGTTCAAATTATTTTGATTTTTTTTTTTGTCTTCTATGAAATTTAATTGATTTGTTATATTATTATTACATGAAGTATCATTATCAATATATATAATTAAAGGAGGATTTTTTTATTTTACAATCAGTATTAACTATATTATTATTTTATTTCCGGGTTTTGAGTAAATATGAGGTTAGAATTAGACTTCTTAATTCTAACCTGAGACGGATTTTGAGTGAAAGTAAAATTCTTTTTATAAACAACACAAGTCTACTGATTACTAATTACATTACGAAAATTATTATACGCAACATGGGTAATATGTCATATTATATATAACAATAACAATAATGCATTGGCTTAAAATTATTATTAGTAATAGTATAAAATAATAAATTTTAATTGAAAGTAGAATTCATACTTCTAACCTTATAAGAAGAATTTTTTTAATGTACATAATTTTTTTAAATAGCTTGAACAATGTCGAATCAAAATACTGAATACTGGTCTGTTTAATCATGGGTCGTGTTGTATGAGTCCGAAACGTGTTATGGTCAGAATACAGATAGTTTCGAATGTCGATTTTTTTTACCTCTTTTTATTTATTTTAATAGTAATTCATATTATTTTTATACTCCTTAATTATCATGTTATATTTCAATTATTTAAACTAATATTCATCGCACAGACTTTATATTTCAATAAATTTTTTAAATTCTTTTATAATTAAAAGATAAAAAATTAAATTGAATATTGGTTTATATTTTAATTAAAATATCAAGTTGTAGATCACGATTTAGAGATTTTGACTCTTAACCTACAAAAAAATAAGTTGGGCATGTCGGGTCAGGTTTTGTCTTATAGTAATGTTGAGTATTATTTAACACGAGAACACAACTTTTGTCTCCTATGTGCAACTGTATAGGAGAGTAAGTTACTAAAAATTCAAGATGATTTAAGTTAAGATTAGACATAAAATTATATTCAAATAAAAGGATAATATATACTTAGTAATAATTAATTTTTCCCTTCATTTTTTTTATTAACCCCATATGGATTTGATACAAATTTTAAGAAAAAGTGAAAAAGCAAGAAAAAATTGGTGATATAGTGCATGTGATGAGAGAAAAATATTAATTAATAAATTTTCATATGAAGAAATGAAGCTAACTAAAAAAAATTCCTAAAGAAAAATGGGGCTAAATCAAAAAAATGGAAGAAGTATATATATATTGAATTGCTAATAGGTTAAAATTAGAGTTTTATAAAAATCTAAGCATAGGAATAGATTGACTAGAATTATGTTTAGCTTTAGGCTTTGTAGTCTCTTCTTTCCAATGGGTTGAACAGTTCAGGTCATGTCATGTCACTAAATTAACAGATAATTTAGGATTTGGGTAAAAAAAGTGGGTTCATGATTGTAGACACTAAAATTTTATATTTTGGTGTTCGATATTTTGTTTTATATTTCTTGATATCTGAAGATATTTATGAAGATATTATCATTTAAAATAAATATCTTTAAATTGGAAGCTGATTTAGGGTTTGAAGGGAAGAGGAATCAAGCCACACAGAAAGGCCGCCTCTCCTCCCTACTACCAAATTGTAGGGAAAACGATATCAATTCGGGATTTAAGTCGATAAGACTCTCGCACGGTATCCAGTTTGTAAATAAGTCGATAAGAACCATAAAGTTGGAATCAAGAGAGTTACGGAAGTTGTAATACCCACAACCTTTCAATAATAAAAATTGTTGTATCTGTATTTTACAATAACCCAAAAAACAACAGATTGGGTGGGACGGGTTTGCGAGTCAGGTCAAATTTAAAACGAGATGGTTGCATGCAAATATATTTGATTTAGTAGAGTCAAATGGTTCGCAAATGAGTTGTCATGGTCTCACAGACATATTAATATTGCTCACAGGCGCAAGACCTGTGCAAGACCTGATATTTTGATGAGTGTCATTTGTTTCACCCAGGTAACTAACGTAGACACTAGAACTGTCGAGTGCGTTAGGTCAAATATTGGTTCCGTATCTAGTTATGGTCAGAATACGAAAAATAAATAGTTTCGAAAGCTTAATTTTTTTACCGCTTTTTAAGCAAAACAATATTTTTGATATTAAATTTTTATTTATTTAAATACTATTAATATTATTTTCTTTAAATTATATTTTTTATATTTAAAAAATATCCAAATTTTCTTAGCCTGTCTCACTTCTTTCTTAATTTCTCTCGGTGTTGTCCCCTTAAGATAAATATTGATAAGCGGTGTCAAATTTTCGAAATGACAATGGTTTGAAATAATCATAATCACTTTATCGCATAACTAATCCTCCCTCCGTCTCACTAAAATGGTCACCCCACCTTCTTAGTGAGAATTAAGGTGTGTACAAATGTGTAGTGGAAAATGAAATATGGAAAATAAGTGAGATTAGAACCATTGTTAACCACAAAAATCAGACAAAATAAGAATAAAACAAAAAGTGACTTTTAGAGAAACAACCAAAAAAAAAAAGAGTGATTCTTCTACAGACAGGGGTAGTACTATTTTGTGTTAAAATTTGAGTTTTAGCAAAATACAAACATAGAAATAGATGGCTAGAAATTGGCTTTTAGACTAAAGTTTTTTAGTCTTTTCTTTCCAACGAATTGAACAGGTCAGGCTAGATCATGACCCAAAATTGTGTCATTTAGGATTCGGGTTAAATGGGCTGCGAGTAGAAAAACGGGCTCATGCCTCTAAAAACGTAGGTCAGGTCAAATTTAGAGTGAGATATGACATAAATACAAATATATTTCCGTTTGGTTCAAACAAATGGATTGGAATGGAATGGATTCTAATAGAGGGAAGGGATGGAATTAGAACCTTATGCTTATTAATGGTTGTTAGGTTCGATCCTTAATGGATTGTAATTGTCATTCATGGTGGTTGTTCAAATAAATTGTGATTTATTTGATTTTGTCATTACTACAAGATAATAACAAAAACAACCATCTTGAATGGTTCATAAAAAAATCCATCAAAAATTTTCATAGCAAACTTCAAAAATAAAATATTCTAGGTAAAAAAAACATGAAAAAAAATGTATACTTAAAATTATGAGTGCATCTATCGTAAACATCAAAGATTGTCATTCCGATCCAAGTGTGGGTGGATGAGATTAATATCAATGAAACAATTATTATTACTTACTAATAACAATAAAATACATATAAATTTAGAAAAAATAATAATTTAAATACTCATACGTAGAATAATAAACAAAAAATAATCTAAATAACCCTACAAATAACAAAAGTATAATGAATTTTTTAAAAAATTTCAAACAATCATAGTACAATAAAAAAAAAAAAAAAAAAAAAAAAAAAAAAAAAAAAAAAAAAAAAAGTGAAGTCGCAAATTTGAGGTTGGCAATTTTTTTTTCTCCCCTTTTCCTTTCTACTATTCTAGGGTTGTAATAAAATTATAGTGTGAATATGGGTATAGAGTTAGAATCATGGGGTAGGAGGGGAGATTGTGATTCCAAGGGGTTGGGTGGATTTACAACCCATTGGAGTTCCAACTACATCCCTAAAAGGCCCAACCAAACATCGGAATGAGTTAAATTCATTCCACTCCACTCCTAAACCCCCAACCAAACACCCCCTTAATGCGAAAGTCAAATGCTTAGAGAACAAAAGACACAGATTGACCCAATGTTCCAAATCACAGACATTAAAATTGCTAACAGTGACCAGGTATTATGATGAGTATAGTTTGTTTTAGCTATGTAGCTAATGTACACACTAGACCTGTCACCGGTCGGGGTCTACGGGTCATGCCCGAAAATAGTTTCGAACACCTAATTTTGTTACGGCTTTTAAAGTAAACAAAATAGTACGAAGTATGTATTAAATTAGGGTCGGGTTTATGGGTCGAGTCGAATTTGACACGTCTAACCGTCTAAGTGTAGCATCATAACCTGCGTCTGCTACTTTTCGTATAAAATAAATGCAAACATGGAGTACTAATCCTCTAAAATGACAATTATTTGAAATAATCGTAATCATTTCATCGCAGTCAATAATTATAAAAGAAAGTATTAAGGTTGATTTAGCAACGTTATTGTTACACCCGTGCATCGCACGGACATCAAAACTAGTTTATTTCTATATTAGGCATGATGTATTTTGGAGGGAACTTTTTAGTAACTTGTTATTCTTTTAGTTAATAATATGGGAATAAGGGAGGTTTTGTGAATGCCGGTATGGTAGCTTAGTTTTGTAATGACCATATTTTATGACTTGCCTTTCCTCTCATCCTTTTCTTCTGTAGCCAACGACGATTTTTTCTCTAACGGGAAAGATATGCTCTTCTGTGCTTAAATCGACATTCGTTATTGTCCGAATTGGAGCAATTAACAAGCTCAACAGTTTCGTTTTACTACGGACGGAGTACTTACCTTCATTTACATTTTAGTACATCTACGAATGTAACATGATAAAAAACAAAATAAAACTATAAAAATCGCACACACTTCTTGTAAATAAAAAAATACAAAAAGGAATATTCCAATATAATACAAATAATAAAGCACTACGAACATCAAATTCTGAAATACGGAGTAGCAAATTATTGTTCATTTTTCCTTATTATTCCATATGGCTCGTATTATTCCTAATTACTCATATATAATCTGATGATCTAATTTCAAACGTAATTTGAACCGGACCCCTAACCCGAAATGACTCGGCTAACTCGAATCTTACCTGATTATTTTTATACAAAACGGGTCGATATTTGTAATTGTTAAGAATGACAAACTCAAAAATTACCCGAATCCCAAATAACCCGACCCACCCCGCTTACGACATAAACACACATCCAGAAACATAGACCTAATAGGACGAACGCGCTGCACCTAAACATTTCACATGCGGGGGGAAAAGTACTCCAACCTCGCGATTTCGCGAACTCGGTAACGCCTCGAACACCGCGCGCGGTTACGCAACTAGTATATGTATAATTCATAACTGATTGCACAGTCTAACACATTGAACATCTTCAACGAACTCCCTTTAGACGGCCTGATTTTATTGCTAGCTCTGTGCGGTTTTAAGATAAGCCAACATACCCAAAAAAAAATGTGGGGGAAAACGTTCAAACGGCGTGGAGAAAACATTTAAATAGCGTCCACAAATTCGATAGAAACATTTAATTAATTTAAATAATAACGTGTAAACGTGCCGCTAGTCAAGTCATATACTGATTTCCAAAAGAGAAGAATCGGGAACTCCGCAATGGATTGGACATGAATAATACTCTCTGAGAAAGCTTCAGCCTTTGGCGACATTAAAAAGTGTCGCACAACAAACACGCTTCACTTGTCTCTTAAAATCTGACAACTTGGTGATTTCGTACCTAATCTACCAGCATTCGATCCAGCCATTCCGCAATATCACGAATTACAGTCTCGCGCTCAGGTTCAAATAGGATGTCATGTAATAAACCTTCATACAGTTTTATCGTCTTACTTTTTGATGGGGCCTCTTCATATAGTTTCATTGAACCTTTTGGGTCAGTCACTCCATCCTCTGAGCCATGTAACACAATAAAGGGCACCCTCAATCTCGTCAAGTTTTCTTGCAAATATGTGGATACACGAAGAATCTCACAACCAGTCCTAATGCGAATGGCACCCGTGTAAACTAGAGGATCTGAATACTTTGCCAGTAGTGCCTTAGGATCTCGGGAAACTACTGTGCCAGATTTGTTTGCAGCACGACACTGATACCTCGGCAACAGAAGAGAAAAAATTGGCGCAATTACCTAACAGGAGAAACTGTTATTGACTTGTGTAGATGATAAAGTCATTTGAACACAGTGGGAGTAGCTTATAGGATTCACAATTTCACATAATATCTTCACACAGGAAAGTCAAAAATATTTGACTCCCCGATGCTGCTGCAGACACACATCAACCATCTAACCCCCACCAAAGTGAGAGCCATTGAATAACAGGACAGGACTAATGACGAGATATTCTCAATGTTAACTATAAGCAGTCCCTCATTGCTTGCTAACAAATGAGAATGTTGTGTAAATGCAACCTTCTGCCGTAAGCGGGAAACTCTAAGGCCCTATTTGTTTCACAACTTTATACCTAGCATCGAGTTGATGTGTGGATAATGTTATACGGAGAAGTCATTCACGGTCACATGTTACCAAGAAGTCTAAAGATGAGGACTCTTACGGTGAACCTTCATAGCCTAACATCTAGTTGATTTGCAAATAAAAATACATGGAGAACTCGTTCACAGTCACATGTTACTAAGAGAGGTCCAAAAATATCAGGACACTTACAGCGAAAATTGGATGAGATGGTTTCACAGCAACTGCAGGAGATGTCAAAATTAACCCCCGAACTATTTTCTGAATGCGAGGATCAAGAGCTGCCTGCAATCATGGTGAAGCATTGTGAGTTGTGATGCATACTTCGTTTAATATTTTACGAACAGGGAACACAACAACAAAAGAATAAGGAGATAACACGTGTCAGGGAGTGAGTACTCACTTTAAGAACAATGGCTGCTCCTGTTGAGTGTGCAAAGCAAAAGCAAGGAAGCCCAGGATTCTCGGACATGATATTATCCAGGAAGGCTTTCTGCAAATTGGTTACAAAGAAGCATTAACTTTGCGTAGAAGTTTTATTGCTGTCTAATTTGATTGATCTAAATCATACCATATCAGAAACAACGTTGTCAAGAGAAGGAACATAGGCATGCAACCCATCACTTCCACCATGACCTAAAAACACAACATAATTGCGTGTGTAAGTATGGAATCAATAATAAAATGTAATTTCTTGATACACGGTGTTTAAATACACGGTGCACAATGGTTACAAGACGGTCTCAAGCCTAGGAAACTATAATTTTTGCAGAATCAAATAATAACCACCTAGATAGAATATTAATATGAATGCAATAGTAGAACATTAATAAGATGGAATGCTTTCAGAGGTCCCCGCCTGAAAAATGAACACAAAGATAAAAATCAACATGGCAAGCCAAACATACAATTATAATCTAATTAAAGAGTCAAATCAATCTCTTTGATGGGAGGGAAAATAAGGTTGAGCATATGAGGCGTACCCCATACAAGTATAGTAAGGCCAAAGTAGTAACCAACTGCATGCAATCACAAAAAAGAAGCTATTTTCTTAATCCTCAAATAACCAATTCAAACAAAAGACTTCCAGCATACTATTTCGATCACAAAAGGAAAAAAAAATATATATAGCTAACGACTTAGAAAGAGAAACTTCAACATGGCTAATATCGACGAACAGAAGAGAAATTATAACTAGTACTCCACTAGAAATAAAAAAAAAAAAAAAAAAAAAAAAAAAAAAAAAAAAAGAAAAAAAAAAAATTGAGAAGAAGAAATTATAACTTCTAGGAGAGGAAACAAACTAACATTGGATGTTCTCAGAGTAAGGTTTAAATATTCATGACCGACAAGGCCACAACCATTTAAGTGATGCTTAACCATTGAACAAATATTATGGTGTAGTTAAACTTAGGGCAATAACAATGGGAGGATTATAAGGAGTTTCATATCTATATGGAACTCCTTAACCATTGTCATACAATATAAGGAGCTCCGTATATGAAACCGGTTTCTAAAGTAAGAAACCGATTTTAGGTAGGAAAAAGAGAGGAAAAGAGGGGACCATATTGAATATAAGGAACTTTTACCATTGATTAGGATCAAGAAGTTTCATATAGAGTAATATGTGTTGATGTGTCAATGAAAATATTCACTATGAAACTTTCACCCTTGCTATTGCCCTTATACAGTACATATAAAGTGCCTCTGATCTGAGATAAGAATACATGACCTTCCAACTTACCAATCCAATCCATACCATAAACCTTGAATCCAATACCATTCAGCCGTTTTGCAAATCCACTATATCGCCCACTTATCACAAGACACGGCAAAACTGAACAATTAGATGTTGTGCAGTATTACAAGGTTATTGTTGCTCAAACGAAAACATGTGAGGAAGTTCGTCAAACCTGTGCTCATTAAGCCCGTGTAATAGTAACACCAGTCCCCTGCACAAGTTGTCATTAGTCATATTCATCAAGTTATAGGTATATGGGTACATCACTACATCTCTTCCTATCAAAATGCAGAAACTTACTACCCACGACACGTACAAATATACGATTATACTTTCAATTAATCTTGACAAAAATCACAAAAACGAATGAAAATAGGAGGATAAACATCGATTTTGCTCCCCAAAAAAATCGTTAATTAACCGTTACAAACTAAATACATATTTAAATTAATAAAAAAAATATATCAATTTCTTTCAAAAACATCTAAAAAATGGACATGGAACATCACACCGTTTGCACGGTTTAGGCATGAGAGAAACATGCTTCAATGGAAATTTTTTATGCTTGGAGTGTAGGCATTGTGCCTCAATCTGAGCGGCTGGGATATAGATCCAGGTAAAGGATTAGGAGATTCAATTCACAATTTGTTGATGGTTCATGGTTATTAATGCTAAAAGAAAATGACAAAATATGTATACGAAGTACTCCATAAACTGGTAAACTCCCTATAAAAAAAAGTTTTCACAAGTTATGGATTAAGGCCGTCACATAGGGACGGTTCATTTTGTTCAAAAATCTTTCATTTAGTATTGAAAAATGAGTTGTTTTTATGACGTGAGGTCGTTTTATATAACAAAAAAATACGAAATATTGAAAAAAGAGAGGCGAGTGAAAAGCAAGATGACATATTCTAAGTGTATATCATGATTATCTATCACGTAATTATGTATCATGATTAATTTTGCAGTTTCAAAAATATTCTCGTTTATATAAAGTGCACGTAACGAAGATGATAGATATAAAAATAAATATTGAATTCATAAGTTAAAATCTAAAATAAAATAATTTTATCATAAATATGGAGGGTGGGTCTATACTAGTAAGCCATTAAGGTAGTGTAGGAAACCACGTGTCACCCCCGTATCCTAATGGTGCGGGTTTTGTAGTCGCAATAAGTCTCTGGTAAAACGGTCTGCTCTCGTAGAAACTTTTTGTGAAAGGAAAAAGATAGGAAAAAGGATGGTAATACGTAGTTAACCTGAGATGGATATTAAGGGAAGACCAAGATTGCGTAAACAAGGAAACTCCAGAAGGTGCAGCAAACAAGGAATAATCCCTGACCGACGACGACGACGACGACGACGACCTTCCATCCTCGTCCTCGTCCTCGTCCTCCTCCTGTTTCACCCTTTTAATCGCCAATGCTCTCCTGAAGGCTACCTCTGCCGCATGCTCTTCCACCCCCACCCGTCTCGACAATTTTACGACCTTCTCCTCCTTATTCTTCCACCTCCCACCAAACGGCCTCACAATGATTGCCATCAATATTCCCATAATCAATTCAACAAACCCCCTCCAGGCTCTCCTCGATAATAATGCGTTCACTCTCCCGCTTGCCCCTGATGTTATTAGCATCTCTGACTCTGAACCCATTTTTATTAACAACAAAGGGGGCAAGCAACCAACCAACCAACCAAAATGAGAACCGTACAACGATAATATATATATATATATGATGATGATGATGATGATGCAAGATTCGCCTGCTTTATTTGTTTCTTCTTTCTTTTTTCTCGTTTTTCCTTCCCTTACCTAAAGATAGGTAATGGAGTTGCAAAACTCCCTTCTTCTTTGAATTTAATTGTTTGCAATTCTGAAATGAAACCAAAAAAAAGATGAAAGAAACATAGAAAGTGACGATGGAAAGTGGTCGGCTAAGTTTAGAGAGGTCAAGAGTTTTATTGGGTTGGAATGACAAAAGGAAATCGCTGGAAGCATCTTGCGTTTCTTCCATTCTTTGCCGCTTTTCTTTTCTTTTCTTTTCTTTTCTTCGTCTACTACTCCACATAAATATAAATAAGAAGATAAATGAAGGGTCCCTATGTGACGGCCTTAATCCATAACTTGTGAAAACTTTTTTTATTGATTGAATAACACACAAAATTGGTATTATTCCTATTAAATAACCCTAAAAAAATGTGAATTGTGTCAAATTGGTAAAATATGTGGTATATAAGTGACAAATTAGTAAAAGTAACTACTACGGAGTAGTATAACTTTTAGAATTTTGATTTTCATTGAGTTTGTCCGTTCTATATCGATTTAGGCTGAAAAAATTCGAATTATTTTTCATTGGTTTTTTCTTAAATATTACTCGTATTTGCCATTTAATTTGGTTTAATTGTTCCGGTCCAAAATTTGGAATTTTTTTACCGGAATTCGAAAAGTGAGTTACTAATGACAAATCTCGGATTTTCATTCATTCTAGTTCCGGTCAAGCTTTTGGTCGGTGCACAGTCACTTCTTCCTTACACGTTAGAATAGATGAGTTTATTCATCACAATAGCTGATTTTTAATTAGAATAGCTACAACCAGAGAACATGATCTAAGTAAAAGTGATTAGTTAAGTCAATTAACGATAGAGTAAATGCACTTTTTCATTATAATAATCATGCAATTGTATAGTAGAGTATAAGTATAAGTAAGGTGATTAAGTTACCTTAACATTTTAAGTTCAACTATTCCAACATCTTCTTTATATAAATTCAAGGTCCATTTTCAAGTATGTGGCACCATCCTATGCTCTCCATTTGAGAATAGATCGTATTGTAGATTGTGGATTAGGTGTGAATGCAATTGTAATTACTCCACGAAAGTTACTGTACTTTGAAAATACCACCATTTACTTCAACTTCTCATTCCAACAACCATTTACTCCATCATCTTAATCAACCTTGAAAGGATGAAAATACACATCAATTTAAGTTTGCATTTTCTATATGCAATTAGTATAGCTTTTCATAATCTATTCCTCCAATTCTCCATGCTCCTTGAAACCCACAAAAATTAACTAAAAATTTACATTGAGAGTTGAAATTCTTGACTTTATTATTGAATCATCTTAATTCTATCGGTGCACTTTTGTTCAGTCACCCATATATAATGCCCGAGCATAGTAGATCCATCCACCACATCACCACATTCTACCAACAACTAACCCACAACTTCAGATCAACAACAAAAATGAATAAGAACAAACATAATCAACGACGCGCATTAACCAACGACGACTAGGAGTCATAGATTCAACAAGTATAAGACGCACTAGCCAATTCGAAACGGGGCAAAACCTGGGAGAAAACAACTCGTATAACCCGGCCCGTATCCTGACTCTACTCGTATAACTCGACCCGTGAGCCGACCCGCTCGACTTGTTTGACTGGTCTAGTGCCTATATTGATTACTTACTTGAATAAAAAACGACGCTCATCAAAGTAGTAGATCATGTATCTGTGAGCAATATTAATACGTCACAACTCATCTGTGAACATTTAGTTTATCTATGTCTTTTACTTTATAGGATTATAATCATTTGACTTTCTGCATCAAATATTTTGTATGTATGTCATCATCTCGCACTATATTCGACCCTACCCGCCCGATCCATTGTTTTTAGGGTCATGAGCTCTTTTTTCCTGAGCCGCGACCCATTTGACCTAAACCAATCTAAAAGCTTTAGTCTAAAAGTCTAGTACAGTTCGACTCAATCCATTACTCTGCCTAGATTTTGTTAAAACTCTAATTTTAATTTATTAGTTATTTGATATAATTAATTTTATATATTATTCTTTTATTTGAATATAACTTTATGTCTAATCTTAACATAAATTATCTAGCAATTTTAGTACGTTACTCTCTTGTAAAGTTGTATATAGGGAGCCTAACAGAAATTCTTACTCGTGACGGATATATTCGTCGCAAACTTGCAACGGGTCAAGTACTACCTATGTGGGGTAGATAAACTAAAGCAAAATACTTAGTAAATGACACTTTGTTTTGTCTTATCTACCCAATGGGTAGTATTTTCCCCGTCGCAAGCTTGCGATTCTGTGACAGATATGGTCGTCACAAGGAACACTTGTTGGGAGATTAAATTTGTGTTATCGTGTTAAATAGTAACGTTACTATTAGACTCAACAAAACTTGACCTGACTTGTAACACGATCCGCTCAACCCGTTTATTCATAGGTTAAGATTCAAGACATCTAAATCTTGATCCGTGACACCCGATATTTTAAATTACAAATATAAATTAATATCCAATTTAATACAACATTTCTTATCTTTTGATAGTAAATAATTATTAATATAGTTTTAAAAATTCATTGTAATATAAACATTATAATAAAGAAGTATAGAAATAATATTATTAATAAAATAAAAGGTAATATCGAAAATATTACTCCGTTCTACTTAAAGGTAAAAAAAATCTACGTTCGAAACTATTTTTCAGCTGTATTCTAAGCATAATCCGTCTCGTGACCCGTATAACCCGACCCCTATTTGAACCGACCTGTAGTCTAACCCGACATGTATAAAGTTATTTAAATAAATTATGTAGTTTTAAAAAGTTTGAGACTACATGTCACTCGAAATACCCGTAGTCTAACCCGACATGTATTCATTTTGTTTTAATTATTTAATTATTTTATTTAAGTGTTTTAACTTCATTAAATTTTGAATTAGTTAAACTAGTTTAATCAAGTTTGCAGTGTTCAAAATTTTAAAATACTTAAATATGATAAATAATTTAAGTTTGTATTTAAGAATTCTAAAACTATTGGAGATTACCAACGTCGCTCGAAAAATGTATCGTTTAATTGTATTGATAATTGACGGATTGATTGATTGAACATAATTATTTTTTTATATATTAATCAATTTATTTGAACATGATTTTGTTTCTAATTCTTAAATTATCTAACACTCTTATTAGTATATACTCCATATATTGTTTGCTTATAAATCAGGAGACTAAAGTTGTACTCTCTAGTTGATCTGAATGACTTGACTTGACCCGTAAACCCAACCCATCCAACCCGTTTTTTCGTAGGTCAACACCTATAAATCTTGATCCGCTACTTGACTGTCATCAAACCCGATATATTAGGGTCGCGGCCCAACCCGACCTGTCCGTTAAAAATTATTTACTCTATATGATTGCAATATCAAACGCAGTGTAATTTTATTTTGATGACACCTATAAATGAAGTAATATTTTTTTTTTTTGTGTAATATCTTTTAAAATATTTATTATTTATAATTATTTCTATATAAGTATGACAAGTAATGAATATAAATAAAATACTCCAATATTAAATTAAAAAAACTCTTAAATTTTTTTATTGATATAAAAGATAAAAACTCTAATTTAATTTATTAGTTATTCGATAATTAATTTTATATATTATTCTTTTATTTGAATATAACTTTATGTCTAATCTTAACATAAATTATCTAGCAATTTTAGTACGTTACTCTCTTGTAAAGTTGTATATAGGGAGCCAAACATAAATTCTTACTTATGATGGATATATTCGTCGCAAACTTGCGACGGGTCAAGTAGTACCTATGTGGGGTAGATAAACTAAAGCAAAATACTTATTAAATGACACTTTGTTTTGTCTTATCTACCCAATGGGTAGTACTTTCCTCGTCGCAAGCTTGCGACGGGTCAAGTATTACCTATGTGGGGTAGATAAACTAAAGCAAAATACTTAATAAATGACACTTTGTTTTGTCTTATCTATCCAATGGATAGTATTTTTCCCGTCGCAAGCTTGCGATTCTGTGACAGATATGGTCGTCACAAGAAACACTTGTTGGGAGATTAAATTTGTGTTATCGTGTTAAATGGTAACGTTACTATTAGACTCAACAAAACATGACCTGACTTGTAACACGATTCGCTCAACCCGTTTATTCATAGGTTGAGATTCAAGACATCTAAATCTTGATCCGTGAGTTGATATTTTAAATTACAAATATAAATCAATATTCAATTTAATACAACATTTTTTATCTTTTGATAGTAAATAATTATTAATATAGTTTTAAAAATTCATTGTAATATAAACATTATAATAAAGGAGTATAAAAATAATATTATTAAAATAAATAAAAAGATAATATCGAAAATATTACTCCGTTCTACTTAAAGATAAAAAAAAAATCTACGTTCGAAACTATTTTTCAGCTGTATTCTAAGCATAATCCGTCTCGTGACTCGTATAACCCGACCCTTATTTCAACCGACCTGTAGTCTAACCCGACATATATGAAGTTATTTAAATAAATTATGTAGTTGAAAAAAGTTTGAGACTACGTGTCACTTGAAATACCCGTAGTCTAACCCAACATGTATTCATTTTGTTTTTAATTATTTAATTATTTTATTTAAGTGTTTTAACTTCATTAAATTTTGAATTAGTTAAAATAGTTTAATCAAGTTTGCAGTGTTCAATATTTTTAGATCTATAAATGACTTCGTACGTCAACACCTATAAATCTTGATCCGCGACTTGACTGTCATCAAACCCGGTACATTAAGGTCGCCGCCCGACCCGACCTGTCTGTTAAAAATTATTTACTCTATATGATTGCAATATTAAATGCAGTGTAGTTTTATTTTGATGATACCTATAAATGAAGTAATAATTTATTATTCTATTGTGTGATATCTTTTAAAACATTTACGGAGTATTATTTATAATTATTTCTATATAAATATGACAAGTAATGAATATAAATAAAATATTATAATATTAAATTAAAAAAACTCTAAAAAGAATTTATTGATATAAAAGGTAAACAGTTAAAAAAAACAAAAGATGTAATAGTTTTTACATAAAATTGTAATTCCTCACACCGTATTTTCGCAAAAATGTAAATCCAATTCTATTAGTATAATTTTATCTTAATAAATATATCTACTTATATTAGGTTAATAATTTAATTTTAATAATAATTCTCCAAAAATGACGATTATTTGAAATAATCATAACCATTTTACGCATTCCACGCGGTGTCTATTCAAGTTTTGTTGTTTTCTGAGGTGGTAATTGACGGTTTATATAATGGTAATTCTTTGACTCTCAGGGGTGTTAGGATTGTTTTGTCTAATACTAAGAGTCAAAGTAATATTATTTATTATCTAATACTAAAACAAATAGGAGTATTATTTATCATATCCACTTTCAATATGGATAATATTTAAATTCTTTTTTTTTTGGTGAAATAATATTCAAATTCTTAGTGTTTCATAAAATTTGGATTCCCTCGAAAAAAAGCTTCCTTTAATTATATATATTGATTACTTCATCAATTCAATTGCTTTAAGTTTTCATAGAAACGTATCTTATATTGTTTGGTTCATATTTAAAGCAGTTGCTGCTGTGATATACATAACTTAATATCTGTTGTACATGTTGACAATTGTTCATAGTTAAAGCAGTTGCTGCTTTGATGTACACAACTTAATATCTGTTGTACATGTCTAGAATTGTTCATAGTTAAAGCAGTTGCTTCTTTGATGTAGATAACTTAATATCTGGTGTACATGTTTAGAATTGTTCATAATTAAAGTAGTTGCTGCTTTGATGTATATAACTTAATACATGTTGTACATGTATGAAGCAGTTGCTGCTGTGATGTACATAACTTAATATCTGTTGTACATGTTGACAATTGTTCATAGTTAAAGCAGTTGCTGCTTTGATGTACACAACTTAATATCTGTTGTACATGTCTAGAACTGTTCACAGTTAAAACAGTTGCTTCTTTGATATACATAACTTAATTCAATCAATAATGTCAATCAATAATGTCAATCGATAATTAAAGCAGTTGCTGCTTTGGTGTATATAACTTAATATCTGTTGTACATGTTTAGAATTGTTCATAATTTTGATGTAGAATTTAATATTATGTGTTAAATTTACATAGATACTCTTGAACCTCCTAAGCAAGATTTGAAGATACCAAGTTGTTCCAAAGATTTGAAACCTTATGTGGGTCAAATTTTTAAGAATTTGGAAGAAGCATTCCAATTTTATTCCAAGTATGCAACTGCTGGTGGCTTAATTGCTAGGAAGAGCACTGGACGCACTAGTCGTGGTATTGTTAAAAAATTGTACATTGTTTGCAATAGAGAAGGAGAATATGAACATAAAGGACAAAAGCAAAGAAGGGAGATAACAAGAATTCTTTATATGGCCAGAATCATCTTAGAAAGAACATCTGATGGGCAATATAAAATCACAGAATTTGATGAAGGACATAACCATTTTTTGAACACACCTTCCACGATGATGCACCTTAAAAATGCAAGGAAACTCACCATTTTGCACAAAAAGATGATCATTGACAACTCCATGGTGAACGAAGGTGCAGTTAAAACTTTCAGAATGTTTAAGCAGTTCGTAAAGGATTATAAGTATGTAGGTGCATCAAAGGTTGATTTTAAAATTTTTGGTAGAGATATAAAGAAGTTCATCAAGGACTCTGATGCACAAATGTTCATTGAGATACTTATGAAAAAGAAAGCCCTCTGTGACTCTTTTTATTTCGACTTTGATGTTGATGATGAACAAAGAATTACTCGTTTATTTTGGGCTGACCCTATAATGATAAAGAACTACATGTTATTTGGTGATATGGTGTCTTTCGATACTACATATAACATGAATAAGTACAAGATGGTCTTTGCTCCCTTCACGGGTATAGATCATCACAAGAGATATGTCACATTTGCTGCTGGCCTTGTTGGGAGAGAGAATGGTAAGAGTTTTTCTGACTGCTATTTTTGTCATTATTTGTATTTTGAAGATAACATGTGTTGCACATAAGGAATTTTATTATACTGTCTCCTCAATGCATGTGCAGATAACGACTTTACTTGGTTGTTTAAAAACTTTATAAAGGCAATGGGAGATACTTTTCCTTCCTTCATTATTACTGATTAGGATTTGGGAATCAAAGCTGGGGTGAATGAGGTTTTTGGAAGCCACACATTTCACAGATTGTGTATGTGGCACATAATGAAGAAAGTAGCAGATAAAGCGGGTTCGAAAATATGCACTGAAACAGATTTTTCTTAAGGATCTAAATGCTGCTGTTTGGGGTGAGGATGTGAACCCCACTCAGTTTGAACAGATGTGGCAGGATCTTATTAGTAAGTACAATCTTGAGGATAATTAGTGGCTTCAGGAGATATTTGAGATGCGAGAGAAGTGGATACCAGCTTACCACCGTGACCTGTTTCTTTCAGGGTTAATGAGGACAACTTCAAGGTCTGAGTCTGAGAATAACTTCTTCAACAACTTCACGAATCCTCATCTGACACTTGTTGAGTTTTACATGAGGTTTGACAGTGCCATTGATGCCCAAAGGTGGGAGCAGTCCAAGGTGATTGCTGACTGTAAAAGCACTTCTGCTGCTTTGATCAGTCAATTTTCTCTTGAAAAACATGCTTCTGAAATCTACACACGAACTGTCTTCTATGAGTTGCAGGAAGAGTTAAAGGCATCCATGTACAATTGTGGTGTTAATGATATTATAAAGGAGAATGGTGTTGAACATATATCTATACAGGACAACATCAAAAATAGGGTATATGTAGTTGACTATACACCTGCAGAAGAGAAAATTGTCTGTGCCTGCAAGATGTTCGATCAGCGTGGACTGTTGTGTCGTCATGCTCTTTGGGTCCTGAAAGAAAGAGGTGCAAAAAGGATACCTAATTCATATCTACTTCATCATTGGAATAAGTTTGCAACATCGAGGGAAATGTTTGATGCAAATGGCACACTTCTTTCTGATTCTCGGTCATCTGATGGAATAAAAACAAAGGTTGCAGAATTATGGACTGAAATTTTTGATTGTGTGACTGTGGTTGAGGACAAGGAAGAGAAGGTGGATGAGCTCTTAGAATTAGTGAGAGCATTCAAGGAGAAGGTTGTGGAAGAAGGTACAAACATGAGAAATGACAAGAGGTCTGAGATCGAATTTTTAATGGGTGCCACTATTCCAACTGACATTAAGATCTTGAATCCAAACCAGTCTAAAACTAAAGGCTCTGGAAGGCGACTTATTTCGTCTAAAGAAAAAGCCACGAAACAACATAAGAAGCCTCCTCGGAAGTGCAATGCTTGTGGAGAGATGAGATACCATGATTCAAGGAATTGTCCTGGCAAAGTTTAATCATCATACATTCTCTTATTTTTACTTAATTTTAATATATATTTTAAATACAATAAATTGTCCAGGAATACATAAAATACATTATACTTTTATCAAGTACACTTGATTTTCAATTGTCCAGGGATATATGAACATCTCTAGTTGATTTTATATGCAGCAATTCTACTTATTTCTTCTTTTGACATACATATTTTACCATATATTGTATATGTGTGAATTTCGTACATACTTATGTAGACATTTTACATAGTTAAACAAGTGTCTGTTTTGATGTACATACGTTAACATTTGATGTACATATTGATATTTTTACATAATTTAAAGATAGTCTGTTTTGATGTACATAATATAATATCGGTTGTTTTGTCGATTTTTTACATATTTAAAGTAGTGACTGTTTTGATGTACATAAGTTAACATCTGTTGTACATGTCGATATTTTTGCATAGTTAAAACAGTGTCTGTTTTGATGTACATAAGTTGATATCTGTTGCACATGTTCACAAATTGTACATTGTCAAAGCAATGTCTGTTTTGATGTACGTAAGTTAACATTTAATGTACACATTGATATTTTTACATAGTTTAAACAGAGTCTAAATTGATGTACATAAGTTAACATATGTTGTACATATTGATATTTTTACATAGTTAAAACAGTGTCTAAATTGATGTACATAAGTTGATATCTATTGCACATGTTCACAATTTGTACATTGTCAAAGCACCGTCTGTTTTGATGTATATAACTTGATATCTGTTGCACATGTTCAAAATCTATAAATAGTTAAAGCACTGTCTATTTTGATGTACATAACTTGATATCTGTTGTACATGTTGATATTTTTACATATTTAAAGTAGTGTCTGTTTTGATGTACATAAGTTAACATATGTTGTACATATCGATATTTTTACATACTTAAAACAGTGTCTGAATTGATGTACATAAGTTGATATCTGTTGCACATGTTCACAATTTATGCATTGTCAAAGCACCGTCTGTTTTGATGTATATAACTTGATATCTGTTTCACATGTTCAAAATCTGTAAATAGTTAAAGCACCGTCTGTTTTGATGTACATAACTTGATATCTGTTGTACATGTTGATATTTTTACATATTTAAAGTAGTGTCTATTTTGATGTACATAAGTAGATATCTGTTGTACATATCGATATTTTTACATACTTAAAACAGTGGCTGAATTGATGTACATAAGTTGATATCTGTTGCACATGTTCACAATTTATGCATTGTCAAAGCACCGTCTGTTTTGATGTATATAACTTGATATCTGTTTCACATGTTCAAAATCTGTAAATAGTTAAAGCACCGTCTGTTTTGATGTATATAACTTGATATCTGTTGTACATGTTGATATTTTTACATATTTAAAGTAGTGTCTATTTTGATGTACATAAGTAGATATCTGTTCTACATATCGATATTTTTACATACTTAAAACAGTGTCTGAATTGATGTACATAAGTTGAAATCTGTTGCATATGTTCACAATTTATGCATAGTTATAACAGTATATGTTTTGATGTACGTAACATTATATCTGTTGCACACATGTTCAATGTTGTACATGTACAGTGAAGATGCAGTATACAATGTACATGGACAACTTTGTTATTATGGGAAATGATGCTTTAAACGCGTGGAGCATTTAATGACATACCTTCCCCAAAAAGTACCTTCCCCAGAACAAATTAATGACAGTTTTCACATTCACAGTATAAAAACACATCCACACACACGCAAACACATCCATAATCCTTCCGTCCCCTACTACAACCCTACAACTATCAAAATATTATATTCTATAATATTTTATAATTCAAATATTATCATCTGCAACTACTATAAAAATATTATCATAAGCATTAAAAAGTACTACTTTATTATTAAATTTAATTAATAATGAGAATTGAAGATGTTCATGGAGTTATTTCATCACGCACTATTCCAAAAAAAATCTTTAGTTGATTTGTCTTTAGTACCTCAGATGAATTGGTGCAAGTTCAAGTCCTGTGTTCATCTGTTATCAACGCAGGGTTATGTGATACCGTTATAGTCCCTTGAATGGTACAAAGCCGTGGGGGTATAACGTGTCGAAACTAGAGACGACATTCTTCGGTTTCATCAAGGGTACAACTTCAAGATGTGTTGGAGAATTGGGTTTGACATCTTACCACACCCTTAAACTGATCCCTAAATGTCTTAACCAATTGACAATACTCATCAGATTTGTCATCATATTCAGCGAGAACCACGTTAATGTGTCCCATAGTAATTTACTGACGTTGTTCTCGCTGAATATGATGATAAATCTAATAAGTATCGTCATCTGGTTAAGACATTTAGGGATCAGTTTAAGGGTGGTAAGATGTCAAACCCAATTCTCCAACATATCTTGGTTAACCAGAAGGAGGGTGGAGATTTATTCAAGAGGAACTTCATCGTTTACATATGCTCTGTTTTTATACATGGGAGTGTTAGTTCAATTCCTAGCTTAAAGATACTGATATGTGGCAGGGAAATGCAACTGAGCAAATAAACAAGTACTTTGATGGACCTATAATGATTTTTATTTTCATCTATCTTCAAAGGATGAAGTATAGAAACAGTGATACCGTTCGTGCGTTCCCAACTATGTCGTATTGGACGCAAAAGACAATGACAAAGAGGATAAAGGAGGAAGCTAAACTCTCTTGAACATTTGGGAAGGGTTATGTGATACCGTTACAGACATATTACATTAGTTCAGTTGTACTTGTAATCTTTCGTTTTCTTTTAGGTGCTGAAAAGTGTTATGTGCAAGTAATATAGAAATATGTAGAATGAACCACTTTAATATGTATCACCTAGTGACCTATATACTGTACCTTTTATTTTTTAATTAACTAGTTGAAAGCCGCGCGCGATGCGCGCGTATGGTTAGGTACGTTTTTTGTATGCAATTTGACGGTGGTCGTTCCTTGGTTTGGGCATGCAAAATAGTTGGGTGAGTGTGTGGTCGTTGTTTGAGATATTGTGGGAGAAGTTGGATTCAGAATGTGATATATGTATTGCATGTGATTAGTAGTACATCTTGGAAGGTATATATGGTGCACGAATTGTAAGACCGTTTATGAGCGCTTTGTTAAAGGTCGTCTTCAGCCGCAAGGTGCGGAGTAGCGAACGGAATTAGCAAGTGATTTGGTGGGAGTCCCATTTTCTCAGCAGGGGCGAATGCAGAAGGAAAGCAGCATAGTATTTTTTTGGTAGCAGAAAAACAAAGTCCAGTAATCGAGTAATATATGGATGCCCCTATTTGAATCGCTTTCATAGTTCGTGAGAAATCTAATTGTCCATGAGCAGTCCAATTTTGTGTATAGCAAGCGCTAAAAGTAATATGTACATATGTCATGAAACTGCTAGCAGTGCTAATCAATTTTCTTATTTCCCCCTTTTTTGCAACAAAACGCGAAAGTAAGTTATACGTTTCCGTATTTTGTTTTTTTGGATTAGATACTTTCTAATATTTAGGTTCTTGAATATTTAATTTAGTTAGATGCAATTCCTAGTCGCAACATATGATCGTGGCTGCTTCTGTTGTTGGCTGTAGCCGGGCAGGTGTAGTTCCCAGTAGAATCGGTTTGGAATAGGCAGCTCATCACAAAGTTCTTAAAACATAGCATACCGACATACACTAACTACGTGCCATATCTAACGACAGATCATAGTGAAAACCTTTTCCCTTATGCCTGTTGGCAGGCGATCGCCGGAATCTAACTACTACTGTTATTGTGAAAGCTACTTAGTACCTGGAACTACCACCACTTCTGTTGCTGCGCCTGTTGCCCGAATCAAAGAGCCTGAAAGCAAAATGAAGTATCTAGGCCGATGAACAGAAATCATTCCTCAGCATTCCACATATATAGTTCAGGGTACAAGTACATCAATTCAACCATTACAGTGTCGAAGTCCTCGCCGTAGTTAGTGGCTGCCTCTGTGTCTGCATTTGTCTTCAACGTAGTCGGAATAAAGCGATATTGGGTATCTCGTGGCAGATATGCGCTGTCTTCACGCGTTGCAACCCAAAAGCGAATGCCCTCAAATGTGTTAGGGTGCTCGACAATACGGCCTTTTCCAAAACCCGTTTTGTCAGCTTGGCTCGCAAGCCTAAGTGCAGGCCAGTAGTGATCCATGCCTTCTTCGAACTCTAACACTATAGCTTTCTTGTAGGCAAACCCTGGCTGGCTGGTAACTGGTTCCAAGCTAACAATTCGGTGCCCTAGGTCTCTTATTGCGTCCTTCACAACCGTGTGGCAGTGGCTCGCGTAATGCGTGTTGCGCATTTGGTAGGGCATATCGTCTACTATCCACCGAGCAGGGTACGCGTACTCAGATATAAAACCTTCAAGGTCAGGCTCGCTTTCCATTCTTCTGCTATGTGTATTGTGTAGATTCGATGCAGAGGTGATCTTCTACCCCTGCAACTCTAAGCATTAGAATAGAACGCAGGTGGTGCCAATGTTTGTTTTCAGATGCTAATTGACGCTATTTAATTATATCTAGTAATCTATCGTCGAGTGGTGTAAAATAAACCATGGTGAACGACTGGTATTTATTCATTTGCCCCTGCAGGATTCAACATCAGAAAAGTGCGGACCTTTTCTCAATGTCTTTGCTACGATGCTAATTTGAGGCTACTAATGGTAATTATTCATTTGGCTTCTATTTGTTTTGAAAAGTCTATGACCTGATGGAGCTCGCCATACACTTGCATATGGAGTCAACCAAATAATACCATGGACGCAGTCCGATTCCAATTTACAGGCATTGTTTTGTTATATGTGAAAATAGTAAAGGAACTACTCATAGACCAGCACAGAGCGACCAGTCTGGTGAGGGTGATAGCATTGACAGTTACGCTTTTGTAGAGGATGCAGCGGCCAGTGGTGATAAGACTGACTCTAAACAAATTAAGAGCTAACCTTGACCGAAGCGCACCAACACGCGACAAAGAATTGAAGACTTGATAAATTCGAAAGAATCTAAAACGGAATACAGAGGCTGTTCTATAAAACGGAATATGAGAGGATAAGAGCAGAAGGATTTTATACAAGATAACTGAAATATCATGCATACGAAGCAACGATAATGAGCAATGGCAGCAGTTTTGGCCAGCATTTTGTGATTCATGTGAACTACAACACTAAAAGTTGATGAGGAGCCGAGAACTTACGCTTGTAATTGCTGTTGATGGGGTTTAGCACTTGCAGTGTAAGGATTGTGGGAAGTGATTCCGTTTTTGTACTGGTTGTTTGCTGGCAGAGTAATATTGAGTCAAGGGGGAGGAAAGGTAAGGGCTCTGTGGTGTCTTGCCAGTTTGGTAGGTGTGAGGAGTGTAGTTGAATTAATACGGCATGTCTTCTAAACGCAGGGGACTTGATTTGATTGGTAGGTAGATATAGGTGGAAGCAGTAGACATTAAGTTTGTATGTAGCTTTTGCTTATCTTCGTTGGAAGTGTAGCTGTTGGTTCAAATTACAGTGTCTTGGGTTCTGTTTTTTTTTTAAAAGGCGTGGCCTGTTTGTTTTTTTTGGTTAAAATAGGGGTAAGGCCGTAGGGGTTTACTTACCCTCTATTGTATTGGATACGTGAAAGTTAAACAGGGGCAGGGGTGGGACACGTGGGAAAGGCGACGACATTTGACTCGACTGTACTTTATTGATTGCATTCGTCGGTCTGTTTTTTGGTGTGGCCATGCGGCACAGGAAGCGCGAGTATGCACAGTAGGGGAAGAGTGTTTTGTTCTGTCTGTGAATGGCAATGTACGTTGGTGTTAATTTCATGCATTATGACCATTGTTTTTTACGGGACGAGCAGGCCATTAAGTCTAGGACAATGAGTATTGTAGTAGAAGTGAAACGTAAAAAAAGCATGAAACAGGTCGACCGAAGATCTGGACTATGCCGAACTAGAGCTGGGACGACAAAGCGTAGCTAAAGACGCAACACTAATTTCTTAACATTTGGAAATGACTGCCGGAGGATAGTAAGTCACAGCAGCAGTCACAACAATGCAACGACACACATGGAGAAACTACAAATAACAGGAACTGGGAAATAGCAGGAGACAACAATGCAACGACACACATGGAGAAACTATAAATAACAGGAACTGGGAATTAGCAGGAAGCAAGTTCGACAACTTAAGTGGCGACCATCGATATGTGTAAAGATACAGGCACTATCGCACCTCAGGTGACCTAGTAAAATGATGGATAAAGCTGCGTTAATGTTTCCATGACCTTTTCGTAATGGCATTTGTCTACGGCAGCTGCGGCAGAAATACCAAAACCCATTTGTGATATAGGTACCATGTCATAGTAAGGGTGTTTCTGCAAATAATCTCGGTCTGCCCTCGTACCTACCCAGAGATACGGTCCGTCAGTAGGGTTGGAGTGCCTCGTAAACTGGTCCTTCCCTCTCCCCTTTTGCTCAAAGGCATACTGTAGCTTAAAGGCATTGACATAATTTCCACTCCCACTTTGAAAATGCACTACGGCTGCTTTCTGAAAAACCGGGCCTCTCCATAATGCCTCAACCTTTGACACCGGGTATCCCAGGCGAAGTAGGCAGTTCCTTAGTGGGGCAAGACTCCTACTTGTTACGACATTTTTGTCAATATCGTATGGCATGTTTTCAATGATGCATTGGGTAGGGTAGAGGTACTCCATTAGTGGGTCGCTGGAAGCCTCCCTTTTTGTTTTTTTTGGTATTATTTGATCATCCCCGACCCCCTCCTCCTTTGCATCTTTATTCCTAGACATCAATCCCTTCCCCTTGTCCATTTTTTGGGTGGTTGAACCGCTCTTGCCTCTCAGTATGTGGGATACTTAATACTACATATTAGATATGTTTGTGTTTTGCCTGGGTTTTGTATGCCTATCGACTTGCTCATTTATTTTGCTTCGTAGTGTACTTATAGAGGTGTTTGGGAAGTTGTGTCAGTGACTGGTCAGTAGCAGGCACAGTGGGAATGCATGCCACTAAAATGACCGAAGCATGCTGAATTTCCATGAGGCTGAAGTTTCTTTCTTGGAAATGACCACACGTAATTTGCATGATTTCCAAGGAGGCATCTTGTGAATGTGGCACAGTGACTTAGACAGGTATTTTTGAGTGGTCCTTTTCGTTAATATGCAGTCAGTGGTCGGCAGGCTATAAATGTGGTGAAGTTTTAGGTCCATTAACAACCTATGTAGCAACCGGAGATATATAGCGCGCCTAATAAGCGGGCCAAATATAGAGCAGTGGGCGTGCGGGAACGATGTATGAGATGTAGTGTGTTAAGTGTCTGGAATGTATCAGCGATTATCTGATTCGAGTTTTAGCGGTAATGGTTAGCACGACAGTGTTGTGGTGTTTTTTTTTTTCGGTAGGCTGAAGGGTCTATGAGCGGGTGGAAGCAAAGTGTGCGCTAGGATCTGGGCTCTTTCATTATGATAACCTTTGCTTGGTTTCATATACTATAAGGTGGTCTATAAAATTGTAGAAATTGGTACCATGTCTTTGTTTTGCTATGGCATATTCGGTACATCCAAAAATGATTAGTTGTCAGTAATTGTAAGGCGAGAGCCGAGCCCACTGTCAGGAGGCTTTTGAGAAGTCCGAGCCGAACTGTGCGGCAGGACTCCTAATTGCGCCCCCACCAACTAATTTCCAAATCTAAAGCTTACGTACTCACCGAGCCTCAAACCTTTACGGACAAATATAACCAGTGAACAAGGCGTAAGAGAGGGATAGGTAACATTGCGAAATCTGAAACCATTACAGAAATGCATGGGTACCAGACAGTCTATTGCGTTACAAACAATAACAATTTTACACTAAGCTTGTAATGCGAATGGGTCTGTCCATGCATCAGTTGAGCGTTGTTGGCCGAAACAAAACTTCTCTGGCTACAGCTGCGATATTATCATAGGGGAATAGCATCTATAAGGCAAAAAGTAGAGAAGGCGTACCAGACCAGGATTGGTGTGAAAAAGGTTTCTGTCAGCAGCTGGGCATTCGAGGTTACGTGAGAGCACCAAAATGCAACTTCTTCAGAAAACTATAAAGACAGACAAGTGATAGAGTTGTTAGTGGACTTCAGCTCAGTAATTACAGTACAGCTAACTCTAAATTAGGAGACTCAACATGACTACGCAGTCGTGGAATTCCAGTTCGCGCAAGAAGCTTACCTAGCATATGATGTTATTATTTTTGCGACGGAGCTGGACTTATTAGTCTAGGTGATACACGGTGCTTCGACTGTGGAGCATTAAGCTAATTTCCTGTGCTCCGTTAAAATGATGGTCCGGGTAGCGACGGAAGATGCGCTCCTCACAGTCTCTACGCTTCGTTTGAATAACCAGCAAGTGTGCCATGTTTCTTGATGCTGATTGTAAACCGTGGAGTAATGTCCTCGCATAGACGTTATTTGTCTCCAAGCATCAGCAGCGTTTTGAAATTGCTATGTCACCTCTGTAAAGTGTTGCCACACCATTCCGATTCTCTGTCCTCAGCCTTCTATTGTAGTCTACATCTAGCCTTGGCGCATCTGCAAGAATCAGAAACAACTGTGCCCACCTTTTGCAGATGACGGCAACGTTAGCTTTGTCACCGTGATTTCCCAATTTCGCGAAAATGTGTTTCATAAAATCTGCACTGCACAATACTTCTTTGGTGGCTGCCGTTGCTGTCCCGTTAGTCTGCACTTCGTGGAAGTCATTGTAGATAAAAGGCAGCCGCTGTTTCTTCTGTCCGATTGACTCTGTTTTAGCTGCCAGTCTGTCGGCCGCTTCAGCGTTGAACACCCAACCGGTGCAGATGTATCTGACCATGTTATGGTACCTGCCGAAAGACCTACAGTGTTTTGAGCATACGAACATCAGGCTGTAATAACAATTCTCTGATACCATGAACTGTCCTATGAGCAAACTCGAGTTTCCAAACATCATAGGATGCCTAAGGCATCCAAGCAGCACCCGAAACATCATAGGACGGAAGAACCCTGGACAGTTAGACCTATGGTGGCAGTTTAGAAACGAGGCGTTCATGTGACAATTTTCACTACGTCAATGAACTGCAGACCAAGATCCCTATCACTGTGAAACACCATCAAGTCCTGACCTTTCCATCCCGTAAATCTATATGCACAAGCACTGGCAATTGGCATACCTAAGATTTCATTTTACCGAATCGATAAACTAATCGGCACATAACTAAATAAATGTAAAGAATCAGTTAGACAGGCGGACGGAATGTTGGTTATCATTTTTTCCCTACATTCATTGAACCAGCGACCTAAACACCTCACAAAGTACACAAAGTAAACTACAAGTAAGCAACTCTTAAGCCCAAGCCATGCAATATTACAAGTTACACCTGACCTTAATGACCCAGCTCGAATAACCCAACCGAAGGCTAAAGCGTAGTCCGTAATCCCAAATAGAAAGGTGGTGAACCTAGAATTAGAATTTTATCGGTAGCGATTCCATTCTAGTGTGTCATTATATTTTAAAAGGTCTGACCTTTACGACTTTTCGGGATAGTCGAACTCGATCATTTTAATCATTTTCTCTAGCTAGATTTCTCCCGATGCCAATTTGCTCGACGTAACCCAGTTCGACCTGAATGTAATTACTACATACAAACAGACATCCCTAAGAAAAAATTAGAATAACATACTTGAAGCCGGCCGGATTCTTATAGACCCGACCTGAGACGACCTGAGTTCGACCTAGCTGAATCGTTTGGCAGGTTTATAACCCACATTCAAAGATTCAGCATTTACCCATCAAAACAATCGCGAAATCTATCATGGCGACTACTAAAAATTACAAAGCGTGAATCGGTAAAAGGGGATTCAGACCGAATCTGGTAACATAGGTGGTAATAAATCTACCAAAAACCCAGATAACACCATTGTTGAAGAAACCCCTATTAAGTTGGCCTAGGTCACAGGAACACTAATACTATAATAAATTGGTCATGTTAATAACCGTAAGCAGTATTAGATAGATTGAGGACAGCAAATGGGGTCAGATTGATGGAGAACTTAGGAATATCATGATGACTTAGCTTGTTGTTGCTATCCTTGCAGTCTTGTTGGTAGAAGAAAATGAGGGACTAAGCGCTGGTGTTTCTGCATGTGAGGAGGCCGCACGGAGTTACATTTGGGGTGTTAAGTGTACGACTGTATGTGTAAGGGTATTAATGCTCCCACCTAACCGTAATTCTTTAAACTGTGGCACATATACAGTAATGGCCGCGTCTTATTTAAAATGTATGCCAATAGTAATGCCAATATATATATATATATATATATATATATATATATATATATATATATAAAATCAAGTGAGTCCTTTTATTTTTTTTGAGTCCATGAGTCCTATCTACAACCATTGATCTAGAGTGGGATGGATGGTGGTGATTGATTCTAGTAATTAAGGCAATAAATAACATATTTTGGTAAAAATAAAATAAAATCCTCTCTCCTCCCTTAATTATCTCCAACCAATACACGTTACTTCCTCACATTCAATTTTTTCATTCACATCCTAACTGAAACCCTTCACTTTCATCATCCCAAACACAATCGCTCGACTTCTGTTTCTTTTCAAAACACACCCGCGCATCCTCCCGTCTTCAACTCAAGCAAGGCTACATTGAAGCAACTCTCTAACTTCAGCAAAGATAATCTTCAGGCGGCATAATACAAGGTAACTCGCTAATTAATACTCGATTGTTGTACTAAAGAACTAGGTTTAGTTTATATTCGTATCTGATTTCATTAATTTTCTCGCTAAATATTGATTGATTTACTTTGCTGCGTTTATGCCCTATAATTAATTGGTTTCACTAAAGATTGTTGCGGTATCTGGGTATGAATCTGTAGAGTTTAATTGAATTCACCTACTTCATATTCTGCTTCTACTCTTCATACTTAGTCTAACATATATTGAATGTTACTCTAATGCGCATATTCAGTTACTGTAATAAACTTGAGGTGTTACTGTAAGGGGTTGTTCAGTTAGTGTTACACATGTATGATGTTATTTTAAAGACGACCATGTGTTACTGTAATGTACAAGACATGTTACTTTTAATCCCATCTTTGCGTTACTTTGAATGCTAGTAATCTGGTACATTTAATTGTGTAGACGTGTTACTCTAATTTGCACTCTATGTTACTCTAACACTTTCTTTGTGTTACTTTAACGCGTATCAGCTTTACATATGGTATTTCTTTCACTCGTATCAGTTGTACTTTAATTTTATATACCAGATTAAACTGTAACAATAGTTGTACATAATTATTGTACTTTTCAGATGGCAAAAGGAGGAGACAAATCAAGGTGCGATCGCGGTTGTTGGATAACGTAGATAAGTATGTGGACTCTAGGCAAAAGATCATCGATGGTCCCAAGAGCAAGCCAACAAAGGGTCGAAAAAAATAACGTGTCTAACAAATTATGTCATCTTTTTCTAATTACGAATAATGCTTTGTATCGTTTTCGAAACTTGTTATGTACATTAGTATTTTGATTATCACCAATGGAACAACGCTGTTAAACTCTGTTACCCTGACTAATTGTTCCTGTCACTCTAATTAACGACCGGTGTTACTATGGGAATGAATGAAGTTTACCCAATATACAAATGTGGTCTCATAATCATTGTGTTACATTGACGCATTATAACTGTTACTTTAATGAACAAATGATGTTACTCTAAGTCATTAATGATGTTATTCTTTATAGCATAGTTAAACAATGCTATTATCAATGACGCATTATATATGGTTCTTTAAAAAGTGAATGTTGTTACTTTGGTAATGAATGGTTCTAATCCAAGTTATCCTCAGTTACTTTGGTAATGAATTGTTTAAACAACGTTGCTGTCCTCAGTTACCTTCATGCATTATGTCTGTTACTGTAACTAACGAATGGTGTTACTCCAATAGACATGAGATGTTACTCTAACCAAATACACATGTATTAAATAAATATATATAGTTAATTGCAACGTAGCACAACGCTATGTGTAAAAAAATGTGTACAAAATCCACTTTCTGTGTTTTGCCAACCCCCCCCTCCCAGAAACGAACTGTCTCTGCAACTTGAACTCCCGAATTAATCCGCACAAGCTTTTCAACATGAAAATTAATCCGCACAAGCTTTTCACATTTGCCTTGTGTTTTGCCCTTAGAAGTCTGTATCAATGAAGCTTCAGTGTCGTGTCTACTTCAACAAAAAACAAAACAATAATATCAGTGAAGCTTACGTTACTGTAACTCAGGAGGTATGTTACTTCAATGACGTTTCTGCGTTAATATAAAACAAAACAATAGTATCAGTGTATATTATGGAAAATCTAAATAAGAAACATAAAACCCTGGAATCTATAAAGATCGATAGAGCAACTAACCATTGATAGGAAACTATGATGAATGAAATAACAATGAAAGCAATATCAACATTAAAATTGACGGTTATATCAATTCATAAGTTGTGTTACTCTAACTATTACACTATGTTACTTTAACATCATCATCATCTAACCCTTTTTTCTAAACGTTCAGTGTGTTACTGTAATTGCAATTAAGTGTTACTGTAACTCAGAAGGTATGTTACTTCAATGACGTTTCTGCATATCATCAAACAACGTTACATCAATGCAAATAATGTGTTACTGTAATTCATAAGTGGTGTTACCCTATCGTGTACAATACGTTACTCTAGCATATCAAAAAACCCTTTTTCTGAACGTTCATTTGTGTTACTGTAATTGCAATGAAGTGTTACTTTAACTCAGAAGGCATGTTACTTCAACGACGAATCTGCGTTAACTGAAATCAAAAAAATAGAATCAATGGATATCAGGGAAAATCTTAATAAAAAGCATAAAGGCATGTAATCTATAGAGATCGAGATATCAAAATACCATTGATACGAAACTGTGATATCAAAACGCAATGACATCAAAACAACGCAAATTGATACGAACTGTGATACGGAATGACAATGAAAGCACTATAAACATGAAGATCGGCGTAAAAAAAAATGCAATTCGACGCGATAAAACATTGATATGAAAACGCAAATTGAAAGCCATATGACTATTGAAATCCATGAAGAAAAAACGAATAAAAACATGAATGAAACACTGAAACTCACCATTGTTATACTCGATTAGTTGCATATCAACCGTTGAAGACGATGATGCGGTCATTGAATCCATTGTAGTAGAATTTCGAGTTCAAAATCGATGAATGAGCGTGAATGAATCAGAGTTTTTTTTTTTTTTTTTTTTTTTTTTTTTTTTTTTTAGGTGTGAATGAACGTGGAATGAAAATTGTGATAATGAACGTGAATGATAGGAAGTTATTGTTTCCTTAATTCTTGTGAGTTATTTTAGGAACGTAAATCTTTTTTTTTTTTTTTTTTTTTAAATGCAACGCATCTTGTCCATCCATCCTCATCTCATCCAATGGATGAGATGAGGACTCATGGACTCATATATAGAGAAGGACTCATAAGAGCCTTACTCTATATATATATATATAGATGAAGCTTTTTATTCGCTCTGAGTTACTATGATTGTCTACAAAGTTTTGTGATGAAAAAAAGGAAGGATAAATGAGTATTTTTTTTAGAAAAATAGGAAGAGAGAGAAATGAGAGAGTAATTGTGAACCACATCCCGCTAACCTAAAAAAGAAAGTAGTAAAAAAAACGAACACAATCTAAAAAAAAAGTGGGACAATAATAGGAACTCGGAGGGAGTATCGTATTTGAACATAAATTGACGGAATCTGTTACTGTTACTTAATTTCGCTTAAAAAGAATGTTAAGGTTGAAAAATAGACGATATGTGGGGTACATATAAGTAGTTGGGCAAAACATTTTAATTTTAAAAAAACATTTCTGTATCACTGATGATTCATTTCTTTTTAAAGATACAAGTGGGCGGTTCTATTTATGAAGCTAGCCTGAACAAAACAATAACGCTAAGAACAAATTGGGTGGATTTTGAACTCTTTGCATATGTGGATTTATATGCTGATCCGGCGCATTTTGTTTTGTTGGGTGTTATTTGAAATTCGAAAAACAAATTAGCATTTCCCTCCACCTCCCATGTTTTCTGAAATTAGATATACACGCGTCAAAAATCAGAGGGTGTAGCATTATTGTAGGCATATACATGTTATAGTGAAAAAAACAGGGGTTTCGGTAATTGAACTGGATCTAGAAGTGATCAGAAGGAAATGGCATTATGGGATGACGAAGTTAGGGAGTACCAACGAGAAATAGACAGGATAAGAGATCATGCTCCTCGATTTCTCGAGCGTCTGAACACTGTACTACCTAAAGCGGTGTATATGAATATGATACATTGTGACCCACCGCTGACAATGCTGAGCTCTATCATATCCGGGAATGCGAATGATGTGTTGAGCCCAACTGTTTTGATTAACGCGACATCAGGTAACATATTCTATTTGGCCGTTAGTTCGTCGCGTCATAGTTACAGGGAACATAGTAATATATTTTCCGTTTGTTAAATATTTTAGCTTGTCGACTATGCCATTTCATATACAGCCAGCGCAAAAGCAGTGGAACAGCGCAAACTCAGGGCTGAAGTTGTAGAGGTGGTCAATCGATTGGCCAATGTTCTCAAATTCGAAAGTTTGCTCGATCTGCTATCTGGAGATGGTCAAATTTTCATTGCACGTGACGCTGTTTATTATTATGATGTATACAATGAAGCAACCATAGAGGAAGAACAAAACTATTTACGGGATCAAAATGTGCCAGTAGATCGCCTTAATTATGATTCCGACGAATGGTTGTGGAGTGACTGTGACGTTTCAGATTAATCGTGGTTGGTGATGTATTCTCGGCCTATGATTATGTATGTGCACTTTACTTCTGTCTTGGTCAAAGTACTGGAAGTATTAGGTTTATGGATTTCTGTTACTGTGATATTAGCGTCTAAGTGTTGTATTGGAGCCGGAGTTTATTGGTAACTTTAATTATGGTACTTTAAGTTTCATGTTTCTGCGTTTTCTTTTTTTGGCACTGTTTTCATTTTGTGTTCGGGATTAAATAAAGGTCTAGCATTGTTCCACCTTACTTTTCTGGTGTGTCGGGAAGCATGTACCTCTCCGATGCGGCGTCAATGGTAACGGAGTGTAATTTGTAAAAGCTTAGCGCGATTTTCACCGGTCTTCAAGTTCCGTGTAGCAGTAATCTGGAGCCTTTGTGCATGTGTTGTAAGTTTATCGTCAAATTTAGGTATGGTAATTAAAGTCTGACGGATTTATGGTTGTCTCTTTTTTTTTCGCATTTTTTTTGGTATCTTGGTAACAAAAAACGTTCAGTCTTATACCGCCAGATTTGTTCGCTGTCAAGTGGGAGATGCACCTCTGATCTGGGTATGTGGGTATTGGATAGTTCCCGGCGTGGAATCAATAGTTGTGCTGTGTAAGTTGTAACAGGCCCGCATGATTTTTAGTGGTGTTTGAGTTCAGTGCAGTAGTGATGGGGAGGCGGCGTATGTTTCATCGTGTCTCGCGTTTGTCCCTTTTACTTAGTTAAAAGGTGTGGGTTTCCGCGCTATTCAAGAACAGGGGTTTAGGTGTATGCTCTTTACTGTGGCCGTAGAACTTGTTTACCAAACGCTGGTCCTTGACGACCTATGTGCACCTCTGATGTTGTCTGTAACCGGGCACACCTAGGTCTCAGGAGAATTGGCTTGTAATAGTTAGTTCATTACAAAGTTCTTAAAGCATAGCATACCGACATACAGTAACTACGTGCCATAACTAATAGGAGATCATAGAGCGAACCTTTCTCCTTATGACTGTTGCCAGGCGATTGCCGAAATAGGAAACCAATCGATTTATGTTGAATGTGTATTTTCTTTTTTGAATTATGTATGACTTGATCTAACAAGAACAATTCTAATCAACAACCGATGATTGAACTGTTTTTTTTTGTGTAGCGCACTCTTATATTTGTTGTCTGTTATGGCGGAATACCAATCTAATTTATGTATATACACGAGCTTAGTTTCAACATTATATTGGATCTAAATCATTCTGTATCAATGGCCATTAGCATGATAACGATCGACTTATCTATAATTATCTCACTTGGCTATCTATATAATTTGAAGAGGTGCTATCTACGTTTGGGAGAACAGAGTACCAGAGGCCAGAGAAGATGGTACATGTTCAGCATTGCTAGTAAGCAGGAATGATGGTCACTATTGATTGATGTGCACCACTGATGTGGATTTACAGACCAATATTAACATCTTTATTACACAGAGCTGAGTGTTCTTTGGGTTTGCCGTGGCTCTTTAGAGCGGGTTTCATTCAGCAGTGGTGTACAACGGTTAGTCTGGGTATAAGCATAATATCGCATCTAGTACTATGTCGAAGACCATGTCATCCTCATTAGAGGCTGCGGCGGTCGCGTATGTTTTTATGCTATCTTGGATGAAGCGATACTGTACATCTTTATGCAGGTATTGACTGTCTTCTCGTGTTGCAGTCCGCAGTCGGATGCCTCCAAAGGATTCAGTGCTGTCAGGGATGTCATCCTTGCCACTCCCACGTATTTTTAGCATGCTCTCAACCTTGAAAGCATGCCAAAATTTGTCCACGCCTTCTTCAAACTGCAGGACTATAGCCTTCTGAAAAGAACTTGCCTGCTGGCTTTCCACGGGTCCTAAAAGCGCAACCGGATATCCAAGTCCCCTCAGCTTGTCTCTGAGATTCGCGTGGAGATGTGTAGCTGTACGGGTGATCTGGTATGGCACGTCGTCGATAATACAAGTAGCAGGATATGCATACTCAGCAAAAAAACCTTCGTCATCATGTAGAGCGTCCATTCAGCTGTTGATCTGTGACATGTAGACGTGGACAACAATCCGTTATTGTTTGTGAACTGTAAGGATAAATTGTAAAGAATTCCTGCCTGCCTTCACTCAAACAAACCTGTCACACTTGAGCCCAAAGATAGGTGCCAAACAAACTTGGTACCCAGCATTAGCTAAGTTAGATGGTGGTCTATGATTTTTTTGAGGGGTGCCTATCGTCGGCCTATATGCACCAATCATCCAACCGTTTAGCGATCTAGGGGTGATGACCCATTGTACTATAGCAGCGTGTCGATCAGTGGAAAATTAGTGGCCAAGGTGAACTTATCATTGTTTACAATATGGGTAGTCTGCACCAAGTACCAGGTAGAAAGCTACATAGCGGAAGTGCACAGTAGTCCTTCAAGTTGGTGCATTAGCGGCAGGAGAACTCTATCACATAATAGTTACTACCGGAATGGGTAAGCACACCGAGGGATTGCGTGTGTGGCAGGGATCAACAAACAGTCGAAGCGCAGATAATAGCAGAACTGTAGTCTATAATAAGATTCGCAAAAGACATACCAAATATACGGTAGAACTGTGACAGGAACAGCAGCTGCAAACTTCGCTATCAGTCTTCGTTGAGTCACGGAGGAATAGAAACGTCGAGACCCTTGCTACGAAGGGTGTATGAAAGGGAAATTGTTGTTTTGCCTTTTTTTAGTTGAATTAGCTCCTTTTATTTGCTGTACAAATTCGGTCTTTAGTTGGGTTAAGGTAAGTAGTGGCATATTCAATGTGGGTACCGCTAGTTCGTGGACTGATACCTGTCTCTTTTAGACCAAGTGGTGCAATTTGCCCTGTGGTAAGTGTAATGGGATGCGGACAACCAATGTGTTTGTATTTAAGCGATTTATAATGATAGCGCTGGTCTGTGTGTTTTCGATTATTTTGGGGATTGTCGTCACCCAGTTCACCTTTTTTTGTTTTTTTGGAGATATAATCGTCTTTTATAAATGCGAAAAAAAAACTGATCACGCCGATTTCATTTTTTTTGTTTGGGCGTTTGGTGCACCGGTTTAGGCCTATTTCACAGGAGAGTCAATCCGGAGTAGATAGTACACTACGATGTTCTGAAGAGATAGCATACCGACATACATTTACTACGGGTGGTGAGCAGATATTTGTGCACCCCATAGCTAAAGGGGAAACACAAAAGTTATTTCACCCAACTCGGTTCAAAGGCGCACTGCGCACTTCCTTACATATAGACAGATTGAGTTGTACTAAGACCCGACAAAAGGGAACGACGCACGTCTATGTTGCTAGAGAAAAGGGAACGACGTACGTCTATGTTCAGGATACTTTGTGTTCAAAAGGAAGATCAGCCAATAAAAGGTTACATAGTCTATCATCAAGAGGGTGTCAAAGTCACCTGAAAGCGTTAGCAATTGGTTGCAAAGACAAAAGGAACGAACAATTCAGAACTGGCCAGGAAGTGAAGGACCATTCAGCCGTTTCTGCCGATCAAAGCGCATCTTTTCTTGGTCGCTTGACATGGACATCAACATTTGCACTATCTTCTTTGACCATCTACGTCTCTCAAGCGGAACTGCTTTGAAGTTATTGTCAGAAATATGTCCTGGAGGACACCTCCTGACCTGTAGGCGAGAGTTTTGTTTTAGTGCATGTTGCCTCTTGTGCAGCATTGATTTGGCGATCGGAGTGACAGCCCTATAGCATTTGCATTTCTTCGATATCACAGTGTCACGTCGATACACAACCGTTAGCCCGTACTCGTGCTCTATGCGGAGCTGCTTATTGTATTCTGCATTCCACTTTGGTGCGTCCAAATGAAAGGCAAACATGCGTGCCCACGCCTTGCATGCCACGGCTACGTTTGACTTGTCAGAAGCGCAGGTAAGCAGTCCAAAGATCTTGCACATGATATCTTCGTTGCATAAGACATTTTCTACCGATGCACACTCCCTGTTGCGCTGCACAACGGTGTGGTGTTTGTCGAATATAAACGGTAAACGACGCATACTTCTATCCTGCTTTTCTAGTAATTGGGCACGCCTGTCGGCTACTTCGTTGTCCACTGCCCACCCTTTGCACCAAAGCTCACTCATACTGTCACCTGGATCCTGTGTCATTTGACAAAGTTTAAGAAAGATGGTGCTGTTCGTGGTATAGGGCAAGACTATTTGTTGTTGTTTTTGCATCCCATACTACTATAATGTCTTTGTCACTAAGGTACTGCAGCTTAAAGGCAGGCAACCAAAAAAAAAAGGTATCAAGCACCAGTTTCTTTGGATGCAGGACCGCTATTGAAGTACCTCTGGGTGACTGCATCAGTATAGCATTTATAATGTAGAATAATACGCGGTCACCAGGCAACAGTGTCAATACTGAATGGAGGCCAATACAGGCGGAGCTATTGCCGCAGAACTACTGACGGACCACGCTAAGATGTGGTTGGCGAATTTACTACAAAAATGACACGACACGCACATCTAGGTACAGATACGGTCGACATCTGTACTTTCCATGAGTCTCGAGTGTTAGCCTGTACAATCTAGCACACGTTATTCTGTGCCTGTTATTGTAACTCATCGTAGTTGCCATCATTGTGTGTATATAGAGGCTGAATGAAGCACACTAAGTCACAAGACCGGGGAAAAAATGTCTAAAATGCCAAAAAATAGGAGCAATAGCAGGAAAGATAGAGGCACAATGAATCCATACAAGATTCTCCAGATACAATGCATCTGAAGCAACGACAATGAACAAAGGAAGCATTTTTGTGGTAGTATGTCGTGAGTGACGTGAACTATAGCAGCGAAAGGTCATGAGGAGCAGAAGACTTACCTTGTCACTGTTCTTGCAGAGGTCGAGCACATGCAACAAAAAATAGACTCGGGAAGCACAATATTTAGTCTTTTTCTACTGGCCCTTTATTGCTGGTCTGTTTCTCAGGGAGGGGGGAGGAAAGGAGTGGTCTGCTTTGTGCTAATGAACTCGGTGGGAGTAACTGAGTGGGAGTTTTCTTTTTGTGAAGAAAGTAGCTGAATTAGTGCAGGATGTGTCTTTAACTCAGCTGATTAGATGTGACGTATAGGCAGATACAGTAGGAAGTAGCCACATTAAGTGCTTACTTTTCAGGCTAGCTAAAGGTGTGTCTGTGTCTGTCCCCTTTTTTTTGGGCTTTCCAAAAATATACTGCGTATATTTCTTGGGGCCTGTAACACGACCCATTATAGGATTTGGGGAGGGTGTAGTATATTCAGGTGCAACGTACGTGGGTTTGGGTTAAGCTGCGGCACCGCTCTTCTGTGGGCTGGGCCATTGTCTTTTTCTGCTAGCAGGTGGGTAGTCTGTAGCAGAATGTGTACACTAAATGTGGCTGCGTGAAGGCAATTAGGAGTGTTCACTGGACTAAACCCAGACCGGAACGGTGTGACCCGCGACCCGGAAACACCGGAAGCCCAGTCCGCGGGTCGGACCGGTTAAAACAAGTTATCCGTATCAGAACGGACTGGACCCTCTTACGACCGGACTGGACCGGGACGGACCGTAAAATTAAATTGAATGTGATATTTTCTTTCAAGTGTGGACTGGCCCGGGCTGGACCGGGGGACGGCTCCCAGTTTTTGTTGGGACCCGGACACTGGACCAGTAGGCGCCTGGGCTGGGCCGACCCGGGCCTTATGTTCCTGTTCAGTCCTACTTGCGGGCCCGGTTCATTTTTCAAACACTCCTAAAGGCAATTGGCAATTGGCGTCGCACTTTTTTTCGTTTTCTTTTCATGGGGACTGGCGCTTTATTGGGCTATGTTTTCGTATTCGTAGTGTAAGCGTTGCTCGAAGAGCATGTTCGGCCAACATGTGGTGTTCGTATACTTTATTTGCTAGCAATTCATGATTTGTGTGGGAGTGTCACTTTCTCATTTGGGTAATGTGGAGGGGTAGTCGCACAGAGTTAGGTATTGCTGAGTTCGCGTTAAAGACATAAAGGTTTATAATTGAGTACATGCGTTTAGTACTGGTATTTCTAGTGTGGGAGAAAATGTGGCAGGCGTTGCCGGAGACTGTCTTCTTTTGACAAGTTTCTTTGCATTCTTGCATTTGTGGTCTACAATGTGCCTACAGTGTTTGTTATATGTTTTGCACATGTGTCTGACTGAATGTGCCTTTGTGAGGCAGTTGTTCTAGGTAATGAATATTACTTGCTTACTCCGATTCTGTTATCAATCGGTGCTATAATGATCTGAAGTTCAGAGCTAGTAAAGCGCGGGCCTCATGAGACATAAGGTATGCCGAAGGATGCTGTGAACGAACAACCTGACAAAAGGAAATAGCATAGAAATGTATAGTAAGCAAACAGCTTCGCGCACTACAGATGACAACAACTTTACAATAAGTTCGTAGTACGATGGTTCCAAAATCCAGCACACCAGCAGACATTAGTCACACGGACAAAGGCAGGTCCCATAGATAAAGGTACAATACAGAAGGTACTGAACCTAACCCAGTCGGAAGTCGAAGTGCGTGCTTCCTTATTCATAGACAGACTGAGCCATACGAAAACATGACATAAGTATCTAGCATATGTCTAGCTTGGTTTCCGACTATGCACCGTCAAAATGGCCTTTGCTCAGGATGAGTGCTGTTCAAAAGGTAGGGAAATCCGTGCTACCGTAGAAAAGTAGTGGATGGGTAGCATCACTGGCAGCACTGCATGCTGCAGGTTACTGGGAAATTGAAGGTGCACCAGCTGCGGGCTGTGTCCCGACCGGCTGTTTTGTGGTGGCAGTTAAGCGTCTGGTTTCTGCAGCAGCCTCTTGCTTAACAGTACGGATTAGTAGAGCACTGTGAGTGGCTGCAGGTGCCTTCGTGGTTTGCTCAGGTGTTGCGGGGGCATTTTCAGCTTGCAGGAGAAGCTGTTTTTTCCTTGGAGGTGTGCTGAGTTATGTGTCTGGGGCCTTCTTCCCGTCTTCGTGTGCTTTCCTGGCAGGTGTGTGTGCATGGTCCTCTAGGGCCATTTCTGGTTGTTGCAGAGAATGGTTGTTGTGCACAGATAACGTGGCATTTGTTGTGTCCGATGGTGTCAGAACGGGGAGCTGGTTGGTCGAATGGGTTACTGCTGGTTCTGAGGTGTTGTCTGGTGAGGGCAGAGGCAAGGTTCCAGCATGGGCACTGTCACTGACCACGTTTTTTAGTACCCAGTGAAGGATTCCATTTCGGGAGAGAAGACCGTTTGGACCAATTTCAATGAGCGTCTGGTGTGTCTTCAGCCTCTCACCGAGCACTTGGAACGTGTCGATGTCATCCTGTATGGCATAAATATGTAGTTTGCTTTCAGAAGGTATTAACATGTAGTTTACTGTGAGAAGGTCTGAACCAACATAATCACAGGATCTGAGGGAATGAAGTAAGGGAAAGCGAAATGGTAGAGGGGTCTGTGTGCGTAAAAAGGGCACAGTGGTAACCGTGAGGGGGCAGCCATTAAAAAAATGGAAGAGCGATCTCACAGAGTGGCACTTACCGTGTGTCTGATACGAAAGAGGTCTTCAGCTGGCACAACGAACAATGTTTCGGCGTCTGCGCTGAAAAAAGTTAGGGGCAGCATAGCCGTGCCATCTGAGACCTGGCACTGAAAGGTGACCCTGTCACAGTGGTGTGTTAGTTTTAGCTTCTAAATGTACCTTGTCTATAGACGTATATCTTAGGATCTGTTATTTTCTATGGTGGCCTTTACCTTGGACAGCTTAAAGCTCCTCTCTGCGAACACCCTTCGCAATTAATTTTTTGGCCTGCTGGAGTGTCTGTTTTTTTCCCGCAAGAAGTGCACCCAAGGTAGGCATTGAGTCTGTCAAATTGGGGGTCAGGAATCACAATCTTCAGCCTATGCCTTTCCTCTGGTAATGTGTCATGGCTCTGCAACAAATTTGGTTCCACCTATTAGGAACAAAGCTGGCTTCAAAGTTAGAGAGAATGCATAGGGCCTAAAATTTCTTTAGGAAAAGATGCAGTACAGGTAATGGCTGACTAAATAATACACTACGACTTTTTAGAGCGAAACGGTGGCTGGTTCGCTTGCCTTTTGTCTTTCAAATTTGGATATCAAAGACAGGTATGTTTTGTTAGAGTCTCTAGTGTTTTAAAATATGGTAGACGGAAGAGGATAGTCATTCGGGGATAAATCTAAAGCGGCTAATAAGAAGGGAACTGTAGAGTGGTGGTGGCAAAAGGCATGGGCCACTTGAAAATGAAGAGGCAAGTAGAGTCAGGGAGGTCTGGGTGAAACTGTTAAACTGCGGCAAACCTTTTTAGCTAGTATGGCTGCTCCGTTTGTGACATGTAGTCCACCAGCCGAGAACTTGACATTATGAATGCGTGACTGTGCATCAAGGAGATAGCTATGATTTAGTCCAGCCTTGCAGGATGCATGAAAATTGTATTAGAAGAAAATCTTTGCTAAAGATTGAAGGGTAAAGCGTACCATGTGCGCAATGTGTCTGCCATGTGTCCTGCAGGATCCACGATGAATGTGGTGGACATGGTCGTCGACATTGAAAACCCTGCAGGTGGTAATGTAAATATGTTACTGATTGACATAGCCATTTGTAAACAGGGCTACTGAACTTGTAGAAGTTAGACACACCTTTGTGTGCAGTGACTTTCAGGGCCGTGAACCCGACAATACTGATCTTTTCATGCCATCCATCAAGCTGTGCACATTCATTCTCCGCCAAGTCATTCCAAGCCGAGATGGTTAGAGGCTGCTGTGAGCTGTATGAATGTGCGAAAATATGAGTGATACTGTGCTAGTTGTACAGGAGCTAGGGAGTGTACTTTTGTAGCTAGAAGGCGCACCTCTGGTCAATCACAAATATTTCGCGGACAGAGTATTCGCGCTGTTGTGCGGTAGCAATTTGCCTAGCTGTTTCCTCTACGTATAAGACAATTCCAAGGACGTCTGCAGAAAAACACAGAGAGAAGTAAACTTGATTAGTAATTTGTAATGCATATTATATGTGGTAATCCTTCCCTCCCCGTAAACGCGGAAAATGGTGTGCCCAAGTGTGTACCATATTTTTCAGCTGGGTTAAAAGCCCTTGGCAGCTGGGAGATGCTCCTGTAATCTGGCACTGGCGGGCCAGAATTCTCAGGTGCAGGTTGCACAATGGTTTGGCGTCCATAGGACATCTGGAATTTTAAATCTGCAGAGTCCATCGTCCACCGGTCACTGACGGGTTTAATTGGAGAATTTGCAATTTTATAGACACCGTTGTACACCAAAGCTTCTTTATAGCTATCGATCTGGTCTCCAAACAATGCTCCCCTCCTTCTATTTCCCTGAATCCATGAAATTTCAGCAGATATAATTACCAAGCAAAACAGAAAATGATGAAAGGGCTATCTGGCACAAAAAATGAACAAGATTCACTAAGGGTGAAATGGCATGTGGGTCTGTGGATAGATGGCAGCAACATCCGAAGCAAGAATATGACTAACATTATTCATCATAGAGGTGCAATAAAATCAGCAAGCACAATTTTCAAGGAAAATGATTCCATCAGAAATTTCCGAGGACGGCAGAACGAGAGCTGGTGTACTAAAAAAACAAAGGGACAATAGTTTTTCTTTTTCTGCAGGCACAACCATGTAGACACTGAGTATGAACATGCCCGCGAACAGTTATCTAACTACCAGCATGAGTCGTGGGCAGCCCTATTTACAGGTGCGCACATCTATCACTTTGGATGTAGGGTTCGGTAGTAGGGAACTAAACATGTAGCAGGTGAAGTAAGGCAGAGAAAACATCAATCTATTAGATAGAGGCACAAACCTTATCATCCTGGAGTAGTAAAGTCTGGTACGCAACACCCTTGTTCGTGGACGTCTTAGGTCTCCCTTTCTCGATAACCTTGACCTTGACCTTGTAGTTCTTGCTGGTGCCATTGAGGTCAGATAAAAAAACTGTGGACGATTTCATGGCGGTGGCCTGCAAAATACTACAGAATTAGATGTCAGAAGATTTAGAAGGGCAGAGAACATATTTTCTTGTTTCGAGTGTAAGGATCCCTACCCCTGTGTTTTTCCGTTGGTCAAATTGTTTGAGGGGGCGCGCAACATAAATATATAGCTTGAAACAAAGCAGTCCATCTTGTTCTTCACACGTTGCACTGTATCGGACGTTTATGCCCCCACAAAAGAAATATTCCCTTTTCCTCTTAAAGAAATGTTTCCGCACGCAAAATGCGCCCTTCACATCGGCTTTTTAGTCGTTTTTTTTGTTGTTGTTTTTGTTTTCTCAACCGAGTGTCAACCTGGGTTGGTGCCAAGCGCTAGGTGCGCAGGTTAAGTACGTGTATGATGGCACACGACTAATGGCTTTGTGTCCTCGGTATAGGAGTTGTGTTGTAATTTAGGTCCGCGTTAGAATGCGTTAGATTAAACATAGTAGACTCGTGTAGGTTTGGCGTGGTAATCAGTGGCATTGGTGCGACACATTAAAAAGGCGACCAGAGGAAATACTCCAGTCATCCTAGGGCTGTGTTTCCGTGTAAGAGGTCGGCTCCTGACACCGAGCTGAGAATGCGATGTTTTGTCTGATGTTCTTTCTTTGGCAAGTGCCTACGCGAAAACTTGGGTTGGTATGAGGTCCTAAATTCATAGGCAAAGTACGTGTATGTTGGCACACTATCAACGGTCCTGTCTGCGTGGTTACAGGAGTTCCTCTAAAATTTTGGTGCGGGTGAGAAAATGAGAGATAATATCTAAAAGACTCGGTCTGAGGTTAGGTGTGATTTTTTGGTCAGCATACTTACGCACAAAGTTTCCTAAACTTTGTGCTAACGTCGATGTATTACGTTCATTTGGTTGATTGGTTACGCCAACCGCACTTTCATCTTATCTCACGAGATGACAAACTATTACTTGAGACTAATAGTTAGGCATTTGTATAGTCTCTTATGTGCCCATATTTCTGAATTCCTATGAAAAAGTGAAAAGCACGTGCTGCATGTGTAGAGGCCGGGTTTGCATACCTCTGCGAGTAGAGTGTACAATCTGCAGCAATGCAAGCACACCACGCGACCTTTTCTTTGTTTTTTTTTGGGTTGTCTCCTATACCCAAAAAACTATGAAATACATCAAAAAAAATTAAACTGTGATATGACTTGACAAGTAATAGAGGTAATATGGGTTTTCTTCATTTTTTTTTCTTCCATTATCTTTCATTACTCACAGCAAAACAATTTCAAATCAGTAATGGCTCTCAACTTCAGCTAAATCGATAACCGTTGGATTGGCAAAAAACGAATATGAACCCTTTAAAAAGTAATCAAGAGTAATGGAGAGGGAGACCTGTGATTTACAAGTAAACTTTAGACTTCTATATGCATACGAGTTTAAAGTATAAACTTTAAATCATAATTTAGTCACACCGTCCTAACACGTCTTCAAATGTATTTACACCATATCTGACATTTTACCAAACACTTTCTCATTTTTTTGCGGAATATTTTGGAAAAGGTGTGGAATATTTGTGTAGATTCTTTGGAAATGGACCATATGTTTCATACATGTCAAGTACTCCCTCCATTTCAACCATTTGTATACATTTGGTTTTTTAACACTATGTATAAGTGACGAGAATCTTCAATATAGCTTCTAATATATAAGATAAAATATAGGCATGTGGGATATTGTTTGAATCGTATAATAAAATATATTATGAATATTAATTTGTTATAGTTTCTAGTAACACGTACCTAAAGATATAGGCAAAAGAAAACGAGTATCGACGTACGTGCATAAAGCAAACGTATATAAATGGTTGGAACGGAGGGAGTATTTTTTTATTCTATGGTGGGTTTTAAAAGAATGGAAGAGGATGACATGGCGTAATAATTTTATGTGGAGTGTATCGTTTGTAATTGGCCTTATAAAATGTTATCATCCCTTGCATCAGGCACAGAAAGTTAAGTCGTGACCAAACTCAGAATAGCTGGCAGATAAAGAGCAATGATGTTCTGTTTTCAGAGATATCTTGCACACTTTGTGACCCGCCACTTATGATGCAGACTTTCAGACATGATCTTGCATTCGCAAACTGCAAGGCGGAACCTGTAAGCAAGCCAATGTGAGTTGTCACATCTTTGCTGTCAATGTAGAGTGGCTTGTATGATTCTGCTGCAACCACAACATGGACCTGGCAAACCGAAGATCGAAACTTGTAAGGTACCTCCTGCTGACACGACTATCTGGTTTAGGTGTTCAGAGAAGCAATGCTAACATTTAGACATACATCACTTGACCTACTTTCTGTCCAGATTGAACTAAGAGGGTACCAAGGTTTTCGACTTGATTACTGGAGTTTATTCCATTTAAACTGAACAGGTGAACCTCGTAGTTGTATCTGTGACTAAGAAGTTGCCACTTAGTTTGGCTCGATTTCTGAGCATGTGGTGTATGGGATGCGCATGGTCTGAAAGTCACAGCGATTTGTCCTGAAATTTGTCGGGCCTTATGAATGCTTGGCTGCACGGCAATTCCTATACTCTGGGATGAGGCGTTTTTTTTTAGTCGGGCAGTTTCAAGGGACCGTCGAATGTCTGTATGTTCCTCGACTTTTAAATGGCATGACGCACAGCAGGGACGGAGAATGATCTTGTCATTTGTTAACAACTGCGTCGAACCTAAATAGATAAGGTAACAGTGAATAACCAAATGACTGGGTGCTGTGGTGTGCAGCTCTAGTAAACCGTCATATATTACATTAATAATGAAACAGAAACAACGACTTTTACATTGGTCATAGGCATGTACAGGGCACGCCCAAGATTTGGCGTCATTAGTTGGCTCTTAATGGTTGGAGCTGTGGCACAGTGCCATGGATCTACAGCGATAGTGCGAATTCATGTGCATTAGATATATGTGTACACACACTACAGCAGGAATTGGTTGTCATCAGTTGCGGGTGCGTAGGTAATGGGAGTGCATTGAACATGTGTGAGCAGTAGTAATAAGCAGGATGCATATTGGCACGCGAAACGACTTGGAGAAGGCACAAGTTTGCCGATCATTGTATGCGCAGTAATTGCTGGCGTGTTTTTCTTTTCTTGGCAGCTACATATAGGCAGCAAACAGCCAAAAGGGACACTCTTTAAATTATATCGGCTAGACGCAGGACGTCATAAGACATGACATTCTTTATAGACCCAGAGGAGTTCGGTGGCGGCGGCGGTGGAGAGATGACGGTTACTTTGTCTGCTTTTCTGGCACGTGACAAGGCCACATATAGCTGGCCATGTGCAAAGCAGGGTTTGGGGAGATATACAGCAACTTTTGAGAGAGTCTGGCCCTGCGATTTGTTTATCGTCATTGCAAAACTTAGCTTAATCGGGAACTGAGTCCGCTGAAACTGGAAAGGGTAGCTGGTGGGCGACGGTGGACGGAGCTTAACACGTGGGATAAAGACGTGTTCCCCTCCGTGAGACCCGGTTGTTATTACACATTCAATAAGGTTTGGAAAGAAGTGCTTACAAATTAAGCGAGTGCCATTGCAAAGACCTTCCGATGGAAGTATATTGCGAAGCAAGATTATAGGGCACTCAGGTTTCAGAACTAACTCGTGTGGGCTCATACCCCCAGGGCAGAGCTTATTAACAAATTCAGTCGGGTAGATGTTGCAGGCGTCATCTAGCAGCACATCGAAGCTGCGATAAGTTACGGCTTCTCCGGGGAAGCGCGCAATACGAGTGCTATTTATACCATCGACGTCCTCATTAATCGGAGTCAGTATAGCGCAACTTGTGAATAGACTGGCATCAGAACAGGGGGCCTGTGACCGAGGGAACGTTAGTTCCGCAATTGTCTCAATGGACTGTTCACCAGGCTCCCTTTCAGGGTACGTGATTCCCTGTGGTAGCGGAATGTGGCCCTGTTCCGCGCTCTGTAGTCTCCCGTCACCGAGTGCAAGCAAGAACTCAGAGAACGTAGGGTCTTCCCTAGCCCGAATGTTCTCTGTCAGTCTAAATCTAGTTAGCTTATACCATATCGGTGACGCCACCAAACTTGCCGCAACAACCTCTTTCTGTGACCTGTTAGGAACAACAGACAACACTTGTCTGAAATCTCCTCCAAAGACAACGACCTTGCCACCAAACAGGTTGCTTGGATCACATAGATCTCTAAGTAGTGCATCAAGGGATTCGATATTTTCCCTACGTGCCATAGACGCCTCATCCCATATAATCAAGCTTGATTCCCTTATAAGAGCAGCAAGGCTACCCTGCTTTGGGACAGCGCATGCAAGAGACGCGTCCACATCTATGGGAATTTTAAATCTGGAATGTGCAGTACGGCCAGAAGGTATATTTGACGCAGCTATCCCAGACGTAGCTGTTGGCAAAACGATTTTACTCATGGACCGCACCTTTGCATACAGCGCATTGTAGAGGAATGTTTTTCCAGTGCCACCAGGGCCGTCCATAAAGAAGGCGCCGGGTTTCTCTTCCTGCACGGCCTTTATAATTGCTGTAAATGCTGCTCGCTGCCCAGTGTTCAGCTGCTCTATAGCACGTGTACAGAAATCTGGGAAAGGTGCATCCAGTGCATCGAGAATGTCCTTGGTCCTGCGAATATCATCAGTGCTTTCCTCTGTCAGAAAATCCAATTCAAAGGACTTCAAAGAATGTCTCATCGCTTCTAGATGCCGTTCCACTTCCTCGGCTGCTGCACGTGTTGCTGCTGCCAGCGACATCGTATCACGATAGGTGAAATCATCAACCAGGTTGGCCTCATATTTACTCCACAAGGCTTTCGGGTCTTTTGGCTGGCAAAAGATAAGAACGGTTGCAAAAAGACGTCTTAAAGCGGATGGCATATGAATTTCGCAAGCCACGGCCAAGCACAAATCCAAGGTGTCATCTTCTTCTACCAGTCTCTGTTTCAGGGCAGCCTCTTGAAAAGTAGCGCACTTCTCACCCTCCACTGTCATCAAATCCTCAAATGACGTAGGACCTCTAACATGTAGCAAAAGCAGTCGCAAAAAATAGCACAGTTGTCTGGTCTTCCTTTTCACCCATGTTTTACTGGCCACATCCCACCTAAAATGTTCTGGGAACTGCGGGTATGAGTATGCATGCTGGTTCACGGAGGCGTTGTAGCTGAAATACTCCATCAACCCAGTCTTTGACCGTTTTGAGTCAAGAGCAATAGCTGAAAGGTTCTCATGGCCTCTGATATGCAGTGTTTGCATGTTTGGAAGGTGGACTAGTAACGTTAAGACTGCAGGGTGCATCTCAAAAAGTGGGAAAGCGAAAATTCGCCAAATTGCCTCACATGGTGATACCCAACGGCCCGACTGGTACTATTCAATCTCGTCCACCACCTGTGTGCTAGATCCAGCAGCTACATCGAATCCTATTTTGTCGTGGCCCTTGTACACATACTTGTACAAGTACTTCACGGCTTGAATTGTTGAGCACACCTCCACATTTAGATGGCAGTCAAACAAAGCCAATAAATATGGATTATACGGGATCACCCAGCGGTTGTCAAGTATGTGCCTGCGCACCGTAACGCGAACACCATCTGGACGGCGGCGGTACATTGGGTAACCATCGGCATTGTTGGTAGTCTGAGAAGCAAATTTCTTTGGGTAACCAGACTTACACTTGCCAACAGATTCCTCTTTGGTCATGCATGGACAAAGCGGGTTCATATCACCGCAAGGCCCGTGCATCATATGCTTAAGAACTGAACTTCTAAGGGCAGCAGTTTGTGGCTCGGGGCCTGGAATTTCAGCAGACACAAATTTGTCAAAGTCGGCCGGGCATTTAAGCTTGTATGAAGGTTTCAAGATTATTAATAAGTGAGCATGCGGGAGGCCTCGTTTCTGGAACTCGACTACATATATGAATGCGCTAACCTCGCCGAAAATATGCTTCTCCATAATCAATTTTTTTAGGTGGACCAGCTTTGCTCTGAAAACCCTGGACACAATATCTGGGCGATTCTAAGCCTCCTCGCCCGGCGCAAGCTCTGACTTGATTTCTGGCCAATTCACGTTGCACGTCATTGTGATGAACAAATCCGGTTTTCCAAACCGCTGCATAAGGGCCATTGCATTCAAATATCTTTTCCGCATGTCTCGTGGGCCTCCTATGTAGGTCGGCGGTAAAATAACTCGGCGGCCGACATTTGCAGCACAGGTTTCCCCTGCGTCTATGGTATCCAAGACCCCCTGGTATAGTTCGGCTCGTATAGTCGTTTGATTGTTCCGTAGGAAGTCTAGACGCGTGTTTTCAATCTTCACATACATGTCAACGATATACTGCTGCAAACAGCGACCAGCCCTTAGCATCAGGTTGGATGGCCGGTTATGTAGCTTGTAGCAATAGTAGGACCGACATGAAATGCGCTTCCCATTTTCAGGATCGTCATGGGTCTCACCTGCCATCAAGTAAACTCTCCTGTTATTCTAGTGTGTTTTCTCTGTGCGTAACATGCATGTCCGCACCGCCGCACTAATAAATACAGATTATAATATATTTGTTCGGATCATAACTGTAGTTTCTGTGATTAGGGTGCCCCAAAAAGGCAACACCAATTCAAGGTTTGAACGGAACTTACGTTGAGCTTCTAGTTCCAACAATGCTTCCACAGTGACCACAGTGTCGACAACGTTATCGCCAAGCAACTCCTCGCGTGCTGTGGTCGTACAAGCCTTTGCCTTGCTAATTGCTGGGTGCCAGCCTGTTTCTCCATTTGGGAACAGAAGTGGATACTGTAGCGGATCGTAACAGCCATAGTAATGCCTGATTCTGTGAATTGTTGACGCAGTTCCGCGCACGACAATGTAAGGGCCATATGTCTCAGTTGACCCAGACCTGTCTGGCCAGATAGCAGCAACCTCATCACAAGTGGGTGCATTGTAAACCCGCTGATCTTGTTTTGGATTTTTGCACAGGACAATTTGTGTTTCGTGTGTAACGTTTATTTCCTGCAACGAACGGAAGAAGCGAGCGTATGGGTTGTCAGCTGTAACCTGTATTAGTATGTCAATGATGCTCTGGCGTAGTTCTGTGAAACATCCACCTCGGTTTTCGGCCTCGTGCTGACCATCGTAGAAATATAGCTGCAAGTACTTTGGATTCTCTTCACTGGGTAACAGATCTGGTACATTATGGTAGATTTGGCCTTGCAGTTTGAAGACATAGATACCCTTAACAGTTTTGGCATCGAACTGTCCACCGATGAAGCTAAATGCAAAGAGATTATTATAAATGCGCGCATACTTCCTAAAGTGGATTGCATCATCGTCCGTCCCAGTGTACAAGTCTACAAGTGCCTGGGGCATCTGTACTGTTGGGAGGCGAACCGAACCATGGTTGCAACACAAGTTCTTTGATTCATAGGCGTACAGTTTTGCAAGACATTTGGTGCATCGCGTGGGTCCTGGCAATTGTAATAATGCCTTTGGGAGTGGAAGGCCAATTGTTGCCCGCGCTTTTGGTGCAGCTGGCCTCCCCCTTTTCTTTGCATGCGGCGTAGCTGTGCTCCCATCGGCGGTGCTGCAAGAGCAATTTTTTCTTTGGTGATGCGGGCGATATTTCAAGAGCATACAGCTGTGCCAGAACGAGACGGAGAGACCAAACATGTTGCCCATGGAAATGAGCTGCGCCTGTGTCCGCGAATTTCTGGTACGCTTGACCTGGTCCGGCTGAACTGGAAGTGCGCCACTTGCAGCAGAAGAACTAAGTCAGTGGTTGTGCACCCACGAGCTCAGAATAGCGCAGTGCAGAAATTGCATGGTGACTTCTAGACCTCGTACTTGCTGCACAGCTGGTGTCACACGGGTTATGCGTCGGACTGATGGCATTATTGTGACAGTGCTCCTGTCGTACGATATGAAACGGCGTTATCCTGAACAGTGTGCATAGGTACATTGAGTGCAGACCTGGACACAGCTGCCGACGTCTGTGCTTGCCTTGCAGATAACGGGGCCCGCAAAGTATGTTGGCCCTTGGCAGAGCTGGTGTCACCTGCAGACAATGGTGGCTTCATTGTGTTATTTTTGGTAGGCTGGTGGCAGCGGAACAGTGCACGATAAAACCGAAGGAGACAGCTGTTCACCTATACCTGTGATCTTGCGGTCCTGCTTTTTCGGAGATGGTTGGGCGCTGGTTTCCCCTCCTCTCTGAAACGTAGGACATGCAGATAAAATGTTCAGAATGGATGATGTGCCCTTTTCACTCAACAAATTGGTAGAAACACTACACAGTCCATGATGGATCCTATTCCAGGTAGAGGGCGGGAAAAAAAAGGTGCGTGAGCGAAGACTGAAATAAATTGAACCTGCTCCCACCACATGCAGCTAGCCGTTTTGAGACCCTCGTTCGCTTTACCGTGCTCTTGTTACCAGGGAGAGATGGTACGTCCCCTACACATTTCCTCTTGGTATCATCACATACATCTCGACGCACTTTACAGAGGATTGAGCTGTATGAAGCTTGTTTGCAAAATGTGATGCGGTCAAAGTAAAGAACGAACTGACCTTCGGCTAGGACTGCTGGTTGGCAGTTCTGTATTTTTTTGGGCGGCTGTGTTCTGGGTTCCATATAGTTTCTGGAGCACGACACACACAATTTAGTTTTTCAACAAAAACCGCTGGACTATCAGTGTATCTATTTCTAATTTTAGAATGCCTGGGTCTCGAAATCAAAGTGGGTAATACTCTATAGCAACAGATAGTCTAGGTAAGCAGAGTTGGAAGGAGGATAGTTTTCTCGAAGATTAAGGCCACGAAATGAGGAACGTTTCATGGTTAATCTTATTGTAGATGGAAAGCTAAAGAGGAGGTGTTTCGTGAAGATCGCAAATAAACTTAACTGATTTCCACCGAACTCCGTCTGTCTTCTTGAAACCCTGGTGCGTTTCGGCACACCCTTTTCACAGGGTGGAGTGTGCGAGTCCTCTGCACAGGCACAGTTGTTAGCGCTGTATGTGTTTACAAATGAGTTGTGCTGTTATGAAGGCAGTTGGAAAAATTACCCATCTAGCAGAGCGCACAGCACAAATCACCTTGCACCGTTCCCTTTGAAGTTCACAATTTATATCTGATTCTGACTAATCCTGCAGCGAATTCCAAAGAACAGACTTACCATGTAATCGAGGCCACTCATGGGTTTGCGTATATGTAAGTTGTCTCTAAAGGCAGCAGTTTGTATATAACAACGAAGGAAGCAGTGGTAAACACGACCCTCAGGGGCACCAAATGTTTTCTGTTGCACTATAAATCTAAAGGGCATTGGCAGCAGTAGAAGCGATGCTTGTATTCAGATTTATTTAGTGGAATTGTGCTATTGAAAATGTTAGAGTGGCATCCTGCTCATCTAGAAAATGTAGAAGTGCAACCGTTTCATGTGGAGGGCTGGTAATTTGTGGGGCCGTATAGCGTCCATATTTCACGTAAGGGTTGTGATAACTACACATACGAAGCGGAAGGCATAATATGAAAGCGGAGAGTAGACAACGAAGGGAAACGAGGACACCACCCTAAAAACAAGGCATCACAACATTCATGTAACATAACACGAAGTGCAGAGGGATCACAAATACGTAAACAGTGCAAGGAACCATACCTACTCAAAAATGTGGCTGCAGCCTTATATTATGTGACGCATCTTGTCTGTCTTGGTGATGTTTTTTATAAAAATGCAGAGTAAGTTTTAGTCCATTGTAAACTGGCTACAAGGTACGGAATAGGCAAATGGGAGAAAGGTTCCGTGAAAACGTACGACAATGCGTGGACTATTTTTTAAAATAGGTGAAGCTTAGCTGCCCCTTAAAGTGTAAGGCAAACTATGCTCAGTCACCACTGTTCGCACTTACAACAAGGGCATGGGTGAGGGTAAGTATCTGTTGTTAGGACAGTAGCAAAGGCAATACTAAAGAAGTTATGTATCATTTAAAGAATTCCTAAATCCTTGTCATTTTAAAGATTGAGCCCCTTACACGAAGCTGATCGTTAGAGTAGATAATCGGTTCCATACATCTAGAAGAATGGAAAGAAGGGGCCATAATAAATCTATGTAATTTGACTATCGAGAAATAATAAAAAATTCTTGATATAATTCTATTTTTTTGGTGACAAATAAAATTTGTGTTTGGAACCACAGGCATTGATACTGCTCTTAGTTTCCGCTAGGCTATTTTTTTTGGTCTTCTATTGACTGCAATATTGTCGTTTCAAATTGGGTCAATTCATATGCAGTAAAATTGGGATCATTCGATGGTTAGGGTTAAAGCTGGTCGACTAATCCGAGGTTCGAGCCTCAACAAATCTGTGTCTGATAGTCCATTTTTGGACACTTTAATTGGAGAGAAAGTTCCAACTGAGACCGAATAATCGGAATTTCAGCAGAAAATAGTCATGCTTACACTATAACACCGTGTGGTGGCCTGTTCACAATATACCACTGATAACCGGATACCCATGACTGAAACAATGGTTGTAACGATGAGAGGGGAGGAAGGCACAGTAAGATAGAAGCAAAAGTAGACAAAATTGCAATCGTTCTCCCAAAAAACAGGAACCACGCAGAAACAATGGTAATTCTCAGTTTTATTCCACCCAAATCTCCAACGCAGAATCGAGCCACTCTTCCTGCAGTTTGGCTACAGTTGACCCAAATCTCCATCACATTACATACGAAAATTTTACTTCCTGCAGTATAAAAGGGGGAGGGTTGAGTGTAGCAGTGTCCTCCACCTGGAAAAAGTGTAGGTAGCAGTGGTCACTACAAGGACAGAATTGACAGTTCAACAAGACAACTCCAACACTCTGAGTACTTTGCAATCATATCTGGAAGTCCTTCAGTTAAACTAACCAAGCAGTTCAACTGGAACTTGATAATATATTATGGTCATTCTGTATCAGTGGGAACGATTCAGAAGAACGGTCACATTCCCCATAAACTTTTAAGGGTTACAATCTAAAGTGAAATAACGCCTTTGTCTCTCCGTAATCTATCACAACAAAACAAAATGAAATTATCTTACTATACACTTAAGTCTTGAAAGTTGGTCTAAGACGCAGATGTTTATGCGTCAATACCTTAGATTAACAACATACCTTATCTATGATATAGTATAAAATATCATAAACTCAACATAATGATGAATGATAATAGAGTGAATTTCTAATTCATATTTTTATAACGAGAAAAAAGATTTGATAGTTATATCGAAATATCACGCTTATCTGCATTTACATAATGGTTTGGTTTGCTTAATTATTTAGTTCTAAGAGTTACTATAAGACTACAAACTCACCTATTACGCAACGATTGTTGGAAATACATATTAATCTAATACGTATAGGGGTCTACTCCAGTAGATATGAAGTGTGTGTCTATCTTTTGGTCGGCCACGTTTGTGGTATAGATTCTGGTCGAACTACAAGTTTGTCGGGTACGGTTTTTCTTCTTGGAGATGGGTCGGGCGTTGTGCTCTGGTACTGGAAGATGTAAAAGGTTAGGGGTTGGTTAACTTGGTTTTGGTCTCCTGGCGTAGGCAGCTCGGGGCTGACTGTCAGGTCCAGGGATTCGCGTGTTGCTGCCTTGGCAAACTCGATTGTGCTCTGTCTACACACTGTATACTAACGCAGACTTGTCATAATTTTTTTTTTTAAAGATGGACAGTACAACATTTGGTTACCGTGCGCCTCAGAGAATCTGGTTTCGCCACTGTCCCATGGCTAAAATAAAACACTGCTTAATAAACACAAATGTGGAACCAGACCTGACAGTTTGCTTCGATACAAATGAAAACAAAGTGAAACACAAATCTAACTGGGGCTGTATATGCCCATACAACACGTGAGTTACACATCCAGACACTAAACTTTGCTGCCGACGTTGAAACTACAAGCACAACAACGTATCAGCTAGTATGCCTGCACCGCCTTCATGGAATGCCACCATTCCTAAAGAAGCTATTAATGTCATCTGGAGATACAGCAGAAGACGATGGCCCTCCAACATCAAATTTTGCACCCATGGTTGGGCAAGGTCGCAGGCGCTTCGGAGCCAAGGGCGGCGAACTGGGCTGAGGAATAGAATGCATCACACCTTTAGAAGTGGTACACTCACCTTCGACAATAGAGGAAGTCACTGGGGATCCTCCCTGGACCTCTAGGACATGCTTTTTGAAAGCAGCAAGCCTATTCTGAGCACATTCACTCTCACAGGCAGCAGCCCTAACATTTTGTGGGGAGTAGTTTGCATTAATTATGTCTACATTATAAAAGGTAGCCAAATACTCAACAGCCTTAGAGGCAAGATTTGTTTCTGCTGCACCAGAAGATGCACACAAATCACTAAAGATACACACATGGTTGTGGCCATGGCTCTGATGTTCAATAGATAGCCACGATGTGAATGTGAGAGGGGTATGTTCAATGGTATGAACAGGGGTACACTCAACAGGAAGTTTCTCAGCGATGGTCATAAGAACGGACATAATGTCCAGCGAAACACTCCGAAGGTGATTCATCTCGTGACACTCAAATTCCTCTTCTAGAGACATTTTAGGCAGTCCTTTTGCGAAGCGTTCCAGGTCAAGGCGCTTCAATCGTCAAAGATTAGCGCACCTCACATACATGTCTTTTTTTTAGCCGTAAAATCGTTGATGTAAATATCAAACATGGCTATAAAATCGCGGACATCAGTTCTTGCTCCTCTGTTGCATGATTCGTCAAAGGTCAGTCAATGCACAACCGCCGACGTAAACATATGTCTCAGGATCGTAGTCAGCCTTAAGGGTGACAGAAGCAATGGTCCTTTCAGCATCTAGTGCACTGTATTCTGGTTCCGAGAACCCCAGATAGCTGGCAATTTGAGATAGCAAGGGCTGAAAAGGGATCGCAATTTGTATAACCGGCGCCGCCATCACTCTGTGGAATAGAGAGCACAGAGGAAGATAAGAAGCAAATAAAATACGGGGTCTGGCATGGTGAAGCTAAGCAAAATAGACAGGCATTTTCCGACTGTAGGCAGGACGTGGTAGACACACACGCATCATTTCCGTGTAGTTAGACGCGCAGTCTTCCATCCCTTTTATCGAAGGGTACACACGGCTATTTATTATGCCACCACGACCTATGTCGGCGACACCGGGACATAGAGATAAGCAAACAAGGACAGGAAACAAATGCGATGCTGTAATGAACAATGTTCCGCACCACGTAACATAACTACGTTGAACATGTAACGGCTAATTCACTGAGTGACTAATTTATAAGGAAATGAGGTGACAACATTTCTGTAGAATGTAACAACAAGTGCTAAGAACGTTATCCCACTGCTACATATATAATATTTCGAAAAAGAAAGAGGAGACGGTAAACGTGACAACCAACAACGGTTTCTAATACTCGTAGCGACATTGGCACTACTATTAGCATGACGATATACACGGGAGAAGAAACTCAGCATGTAATGTGAACATGTGGAAGAGCTAGATGTGAGCCACGAAATGCAATAAGTAATATAACATATTTTTGTTGGTTCATTTACACAGTAATAGTCCGACTATTCGAGAGGAAGATTTAGGATGTGTACAACAGAGAATGTGGTAAAGTGAAAAGAGAGCACCTTTTTTGATGGGTGATTGGTTGGGAAGAAGATATGCAAGATACCATGCAGTGGGAGTATAACTATGCGCTTGCTAAATAGAAACTCGTGGGAGTCTTCTCTATATATAGAAAACGTTGACCCACCATGTCAGTAGGCAGTCTTATGGGCAGTAACTAATATTAAAAGAAAAGGGTAAGGCAACTGTGTAGTTAGCATTCAAAGAATACCAATACGTTGGTCATTTAGAGTGTAGACATAGGTAAAATCACATCTTGGTACTGATTGTACTGCTGCATTTGAAACAATTGAGCGGTGAGTGCCCTTGTCAGCAACAGTAATGCACTCACAAGTCAGGTCACTTTGTCTAAGACTTGCTGGAAAGCGACTCCGTAGAGCTTGGCTACGGCACTTCAACTAAGTACAGACAACCATGCGCGCAGTTGTTACGAATACATGCATGACAAAGAGAATAAACTGCATAAGGTATAAGGGACTGCAGTTTTTCGAGTGAAACAGACCTAAATTCATGGGTTCATACATCAGCAGAGCGTGAATTCTAGTATGAGCGTGTGCTGATTCTGTGGAGACCTTGTATCGTGTCCGTGCAAGTACAGAAAATAAGGACCATGCTTACAGATTGTTGGGCAGCTAATGCCGGCATGCAGCAGCAGCACGCATAACAATCGGACTATACGATCTGCTCCCACTAATCTACAGATAGTATGCAGAGAAATCACAGGACGAACGTAATAATGAAGGTATGCAGTATACTGCATGCGAACCTAGGACCTGTAGGGTAACCTGTAAAATAAAGTGACCACTGTAGCTCCCCGATCCCAAACCACACAGCACGCAGAATGCGGCACACACATTACATAGCATGACAGTAAGGAAGATACACCCACAGGTGAACATAATAATCGCAATTGAGTCTTAAAAACACACATCTATTGTCATAAAAAGGGAATACTCGCATAAAAGACAGCGGAACAAAGAGGGTCAAATGGCAGCCTGTGATACCCAAGAAGTAAGGCTCCGCACCACAAAATGTTGTCCACCATAGCCACGAAGGCATAGGTACATAGATAAGAGATCCCACATCAGGCAACAAGGCCCCCAGAAAGCAAGGGGAACATAAATACTTATGGTCAAACTTACAAAATGCTCATAGCAACCACTTTATGTTCCCCGCAAACGGCTACTCCCAGGTTCCTGAGGATGCGGGGTACGGTAGTAGACAGGGTAAGCGGCTTCTTCACCAATGACATCATCTCTAGGAAGAGCTGAATCTTCATTTGACACTCGCTGAACGGAATTCAGAATCGCTGTTGGTGCATCTAATGTTTTAAACACAGAGCCAGGAACGATTGGTGGTACATCTACCGCCACATTTCCAGATGCACTGTCGCCTGCCTCTACCAGCAAGCACGAGTGTCCAGGCACATTTGGGATACCAGTCATCCTTTCCATTATTGTTAGATAGCTTTCCCGTTCAAGGTCGCAATCAAGAGCAGCGAATTGTGCACCACGTGACTTATAGTTGACATCAATTATTTCCAAATTGTAGGCAGTTATTAGATACATCACGACCTTCCTAGCAAGTTGGCACTTTGCATATGCCAAAGTATCGCAAGTTGGCCCTATGAACACTTCTTTTCGGGCAGTACTGTTCGGAACCTGAACTGTCATCCAGAAAGTGTAGCGACCAATATAGTGTTGTATAGTTTCCTGCGGCGTAGCCTGGATCATAACAGTCCGGAAGATTTTCCTGAGAAGGGGCATATAATCAAGGAAGACATGCTTAGTATAGGTGGGGCTATCAGGCACATCTTCTTCAAGGGCAGGCCTAATCCTCCCTCTGATGCTGTCCTCTAATCCGGTGCGTTTAAGCCGGTATAATCTACCGCAGCGCTCTACTTGCTTATTGCGTTCGAAGCTTAAGTCTTCGACAACCAGATCAAACATTTTGACAATGCTATGAACCACCTTCTTTGCAGCAATGTCACGGGACTCTGCCACCGAACAAGCTTGCCCTCCGACATATGACAAGACCAGCACATCAAAAGGTGGATTCAGTAGAACATAAACACTATTCTTTGATACGTCTAGCATATAATAATTAGGAGCTGGCCACTGTAAAATCTCAGCGATATGCTGAAGAAGTGGGCGGAACGGGATGGTGATCATAGTAGTCGGTGCAGCCCGCCCTTGTATGGGCAACATGTAAACCAAACATGTCATGTCAAATGCACACACATCATCCTAATCCCTGACGGTACAGCTACCGGTAAACCACAAACTACTTGGATAATGAGACATAAATAACTAACATAAAAAAAGGTAACCGAAGATCAATGTTGACAAATCAATCCCAAACAAACTAAAATTCAGCTTGATGGCAGAAGCAAGCATCTGTACAACCTCAACAGAGGACAGTAGGCAGAAGGAAGCAACATTCAGGTCTACGTAACAAAACTGCAATAAACACACTACGGCCAGGACCATTTAAGTAATGAGAAACGGTGGAACTAACAACCAACACTGCCTACCGCACGCTCGTAAGTAAAAAATGTCAGTGTGCGCTGTAAACATACAGAAGAAGCAGGCAACAAAAACAAAAATATATATGGTGCAACAATTTCATATAGGCTAAACATGGGAGACAAAATAGAACATATACACCGACACCACGAAAACATACATGAACAATCTGCATCACGCAACACATAAATCTGACATAAAAAATCGTTTAAAATGACCTAGAAAAGGCTAGCAAAAGGGACCGCCTAAGCAGGCGAAATGGTAATCTATACCTGAGGAGCTGGGTTTGAATCTGGGAGCTGCTGCAGAGACATCAAACGATGAGAGTGCTATTACTAAGGCCGACTAACTGCGCTAGTTTTGTTCAACCTGCAGCGGTAGAAATTTATAGATTCAGAGGCAACAGCAAGCAGATATTGCGTGTTTTTTGTTAAAATTTTTAGACATGACAACTGAGAGTGTGGAGTGCTGGCTGAAATGGTATAATTTTAAATGGTAAATCAAATTGTCCTTCATCAGTTGAGTGGCCATGCAACACATGTAATGATGGGCAGCTGAGTGTTCATTGGCTAATTATCATCTCCGTCTGTATTTATATTTCGTGCGACCACGTTAGCGTTTTCGTTTTTTTGGACATTTAGAATTGAAATTATTCTATCGAAAGGGTTATCATAAGTGAACCTATCGTCCACGATAAATGTAATTAAAACACGTCCAACGCATGGTTAGCAGCAACATCATCAGCTAAATTATATGACGTTCAATGGTAGGCCAAAGCGTCCTACATTAGTTGACTGTTCATGCGATCTGTGCAGTGATGGGCACTTTACAGTTTCCTATTTGAGTGTGTGGTGACTAAACACCAATTACCTCTTTGTTCAAGTGCGCATACGTTAATGGGAGCTTATATGTTATACCTTCTGAAATGCATTCAGCTTAGTCAGCCGCCATTCGCTCATGTGCACAGTAGATAAACCGGTGAAGCAAACAGGCAACGTCAAGCCCCCCAAAAGAGGGACCAAACAGCAGTGCCATCGACCCCCACAATCTACAAAACATTTACCGAGCATTCACAATGGGAACAAAATAAGCGCTGTGGGTAGCAGAGGCATAATCTCATGCTGTGTAGCATTCTGTGACGCAATGATGGCACCAAAGCGCTACAACCCGTCAGGGAAAAGCAGAACTAAATCCGCCAAGGCTGCAACAAAGGTGGCTCGTGCAACGTAGAGCAGAATACTAACAGCAGTCAAAACATAAACAGCGCAGACAAGATGCGGTATATCGGCAATAGGCCGTAAAATAGGTACTGTTTCCATTACACACAGAACCAAAGGCGCTTACATTGGAAGGCCAGTTGTTGGCTAAAGCATCCAAAGGCTTCTGTAATAGGTGGAATTAGCAAATATTACAGACAAACATAACAACCAAATATGGAGCAAAAGAGGGTTAGATAACATAATGCAACCGAAAATAGCCTGTCCTTAACAGCCGGCCTACATAGGGCCTTCGCTGGCACGATTAGGCGCCATGTCTAAAGGCGGGAGAGCCATAAAAGCACTGGGAAACGCCACAGACGGGGAGGGGTTGCGGACTGTCGAGGAGCTGCCATTTTCAGCAGGTGCTTTTCTCTTCTTAGGGCGCAGCGGCGGCGACATAATAGTTGGCATCTGAAGTAGGTGTGTCCTAGGAGCGGCGCAGACGTATTCAGGCAAAAGAGAAGAAGACATTACAACGTCCGGAATTCCCAGAACTCTTTCCTTGACAGTCATGTATGTCTCACGCTCTAATGCGCATGAAACAGCGGCATACCTATCAACCAATGGGTCATAGTTGGCATCAATTAGTTCAATGTTGTGTAAAGGAACAAGGTAGGCTATTGCTTTCTTGGCCAAACTGGCCTCCGCTGTGACCAGATCCGGAGATTTCTCCCCAAATAGACAGGCACCTGGGCGAACAGCATTCGGGCCAGACATGATAATCCACGAAGTGAACGAACCTGGCTCCTGCTCAACCGTCTCAATAGGGGAAGACAGTATGTTGGATTGTGCGAATATTGCGCGCAGAACCGACACATAGTCAACCGTAGCAGTGGTTGGAGACGGCACATCCCTGTCCTCCATGCAATCCTTACTCACAAGGCCAGTGGTGTCATACTTTTCAAGTGCGAGGCGCTTTGCTCTGTAGTAGCTGCCACAGAGTGCGAGGTCTGCTCGCATGGCAGAGGTTATGTCCTCGACTACAACCACAAACTTGTCAATCATGTGACGAACCGCTCTCTGTGCAGCCTGTTCGCAGGAGTGATTGAGGGTGACACCTAGGTCACCTATATAAGCATACTCAATAAGGCCAGGGGCTCGTGGCGCAATAGTTAGCGAAACACCTCCGCGAGGTTCGTCAAGCAGCTGATAACTGGGTTCATGGTAGTTCATTTTCTCAGCTATTTGATGCAGCAACGGACGGAAAGGAATGGTTACCCGAATCTTAGAACCAGTCATTGTTTGCTGAAAGCAAAGGGAAATCATGTTATGCGCAGCAAAATTGTCCAAGCAAAAGATACACAAGACCGGCCCAATAAATGCAACACCTAAATTATAGTATGTGCCGGAGCCTTGGTCCAAGATCGAACCAGGGGCTGCATATACTAAGACTACCAAGAACGACCAATCACAGGCGGAGGCAAACAGGTAGTTCAGGACACACACACCATCGTACACTTAAAGGACCTTACAGACAAATATAGGAGACAAAATATGTGGCACATAGGGCATGCATCCCACACATACACTGGAAAAAGGAGGCCCCCCGGAAAATATAGCCTCCAAACTCAAGTAATAAAGAAAACAAACAGGCAGTCAATAATAATCCAATACACTAGATGAGATAAAACTCGCAGATTCACAAACACATAACAATTATTCAGAAACCCCTATGCTATAACAAGACCTATAAACCCCATGGCCCCAAAACCACCAAGACAACACCGCAAACCAACACGAAACTGGTAAGTCCCAAAAAACGAGACAGAAAAGAGGAAGGCATACTCTATTTTCGGCTAAAAAGTCCAGTTTTGCCAGCAGATGGAAGAGGGCGACCACAACAGCTAAAGGAACAGTAAATTTAATTATGTTTGGGGCAATTATGTTTGGGTCAAATATAAGCAACACATTTCTTGTGCGGGAGTGTGTATGAGGCTCTGAATTTAATTGTGGGTGAGATGATGGGGTATGGAGCGGGAATTTCACTCCAACTCTACCCATACTCTTAAAGCATTTTTTTGTAACTATCGGCTACCAATAGACCTACTGAGTACTGACTATTCACTGCTGATGGCAAATATCTGCCATGACACAGAGGTTTGGGTACAATTACTGTGGAAGATAATGTGCACTCAACCACGGTATCATCATATGGATTTATTGGCTAAGTTAAACTTGATTGTACTACCAGCTGAATTTAGTTGATTTGTGACTGTGTCTTTAGGGTTCACCTTTAAGGTTTGGGCACGTGTTTTTGGAATTGTGTCTTTAGGGTTCACCTTGCGAACGAATGTGGGGGGACACCGTCGCCTGTGTGTGATGTAAATTAGGACGGAGTTACAGATCGGCTAAGTCAAACTGAATTCAAGTTAATCGTGAAATTGTACATATATGTCCGCCGTTTGACGGGAAGTGCACTTGTAAAAATATATTAATGAAGTGCGCGGGTGAAATGGGAAAAAAGGCTGAGCAACTTCGATCAAGATAAAGTAATTACCATCACGCGTCTTTCTTAACGAAGTTTAATGATTAGGGATATGGGTGGAAACAGCGGTCACACGTTCCCCTCCCAACCGACTATGATTTAACCACCTACTATTTGAAATTGTAACATCTTAATTAAAATGGGTTAATAATTACGAGGCGGAGGAAGTAGTGCTTAGTGTACTCTACGATCATTGTTTTAGGGGAGCATCGACTTTTGTAAACATCGATATAATTTTAGGAATTGTAAACATCGTTGTAAACATTGACTTTTGTTTGGTGGGCTGATTTTAGGAACTTTAGCCCATATGTAGTCCATTATTCTTGTTTTTTAAATGGAGTCTTTTTTTAACAAGGAAATGACATCGACTCTACTAATTGCTCCTAGTTTAGTAAAGCTTTTGTCAGCGAAAATCAAATTAACACCACATGTTTGATGCAATTGTACATTAACTAATTCGTTAGATCCTGCATGATGCAAGTTTAGCCATCGGCATTCTTGTTCACAATATCTTATGTCGTGACACTACAAGATAGTTTCGTAATGGATAACTACAGATAACTGGCAAGAGTATCGCGTAATAGACCACTCAAATGCACAGAAACCAGCTTGGGTGCCAGTGCGACCTCTTCGGAACGGGAACACATAGAGGTTAAACAACAAATCTACGAACATTCCACCATCGGTCAACTCCACCATCTAGTTTTACAATTACAGAAACAAACGTTTGAAACTGTGACCTGAAGACTCAATGATACGAAGCCCTCAACACGTCTATCGATCACAAAAGTAGCACCAGTAGTCTAATTACAGTACTGGCTGGAAGTGCGGTCTAAATAACAACTCAAAATGTGCCTTCTGTATACGTTGTAATACACATTACCCTTGTTCACAATGTGGACTCCTGTTGCGCACTTGGATCGCGCATCCATGATTGATAATCACAGATGCGCGCCAAAACACATAGTCTGACGTGGCTGGCGAACTATGAAGGGGGCAATGTGCATTGGCCGTGCACAAAACGCGCCAAGAAGTATGAGCACCCGTCTTCATGGAGTACTGAATTTTGAAGACGCCAACTCAGGTTGCCACAACTGATTCGAGCTACCATATTAGGCGAACATTATACTATGAAAACCCTAAGATCAAGCGCGGACTCTATTCCGTAGTCCAGAGCATACATGGAACATTAGAAGTCGAAAGTCTACACACAATGGAGCCTAAGAAGTACGTCAAGAAACCGTTCAATGCAGGTCACGAAGGACCTGTGGCGACTACGTGCAGTACATTTCAAAAGCAGAAAAGGGTACCGACAGTTATCGCAGAAAGGAGACCTGCGCTAGCAGAAAACAGCGCGCTAATCGATGACTACTACATCATCCATGCCAAGAAGCACAAGGGCTATCTCTGATGCTCTATCAAACACGGTTTCAGGAAGGTCCCCGAAATAGTCGTCTCCATTTTCAGGGGAGGTGCTGTCACTGACCTCCAAGTGCGAGATGTCTGTGCCCGTCGTCTGGAGCTTGTGCACCACTCTTCTGGCTATCATATTGTCAGTTAAATAATATCTACATCTGCGGGAAACCACAACACCATCCCTAGTAATAGTCGTCACGCCACTACTGCACCTTGCCTGAGGGTACGCTGGTACTTTGTGCTCCAACCTGGCGCTTCCTCGCGCAATAGGAACAGCTGCGCCCACCTCTTGCAAACCACCGCCATGGCATCTCTGGCGGACCTATGGACCTTCCAGAATATGTGTCCCATGCAGTCTTCGCTCCAAAGGACAGAGGCAGTTGTGGAGGAAGATCCACTAAGTACACTCACTTCATGTTGGTGATCGTAAATGAATGACAACTGCTCAATTTTCTTTTGCCTCATGTCTGACACGACTACCGCCCTGTCTTCGGCAACATTGTTCACCACCCGGCCCCTGCAGAAGTACTTCACCATGCCAAAACCCAGATACCTGCCTGCTGCGCCTCAATCTGAAAACAAGAAAAAAAAAACAGACCGCGTTAATGGTAGTGTGCACCCACGCAACTGCAGGCACCTCAGTAACGCCGACAAAACTTGACGGGAGGTATATCCCTAGATGAGTAACGAGTTGCATCCTAACAGCGCCGAGAACCAGTCAGCGACCACAGACCCAATACAGCGGGCACTAAGTGTTTAACCACCATAACCTACAAGAAAACAGCCAAAGTATGACCCATATGGAAAACCAATCAGTTGTCTGGCTGAGATGCTAGCGGGAAAAATTAGCGCACAGATTCCCTGGTTCGCATGCATGCATATGAAAGACTGATCACACCAATATGGGAACAGACAGCCCAAGAGACACAGACCTGAGACGAGACAAAGATCAGTGAGCAGCCATAAATCTACAAAACTAAACCCAACAGGGCCGCCTACAAAGCATTGAAAGGAGAAATAGGAAGAACAAGAAAGAGAGAAGGAACTTATAGCACCTACAGCGCATCACCCACGAGGTCAGGCAGGTCCCCTTCTTGCCTGGCGACACCGGACCTCAACGGAAAAAAAATGCAGGGCGTTTGCATGACTCTGACTGAGTATCTACAACAACATCAGGAAAGCCGGCAAAATAACACAACTCTACGCTGGCGGAAAAAGTCGAAAGTAATAGAGGGCTGAGCCCAGGTGAAACTCAGTAAGTGTATAAATAAAACAGAGCAAATAAGCTGCGACACACCTAAAACAAAAAGCTAACGAAAAGGAGAAGAAACTTAGGGCACTAAATTTAGATGATATGCATGCATGGCAAGCAACGAAAACGGAAAAAGTCAGAATCTACCTGGCACGTCAGAAGCTGAGGAAGCGGTAGAAGACCCACAGTCCCTCTCCTTCGTCAACCAAGACCTGTGGAAGAAACAACACCCTCCTCTGCGCGTGACGATCACTGGAGAGACTTCAGGGAAGAGTAGTTTGTAGAAGAAGTGCAGTGGCCGATGGGCTTAATTAATTGTTAGCCTACGCGGATATTGGAGTGAATTATCTATTTGTATGAGCAGGCAGGTCACCAACTAATAAGTGGCCAGTGCCTTTTCGTTTCCTGTTTGCATTGTTCTGCGTGCAGCTGTGAAGGGCTCACGTTATTAGCGTTGGTTAAGTTCTTAGTAAATTTCGTCTATTATCGTCAGTGTAAACCTTTCATCAGAGTAAGTAGCCTGTCAATTATTTGATCTAAAATTGACGAGCTCAGTGTCTATCAACACCAGCGGCGAATTCAGTAATTTTGAGGTGGGGGCGAAAAATAAATTACAACGTTAAAAATGAGACAAAAAGAATTAAGTCCAATTTAGTTCCAAATGTGCAGTTAAGTTCTTCAGTTCAAATTGTTCCAAATGAGGTGGGGGCGAATTAGAATATGCTGGGTGATCGTAGCGCGTCTTTTTCTCTTCTAACGATAGTGGATCAACGCGATACACGTAGCATCGCTACATCCTTCATTCTGGCGTATGTGGCTTCTTTATGTAAGTGGTTATCATATTTTAAGTCTCACATTTACGATTTCATGTCTCCCTAACATAGACGTACAATTCAAATCATTGAATATTTATATATAATTTTGTTAAAGAACTTTTACACAGATCTGAGTGCCCAAATTTGACGTTTAAAATAAATCATTTCTTATATTCTAAATATAATTACAAAAATTCAAAAGTATACCAAAGAATGCATACTTCCTATGGGAAGTTATCCTCGGATCATGGATACAAGCAACAGCGCCTCTGATCTGTAAGTATATTTCACTCCTTGGTGAGTCAATTTTATTATATACTCCCTCCCCCTCACTATGATTTTCCCATTAATTATTTTAACCTCTCACATTTTGTTTAAAAGTGGGAAAATCATTGTGTGTGTGGGGGGGGAGTAGCTACCAATATACCAAAGGATCAAAGCTTCAACGTAGTTGTTATGCGCTCCTTCCATCCCATTTATATTGCGGGCTTAATTCTGAACAGACCGAAAACCGAGTTCAAAATATCTATAAGACATCCGAAACTAAAATGTCAAGCTCGGGAATTGAAGGAAATTGGTCCGTATGGGTGCATCCAGGATTAACTGATATTCAATTTCGTATAATCTCATCACTTGGCTTCATAAGCGAACCGTAATCCAAACTGCCACTTCCAAAAGGAAGATAAAAAGTAGTCTAAAATGTGAAACTTCAGATGATGGCACTCATTTGCTGCATTGCACAAGATAACACAACTACTCGATTTTTATTAGGTAATCCACCAATTCGTGACCCCGGCCTCATAGCCACTAACCCCACAATTTGGAACGGTTATTCCAGTAAAAGATCTCGACAGTTACGTAAAAGTTTCAAGAGCAATGCGAATAAAGTGGCGTTACAACAATCATGGGTGCTGAATAGCTGATTAGTACGGAGTACAAGTTGGATAGAGCCCGGAGGATTGAGCCGAAATGCTTGAAGCCATACGTGATACCTCACCTGCACGGATGAAAGTATCCACCATATCACCAGGTGAAGCATATGACATCAATTACTTATCGAGTAAGTGACATATGTCTAATTATCACATATCAAGTGTACGCTGTATTCTTGTTCTGCACCGATGTTCATGTCGTGATCTTTGTTGCACAATGACGCCTAACAATAAACATGAATACTGATTTAGAAAGGTGCAAACATGGAATCATTTATCACCATGTCACTCGTCACGAGCTCTGACACATTCTGCAGTACTTTCATTACTTCAAGATACTACTTATCATCACTCCCTTCAAGCTGCATTTAGAAATTTATATCACATGGTCTAAAAACTTCGGTTACAGTTAGAAGGAATAAATCCATGAAAACTGGGAGTCAAAATTACCAGTAGCTCAATCAATTCAATGCATTTAGCATGTACTACTGGCAGTTCACTCATTCAAACATCTTCAATCAGAGGGTTGGTTAATGAATGTTTTCTCCAAATTCTGCTAGAATACTCGATACGATACTATATAGCCAGAGATTAATGTAAGGAACATCATTCGCAATCCTCGGTTTCTGCTAGAATATGAGTAGAAAATAATTAAATAAGGTATCGAATAGAGTATTCAAACTTTTCTCCAACTCCTCAGTAATGACTTCTAAAAAGATGTATTTGAGAGAATGGGAGTGCAACAGATTTCATCATCGTCTTAAGAACAGCAGAAGCTCTAAGCACGTTTAGGGGGCATATTTCACTTGGTGCAGGACTGAGCGCAGAGGTTGGCAGTTCTGGGAGGACCGCTACTACACATGTAGAATTTAGTAACCATGTAGTGGTGATGGTGGTAGATGAAGGGAATCAATTAAGAGTGGGTAGAACCAAAGTCCAAGAAAGATTTAAAATTACAGGAAAAACTGATTTCACGCCTAGACCAAAGTTTGAGAAAGATTATAAATCGACAGCAGCTTTCAGCTGGCTAAGGCGAATAAATTACCCGCAACTAATTTAAATGAACAGAATACCTGCATATTTTCGTGCAGTGATGTAATAACCTGCAGAGAGAGAAAGCAGTCAGTACGAAGACAATCGAGCAGCAACACAAAACCCAGAAAATCATAAATCCTAACAGAAAATGGAGATTGTCTACAACAATACTCGTGGGGAAAGAATTGTAAGTTAGGTTTTTTTATAGTCACTATACTGAACTAAGTTGGGACCTTAGTCGTTTGAGTACCGGCTGATATACTGTGATTAAGGTAATTTATATAGATTAGTAGATAACTTAAGAATCCAAGATAGGTGAGCTAGCCTGAAGGTAGAGCCTAAAGAACACATCTTGCTGATCCTCACTAAAAATGCGGAAAAGCTTTAGAGAAATCCTACAGATAATAAACAGAAAGCAGAAATTTCTATGTAAAATACCTAAAATTTGCAGGTGTTAACGGATCACGTGTCAGAAATTTCAGGTGTTAACTCAAACACCTGAAATGGACATTTTTAGCTGTGGAAATGCGAGTTTGACACTTTAGCTCATGTTAAAATGAGGAGAATCAGGAGATTACATCCTATCTTGAGTTCTTTAATGGACTAAATGGATGGTTTTAGAATTGCTACTGACAGGTATGGTGCATGGTGCATGCTGGTCAATTTGTTGTTCCAACATAAGACAATGACAGGTATCCAAATGCGTCTACTAATCAATAAATGAAGATGCGTTAAACTCACATCTGCTCCTTACATGATGCGAGAAATTTTCTGTGGAATCGTTGTTCCAGGTACTCAGTTATCTGAAAAGTATGAAAAGAATTGACGATTTTGCTATTAGTCCACACTTAATCATACAAGAAAAAAACGACAGCAAGTGCTAGTAACCTTTCCAAAGACGAGACAAATTACACTCTCCGTAAATAATAGAAACATCTACAAAACCCATCATCAAAAACAAACACATGAACAAAAATACAGTACCAAAATTCAATCTTTCAACTTCCAACAACAAATTTAATTCGAACATTTTCTGGGCAAAATTGACTGAAAACTATTCAAATTGATCAGAAATAGCTATGAATGCAATAAGCAAGAAAAACCCATCATCAAAAGCAAACCAAGTCAAAAAAATAAAGTGCCCAGATTCAATCTTTAAACTGCTAATCTAAAGATCTAAAGAGCCAATCTTTTATCACAAATCTACTGAACCCTGATACCAAGCACATCAAGCACAGATTTCTTTCAGCATAATCATCAGGTTTCTGACGAAACTTGAACCCTAAACCTCGTAATCCTAAGAAAATAAAGAACAGTCAATTTCTAGTAAACTAATCTAGCTACAACAAAATCAAATCAGTGAACAAAATATAAAGTATAAATGATAGCTGAATGACAGTCGGGCAATGATTTTGTTTTCTCTCTTATTCGAAATGATAGTCGGGTCAGGTTTGCTCTATAAAGTACAGCAGCTCGTATTTATCTATATATAAAAACGAAGGGAACAAAACCTTAGAAATCGGAGAATACAAAGGGCTGCAATCCCAGATCGAAAACCTGAAAGGGAAACAGACAAATCCACACCAATTTCAGACCAAAATGATTACCGAAGAACGCACCGTTCCGACACTGATCTAGAGAGAGAGAAGTTCTCCATCAAAGACATAGATGAACATATTCACACACAGCTAGCATTCGAAATCAAAACGAATCACAGTAACAATTCCCGATTAAACAACCGCGTACAGTCAAAATCAGAGGCAACCAAACAAAGTTCAGCAGCAACATATAAAAAAACAGCCACCCGAAACACAAAAAACAGCCGAAAATCAAAGGCAACAAAACCCAAAAAAAAGGAGAATAAAAAGCTCTGTAATCCCATATCCAACACCTGAAAGGAAAACGGAAAGCTCCACACAAATCTCAAACAAATAAATCAGGCCCGGCGAAAAAAAAATGAGCGAATAACCCACCGTTCCGACACTGATGTAGAGAGAGCAGATCTCGTCATCATCTCCACTGCTATTGCAGAGTAGAAAGCTCGGTAATCCCATATTCAACACCTGAAAGAGAAACGGAAAGATCCACATAAATCTCAGACAAATAAATCAGGGTCGACGAAAAAAAAAATGAGCGAAGAACCCACCGCTCAGACACTGATGCAGAGAGAGCAGATCTCGTCATCATCGCCGCTGCTGTTGCAGAGTTCCTTGGCCGCCAACGCCGAGGACCTGGGGCAACTGGATAACCACCAAGGAAAGAGCGGAAATAGCCACAACCTGCAGAGACAACAAAATCAGAGAACCATGAGAAAAAAATTGAGGAAAGGGAAAATAGAGAGAAGGAGTCTGAGGAAGAAGCAGGAAAGCGTGAAGAAGAAGAAGTAGAAGGACGGATGGGAAATGAATGGCTGAGAAGGAAGGAAGGAAGGATAGGAAAAAGGACGGAAGGGAACTGTTCTTAAGAAAAAGGACTATTCTTAAGAGGCATTTTAGGTGGAGTATTTTTTTTAAAATGTAAAGAAAATATGACAATACATACGGAGTAATTATATAGGGTATAGTCTATATAATTTATGATTTGACACTAGTAAAATATGGCCACTCAAATATGTATAACTAGTTGAGATATGTACATCTAATATGGAATTATGTATAATGATGTCCTTAGATAGATTATGTACATGTGATATTTAAATAATATAATAAAATATGTAGTGCAAATTTGTTCATCAACAGTTATTAACGTAATTCAGCAAGAAATATGATTTAATAACTGTAAGATATAAGTTATATTTACATATAAACATGTAATATTTACATATATACATTATGTACTAAAAATATGTACATCAAGAATTATTAACGCAATTCAGCAGAAAATTTGATTCAATCACTGTATGTACAGTAAAACTAAAAATGTGTTAAATTTGATTCAATCACTGTATGTAGATGGGTTATGTACAACTAATATAGAAATATATACAATGATTTCCTCGGTTGTACTATGTACAGCTACTATTTAAATATGTACATCACCTAGTGACCTATCATAATATAGTGTATATAATTTATCATATGACACTAGTAAAATGATATACATAATTAATAATATAGTGTATATAACTTATCATTTGACGCTAGTAAAATGTCCACTCTAAGTATCTTCTTAATTTGAAATTAATTTGATATATAAATCAGTAATTATTATTAATGTAATTCAAAATGATTCAACCATTGTAAGATACATTGTACAGTGCAGATACATTGTACAGTGCATATACAATTGTACTTGAACACGTTTGTCATTTTGGGAAAAGATGCTTTTGATATAATTTCATCCCGTTTGAAACAATTTTTAAATACAATTGTATTTGGGAAAGGACACTTTTGACGAAAACACTTATATTCTTCCATATATACCTTCCCCATGTATACCTTCTTTTTTCTCTAATTAATGACTTCTCTAATTTGTAAATAGTTAAAGCACCGTCTGTTTTGATGTACATAACTTGATATCTGTTCTACATGTTGATATTTTTACATATTTAAAGTAGTGTCTATTTTGATGTACATAAGTAGATATCTGTTGTACATATTTTTATTTTTACATAGTAAAAATAGTGTCTGTTTTGATGTACATAACTTGATATCTGTTGTACATGTTGATATTTTTACATATTTAAAGTAGTGTCTATTTTGATATACATAAGTAGATATCTGTTGTACATATTGATATTTTTACATAGTAAAAATAATGTCTGTTTTGATGTACATAAGTTGATATCTGTTGCACATGTTCACAATTTATGCATAGTTATAACAGTATATGTTTTGATGTACGTAACATTATATCTGTTGCACACATGTTCAATGTTGTACATGTACAGTGAAGATGCAGTATACAATGTACATGGACAACTTTGTTATTATGGGAAATGATGCTTTTAACGCATGGAGCATTTAATGACATACCTTCCCCAAAAAGTACCTTCCCCAGTACAAATTAATTCACAGTATAAAAACACATCCACAAACACGCAAAAACCTATGCGTTGAAAAGTATTTATTATTTAATTTAATGAGAAATAAAGATGTTCATGGAGTTATTTCATCACGCACTATTCAAAAAAAATCTTTAGTTGATTAGTCTTTAGAACCTCAGATGAATTGGTGCAAGTTCAAGTTTTGTGTTGATCTGTTATCAACACAGGGGTATGTGATACTGTTATAGTCCCTTGAATGGTACAAAGCCGTGAGGGTATAACGTGTTGAATATACCCGGGTTGAGTTCCCCGGGTGGAGATTTAATAGTCTCCCGAGAAGAAGTAAGGATAAAATCTGCCTGAATCACAAACGGGAAGTTTGTGACCATTAAAGTGGGGAGGAAAGCGAAAACTCCAATTTAAGACGTTCCTCTTTGTAGCCTGTTTCCAAATGGGAATGAAAGCGAGATTATCCATTTTTCAACTTGATTTCTACTAGAAACTCTCCCTTCGTCCTTCACAGGGAATGCCTGTCTCCACATATAATACTGGCATTTCTCGTCGGCACTCTTTGACGTTGCACTATCTGTGTGTACATAAAGCTGTTTCAGCTTGTTTAGGAATAGAAGTAGCTCGGGATAAAGCGTGGACAATTCTTCCTTCACTGAATTCACCTTGTCTTCCTCGGAGTAATATGTATAACTTGTTGAGATATGTAAATCTAATATGGAGATATGTACATGTAATATTTACATATATACATTACGTACTAGAAATATGTACACAAGGAATTATTAACGCAATTCAACAGAAAATTTGATTCAATCACTGTATATACAGCAAAGTTACAAATGTATTAATTTCGTAAAGATGGGTTATGTACAACTAATATAGAAATATATACACTAGTAAAACGATATACATAATTAATAATAGGGTTATTTAATAGGAATAATACTGACTATTAGACGTATTCCAATAATAATACCAATTACAGTTAATCCCAGAATAATACATTGAATTGAAGTATTCTAATAATAATGGTACAGTGGACCGGTTACCTGAATAACCGGTCCACCTCCCCTTAAGCGCCTCATTTAATTCTTACTATCACCATTACCATTTGCTTCACTCTTCATTTACTTCTCACTCTCAATTGAGGATGAATCTAGACCTGGTAAGAGGAAGAAATTTGTTACAACAATTGTGAATGACAAAACAGATTTCACAAAACTTAGTGGACAAATTATTATAACATAAACATAAACTCCTGAATTGGACTTAGAAACCATAATCGAAACACTAATCGAATAAATATAAACCTAGAAAATAAACCTAATCAAAACAAAACCCTAAATTGTCGAAATTTGCATAAAGATAAAATAGTATTTGATTGACCAAGTGAATTGTGCTACAATTGGAAATTAGAAGCGAATCAAGTCCCGAATTGGACCCAGAAATCATAATCGAAACGGTAATCGAATAAATACGAACCCAGATAAAAAAACCTAATTGAAACCAAAACCCCAAATTTGTATAAAATAAAACAAATTAGCAATGCTTAAAATCGAAAAGAGAGTATCTGGGAGTTGTAGGAGACAAAGAATCAGAGATTGGGCAACAATTAATTTCGATGGTTTGATTGATTATCACATTGGATAATGCTCCGTATGTTTTTTTTTATTAATGAAATTTATGGTTATGTCTTGATAGAGAACCCATTATTAGATTTAATGAGAAGAGGAGGGTAATGGAAATCAAAACTTTTTTAAATTTTTTGCAGAGTTGTCATTGAAGACAATGATTTAAGTAGGAGAGAGATGAAGAAATAGGGTAGGTGGGTGTGGATTGAATAAATTGAAGTAGCAGGTTATTTTTCCGAAAGGTTACCTGCTATTCCAGGTAATATATTCAACAGTACCATTATCATTAGAATACTCCAATTCGATGTATTATTCTGGGATTAACTGTAATTTGTATTATTATTGGAATACGCTCAATAGTCAGTATTATTGTTATTAAATAACCCTTAATAATATAGTGAATATAACTTATCATTTGAAGCTAGTAAAATGTCCACTCTAAGTATCTTACATTGATTATGTATAGATGATATGTAAATATATAAATTTGTAATGTCAAATTTGGTATATAAATCAGGAATTATTATTAATGATTCAACCATTGTAAGGATGCTTTCTTCCATATATACCTTCCCCATGTATACCTTCTTTTTCTCATTTACAGTATAAGTTACTTAGTACTGAACTTAAGGAATGCATATAAGTTGATAAACGGGTGTACATAAGTTACTTTCTGAATAAACGGGAGTTCCTACCACAACCATAAGTACCTACCCCAGTTATACCTTCCCCACCTAGACTTTATGATGTCTTTAGATGAAATATGCATATATACATTACGTAGTGGAAAATATACATTACGTAGTGGAATATACTGTATGTCCTTTGATGTAAAGTGTCTGATGTAAATTGGAATATAAATTTTAATTTTACAATACATAGTTAAAATAGTGTTTGTTTTGGTGTAGATAAGTAGGTATCTGTTGTACATATTGATATTTTTACATAGTTAAAATAGTGTCTGTTTTAATGTACATAAGTTGATATCTGTTGCACATGTTCGTAATTTATGCATAGTTATAACAGTGTATGTTTTGATGTACATAACATAATATCTGTTGCACATATGTTCAAAGTTTATACTCAGTACATAGTTAAAACAATGTCTATTTAACCACCGTAAGATACAATGTACAGTGAAGCATTTAATGACATACCTTCCCCAAAAAATTACCTTCCCAAGAAAATACCTTCCCCAGTACAAATTAATGACAGTTTTCACATTGACGATATAAAAACATACAGTGGAGATACAATTGTACTTGGACACGTTTGTCATTTTGGGAAAGGATGCTCTTGACGCGTGTATATACATCAGCATTTATATTCTTCCATATATACCTACACCAGTTATACCTTCCTCATGTATACTTTTTTTTTTCTAATTAATGACTTTTTGCCATTTACAGTATAAATTGACAAAATCACACCCACACCCACAACCACAATACATTCCTCTTTGCATTATTTAATTAGAAATAATTATAATTATTCATCAAGTACCATGCAAATAAATTCTTTAGCTGATTTGTCTTTAGTACCTTAGATGAATTAGTGCAAGTTAATGAACACATAATTTGCACCAATTCATCGGAGGTACTAAGGAAAAATTTGCTAAAGATTTTATTTGAAATGGAGTTAGGGTATTAAATACTCACAAAGGGAGTTTAGTCTTCTATGTTTTGTTGTTTTACTGTACATAATAAGTATAGCACTGTACAAAGTATTGATTATGGTATACTCTATTAAGTTGTAGTACATATTGACTCAAAGTAGTGTTACATAACTTACGATTTGTTGTATATAAGTTGTACTGCACATATTCAAAGGTATAGCACTGTCGATTCTATATTTAAACTACTATTAATGGTGTGTTTTAAAATTGTTTTAATGTTAATGTAATTTATGTACATTAAAACAGTAAATATACTATGTACATAAAGTTATACTGTGTTGTACATAAAGTTATACTGTGTTTTGGTGTACATAAGTAAATGTGCGTTGTACATGATACATGTCTGAAAGAAGTGTTTCTTTTAAAGGATATATGTACATATAAAATGCTACTGTATACTTGAAGTACATATAGAGTATACCCACTCCGAAGTACAGTAACGATGACTGCAAAGTAATGATGAATTTTTCATCCTCGAGTACCACAGCCGACTTGTCATTTCAGAGTAAAGATGATTTTTGCATCTACTGACGTCAGTTGCATATACAAGACTATTCAATTTTTATTGCATTTGATTGTTTATATTAAGGCAGCATATATTATTAAATCAGAGACTTTTTTATTGTACATAACATACGACATACTCCGTAATTTATACTGCACATAACTTTTTTGTATTACTTGATTATATTGATTATATTTACTTGATTATATTTTGAGACATTTAGACATTTTTTTTATTGCACATAATTTATACGGCACATATTCATATATATATAACTGTCTCTTTAGGGTTATTAATATTATGTGTATCAAATCTTTAGATAATGACAAGCTTTGAACTACAATTCAGCCGAATACGTAACAAGTTCAAGGTGTAGCAAGGCAAGAAACACGTCAGCCCAAGTGAGCATCAATGGCCTCGAGGGTACATAAAAGAAATCAGACAAAGAAAACTAAGTACAATACATCATTAATGCAAAGTTGAGTACAAATCAGATTTGTCCCCTTAGGCATGCTTCTCTTTAATTGTAATTGTCCTCACGTGTTACTTGGACTCCAAGGGTGAGAAAGACTCTCATGTGACCCTCAAAGGAGGAAATGTGCTTTTGTTGCTGCATTATGGGCCAAAGAATTGTGCCTAATCGGACAATGTCTTTTCTCCTTGAATTTGCACACCTCAAACTTGCAACCTGTTTTGCTCCCAATTCACTTAAGTTTTAACAAAGTTGTCTTAAACTTATTTATAGATAATCAGTAGTAGATTAAAATTCCAAAAATAAAATATTTGATGGGCTGGTTGCCCTTATGCCTCTAGATTATGGGCTGGTTGCTCATTAGGTTTAACTTGTTTGAACTCCATTGGCAATATTGGAATTTCGTACTGGATCATTGGGTGGATTATGTTTCTCAAAACACTTAAGGATGAAGAGGTGAGCTCAAATCTCTAGCTGAAATGAATTTGTATTACTTGATTAATTTCTTTATGTACAACATATAATACCCTATGTACACTGAAAATTACTTTACGTACACTTCAAATTCTAATATCCTATGATGGTTAAAGCAGTGTCCGTTTTGATGCACATAAGTTAATATTTGTTGTACATGGTGAAATTTGTACATGGATAACTAGTTTAGATATGTACATCTCATATGGAATTATGTAAAATTGATAATCACCATTTCCATTCTTTACCACATCTACTCCTCTCTCTATGAACCTTAACAGATTGGGGGTATTGATCATATCGACTAATGTTTTAATGAATAGAGCATACTCATATCGACTGAACTGGAAGTTATTCACCAAAAATTGCATGCATACTCAGTACAGATCAGTACTACCAAGAACACATACGTCAAATCCGTAGTTAACATTCATACTATAATCAGTTCGTTCCAAAATGTAAGTGATCAATAATTGCAGTACAATACATCCAAAGTAGGATTAGAATTACAATCCGAGTTAACAGTAACTGCATATGCACAAAATTTCATAAGCTTGCAAAATAACATCCATATCCTAGGGTTCCTCGATCACTTACCTAGATCATCTTTTCAAGGGTAGAAGTTTGGGTAAATCTGCCACAAGGCCTCCAGGCAGATCTCATAGTGGCAGATTTCCATCATGTCCGCCAAATATCCACCCTCTCCCCTCAACGTCAGGGGAACCATCCTGTAGGCCGTGTGCCTGGACAGATATTGGTCATCCATCCAAGAGGCAACCCAACAGCGAGGTCCGTCGTATGGATGAATCTGCATTCCCATTTCAGGTTTGCCTTTTCCGAAGTCTTCAATGGCCCGTTGCAGCTTATACGCGTGGAGGTAGTTTTGATAACCGCTCTTGAAACAAATGACTGCAGCTCTGGTGAAGATCGGGCCATTTGGACTGGAAATCCACTTTAGCATAATCTTCTCCACCGGATAACCCAAGGCAGTTAACCTGTTCCTTAAACCAGTTAGTGATCTACTAGTATGTAAATATATACAGTATATACTAATCTATGTACAACAAAACTACCAGTTATGTAAATATTGTACATAATACAGTATGTATTAATCTATCCTAACAATTTATGTAACATTAAAACAGTATAGATTTATCTATTAGTTATGTACAAAAACACAATCTATCTAATAAAAGTTTTGTATATGATTTCTTATTCAATGCATGTAAGTACTTATTACACAAATTAACCTGTTCCTTAAACTAGTTAGTGATCTACTTATTAATGCATTTAGGATGGTACATCAGTTCTACATACATTTTTTGGGTTTTTTTTTTTTTTTTAAATTTTCAAAGTTTAACTACTCTCAATCTTAACTTAAGGAGTATATATATAACTGATTGAAAGTCCACTCAACCCCCTTTGTAATTATTACTTATGCAATTTTGAGATATTTATTTATTGCATCATAGACACGTTTTAATTCACCCATGAAATACGTCATTTACCAAAGTTAATAATTGTGTCTAATAGAATCCAAAATTTGAATGGTTAAACCTAAATTTATGTGTGTACAGACTATTCACCTTTACTTCACTTTTAATTTATGTACTACATTTAACGCATTTTATACATTGGTAAATCACTACCTTATACATTAATCAGTTTCTTTGTACATAATTTATCTTATGTACAATATTTTATACGGAGTACATTTTATACATTGGTCAATTCTTTGCCCTATACATTTTATACACATTTCACTCTCTTATACATTGAAATTTATGTACTACGAACCTTCTGTTTTGGTGCACATAATCTGTCTCAGAACATTAAAAAATTAAAAAGTTGTGCTATAAAATCCCACATTCTCAACAAATTCTCAATTTGTCTCTCTGTTTCTCTCTTTCCCTCTCTTTTTGTGTGTCTCTCTCTGTATCCCTTTTTCTCTCTTCCTTTCTCAACAAAAGATGAATATTACATGAGATGGAAAGATATACGATATTAGCCAACAACATAAACTGTGGTTTGCTTCTCAAAAGAAGGAGAAGTTGCCTTTTATATTTACCGATTCTCATGGACCTATTTCAAGTTCAGATGTTGAATCACTTGAAAAGGTTTTTGGAAATGAAAATATAATGGAAATAATTTTCAGAAGGTTCAACCCTACTTTTAGAAAGCAAGAGTTTGCAAAATTGACTCTTGTTTGCAAGAGGTGGGCTCAAATACTTTTGGCACATCCTCATTCTCTTCTCTTAGAAATGGAGTACAGTATGAGTGTGCATGCAAGCATTAAGAATGGATTACTTTCTCTTCATAGGAATGGTGTCTTGTTGTTAAAGGAATGCAGATGCTATCTGACTAAAGATCTGCTTTGTAGAGATATGCTACACTATATGCAACTTCGACTTGCATCTCCAGAAGATGTAGTTCATCTTCATGGTTCTTCTCCTGAAGATTTTCGTCGATCAACTACCTTTGCTGAATATCTGTTTGAGCCAACAAATTTTTATCCAGATGTATAAGTGTATTTTGTTTTTTCCTTATATATGTAATGTTTGAACTATATGAAAGATGAATCTCAAGTTAATTTGAACTTATGTACACTTGTTATAAAATTATTTACTTATCACGCGTTTTTATATGTATTTGTACATAAGGCTATGTTTGACGGATTATGAGTGCTTCAGTAAACATAAATCTAATTAGAATAACTTATGATTTCGTTCCAGTAATATGTAAGTAGATGAGTTATGTACAACAATTATAGAAATATGTACACCATGTTCATGGTTATTACTATGACTAATATGTAAAGCTGATGTGTAAGTATGTACATTATGTATTGATCTATATACTATGCATAAACTACCCATATAAGAATAAATAAGGTTAAGGGTTTCATGACCCGTTTACCAATGACACAAACACAAACAGGATACAACCCGATCTGTTTGCTGGGTCTAAATGCATGTAAAAGTTTATTACACATATAGTGTATATAATAGATATGATATACATAGTTTATATAAATGACATACTTTATATACATAGTGTATATAATTGTGTTCAACTGAGTAACATATTATATGTGTATATAATTGTGTTCAACTGCCCCATAAATGTAATTAGAACAACTTATGATTTGATTCCAGTAATATGTAACTAGATAAGTTATGTACAACAATTATAGAAATATGTACAACCTTGTTCTTGGTTATTACTATGACTAATATGTACAGTTGATATTTAAATATGTACATTATGTATTGATGACTAATATGTACTTGTTTCAATATGTACAACAATTATAGAAATATGTACAACAATTATAGAAATATATTTGTTATGTCTCAATATGACTAATATAACCGTATAAAAGCTTTTTATATATATATATACAACCGTGCCTGTTTCGATGTACATAAGTTACTATATGTTCCACATGTTGGAATTTGTACATGGTTATAGAAATGTTTGCTTTGATGTACATATGTACATTATGTATTGACAAAACTACCCGTATAAAAGCTTTTTGTATGATTTCTTATTTAATGTATGAAAGTGTTTATTACACATACAGTGTATATAATAGATACGTAGGATATACATAGTTTAAAATACAGTGCATAAAATATTAACGTTAATAATAATAATAATAATAATAATAATAATAATAATAATAATAATAATAATAATAATAATAAAGTAGTACTCGGTATTAGACACATTATTTTGAAATATAGTAATTGCTCATCATATAACATAATATCTATTGCATAGTTTAAACAGAAAGGAAAAGTAGTGACTGTTTTGATGTACATAAGTTAACATCTGTTGTACATGTCAACATTTTTACATAGTTAAAACAGTGTCAGAGAATTTTGATCACCATACTTAAACAGTCTTTTTTACATATTTACAAGTTTGTTATTGTTTGACGTGTTTCAGACATTAACTCGAGCAACAATTAATAGGTCTTAATTCTTCTCACCGTTATTCGTCCTATAGGTCTAGGTCGAGTAAATATCCCTTCGTTTCACAAAACAAAACATTTCAAAAAAGTCTTCCGCTACGTTAGACATACGAAAGGCGTAATTTTCGTATCATAAGTACATAAGTTGATATCTGTAGCACGTGTTCACAATTTGTACATTGTCAAAGCAATGTCTGTTTTGATGTACATAAGTTAACATTTGATGTACTTGTTGATATATTTGTACATATTTTAAACAGGGTCTGTTTTGATGTACATAACATAATATCTGTTGTATTTGTCAATTTTTTACATACTTAAAGTAGTGACTTTTTTGATTTACATAAGTTAACATCTGTTGTACATGTCGACATTTTTACATATCTGTCGTGCATGTTGAAAATTTGTACAGTAATCAAAGCACTGCGTGTTTGACACGTGCCAGATTATTAGTAATTAGTACAATAAATGGGGTAGTTGAATTTCACCTTTGTAATCCACTTGCTCCCATCTTATTCACATCATCTACTTATTTTCACATCCATCTCAATCAATCTATTTTTATTTCGTTAATTAAATTTACATTATGAAATTTATATGCAAGGGGTGGTTGATAAATAACGAGGTTGAAGATAGATTAACAATAATAAACAACTCAAGGCAGCAGAAGTTGCATAATCTTTCCTTCATTTTCAATCAGTGTCATCAGTTTGAGACATATGATAAACGATCTTCGTCAACAACCGAAGTTATGTGCAACGAAGATTGCATGTGGAAAATTTTCGAAAAACTTCCATCTTACGTTGATAAGGCTAACACGGCGATTGTTTGTAAAACATGGGCGCAGATGTTCCTATTACACTCCGATGCACCTCGATGGGTTGTTGATTACAATAGAAGCTTGACATCATTGATACGTGATGGAATGAATATTGTACTTAGAGGTGGAATTATTGTTTCAAAGAGATGCAAATGCTATCTGACAGATAATGTGCATGCACAAACAGTATTGCACTATTATCATTTCAAAACTATTGATTCTAAGGAAAATAAACAGTTGGAAACTATTAAGTGTGCTAAAGAAGAAAGTGACCTATATAGATTAAAATTAATTACATTAGAAGAGTGAATGGATACGGATAAGTTATGCAAAATGTTGCGCAGTGGAAATTAATTTTAATGAAAATGATATTTTAATTCTGAAGTATATTAATTACCTTCATTTATTTATTAATTTGTATGTACATAACATAATATCTGTTGTATTTGTCAATTTTTTACATACTTAAAGTAGTGACTGTTTTGATGTACATAAGTTAACATCTGTTATACATGTCGACATTTTTACATAGTTAAAACAGTGTCTGAATTGATGTACATAAGTTAACATATATTGTACATATCGATATTTTTACATAGTTAAAACAGTGTCTGAATTGATGTACATAAGTTGATATCTGTTGCACATGTTCACAATTTGTACATTGTCAAAGCACCGTCTGTTTTGATGTACATAAGTTGATAGCTGTTGTACATGTTGATATTTTTACATATTTAAAGTAGTGTCTGTTTTGATGTACATAAGGTAACATATGTTGTATATATCGATATTTTGACATAGTTAAAACAATTTCTTTTTTTAAATAGTTGATATCTGTTGTACACATTCACAACAGATATATCTCAATTTAAATTTGAACTTATGTACACTTGTTTGAACTTATTTACTAATCACGCGTTTTTATATGTATGTGTACATAAGGCTATGTTTAACGGATTATGAGTGCTTCAGTAAAATTAAATAATCTAACGAATATAAAATATGATGATTGTAGACACCCACATTTTGACTGCCAGGTGTCTATAGCAGTTTCCGACAAACACCCGATGATGATCGGACGCAAACGTGCTTTAAATACTAAGAAATGGGCTCAAAATCATTGGCATTTGGCTTGGGCTCATTATAGAGTACATATCTCACAAAACCAACCTCAAAATCAGGTCCTGTGGGTCGTTTCGAGTCAAATAAGACTAATTTGGGTCGATTCCGACACCAGGGGTAAAACCGTCTTTTAGCGACCGAGTCAAAACCCGGTCAAAGATTTTCCCGAGGCACGTGAGTCAGCCGTGAAACCTCACACGGCTGATTCATACTCCAATCCTACGAAAAATCAGCTTCACAAAATATTAAACAAATCCGTTTAAGGATGGAATTCGATCTTAAGTAGGAATCCTATCCGAAAACCGATTCAAACACCCGACCGAGTGCAAATACTCGGCCGAGCAGCACAAACCAGCCGTGTTCCCTTGCTTCTTCGACAAGCAAGCGGAATCCTCATGCCATCCGACTTCCTGTATTTCCTATCCTAAGCGGTAGTTCAAACTCTCCTAGCCAAAGTCGGGAACTCCCTATAAATAGCTCCTTGCGCACACAATACAAAACACACATCTACATTCATTGACATCTACATTCATCGACATCTACATTCATTGACATCTACATTCATTATCAATCATCGATATACACACATAAATTATCATACATCAATTACACACTTAGCATCAAGAAAACCGATATTATTCCCGAAGGAAACCGGCCCCGATACCCGACACCCTTCACACGTCTCACGTCCAAACCGAGCCACCATAACTCACCGACATCCACTCGACGCTCTTGTGCCCAAGCCATGTCCCGACGAGCCCCGATCCGAGTAAACAGAAGCATGTAGGTTGAGGGTGTACCAAACACGATTTCTCCTTCTTCTTCTCTCCTCCTTCTCGTCGTCCGTCTCTTTTTTATGGGTCGAGTGTCGTCTTTTTTTTTTTACGGGTCGTTCGTCACTTTTTTTATTTTCTAATATCGATACTACAAAAACTATTTTCATATAACAACATTCTTAAAAATATGATATCAATTCTCTATAATCGAATATTGTATAGAAAAGAATAATATTAAATCTCGACGACGTTAAAAATCGTTACACCTTTTTTTCGTTCAAACTCTTTTTAAAAACAATTTTACAAAACCTTTTATAAAATTCATTCCGAATGTTCGATATCGATTCCATAATCGAATATCGGATACGACGAATATCGAAAACATAAATCGAGTATAAATTAATTCATATTTGTACGCGATTTATCAAATTAACAATTTTCGAACAACAACGGAACCGAGAGAGACCCGCACGCGAGTCGCGCCCCAATCAGGCGACTCGCGCACGGGCCTGAAACCCGAACCCTTTTTTCTTAGCTTTTTCGTTCGTTTTATTATTTATTCTTCAAAACGATTTCTAAAATTTACATCTTTTCTAAAACTATTCCGAGTATTTGATATTGATTTCATAGCCAATTATCGAATATAACGAACATCGAAAATATTAGATCGAGTGCAAATTATGTGATATCTGTACGCGATTTAATAAAAGCATCGAATTTTCAAAAAAACCGCTTTCGAAATCAGTCTGTCACGCGACCCGCCGGCATCCCGGGTGAGCCGCGCGGCCGACTTTCACACGATACGCCTTTTCCTTTTTTTATTTTTCGAACTTCGTTTTTTACAAAACAACGTCTTTTAACGATATTTTTCAGATTTCTATTAATATTTTTCTCGATCTCGTATATTTATTATATTTGCGATATTATTATTCACAAACTGATACTAACTTGTTTGTTCATCCTTTGTAGCAAATTCATATCTTTTTCATCATTTGTTTTATTATACTAAAACGAATCTCACATGCTAAATTCAACTTTGACGTTAAATTTTCATGCATTAAATCGACTTAGCAACCCGTTCAGTTCCTCGCATGTTTAGGAAAACAATGTTTGCATATCATTCATCGTATTACTAACGCGCGTATTAAAAAATCATTCGATATCCTAGTAGAGGCCGCTAATGTGCGGGCGGGGTTGGGTGTTCTTAGTGAACTTCCCAACACGTACCCTCACCCCTTACTCAGAACCGTGGTTTCCGGATGTCCGAAACCATTGGCAACGAGAGTCATTCAATATACGATTAACCGTTCAAGTCGGCATCGGTATCGAACTGCAAAGGGACGAGCCCAATAAACTCTGACATCGGAAATGGGCCGTATTTCGTATGCGGCCCACTACGACATAGAGTGGGCTCGAACGGTTCCGAATAACCATAAAATTCGGTGGCGACTCCAACTTCGATTTAAATTTCAATTTGACCATCTCATATGGAGATTCATTCGCCTCCCCAAACCCGCGCGCGGCCGCGTCGGGGTGGACCTATGTCATGTCCACAATTTGGCGACTCCGCTGGGGAATAGCTGATACGTTACTGACCTTCAGCATCCTCATGGTGAGACTCGAATAAAAATCGTTTGACTAGTACAATACGCGTTTTAGTTTTACGGTTCATGCATAACCCCATATTTTCCCGGGCCGGTACTGGTGACCGACGTCCCACTATACTATCGATGTAGTCCAAATTGGATATGTCGAAGGTGTCCATTAGCGGATTCGTATGGGTTTTACGGCATGTTCTAAGCTCAACTCGACTTAGGAAGTCCGCCCCGATTCTTGATAGGCTGTGTACACTGGTATAGACCCTTTTAAACTGACCGAGACTTAGAATTAGAGCATACATGGCGTCGTTATACTGTTTCCATGACTACGTGCTACCTGATTTACAAGTCATTTTTCAAAAACCATCTTTTTCAAAATAGCATCCTTTTCAAAATATCCAATTTCAAAACCCGGGACATATACCGAATTTAGGATCCACGATTTTACTCAAAATAGCCTATTTTTAGCCGGTATTATGCCCATTTCAAAACTCGAAAATATTTTCGAACTTTCAAAACCCTCCCCGGTCCGCCTTTCCGCTTTCTTTTTAGAAAAAAAGGGCCGGACTCCTCTCCTCGATTTTACTCGGACTTTCAAAAACCATATTTCGAAAGCTTCCTCTTCTTAGGACTTCCCGTATTTAGTAGTGTCGGGTCATGTCGTAAGTCGTCGAGTCTTCTAGCGACTCCGTCGATCTTATATCACGGATTTCTTCCCTATCCCAGTCCGCCTTATTATACTAAGGCAAGGCCCACCTACGTAGGACATACTCCTACAAGGGTCGGCCCGTCTACACAATCGAGTCTAGACGTCTAGGGATGTCTCACGTGAACCTCCTTCCGAACAGGGCCCAGCCCACACAGCTGGATCCTAAAGGAGGCCCACCTTTCACAAGTCATCCGTCTAGATGTCTTTTCCGAGTAATTACCTCTCTAGTTTCCCTTTTCCTTGCTCGGGATGTACTTTAGTTCTATGATTTGGGCTAGTCGCTGATTACATGGTGTTCTTACAGACAGGCCACCTCACACCCGAACCATGACTAAGGACTCAATTGATCAACTGAACGCCTCATTGGCCAAGATCCAAGAACAACTCGACCAAATCAGGGGCGACCAGATCGCCATTGTTACCCGGGTTAGCGCCATAGAGCAGGATAAGCCGAGTGTTGAAGACGAAACTAAGGGCCCATTAGCTGAATTGACTAGCGCGGTCCTCAAGCTACAAGAGCAGGTCCACTTGTCGACCCACAACTCGATCCATACGGAGAATGCTCGAACCTATTCTCCCCTGACCGACCAACTGCCTGCCAATCTCAACTTGACAGGCCTCCCGATGTTCGACGGAACCGAAGACCCGGTATTACATATCCGGGCCTTCAAAGAGTTTATGGCCCTAAAAGGAGTCAAGTTGGACATGTTCAAGCATCTGTTTGCTTCCTCGCTAGAGAAGCACCCGAAAGCTTGGTTTTATAAGCTCGACTCCAAAAAATACAAGTTTTGGGACGACGTAGCAACGGAATTCGCTCGGAACTACGCCGACAATGCGGAAATCCAGACAACCATGCGTACTCTCAAGGTCATGGCCCAACAGCCAAAAGAGGGTTTCACCAAATACCTCCAAAGGTGGAGGGCCGAAAGTGTCAAGCTGGTCGACAAGCCCAGCGAAAAGGTACTAGTGGAGGCCTTTGTGAAAAACCTCCTCCCATCTTACCGGATCCATCTCCGGTACGCTATCATACCCAATTTCGCCACCTTAACTGAGATGGGTACCAGAATCGAAGACGATTTAAGGTTAGAGAGCCTTACTAAGGCCTCTACGAAGGGTTATCAAGGAGCCAGTTCATCTTCTGGCAAGCCCGCAACTACAAGTGCGGCCCGAAGCATCTTCGACGAGGTTAATTTGCTAGACACCTCAACCAAAAAGAATACTGCAGCCCGAGTATTCACTGACATAGGGACTACTTATGCCGACGCCTTACAAAGGCTATCCTCTAAGGGCCTGATCCAGCCAATAGGCCCAATGCCGGAGGTTCCTGTCGAGAAACGGTCCAAAAGCTACAACGCTCAGGCCTATTGCCGCTATCACCAGGGCAACGGGCATGACACCGAAAAATGCTGGAAGTTAAAGCATCTCATTCAAGATCTGATCGAGTGTGGGAAGATACCATTACCCAGCGATAAGCCCAGTAACAAAAACAACCCTCTTGCAACTCACGCCATTTTACGGGAGAAATAGTCGATTGCACTCATCTCATTTCCCCTTTCATTCCCCAAATCAACGGGATATGGAATGACGATGAAGACGATGTTTACTTGGCTAAGGGGGAGACTGTCCCCATCACTGTCGAAGAAATCCGAAAGGCCAAAACGAAGGCCTTAGCCGGCGCCCATGTCATCACAGCCAGACCTTCGGCCCCACAATCCGTCATTGAACCTGTCAAGACGGACTCTATACTTGAAGAACCAGAAACCGACACGGCCCTAGTCAAGCAACTGAAGAGGGCCCGAACCGATCTTACCATATGGCAGCTTCTGGTTAGTTCTCAAGAACATCGGGCAGCACTTACCAAGGCTCTCGATGAAATCAAGGTAGACTCACTGGTTCCTCCCACCGAAATGGTAGCCACTATTCTACCTCACCTCAAGGGCAAGTCCAAAGGAGAAGGCCCACTTATCACCTTCTCTGAATCCGATTTGCCACCATTTGGGACCACCCACAACCTGGCCCTATATATCACGGTGATTTTTCGGGGCAAGTATCTACCTATGACCCTAATAGATGACGGGTCAGCTGTGAATGTACTTCCTTTAAGGACTGCTAAGGCTCTCGGCATTACCGAGACTGACTACCTTCCTACCGCGCAAACTATCCAGGCTTTCGATGGGAGCCCAAAATCAGTTGCTGGGGCCGCGAAAATTCGCCAAATTGCCTCACATGGTGATACCCAACGGCCCGACTGGTACTATTCAATCTCGTCCACCACATGTGTGCTAGATCCAGCAGCTACATCGAATCCTATTTTGTCGTGGCCCTTGTACACATACTTGTACAAGTACTTCACGGCTTGAATTGTTGAGCACACCTCCACATTTAGATGGCAGTCAAACAAAGCCAATAAATATGGATTATACGGGATCACCCAGCGGTTGTCAAGTATGTGCCTGTGCACCGTAACGCGAACACCATCTGGACGGTGGCGGTACATTGGGTAACCATCGGCATTGTTGGTAGTTTGAGAAGCAAATTTCTTTGGGTAACCAGACTTACACTTGCCAACAGATTCCTCTTTGGTCATGCATGGACAAAGCGGGTTCATATCACCGCAAGGCCCGTGCATCATATGCTTAAGAACTGAACTTCTAAGGGCAGCAGTTTGTGGCTCGGGGCCTGGAATTTCAGCAGACACAAATTTGTCAAAGTCGGCCGGGCATTTAAGCTTGTATGAAGGTTTCAAGATTATTAATAAGTGAGCATGCGGGAGGCTTCGTTTCTGGAACTCGACTACATATATGAATCCGCTAACCTCGCCGAAAATATGCTTCTCCATAATCAGTTTTTTTAGGTGGACCAGCTTTGCTCTGAAAACCCTGGACACAATATCTGGGCGATTCTGAGCCTCCTCGCCCGGCGCAAGCTCTGACTTGATTTCTGGCCAATTCACGTTGCACGTCATTGTGATGAACAAATCCGGTTTTCCAAACCGCTGCACAAGGGCCATTGCATTCAAATATCTTTTCCGCATGTCTCGTGGGCCTCCTATGTAGGTCGGCGGTAAAATAACTCGGCGGCCGACATTTGCAACACAGGTTTCCCCTGCGTCTATGGTATCCAAGACCCCCTGGTATAGTTCTGCTCGTATAGTCGTTTGATTGTTCCGTAGGAAGTCTAGACGCGTGTTTTCAATCTTCACATACATGTCAACGATATACTGCTGCAAACAGCGACCAGCCCTTAGCATCAGGTTGGATGGCCGGTTCTGTAGCTTGTAGCAATAGTAGGACCGACATGAAATGCGCTTCCCATTTTCAGGATCGTCATGGGTCTCACCTGCCATCAAGTAAACTCTCCTGTTATTCTAGTGTGTTTTGTCTGTGCGTAACATGCATGTCCGCACCGCCGCACTAATAAATACAGATTATAATATATTTGTTCGGATCATAACTGCAGTTTCTGTGATTAGGGTGCCCCAAAAAGGCAACACCAATTCAAGGTTTGAACGGAACTTACGTTGAGCTTCTACTTCCAACAATGCTTCCACAGTGACCACAGTGTCGACAACGTTGTCGCCAAGCAACTCCTCGCGTGCTGTGGTCGTACAAGCCTTTGCCTTCCTAATTGCTGGGTGCCAGCCTGTTTCTCCATTTGGGAACAGAAGTGGATACTGTAGCGGATCGTAACAGCCATAGTAATGCCTGATTCTGTGAATTGCTGACGCAGTTCCGCGCACGACAATGTAAGGGCCATCTGTCTCAGTTGACCCAGACCTGTCTGGTCAGATAGCAGCAACCTCATCACAAGTGGGTGCATTGTAAACCCACTGATCTTGTTTTGGATTTTTGCACAGGACAATTTGTGTTTCGTGTGTAACGTTTATTTTTCTGCAACGAACGGAAGAAGCGAGCGTATGGGTTGTCAGCTGTAACCTGTATTAGTATGTCAATGATGCTCTGGCGTAGTTCTGTGAAACATCCACCTCGGTTTTCGGCCTCGTGCTGACCATCGTAGAAATATAGCTGCAAGTACTTTGGATTCTCTTCACTGGGTAACAGATTTGGTACATTATGGTAGATTTGGCCTTGCAGTTTGAAGACATAGATACCCTTAACAGTTTTGGCATCGAACTGTCCACCGATGAAGCTAAATGCAAAGAGATTATTATAAATGCACGCATACTTCCTAAAGTGGATTGCATCATCGTCCGTCCCAGTGTACAAGTCTACAAGTGTCTGGGGCATCTGTACTGTTGGGAGGCGAACCGAACCATGGTTGCAACACAAGTTCTTTGATTCATAGGCGTACAGTTTTACAAGACATTTGGTGCATCGCGTGGGTCCTGGCAATTGTAATAATGCCTTTGCGAGTGGAAGGCCAATTGTTGCCCGCGCTTTTGGTGCAGCTGGCCTCTTCCTTTTCTTTGCATGCGGCGTAGCTGTGCTCCCATCGGCGGTGCTGCAAGAGCAATTTTTCTTTGGTGATGCGGGCGATATTTCAAGAGCATACAGCTATGCCAGAACGAGTCGGAGAGACCAAACATGTTGCCCATGGAAATGAGCTGCGCCTGTGTCCGCGAATTTCTGGTACGCTTGACCTGGTCCGACTGAACTGGAAGTGCGCCACTTGCAGCAGAAGAACTAAGTCAGTGGTTGTGCACCCACGAGCTCAGAATAGCGCAGTGCAGAAATTGCATGGTGACTTCCAGACCTCGTAGTTGCTGCACAGCTGGTGTCACACGGGTTATGCATCGGACTGATGGCATTATTGTGACAGTGCTCCTGTCGTACGATATGAAACGGCGTTATCCTGAACAGTGTGCATAGTTACAGAACTGTCATAAGTAAGCTAGGTACATTGAGTGCAGACCTGGACACAGCTGCCGACGTCTGTGCTTGCCTTGCAGATAACGGGGCCCGCAAAGTATGTTGGCCCTTGGCAGAGCTGGTGTCACCTGCAGACAATGGCGGCTTCATTGTGTTATTTTTGGTAGGCTGGTGGCAGCGGAACAGTGCACGATAAAACCGAAGGAGACAGCTGTTCACCTATACCTGTGATCTTGCGGTCCTGCTTTTTCGGAGATGGTTGGGCGCTGGTTTCCCCCTCCTCTCTGAAACGTAGGACATGCAGATAAAATGTTCAGAATGGATGATGTGCCCTTTTCACTCAACAAATTGGTAGAAAAACTACACAGTCCATGATGGATCCTATTCCAGGTAGAGGGCGGGAAAAAAAAGGTGCGTGAGCGAAGACTGAAATAAATTGAACCTGCTCCCACCACATGCAGCTAGTCGTTTTGAGACCCTCGTTCGCTTTACCGTGCTCTTGTTACCAGGGAGAGATGGTACGTCCCCTACACATTTACTCTTGGTATCATCACATACATCTCGACGCACTTTACAGAGGATTGAGCAGTATGAGGCTTGTTTGCAAAATGTGATGCGGTCAAAGTAAAGAACGAACTGACCTTCGGCTAGGACTGCTGGTTGGCAGTTCTGTATTTTTTTGGGCGGCTGTGTTCTGGGTTCCATATAGTTTCTGGAGCACGACACACACAATTTAGTTTTTCAACAAAAACCGCTGGACTATCAGTGTATCTATTTCTAATTTTAGAATGCCTGGGTCTCGAAATCAAAGTGGGTAATACTCTATAGCAACAGATAGTCTAGGTAAGCAGAGTTGGAAGGAGGATAGTTTTCTCGAAGATTAAGGCCACGAAATGAGGAACGTTTCATGGTTAATCTTATTGTAGATGAAAAGCTAAAGAGGAGGTGTTTCGTGAAGATCGCAAATAAACTTAACTGATTTCCACCGAACTCCGTCTGTCTTCTTGAAACCCTGGTGCGTTTCGGCACACCCTTTTCACAGGGTGGAGTGTGCGAGTCCTCTGCACAGGCACAGTTGTTAGCGCTGTATGTGTTTACAAATTAGTTGGGCTGTTATGAAGGCAGTTGGAAAAATTACCCATCTAGTAGAGCGCACAGCACAAATCACCTTGCACCGTTCCCTTTGAAGTTCACAATTTATATCTGATTCTGACTAATCCTGCAGCGAATTCCAAAGAACAGACTTACCATGTAATTGAGGCCACTCATGGGTTTGCGTATATGTAAGTCGTCTCTAAAGGCATCAGTTTGTATATAACAACGAAGGAAGCAGTGGTAAACACGACCCTCAGGGGCACCAAATGTTTTCTGTTGCACTATAAATCTAAAGGGCATTGGCAGCAGTAGAAGCGATGCTTGTATTCAGATTTATTTAGTGGAATTGTGCTATTGAAAATGTTAGAGTGGCATCCTGCTCATCTAGAAAATGTAGAAGTGCAACCGTTTCATGTGGAGGGCTGGTAATTTGTGGGGCCGTATAGCGTCCATATTTCACGTAAGGGTTGTGATAACTACACATACGAAGCGGAAGGCATAATATGAAAGCGAAGAGTAGACAACGAAGGGAAACGAGGACACCACCCTAAAAACAAGGCATCACAACATTCATGTAACATAACACGAAGTGCAGAGGGATCACAAATACGTAAACAGTGCAAGGAACCATACCTACTCAAAAATGTGGCTGCGGCCTTATATTATGTGACGCATCTTGTCTGTCTTGGTGATGTTTTTTATAAAAATGCAGAGTAAGTTTTAGTCCATTGTAAACTGGCTACAAGGTACGGAATAGGCAAATGGGAGAAAGGTTCCGTGAAAACGTACGCCAATGCGTGGACTATTTTTTAAAATAGGTGAAGCTTAGCTGCCACTTAAAGTGTAAGGCAAACTATGCTCAGTCACCACGGTTCGCACTTACAACCAGGGCATGGGTGAGGGTAAGTATCTGTTGTTAGGACAGTAGCAAAGGCAATACTAAAGAAGTTACGTATCATTTAAAGAATTCCTAAATCCTTGTCATTTTAAAGATTGAGCCCCTTACACGAAGCTGATCGTTAGAGTAGATAATCGGTTCCATACATCTAGAAGAATGGAAAGAAGGGGCCATAATAAATCTATGTAATTTGACTATCGAGAAATAATAAAAAATTCTTGATATAATTCTATTTTTTTGGTGACAAATAAAATTTGTGTTTGGAACCACAGGCATTGATACTGCTCTTAGTTTCCGCTAGGCTATTTTTTTTGGTCTTCTATTGACTGCAATATTGTCGTTTCAAATTGGGTCAATTCATATGCAGTAAAATTGGGATCATTCGATGGTTAGGGTTAAAGCTGGTCGACTAATCCGAGGTTCGAGCCTCAACAAATCTGTGTCTGATAGTCCATTTTTGGACACTTTAATTGGAGAGAAAGTTCCAACTGAGACCGAATAATCGGAATTTCAGCAGAAAATAGTCATGCTTACACTATAACACCGTGTGGTGGCCTGTTCACAATATACCACTGATAACCGGATACCCATGACTGAAACAATGGTTGTAACGATGAGAGGGGAGGAAGGCACAGTAAGATAGAAGCAAAAGTAGACTAAATTGCAATCGTTCTCCCAAAAAACAGGAACCACGCAGAAACAATGGTAATTCTCAGTTTTATTCCACCCAAATCTCCAACGCAGAATCGAGCCACTCTTCCTGCAGTTTGGCTACAGTTGACCCAAATCTCCATCACATTACATACGAAAATTTTACTTCCTGCAGTATAAAAGGGGGAGGGTTGAGTGTAGCAGTGTCCTCCACCTGGAAAAAGTGTAGGTAGCAGTGGTCACTACAAGGACAGAATTGACAGTTCAACAAGACAACTCCAACACTCTGAGTACTTTGCAATCATATCTGGAAGTCCTTCAGTTAAACTAACCAAGCAGTTCAACTGGAACTTGATAATATATTATGGTCATTCTGTATCAGTGGGAACGATTCAGAAGAACGGTCACATTCCCCATAAACTTTTAAGGGTTACAATCTAAAGTGAAATAACGCCTTTGTCTCTCCGTAATCTATCACAACAAAACAAAATGAAATTATCTTACTATACACTTAAGTCTTGAAAGTTGGTCTAAGACGCAGATGTTTATGCGTCAATACCTTAGATTAACAACATACCTTATCTATGATATAGTATAAAATATCATAAACTCAACATAATGATGAATGATAATAGAGTGAATTTCTAATTCATATTTTTATAACGAGAAAAAAGATTTGATAGTTATATCGAAATATCACGCTTATCTGCATTTACATAATGGTTTGGTTTGCTTAATTATTTAGTTCTAAGAGTTACTATAAGACTACAAACTCACCTATTACGCAACGATTGTTGGAAATACATATTAATCTAATACGTATAGGGGTCTACTCCAGTAGATATGAAGTGTGTGTCTATCTTTTGGTCGGCCACGTTTGTGGTATAGATTCTGGTCGAACTACAAGTTTGTTGGGTACGGTTTTTCTTCTTGGAGATGGATCGGGCGTTGTGCTCTGGTACTGGAAGGTGTAAAAGGTTAGGGGTTGGTTAACTTGGTTTTGGTCTCCTGGCGTAGGCAGCTCGGGGCTGACTGTCAGGTCCAGGGATTCGCGTGTTGCTGCCTTGGCGAACTCGATTGTGCTCTGTCTACACACTGTATACTAACGCAGACTTGTCATAAACATTTTTTTTTAAAGATGGACAGTACAACATTTGGTTACCGTGCGCCTCAGAGAATCTGGTTTCGCCACTGTCCCATGGCTAAAATAAAATACTGCTTAATAAACACAAATGTTGAACCAGACCTGACAGTTTGCTTCGATACAAATGAAAACAAAGTGAAACACAAATCTAACTGGGGCTGTATATGCCCATACAACACGTGAGTTACACATCCAGACACTAAACTTTGCTGCCGACGTTGAAACTACAAGCACAACAACATATCAGCTAGTATGCCTGCACCGCCTTCATGGAATGCCACCATTCCTAAAGATGCTATTAATGTCATCTGGAGATACAGCAGAAGACGATGGCCCTCCAACATCAAATTTTGCACCCATGGTTGGGCAAGGTCGCAGGTGCTTCGGAGCCAAGGGCGGCGAACTGGGCTGAGGAATAGAATGCATCACACCTTTAGGAGTGGTACACTCACCTTCGACAATAGAGGAAGTCACTGGGGATCCTCCCTGGACCTCTAGGACATGCTTTTTGAAAGCAGCAAGCCTATTCTGAGCACATTCACTCTCACAGGCAGCAGCCCTAACATTTTGTGGGGAGTAGTTTGCATCATTTATGTCTACATTATAAAAGGTAGCCAAATACTCAACAGCCTTAGAGGCAAGATTTGTTTCTGCTGCACCAGAAGATGCACACACATCACTAAAGATACACACATGGTTGTGGCCATGGCTCTGATGTTCAATAGATAGCCACGATGTGAATGTGAGAGGGGTATGTTCAATGGTATGAACAGGGGTACACTCAACAGGAAGTTTCTCAGCGATGGTCATAAGAACGGACATAATGTCCAGCGAAACACTCCGAAGGTGATTCATCTCGTGACACTCAAATTCCTCTTCTAGAGACATTTTAGGCAGTCCTTTTGCGAAGCGTTCCAGGTCAAGGCGCTTCAATCGTCAAAGATTAGCGCACCTCACATACATGTCTTCTTTTTTAGCCGTAAAATCGTTGATGTAAATATCAAACATGGCTATAAAATCGCGGACAACAGTTCTTGCTCCTCTGTTGCATGATTCGTCAAAGGTCAATGCACAACCGCCGACGTAAACATATGTCTCAGGATCGTAGTCAGCCTTAAGGGTGACAGAAGCAATGGTCCTTTCAGCATCTAGTGCACTGTATTCTGGTTCCGAGAACCCCAGATAGCTGGCAATTTGAGATAGCAAGGGCTGAAAAGGGATCGCAATTTGTATAACCGGCGCCGCCATCACTCTGTGAAATAGAGAGCACAGAGGAAGATAAGAAGCAAATAAAATACGGGGTCTGGCATGGTGAAGCTAAGCAAAATAGACAGGCATTTTCCGACTGTAGGCAGGACGTGGTAGACACACACGCATCATTTCCGTGTAGTTAGACGCGCAGTCTTCCATCCCTTTTATCGAAGGGTACACACGACTATTTATTATGCCACCACGACCTATGTCGGCGACACCGAGACATAGAGATAAGCAAACAAGGACATGAAAAAAATGCGATGCTGTAATGAACAATGTTCCGCACCACGTAACATAACTACGTTGAACATGTAACGGCTAATTCACTGAGTGACTAATTTATAAGGAAATGAGGTGACAACATTTCTGTAGAATGTAACAACAAGTGCTAAGAACGTTATCCCACTGCTACATATATAATATTTCAAAAAAGAAAGAGGAGACGGTAAACGTGACAACCAACAACGGTTTCTAATACTCGTAGCGACATTGGCACTACTATTAGCATGACGATATACACGGGAGAAGAAACTCAGCATGTAATGTGAACATGTGGAAGAGCTAGATGTGAGCCACGAAATGCAATAAGTAATATAACATATTTTTGTTGGTTCACTTACACAGTAATAGTCCGACTATTCGAGAGGAAGATTTAGGATGTGTACAACAGAGAATGTGGTAAAGTGAAAAGAGAGCACCTTTTTTGATGGGTGATTGGTTGGGAAGAAGATATGCAAGATACCACGCAGTGGGAGTATAACTATGCGCTTGCTAAATAGAAACTCGTGGGAGTCTTCTCTATATATAGAAAACGTTGACCCACCATGTCAGTAGGCAGGCTCATGGGCAGTAACTAATATTAAAAGAAAAGGGTAAGGCAACTGTGTAGTTAGCATTCAAAGAATACCAACACGTTGGTCATTTAGAGTGTAGACATAGGTAAAATCACATCTTGGTACTGATTGTACTGCTGCATTTGAAACAATTGAGCGGTGAGTGCCCTTGTCAGCAACAGTAATGCACTCACAAGTCAGGTCACTTTGTCTAAGACTTGCTGGAAAGCGACTCCGTAGAGCTTGGCTACGACACTTCAACTAAGTACAGACAACCATGCGCGCAGTTGTTACGAATACATGCATGACAAAGAGAATAAACTGCATAAGGTATAAGGGACTGCAGTTTTTCGAGTGAAACAGACCTAAATTCATGGGTTCATACATCAGCAGAGCGTGAATTCTAGTATGAGCGTCTGCTGATTCTGTGGCGACCTTGTATCGTGTCCGTGCAAGTACAGAAAATAAGGACCATGCTTACAGATTGTTGGGCAGCTAATGCCGGCATGCAGTAGCAGCACGCATAACAATCGGACTATACGATCTGCTCCCACTAATCTACAGACAGTATGCAGAGAAATCACAGGACGAACGTAATAAAGAAGGTATGCAGTATACTGCATGCGAACCTAGGACCTGTAGGGTAACCTGTAAAATAAAGTGACCACTGTAGCTCCCCGATCCCAAACCACACAGCACGCAGAATGCGGCACACACATTACATAGCATGACAGTAAGGAAGATACACCAACAGGTGAACATAATAATCGCAAATTGAGTCTTACAAACACACATCTATTGTCATAAAAAGGGAATACTCGCATAAAAGACAGCGGAACAAAGAGGGTCAAATGGCAGCCTGTGATACCCAAGAAGTAAGGCTCCGCACCACAAAATGTTGTCCACCATAGCCACGAAGGCATAGGTACATAGATAAGAGATCCCACATCAGGCAACAAGGCCCCCAGAAAGCAAGGGGAACATAAATACTTATGGTCCAAACTTACAAAATGCTCATAGCAACCACTTTATGTTCCCCGCAAACGGCTACTCCCAGGTTCCTGAGGATGCGAGGTACGGTAGTAGACAGGGTAGGCGGCTTCTTCACCAATGACATCATCTCTAGGAAGAGCTGAATCTTCATTTGACACTCGCTGAACGGAATCCAGAATCGCTGTTGGTGCATCTAATGTTTTAAACACAGAGCCAGGAACGATTGGTGGTACATCTACCGCCACATTTCCAGATGCACTGTCGCCTGCCTCTACCAGCAAGCACTAGTGTCCAGGCACATTTGGGATACCAGTCATCCTTTCCATTATTGTTAGATAGCTTTCCCATTCAAGGTCGCAAACAAGAGCAGCGAATTGTGCACCACGTGACTTATAGTTGACATCAATTATTTCCAAATTGTAGGCAGTTATTAGATACATCACGACCTTCCTAGCAAGTTGGCACTTTGCATATGCCAAAGTATCGCAAGTTGGCCCTATGAACACTTCTTTTCGGGCAGTACTGTTCGGAACCTGAACTGTCATCCAGGAAGTGTAGCGACCAATATAGTGTTGTATAGTTTCCTGCGGCGTAGCCTGGATCATAACAGTCCGGAAGATTTTCCTGAGAAGGGGCATATAATCAAGGAAGACATGCTTAGTATAGGTGGGGCTATCAGGCACATCTTCTTCAAGGGCAGGCCTAATCCTCCCTCTGATGCTGTCCTCTAATCCGGTGCGTTTAAGCCGGTATAATCTACCGCAGCGCTCTACTTGCTTATTACGTTCGAAGCTTAAGTCTTCGACAACCAGATCAAACATTTTGACAATGCTATGAACCGCCTTCTTTGCAGCAATGTCACGGGACTCTGCCACCGAACAAGCTTTCCCTCCGACATATGACAAGACCGGCACATCAAAAGGTGGATTCAGTAGAACATAAACACTATTCTTTGATACGTCTAGCATATAATAATTAGGAGCTGGCCACTGTAAAATCTCAGCGATATGCTGAAGAAGTGGGCAGAACGGGATGGTGATCATAGTAGTCGGTGCAGCCCGCCCTTGTATGGGCAACATGTAAACCAAACATGTCATGTCAAATGCACACACGTCATCCTAATCCCTGACGGTACAGCTACCGGTAAACCACAAACTACTTGGATAATGAGACATAAATAACTAACATCAAAAAAGGTAACCGAAGATCAATGTTGACAAATCAATCCCAAAAAAACTAAAATTCAGCTTGATGGCAGAAGCAAGCATCTGTACAACCTCAACGGAGGACAGTAGGCAGGAGGAAGCAACATTCAGGTCTACGTAACAAAACTGCAATAAACACACTACGGCCAGGACCATTTAAGTAATGAGAAACGGTGGAACTAACAACCAACACTGCCTACCGCACGCTCGTAAGTAAAAAATGTCAGTGTGCGCTGTAAACATACAGAAGAAGCAGGCAACAAAAACAAAAATATATATGGTGCAGCAATTTCATATAGGCTAAACATGGGAGACAAAACAGAACATATACACCAACACCACGAAAACATACATGAACAATCTGCATCACGCAACACATAAATCTGACATAAAAAATCGTTTAAAATGACCTCGAAAAGGCTAGCAAAAGGGACCGCCTAAGCAGGCGAAATGGTAATCTATACCTGAGAAGCTGGGTTTGAATCTGGGAGCTGCTGCAGAGACATTAAACGGTGAGAGTGCTATTACTAAGGCCGACTAACTGCGCTAGTTTTGTTCAACCTGCAGCGGTAGAAATTTATAGATTCAGAGGCAACAGCAAGCAGATATTGTGTGTTTTTTGTTAAAATTTTTAGACATGACAACTGAGAGTGTGGAGTGCTGGCTGAAATGGTATAATTTTAAATTGTAAATCAAATTGTCCTTCATCAGTTGAGTGGCCATGCAACACATGTAATGATGGGCAGCTGAGTGTTCATTGGCTAATTATCGTCTCCGTCTGTATTTATATTTCGTGCGACCACGTTAGCGTTTTCGTTTTTTTGGACATTTAGAATTGAAATTATTCTATCGAAAGGGTTATCATAAGTGAACCTATCGTCCACGGTAAATGTAATTAAAACACGTCCAACGCATGGTTAGCAGCAACATCATCAGCTAAATTATATGACGTTCAATGGTAGGCCAAAGCGTCCTACATTAGTTGACTGTTCATGCGATCTGTGCAGTGATGGGCACTTTACAGTTTCCTATTTGAGTGTGTGGTGACTAAACACCAATTACCTCTTTGTTCAAGTGCGCATACGTTAATGGGAGCTTATATGTTATACCTTCTGAAATGCATTCAGCTTAGTCAGCCGCCATTCGCTCATGTGCACAGTAGATAAACCGGTGAAGCAAACAGGCAACGTCAAGCCCCCCAAAAGAGGGACCAAACAGCAGTGCCATCGACCCCCACAATCTACAAAACATTTACCGAGCATTCACAATGGGAACAAAATAAGCGCTGTGGGTAGCAGAGGCATAATCTCATGCTGTGAAGCATTCTATGACGCAATGATGGCACCAAAGCGCTACAACCCGTCAGGGAAAAGCAGAACTAAATACGCCAAGGCTGCAACAAAGGTGGCTTGTGCAACGTAGAGCAGAATACTAACAGCAGTCAAAACATAAACAGCGCAGACAAGATGCGGTATATCGGCAATTGGCCGTAAAATAGGTACTGTTTCCATTACACACAGAACCAAAGGCGCTTACATTGGAAGGCCAGCTGTTGGCTAAAGCATTCAAAGGCTTCTGTAATAGGTGGAATTAGCAAATATTACAGACAAACATAACAACCAAATATGGAGCAAAAGAGGGTTAGATAACATAATGCAACCGGAAATAGCCTGTCCTTAACAACCGGCCTACATAGGGCCTTCGCTGGCGCGATTAGGCGCCATGCCTAAAGGCGGGAGAGCCATAAAAGCACTGGGAAACGCCACAGACGGGGAGGGGTTGCGGACTGTCGAGGAGCTGCCATTTTCAGCAGGTGCTTTTCTCTTCTTAGGGCGCAGCGGCGGCGACATAATAGTTGGCATCTGAAGTAGGTGTGTCCTAGGAGCGGCGCAGACGTATTCAGGCAAAAGAGAAGAAGACATTACAACGTCCGGAATTCCCAGAACTCTTTCCTTGACAGTCATGTATGTCTCACGCTCTAATCCGCATGAAACAGCGGCATACCTATCAACCAATGGGTCATAGTTGGCATCAATTAGTTCAATGTTGTGTAAAGGAACAAGGTAGGCTATTGCTTTCTTGGCCAAACTGGCCTCCGCTGTGACCAGATCCGGAGATTTCTCCCCAAACAGACAGACACCTGGGCGAACAGCATTCGGGCCAGACATGATAATCCACGAAGTGAACGAACCTGGCTCCTGCTCAACCGTCTCAATAGGGGAAGACAATATGTTGGATTGTGCGAATATTGCGTGCAGAACCGACACATAGTCAACCGTAGCAGTGGCTGGAGACGGCACATCCCTGTCCTCCATGCAATCCTTACTCACAAGGCCAGTGGTGTCATACTTTTCAAGTGCGAGGCGCTTTGCTCTGTAGTAGCTGCCACAGAGTGCGAGGTCTGCTCGCATGGCAGAGGTTATGTCCTCGACTACAACCACAAACTTGTCAATTATGTCACGAACCGCTCTCTGTGCAGCCTGTTCGCAGGAGTGATTGAGGGTGACACCTAGGTCACCTATATAAGCATACTCAATAAGGCCAGGGGCTCGTGGCGCAATAGTTAGCGAAACACCTCCGCGAGGTTCGTCAAGCAGCTGATAACTGGGTTCATGGTAGTTCATTTTCTCAGCTATTTGATGCAGCAACGGACGGAAAGGAATGGTTACCCGAATCTTAGAACCAGTCATTGTTTGCTGAAAGCAAAGGGAAATCATGTTATGCGCAGCAAAATTGTCCAAGCAAAAGGTACACAAGACCGGCCCAATAAATGCAACACCTAAATTATAGTATGTGCCGGAGCCTTGGTCCAAGATCAAACCAGGGGCTGCATATACTAAGACTACCAAGAACGACCAATCACAGGCAGAGGCAAACAGGTAGTTCAGGACACACACCAGCGTACTCTTAAAGGACCTCACAGATAAATATAGGAGACAAAATATGTGGCACATAGGGCATGCATCCCACACATACACTGGAAAAAGGAGCCCCCCCCCGGAAAATATAGCCTCCAAACTCAAGTAATAAAGAAAACAAACAGGCAGTCAATAATAATCCAATACACTGGATGAGATAAAACTCGCAGATTCACAAACACATAGCAATTATTCAGAAACCCCTCTGCTATAACAAGACCTATAAACCCCATGGCCCCAAAACCACCAAGACAACACCGCAAACCAACACGAAACTGGTAAGTATAAAGTTCAGCGACCCAAAAAACGAGACAGAAAAGAGGAAGGCATACTCTATTTGCGGCTAAAAAGTCCAGTTTTGCCAGCAGATGGAAGAGGGCGACCACAACAGCTAAAGGAACAGTGAATTTAATTATGTTTGGGGCAATTATGTTTGGGTCAAATATGAGCAACACATTTCTTGTGCGGGAGTGTGTATGAGGCTCTGAATTTAATTATGGGTGAGATGATGGGGTATGGAGCGGGAATTTCACTCCAACTCTGCCCATACTCTGAAAGCATTTTTTTGTAACTATCTGCTACCAATAGACCTACTGAGTACTGACTATTCACTGCTGATGGCAAATATCTGCCATGACACAGAGGTTTGGGTACAATTACTGTGGAAGATAATGTGCACTCAACCACGGTATCATCATATGGATTTATTGGCTAAGTTAAACTTGATTGTACTACCAGCTAAATTTAGTTGATTTGTGACTGTGTCTTTAGGGTTCACCTTTAAGGTCTGGGCACGTGTTTTTGGAATTGTGTCTTTAGGGTTCACCTTGCGAACGAATGTGGGGGGACACCGTCGCCTGTGTGTGCTGTAAATTAGGACGGAGTTACAGATCGGCTAAGTCAAACTGAATTCAAGTTAATCGTGAAATTGTACATATATGTCCGCCGTTTGACGGGAAGTGCACTTGTAAAAATATATTAATGAAGTGCGCGGGTGAAATGGGAAAAAAGGCTGAGCAACTTCGATCAAGATAAAGTAATTACCATCACGTGTCTTTCTTAACGAAGTTTAATGATTAGGGATATGGGTGGAAACAGCGGTCACACGTTCCCCTCCCAACCGACTATGATTTAACCACCTACTATTTGAAATTGTAACATCTTAATTAAAATGGGTTAATAATTACGAGGCGGAGGAAGTAGTGCTTAGTGTACTCTACGATCATTGTTTTAGGGGAGCATCGACTTTTGTAAACATCGATATAATTTTAGGAATTGTAAACATCGTTGTAAACATTGACTTTTGTTTGGTGGGCTGATTTTAGGAACTTTAGCCCATATGTAGTCCATTATTCTTGTTTTTTAAATGGAGTCTTTTTTTAACAAGGAAATGACATCGACTCTACTAATTGCTGCTAGTTTAGTAAAGCTTTTGTCAGCGAAAATCAAATTAACACCACATGTTTGATGCAATTGTACATGATTCAAGTTTAGCCATCGGCATTCTTGTTCACAATATCTTATGTCGTGACACTACAAGATAGTTTCGTAATGGATAACTACAGATAACTGGCAAGAGTATCGCGTAATAGACCACTCAAATGCACAGAAACCAGCTTGGGTGCCAGTGCGACCTCTTCGGAACGGGAACGCATAGAGGTTAAACAACAAATCTACGAACATTCCACCATCGGTCAACTCCACCATCTAGTTTTACAATTACAGAAACAAACGTCTGAAACTGTGACCTGAAGACTCAATGATACGAAGCCCTCAACACGTCTATCGATCACAAAAGTAGCACCAGTAGTCTAATTACAGTACTGGCTGGAAGTGCGGTCTAAATAACAACTCAAAATGTGCTTTCTGTATACGTTGTAATACACATTACCCTTGTTCACAATGTGGACTCCTGTTGCGCACTTGGATCGCGCATCCATGATTGATAATCACAGATGCGCGCCAAAACACATAGTCTGACGTGGCTGGCGAACTATGAAGGGGGCAATGTGCATTGGCCGTGCACAAAACGCGCCAAGAAGTATGAGCACCCGTCTTCATGGAGTACTGAATTTTGAAGAAGCCAACTCAGGTTGCCACAACTGATTCGAGCTACCATATTAGGCGAACATTATACTATGAAAACCCTAAGATCAAGCGCGGACTCTATTCCGTAGTCCAGAGCATACATGGAACATTAGAAGTCGAAAGTCTACACACAATGGAGCCTAAGAAGTACGTCAAGAAACCGTTCAATGCAGGTCACGAAGGACCTGTGGCGACTACGTGCAGTACATTTCAAAAGCAGAAAAGGGTACCGACAGTTATCGCAGAAAGGAGACCTGCGCTAGCAGAAAACAGCGCGCTAATCGATGACTACTACATCATCCATGCCAAGAAGCACAAGGGCTATCTCTGATGCTCTATCAAACACGGTTTCAGGAAGGTCCCCGAAATAGTCGTCTCCATTTTCAGGGGGGGTGCTGTCACTGACCTCCAAGTGCGAGATGTCTGTGCCCGTCGTCTGGAGCTTGTGCACCACTCTTCTGGCTATCATATTGTCAGTTAAATAATATCTACATCTGCGGGAAACCACAACACCATACCTAGTAATAGTCGTCACGCCACTACTGCACCTTGCCTGAGGGTACGCTGGTACTTTGTGCTCCAACCTGGCGCTTCCTCGCGCAATAGGAACAGCTGCGCCCACCTCTTGCAAACCACCGCCATGGCAGCTCTGGCGGACCTATGGACCTTCCAGAATATGTGTCCCATGCAGTCTTCGCTCCAAAGGACAGAGGTAGCTGCGGAGGAAGATCCACTGAGTACATTCACTTCATGTTGGTGATCGTAAATGAATGACAACTGCTCAATTTTCTTTTGCCTCATGTCTGACACGACTGCCGCCTTGTCTTCGGCAACATTGTTCACCACCCGGCCCCTGCAGAAGTACTTCACCATGCCAAAACCCAGATACCTGCCTGCTGCGCCTCAATCTGAAAACAAGAAAAAAAAAACAGACCGCGTTAATGGTAGTGTGCACCCACGCAACTGCAGGCACCTCAGTAACGCCGACAAAACTTGACGGAGGTATATCCCTAGATGAGTAACGAGTTGCATCCTAACAGCGCCGAGAACCAGTCAGCGACCACAGACCCAACACAGCGGGCACTAAGTGTTTAACCACCATAACCTACAAGCAAACAGCCAAAGTATGACCCATATGGAAGACCAATCAGCTGTCTGGCTGAGATGCTAGCGGGAAAAATTAGCGCACAGATTCCCTGGTTCGCATGCATGCATATGAAAGACTGATCACACCAATATGGGAACAGACAGCCCAAGAGACACAGACCTGAGACGAGACAAAGATTAGTGAGCAGCCATAAATCTACAAAACTAAACCCAACAGGGCCGCCTACAAAGCATTGAAAGGAGAAATAGGAAGAACAAGAAAGAGAGAAGGAACTTATAGCACCTACAGCGCATCACCCACGAGGTCAGGCAGGTCCCCTTCTTGCCTGGCGACACCGGACCTCAACGGAAAAAAAATGCAGGGCGTTTGCATGACTCTGACTGAGTATCTACAGCAACATCAGGAAAGCCGGCAAAATAACACAACTCTACGCTGGCGGAAAAAGTCGAAAGTAATAGAGGGTTGAGCCCAGGTGAAACTCAGTAAGTGTATAAATAAAACAGAGCAAATAAGCTGCGACACACCTAAAACAAAAAGCTAACGAAAAGGAGAAGAAACTTAGGGCACTAAATTTAGATGACATGCATGCATGGCAAGCAACGAAAACGGAAAAGGTCATAATCTACCTGGCACGTCAGAAGCTGAGGAAGCGGTAGAAGACCCACAGTCCCTCTCCTTCGTCAACCAAGACCTGTGGAAGAAACAACACCCTCCTCTGCGCGTGACGATCACTGGAGAGACTTCAGGGAAGAGTAGTTTGTAGAAGAAGTGCAGTGGCCGATGGGCTTAATTAATTGTTAGCCTACGCGGATATTGGAGTGAATTATCTATTTGTATGAGCAGGCAGGTCACCAACTAATAAGTGGCCAGTGCCTTTTCGTTTCCTGTTTGCATTGTTCTGCGTGCAACAGTGAAGGGCTCACGTTATTAGCGTTGGTTAAGTTCTTAGTAAATTTCGTCTATTATCGTCAGCGTAAACCTTTCATCAGAGTAAGTAGCCTGTCAATTATTTAATCAAAAATTGACGAGCTCAGTGTCTATCAACACCAGCGGCGAATTCAGTAGTTTTGAGGTGGGGGCGAAAAACAAATTACAACGTTAAAAATGAGACAAAAAGAATTAAGTCCAATTTAGTTCCAAATGTGCAGTTAAGTTCTTCAGTTCAAATTGTTCCAAATAAGGTGGGGGCGAATTAGAATATGCTGGGTGATCGTAGCGCGTCTTTTTCTCTTCTAACGATAGTGGATCAACGCGATACACGTAGCATCGCTACATCCTTCATTCTGGCGTATGTGGCTTCTTTATGTAAGTGGTTATCATATTTTAAGTCTCACATTTACGATTTCATGTCTCCCTAACATAGACGTACAATTCAAATCATTGAATATTTATATATAATTTTGTTAAAGAACTTTTACACAGATTTGAGTGCCCAAATTTGACGTTTAAAATAAATCATTTCTTATATTCCAAATATAATTACGAAAATTCAAAAGTATATCAAAGAATGCATACTTCCTATGGGAAGTTATCCTCGGATCATGGATACAAGCAACAACGCCTCTGATCTGTAAGTATATTTCACTCCTTGGTGAGTCGATTTTATTATATACTCCCTCCCCCTCACTATGATTTTCCCATTAATTATTTTAACCTCTCACATTTTGTTTAAAAGTGGGAAAATCATTTTGTGTGTGTGTGTGGGGGGGGGGGGGGGGGGGGAGTAGCTACCAATATACCAAAGGATCAAAGCTTCAACGTATTTGTTATGCGCTCCTTCCATCCCATTTATATTGCGGGCTTAATTCTGAACAGACCGAAAACCGAGTTCAAAATATCTATAAGACATCCGAAACTAAAATGTCAAGCTTGGGAATTGAAGGAAATTGGTCCGTATGGGTGCATCCAGGATTAACTGATATTCAATTTCGTATAATCTCATCACTTGGCTTCATAAGCGAACCGTAATCCAAACTGCCACTTCCAAAAGGAAGATAAAAAGTGGTCTAAAATGTGAAACTTCAGATGATGGCACTCATTTGCTGCATTGCACAAGATAACACAACTACTCGATTTTTATTAGGTAATCCACCAATTCGTGACCCCGGCCTCATAGCCACTAACCCCACAATTTGGAAAAGTTTCAAGAGCAATGCGAATAAAGTGGCGTTACAACAATCATGGGTGTTGAATAGCTGATTAGTACGGAGTACAAGTTGGACAGAGCCCGGAGGATTGAGCCGAAATGCTTGAAGCCATACGTGATACCTCACCTGCACGGATGAAAGTATCCACCATATCACCAGGTGAAGCATATGACATCAATTACTTATCGAGTAAGTGACATATGTCTAATTATCACATATCAAGTGTACGCTGTATTCTTGTTCTGCACCGATGTTCATGTCGTGATCTTTGTTACACAATGACGCCTAACAATAAACATGAAGACTGATTTAGAAAGGTGCAAACATGGAATCATTTATCACCATGTCACTCGTCACGAGCTCTGACACATTCTGCAGTACTTTCATTACTTCAAGATACTACTTATCATCACTCCCTTCAAGCTGCATTTAGAAATTTATATCACATGGTCTAAAAACTTCGGTTACAGTTAGAAGGAATAAATCCATGAAAACTGGGAGTCAAAATTACCAGTAGCTCAACCAATTCAATGCATTTAGCTTGTACAACTGGCAGTTCACTCATTCGAACATCTTCAATCAGAGGGTTGGTTAATGAATGTTTTCTCCAAATTCTGCTAGAATACTCGATACGATAGTACATAGCCAGAGATTAATGTAAGGAACATCATTCGCAATCCTCGGTTTCTGCTAGAATATGAGTAGAAAATAATTAAATAAGGTATCGAATAGAGTATTCAAACTTTTCTCCAACTCCTCAGCAATGACTTCTAAAAAGATGTATTTGAGAGAATGGGAGTGCAACAGATTTCATCATCGTCTTAAGAACAGCAGAAGCTCTAAGCACGTTTAGGGGGCATATTTCACTTGGTGCAGGACTGAGCGCAGAGGTTGGCAGTTCTGGGAGGACCGCTGCTACACATGTAGAATTTAGTAACCATGTAGTGGTGATGGTGGTAGATGAAGGGAATCAATTAAGAGTGGGTAGAACCAAAGTCCAAGAAAGATTTAAAATTACAGGAAAAACTGATTTCACGCCTAGACCAAAGTTTGAGAAAGATTATAAATCGACAGCAGCTTTCAGCTGGCTAAGGCGAATAAATTACCCGCAACTAATTTAAATGAACAGAATACCTGCATATTTTCGTGCAGTGATGTAATAACCTGCAGAGAGAGAAAGCAGTCAGTACGAAGACAATCGAGCAGCAACACAAAACCCAGAAAATCATAAATCCTAACAGAAAATGGAGATTGTCTACAACAATACTCGTGGGGAAAGAATTGTCAGTTAGGTTTTTTTATAGTCACTATACTGAACTAAGTTGGGACCTTAGTCGTTTGAGTACCGGCTAATATACTGTGATTAAGGTAATTTATATAGATTAGTAGATAACTTAAGAATCCAAGATAGGTGAGCTAGCCTGAAGGTAGAGCCTAAAGAACACATCTTGCTGATCCTCACTAAAAATGCGGAAAAGCTTTAGAGAAATCCTACAGATAATAAACAGAAAGCAGAAATTTCTATGTAAAATACCTAAAATTTGCAGGTGTTAACGGATCACGTGTCAGAAATTTCAGGTGTTAACTCAAACACCTGAAATGGACATTTTTAGCTGTGGAAATGCGAGTTTGACACTTTAGCTCATGTTAAAATGAGGAGAATCAGGAGATACATCCTATCTTCAGTTCTTTAATGGACTAAATGGATGGTTTTAGAATTGCTACTGACAGGGAATGGTGCATGCTGCATGCTGGTCAATTTGTTGTTCCAACATAAGACAATGACAGGTATCCACACGCGTCTACTAATCAATAAATGAAGATGCGTTAAACTCACATCTGCTCCTTACATGATGCGAGAAATTTTCTGTGGAATCGTTGTTCCAGGTACTCAGTTATCTGAAAAGTATGAAAAGAATTGACGATTTTGCTATTAGTCCACACTTAATCATACAAGAAAAAAACGACAGCAAGTGCTAGTAACCTTTCCAAAGACGAGACAAATTACACTCTCCGTAAATAACAGAAACATCTACAAAACCCATCATCAAAAACAAACACATGAACAAAAATACAGTACCAAAATTCAATCTTTCAACTTCCAACAACAAATTTAATTCGAACATTTTCTGGGCAAAATTGACTGAAAACTATTCAAATTGATCAGAAATAGCTATGAATGCAATAAGCAAGAAAAACCCATCATCAAAAGCAAACCAAGTCAAAAAAATAAAGTGCCAAGATTCAATCTTTAAACTTCTAATCTAAAGATCTAAAGAGCCAATCTTTTATCACAAATCTACTGAACCCTGATACCAAGCACATCAAGCACAGATTTCTTTCAGCATAATCATCAGGTTTCTGACGAAACTTGAACCCTAAACCTCGTAATCCTAAGAAAATCAAGAACAGTCAATTTCTAGTAAACTAATCTAGCTACAACAAAATCAAATCAGTGAACAAAATATAAAGTATAAATGATAGTTGAATGACAGTCGGGCAATGATTTTGTTTTCTCTCTTATTCGAAATGATAGTCGGGTCAGGTTTGCTCTATAAAGTATAGCAGCTCGTATTTATCTATATATAAAAACGAAGGGAACAAAACCTTAGAAATCGGAGAATACAAAGGGCTGCAATCCCAGATCGAAAACCTGAAAGGGAAACAGACAAATCCACACCAATTTCAGACCAAAAAGATTACCGAAGAACGCACCGTTCCGACACTGATCTAGAGAGAGAAGTTCTCCATCAAAGACATAGATGAACACATTCACAGCTAGCATTCGAAATCAAAACGAATCACAGTAACAATTCCCGATTAAACAACCGCGTACAGTCAAAATCAGAGGCAACCAAACAAAGTTCAGCAGCAACATATAAAAAAACAGGCACCCGAAACACAAAAAACAGCCGAAAATCAAAGGCAACAAAACCCAAAAAAAAGGAGAATAAAAAGCTCTGTAATCCCATATCCAACACCTGAAAGGAAAACGGAAAGCTCCACACAAATCTCAGACAAATAAATCAGGCCCGGCGAAAAAAAAAATAAGCGAATAACCCACCGTTCCGACACTGATGTAGAGAGAGCAGATCTCGTCATCATCTCCACTGCTATTGCAGAGTAGAAAGCTCGGTAATCCCATATCCAACACCTGAAAGAGAAACGGAAAGATCCACACAAATCTCAGACAAATAAATCAGGGTCGACGAAAAAAAAAAATGAGCGAAGAACCCACCGCTCAGACACTGATGCAGAGAGAGCAGATCTCGTCATCATCGCCGCTGCTATTGCAGAGTTCCTTGGCCGCCAACGCCGAGGACCTGGGGCAACTGGATAACCACCAAGGAAAGAGCGGAAACAGCCACAACCTGCAGAGACAACAAAATCAGAGAACCATGAGAAAAAACTGAGGAAAGGGAAAGTAGAGAGAAGGAGCCTGAGGAAGAAGCAGGAAAGCGTGAAGAAGAAGAAGAAGTAGAAGGACGGATGGGAAATGAATGGCTGAGAAGGAAGGAAGGAAGGAAGGATAGGAAAAAGGACGGAAGGGAACTGTTCTTAAGAAAAAGGACTATTCCTAAGAGGCATTTTAGGTGGAGTATTTTTTTTAAAATGTAAAGAAAATATGACAATACATACGGAGTAATTATATAGGGTATAGTCTATATAATTTATGATTTGACACTAGTAAAATATGGCCACTCAAATATGTATAACTAGTTGAGATATGTACATCTAATATGGAATTATGTATAATGATGTCCTTAGATAGATTATGTACATGTGATATTTAAATAATATAATAAAATATGTAGTGCAAATTTGTTCATCAACAGTTATTAACGTAATTCAGCAAGAAATATGATTTAATAACCGTAAGATATAGGTTATATTTACATATAAACATGTAATATTTACATATATACATTATGTACTAAAAATATGTACATCAAGAATTATTAACGCAATTCAGCAGAAAATTTGATTCAATCACTGTATGTACAGTAAAACTAAAAATGTGTTAAATTTGATTCAATCACTGTATGTAGATGGGTTATGTACAACTAATATAGAAATATATACAATGATTTCCTCGGTTGTACTATGTACAGCTACTATTTAAATATGTACATCACCTAGTGACCTATCATAATATAGTGTATATAATTTATCATATGACACTAGTAAAATGATATACATAATTAATAATATAGTGTATATAACTTATCATTTGACGCTAGTAAAATGTCCACTCTAAGTATCTTCTTAATTTGAAATTAATTTGATATATAAATCAGTAATTATTATTAATGTAATTCAAAATGATTCAACCATTGTAAGATACATTGTACAGTGCAGATACATTGTACAGTGCATATACAATTGTACTTGAACACGTTTGTCATTTTGGGAAAGGATGCTTTTGATATAATTTCATCCCGTTTGAAATAATTTTTAAATACAATTGTATTTGGGAAAGGACACTTTTGACGAAAACACTTATATTCTTCCATATATACCTTCCCCATGTATACCTTCTTTTTTCTCTAATTAATGACTTCTCTAATTTGTAAATAGTTAAAGCACCGTCTGTTTTGATGTACATAACTTGATATCTGTTGTACATGTTGATATTTTTACATATTTAAAGTAGTGTCTATTTTGATGTACATAAGTAAATATCTGTTGTACATATTTTTATGTTTACATAGTAAAAATAGTGTCTGTTTTGATGTACATAACTTGATATCTGTTGTATATGTTGATATTTTTACATATTTAAAGTAGTGTCTATTTTGATATACATAAGTAGATATCTGTTGTACATATTGATATTTTTACATAGTAAAAATAGTGTCTATTTTGATGTACATAAGTTAATATCTGTTGCACATGTTCACAATTTATGCATAGTTATAACAGTATATGTTTTGATGTACGTAACATTATATCTGTTGCACACATGTTCAATGTTGTACATGTACAGTGAAGATGCAGTATACAATGTACATGGACAACTTTGTTATTATGGGAAATGATGCTTTTAACGCGTGGAGCATTTAATGACATACCTTCCCCAAAAAGTACCTTCCCCAGTACAAATTAATTATAGTATAACGCATGGAGCATTTCAAATTAATGACAGTTTTCATATTCACAGTATAAAAACACATCCACAAACACGTAAAAACCTATGCGTTGAAAAGTATTTATTATTTAATTTAATGAGAAATAAAGATGTTCATGGAGTTATTTCATCACGCACTATTCAAAAAAAATCTTTAGTGGATTAGTCTTTAGAACCTCAGATGAATTGGTGCAAGTTCAAGTTTTGTGTTGATCTGTTATCAACACAGGGGTATGTGATACTGTTATAGTCCCTTGAATGGTACAAAGCCGTGAGGGTATAACGTGTTGAATATACCCGGGTTGAGTTCCCCGGGTGGAGATTTAATAGTCTCCCGAGAAGAAGTAAGGATAAAATCTGCCTGAGTCACAAACGGGAAGTTTGTGACCATTAAAGTGGGGAGGAAAGCGAAAACTCCAATTTAAGACGTTCCTCTTTGTAGCCTGTTTCCAAATGGGAATGCAAGCGAGATTATCCATTTTTCAACTTGATTTCTACTAGAAACTCTCCCTTCGTCCTTCACAGGGAATGCCTGTCTCCACATATAATACTGGCATTTCTCGTTGGCACTCTTTGACGTTGCACTATCTGTGTGTACATAAAGCTGTTTCAGCTTGTTTAGGAATAGAAGTAGCTCGGGATAAAGCGTGGACAATTCTTCCTTCACTGAATTCACCTTGTCTTCCTCGGAGTAATATGTATACCTTGTTGAGATATGTAAATCTAATATGGAGATATGTACATGTAATATTTACATATATACATTACGTACTAGAAATATGTACACAAGGAATTATTAACGCAATTCAACAGAAAATTTGATTCAATCACTGTATATATACAGCAAAGTTACAAATGTATTAATTTCGTAAAGATGGGTTATGTACAACTAATATAGAAATATATACACTAGTAAAATGATATACATAATTAATAATAGGGTTATTTAATAGGAATAATACTGACTATTAGACGTATTCCAATAATAATACCAATTACAGTTAATCCCAGAATAATACATTGAATTGAAGTATTCTAATAATAATGGTACAGTGGACCGGTTACCTGAATAACCGGTCCACCTCCCCTTAAGCGCCTCATTTAATTCTTACTATCACCATTACCATTTGCTTCACTCTTCATTTACTTCTCACTCTCAATTGAGGATGAATCTAGACCTGGTAAGAGGAAGAAATTTATTACAACAATTGTGAATGACAAAACAGATTTCACAAAACTTAGTGGACAAATTATTATAACATAAACATAAACTCCTGAATTGGACTTAGAAACCATAATCGAAACACTAATCGAATAAATATAAACCTAGAAAATAAACCTAATCAAAACAAAACCCTAAATTGTCGAAATTTGTATAAAGATAAAATAGTATTTGATTGACCAAGTGAATTGTGCTACAATTGGAAATTAGAAGCGAATCAAGTCCCGAATTGGACCCAGAAATCATAATCGAAACGGTAATCGAATAAATACGAACCCAGATAAAAAAACCTAATTGAAACCAAAACCCCAAATTTGTATAAAATAAAACAAATTAGCAATGCTTAAAATCGAAAAGAGAGTATCTGGGAGTTGTAGGAGACAAAGAATCAGAGATGGGGCGACAATTAATTTCGATGATTTGATTGATTATCACATTGGATAATGCGCCGTATGTTTTTTTTTTATTAATGAAATTTATGGTTATGTCTTGATAGAGAACCCATTATTAGATTTAATGAGAAGAGGAGGGTAATGGAAATCAAAACTTTTTTAAATTTTTTGCAGAGTTGTCATTGAAGACAATGATTTAAGTAGGAGAGAGATGAAGAAATAGGGTAGGTGGGTGTGGATTGAATAAATTGAAGTAGCAGGTTATTTTTTCCGAAAGGTTACCTGCTATTCCAGGTAATATATTAAACAGTACCATTATCATTAGAATACTCCAATTCGATGTATTATTCTGGGATTAACTGTAATTTGTATTATTATTGGAATACGCTCAATAGTCAGTATTATTATTATTAAATAACCCTTAATAATATAGTGAATATAACTTATCATTTGAAGCTAGTAAAATGTCCACTCTAAGTATCTTACATTGATTATGTATAGATGATATGTAAATATATAAATTTGTAATGTCAAATTTGGTATATAAATCAGGAATTATTATTAATGATTCAACCATTGTAAGGATGCTTTCTTCCATATATACCTTCTTTTTCTCATTTACAGTATAAGTTACTTAGTACTGAACATAAGGAATGCATATAAGTTGATAAACGGGTGTACATAAGTTACTTTCTGAATAAACGGGAGTTCCTACCACAACCATAAGTACCTACCCCAGTTATACCTTCCCCACCTAGACTTTATGATGTCTTTAGATGGAATATGCATATATACATTACGTAGTGGAAAATATACATTACGTAGTGGAATATACTGTATGTCTTTTGATGTAAAGTGTCTGATGTAAATTGGAATATAAATTTTAATTTTACAATACATAGTTAAAATAGTGTTTGTTTTGGTGTAGATAAGTAGGTATCTGTTGTACATATTGATATTTTTACATAGTTAAAATAGTGTCTGTTTTAATGTACATAAGTTGATATCTGTTGCACATGTTCGTAATTTATGCATAGTTATAACAGTGTATGTTTTGATGTACATAACATAATATCTGTTGCACATATGTTCAAAGTTTATACTCCGTACATAGTTAAAACAATGTCTATTTAACCACCGTAAGATACAATGTACAGTGAAGCATTTAATGACATACCTTCCCCAAAAAATTACCTTCCCCAGAAAATACCTTCCCCAGTACAAATTAATGACAGTTTTCACATTGACGATATAAAAACATACAGTGGAGATACAATTGTACTTGGACACGTTTGTCATTTTGGGAAAGGATGCTCTTGACGCGTGTATATACATCATCATTTATATTCTTCCATATATACCTACACCAGTTATACCTTCCTCATGTATACTTTTTTTTTTCTAATTAATGACTTTTTGCCATTTACAGTATAAATTGACGAAATCACACCCACACCCACAACCACAATACATTCCTCTTTGCATTATTTAATTAGAAATAATTATAATTATTCATCAAGTACCATGCAAATAAATTCTTTAGCGGATTTGTCTTTAGTACCTTAGATGAATTAGTGCAAGTTAATGAACACATAATTTGCACCAATTCATCGGAGGTACTAAGGAAAAATTTGCTAATGATTTTATTTGAAATGGAGTTAGGGTATTAAATACTCACAAAGGGAGTTTAGTCTTCTATGTTTTGTTGTTTTACTGTACATAATAGGTATAGCACTGTAAAAAGTATTGATTATGGTACTCTATTAAGTTGTAGTACATATTGAATCAAAGTAGTGTTACATAACTTACGATTTGTTGTATATAAGTTGTACTGCACATATTCAAAGGTATAGCACTGTCAATTCTATATTTAAACTACTATTAATGGTGTGTTTTAAAATTGTTTTAATGTTAATGTAATTTATGTATATTAAAACAGTAAATATACTATGTACATAAAGTTATACTGTGTTGTACATAAAGTTATACTGTGTTTTGGTGTACATAAGTAAATGTGCGTTGTACATGATACATGTCTGAAAGCAGTGTTTCTTTTAAAGGATATATGTACATATAAAATGCTACTGTATACTTGAAGTACATATAGAGTATACCCACTCCGAAGTACAGTAACGATGACTGCAAAGTAATGATGAATTTTTCATCCTCGAGTACCACAGCCGACTTGTCATTTCAGAGTAAAGATGATTTTTGCATCTACTGACGTCAGTTGCATATACAAGACTATTCAATTTTTATTGCATTTGATTGTTTATATTAAGGCAGCATATATTATTAAATCAGAGACTTTTTTATTGTACATAACATACGACATACTCCGTAATTTATACTGCACATAACTTTTTTGTATTACTTGATTATATTGATTATATTTACTTGATTATATTTTGAGACATTTAGACATTTTTTTTATTGCACATAATTTATACGGCACATATTCATATATATATAACTGTCTCTTTAGGGTTATTAATATTATGTGTATCAAATCTTTAGATAATGACAAGCTTTGAACTACAATTCAGCCGAATACGTAACAAGTTCAAGGTGTAGCAAGGCAAGAAACACGTCAGCCCAAGTGAGCATCAATGGCCTCGAGGGTACATAAAAGAAATCAGACAAAGAAAACTAAGTACAATACATCATTATTGCAAAGTTGAGTACAAATCAGATTTGTCCCCTTAGGCATGCTTCTCTTTAATTGTAATTGTCCTCACGTGTTACTTGGACTCCAAGGGTGAGAAAGACTCTCATGTGATCCTCAAAGGAGGAAATGTGCTTTTGTTGCTGCATTATGGGCCAAGGAATTGTGCCTAATCGGACAATGTCTTTTCTCCTTGAATTTGCACACCTCAAACTTGCAACCTGTTTTGCTCCCAATTCACTTAAGTTTTAACAAAGTTGTCTTAAACTTATTTATAGATAATCAGTAGTAGATTAAAATTCCAAAAATAAAATATTTGATGGGCTGGTTGCCCTTATGCCTCTAGATTATGGGCTGGTTGCTCATTAGGTTTAACTTGTTTGAACTCCAATGGCAATATTGGAATTTCGTACTGGATCATTGGGTGGATTATGTTTCTCAAAACACTTAAGGATGAAGAGGTGAGCTCAAATCTCTAGCTGAAATGAATTTGTATTACTTGATTAATTTCTTTATGTACAACATATAATACCCTATGTACACTGAAAATTACTTTACGTACACTTCAAATTCTAATATCCTATGATGGTTAAAGCAGTGTCCGTTTTGATGCACATAAGTTAATATTTGTTGTACATGGTGAAATTTGTACATGGATAACTAGTTGAGATATGTACATCTCATATGGAATTATGTAAAATTGATAATCACCATTTCCATTCTTTACCACATCTACTCCTCTCTCTATGAACCTTAACAGATTGGGGGTATTGATCATATCGACTAATATTTTAATGAATAGAGCATACTCATATCGACTGAATTGGAAGTTATTCACCAAAAATTGCATGCATACTCAGTACAGATCAGTACTACCAAGAACACATACGTCAAATCCGTAGTTAACATTCATACTATAATCAGTTCGTTCCAAAATGTAAGTGATCAATAATTGCAGTACAATACATCCAAAGTAGGATTAGAATTACAATCCGAGTTAACAGTAACTGCATATGCACAAAAATTCATAAGCTTGCAAAATAACATCCATATCCTAGGGTTCCTCGATCACTTACCTAGATCATCTTTTCAAGGGTAGAAGTTTGGGTAAATCTGCCACAAGGCCTCCAGGCAGATCTCATAGTGGCAGATTTCCATCATGTCCGCCAAATATCCACCCTCTCCCCTCAACGTCAGGGGAACCATCCTGTATGCCGTGTGCCTGGACAGATATTGGTCATCCATCCAAGAGGCAACCCAACAGCGAGGTCCGTCGTATGGATGAATCTGCATCCCCATTTCAGGTTTGCCTTTTCCGAAGTCTTCAAAGGCCCGTTGCAGCTTATACGCGTGGAGGTAGTTTTGATAACCGTTCTTGAAACAAATGACTGCAGCTCTGGTGAAGATCGGGCCATTTGGACTGGAAATCCACTTTAGCATAATCTTCTCCACCGGATAACCCAAGGCAGTTAACCTGTTCCTTAAACCAGTTAGGGATCTACTAGTATGTAAATATATACAGTATATACTAATCTATGTACAACAAAACTACCAGTTATGTAAATATTGTACATAATACAGTATGTATTAATCTATCCCAACAATTTATGTAACATTAAAACAGTATAGATTTATCTATTAGTTATGTACAAAAACACAATCTATCTAATAAAAGTTTTGTATATGATTTCTTATTCAATGCATGTAAGTACTTATTACACAAATTTACCTGTTCCTTAAACTAGTTAGTGATCTAATGGTAACCTTGTTATCAACCACCTCAAATGGTAAATTTGTAATAATGCATTTAGGATGGTACATCAGTTCTACATACATTTTTTGGGTTTTTTTTTTTTTTTTTTTTTTTTAAAAAATTTTCAAAGTTTAACTACTCTCAATCTTAACTTAAGGAGTATATATATAACTGATTGAAAGTCCACTCAACCCCCTTTGTAATTATTACTTATGCAATTTTGAGATATTTATTTATTGCATGATAGACACGTTTTAATTCACCCATGAAATACGTCATTTACCAAAGTTAATAATTGTGTCTAATAGAATCCAAAATTTGAATGGTTAAACCTAAATTTATGTGTGTACAGACTATTCACCTTTACTTCACTTTTAATTTATGTACTACATTTAACGCATTTTATACATTGGTAAATCACTACCTTATACATTAATCAGTTTCTTTGTACATAATTTATCTTATGTACAATATTTTATACGGAGTACATTTTATACATTGGTCAATTCTTTGCCCTATACATTTTATACACATTTCACTCTCTTATACATTGAAATTTATGTACTACGAACCTTCTGTTTTGGTGCACATAATCTGTCTCAGAACATTAAAAAATTAAAAAGTTGTGCTATAAAATCCCACATTCTCAACAAATTCTCAATTTGTCTCTCTGTTTCTCTCTTTCCCTCTCTTTTTGTGTGTCTCTCTCTATATCCCTTTTTCTCTCTTTCTTTCTCAACAATAGATGAATATTACATGAGATGGAAAGATATACGATATTAGCCAACAACATAAACTGTGGTTTGCTTCTCAAAAGAAGGAGAAGTTGCCTTTTATATTTACCGATTCTCATGGACCTATTTCAAGTTCAGATGTTGAATCACTTGAAAAGGTTTTTGGAAATGAAAATATAATGGAAATAATTTTCAGAAGGTTCAACCCTACTTTTAGAAAGCAAGAGTTTGCAAAATTGACTCTTGTTTGCAAGAGGTGGGCTCAAATACTTTTGGCACATCCTCATTCTCTTCTCTTAGAAATGGAGTACAGTATGAGTGTGCATGCAAGCATTAAGAATGGATTACTTTCTCTTCATAGGAATGGTGTCTTGTTGTTAAAGGAATGCAGATGCTATCTGACTAAAGATCTGCTTTGTAGAGATATGCTACACTATATGCAACTTCGACTTGCATCTCCAGAAGATGTAGTTCATCTTCATGGTTCTTCTCCTGAAGATTTTCGTCGATCATCTACCTTTGCTGAATATCTGTTTGAGCCAACAAATTTTTATCCAGATGTATAAGTGTATTTTGTTTTTTCCTTATATATGTAATGTTTGAACTATATGAAAGATGAATCTCAAGTTAATTTGAACTTATGTACACTTGTTATAAAATTATTTACTTATCACGCGTTTTTATATGTATTTGTACATAAGGCTATGTTTGACGGATTATGAGTGCTTCAGTAAACATAAATCTAATTAGAATAACTTATGATTTCGTTCCAGTAATATGTAAGTAGATGAGTTATGTACAACAATTATAGAAATATGTACACCATGTTCATGGTTATTACTATGACTAATATGTAAAGCTGATGTGTAAGTATGTACATTATGTATTGATCTATATACTATGCATAAACTACCCATATAAGAATAAATAAGGTTAAGGGTTTCATGACCCGTTTACCAATGACACAAACACAAACAGGATACAACCCGATCTGTTTGCTAGGTCTAAATGCATGTAAAAGTTTATTTCACATATAGTGTATATAATAGATATGATATACATAGTTTATATAAATGACATACTTTATATACATAGTGTATATAATTGTGTTCAACTGAGTAACATATTATATGTGTATATAATTGTGTTCAACTGCCCCATAAATGTAATTAGAACAACTTATGATTTGATTCCATTAATATGTAACTAGATAAGTTATGTACAACAATTATAGAAATATGTACAACCTTGTTCTTGGTTATTACTATGACTAATATGTACAGTTGATATTTAAATATGTACATTATGTATTGATGACTAATATGTACTTGTTTCAATATGTACAACAATTATAGAAATATGTACAACAATTATAGAAATATATTTGTTATGTCTCAATATGACTAATATAACCGTATAAAAGCTTTTTATATATATACAACCGTGCCTGTTTCGATGTACATAAGTTACTATATGTTCCACATGTTGGAATTTGTACATGGTTATAGAAATGTTTGCTTTGATGTACATATGTACATTATGTATTGACAAAACTACCCGTATAAAAGCTTTTTGTATGATTTCTTATTTAAAGCATGGAAGTGTTTATTACACATACAGTGTATATAATAGATACATAGGATATACATAGTTTAAAATACAGTGTATAAAATATTAACGTTAATAATAATAATAATAATAATAAAGTAGTACTCGGTATTAGACACATTATTTTGAAATATAGTAATTGCTCATCATATAACATAATATCTATTGCATAGTTTAAACAGGAAGGAAAAGTAGTGACTGTTTTGATGTACATAAGTTAACATCTGTTGTACATGTCAACATTTTTACATAGTTAAAACAGTGTCAGAGAATTTTGATCACCATACTTAAACAGTCTTTTTTACATATTTACAAGTTTGTTATTGTTTGACGTGTTTCAGACATTAACTCGAGCAACAATTAATAGGTCTTAATTGTTCTCACCGTTATTCGTCCTATAGGTCTAGGTCGAGTAAATATCCCTTCGTTTCACAAAACAAAACTTTTCAGAAAAGTCTTCCGCTACGTTAGACATACGAAAGGCGTAATTTTCGTATCATAAGTACATAAGTTGATATCTGTAGCACGTGTTCACAATTTGTACATTGTCAAAGCAATGTCTGTTTTGATGTACATAAGTTAACATTTGATGTACTTGTTGATATATTTGTACATATTTTAAACAGGGTCTGTTTTGATGTACATAACATAATATCTGTTGTATTTGTCAATTTTTTACATACTTAAAGTAGTGACTTTTTTGATGTACATAAGTTAACATCTGTTGTACATGTCGACATTTTTACATATCTGTCGTGCATGTTGAAAATTTGTACAGTAATCAAAGCACTGCGTGTTTGACACGTGCCAGATTATTAGTAATTAGTACAATAAATGGGGTAGTTGAATTTCACCTTTATAATCCACTTGCTCCCATCTTATTCACATCATCTACTTATTTTCACATCCATCTCAATCAATCTATTTTTATTTCGTTAATTAAATTTACATTATGAAATTTATATGCAAGGGGTGGTTGATAAATAACGAGGTTGAAGATAGATTAACAATAATAAACAACTCAAGGCAGCAGAAGTTGCATAATCTTTCCTTCATTTTCAATCAGTGTCATCAGTTTGAGACATATGATAAACGATCTTCGTCAACAACCGAAGTTATGTGCAACGAAGATTGCATGTGGAAAATTTTCGAAAAACTTCCATCTTACGTTGATAAGGCTAACACGGCGATTGTTTGTAAAACATGGGCGCAGATGTTCCTATTACACTCCGATGCACCTCGATGGGTTGTTGATTACAATAGAAGCTTGACATCATTGATACGTGATGGAATGAATATTGTACTTAGAGGTGGAATTATTGTTTCAAAGAGATGCAGATGCTATCTGACAGATAATGTGCATGCACAAACAGTATTGCACTATTATCATTTCAAAACTATTGATTCTAAGGAAAATAAACACTTGGAAACTATTAAGTGTGCTAAAGAAGAAAGTGACCTATATAGATTAAAATTAATTACATTAGAAGAGTGAATGGATACGGATAAGTTATGCAAAATGTTGCGCAGTGGAAATTAATTTTAATGAAAATGATATTTTAATTCTGAAGTATATTAATTACCTTCATTTATTTATTAATTTGTATGTACATAACATAATATCTGTTGTATTTGTCAATTTTGTACATACTTAAAGTAGTGACTGTTTTGATGTACATAAGTTAACATCTGTTATACATGTCGACATTTTTACATAGTTAAAACAGTGTCTGAATTGATGTACATAAGTTAACATATATTGTACATATCGATATTTTTACATAGTTAAAACAGTGTCTGAATTGATGTACATAAGTTGATATCTGTTGCACATGTTCACAATTTGTACATTGTCAAAGCACCGTCTGTTTTGATGTACATAAGTTGATAGCTGTTGTACATGTTGATATTTTTACATATTTAAAGTAGTGTCTGTTTTGATGTACATAAGTTAACATATGTTGTATATATCGATATTTTTACATAGTTAAAACAGTTTCTTTTTTTAAATAGTTGATATCTGTTGTACACATTCACAACAGATATATCTCAATTTAAATTTGAACTTATGTACACTTGTTTGAACTTATTTACTAATCACGCGTTTTTATATGTATGTGTACATAAGGCTATGTTTAACGGATTATGAGTGCTTCAGTAAAATTAAATAATCTAACGAATATAAAATATGATGATTGTAGACACCCACATTTTGACTGCCAGGTGTCTATAGCAGTTTCCGACAAACACCCGATGATGATCGGACGCAAACGTGCTTTAAATACTAAGAAACGGGCTCAAAATCATTGGCATTTGGCTTGGGCTCATTATAGAGTACATATCTCACAAAACCAACCTCAAAATCAGGCCCTGTAGGTCGTTTCGAGTCAAATAAGACTAATTTGGGTCGATTCCGACATCAGGGGTAAAACCGTCTTTTAGCGACCGAGTCAAAACCCGGTCAAAGATTTTCCCGAGGCACGTGAGTCAGCCGTGAAACCTCACACGGCTGATTCATACTCCAATCCTACGAAAAATCAGCTTCACAAAATATTAAACAAATCCGTTTAAGGATGGAATTCGATCTTAAGTAGGAATCCTATCCGAAAACCGATTCAAACACCCGACCGAGTGCAAATACTCGGCCGAGCAGCACAAACCAGCCGTGTTCCCTTGCTTCTTCGACAAGCAAGCGGAATCCTCATGCCATCCGACTTCCTGTATTTCCTATCCTAAGCGGTAGTTCAAACTCTCCTAGCCAAGGTCGGGAACTCCCTATAAATAGCTCCTTGCGCACACAATACAAAACACACATCTACATTCATTGACATCTACATTCATCGACATCTACATTCATTGACATCTACATTCATTATCAATCATCGATATACACACATAAATTATCATACATCAATTACACACTTAGCATCAAGAAAACCGATATTATTCCCGAAGGAAACCGGCCCCGATACCCGACACCCTTCACACGTTTCACGTCCAAACCGAGCCACCATAACTCACCGACATCCACTCGACGCTCTTGTGCCCAAGCCATGTCCCGACGAGCCCCGATCCGAGTAAACAGAAGCGTGTAGGTTGAGGGTGTACCAAACACGATTTCTCCTTCTTCTTCTCTCCTCCTCCTCGTCGTCCGTCTCTTTTTTATGGGTCGAGTGTCGTCTTTTTTTTTTACGGGTCGTTCGTCACTTTTTTTTATTTTCTAATATCGATACTACAAAAACTATTTTCATATAACAACATTCTTAAAAATATGATATCAATTCTCTATAATCGAATATTGTATAGAAAAGAATTATATTAAATCTCGACGACGTTAAAAATCGTTACACCTTTTTTTCGTTCAAACTCTTTTTAAAAACAATTTTACAAAACCTTTTATAAAATTCATTCCGAATGTTCGATATCGATTCCATAATCGAATATCGGATACGACGAATATCGAAAACATAAATCGAGTATAAGTTAATTCATATTTGTACGCGATTTATCAAATTAACAATTTTCGAACAACAACGGAACCGGGAGAGACCCGCACGCGAGTCGCGCCCCACTCAGGCGACTCGCGCACGGGCCTGAAACCCGAACCCTTTTTTCTTAGCTTTTTCGTTCGTTTTATTATTTATTCTACAAAACGATTTCTAAAATTTACATCTTTTCTAAAACTATTCCGAGTATTTGATATTGATTTCATAGTCAATTATCGAATATAACGAATGTAATCCCCTAGAAATTCTAACGCAATACAGTGGCGGAAACACTGTAGAGTTGGGATTAAAACACACTGACAAACTTTATCTTATTAAAAGAAATGGTAAGTCAATACAAAGGCCTCTTTTTACAAAAGGGCTAAAAGTAAAATCTCCAAACGGGTTTATATAAATCCATAAATAAACATGAATGAAGAAAGAGTAGGATCCACGCTACTCGCTAGCTCACACCCAAAACCCAGCAGCAATTACCTGTCATGTTATAAACATAACAGCCACGTCAGTGGGGAGTAACTCGGACGTTCTCCCAGCCATATTATATCATATGGAAAATAATAGTATTATTATATCAAAATAATTAAAATGTAAAATATTAAATGATATAATAAAAATAAGCTTTTGGAGAAATCTTAAAATATTGGAACAATAAAATCAGAACAAGTTTTCAGAAGAAAACTTCGAATATTTGCCAACCTGCAAACCAAAATGTATCGATAATAATAAAAATATTCAAAATGGCGTTATGGATAGGATTAGTGTCGACGGCTAGACTTTCACTAGGAGAATAATAAAAACTAGCTTCGAGGACCTAGTTCAAACAAATCAAACTTCGGTCTCTAACTAGGCTACTCAACCATAATAGAGCGGCGACTTACAAATGCGTGGCCCTAGTTTAAGATAATGCACACCCCTCCTGGGATTACCTGTCACCCAGTTCAACTTATGACGGCGACTTACTGCGAGGCCTAAGCTTAAGGTCAAAATGTACACAACTCCCGGGATACCTGTCACCCGGTTCAACAACTAATGTACCGATTCCTGATACACTAGCCTTATAGTTGATGGCAAAATCGTAAACCCCAGATTATATTACTCTAACCGCACACTTGACTTTATTCCATAACTCCAAAACAGTCATTATCGATATATACAAAAGATATAATCATTATGAACAATATGAAGATAAAAGGAATAAACATTTTATATGAAAATGAAACTTTCTATAATTAGAAACTTACTATTTTTAGAAACTTACTTAAAATAGAATTATTGTTATAGAAAATTCGTAAATTATTAAAATATGTGAAATGTATTAAAAATAGCATTTCTAACGAAATTAACATTTTATTATTATCGTTGTTATCGTAACTTTATTATATTTCTAAATTTGTTACTCAAAACATAAAGAAAATATAATAAGTCAATATATAGTATTATATAAATATTTAGGAAATCGAGTTAAAACTATAGATTTTAGAAAAGAGATATTTTAAGAAAAACGATATCAAAATTAATTGAATCAACGAGTTTTATAAATGAAATGAATTTTACAAAGGTTTCAAATTATTTTTAAGAAATAGTTTTGATTTATAAATAATACAAATTTTAATAAAAATAGTCAATCGGAAACAAATAGGAAATTATTAGTGAAAATAGTCTCGACTAAATGTGTTTAAAACTAAATCGACTATTTTCTCATTTATTAGTATAAATCGTAAAACGAAAATTAATTTATTAAACAAGTATACAAATCTCGATTATAATATGAAAATATGATTTTGAGTTAAAAATTAGAAATTAACGAAATATTACGAAAATATGAAATCGATATTATTTAGTTACTAGTGTCACGATAGCCAACAAAATATTACAACGATCGTAAATAATTAAATTAATAACGATTCGTAAAACGATATCGAAAACTTGTGAAAATATTTGTAAGGCATACGATTTAAAAGAATATTTTTTTTAGCAAATAATAAATAGCTAAAATTAGAAAATCGAAGTAAAAATATTTACTACATACTACTACTCAAACATACGATATAAAATCGAGTAACGTCCTAAAGTTACCTTGAGTCGAAAACGAAACAAACTCGTACTCGTTCTTCTTGATCAACCCAGGCTTCAAATCAGTAGAAATGTCGTCCTTAAGCTCCAAGTTGTAGAACCGCTAGTCTTCAGTGACGATTCGCCACGACAATCGAGTAGACAAAAATAAAAGAATGAGACGTATACGACACAAGACGGAAAGAGAAACGATAATGTGCCAAAAATAGAAGCATGAAGACCGAACTTAATCGAATTGACAAATATGATAGAAGAAGGGCAATAGCAACAGAAATGACAGAAGGAAGAAGGACGGAGAACAAAATAAAGAAGAAGGAAATGAGCAAGTAGCAAGACGAGATTGAAATGACATAAGTAGCAAAATGACACCAAATAAATTGCATTTTGTATCAAACAACACGCATTAGAAGCTGGACAGCAGCCAGAGGAATCAGACCACCGAACGAATGAAACCGACAACATAAGCAGCAGTAATATGAGCATTACAGCTACCGGAGAAGCAACGAGATCACCCGATACCGAAACAGGAAAAAGAATGGCATGAACAGGCAAGAAATAGAGAAGAAGAAAGGGGACAACGAAAGTAGAAGCTGCAGCACAAAACAACAGTAAACAAGACCGATTACACGATAAAAGTGACGAAACATGGGCAGCAATGGTTCAGATCAGACGAATGAGAGCAGCAGACGCACACGAAAAGAAACCAATCGGCAAAACGACGACTTACACATCTACAGAACGAAATAGGGAACGAGAACAAGTAGAAGAAGAAAAGGAAGAAAAGAGCAGATCGAGGAGAACCGACATAGCAGCGAAGAGGAAAGAAGAAGTAGAATAAACGGATTGAAATGAGATCAACGCAGCAGCAGCAACACGTAACAACAACAGACGCAGCAGCATCAGCAAGTACAGAAGTAACAATATTGCCCACATCGAATCAACCGCAACAACATCGGACATAAGACAGAAATTCGACAAAACAAAAAGGAGAAAAAGAAAAGGAGGGAAGCAACGAAAAAGCAGCAGCATCGGAACAGAAACACGATAACAAAATGGACAGAAAACAGGGGAAAGAAGAAGAAGAAGAAGAAGAAGAAGAAGAAAGCAGCAGCAGTACGGACAGAAATAGCAGCGGCAAAAAGGAATAGAAAACGAATAGATGAAGCAACCAGAAGAGGAAGAGGAGGATAACAGATCGCTCACCGAGTTCAGGCGACGAAAAGAACGAAGACAGGTGGCTAGGTCGGAGAGACAAACGCAGCTGCAGCAGTAACACTGGTACAGCAGCATAAACAGAACGCAGCAGCATCATAAACAGAGCGCAGCAGCAGCAGATCAGGCGAAGGGATGAGTAGCAGCAGGATGACCGATTTCCTTCGAAAAGAGTGAAGCAGACGGTGGATAGAGAAGATAATGAAGGCAGTAGATGAAGGGAGGAAAATAAATTGGAAAACGAAATGAAACGGTGGAACAGGGGAAGGTGTACTTGAAGCGGTGAATGCAACAACAAAAAAAAAGAAAGGGGGGATGAACGTATTAAGTGTAGAGGTGGAATAAAGAAGTGGGTTGAATTCCATTTACCAAAAGAAAGTGTACGGATTCTGAGACAATAAGTATACGTAGTATACGGATAATTAAATGAATCGGATACGAGGCGAATTCCGTAACGATAAGTCGACTCACCCACGAATCGAATTAAATTGAGTTAATAAAATCAATAAATAATCGGGCCGTCAAATAAAAAGTGTAATTAAATTATTCGAGAAGAAATCGAAGCTCATATAAACAAATAATTAGACGATCAAATAGTATTTGCAGATAAATAATAAATTTTCGATAAAGTGAATTAAACTGATTTCTCGGGAAAAAGTAATAAATGTTTTGACGAAGCTAAATATAAATGGACTTCGAGTCGAAAATAGAAATTCGAACTTAAATATAAATAATTAAAATTTAGAATTTTAAATCGTCGAAATAGACTTTCGATAAGAATTAAATTAATTGTATAAAATAAATCGAAATAGAATCAAAGTATGTTTTAAATATAAGAAGAGTTTCCGAGTCAAATATAGTTTTAGGAGTTTGAAACGTTTAAACAATAAATTCATTTTATAATAATTTTAAGAATTACGAGTTAAATCGAAGACAAAATAAAAATACGAATAAAATTTTAAATTAATTTTATTCATAAAATCAGGGGTGTTACAACGAACATCGAAAATATTAGATCGAGTGCAAATTATGCGATATTTGTACGCGATTTAATAAAAGCATCGAATTTTCAAAAAAACCGCTTTCGAAATCAGTCTGTCACGCGACCCGCCGGCATCCCGGGCGAGCCGCGCGGCCAAGTTTCACACGATACGCCTTTTCCTTTTTTTATTTTTCGAACTTCGTTTTTTACAAAACAACGTCTTTTAACGATATTTTTCAGATTTCGATTAATATTTTTCTCGATCTCGTATATTTATTATATTTGCTATATTATTATTCACAAACTGATACTAACTTGTTTGTTCATCCTTTGTTGCAAATTCATATCTTTTTCATCATTTGTTTTATTATACTAAAACGAATCTCACATGCTAAATTCAACTTTGACGTTAAATTTTCATGCATTAAATCGACTTAGCAACCCGTTCAATTCCTCGCATGTTTAGGAAAACAATGTTTGCATATCATTCATCGTATTACTAACGCGCGTATTAAAAAATCATTCGATATCCTAGTAGAGGCCGCTAATGTGCGGGCGGGGTTGGGTGTTCTTAGTGAACTTCCCAACACGTACCCTCACCCCTTACTCAGAACCGTGGTTTCCGGATGTCCGAAACCATTGGCAACGAGAGTCATTCAATATACGATTAACCGATCAAGTCGGCATCGGTATCGAACTGCAAAGGGACGAGCCCAATAAACTCTGACATCGGAAATGGGCCGTATTTCGTATACGGTCCACTACGACATAGAGTGGGCTCGAACGGTTCCGAATAACCATAAAATTCGGTGGCGACTCCAACTTCGATTTAAATTTCAATTTGACCATCTCATATGGAGATTCATTCGCCTCCCCAAACCCGCGCGCGGCCGCGTCGGGGTGGACCTATGTCATGTCCACAATTTGGCGACTCCGCTGGGGAATAGCTGATACGTTACTGACCTTCAGCATCCTCATGGTGAGACTCGAATAAAAATCGTTTGACTAGTACAATACGCGTTTTAGTTTTACGGTTCATGCATAACCCCATATTTTCCCAGGCCGGTACTGGTGACCGACGTCCCACTATACTATCGATGTAGTCCAAATTGGATATGTCGAAGGTGTCCATTAGCCGATTCGTATGGGTTTTACGGCATGTTCTAAGCTCAACTCGACTTAGGAAGTCCGCCCCGATTCTTGATAGGCTGTGTACACTGGTATAGACCCTTTTAGACTGACCGAGACTTAGAATTAGAGCATACATGGCGTCGTTATACTGTTTCCATGACTACGTGCTACCTGATTTACAAGTCATTTTTCAAAAACCGTCTTTTTCAAAATAGCATCCTTTTCAAAATATCCAATTTCAAAACCCGGGACATATACCGAATTTAGGATCCACGATTTTACTCAAAATAGCCTATTTTTAGCCGGTATTATGCCCATTTCAAAACTCGAAAATATTTTCGAACTTTCAAAACCCTCCCCGGTCCGCCTTTCCGTTTTCTTTTTAGAAAAAAAGGGCCGGACTCCTCTCCCCGATTTTACTCGGACTTTCAAAAATCATATTTCGAAAGCTTCCTCTTCTTAGGACTTCCCGTATTTAGCAGTGTCGGGTCATGTCGTAAGTCGTCGAGTCTTCTAGCGTCGAAACTCCGTCGATCTTATATCACGGATTTCTTCCCTATCCCAGTCCGCCTTATTATACTAAGGCAAGGCCCACCTACGTAGGACATACTCCTACAAGGGTCGGCCCGTCTACACAATCGAGTCTAGAAGTCTGGGGATGTCTCACGTGAACCTCCTTCCGAACAGGGCCCAGCCCACACAGCTGGATCCTAAAGGAGGCCCACCTTTCACAAGTCATCCGTCTAGATGTCTTTTCCGAGTCATTACCTCTCTAGTTTCCCTTTTCCTTGCTCGGGATGTACTTTAGTTCTATGATTTGGGCTAGTCGCTGATTACCTGGTGTTCTTACAGACATGCCACCTCACACCCGAACCATGACTAAGGACTCAATTGATCAACTGAACGCCTCATTGGCCAAGATCCAAGAACAACTCGACAAAATCAGGGGCGACCAGATCGCCATTGTTACCCGGGTTAGAGCCATAGAGCAGGATAAGCCGAGTGTTGAAGACGAAACTAAGGGCCCATTAGATGAATTGACTAGCGCGGTCCTCAAGCTACAAGAGCAGGTCCACTTGTCGACCCACAACTCGATCCATACGGAGAATGCTCGAACCTATTCTCCCCTGACCGACCAACTGCCTGCCAATTTCAACTTGACAGGCCTCCCGATGTTCGACGGAACCGAAGACCCGGTATTACATATCCGGGCCTTCAAAGAGTTTATGGCCCTAAAAGGAGTCAAGTCGGACATGTTCAAGCATCTGTTTGCTTCCTCGCTAGAGAAGCACCCGAAAGCTTGGTTTTATAAGCTCGACTCCAAAAAATACAAGTCTTGGGACGACGTAGCAACGGAATTCGCTCGGAACTACGCCGACAATGCGGAAATCCAGACAACCATGCGTACTCTCAAGGTCATGGCCCAAGAGCCAAAAGAGGGTTTCACCAAATACCTCCAAAGGTGGAGGGCCGAAAGTGTCAAGCTGTTCGACAAGCCCAGCGAAAAGGTACTAGTGGAGGCCTTTGTGAAAAACCTCCTCCCATCTTACCGGATCCATCTCCGGTACGCTATCATACCCAATTTCGCCACCTTAACTGAGATGGGTACCAGAATCGAAGACGATTTAAGGTTAGAGAGCCTTACTAAGGCCTCTACGAAGGGTTATCAAGGAGCCAGTTCATCTTCTGGCAAGCCAGCAACTACAAGTGCGGCCCGAAGCATCTTCGACGAGGTTAATTTGCTAAACACCTCAACCAAAAAGAATACTGCAGCCCGAGTATTCACTGACATAGGGACTACTTATGCCGACGCCTTACAAAGGCTATCCTCTAAGGGCCTTATCCAGCCAATAGGCCCAATGCCGGAGGTTCCTGTCGAGAAACGGTCCAAAAGCTACAACGCTCAGGCCTATTGCCGCTATCACCAGGGCAACGGGCATGACACCGAAAAATGCTGGAAGTTAAAGCATCTCATTCAAGATCTGATCGAGTGTGGGAAGATACCATTACCCAGCGATAAGCCCAGTAACAAAAACAACCCTCTTGCTACTCACGCCATTTTACGGGAGAAATAGTCGATTGCACTCATCTCATTTCCCCTTTCATTCCCCAAATCAACGGGATATGGAATGACGATGAAGACGATGTTTACTTGGCTAAGGGGGAGACTGTCCCCATCACTGTCGAAGAAATCCGAAAGGCCAAAACCAAGGCCTTAGCCGGCGCCCATGTCATCACAGCCGGACCTTCGGCCCCACAATCCGTCATTGAACCTGTCAAGACGGACTCTATACTTGAAGAACCAGACACCGACACGGCCCTAGTCAAGCAACTGAAGAGGGCCCGAACCGATCTTACCATATGGCAGCTTCTGGTTAGTTCTCAAGAACATCGGGCAGCACTTACCAAGGCTCTCGATGAAATCAAGGTAGACTCACTGGTTCCTCCCACCGAAATGGTAGCCACTATTCTACCTCACCTCAAGGGCAAGTCCAAAAGAGAAGGCCCACTGATCACCTTCTCTGAATCCGATTTGCCACCATTTGGGGCCACCCACAACCTGGCCCTATATATCACGGTGATTTGTCGGGGCAAGTATCTACCTATGACCCTAATAGATGACGGGTCAGCTGTGAATGTACTTCCTTTAAGGACTGCTAAGGCTCTCTGCATTACCGAGACTGACTACCTTCCTACCGCGCAAACTATCCAGGCTTTCGATGGGAGCCCAAAATCAGTTGCTGGGGCCGTCAAACTAACCATCATAACCGACCCAATTGAAAAAGAGCTCGAATTCCAAGTGATCGATGTCACTTCATCTTTCAATCTGCTACTTGGGAGACCCTGGATCCACGCGGTTAAAGCCGTATCCTCCACTCTCCACAGGAAGGTCAAGCTACCTTTGCAAGACGGGGTCATCACCCTCGAAGCAACTCCCATAGCCGTGTCAAGCTGCAACACGGCTGGCTCAATCGACCCACGAGGATTCAATTTCGTGGGAATGATCGATGAAGAGTATCTCTTTAGGCCCTATTTCACTACCAGCATCGACACAATGTTGCAAAATTTGGGCTACCTGCCGGGGGCTACTTCAAGGCCCGGTCTCCCGGCTGGCAAAGTTATCGACGTCTTAAGCAATGAGGACGCAAAATTCGGTTTAGGGTATGCCTTAACCCCGGGAAATGTGGTCCGGGCCGTCATCCAAAAGGCCTGCAATATTCTCAAGGGTACCTACTTGGACCCTTACAGCCCAAAACTGAACGACTACTTTGTCACCCCGGTATTCGGAGCTGTCCAGACGGGTCTCTATCAGCCCACTATAACCTATCCTGAGGTCAATTTCATCCCAGATGATATCTTTACTCTCATCCAGACCGAATCAAAAGAAGATTCAAACCAAGCTGAGCCCATGTTGGGGCTCTTGTTTGGGGATAGCAAGATAATCCCGACCCCTAAGGAGGAATTTGTCAACCTGATCCTCCATAGCAGCAAGTTCGATCCAACCAAGCTGATCTCTGAAGTAGGTACTGACACTGGAAAGAGGGCTTGGAGGAAGACGGTCAAGTGGACCGACAGCGAGGGTCGAGTCTACAAGCTCAGTACCGGCGAAGGAGACATGCAGGGCGACGAGTCCGAATCCGAGTCAAAGTCTGAGTCGGAGTCTGAGTCTAGGTCTAGAAGGTCCAGTACTAGGGTCGAGTCTGTAACCCCTTTTCCTTTAGCTGCACCTCCGGGAGCCTCGGAGTGTGTCCCGAGAGCACTCCCTATACCGCCTCTGACCACCGATCAGATGGCTGCTCTCTTTGAGCTATTTTCGAAGCTCTATATCAATAATAACGATAACCGTTCTGCTTACGACTTGTCTTATTTTCAAAACGTTTTCAAAAACTTTATTTGCAATGACATTGAGAAACCCGACGACCAGGTACCACTACCTCCGCATCTAGTCGAGCAGCTCGAACAAAGGGAATCCCGAGATCCGGTCATTGAAGAAACTGACTCCATCAATGTAGGAACCCCTTTAGAGCCTCAGATGCTTAAGTTAGGTTTATCCTTAGATTCCGAGGAGAAGCAACAATTCACAGATCTCCTCCATGAATTCAAAGACGTCTTCGCATGGTCCTACAAGGACATGCCGGGGATAGATCGGGAGATAGCCGAACACCGTATACCTATCAAAGACGGGTGTAAGCCGGTAAAGCAAAAACTCCGAAGAATGAGGCCCGAATGGTCTCTCAAAGTCAAAGCAGAAGTTGACAAACAATTCAAAGCGGGCTTTATCCAAGTGTCTGAATATCCAGAGTGGGTTGCAAATATCGTACCGGTACCCAAAAAAGACGGAAAGGTACGAGTTTGCGTAGATTTCCGGGACCTTAATAAGGCCAGCCCGAAAGACGATTTCCCGTTGCCACACATCGACATACTGGTGAACAACACGGCCGACCATGCCCTTCTATCCTTTATGGATGGGTATGCCGTATACAATCAGATCAAAATGGCGAAAGAAGACATGAGTAAGACCACCTTCACTACACCTTGGGGGACTTATTGTTACACTGTTATGCCATTTGGGCTTATCAATGCGGGTGCAACTTATCAACGGACCGCCACTACCTTACTGCATGACATGATGCATAAGGAAGTAGAAGTTTACGTGGACGATATGATGGTTAAGTCCAAAGAACAAAACGGGCATATTCCAGCCCTTAGGAAGTTCTTCACCCGACTGCGCAAGTACAACATGAGGTTAAACCCTCAAAAATGCAGTTTCGGGGTAACATCGGGCAAATTACTGGGCCACATCGTCAGCCAGCGAGGCATCGAGGCTGACCCAGCCAAAATCAAGGCCATTACCGAAGTGCGGCCGCCTAAAACTGAAAAGGAGATTAGGGAGTTTCTCGGGAAAGTCCAATATATCAGCAGGTTCATTTCGAAGCTAACCATGGTATGTGAGCCCATTTTCAAAAAACTGAAGATAGGAGAACGGGTACTATGGGACGACAAATGTCAAGCAGCTTTCGATAAGATCAAAGAGATTCTGTCATCTCCGCCAGTATTAATGCCTCCTCAACACGGCTTACCTTTGTCGTTATATTTGACAACGACCAAGACAGCCATGGGGGCTATGCTAGCCCAGACAGTCGACTCAGATGAACGAGCTATTTACTACATCAGTAAAAAGTTCCTAGAGTATGAATGTAAATATACGATGCTCGAAAAGACGTGCCTAGCTCTAGTTTGGGCCACTAAAAAGCTCCGACATTACATGCTTAGCCACGAAGTGCACGTACTATCAAGAATGGATCCAATCAAGTATCTGTTCGAGAAGTCCATCCTCAATGGCAGGATATCTAGATGGACTTTAATGCTAGCTGAGTTCGACCTCAAGTTCGTACCGTTAAAAGCCATCAAAGGCCGAGTAGTAGCCGAGTTCCTCGCCGATAGTCCGGTATCTGAAGAGCGACATACCGATACTTGAGCCTTTCCTGACGAAGACATATTCCATACCGATACGGAAACGTGGGATCTGTATTTTGACGGAGCATCCAACTTTCGAGGATTTGGTGTCGGTATTTTACTAATCTCACCACAAGGAGAGCACACCCCGTTATCCATCAAGTTAGACTTCGATGTGACTAATAATGCAGCCGAATACGAAGCATGCATTCACGGATTGCAAGCCGCCACTGATTTAGGAGTAGCAAACCTCCGAGTCCACGGTGACTCATCATTAGTCATCAATCAAGCACTCCAGAAATGGAAAACTCGGAACGCAAATCTCGTAACTTACCAAGCGCGAGTAAGGGTTCTCGAAAAACAGTTCCAAAAAGTGGAGTACATTTATCTACCTCGGGAAGAAAAGCAGTTTGCAGATGCGCTATCCAAATTAGCATCTTTACTGAACATCCCGGAACATCTAACCAGCATGCCGATTTGCGTCGAAAGACGATCCGAGCCGGCATATATCAACGCTATTCAAGACATCGAAATAACTGATCCAGGACCTTGGTACCAGGCTATTCTAACCTACTTGACGTCGGGAGAATACCCTCCGGAATCTGAAAACCGGGCCAAGAAAGCCCTACGAAGATGGGCCACCCAGTTCATCCGCACGGACGATGGACAGTTGTACAAAAAAACGGCACAGGGGGCTTTACTCCTATGCATCGACAAAACGCAGGCCGAAAGGGTCATGGCAGAGGTACACGATGGCGAGAATGGCCCGCATATAAACGCCCATATGCTAGTCCAAAAAATTGCAAAACTCGGGTACTATTGGAATAGCATGGAGACCAACTGTCAGTTATATGTCGAGCACTGTCACAACTGTCAGATTTTCGGAAACGTCCAGCATATGTCGTCATCCCTGTTATATACTATGACGTCACCATGGCCATTCTCAACATGGGGAATTGATATAATCGGAAAGGTGAACCCTTCCGGGACGGGAGGTCACTGCTTTATTCTAGTGGCTATTGACTATTTTACCAAATGGGTTGAAGCCGAGTCATATCGTGTCTTGAACGCCAAGCACGTAGCAAAATTTATCCAAGATAAAATTATATGCCGATAAGGGATCCCGCACGAATTCATTAGTGATCACGGGACCCATTTCCAAGCTGAAACCGCTACTTTGCTAGCGAAATATAAGATTCAAAGGCATACATCTTCGCCTTACCGTCCCCAAACCAATGGAGCGGTAGAGGCAGCCAATAAAACGATTGTCACCATACTTAAAAAGATGGCAGATAATTACCGGGATTGGCCCGATAAAATCCCTTTCGCCTTATGGGGATACCGGACATCAATCCGCACCGCATCCGGAGCAACTCCATACTATCTGACATATGGGATGGAGGCGGTCCAGCCGGTCGAACTCGAAGTACCATCCTTAAGGATTCTACTCGAAAGTCAAGTACCTGAAGCAGATTGGATCCAAGCCCAATACGACTCGTTGATTCTCTTGGACGAACGACGATCCCGAGCCCTTAACAATATCCAGATATATCAAAAAAGGATAAAACGGGCTTTCAACAAAAAAGTTAGGCCCAGAAATATCAAAGAGGGCGACCTAGTCCTAAAATCTGTCCGGGCCTTGCTACCAGTCGACCCAAGGGGAAAATTCAAACCTAATTGGGCCGGACCATATCTAGTAAAGAAGGTTTTGTCAGGAGGAGCCGTAATGCTGACAGACTTGGCTGGGAACGAATTCGTCAACCCAACCAACTTGGACCAGTTGAAGCGCTACTACCCCTAACCTTATCTCAATGTCATTTGCTAAAAGTTTATAAAAGTTTACTTTTTTACAAAATTTTCAAAAATTAAGCAAGTGAATGGGTTAGGATTACTGATCCTACTGTCGCACATCACGAACTAATAGTCTCGATGTATTTCGAAAATTGCAAAATTCTATGTCTGAACTACGGTCGGTTTGATTCCACTAATCGTGGATACGTAGGCAACCCCTCAAAAGGGTACAACCACTGCAATAACGAAAAGACAGGAACGGTTTTCACTAATATGTCTTTTATTATTTCAAAAAAATGCCTCACGCAAAAATAAATCATACAAAAATCACAAAAAATAGTAGTAATACTTAAATAATAATATTTAGGAGACTACTCGTACATTTTTCCCTTCCCCTTATCTTTCGGGTCACGCGGATCCCGAGGCCGACGAGGTGGGGGTGAACGTTCCCTAATCAGAAGTGGAACTTCCTTTGCTCGAACCCGCTTCTTCGATTTCGGTTTCTCCGTCCCCTGCACCGGTCCGATCCGAGCCCGTACGTGCTCGGGTAGTCTATCCCGAGGACCAAGTCGGTCCTTAGCTGCCAGTCTTGGACCAATTCTCCTTTTTAAGTCCGTCTGGGGGCTCATCTTCCCCCATGTACCTTTAGTGCTGGACCCTTTAGTCAAAGTCTTGGTCTTCCCTTTCTGGCCTGACATCAGTCGGACCATCGTAGCCGGGGTATCGCCATCATCAAAAAAGCCTCGATTATCCTTAGCATGTTCTCGGCGCAGCAAGTCAAAGGCTTCATCAGTCTTTAAAGCAGCACGGGCTTTAGCAGAATCTGCCTGGGTCCACTTCATATAAGAATATGATACCCAGATTGAGGGAGAAGCTTTAGAAACGGGCCAAGTGTGTCGGGTATACCATCTTTGCGCTCAAGTATCACACATCACGTCCGTTAGCTGAGTAGATTCACTCACAATCGCCTCGATTTCCGGGATTCTTTGGGCTCGACCATATTGCCTAAGTATGCGATCGGGATAGAGATGAATCGTCTGCCTAAAAGATAAGATTAGTTGATAACGGGCCCTGTCTCGCAACTCTGATCCGGTCCAGACATAAATGGGCCACCAAGGTACGGTCCAACGGATCAATGGGCCTCCATGGAAATACAACAGCTCGTCCCAGAATTTTTGGGTAGTAAGGCGAGAAAAGTCAACTGTCCGTCTTCTCGTCATCACTTGGTTCGGATGATATCGGCTTACATCTAGAGGAGGATCCAAGATCGATAGCCTCTCAAAGAGCCATAGCTGAAAAGTCAAAATCATGAAAAGTCAAAGTCGAAAAAAAAACAAGAAAAACGGGAAAATCAAGAAAAAACCGCGAAAACCGCGAGAAAATCGAAGACCGGAAAAATCGGAAATTGAAAAAATAAAAAATTACAAAAATCGACGAAAAAAATCAGCCTACCTGTAGAAGACGGGTGCTACCGGTCAGCGTGATCGACGGATCCCTCTTACGATTATCTAAGCCCCGGATGATCTCCCCGGTAATCAGCCAAGTTGGGCTGTGCTCTGTCTCCATCAGGTCAGCTACAGCAAGAAGTCTAACATGGCCCATACAAGATAGCAAATCCATATGACCTTCAAAAGCATAGACATGGAGCATGCAAAAAGTAAAGGCCCTACGGCTATATATCGGCCTGACCCGGACATCATCTGGGTTCATAAATTTCTCAGCCAGGTCGATCAAGGAGACTGTATTTCCTTCTATCATACGAGATACCTCCATGTGAGAAAGCCCTAGGAATTCTCGTAATTTTCTCCGTATATCACGGACTGAAAACGGGACGACAGGGCGAAGAATGGGATTCCACCCTCCTACAGCAGCTATTTTCTCAGGAATGGGACAGATTTCACCTCGAGGAAACCTAAAAACATGATAAGTATCATCCCAGTAGGATAGGCAAGCATCCAAAAAGTGACGATCCACTTGCATCTGGCGGATTGTGGATAGCTGGGTGACGCCATTCTGGTTCAAAATAACTTTATCAACATCTCTGAAAATTTGGGACCAATCTTGCAACATTCCGACTAATCGATCGATACCCATGATGAATTTCTAAAAAATGGAAATAAGTTTTTTCAAGGCTTGTTTTTTCTTTGAAAGGAGAAGAATTGTGTGAATTATGATTAAATTGTGAGCAGGGAGACGGGTATTTATAGCATGAAATCGGATTCTCCTCCTCACTTTGGGATTCCTAATCCCAGGGGATTTAGCATACAGGCCTTTATCCTAGGATCTAGCTAAGACATCCCGAGCATTCCTATTCCTTCTCAGAGTCAAAATACTTTAATCCTTCAAAATTCTTCCATCCAAAAATATTCAAAAAATCTTCTTCAAATTTTTATTCCCCAGCACGAGTCATTTCTCCTAAAAATGTGTTACATGCAAACTTTACATAAATCGTTATACAGGACGACTCAAGCAAAACCGTGCAAACAACTCCCCAGCGGCATAGACTTATACAACAAGTCCGATTCCCCACGGAGTTATCATCGTCAACTCAGGTACATTTCTAGTCTCCGGCCGGCGGGCCCTTCACGCAGGTGTAATGGACCTTAAACGACCCGACCGGAAACTGCCAGGTTTTAATCTTTGATTGACCTGGTGGCTACTCTGACTTTCGCCCTGTCCAAGCCTCAGTCAGAGTGGGGGATCTGTAGACACCCACATTTTGACTGCCAGGTGTCTATAGTAGTTTCCGAAAAACACCCGATGATGATCGGACGCAAACGTGCTTTAAATACTCAGAAACGGGCTCAAAATCATTGGCATTTGGCTTGGGCTCATTATAGAGTACATATCTCACAAAACCGACCTCAAAATCAGGCCCTGTGGGTCGTTTCGAGTCAAATAAGACTAATTTGGGTCGATTCCGACACCAGGGGTAAAACCATCTTTTAGCGACCGAGTCAAAACCCGATCAAAGATTTTCCCGAGGCACGTGAGTCAGCCGTGACACCTCACACGGCTGATTCATACTCCAATCCTACGAAAAATCAGCTTCACAAAATATTAAACAAATCCGTTTAAGGATGGAATTCGATCTTAAGTAGGAATCCTATCCGAAAACCGATTCAAACACCCGACCGAGTGCAAATACTCAGCCGAGCAGCACAAACCAGCCGTGTTCCCTTGCTTCTTCGACAAGCAAGCGGAATCCTCATGCCATCCGACTTTCTGTATTTCCTATCCTAAGCGGTAGTTCAAACTCTCCTAGCCAAGGTCGGGAACTCCCTATAAATAGCCCCTTGCGCACACAATACAAAACACACATCTACATTCATTGACATCTACATTCATCAACATCTACATTCATTGACATCTACATTCATTATCAATCATCCATATACACACATAAATTATCATACATCAATTACACACTTAGCATCGAGAAAACCGATATTATTCCCGAAGGAAACCGGCCCCGATACCCGACACCTTTCACACGTCTCACGTCCAAACCGAGCCACCATAACTCACCGACATCCACTCGACGCTCTTGTGCCCAAGCCACGTCCCGACGAGCCCCGATCCGAGTAAACAGAAGCATGTAGGTTGAGGGTGTACCAAACCCGATTTCTCCTTCTTCTTCTCTCCTCCTTCTCGTCGTCCGTCTCTTTTTTATGGGTCGAGTGTCGTCTTTTTTTTTACGGGTCGTTCGTCACTTTTTTTTATTTTCTAATATCGATACTACAAAAACTATTTTCATATAACAACATTCTTAAAAATATGATATCCATTCTCTATAATCGAATATTGTATCGAAAAGAATTATATTAAATCTCGACGACGTTAAAAATCGTTACACCTTTTTTTCGTTCAAACTCTTTTTAAAAACAATTTTACAAAAACTTTTATAAAATTCATTTCGAATGTTCGATATCGATTCCATAATCGAATATCGGATACGACGAATATCGAAAACATAAATCGAGTATAAATTAATTCATATTTGTACGCGATTTATCAAATTAACAATTTTCGAACAACAATGGAACCGGGACAGACCCGCACGCGAGTCGCGCCCCACCCAGGCGACTCGCGCACAGGCCTGAAACCCGAACCCTTTTTTTTAGCTGTTTTGTTCGTTTTATTATTTATTCTACAAAACGATTTCTAAAATTTACATCTTTTCTAAAACTATTCCGAGTATTTGATATTGATTTCATAGTCAATTATCGAATATAACGAACATCGAAAATATTAGATCGAGTGCAAATTATGCGATATTTGTACGCGATTTAATAAAAGCATCGAATTTTCAAAAAAACCGCTTTCGAAATCAGCCTGTCACGCGAGCCGCCGGCAACCCGGACGAGCCGCGCGGCCGGCTGTCACACGATACGCCTTTTCCTTTTTTTATTTTTCGAACTTCGTTTTTTACAAAACAGCGTCTTTTAACGATATTTTTCAGATTTCGATTAATATTTTTCTCGATCTCGTATATTTATTATATTTGCTATATTATTATTCACAAACTGATACTAACTTGTTTGTTCATCCTTTGTAGCAAATTCATATCTTTTTCATCATTTGTTTTATTATACTAAAACGAATCTCACATGCTAAATTCAACTTTGACGTTAAATTTTCATGCATTAAATCGACTTAGCAACCCGTTCAATTCCTCGCATGTTTAGGAAAACAATGTTTGCATATCATTCATTGTATTACTAACGCGCGTATTAAAAAATCATTCGATATCCTAGTAGAGGCCGCTAATGTGCGGGCGGGCTTGGGTGTTCTTAGTGAACTTCCCAACACGTACCCTCACCCCTTACTCAGAACCGTGGTTTCCGGATGTCCGAAACCATTGGCAACGAGAGTCATTCAATATACGATTAACCGATCAAGTCGGCATCGGTATCGAACTGCAAAGGGACGAGCCCAATAAACTCTGACATCGGAAATGGGCCGTATTTCTTATACGGCCCACTACGACATAGAGTGGGCTCGAACGGTTCTGAATAACCATAAAATTCGGTGGCGACTCCAACTTCGATTTAAATTTCAATTTGACCATCTCATATGGAGATTCATTCGCCTCCCTAAACCCGCGCGTGGCCACGTCGGGGTGGACCTATGTCATGTCCACAATGATACATAATCTTCATATGTACATGTGTATTTATATAGAAAAATCGTTTCATATCTTCTTAGGATTTAAAATATTAACATTAATAATTAATAATAATAATAATAATAATAAAGTACTCCGTATTAGACACATTATTTTGAAATATAGTTGTACTCAGTATTCATCTACCCTAGGACGTATTTATGACGTATTAGGACTTTTTGATAATGACGTATTATTAAGTGTTTGGAAATAACTATTGAGAATTCCTATAATTACTTCAACAATCATTTGACAACTATTGCATAATTTGAACTATTTCACTTCAACTACTGAGAATTCCTATAATCACTTCAACTATTTCAAAAAGAGCATCACTTCACAATAATTTATATCGATCAATCATCAATTTTTGAAGTACTGTAATTTATATCGATCATCTTCAACGATTCTTTGGTGAGTGATATGTTCTTGATTCTTTGCATGCCATAACTACTGGTTTTTCGAACGATTTTGTGAAATTTACAGTAAAGTAAAATTGAAATCTTTTATTCTTTGGAGATTAGGTCTTTTATTCGCGTTATTTATAAAATACATATGCAGTTTTGTGTGTTATATTTTTCATTTTTAGAGTGATTTTGTTGAAATTTAGGGTTAAGTAATCCACGAGACAAGATGAAATCAAATCAGGAGAAGAATGCACCAAAGAGGAAAACTGATAAAAAGGAGAAATGTACAATTTAAATTATGTATAATTTAAGGTATTTGTGTACAATTTAAATTATGTACAATGAAATTATACTGATTTTGTGTTCTTTATTCGTAGCTGAATGTAAAAGGAGGCGAACTGAAGAAAAGGATACAAATTCTGATAATTATGAAGAAACATCAGACAAACAATTATGTTTGATAATAGACGCAGATAAAAGTATATTCATTAAATAGACTACTATGTTTCAAAATTGTTTGAAAAGAACTTTTTTTATTTAGTATAGCTTTAAAATTTTACATACAATTTGTGTTTGAAGTTATGTGCATTGTGTAATGCGTTATGAACATACAATTTACAAGTATTGCTCCTAAAACTACAAAGACTAGGAGGAAGAGAGTTCTACATGCAACGAACGAACTGCCATCATTGAAGACACGCATGTCCCCTGATGGTTTGATTAAATTTCTAAATGATTTGTCAGAGAAACAGATTGCAGATATTAAAGAATTAGGGTTTGGGGATTTAATTGATCTAAAAGTAAAAGAAGTCCCGTGCAAGCTTGCTCATTGGCTTGTTACAAATTTCACTCCTGATTCAGCCACATTTAAATATAATACATTTGATGTGACAAATCTTGATGTACATATTGCAACTGGGTTCCCTATGGGACCAAACAAGATTGTCCTTGCATCGTATGATGACCAAGACATGGAATACAGAAAACTTCTTAATGAATGTAAGAATCAATTTGAAGGGTCAAAGGTTACGGCCCCTGCATTGAAATCCATCCTTAGTAATCAAAAGGATGGAGGTGATCTTTTCAAAAGGAACTTTATAGTTTATATCTGTTCTTATTTTATACAAGGTACCAGTTCTGCAACTCCAGGTCTTAGGATATTGAAGTCTTTAGTTGACTTGTCATTGGTACCTACATATAATTGGTGCGAATTTTGCCTTAATGCCTTCATTGAGGCTGTTGATTTATGGATGATGAATACAGCAGAGAAGGAGAAGTTTTTTGATGGACCTATAATGGTCTTTGTGTTCATATATTTGCAAAGAATGCGTTACAGAAACAGCACACCAGTTCGTTCTTTCTCAACAATGTTGTTTTGGACACAAGAGTCCATTTCAAAGAGAATAATGGACGAAGCAAAAAAATCGGGTACGTTTGGTAATGGTCTGGTTATCCCATTAGAGTCCCTTGATTGGTACAAGGGGGAGGAAGTAAAGAAAAGTATGAACAAAGAGGGAAATGAAGAAGGAGATTGGTTACAAAGTTTAATGCTGAAATCTGTTGAATTCACAAAAAATTTCAAGGGGTTCAAAGATGCTGTAAATGTTGCAAAGTTTGCCTCCCCTCAATGCAAACCAATAACAAAATTGGAAATGTTGACCAGTGATTTTGTTGCAAAACTTGTAACAATAACAAAAGATGAAGAATTTGGTAAGAATTTTTCTTCAATTGGTTTTATCCCCATTCATTTGTTATAATATGTCGAATATAGTACTTATGTTTCATCTTTTGCTTCAAAATAGGCGAGGAGGAAGAAAATGAAAAGAATCCACAAATACTGGATATGATACATAAGATGGCAAAAGATCTTACTTCTTTGAAAAAGACTGATCTTAAAAAGGAGAAGATAGATGAAATGAATACTCTACTACTTCTGAAAAATGTTGATACTGCAGAAGACATCAATATTCATGATGATCCTATTTCTAGTCCTGTCAAGAATGACAGTGAAGATGTGTTGAATGTTGATACTGCAGAAGACATCAATATTCATGATGATCCTATTTCTAGTCCTGTCAAGAATGACAGTGAAGATGTGTTGAATGTTGATACTGCAGAAGACATCAATATTCATGATGATCTTATTTCTAGTCCTGTCAAGAATGACAGTGAAGATGTGTTGAATGTTGATACTGCAGAAGACATCAATATTCATGATGATCCTATTTCTAGTCCTGTCAAGAATGATAGTGAAGATGTGTTGAATGTTGATACTGCAGAAGACATTAATATTCATGATAATCCTATTTCTAGTCCTGTCAAGAATGACAGTGAAGATGTGTTCAATGCGGAAAATGTGCAAAATGTTGATGCTGCAGAAGACATGAACTTAGATACTCCTATTTCTAGTCCTGTCAAGAATGACAGTGAAATTATTTCCGAGGAAAATGAAGATGTGTTCGATGTGGACACTGTGGAAAATGTTGATGCTGCAGAAGACATCTGTACAGATGCTCCTATTTCTACTCCTATCAAGAATGACAGTCAAATTATTTCTGTAGAAGACAAAGATTTTTTGAATGCACATACTGTGGAAAGTGTTGATGTGGATTTGGAAACTTCTGTTGATGATGTTGTAAATGTGGATTTGGAATCTCTTACAAATCAAAACAAGGAAATTGATACACTTGAAAAAAAAGAGATTGAAGCACAGCAAAAGGGAAAACAAGGAAATGTAGCGGTTTTCAAATCTTCTTTTATTAATAGGAACATCAGCTGTTTTACCTCTCTCAAAGCTGAGCAAATATATGTGTCAGACTATGTATTTGCACCAGGAAAGTCTTTGCAGTAAGTCTCATTAATCTTTTAAACAAGTTTCATATCAGTTCCTGTTTCGATGTACATAAGTTGATATCTGTTGCACATGTTCACAATTTGTACATTGTCAAAGCACCGTCTGTTTTGATGTACATAACTAGATATCAAGTTGTGCATGGTTATAGCAGTGCCTGTTTTGATGTACATAAGTTAATATATTTTGTACATAAGATTCGTACCAGGTATAGCAAAACTAGTACACTAAATAATTTAATTTTTCAGGGATATTCTGTTTAAGTTTGGAAACATTGAGCTTTCAAGGGGGGACCTGTCGATGATGGCAACCTGTGATACCCGAATCAATGTGTTAATTTTAAATTTGTGGTCCCTATTGTTGAATGATTTGGAAAAGCTATCACCGACATCATCTATCAAACGTGTGTATATGTCTCCTTTTGAAGAATATGAGGTAATTTTATGTAATCCATTCACATATGATAAAACTGTTTTCACTCATGATTCTCTTCTAAACAATCACTACAATGTTTCAGGTTCCCACAAGTGAAATGGATGTTAAATATGTACAACTGGTAATCAAAAAGATATTCTTTATAACTCTTATTTATTTATTTATTTATTTATTTAATCATTGTGAGAACTAATAATATGATTTTTTTCAAGGCACTTTTCTGCTATAGATATTCAGCAGGTTATGTTGTTTACTGTGCAAACTCAATCTCGAAGAAATTTGAGATGATTCATTTTGGGTTTCATGAAGGAATTAACACCAAAGATTATGGTCTTGAAGCTAAAATGTTTTATGTGAGCATACTCTAGGCATTAACATTACACATTCTATGTTTGTGTTTTTTTGTTCTTTAAAATTTTAGGCATTTATATATAAGTCTGTACTCTTTTGTACATTAAAATTTATGTTATCTGGCCTGAATAAGTGGTTTATATTTTCAGAATGGTTATTTGAAGGAAAAATTCAAACATACAATCGAATGGGTGAATGAGTTTGATACCTATGAGTTGATCAAATATATTCCAGATTTCTCTAAAGATTTGGAAAGTAACAATGACATTCTTTCAATGAGAATCATTGAAACATACAAAGGCAATAAAGACAATTATGCCGATGAGTTCAAACCAGTAAGTTAAAAATCACAACACATTTATCACTGATACTAATCTATATCTTATTATTTTCCAATATACTAATGTTATCATGTGTAATGATTATGTATATGTGCAGTCCACCATTTCATACGATGATTACGTAAAGATGATGACGGTGTCGTATTGCCACAAAATACTAACTTCAGACAGGAATGAGCTGAAGAATACTGTGTTGAAGGAGGCAAAAAAATTGTTGTATGTATCTGATAACTTACTGTTGATAAGTCATAATTTGACATACATAATTTATTATATATTGTTTCGATTACAAAGTCATATTCTGTTCTATGACTTTCATCAGCTTCGAAGTGGAAAATTTAACAACAAAAAAATACAGCGATGTTCATATAGTTCAAAATTTCTTGAAAAAAGTAACAAAAAAGAATTTTGCTGGAGAGGGATTAGAGGACAAGCAAAAAGAATACGATGCCATGCTACGATCGTATAATAGGTAATACATTCTACCCTTTCCATTGTTTTTGAAATCATTCATCATAATTAATTAATTTTAAGATTATTACTCCCACGTTGTGTGTTATTTTACAGTGAAATCGTTATACAAACTGAATGGATGTTTTTAAGCCGCGTAGATATGCAAGCATTGTTATTTACAGATGAGGAATTATTCGATATGGTAAGAAAATGTCTAACAAGTTTTAATCTTATAAATTCAAATGCTTCTAAATAAATCTAACAAGTTCCATTTTAATAGACGATAGATTTGTATGGAATTTATATCACATTAGGAAGGAAGGATGTCGTATTCTTTCCAACAAAGGTAGGGGTAAGTATATCAAATTGGTGTACTTATTTTCGGTATGTAAGGTTACAGTTTTTATTTGATGCGTATCTTTTGTTTCAGGAATTAGACCCAAAGATCACTAGTTCTCTTGATACTCCGTACTGTACTGTATCATACATGCCTCGTGATACGAAATCTATGAGAAAGGTACACCCAATGATTATAGTATTAAAAGTTGACGATAATTAACTATAAAAAAACTATGTTTATGACTGTGAAATGTGTAAATTTTCAGATCTTTGTTCCAATTCACACCGAAGAGCCGGATCATTGGATTTTACTTGTCTATGATCTAGAAGAGAAAAGGAATTACGTCCTTGATTCATGCAAGACGAAGTATTACATGAAAAGGAAAAAGCAAGTTGAAAAAGTAGTGTATAATGTTTCAAACATTTTACAAAACTACCCTGGCCATGAACAAATTTCCAAAGAAATGGGAAAATTTCAAGTGGAATCGGTTAGAAATGCAGCGAAGCAAGACAATAAATTTGATTGTGGTGTCTTTGTTATGAAATGGATAAAGGCATTGCATGACAAGAAGAAATGGAAAGATCAATCATACTTTAGAAATATCAAAGAATTTAGGCATCAAACATGCTTGGATCTTTTGAAGTGGGAAAAGAACTATTTGACAAATTGCAGTGTTAAAGAAAAATATAAGATCTTATTTTAATTGTATGTAGAATTTATTATATTACTATAATAGACGATCTATTAATATGAAAATGGCAATCAATGGATTATTTGTTTATCATTGGATATGTTATGTACGCATCAAAATATAAATATGTACAAGGAACATCTCTAAGATAACCTTGGACGAAATATGTGTTGTAGATAGTAAACTTCACACAAGAAGCATACAAAACGTTGTTTGGTGAGAAGGAGTGTTTACCGGTAAAGTTGATCTCTGCCTTATTTTGTGCATCATAAATCTAGTTTGAAGATCATCAAGGCAGCCAATTATGTTGAACTGATCCCTATGTATGCTAAAGTTTATGTTATGTACATTTAAAATACTTGTATTATGTTGAACTGACAAAGTACATTTAAAGTATTATGTATGCAGTATGGTTAAAATAGTCATGTCTTATGTTTTTGTATAATGTTTAAATAAGCTTGATATTTGGTTTTTTTTTTGAAGGATGATATTTTCCTTTATTTTGTACTTCATAAATCTAGTTTAAAGATTATCAAGCCATTCAATTGTGTTCAACTATCGCTATGTACACTACAATCTACATTAAGTACACTTAAAGTAGTGATGTTTTACTATAAACTTATGTACAACATATAATATTTTATATACTTAGAATTTGATATGTAAATAATTAATTTATGTTCGCTAAATTCTATATTATGTACACTAAAAGTATTTATCTCTTATGTTTTCCAGTACACTTATGTACAAAATATAATATCTTATATACTTAGAACCTATCTTATTTTCAATGAACATAACAACATTATAAATCGAATACTCGAACATAGTACTCTGTATCTTAACAGGAGCCCGTTTATTATTTAATTAAAACCCAAACAAGAATACTCAAAATTGGTATCTGATCTACTTCATAGCCACAAAAGGAAAAGAAAAAAAGGAAGCGATCTCTTAAGATCTTCCCCAGATTATCTTCAACAATTCAGTACTGTAAGTTTATTATAGCTTATCTTTTCCGATTACCTTCGACATTGCGGTACTGTGTGTTATATTGTTGTTTTTTGAAATGATTTTTTGAAGATTGGTATAAAATAATAGTTAGGCAAGATTGTGTATGCAATTACTTCCGATCTAGGTTTAAATACGGTTTTACTGCGTTCTTGTGGATTCAAGTATCGATGATTATTCAACTTATGCAAATTAGGTACTCAGTTATCTCTGTTCTTATTTTTATTTGACGTTAATTAGGTTAACAAAAAAGATGAAAACAAATCGAGAGAAAAGCGGAACAAAGAGGGAAGTTGCTCATAAGATCGAAGGTATATAAACTTATGCAGTACTCCGTATTGAATCCCATACTCTCAATGTAAATGATGCATATTGATTTTTCGTTAATTATGTATAGTTGCATGTAAAAAGAGACGGGTAGAAGTAAACGATGATTCTAAGGATGATTCTAAGGATGCTCCTGATGATTCTAAGAATGATTCTAAGGATAATTCTGATGATTCTAAGGATTGTAGTTTTCAAACACCGAACTCACAATTACACTTACTCTCAGATGCGATTGTAGGTATGTACATTAGTTGTTTTAATTATCTGTTCTTAGAACTTGAACTTTTTACATATGCCCTCTATACATATCATTTAAATCTGTTTTGCTCACTCAAATTTACAGCTGTCATTAATAAGCCTACAAAACCTACAAAAAATAGAAGGAAGAGGGTTCTACATGCAGTGAATGAACTCCCATCATTGACCACAAGGATGTCCCTTGAAAGTTTGTTTAAATTTGTAAGAAATCTGTCAGAGAAGCAAATTGAAGATATTAAGGAATTGGGGTTCGGGGATATAATTTTTCTAAATGTAAGAGAAGTCCCAGCCAAACTTGGTCATTGGCTTGCTTCCAATTTTGACCCTGATTCATCATCATATAAAGGTCAGACACTTCAAGTTACGAATTTGGATGTACACATAGCAACCGGGCTTCCTATGGGATCAAATGATATTGTATTATCATCCTATGATGACAAGGATGTTGAATATAATCAATTAGTTGATGAGTTCAAGGAACAGTTTAAAGGTTCCAAGATAACAAACAATGTGTTACAATACGTGCTAACAACACAGACGGATGGGGGGGGGGATCAATTCAAGAGGAACTTCATTGTTTATCTTTGCTCTATTTTTATAGCGGGTAGCTGTTCTGTAACCCCAAGCTTAAAGATATTGAAGTCTTTAGTCGACTTGCCATTGGTACCTACCTTTAATTGGTGCAAATTTTGCCTTGATGCTTTCATTGAGGCCGTTGATTTGTGGAAGATGAACACAGCAGAGAGAAACAAGTGCTTTGGTGGACCTATAATAGTCTTTGTGTTCATATATCTGCAAAGAATGTGTTACAGAAACAGCACACCTGTTCGTTCTTTCCCGACAATGTTGTTCTAGACACAAGAGTCCATTTCAAAGAGAATAATGGAAGAAGCAAAGAAATCGGGTACATTTGGTAATGGTCTGGTTATCCTATTACAACCGGGTGATTGGTACAAGGTGGATAACTCTAAAACCTGTAGTGCAAATGTGTCTTCTGTAATGGAAAAAGAGAAGCTAGTGAAAGTGGAGGAGGAAATAAAAGATGAGAATGATGAGCCAAAGGAAGCAATATACTGGGTGCAAAATTTAATCAACAAATCTTCTCAGTTCTCAAAGTCTTTCAAGGGGTTGAAAGATGCGATAAAAGTTGCAAAAGTTGCCTCCCCCCCAATGCAAACCACTACTAGACTTCGAAAATTTGGCAAATGAATTTATAAACAAACTTGCAGAAACGAGAAGAGAATGGTAATATTTTTTTTATAATTAATTTTCTATCTGTTGCACATGTTCGAATTTGTACATGTTTTGACGTACATAAGTTGATATCTGTTGCATAAGTTACTATGTGTTGTACATTTTGGAATTTGTACATGGTTAAAACAATGTCTGTTCTGACGTATATAAGTTACTATTTGTTGCACATATTGAAATTTGTGCATGGTTAAATTAGTGTCTGTTTTGATGTAGATAAGTTACTATGTGTTGCACATATTGAAATTTATACATGGTTAAAAAAGTGTCTGTTTTGATGTACATAAGTTACTATGTGTTGTATAATTATAACTTATATACCGTATTTATTTTTCATCTTTTACTGCTTAGAAGCTGGAGATAAATGGAAGGATGTTACTAATATTGCATCACAAGTTGTCAATGATGACAACACAAAAGAAGAAGGCAAAATACCTTCTACTTGTCAAAAGGACTTCCTACCTTCTCAGATACAGACTTTGGTCTAGAAGAACTGACTCCACACGTATTAGAGATTTTAGATCAGATAGTAGAAGAAGCTGTTTCTGCCAAAAAGAATGAGGTACCAAAGATGAAGAAGAACAAGAAGAAGGAGAGAGACCCAATAATGCCCAAATACAGTTTGTTGAACTCAATTGAGAGCTATCAACTCAGTCAAGATATTAACCTTGACATGTATTCTGACCCTCAAGTTACACCTCAGATAAATGAAGATGTGGAAAATGTGGATAAAGAAAAAACTCTCATTATAAATGAACAAGCGTTCAATTACAAGAGTGTGCCAATTGTGGATATGAAGAATGTAGATGTGGAAGATACTACTGAACAAATGTTCAATAAAAAGCTTGTGGAGTTTGTGGAGAACATGGAATCTACTCCTGCACATGCAGTAGAAAAAGTTAACTTAGAAACTCCTTGTGCTGTGAAAAATGTCATTCGAAAGAGCCCAGATATTATTGAATATTTGGTCACTCCAAAAATAGTGAGGAATGCATCTCAGCAAGATGATGAAATGAATGAAAAAGAAATTGAAGTACAATACAAGAGGAAACAAGAAATACCAGCTATTTTCAAGTCTCCTTTCATACAAAGGAACATCAGCTTTTTAACCAATCTGAGTGCCGAGGAGAAATATGTGACAGACTATGCATTTACATTAGATATGTGTCCAAGGTGAACAACTAATTTACATAGCTAAAGCACTGTCTCTTTTGATGTACGAAAGATACTATGTGATGCACATGTGTGAAATTTGCACATTATTAGACCAACGTCTGTTTTGATGTAGATAAGTTACAAATTATTGTATATAACTCATACAACATATGTACATAAGTAAAGCACTGTTAAAATGTGTTTAAATGCTAATAGTTTGAAAGTCATAGTTAAAATTGTTTCATATGAGTGATTGCTATACCAAAACTAATACACTAAATACTTTTTAATTTTACAGTGAACCTCTCTTTAAGTTTGATACCATTCAGATTTCAAGAAGGCAGATGTTGATGATGTCACAGTCTGAAACTAAACTTGAGGAACCAATTTTAAGTCTTTGGGGATTATTTATGAATGATTTGGAAAAGCTATCATCTCCATCATCCGTAAAGCGTGTTTATATGTCTCCATTTGATAAATATGTGGTAATGTTATATATTCCATCAACAATGTTAACAGTGTAAATATATTTTTGCTCATGAATCTCTTCTAAACACTTCTTTAATATTTCAGATTCCTACAAGTGAAATGCAGTTGGATGATGTGCAATTGGTAAATAAATAGATACTCCTTATAATCTTCATTCATTCATTCATTCATTCATTGATTCATTCATTCTGTAAACTAATAGTGCAATCTTCTTCAAGGTCTTTTTCTGGACAACAGGATTACCATCTATTGTTATTTACTGTTTAAATTCAATGACAAAGTCATTTGAAGTAATTCACTTTGGGTATCCTGAAGAACGTGACAGCCAACTGGACAGTTCTGAAGCTAAAGATAAATATGTGAGGACACTGATGTATTGTTTTTTACTTTTTTGTACATTAAAATTTATGTCACCTTTGTTGAATACTTTGTTATATTTGCAGTGTAATTATTTCTCTGAAAAATTCAAGAATAAGATCAAATAGGCCAATCAAGTGACAGACTATCAAATAGTGGAATTTATTCCAGATTTTAGTCGTCATTTGGAAATTGACAATGGTATTTTGTCAATGAAGCTCATGGAAATATACAATGTGAATAAAAATACTTTTACCCAAGTGTTTGAACCGGTAAATATCATTAATACTATTTTATGTTTGATTATATTTCCATATATAAATGTTATTGATTGATGTATATGTTCAGAGCAATGTTACATATGATAAGTATGTAAGGATGATGAAGGTGCGGTATTGCCACAAAATACTAACCTCCACCAGGAATCAGATGAAAGATACTATTCTGAGAGATGCAAGAAAAATGTCAACGAAACTTCTGTATGTTATAGACTTCCACTATGCTATCATATGACTACCATATATTGCACATAAAGCATAAATAATTAACATTTACTGTTCTATAACTTTTCTCAGTAGGGCAGAGGAAATCTATGTGGAAAATATATTCAGTGATGAAGAAATTATTCAAAATTTTTTAAAAGAAACAAAGAAGAAGACCTTCGCAGGAAAGGCAAATGAGAAAAAGGACTCATATGACAACATTTTAAAATTATATAACATGTAATATTTGTATCCTGTCTAATGTTTTTTAATTCTTTCATCATAATTAATTTTAAAATTGTTGATTATTTGTACTATGTTATCTTGCAGGGAAGAGGTTATTGAAACACAATGGATGAATGTAAGCCGAAAGGCGATGCAATGCTTGTTATTACCAAATGAACAACTATATGATATGGTAAATGTTACAGTAATATTATAAATTCAAATGCTGCCAAATCAATCTAACAAGTGTTCTTTTAATAGGCAATCGATATAGGTGGAATATATGCAACATACATGAGGAATGATATAATATTCATTCCTACAAAATCAGGGGTAAAATATGTCAAAATTCTTGTACTTAAGTACTTTTTCGGTACATAATCATACAGTTGTTTACCTGTTGTGTATCCTTTGTTACAGGAATTAAACCCAGAAATATTCTCTTCTCTGACAACACCATATTGTACTGTATCATACTTGCCTGAAGATGGTAAATTCTTGAGAAAGGTATAACCATCTAATCTATATACTCCTATAGCATTAACACAGTTGAATTTTGTACATGGTTATAGAAGTGTATGTTAATGTACTTAAGTTAATATGTGTTGACATGTTGAAATTTGTACGTAGTTATAGAAGTGTCTGCTTTGATGTAGATAAATTAATGTCTGTTGCACATGTTCAAAATTTGTACATTAATTAAAACAGTGTCTATTTTGATGTACATAAGTTAATATCTGTTGCAAAAGTTGTCAAAGCACAGTCTATTTTGATGTAGTTAAGTTAATGTCTGTAGCACATGTTTAAAATTTGTACATTAATTAAAACAATGTCTGTTTTGATGTAGATAAGTTACTATGTTTTGCACATATTCAAAGTTTGTACCTAGTTAAAATAGTGTATGTTTTGATGTACATAGGTTATTATGTGTTGCACATGTTGGAATTTGTACATGGTTATAGGAGTGTCTGTTTTGATGTACATAAGTTACTATGTGTTGAAAATATGTATTACAATAACTGTGAAATGTATACTTTTTCAGATCTTTATCCCAGTTCATATTGACACACCAGCACACTGGATTTTGATTGTGTGTGATTTTGAAGACAAAAAGAATTACATCTTGGATTCAAATAAAAGGAAGGGTAACAAAGCACAAATTGATGTTTGCTACAAAATAATGACAAATGTCGCAATCATCATTCAAAACTACTCCGGCTATGAATACATCTCCAAAAAAATGACGATAAATACAATGGAGTATGTCAAAAATGCAGCTCAACAAAGTAATGGATTTGATTGTGGTGTTTTTGTCTTGAAGTGGATAAATGCATTACACGACAAGGAGAAATGGACAGACAAAGATTATTTTAATGGCATCAATGACTTTTGTCGTAAAACATGCATAAATCTTATGAGGTGGGATAAGAACTTTGTTAAGGATTTTACAGTTGACAGAAAATATAAAATTCTATTTTAGCTGTGTGTATGTAAACAGTCAGTGATGTAAACATTACTCCATGACAAGAATTTATATAAACATCAACGCTTTTATAATCATTCTCAGATGGGTTATGTACAGCTGATATGTACATATGTACATTACATAATGACCTATATACTGTACTTTGTAAATTGTTAAACGTACAACAAAATTAACCTATAACGTTCTTCTGTAAATAATCAAAAACATAAAATGTACAGAGTACTACTTAAGATGGGTTATGTACAGAGTACTACTTAAGATGGCTACGCAGATCCGCCTAATCCAACCCTAAACCCTTTTCCTTATTCAAGGTCACTAAACCCGCAAGAAACTGAACCCTAAGAGGGTATTGGTGAACCCTGTCGTGGATGTGATTCAAAGATGGGGCACTGAACCTTAAGAGTAGGGTACTGCATAAGACGGGACAAAAAACGGGTTAAGGGTTGGATTAGGCGGACCCGCTTCGCGGCTCCGCCTAATCCAACCCTAAACCCTTTTCCTTATTCAAGGTCACTAAACCCGCAACAAACTGAACCCTAAGAGGGTATTGGTGAACCCTGTCGTGGATGTGACTCAAAGATGGGGCATTGAACCTTAAGAGTAGGGTACTGCATAAGACGGGACGGAAAAGGGTTTAGGGTTGGATTAGGCGGACCCGCTACGCGTCTCCGCCTAATCCAACCCTAAACCCTTTTCCTTATTCAAGGTCACTAAACCCGCAAGAAACTGAACCCTAAGAGGGTATTGGTGAATCCTGTCGTGGATGTGATTCAAAGATGAGGCACTGAACCTTAAGAGTAGGGTACTCCATAAGACGGGACGGAAAAGGGTTTAGGGTTGGATTAGGCGGACCCGCTTCGCGGCTCCGCCTAATCCAACCCTAAACCCTTTTCCTTATTCAAGGTCACTAAACCCGCAACAAACTGAACCCTAAGAGGGTATTGGTGAACCCTGTCGTGGATGTGATTCAAAGATGGGGCACTGAACCTTAAGAGTAGGGTACTGCATAAGACGGGACGGAAAAGGGTTTAGGGTTGGATTAAGCGGACCCGCTACGCGGCTCCGCCTAATCCAACCCTAAACCCTTTTCCTTAATCAAGGTCACTAAACCCGCAAGAAACTGAACCCTAAGAGGGTATTGGTGAACCCTGTCGTGGATGTGATTCAAAGATGGGGCACTGAACCTTAAGAGTGGGGTACTGCATAAGACGGGACGGAAAATGGTTTCGGGTTGGATTAGGCGGACCCGCTTCGCGGCTCCGCCTAATCCAACCCTAAACCCTTTTCCTTATTCAAGGTCACTAAACCCGCAACAAACTAAACCTTAAGAGAGTATTGGTGAACCCTGTCGTGGATGTGATTCAAAGATGGGGCACTGAACCGTAAGAGAAGGGTACTGCATAAGACGGGACGGAAAAGGGTTTAGGGTTGGATTAGGCGGACCCGCTTCACGGCTCCGCCTAATCCAACCCTAAACCCTTTTCCTTATTCAAGGTCACTAAACCCGCAAGAAACTGAACTCTATGAGGGTATTGGTGAACCCTGTCGTGGATGTGATTCAAAGATGGGACACTGAACCTTAAGAGTAGGGTACTCCATAAGACGGGACGGAAAAGGGTTTAGGGTTGGATTAGGCGGACCCGCTTCGCGGCTCCGCCTAATCCAACCCTAAACCCTTTTTCTTATTCAAGGTCACTAAACCCGCAAGAAACTGAACCCTAAGAGGGTATTGGTGAACCCTGTCGTTGATGTGATTCAAAGATGGGGCACTGAACCTTAAGAGTAGGGTACTGCATAAGACGGGACGGAAAAGGGTTTAGGGTTGGATTAGGCGGACCCGCTTCGCGGCTCTGCCTAATCCAACCCTAAACCCTTTTCCTTATTCAAGGACACTAAACCCGCAACAAACTGAACCCTAAGAGGGTATTGGTGAACCCTGTCGTGGATGTGATTCGAAGATGGGGCACTGAACCTTAAGAGGAGGGTACTGCATAAAACGGGACAAAAAACGGGTTAAGGGTTGGATTAGGCGGACCCGCTTCGCGGCTCCGCCTAATCCAACCCTAAACCCTTTTCCTTATTCAAGGTCACTAAACCCGCAACAAACTGAACCCTAAGAGGGTATTGGTGAACCCTGTCGTGGATTTGATTCAAAGATGGGGCATTGAACCTTAAGAGTAGGGTACTGCATAAGACGGGACGGAAAAGGGTTTAGGGTTGGATTAGGCGGACCCGCTTCGCGGCTCCGCCTAATCCAACCCTAAACCCTTTTCCTTATTCAAGGTCACTAAACCCGCAACAAACTGAACCCTAAGAGGGTATTGGTGAACCCTGTCGTGGATGTGATTCAAAGATGGGGCACTGAACCTTAAGAGTAGGGTACTGCATAAGACGGGACGGAAAAGGGTTTAGGGTTGGATTAAGCGGACCCGCTACACGGCTCCGCCTAATCCAACCCTAAACCCTTTTCCTTAATCAAGGTGTCTAAACCCGTAAAAAACTGAACCCTAAGAGGGTATTGGTGAACCCTGTCGTGGATGTGATTCAAAGATGGGGCACTGAACCTTAAGAGTGGGGTACTGCATAAGACGGGACGGAAAAGAGTTTAGGGTTGGATTAGGCGGACCCGCTTCGCGGCTCCGCCTAATCCAACCCTAAACCCTTTTCCTTATTCAAGGTCACTAAACCCGCAACAAACTGAACCATAAGAGGGTATTGGTGAACCCTGTCGTGGATGTGATTCAAAGATGGGGCACTGAACCTTAAGAGTAGGGTACTGCATAAGACGGGACGGAAAAGGGTTTAGGGTTGGATTAAGCGGACCCGCTACGCGGCTCCGCCTAATCCAACCCTAAACCCTTTTCCTTAATCAAGGTCACTAAACCCGCAAGAAACTGAACCCTAAGAGGGTATTGGTGAACCCTGTCGTGGATGTGATTCAAAGATGGGGCACTGAACCTTAAGAGTGGGGTACTGCATAAGACGGGACGGAAAATGGTTTCGGGTTGGATTAGGCGTACCCGCTTCGCGGCTCCGCCTAATCCAACCCTAAACCCTTTTCCTTATTCAAGGTCACTAAACCCGCAATAAACTAAACCTTAAGAGAGTATTGGTGAACCCTGTCGTGGATGTGATTCAAAGATGGGGCACTGAACCGTAAGAGAAGGGTACTGCATAAGACGGGACGGAAAAGGGTTTAGGGTTGGATTAGGCGGACCCGCTTCACGGCTCCGCCTAATCCAACCCTAAACCCTTTTCCTTATTCAAGGTCACTAAACCCGCAAGAAACTGAACTCTATGAGGGTATTGGTGAACCCTGTCGTGGATGTGATTCAAAGATGGGACACTGAACCTTAAGAGTAGGGTACTCCATAAGACGGGACGGAAAAGGGTTTAGGGTTGGATTAGGCGGACCCGCTTCGCGGCTCCGCCTAATCCAACCCTAAACCCTTTTTCTTATTCAAGGTCACTAAACCCGCAAGAAACTGAACCCTAAGAGGGTATTGGTGAACCCTGTCGTTGATGTGATTCAAAGATGGGGCACTGAACCTTAAGAGTAGGGTACTGCATAAGACGGGACGGAAAAGGGTTTAGGGTTGGATTAGGCGGACCCGCTTCGCGGCTCCGCCTAATCCAACCCTAAACCCTTTTCCTTATTCAAGGACACTAAACCCGCAACAAACTGAACCCTAAGAGGGTATTGGTGAACCCTGTCGTGGATGTGATTCAAAGATGGGACACTGAACCTTAAGAGTAGGGTACTGCATAAAACGGGACAAAAAACGGGTTAAGGGTTGGATTAGGCGGACCCGCTTCGCGGCTCCGCCTAATCCAACCCTAAACCCTTTTCCTTATTCAAGGTCACTAAACCCGCAACAAACTGAACCCTAAGAGGGTATTGGTGAACCCTGTCGTGGATTTGATTCAAAGATGGGGCATTGAACCTTAAGAGTAGGGTACTGCATAAGACGGGACGGAAAAGGGTTTAGGGTTGGATTAGGCGGACCCGCTACGCGTCTCCGCCTAATCCAACCCTAAACCCTTTTCCTTATTCAAGGTCACTAAACCCGCAAGAAACTGAATCCTAAGAGGGTATTGGTGAATCCTGTCGTGGATGTGATTCAAAGATGGGGCACTGAACCTTAAGAGTAGGGTACTGCATAAGACGGGACGGAAAAGGGTTTAGGGTTGGATTAGGCGGACCCGCTTCGCGGCTCCGCCTAATCCAACCCTAAACCCTTTTCCTTATTCAAGGTCACTAAACCCGCAACAAACTGAACCCTAAGAGGGTATTGGTGAACCCTGTCGTGGATGTGATTCAAAGATGGGGCACTGAACCTTAAGAGTAGGGTACTGCATAAGACGGGACGGAAAAGGGTTTAGGGTTGGATTAAGCGGACCCGCTACGCGGCTCCGCCTAATCCAACCCTAAACCCTTTTCCTTAATCAAGGTCACTAAACCCGCAAGAAACTGAACCCTAAGAGGGTATTGGTGAACCCTGTCGTGGATGTTATTCAAAGATGGGGCACTGAACCTTAAGAGTGGGGTACTGCATAAGACAGGACGGAAAAGAGTTTAGGGTTGGATTAGGCGGACCCGCTTCGCGGCTCCGCCTAATCCAACCCTAAACCCATTTTCTTATTCAAGGTCACTAAACCCGCAAGAAACTGAACCCTAAGAGGGTATTGGTGAACCCTGTCGTTGATGTGATTCAAAGATGGGGCACTGAACCTTAAGAGTAGGGTACTGCATAAGACGGGACGGAAAAGGGTTTAGGGTTGGATTAGGCGGACCCGCTTCGCGGCTCCGCCTAATCCAACCCTAAACCCTTTTCCTTATTCAAGGACACTAAACCCGCAACAAACTGAACCCTAAGAGGGTATTGGTGAACCCTGTCGTGGATGTGATTCAAAGATGGGGCACTGAACCTTAAGAGTAGGGTACTGCATAAGACGGGACGGAAAAGGGTTTAGGGTTGGATTAAGCGGACCCGCTACGCGGCTCCGCCTAATCCAACCCTAAACCCTTTTCCTTAATCAAGGTCACTAAACCCGCAAGAAACTGAACCCTAAGAGGGTATTGGTGAACCCTGTCGTGGATGTGATTCAAAGATGGGGCACTGAACCTTAAGAGTGGGGTACTGCATAAGACGGGACGGAAAATGGTTTAGGGTTGGATTAGGCGGACCCGCTTCGCGGCTCCGCCTAATCCAACCCTAAACCCTTTTCCTTATTCAAGGTCACTAAACCCGCAACAAACTAAACCTTAAGAGAGTATTGGTGAACCCTGTCGTGGATGTGATTCAAAGATGGGGCACTGAACCGTAAGAGAAGGGTACTGCATAAGACGGGACGGAAAAGGGTTTAGGGTTGGATTAAGCGGACCCGCTTCGCGGCTCCGCCTAATCCAACCCTAAACCCTTTTCCTTAATCAAGGTCACTAAACCCGCAAGAAACTGAACCCTAAGAGGGTATTGGTGAACCCTGTCGTTGATGTGATTCAAAGATGGGGCACTGAACCTTAAGAGTAGGGTACTGCATAAGACGGGACGGAAAAGGGTTTAGGGTTGGATTAGGCGGACCCGCTTCGCGGCTCCGCCTAATCCAACCCTAAACCCTTTTCCTTATTCAAGGACACTAAACCCGCAACAAACTGAACCCTAAGAGGGTATTGGTGAACCCTGTCGTGGATGTGATTCAAAGATGGGGCACTGAACCTTAAGAGTAGGGTACTGCATAAGACGGGACGGAAAAGGGTTTAGGGTTGGATTAAGCGGACCCGCTACGCGGCTCCGCCTAATCCAACCCTAAACCCTTTTCCTTAATCAAGGTCACTAAACCCGCAAGAAACTGAACCCTAAGAGGGTATTGGTGAACCCTGTCGTGGATGTGATTCAAAGATGGGGCACTGAACCTTAAGAGTGGGGTACTGCATAAGACGGGACGGAAAACGGTTTAGGGTTGGATTAGGCGGACCCGCTTCGCGGCTCCGCCTAATCCAACCCTAAACCCTTTTCCTTATTCAAGGTCACTAAACCCGCAACAAACTAAACCTTAAGAGAGTATTGGTGAACCCTGTCGTGGATGTGATTCAAAGATGGGGCACTGAACCGTAAGAGTAGGGTACTGCATAAGACGGGACGGAAAAGGGTTTAGGGTTGGATTAGGCGGACCCGGTTCACGGCTCCGCCTAATCCAACCCTAAACCCTTTTCCTTATTCAAGGTCACTAAACCCGCAAGAAACTGAACTCTATGAGGGTATTGGTGAACCCTGTCGTGGATGTGATTCAAAGATGGGACACTGAACCTTAAGAGTAGGGTACTCCATAAGACGGGACGGAAAAGGGTTTAGGGTTGGATTAGGCGGACCCGCTTCGCGGCTCCGCCTAATCCAACCCTAAACCCTTTTTCTTATTCAAGGTCACTAAACCCGCAAGAAACTGAACCCTAAGAGGGTATTGGTGAACCCTGTCGTTGATGTGATTCAAAGATGGGGCACTGAACCTTAAGAGTAGGGTACTGCATAAGACGGGACGGAAAAGGGTTTAGGGTTGGATTAAGCGGACCCGCTTCGCGGCTCCGCCTAATCCAACCCTAAACCCTTTTCCTTATTCAAGGACACTAAACCCGCAACAAACTGAACCCTAAGAGGGTATTGGTGAACCCTGTCGTGGATGTGATTCAAAGATGGGGCACTGAACCTTAAGAGTAGGGTACTGCATAAGACGGGACAAAAAACGGGTTAAGGGTTGGATTAGGCGGACCCGCTTCGCGGCTCCGCCTAATCCAACCCTAAACCCTTTTCCTTATTCAAGGTCACTAAACCCGCAACAAACTGAACCCTAAGAGGGTATTGGTGAACCCTGTCGTGGATGTCATTCAAAGATGGGGCATTGAACCTTAAGAGTAGGGTACTGCATAAGACGGGCCGGAAAAGGGTTTAGGGTTGGATTAGGCGGACCCGCTACGCGTCTCCGCCTAATCCAACCCTAAACCCTTTTCCTTATTCAAGGTCACTAAACCCGCAAGAAACTGAACCCTAAGAGGGTATTGGTGAACCCTGTCGTGGATGTGATTCAAAGATGGGGCACTGAACCTTAAGAGTGGGGTACTGCATAAGACAGGACGGAAAAGAGTTTAGGGTTGGATTAGGCGGACCCGCTTCGCGGCTCCGCCTAATCCAACCCTAAACCCTTTTCCTTATTCAAGGTCAATAAACCCGCAACAAACTGAACCCTAAGAGGGTATTGGTGAACACTGTCGTGGATGTGATTCAAAGATGGGGCACTGAACCTTAAGAGTGGGGTACTGCATAAGACGGGACGGAAAAGGGTTTAGGGTTGGATTAAGCGGACCCGCTACGCGGCTCCGCCTAATCCAACCCTAAACCCTTTTACTTAATCAAGGTCACTAAACCCGCAAAAAACTGAACCCTAAGAGGGTATTGGTGATACCTGTCGTAGATGTGATTCAAAGATGAGGCACTGAACCTTAAGAGTAGGGTACTGCATAAGACGGAACGGAAAAGGGTTTAGGGTTGGATTAGGCGGACCCGCTTTGCGGCTCCGCCTAATCCAACCCTAAACCCATTTTCTTATTCAAGGTCACTAAACCCGCAAGAAACTGAACCCTAAGAGGGTATTGGTGAACCCTGTCGTAGATGTGATTCAAAGATGGGGCACTGAACCTTAAGAGTAGGGTACTGCATAAGACGGGACGGAAAAGGGTTTAGGGTTGGATTAAGCGGACCCGCTTCGCGGCTCCGCCTAATCCAACCCTAAACCCTTTTCCTTATTCAAGGACACTAAACCCGCAACAAACTGAACCCTAAGAGGGTATTGGTGAACCCTGTCGTGGATGTGATTCAAAGATGGGGCACTGAACCTTAAGAGTAGGGTACTGCATAAGACGGGACAAAAAACGGGTTAAGGGTTGGATTAGGCGGACCCGCTTCGCGGCTCCGCCTAATCCAACCCTAAACCCTTTTCCTTATTCAAGGTCACTAAACCCGCAACAAACTGAACCCTAAGAGGGTATTGGTGAACCCTGTCGTGGATGTCATTCAAAGATGGGGCATTGAACCTTAAGAGTAGGGTACTGCATAAGACGGGCCGGAAAAGGGTTTAGGGTTGGATTAGGCGGACCCGCTACGCGTCTCCGCCTAATCCAACCCTAAACCCTTTTCCTTATTCAAGGTCACTAAACCCGCAAGAAACTGAACCCTAAGAGGGTATTGGTGAACCCTGTCGTGGATGTGATTCAAAGATGGGGCACTGAACCTTAAGAGTGGGGTACTGCATAAGACGGGACAGAAAAGGGTTTAGGGTTGGATTAAGCGGACCCGCTACGCGGCTCCGCCTAATCCAACCCTAAACCCTTTTCCTTAATCAAGGTCACTAAACCCGCAAAAAACTGAACCCTAAGAGGGTATTGGTGATACCTGTCGTAGATGTGATTCAAAGATGAGGCACTGAACCTTAAGAGTAGGGTACTGCATAAGACGGAACGGAAAAGGGTTTAGGGTTGGATTAGGCGGACCCGCTTCGCGGCTCCGCCTAATCCAACCCTAAACCCTTTTCCTTATTCAAGGTCACTAAACCCGCAAGAAACTGAACCCTAAGAGGGTATTGGTGAACCCTGTCGTGGATGTGATTCAAAGATGGGACACTGAACCTTAAGAGTAGGGTACTCCATAAGACGGGACGGAAAAGGGTTTAGGGTTGGATTAGGCGGACCCGCTTCGCGGCTCCGCCTAATCCAACCCTAAACCCATTTTCTTATTCAAGGTCACTAAACCCGCAAGAAACTGAACCCTAAGAGGGTATTGGTGAACCCTGTCGTTGATGTGATTCAAAGATGGGGCACTGAACCTTAAGAGTAGGGTACTGCATAAGACGGGACGGAAAAGGGTTTAGGGTTGGATTAGGCAGACCCGCTTCGCGGCTCCGCCTAATCCAACCCTAAACCCTTTTCCTTATTCAAGGACACTAAACCCGCAACAAACTGAACCCTAAGAGGGTATTGGTGAACCCTGTCGTGGATGTGATTCAAAGATGGGGCACTGAACCTTAAGAGTAGGGTACTGCATAAGACGGGACGGAAAAGGGTTTAGGGTTGGATTAAGCGGACCCGCTACGCGGCTCCGCCTAATCCAACCCTAAACCCTTTTCCTTAATCAAGGTCACTAAACCCGCAAGAAACTGAACCCTAAGAGGGTATTGGTGAACCCTGTCGTGGATGTGATTCAAAGATGGGGCACTGAACCTTAAGAGTGGGGTACTGCATAAGACGGGACGGAAAATGGTTTAGGGTTGGATTAGGCGGACCCGCTTCGCGGCTCCGCCTAATCCAACCCTAAACCCTTTTCCTTATTCAAGGTCACTAAACCCGCAACAAACTAAACCTTAAGAGAGTATTGGTGAACCCTGTCGTGGATGTGATTCAAAGATGGGGAACTGAACCGTAAGAGTAGGGTACTGCATAAGACGGGACGAAAAAGGGTTTAGGGTTGGATTAGGCGGACCCGGTTCACGGCTCCGCCTAATCCAACCATAAACCCTTTTCCTTATTCAAGGTCACTAAACCCGCAAGAAACTGAACTCTATGAGGGTATTGGTGAACCCTGTCGTGGATGTGATTCAAAGATGGGACACTGAACCTTAAGAGTAGGTACTCCATAAGACGGGACGGAAAAGGGTTTAGGGTTGGATTAGGCGGACCCGCTTCGCGGCTCCGCCTAATCCAACCCTAAACCCTTTTTCTTATTCAAGGTCACTAAACCCGCAAGAAACTGAACCCTAAGAGGGTATTGGTGAACCCTGTCGTTGATGTGATTCAAAGATGGGGCACTGAACCTTAAGAGTAGGGTACTGCATAAGACGGGACGGAAAAGGGTTTAGGGTTGGATTAAGCGGACCCGCTTCGCGGCTCCGCCTAATCCAACCCTAAACCCTTTTCCTTATTCAAGGACACTAAACCCGCAACAAACTGAACCCTAAGAGGGTATTGGTGAACCCTGTCGTGGATGTGATTCAAAGATGGGGCACTGAACCTTAAGAGTAGGGTACTGCATAAGACGGGACAAAAAACGGGTTAAGGGTTGGATTAGGCGGACCCGCTTCGCGGCTCCGCCTAATCCAACCCTAAACCCTTTTCCTTATTCAAGGTCACTAAACCCGCCACAAACTGAACCCTAAGAGGGTATTGGTGAACCCTGTCGTGGATGTCATTCAAAGATGGGGCACTGAACCTTAAGAGTAGGGTACTGCATAAGACGGGACGGAAAAGGGTTTAGGGTTGGATTAAGCGGACCCGCTACGCGGCTCCGCCTAATCCAACCCTAAACCCTTTTCCTTAATCAAGGTCACTAAACCCGCAAGAAACTGAACCCTAAGAGGGTATTGGTGAACCCTGTCGTGGATGTGATTCAAAGATGGGGCACTGAACCTTAAGAGTGGGGTACTGCATAAGACGGGACGGAAAAGAGTTTAGGGTTGGATTAGGCGGACCCGCTTCGCGGCTCCGCCTAATCCAACCCTAAACCCTTTTCCTTATTCAAGGTCACTAAACCCGCAACAAACTGAACCCTAAGAGGGTATTGGTGAACACTGTCGTGGATGTGATTCAAAGATGGGGCACTGAACCTTAAGAGTAGGGTACTGCATAAGACGGGACGGAAAAGGGTTTAGGGTTGGATTAAGCGGACCCGCTACGCGGCTCCGCCTAATCCAACCCTAAACCCTTTTCCTTAATCAAGGTCACTAAACCCGCAAAAAACTGAACCCTAAGAGGGTATTGGTGAATCCTGTCGTGGATGTGATTCAAAGATGAGGCACTGAACCTTAAGAGTAGGGTACTGCATAAGACGGGACGGAAAAGGGTTTAGGGTTGGATTAGGCGGACCCGCTTCGCGGCTCCGCCTAATCCAACCCTAAACCCTTTTCCTTATTCAAGGTCACTAAACCCGCAAGAAACTGAACCCTAAGAGGGTATTGGTTAACACTGTCGTGGATGTGATTCAAAGATGGGGCACTGAACCTTAAGAGTAGGGTACTGCATAAGACGGGACGGAAAAGGGTTTAGGGTTGGATTAAGCGGACCCGCTACGCGGCTCCGCCTAATCCAACCCTAAACCCTTTTCCTTAATCAAGGTCACTAAACCCGCAAAAAACTGAACCCTAAGAGGGTATTGGTGAATCCTGTCGTGGATGTGATTCAAAGATGAGGCACTGAACCTTAAGAGTAGGGTACTGCATAAGACGGGACGGAAAAGGGTTTAGGGTTGGATTAGGCGGACCCGCTTCGCGGCTCCGCCTAATCCAACCCTAAACCCTTTTCCTTATTCAAGGTCACTAAACCCGCAAGAAACTGAACCCTAAGAGGGTATTGGTGAACCCTGTCGTGGATGTGATTCAAAGATGGGACACTGAACCTTAAGAGTAGGGTACTCCATAAGACGGGACGGAAAAGGGTTTAGGGTTGGATTAGGCGGACCCGCTTCACGGCTCCGCCTAATCCAACCCTAAACCCTTTTCCTTAATCAAGGTCACTAAACCCGCAAAAAACTGAACCCTAAGAGGGTATTGGTGAATCCTGTCGTGGATGTGATTCAAAGATGAGGCACTGAACCTTAAGAGTAGGGTACTGCATAAGACGGGACGGAAAAGGGTTTAGGGTTGGATTAGGCGGACCCGCTTCGCGGCTCCGCCTAATCCAACCCTAAACCCTTTTCCTTATTCAAGGTCACTAAACCCGCAAGAAACTGAACCCTAAGAGGGTATTGGTGAACCCTGTCGTGGATGTGATTCAAAGATGGGACACTGAACCTTAAGAGTAGGGTACTCCATAAGACGGGACGGAAAAGGGTTTAGGGTTGGATTAGGCGGACCCGCTTCGCGGCTCCGCCTAATCCAACCCTAAACCCATTTTCTTATTCAAGGTCACTAAACCCGCAAGAAACTGAACCCTAAGAGGGTATTGGTGAACCCTGTCGTTGATGTGATTCAAAGATGGGACACTGAACCTTAAGAGTAGGGTACTGCATAAGACGGGACGGAAAAGGGTTTAGGGTTGGATAAGGCGGACCCGCTTCGCGGCTCCGCCTAATCCAACCCTAAACCCTTTTCCTTATTAAAGGTCACTAAACCCGCAAGAAACTGAACCCTAAGAGGGTATTGGTGAACCCTGTCGTTGATGTGATTCAAAGATGGGACACTGAACCTTAAGAGTAGGGTACTGCATAAGACGGGACGGAAAAGGGTTTAGGGTTGGATAAGGCGGACCCGCTTCGCGGCTCCGCCTAATCCAACCCTAAACCCTTTTCCTTATTCAAGGTCACTAAACCCGCAACAAACTGAACCCTAAGAGGGTATTGGTGAACCCTGTCGTGGATGTGATTCAAAGATGAGGCACTGAACCTTAAGAGTAGGGTACTGCATAAGACGGGACGGAAAAGGGTTTAGGGTTGGATTAGGCGGACCCGCTTCGCGGCTCCGCCTAATCCAACCCTAAACCCTTTTCCTTATTCAAGGTCACTAAACCCGCAAGAAACTGAACCCTAAGAGGGTATTGGTGAACCCTGTCGTGGATGTGATTCAAAGATGGGGCACTGAACCTTAAGAGTGGGGTACTGCATAAGACGGGACGGAAAAGAGTTTAGGGTTGGATTAGGCGGACCCGCTACGCGGCTCCGCCTAATCCAACCCTAAACCCTTTTCCTTATTCAAGGTCACTAAACCCGCAACAAACTGAACCCTAAGAGGGTATTGGTGAACACTGTCGTGGATGTGATTCAAAGATGGGGCACTGAACCTTAAGAGTAGGGTACTGCATAAGACGGGACGGAAAAGGGTTTAGGGTTGGATTAAGCGGACCCGCTACGCGGCTCCGCCTAATCCAACCCTAAACCCTTTTCCTTAATCAAGGTCACTAAACCCGCAAAAAACTGAACCCTAAGAGGGTATTGGTGAATCCTGTCGTGGATGTGATTCAAAGATGAGGCACTGAACCTTAAGAGTAGGGTACTGCATAAGACGGGACGGAAAAGGGTTTAGGGTTGGATTAGGCGGACCCGCTTCGCGGCTCCGCCTAATCCAACCCTAAACCCTTTTCCTTATTCAAGGTCACTAAACCCGCAAGAAACTGAACCCTAAGAGGGTATTGGTTAACACTGTCGTGGATGTGATTCAAAGATGGGGCACTGAACCTTAAGAGTAGGGTACTGCATAAGACGGGACGGAAAAGGGTTTAGGGTTGGATTAAGCGGACCCGCTACGCGGCTCCGCCTAATCCAACCCTAAACCCTTTTCCTTAATCAAGGTCACTAAACCCGCAAAAAACTGAACCCTAAGAGGGTATTGGTGAATCCTGTCGTGGATGTGATTCAAAGATGAGGCACTGAACCTTAAGAGTAGGGTACTGCATAAGACGGGACGGAAAAGGGTTTAGGGTTGGATTAGGCGGACCCGCTTCGCGGCTCCGCCTAATCCAACCCTAAACCCTTTTCCTTATTCAAGGTCACTAAACCCGAAAGAAACTGAACCCTAAGAGGGTATTGGTGAACCCTGTCGTGGATGTGATTCAAAGATGGGACACTGAACCTTAAGAGTAGGGTACTACATAAGACGGGACGGAAAAGGGTTTAGGGTTGGATTAGGCGGACCCGCTTCGCGGCTCCGCCTAATCCAACCCTAAACCCTTTTCCTTAATCAAGGTCACTAAACCCGCAAAAAACTGAACCCTAAGAGGGTATTGGTGAATCCTGTCGTGGATGTGATTCAAAGATGAGGCACTGAACCTTAAGAGTAGGGTACTGCATAAGACGGGACGGAAAAGGGTTTAGGGTTGGATTAGGCGGACCCGCTTCGCGGCTCCGCCTAATCCAACCCTAAACCCTTTTCCTTATTCAAGGTCACTAAACCCGCAAGAAACTGAACCCTAAGAGGGTATTGGTGAACCCTGTCGTGGATGTGATTCAAAGATGGGACACTGAACCTTAAGAGTAGGGTACTCCATAAGACGGGACGGAAAAGGGTTTAGGGTTGGATTAGGCGGACCCGCTTCGCGGCTCCGCCTAATCCAACCCTAAACCCATTTTCTTATTCAAGGTCACTAAACCCGCAAGAAACTGAACCCTAAGAGGGTATTGGTGAACCCTGTCGTTGATGTGATTCAAAGATGGGACACTGAACCTTAAGAGTAGGGTACTGCATAAGACGGGACGGAAAAGGGTTTAGGGTTGGATAAGGCGGACCCGCTTCGCGGCTCCGCCTAATCCAACCCTAAACCCTTTTCCTTATTCAAGGTCACTAAACCCGCAACAAACTGAACCCTAAGAGGGTATTGGTGAACCCTGTCGTGGATGTGATTCAAAGATGAGGCACTGAACCTTAAGAGTAGGGTACTGCATAAGACGGGACGGAAAAGGGTTTAGGGTTGGATTAGGCGGACCCGCTTCGCGGCTCCGCCTAATCCAACCCTAAACCCTTTTCCTTATTCAAGGTCACTAAACCCGCAAGAAACTGAACCCTAAGAGGGTATTGGTGAACACTGTCGTGGATGTGATTCAAAGATGGGGCACTGAACCTTAAGAGTAGGGTACTGCATAAGACGGGACGGAAAAGGGTTTAGGGTTGGATTAAGCGGACCCGCTACGCGGCTCCGCCTAATCCAACCCTAAACCCTTTTCCTTAATCAAGGTCACTAAACCCGCAAGAAACTGAACCCTAAGAGGGTATTGGTGAACCCTGTCGTGGATGTGATTCAAAGATGGGGCACTGAACCTTAAGAGTAGGGTACTGCATAAAACGGGACGGAAAAGGGTTTAGGGTTGGATTAGGCGGACCCGCTTCGCGGCTCCGCCTAATCCAACCCTGAACCCTTTTCCTTATTCAAGGTCACTAAACCCGCAAGAAACTGAACCCTAAGAGTGTATTGGTGAACCCTGTCGTGGATGTGATTCAAAGATGGGACACTGAACCTTAAGAGTAGGGTACTCCATAAGACGGGACGGAAAAGGGTTTAGGGTTGGATTAGGCGGACCCGCTTCGCGGCTCCGCCTAATCCAACCCTAAACCCATTTTCTTATTCAAGGTCACTAAACCCGCAAGAAACTGAACCCTAAGAGGGTATTGGTGAACCCTGTCGTTGATGTAATTCAAAGATGGGACACTGAACCTTAAGAGTAGGGTACTGCATAAGACGGGACGGAAAAGGGTTTAGGGTTGGATAAGGCGGACCCGCTTCGCGGCTTCGCCTAATCCAACCCTAAACCCTTTTCCTTATTCAAGGACACTAAACCCGCAACAAACTGAACCCTAAGAGGGTATTGGTGAACCCTGTCGTGGATGTGATTCAAAGATGGGGCACTGAACCTTAAGAGTAGGGTACTGCATAAGACGGGACGGAAAAGGGTTTAGGGTTGGATTAGGCGGACCCGCTACGCGTCTCCGCCTAATCCAACCCTAAACCCTTTTCCTTATTCAAGGTCACTAAACCCGCAAGAAACTGAACCCTAAGAGGGTATTGGTGAATCCTGTCGTGGATGTGATTCAAAGATGGGGCACTGAACCTTAAGAGTAGGGTACTGCATAAGACGGAACGGAAAAGGGTTTAGGGTTGGATTAGGCGGACCCGCTTCGCGGCTCCGCCTAATCCAACCCTAAACCCTTTTCCTTATTCAAGGTCACTAAACCCGCAACAAACTGAACCCTAAGAGGGTATTGGTGAACCCTGTCGTGGATGTGATTCAAAGATGGGGCACTGAACCTTAAGAGTAGGGTACTGCATAAGACGGGACGGAAAAGGGTTTAGGGTTGGATTAAGCGGACCCGCTACACGGCTCCGCCTAATCCAACCCTAAACCCTTTTCCTTAATCAAGGTGTCTAAACCCGTAAGAAACTGAACCCTAAGAGGGTATTGGTGAACCCTGTCGTGGATGTGATTCAAAGATGGGGCACTGAACCTTAAGAGTGGGGTACTGCATAAGACGGGACGGAAAAGAGTTTAGGGTTGGATTAGGCGGACCCGCTTCGCGGCTCCGCCTAATCCAACCCTAAACCCTTTTCCTTATTCAAGGTCACTAAACCCGCAACAAACTGAACCCTAAGAGGGTATTGGTGAACCCTGTCGTGGATGTGATTCAAAGATGGGGCACTGAACCTTAAGAGTAGGGTACTGCATAAGACGGGACGGAAAAGGGTTTAGGGTTGGATTAAGCGGACCCGCTACGCGGCTCCGCCTAATCCAACCCTAAACCCTTTTCCTTAATCAAGGTCACTAAACCCGCAAGAAACTGAACCCTAAGAGGGTATTGGTGAACCCTGTCGTGGATGTGATTCAAAGATGGGGCACTGAACCTTAAGAGTGGGGTACTGCATAAGACGGGACGGAAAAGGGTTTAGGGTTGGATTAGGCGGACCCGCTTCGCGGCTCCGCCTAATCCAACCCTAAACCCTTTTCCTTATTCAAGGTCACTAAACCCGCAACAAACTAAACCTTAAGAGGGTATTGGTGAACCCTGTCGTGGATGTGATTCAAAGATGGGGCACTGAACCGTAAGAGTAGGGTACTGCATAAGACGGGACGGAAAAGGGTTTAGGGTTGGATTAGGCGGACCCGCTTTGCGGCTCTGCCTAATCCAACCCTAAACCCTTTTCCTTATTCAAGGTCACTAAACCCGCAAGAAACTGAACTCTAAGAGGGTATTGGTGAACCCTGTCGTGGATGTGATTCAAAGATGGGGCACTGAACCTTAAGAGTAGGGTACTGCATAAGACGGGACGGAAAAGGGTTTAGGGTTGGATTAAGCGGACCCGCTACGCGGCTCCGCCTAATCCAACCCTAAACCCTTTTCCTTATTCAAGGTCACTAAACCCGCAAGAAACTGAACTCTAAGAGGGTATTGGTGAACCCTGTCGTGGATGTGATTCAAAGATGGGGCACTGAACCTTAAGAGTAGGGTACTGCATAAGACGGGACGGAAAAGGGTTTAGGGTTGGATTAGGCAGACCCGCTTCGCGGCTCCGCCTAATCCAACTCTAAACCCTTTTTCTTATTCAAGGTCACTAAACCCGCAACAAACTGAACTCTAAGAGGGTATTGGTGAACCCTGTCGTGGATGTGATTCAAAGAAGGGGCACTGAACCGTAAGAGTAGGGTACTGCATAAGACGGGACAGAAAAGGGTTTAGGGTTGGATTAGGCGGACCCGCTTCGCGGCTCCGCCTAATCCAACCATAAACCCTTTTCCTTATACAAGGTCACTAAACTCGCAACAAGCTGAACCCTAAGAGGGTATTGGTGAACCCTGTCGTGGATGTGATTCAAAGATGGGGCAGTGAACCTTAAGAGTAGGGTACTGCATAAGACGGGACGGAAAAGGGTTTAGGGTTGGATTAGGCGGACCCGCTACGCGTCTCCGCTTAATCCAACCCTAAACCCTTTTCCTTATTCAAGGTCACTAAACCCGCAAGAAACTGAACCCTAAGAGGGTATTGGTGAATCCTGTCGTGGATGTGATTCAAAGATGGGGCACTGAACCTTAAGAGTAGGGTACTGCATAAGACGGGACGGAAAAGGGTTTAGGGTTGGATTAGGCGGACCCGCTTCGCGGCTCCGCCTAATCCAACCCTAAACCCTTTTCCTTATTCAAGGTCACTAAACCCGCAACAAACTGAACCCTAAGAGGGTATTGGTGAACCCTGTCGTGGATGTGATTCAAAGATGGGGCACTGAACCTTAAGAGTAGGGTACTGCATAAGACGGGACGGAAAAGGGTTTAGGGTTGGATTAAGCGGACCCGCTACACGGCTCCGCCTAATCCAACCCTAAACCCTTTTCCTTAATCAAGGTGTCTAAACCCGTAAGAAACTGAACCCTAAGAGGGTATTGGTGAACCCTGTCGTGGATGTGATTCAAAGATGGGGCACTGAACCTTAAGAGTGGGGTACTGCATAAGACGGGACGGAAAAGAGTTTAGGGTTGGATTAGGCGGACCCGCTTCGCGGCTCCGCCTAATCCAACCCTAAACCCTTTTCCTTATTCAAGGTCACTAAACCCGCAACAAACTGAACCCTAAGAGGGTATTGGTGAACCCTGTCGTGGATTTGATTCAAAGATGGGGCACTGAACCTTAAGAGTAGGGTACTGCATAAGACGGGACGGAAAAGGGTTTAGGGTTGGATTAAGCGGACCCGCTACGCGGCTCCGCCTAATCCAACCCTAAACCCTTTTCCTTAATCAAGGTCACTAAACCCGCAAGAAACTGAACCCTAAGAGGGTATTGGTGAACCCTGTCGTGGATGTGATTCAAAGATGGGGCACTGAACCTTAAGAGTGGGGTACTGCATAAGACGGGACGGAAAAGCGTTTAGGGTTGGATTAGGCGGACCCGCTTCGCGGCTCCGCCTAATCCAACCCTAAACCCTTTTCCTTATTCAAGGTCACTAAACCCGCAACAAACTAAACCTTAAGAGGGTATTGGTGAACCCTGTCGTGGATGTGATTCAAAGATGGGGCACTGAACCGTAAGAGTAGGGTACTGCATAAGACGGGACGGAAAAGGGTTTAGGGTTGGATTAGGCGGACCCACTTTGCGGCTCTGCCTAATCCAACCCTAAACCCTTTTCCTTATTCAAGGTCACTAAACCCGCAAGAAACTGAACTCTAAGAGGGTATTGGTGAACCCTGTCGTGGATGTGATTCAAAGATGGGGCACTGAACCTTAAGAGTAGGGTACTGCATAAGACGGGACGGAAAAGGGTTTAGGGTTGGATTAAGCGGACCCGCTACACGGCTCCGCCTAATCCAACCCTAAACCCTTTTCCTTAATCAAGGTGTCTAAACCCGTAAGAAACTGAACCCTAAGAGGGTATTGGTGAACCCTGTCGTGGATGTGATTCAAAGATGGGGCACTGAACCTTAAGAGTGGGGTACTGCATAAGACGGGACGGAAAAGAGTTTAGGGTTGGATTAGGCGGACCCGCTTCGCGGCTCCGCCTAATCCAACCCTAAACCCTTTTCCTTATTCAAGGTCACTAAACCCGCAACAAACTGAACCCTAAGAGGGTATTGGTGAACCCTGTCGTGGATTTGATTCAAAGATGGGGCACTGAACCTTAAGAGTAGGGTACTGCATAAGACGGGACGGAAAAGGGTTTAGGGTTGGATTAAGCGGACCCGCTACGCGGCTCCGCCTAATCCAACCCTAAACCCTTTTCCTTAATCAAGGTCACTAAACCCGCAAGAAACTGAACCCTAAGAGGGTATTGGTGAACCCTGTCGTGGATGTGATTCAAAGATGGGGCACTGAACCTTAAGAGTGGGGTACTGCATAAGACGGGACGGAAAAGCGTTTAGGGTTGGATTAGGCGGACCCGCTTCGCGGCTCCGCCTAATCCAACCCTAAACCCTTTTCCTTATTCAAGGTCACTAAACCCGCAACAAACTGAACCCTAAGAGGGTATTGGTGAACCCTGTCGTGGATGTGATTCAAAGATGGGGCACTGAACCTTAAGAGTAGGGTACTGCATAAGACGGGACGGAAAAGGGTTTAGGGTTGGATTAAGCGGACCCGCTACACGGCTCCGCCTAATCCAACCCTAAACCCTTTTCCTTAATCAAGGTGTCTAAACCCGTAAGAAACTGAACCCTAAGAGGGTATTGGTGAACCCTGTCGTGGATGTGATTCAAAGATGGGGCACTGAACCTTAAGAGTGGGGTACTGCATAAGACGGGACGGAAAAGAGTTTAGGGTTGGATTAGGCGGACCCGCTTCGCGGCTCCGCCTAATCCAACCCTAAACCCTTTTCCTTATTCAAGGTCACTAAACCCGCAACAAACTGAACCCTAAGAGGGTATTGGTGAACCCTGTCGTGGATTTGATTCAAAGATGGGGCACTGAACCTTAAGAGTAGGGTACTGCATAAGACGGGACGGAAAAGGGTTTAGGGTTGGATTAAGCGGACCCGCTACGCGGCTCCGCCTAATCCAACCCTAAACCCTTTTCCTTAATCAAGGTCACTAAACCCGCAAGAAACTGAACCCTAAGAGGGTATTGGTGAACCCTGTCGTGGATGTGATTCAAAGATGGGGCACTGAACCTTAAGAGTGGGGTACTGCATAAGACGGGACGGAAAAGCGTTTAGGGTTGGATTAGGCGGACCCGCTTCGCGGCTCCGCCTAATCCAACCCTAAACCCTTTTCCTTATTCAAGGTCACTAAACCCGCAACAAACTAAACCTTAAGAGGGTATTGGTGAACCCTGTCGTGGATGTGATTCAAAGATGGGGCACTGAACCGTAAGAGTAGGGTACTGCATAAGACGGGACGGAAAAGGGTTTAGGGTTGGATTAGGCGGACCCACTTTGCGGCTCTGCCTAATCCAACCCTAAACCCTTTTCCTTATTCAAGGTCACTAAACCCGCAAGAAACTGAACTCTAAGAGGGTATTGGTGAACCCTGTCGTGGATGTGATTCAAAGATGGGGCACTGAACCTTAAGAGTAGGGTACTGCATAAGACGGGACGGAAAAGGGTTTAGGGTTGGATTAAGCGGACCCGCTACACGGCTCCGCCTAATCCAACCCTAAACCCTTTTCCTTAATCAAGGTGTCTAAACCCGTAAGAAACTGAACCCTAAGAGGGTATTGGTGAACCCTGTCGTGGATGTGATTCAAAGATGGGGCACTGAACCTTAAGAGTGGGGTACTGCATAAGACGGGACGGAAAAGAGTTTAGGGTTGGATTAGGCGGACCCGCTTCGCGGCTCCGCCTAATCCAACCCTAAACCCTTTTCCTTATTCAAGGTCACTAAACCCGCAACAAACTGAACCCTAAGAGGGTATTGGTGAACCCTGTCGTGGATTTGATTCAAAGATGGGGCACTGAACCTTAAGAGTAGGGTACTGCATAAGACGGGACGGAAAAGGGTTTAGGGTTGGATTAAGCGGACCCGCTACGCGGCTCCGCCTAATCCAACCCTAAACCCTTTTCCTTAATCAAGGTCACTAAACCCGCAAGAAACTGAACCCTAAGAGGGTATTGGTGAACCCTGTCGTGGATGTGATTCAAAGATGGGGCACTGAACCTTAAGAGTGGGGTACTGCATAAGACGGGACGGAAAAGCGTTTAGGGTTGGATTAGGCGGACCCGCTTCGCGGCTCCGCCTAATCCAACCCTAAACCCTTTTCCTTATTCAAGGTCACTAAACCCGCAACAAACTAAACCTTAAGAGGGTATTGGTGAACCCTGTCGTGGATGTGATTCAAAGATGGGGCACTGAACCGTAAGAGTAGGGTACTGCATAAGACGGGACGGAAAAGGGTTTAGGGTTGGATTAGGCGGACCCACTTTGCGGCTCTGCCTAATCCAACCCTAAACCCTTTTCCTTATTCAAGGTCACTAAACCCGCAAGAAACTGAACTCTAAGAGGGTATTGGTGAACCCTGTCGTGGATGTGATTCAAAGATGGGGCACTGAACCTTAAGAGTAGGGTACTGCATAAGACGGGACGGAAAAGGGTTTAGGGTTGGATTAAGCGGACCCGCTACGCGGCTCCGCCTAATCCAACCCTAAACCCTTTTCCTTATTCAAGGTCACTAAACCCGCAAGAAACTGAACTCTAAGAGGGTATTGGTGAACCCTGTCGTGGAAATGATTCAAAGATGGGGCACTGAACCTTAAGAGTAGGGTACTGCATAAGACGGGACGGAAAAGGGTTTAGGGTTGGATTAGGCAGACCCGCTTCGCGGCTCCGCCTAATCCAACTCTAAACCCTTTTTCTTATTCAAGGTCACTAAACCCGCAACAAACTGAACTCTAAGAGGGTATTGGTGAACCCTGTCGTGGATGTGATTCAAAGAAGGGGCACTGAACCGTAAGAGTAGGGTACTGCATAAGACGGGACAGAAAAGGGTTTAGGGTTGGATTAGGCGGACCCGCTTCGCGGCTCCGCCTAATCCAACCATAAACCCTTTTCCTTATACAAGGTCACTAAACTCGCAACAAGCTGAACCCTAAGAGGGTATTGGTGAACCCTGTCGTGGATGTGATTCAAAAATGGGGCACTGAACCTTAAGAGTAGGGTACTGCATAAGACGGGACGGAAAAGGGTTTAGGGTTGGATTAGGCGGACCCGCTTCGCGGCTCTGCCTAATCCAACCCTAAACCCTTTTCCTTATTCAAGGTCACTAAACCCGCAAGAAACTGAACTCTAAGAGGGTATTGGTGAACCCTGTCGTGGATGTGATTCAAAGATGGGGCACTGAACCGTAAGAGTAGGGTACTGCATAAGACGGGACGGAAAAGGGTTTAGGGTTGGATTAGGCGGACCCGCTTTGCGGCTCTGCCTAATCCAACCCTAAACCCTTTTCCTTATTCAAGGTCACTAAACCCGCAAGAAACTGAACTCTAAGAGGGTATTGGTGAACCCTGTCGTGGATGTGATTCAAAGATGGGGCACTGAACCTTAAGAGTAGGGTACTGCATAAGACGGGACGGAAAAGGGTTTAGGGTTGGATTAAGCGGACCCGCTACGCGGCTCCGCCTAATCCAACCCTAAACCCTTTTCCTTATTCAAGGTCACTAAACCCGCAAGAAACTGAACTCTAAGAGGGTATTGGTGAACCCTGTCGTGGATGTGATTCAAAGATGGGGCACTGAACCTTAAGAGTAGGGTACTGCATAAGACGGGACGGAAAAGGGTTTAGGGTTGGATTAGGCAGACCCGCTTCGCGGCTCCGCCTAATCCAACTCTAAACCCTTTTTCTTATTCAAGGTCACTAAACCCGCAACAAACTGAACTCTAAGAGGGTATTGGTGAACCCTGTCGTGGATGTGATTCAAAGAAGGGGCACTGAACCGTAAGAGTAGGGTACTGCATAAGACGGGACAGAAAAGGGTTTAGGGTTGGATTAGGCGGACCCGCTTCGCGGCTCCGCCTAATCCAACCATAAACCCTTTTCCTTATACAAGGTCACTAAACTCGCAACAAGCTGAACCCTAAGAGGGTATTGGTGAACCCTGTCGTGGATGTGATTCAAAGATGGGGCAGTGAACCTTAAGAGTAGGGTACTGCATAAGACGGGACGGAAAAGGGTTTAGGGTTGGATTAGGCGGACCCGCTACGCGTCTCCGCTTAATCCAACCCTAAACCCTTTTCCTTATTCAAGGTCACTAAACCCGCAAGAAACTGAACCCTAAGAGGGTATTGGTGAATCCTGTCGTGGATGTGATTCAAAGATGGGGCACTGAACCTTAAGAGTAGGGTACTGCATAAGACGGGACGGAAAAGGGTTTAGGGTTGGATTAGGCGGACCCGCTTCGCGGCTCCGCCTAATCCAACCCTAAACCCTTTTCCTTATTCAAGGTCACTAAACCCGCAACAAACTGAACCCTAAGAGGGTATTGGTGAACCCTGTCGTGGATGTGATTCAAAGATGGGGCACTGAACCTTAAGAGTAGGGTACTGCATAAGACGGGACGGAAAAGGGTTTAGGGTTGGATTAAGCGGACCCGCTACACGGCTCCGCCTAATCCAACCCTAAACCCTTTTCCTTAATCAAGGTGTCTAAACCCGTAAGAAACTGAACCCTAAGAGGGTATTGGTGAACCCTGTCGTGGATGTGATTCAAAGATGGGGCACTGAACCTTAAGAGTGGGGTACTGCATAAGACGGGACGGAAAAGAGTTTAGGGTTGGATTAGGCGGACCCGCTTCGCGGCTCCGCCTAATCCAACCCTAAACCCTTTTCCTTATTCAAGGTCACTAAACCCGCAACAAACTGAACCCTAAGAGGGTATTGGTGAACCCTGTCGTGGATTTGATTCAAAGATGGGGCACTGAACCTTAAGAGTAGGGTACTGCATAAGACGGGACGGAAAAGGGTTTAGGGTTGGATTAAGCGGACCCGCTACGCGGCTCCGCCTAATCCAACCCTAAACCCTTTTCCTTAATCAAGGTCACTAAACCCGCAAGAAACTGAACCCTAAGAGGGTATTGGTGAACCCTGTCGTGGATGTGATTCAAAGATGGGGCACTGAACCTTAAGAGTGGGGTACTGCATAAGACGGGACGGAAAAGCGTTTAGGGTTGGATTAGGCGGACCCGCTTCGCGGCTCCGCCTAATCCAACCCTAAACCCTTTTCCTTATTCAAGGTCACTAAACCCGCAACAAACTAAACCTTAAGAGGGTATTGGTGAACCCTGTCGTGGATGTGATTCAAAGATGGGGCACTGAACCGTAAGAGTAGGGTACTGCATAAGACGGGACGGAAAAGGGTTTAGGGTTGGATTAGGCGGACCCGCTTTGCGGCTCTGCCTAATCCAACCCTAAACCCTTTTCCTTATTCAAGGTCACTAAACCCGCAAGAAACTGAACTCTAAGAGGGTATTGGTGAACCCTGTCGTGGATGTGATTCAAAGATGGGGCACTGAACCTTAAGAGTAGGGTACTGCATAAGACGGGACGGAAAAGGGTTTAGGGTTGGATTAAGCGGACCCGCTACGCGGCTCCGCCTAATCCAACCCTAAACCCTTTTCCTTATTCAAGGTCACTAAACCCGCAAGAAACTGAACTCTAAGAGGGTATTGGTGAACCCTGTCGTGGAAATGATTCAAAGATGGGGCACTGAACCTTAAGAGTAGGGTACTGCATAAGACGGGACGGAAAAGGGTTTAGGGTTGGATTAGGCAGACCCGCTTCGCGGCTCCGCCTAATCCAACTCTAAACCCTTTTTCTTATTCAAGGTCACTAAACCCGCAACAAACTGAACTCTAAGAGGGTATTGGTGAACCCTGTCGTGGATGTGATTCAAAGAAGGGGCACTGAACCGTAAGAGTAGGGTACTGCATAAGACGGGACAGAAAAGGGTTTAGGGTTGGATTAGGCGGACCCGCTTCGCGGCTCCGCCTAATCCAACCATAAACCCTTTTCCTTATACAAGGTCACTAAACTCGCAACAAGCTGAACCCTAAGAGGGTATTGGTGAACCCTGTCGTGGATGTGATTCAAAAATGGGGCACTGAACCTTAAGAGTAGGGTACTGCATAAGACGGGACGGAAAAGGGTTTAGGGTTGGATTAGGCGGACCCGCTTCGCGGCTCTGCCTAATCCAACCCTAAACCCTTTTCCTTATTCAAGGTCACTAAACCCGCAAGAAACTGAACTCTAAGAGGGTATTGGTGAACCCTGTCGTGGATGTGATTCAAAGATGGGGCACTGAACCTTAAGAGTAGGGTACTGCATAAAACGGGACGGAAAAGGGTTTAGGGTTGGATTAGGCGGACCCGCTTCGCGGCTCCGCCTAATCCAACCCTAAACCCTTTTTCTTATTCAAGGTCACTAAACCCGCAACAAACTGAACCCTAAGAGGGTATTGGTGAACCCTGTCGTTGATGTGATTCAAAGATGGGGCACTGAACCTTAAGAGTAGGGTACTGCATAAGACGGGACAGAAAAGGGTTTAGGGTTGGATTAGGAGGACCCGCTTCGCGGCTCCGCCTAATCCAACCATAAACCCTTTTCCTTATACAAGGTCACTAAACTCGCAACAAACTGAACCCTAAGAGGGTATTGGTGAACCCTGTCGTGGATGTGATTCAAAGATGGGGCACTGAACCTTAAGAGTAGGGTACTGCATAAGACGGGACGGAAAAGGGTTTAGGGTTGGATTAGGCGGACCCGCTTCGCGGCTCCGCCTAATCCAACCATAAACCCTTTTCCTTATTCAAGGTCACTAAACCCGCAAGAAACTGAACCCTAAGAGGGTATTGGTGAATCCTGTCGTGGATGTGATTCAAAGATGGGGCACTGAACCTTAAGAGTAGGGTACTGCATAAGACGGGACGGAAAAGGGTTTAGGGTTGGATTAGGAGGACCCGCTTCGCGGCTCTGCCTAATCCAACCCTAAACCCTTTTCCTTATTCAAGGACACTAAACCCGCAACAAACTGAACCCTAAGAGGGTATTGGTGAACCCTGTCGTGGATGTGATTCAAAGATGGGGCACTGAACCTTAAGAGTAGGGTACTGCATAAGACGGGACGGAAAAGGGTTTAGGGTTGGATTAAGCGGACCCGCTACGCGGCTCCGCCTAATCCAACCCTAAACCCTTTTCCTTATTCAAGGTCACTAAACCCGCAAGAAACTGAACTTTAAGAGGGTATTGGTGAACCCTGTCGTGGATGTGATTCAAAGATGGGGCACTGAACCTTAAGAGTAGGGTACTGCATAAGACGGGACGGAAAAGGGTTTAGGGTTGGATTAAGCGGACCCGATACGCGGCTCTGCCTAATCCAACCCTAAACCCTTTTCCTTATTCAAGGTCACTAAACCCGCAAGAAACTGAACTCTAAGAGGGTATTGGTGAACCCTGTCGTGGATGTGATTCAAAGATGGGGCACTGAACCTTAAGAGTAGGGTACTGCATAAGACGGGACGGAAAAGGGTTTAGGGTTGGATTAGGTGGACCCGCTTCGCGGCTCCGCCTAATCCAACCCTAAACCCTTTTTCTTATTCAAGGTCACTAAACCCGCAACAAACTGAACCCTAAGAGGGTATTGGGGAACCCTGTCGTTGATGTGATTCAAAGATGGGGCACTGAACCTTAAGAGTAGGGTACTGCATAAGACGGGACGGAAAAGGGTTTAGGGTTGGATTAGGCGGACCCGCTTCGCGGCTCTGCCTAATCCAACCCTAAACCCTTTTCCTTATTCAAGGTCACTAAACCCGCAAGAAACTGAACTCTAAGAGGGTATTGGTGAACCCTGTCGTGGATGTGATTCAAAGATGGGGCACTGAACCTTAAGAGTAGGGTACTGCATAAGACGGGACGGAAAAGGGTTTAGGGTTGGATTAGGCGGACCCGCTTCGCGGCTCCGCCTAATCCAACTCTAAACCCTTTTTCTTATTCAAGGTCACTAAACCCGCAACAAACTGAACTCTAAGAGGGTATTGGTGAACCCTGTCGTGGATGTGATTCAAAGAAGGGGCACTGAACCGTAAGAGTAGGGTACTGCATAAGACGGGACAGAAAAGGGTTTAGGATTGAATTAGGCGGACCCGCTTCGCGGCTCCGCCTAATCCAACCATAAACCCTTTTCCTTATACAAGGTCACTAAACTCGCAACAAACTGAACCCTAAGAGGGTATTGGTGAACCCTGTCGTGGATGTGATTCAAAGATGGGGCACTGAACCTTAAGAGTAGGGTACTGCATAAGACGGGACGGAAAAGGGTTTAGGGTTGGATTAAGCGGACCCGCTACACGGCTCCGCCTAATCCAACCCTAAACCCTTTTCCTTAATCAAGGTGTCTAAACCCGTAAGAAACTGAACCCTAAGAGGGTATTGGTGAACCCTGTCGTGGATGTGATTCAAAGATGGGGCACTGAACCTTAAGAGTGGGGTACTGCATAAGACGGGACGGAAAAGAGTTTAGGGTTGGATTAGGCGGACCCGCTTCGCGGCTCCGCCTAATCCAACCCTAAACCCTTTTCCTTATTCAAGGTCACTAAACCCGCAACAAACTGAACCCTAAGAGGGTATTGGTGAACCCTGTCGTGGATTTGATTCAAAGATGGGGCACTGAACCTTAAGAGTAGGGTACTGCATAAGACGGGACGGAAAAGGGTTTAGGGTTGGATTAAGCGGACCCGCTACGCGGCTCCGCCTAATCCAACCCTAAACCCTTTTCCTTAATCAAGGTCACTAAACCCGCAAGAAACTGAACCCTAAGAGGGTATTGGTGAACCCTGTCGTGGATGTGATTCAAAGATGGGGCACTGAACCTTAAGAGTGGGGTACTGCATAAGACGGGACGGAAAAGCGTTTAGGGTTGGATTAGGCGGACCCGCTTCGCGGCTCCGCCTAATCCAACCCTAAACCCTTTTCCTTATTCAAGGTCACTAAACCCGCAACAAACTAAACCTTAAGAGGGTATTGGTGAACCCTGTCGTGGATGTGATTCAAAGATGGGGCACTGAACCGTAAGAGTAGGGTACTGCATAAGACGGGACGGAAAAGGGTTTAGGGTTGGATTAGGCGGACCCGCTTTGCGGCTCTGCCTAATCCAACCCTAAACCCTTTTCCTTATTCAAGGTCACTAAACCCGCAAGAAACTGAACTCTAAGAGGGTATTGGTGAACCCTGTCGTGGATGTGATTCAAAGATGGGGCACTGAACCTTAAGAGTAGGGTACTGCATAAGACGGGACGGAAAAGGGTTTAGGGTTGGATTAAGCGGACCCGCTACGCGGCTCCGCCTAATCCAACCCTAAACCCTTTTCCTTATTCAAGGTCACTAAACCCGCAAGAAACTGAACTCTAAGAGGGTATTGGTGAACCCTGTCGTGGAAATGATTCAAAGATGGGGCACTGAACCTTAAGAGTAGGGTACTGCATAAGACGGGACGGAAAAGGGTTTAGGGTTGGATTAGGCAGACCCGCTTCGCGGCTCCGCCTAATCCAACTCTAAACCCTTTTTCTTATTCAAGGTCACTAAACCCGCAACAAACTGAACTCTAAGAGGGTATTGGTGAACCCTGTCGTGGATGTGATTCAAAGAAGGGGCACTGAACCGTAAGAGTAGGGTACTGCATAAGACGGGACAGAAAAGGGTTTAGGGTTGGATTAGGCGGACCCGCTTCGCGGCTCCGCCTAATCCAACCATAAACCCTTTTCCTTATACAAGGTCACTAAACTCGCAACAAGCTGAACCCTAAGAGGGTATTGGTGAACCCTGTCGTGGATGTGATTCAAAAATGGGGCACTGAACCTTAAGAGTAGGGTACTGCATAAGACGGGACGGAAAAGGGTTTAGGGTTGGATTAGGCGGACCCGCTTCGCGGCTCTGCCTAATCCAACCCTAAACCCTTTTCCTTATTCAAGGTCACTAAACCCGCAAGAAACTGAACTCTAAGAGGGTATTGGTGAACCCTGTCGTGGATGTGATTCAAAGATGGGGCACTGAACCTTAAGAGTAGGGTACTGCATAAAACGGGACGGAAAAGGGTTTAGGGTTGGATTAGGCGGACCCGCTTCGCGGCTCCGCCTAATCCAACCCTAAACCCTTTTTCTTATTCAAGGTCACTAAACCCGCAACAAACTGAACCCTAAGAGGGTATTGGTGAACCCTGTCGTTGATGTGATTCAAAGATGGGGCACTGAACCTTAAGAGTAGGGTACTGCATAAGACGGGACAGAAAAGGGTTTAGGGTTGGATTAGGAGGACCCGCTTCGCGGCTCCGCCTAATCCAACCATAAACCCTTTTCCTTATACAAGGTCACTAAACTCGCAACAAACTGAACCCTAAGAGGGTATTGGTGAACCCTGTCGTGGATGTGATTCAAAGATGGGGCACTGAACCTTAAGAGTAGGGTACTGCATAAGACGGGACGGAAAAGGGTTTAGGGTTGGATTAGGCGGACCCGCTTCGCGGCTCCGCCTAATCCAACCATAAACCCTTTTCCTTATTCAAGGTCACTAAACCCGCAAGAAACTGAACCCTAAGAGGGTATTGGTGAATCCTGTCGTGGATGTGATTCAAAGATGGGGCACTGAACCTTAAGAGTAGGGTACTGCATAAGACGGGACGGAAAAGGGTTTAGGGTTGGATTAGGAGGACCCGCTTCGCGGCTCTGCCTAATCCAACCCTAAACCCTTTTCCTTATTCAAGGACACTAAACCCGCAACAAACTGAACCCTAAGAGGGTATTGGTGAACCCTGTCGTGGATGTGATTCAAAGATGGGGCACTGAACCTTAAGAGTAGGGTACTGCATAAGACGGGACGGAAAAGGGTTTAGGGTTGGATTAAGCGGACCCGCTACGCGGCTCCGCCTAATCCAACCCTAAACCCTTTTCCTTATTCAAGGTCACTAAACCCGCAAGAAACTGAACTTTAAGAGGGTATTGGTGAACCCTGTCGTGGATGTGATTCAAAGATGGGGCACTGAACCTTAAGAGTAGGGTACTGCATAAGACGGGACGGAAAAGGGTTTAGGGTTGGATTAAGCGGACCCGATACGCGGCTCTGCCTAATCCAACCCTAAACCCTTTTCCTTATTCAAGGTCACTAAACCCGCAAGAAACTGAACTCTAAGAGGGTATTGGTGAACCCTGTCGTGGATGTGATTCAAAGATGGGGCACTGAACCTTAAGAGTAGGGTACTGCATAAGACGGGACGGAAAAGGGTTTAGGGTTGGATTAGGTGGACCCGCTTCGCGGCTCCGCCTAATCCAACCCTAAACCCTTTTTCTTATTCAAGGTCACTAAACCCGCAACAAACTGAACCCTAAGAGGGTATTGGGGAACCCTGTCGTTGATGTGATTCAAAGATGGGGCACTGAACCTTAAGAGTAGGGTACTGCATAAGACGGGACGGAAAAGGGTTTAGGGTTGGATTAGGCGGACCCGCTTCGCGGCTCTGCCTAATCCAACCCTAAACCCTTTTCCTTATTCAAGGTCACTAAACCCGCAAGAAACTGAACTCTAAGAGGGTATTGGTGAACCCTGTCGTGGATGTGATTCAAAGATGGGGCACTGAACCTTAAGAGTAGGGTACTGCATAAGACGGGACGGAAAAGGGTTTAGGGTTGGATTAGGCGGACCCGCTTCGCGGCTCCGCCTAATCCAACTCTAAACCCTTTTTCTTATTCAAGGTCACTAAACCCGCAACAAACTGAACTCTAAGAGGGTATTGGTGAACCCTGTCGTGGATGTGATTCAAAGAAGGGGCACTGAACCGTAAGAGTAGGGTACTGCATAAGACGGGACAGAAAAGGGTTTAGGATTGAATTAGGCGGACCCGCTTCGCGGCTCCGCCTAATCCAACCATAAACCCTTTTCCTTATACAAGGTCACTAAACTCGCAACAAACTGAACCCTAAGAGGGTATTGGTGAACCCTGTCGTGGATGTGATTCAAAGATGGGGCACTGGACCTTAAGAGTAGGGTACTGCATAAGACGGGACGGAAAAGGGTTTAGGGTTGGATTAGGCGGACCCGCTTCGCGGCTCTGCCTAATCCAACCCTAAACCCTTTTCCTTATTCAAGGTCACTAAACCCGCAAGAAACTGAACTCTAAGAGGGTATTGGTGAACCCTGTCGTGGATGTGATTCAAAGATGGGGCACTGAACCTTAAGAGTAGGGTACTGCATAAGACGGGACGGAAAAGGGTTTAGGGTTGGATTAGGCGGACCCGCTTCGCGGCTCCGCCTAATCCAACCCTAAACCCTTTTCCTTATTCAAGGACACTAAACCCGCAACAAACTGAACCCTAAGAGGGTATTGGTGAACCCTGTCGTGGATGTGATTCAAAGATGGGGCACTGAACCTTAAGAGTAGGGTACTGCATAAGACGGGACGGAAAAGGGTTTAGGGTTGGATTAAGCGGACCCGCTACGCGGCTCCGCCTAATCCAACCCTAAACCCTTTTCCTTATTCAAGGTCACTAAACCCGCAAGAAACTGAACTTTAAGAGGGTATTGGTGAACCCTGTCGTGGATGTGATTCAAAGATGGGGCACTGAACCTTAAGAGTAGGGTACTGCATAAGACGGGACGGAAAAGGGTTTAGGGTTGGATTAAGCGGACCCGATACGCGGCTCTGCCTAATCCAACCCTAAACCCTTTTCCTTATTCAAGGTCACTAAACCCGCAAGAAACTGAACTCTAAGAGGGTATTGGTGAACCCTGTCGTGGATGTGATTCAAAGATGGGGCACTGAACCTTAAGAGTAGGGTACTGCATAAGACGGGACGGAAAAGGGTTTAGGGTTGGATTAGGTGGACCCGCTTCGCGGCTCCGCCTAATCCAACCCTAAACCCTTTTTCTTATTCAAGGTCACTAAACCCGCAACAAACTGAACCCTAAGAGGGTATTGGGGAACCCTGTCGTTGATGTGATTCAAAGATGGGGCACTGAACCTTAAGAGTAGGGTACTGCATAAGACGGGACGGAAAAGGGTTTAGGGTTGGATTAGGCGGACCCGCTTCGCGGCTCTGCCTAATCCAACCCTAAACCCTTTTCCTTATTCAAGGTCACTAAACCCGCAAGAAACTGAACTCTAAGAGGGTATTGGTGAACCCTGTCGTGGATGTGATTCAAAGATGGGGCACTGAACCTTAAGAGTAGGGTACTGCATAAGACGGGACGGAAAAGGGTTTAGGGTTGGATTAGGCGGACCCGCTTCGCGGCTCCGCCTAATCCAACTCTAAACCCTTTTTCTTATTCAAGGTCACTAAACCCGCAACAAACTGAACTCTAAGAGGGTATTGGTGAACCCTGTCGTGGATGTGATTCAAAGAAGGGACACTGAACCGTAAGAGTAGGGTACTGCATAAGACGGGACAGAAAAGGGTTTAGGGTTGAATTAGGCGGACCCGCTTCGCGGCTCCGCCTAATCCAACCATAAACCCTTTTCCTTATACAAGGTCACTAAACTCGCAACAAACTGAACCCTAAGAGGGTATTGGTGAACCCTGTCGTGGATGTGATTCAAAGATGGGGCACTGAACCTTAAGAGTAGGGTACTGCATAAGACGGGACGGAAAAGGGTTTAGGGTTGGATTAGGCGGACCCGCTTCGCGGCTCTGCCTAATCCAACCCTAAACCCTTTTCCTTATTCAAGGTCACTAAACCCGCAAGAAACTGAACTCTAAGAGGGTATTGGTGAACCCTGTCGTGGATGTGATTCAAAGATGGGGCACTGAACCGTAAGAGTAGGGTACTGCATAAGACGGGACGGAAAAGGGTTTAGGGTTGGATTAGGGGGACCCGCTTCGCGGCTCTGCCTAATCCAACCCTAAACCCTTTTCCTTATTCAAGGTCACTAAACCCGCAAGAAACTGAACTCTAAGAGGGTATTGGTGAACCCTGTCGTGGATGTGATTCAAAGATGGGGCACTGAACCTTAAGAGTAGGGTACTGCATAAGACGGGACGGAAAAGGGTTTAGGGTTGGATTAGGCGGACCCGCTTCGCGGCTCTGCCTAATCCAACCCTAAACCCTTTTCCTTATTCAAGGTCACTAAACCCGCAAGAAACTGAACTCTAAGAGGGTATTGGTGAACCCTGTCGTGGATGTGATTCAAAGATGGGGCACTGAACCTTAAGAGTAGGGTACTGCATAAGACGGGACGGAAAAGGGTTAAGGGTTGGATTAAGCGGACCCGCTACGCGGCTCCGCCTAATCCAACCCTAAACCCTTTTCCTTATTCAAGGTCACTAAACCCGCAACAAACTAAACCATAAGAGAGTATTGGTGAACCCTGTCGTGGATGTGATTCAAAGATGGGGCACTGAACCGTAAGAGTAGGGTACTGCATAAGACGGGACGGAAAAGGGTTTAGGGTTGGATTAGGCGGACCCGCTTCGCGGCTCTGCCTAATCCAACCCTAAACCCTTTTCCTTATTCAAGGTCACTAAACCCGCAAGAAACTGAACTCTAAGAGGGTATTGGTGAACCCTGTCGTGGATGTGATTCAAAGATGGGGCACTGAACCTTAAGAGTAGGGTACTGCATTAGACGGGACGGAAAAGGGTTTAGGGTTGGATTAGGTGGACCCGCTTCGCGGCTCCGCCTAATCCAACCCTAAACCCTTTTTCTTATTCAAGGTCACTAAACCCGCAACAAACTGAACCCTAAGAGGGTATTGGGGAACCCTGTCGTTGATGTGATTCAAAGATGGGGCACTGAACCTTAAGAGTAGGGTACTGCATAAGACGGGACGGAAAAGGGTTTAGGGTTGGATTAGGCGGACCCGCTTCGCGGCTCTGCCTAATCCAACCCTAAACCCTTTTCCTTATTCAAGGTCACTAAACCCGCAAGAAACTGAACTCTAAGAGGGTATTGGTGAACCCTGTCGTGGATGTGATTCAAAGATGGGGCACTGAACCTTAAGAGTAGGGTACTGCATAAGACGGGACGGAAAAGGGTTTAGGGTTGGATTAGGCGGACCCGCTTCGCGGCTCCGCCTAATCCAACTCTAAACCCTTTTTCTTATTCAAGGTCACTAAACCCGCAACAAACTGAACTCTAAGAGGGTATTGGTGAACCCTGTCGTGGATGTGATTCAAAGAAGGGGCACTGAACCGTAAGAGTAGGGTACTGCATAAGACGGGACAGAAAAGGGTTTAGGGTTGAATTAGGCGGACCCGCTTCGCGGCTCCGCCTAATCCAACCATAAACCCTTTTCCTTATACAAGGTCACTAAACTCGCAACAAACTGAACCCTAAGAGGGTATTGGTGAACCCTGTCGTGGATGTGATTCAAAGATGGGGCACTGAACCTTAAGAGTAGGGTACTGCATAAGACGGGACGGAAAAGGGTTTAGGGTTGGATTAGGCGGACCCGCTTCGCGGCTCTGCCTAATCCAACCCTAAACCCTTTTCCTTATTCAAGGTCACTAAACCCGCAAGAAACTGAACTCTAAGAGGGTATTGGTGAACCCTGTCGTGGATGTGATTCAAAGATGGGGCACTGAACCTTAAGAGTTGGGTACTGCATAAAACGGGACGGAAAAGGGTTTAGGGTTGGATTAGGCGGACCCGCTTCGTGGCTCCGCCTAATCCAACCCTAAACCAATTTTTCTTATTCAAGGTCACTAAACCCGCAACAAACTGAACCCTAAGAGGGTATTGGTGAACCCTGTCGTTGATGTGATTCAAAGATGGGGCACTGAACCTTAAGAGTAGGGTACTGCATAAGACGGGACAGAAAAGGGTTTAGGGTTGGATTAGGCGGACCCGCTTCGCGGCTCCGCCTAATCCAACCATAAACCCTTTTCCTTATACAAGGTCACTAAACTCGCAACAAACTGAACCCTAAGAGGGTATTGGTGAACCCTGTCGTGGATGTGATTCAAAGATGGGGCACTGAACCTTAAGAGTAGGGTACTGCACAAGACGGGACGGAAAAGGATTTAGGGTTGGATTAGGCAGACCCGCTTCGCGGCTCCGCCTAATCCAACAATAAACCCTTTTCCTTATTCAAGGTCACTAAACCCGCAAGAAACTGAACCCTAAGAGGGTATTGGTGAATCCTGTCGTGGATGTGATTCAAAGATGGGGCACTGAACCTTAAGAGTAGGGTACTGCATAAGACGGGACGGAAAAGGGTTTAGGGTTGGATTAGGCGGACCCGCTTCGCGGCTCCGCCTAATCCAACCCTAAACCCTTTTCCTTATTCAAGGACACTAAACCCCAACAAACTGAACCCTAAGAGGGTATTGGTGAACCCTGTCGTGGATGTGATTCAAAGATGGGGCACTGAACCTTAAGAGTAGGGTACTGCATAAGACGGGACGGAAAAGGGTTTAGGGTTGGATTAAGCGGACCCGCTACGCGGCTCCGCCTAATCCAACCCAAAACCCTTTTCCTTAATCAAGGTCACTAAACTCGCAAGAAACTGAACCCTAAGAGGGTATTGGTGAACCCTGTCGTGGATGTGATTCAAAGATGGGGCACTAAACCTTAAGAGTGGGGTACTGCATAAGACGGGACGGAAAAGGGTTTACGGTTGGATTAGGCGGACCCGCTTCGCGGCTCCGCCTAATCCAACCCTAAACCCTTTTCCTTATTCAAGGTCACTAAACCCGCAAGAAACTGAACTCTAAGAGGGTATTGGTGAACCCTGTCATGGATGTGATTCAAAGATGGGGCACTGAACCTTAAGAGTAGGGTACTGCATAAGACGGGACGGAAAAGGGTTTAGGGTTGGATTAGGCGGAGCCGCGAAGCGGCTCCGCCTAATCCAACCCTAAAGCCTTATCCTTATTCAAGGTCACTAAACCCGCAACAAACTGAACCCTAAGAGGGTATTGGTGAACCCTGTCGTGGATGGGATTCAAAGATGGGGCACTGAACCTTAAGAGTAGGGTACTGCATAAGACGGGACGGAAAAGGGTTTAGGGTTGGATTAGGCGGACCCACTTCGCGGCTCCGCCTAATCCAACCCTAAACCCTTTTCGTTATTCAAGCTCACTAAACCCGCAACAAACTGAACCCTAAGAGGGTATTGGTGAACCTTGTCGTGGATGGGATTCAAAGATTAGGCACTGAACCTTAAGAGTAGGGTACTGCATAAGACGGGACGGAAAAGGGTTTAGGGTTGGATTAGGCGGACCCACTTTGCGGCTCCGCCTAATCCAACCATAAACCCTTTTCGTTATTCAAGGTCACTAAACCCGCAACAAACTGAACCCTAAGAGGGTATTGGTGAACCCTGTCGTGGATGTGATTCAAAGATGGGGCACTGAACCTTAAGAGTAGGGTACTGCATAAGACGGGACGGAAAAGGGTTTAGGGTTGGATTAGGCGGACCCGCTTCGCGGCTCCGCCTAATCCAACCCTAAACCCTTTTCCTTATTCAAGGTCACTAAACCCGCAAGAAACTGAACTCTAAGAGGGTATTGGTGAACCCTGTCGTGGATGTGATTCAAAGATGGGGCACTGAACCTTAAGAGTAGGGTACTGCATAAGACGGGACGGAAAAGGGTTTAGGGTTGGATTAGGCGGACCCGCTTCGCGGCTCTGCCTAATCCAACCCTAAACCCTTTTCCTTATTCAAGGTCACTAAACCCGCAACAAACTGAACCCTAAGAGGGTATTGGTGAACCCTGTCGTGGATGTGATTCAAAGATGGGGCACTAAACCTTAAGAGTGGGGTACTGCATAAGACGGGACGGAAAAGGGTTTAGGGTTGGATTAAGCGGACCCGCTACGCGGCTCCGCCTAATCCAACCCTAAACCCTTTTCCTTTATCAAGGTCACTAAACCCGCAACAAACTGAACCCTAAGAGGGTATTGGTGAACCCTGTCGTGGATGTGATTCAAAGATGGGGCACTGAACCTTAAGAGTAGGGTACTGCATAAGACGGGACGGAAAAGGGTTTAGGGTTGGATTAGGCGGACCCGCTTCGCGGCTCCGCCTAATCCAACCCTAAACCCTTTTCCTTATTCAAGGTCACTAAACCCGCAAGAAACTGAACTCTAAGAGGGTATTGGTGAACCCTGTCGTGGATGTGATTCAAAGATGGGGCACTGAACCTTAAGAGTAGGGTACTGCATAAGACGGGACGGAAAAGGGTTTAGGGTTGGATTAGGCGGACCCGCTTCGCGGCTCTGCCTAATCCAACCCTAAACCCTTTTCCTTATTCAAGGTCACTAAACCCGCAACAAACTGAACCCTAAGAGGGTATTGGTGAACCCTGTCGTGGATGTGATTCAAAGATGGGGCACTAAACCTTAAGAGTGGGGTACTGCATAAGACGGGACGGAAAAGGGTTTAGGGTTGGATTAAGCGGACCCGCTACGCGGCTCCGCCTAATCCAACCCTAAACCCTTTTCCTTTATCAAGGTCACTAAACCCGCAAGAAACTGAACCCTAAGAGGGTATTGGTGAACCCTGTCGTGGATATGATTCAAAGATGGGGCACTAAACCTTAAGAGTGGGGTACTGCATAAGACGGGACGGAAAAGGGTTTATGGTTGGATTAGGCGGACCCGCTTCGCGGCTCCGCCTAATCCAACCCTAAACCCTTTTCCTTATTCAAGGTCACTAAACCCGCAAGAAACTGAACTCTAAGAGGGTATTGGTGAACCCTGTCGTGGATGTGATTCAAAGATGGGGCACTGAACCTTAAGAGTAGGGTACTGCATAAGACGGGACGGAAAAGGGTTTAGGTTTGGATTAGGCGGACCCGCTTCGCGGCTCCGCCTAATCCAACCATAAACCCTTTTCCTTATTCAAGGTCACTAAACCCGCAACAAACTGAACCCTAAGAGGGTATTGGTGAACCCTGTCGTGGATGTGATTCAAAGATGGGGCACTGAACCTTAAGAGTAGGGTACTGCATAAGACGGGACGGAAAAGGGTTTAGGGTTGGATTAGGCGGACCCGCTTTGCGGCTCCGCCTAATCCAACCCTAAAGCCTTATCCTTATTCAAGGTCACTAAACCCGCAACAAACTGAACCCTAAGAGGGTATTGGTGAACCCTGTCGTGGATGGGATTCAAAGATGGGGCACTGAACCTTAAGAGTAGGATACTGCATAAGACGGGACGGAAAAGGGTTTAGGGTTGGATTAGGCGGACCCACTTCGCGGCTCCGCCTAATCCAACCCTAAACCCTTTTCCTTATTCAAGCTCACTAAACCCGCAACAAACTGAACCCTAAGAGGGTATTGGTGAACCTTGTCGTGGATGGGATTCAAAGATTGGGCACTGAACCTTAAGAGTAGGGTACTGCATAAGAAGGGACGGAAAAGGGTTTAGGGTTGGATTAGGCGGACCCACTTTGCGGCTCCGCCTAATCCAACCATAAACCCTTTTCGTTATTCAAGGTCACTAAACCCGCAACAAACTGAACCCTAAGAGGGTATTGGTGAACCCTGTCGTGGATGTGATTCAAAGATGGGGCACTGAACCGTAAGAGTAGGGTACTGCATAAAACGGGACGGAAAAGGGTTTAGGGTTGGATTAGGCGGACCCGCTTCGCGGCTCCGCCTAATCCAACCCTAAACCCTTTTCCTTATTCAAGGTCACTAAACCCGCAAGAAACTGAACTCTAAGAGGGTATTGGTGAACCCTGTCGTGGATGTGATTCAAAGATGGGGCACTGAACCTTAAGAGTAGGGTACTGCATAAGACGGGACGGAAAAGGGTTTAGGGTTGGATTAGGCGGACCCGCTTCGCGGCTCCGCCTAATCCAACCCTAAACCCTTTTCCTTATTCAAGGTCACTAAACCCGCAACAAACTGAACCCTAAGAGTGTATTGGTGAACCCTGTCGTCGATGTGATTCAAAGATGGGGCACTGAACCTTAAGAGTAGGGTATTGCATAAGACGGGACAGAAAAGGGTTTAGGGTTGAATTAGGCGGACCCGCTTCGCGGCTCCGCCTAATCCAACCATAAGCCCTTTTCCTTATACAAGGTCACTAAACTCGCAACAAACTGAACCCTAAGAGGGTATTGGTGAACCCTGTCGTGGATGTGATTCAAAGATGGGGCACTGAACCTTAAGAGTAGGGTACTGCATAAGACGGGACGGAAAAGGGTTTAGGGTTGGATTAGGCGGACCCGCTTCGCGGCTCCGCCTAATCCAACCCTAAACCCTTTTCCTTATTCAAGGTCACTAAACCCGCAACAAACCGAACCCTAAGAGGGTATTGGTGAACCCTGTCGTGGATGTGATTCAAAGATGGGGCACTGAACCTTAAGAGTAGGGTACTGCATAAGACGGGACGGAAAAGGGTTTAGGGTTGGATTAGGCGGACCCGCTTCGCGGCTCCGCCTAATCCAACCATAAGCCCTTTTCCTTATACAAGGTCACTAAACTCGCAACAAACTGAACCCTAAGAGGGTATTGGTGAACCCTGTCGTGGATGTGATTCAAAGATGGGGCACTGAACCTTAAGAGTAGGGTACTGCATAAGACGGGACGGAAAAGGGTTTAGGGTTGGATTAGGCGGACCCGCTTCGCGGCTTCGCCTAATCCAACCCTAAACCCTTATCCTTATTCAAGGTCACTAAACCCGCAACAAACCGAATCCTAAGAGGGTATTGGTGAACCGTGTCGTGGATGGGATTCAAAGATGGGGCACTGAACCTTAAGAGTAGGGTACTGCATAAGACGGGACGGAAAAGGGTTTAGGGTTGGATTAGGCGGACCCGCTTCGCGGCTCCGCCTAATCCAACCATAAGCCCTTTTCCTTATACAAGGTCACTAAACTCGCAACAAACTGAACCCTAAGAGGGTATTGGTGAACCCTGTCGTGGATGTGATTCAAAGATGGGGCACTGAACCTTAAGAGTAGGGTACTGCATAAGACGGGACGGAAAAGGGTTTAGGGTTGGATTAGGCGGACCCGCTTTGCGGCTCCGCCTAATCCAACCCTAAAGCCTTATCCTTATTCAAGGTCACTAAACCCGCAACAAACTGAACCCTAAGAGGGTATTGGTGAACCGTGTCGTGGATGGGATTCAAAGATGGGGCACTGAACCTTAAGAGTAGGGTACTGCATAAGACGGGACGGAAAAGGGTTAGGGTTGGATTAGGCGGACCCGCTTCGCGGCTCCGCCTAATCCAACCCTAAACCCTTTTCCTTATTCAAGGTCACTAAACCCGCAACAAACCGAATCCTAAGAGGGTATTGGTGAACCCTGTCGTGGATGTGATTCAAAGATGGGGCACTGAACCTTAAGAGTAGGGTACTGCATAAGACAGGACGGAAAAAGGTTTAGGGTTGGATTAGGCGGACCCGCTTCGCGACTCCGCCTAATCCAAACCTAAACCCTTTTCCTTATTCAAGGTCACTAAACCCGCAACAAACCGAATCCTAAGAGGGTATTGGTGAACCCTGTCGTGGATGTGATTCAAAGATGGGGCACTGAACCTTAATAGTAGGGTACTGCATAAGACGGGACGGAAAAAGGGTTTAGGGTTGGATTAGGCTGACGCGCTTCGCGACTCCGCCTAATCCAAACCTAAACCCTTTTCCTTATTCAAGGTCACTAAACCGGCAACAAACTGAACCCTAAGATGGTATTGGTGAACCCTGTCGTGGATGTGATTCAAAGATGGGGTACTGAACCTTAAGAGTAGGGTATTGCATAAGACGGGACGGAAAAGGGCTTAGGGTTGGATTAGGCGGACCCGCTTCGCGGCTTCGCCTAATCCAACCCTAAACCCTTTTCCTTATACAAGGTCACTAAACCCGCAACAAACTGAACCCTAAGAGGGTATTGGTGAACCCTGTCGTGGATGTGATTCAAAGATGGGGCACTGAACCTTAAGAGTAGGGTACTGCATAAGATGGGACGGAAAAGGGTTTATGGTTGGATTAGGCGGACCCGCTTCGCGGCTCCGCCTAATCCAACCTTAAACCCTTTTCCTTATTAAAGGTCACTAAACCCGCAACAAACTGAATCCTAAGAGGGTATTGATGAACCCTGTCATGGATGTGATTCAAAGATGGGGAACTGAACCTTAAGAGTAGGGTACTGCATAAGACGGGACGGAAAAGGGTTTAGGGTTGGATTAGGCGGACCCGCTTCGCGGCTCCGCCTAATCCAACCCTAAACCCTTTTCCTTATTCAAGGTCACTAAACCCGCAACAAACTGAACCCTAAGAGGGTATTGGTGAACCCTGTCGTGGATGTGATTCAAAGATGGGGCACTGAACCTTAAGAGTAGGGTACTGCATAAGACGGGACGGAAAAGGGTTTAGGATTGGATTAGGCGGACCCGCTTCGCGGCTCCGCCTAATCCAACCCTAAACCCTTTTCCTTATTCAAGGTCACTAAACCCGCAACAAACTGAACCCTAAGAGGGTATTGGTGAACCCTGTCGTGGATGTGATTCGAAGATGGGGCACTGAACCTTAAGAGTAGGGTACTGCATAAGACGGGACGGAAAAGGGTTTAGGGTTGGATTAGGCAGACCCGCTTTGCGGCTCCGCCTAATCCAACCCTAAAGCCTTATCCTTATTCAAGGTCACTAAACCCGCAACAAACTGAACCCTAAGAGGGTATTGGTGAACCCTGTCGTGGATGGGATTCAAAGATGGGGCACTGAACCTTAAGAGTAGGGTACTGCATAAGACGGGACGGAAAAGGGTTTAGGGTTGGATTAGGCGGACCCGCTTCGCGGCTCCGCCTAATCCAACCCTAAACCCTTTTCCTTATTCAAGGTCACTAAACCCGCAACAAACCGAATCCTAAGAGGGTATTGGTGAACCCTGTCGTGGATGTGATTCAAAGATGGGGCACTGAACCTTAAGAGTAGGGTACTGCATAAGACAGGACGGAAAAGGGTTTAGGGTTGGATTAGGCGGACCCGCTTCGCGACTCCGCCTAATCCAAACCTAAACCCTTTTCCTTATTCAAGGTCACTAAACCCGCAACAAACCGAATCCTAAGAGGGTATTGGTGAACCCTGTCGTGGATGTGATTCAAAGATGGGGCACTGAACCTTAATAGTAGGGTACTGCATAAGACGGGACGGAAAAAGGGTTTAGGGTTGGATTAGGCTGACGCGCTTCGCGACTCCGCCTAATCCAAACCTAAACCCTTTTCCTTATTCAAGGTCACTAAACCGGCAACAAACTGAACCCTAAGATGGTATTGGTGAACCCTGTCGTGGATGTGATTCAAAGATGGGGTACTGAACCTTAAGAGTAGGGTATTGCATAAGACGGGACGGAAAAGGGCTTAGGGTTGGATTAGGCGGACCCGCTTCGCGGCTTCGCCTAATCCAACCCTAAACCCTTTTCCTTATACAAGGTCACTAAACCCGCAACAAACTGAACCCTAAGAGGGTATTGGTGAACCCTGTCGTGGATGTGATTCAAAGATGGGGCACTGAACCTTAAGAGTAGGGTACTGCATAAGATGGGACGGAAAAGGGTTTACGGTTGGATTAGGCGGACCCGCTTCGCGGCTCCGCCTAATCCAACCTTAAACCCTTTTCCTTATTAAAGGTCACTAAACCCGCAACAAACTGAATCCTAAGAGGGTATTGATGAACCCTGTCATGGATGTGATTCAAAGATGGGGCACTGAACCTTAAGAGTAGGGTACTGCATAAGACGGGACGGAAAAGGGTTTAGGGTTGGATTAGGCGGACCCGCTTCGCGGCTCCGCCTAATCCAACCCTAAACCCTTTTCCTTATTCAAGGTCACTAAACCCGCAACAAACTGAACCCTAAGAGGGTATTGGTGAACCCTGTCGTGGATGTGATTCAAAGATGGGGCACTGAACCTTAAGAGTAGGGTACTGCATAAGACGGGACGGAAAAGGGTTTAGGGTTGGATTAGGCGGACCCGCTTTGCGGCTCCGCCTAATCCAACCCTAAAGCCTTATCCTTATTCAAGGTCACTAAACCCGCAACAAACTGAACCCTAAGAGGGTATTGGTGAACCGTGTCGTGGATGGGATTCAAAGATGGGGCACTGAACCTTAAGAGTAGGGTACTGCATAAGACGGGACGGAAAAGGGTTAGGGTTGGATTAGGCGGACCCGCTTCGCGGCTCCGCCTAATCCAACCCTAAACCCTTTTCCTTATTCAAGGTCACTAAACCCGCAACAAACCGAATCCTAAGAGGGTATTGGTGAACCCTGTCGTGGATGTGATTCAAAGATGGGGCACTGAACCTTAAGAGTAGGGTACTGCATAAGACAGGACGGAAAAAGGTTTAGGGTTGGATTAGGCGGACCCGCTTCGCGACTCCGCCTAATCCAAACCTAAACCCTTTTCCTTATTCAAGGTCACTAAACCCGCAACAAACCGAATCCTAAGAGGGTATTGGTGAACCCTGTCGTGGATGTGATTCAAAGATGGGGCACTGAACCTTAATAGTAGGGTACTGCATAAGACGGGACGGAAAAAGGGTTTAGGGTTGGATTAGGCTGACGCGCTTCGCGACTCCGCCTAATCCAAACCTAAACCCTTTTCCTTATTCAAGGTCACTAAACCGGCAACAAACTGAACCCTAAGATGGTATTGGTGAACCCTGTCGTGGATGTGATTCAAAGATGGGGTACTGAACCTTAAGAGTAGGGTATTGCATAAGACGGGACGGAAAAGGGCTTAGGGTTGGATTAGGCGGACCCGCTTCGCGGCTTCGCCTAATCCAACCCTAAACCCTTTTCCTTATACAAGGTCACTAAACCCGCAACAAACTGAACCCTAAGAGGGTATTGGTGAACCCTGTCGTGGATGTGATTCAAAGATGGGGCACTGAACCTTAAGAGTAGGGTACTGCATAAGATGGGACGGAAAAGGGTTTATGGTTGGATTAGGCGGACCCGCTTCGCGGCTCCGCCTAATCCAACCTTAAACCCTTTTCCTTATTAAAGGTCACTAAACCCGCAACAAACTGAATCCTAAGAGGGTATTGATGAACCCTGTCATGGATGTGATTCAAAGATGGGGAACTGAACCTTAAGAGTAGGGTACTGCATAAGACGGGACGGAAAAGGGTTTAGGGTTGGATTAGGCGGACCCGCTTCGCGGCTCCGCCTAATCCAACCCTAAACCCTTTTCCTTATTCAAGGTCACTAAACCCGCAACAAACTGAACCCTAAGAGGGTATTGGTGAACCCTGTCGTGGATGTGATTCAAAGATGGGGCACTGAACCTTAAGAGTAGGGTACTGCATAAGACGGGACGGAAAAGGGTTTAGGATTGGATTAGGCGGACCCGCTTCGCGGCTCCGCCTAATCCAACCCTAAACCCTTTTCCTTATTCAAGGTCACTAAACCCGCAACAAACTGAACCCTAAGAGGGTATTGGTGAACCCTGTCGTGGATGTGATTCGAAGATGGGGCACTGAACCTTAAGAGTAGGGTACTGCATAAGACGGGACGGAAAAGGGTTTAGGGTTGGATTAGGCAGACCCGCTTTGCGGCTCCGCCTAATCCAACCCTAAAGCCTTATCCTTATTCAAGGTCACTAAACCCGCAACAAACTGAACCCTAAGAGGGTATTGGTGAACCCTGTCGTGGATGGGATTCAAAGATGGGGCACTGAACCTTAAGAGTAGGGTACTGCATAAGACGGGACGGAAAAGGGTTTAGGGTTGGATTAGGCGGACCCGCTTCGCGGCTCCGCCTAATCCAACCCTAAACCCTTTTCCTTATTCAAGGTCACTAAACCCGCAACAAACCGAATCCTAAGAGGGTATTGGTGAACCCTGTCGTGGATGTGATTCAAAGATGGGGCACTGAACCTTAAGAGTAGGGTACTGCATAAGACAGGACGGAAAAGGGTTTAGGGTTGGATTAGGCGGACCCGCTTCGCGACTCCGCCTAATCCAAACCTAAACCCTTTTCCTTATTCAAGGTCACTAAACCCGCAACAAACCGAATCCTAAGAGGGTATTGGTGAACCCTGTCGTGGATGTGATTCAAAGATGGGGCACTGAACCTTAATAGTAGGGTACTGCATAAGACGGGACGGAAAAAGGGTTTAGGGTTGGATTAGGCTGACGCGCTTCGCGACTCCGCCTAATCCAAACCTAAACCCTTTTCCTTATTCAAGGTCACTAAACCGGCAACAAACTGAACCCTAAGATGGTATTGGTGAACCCTGTCGTGGATGTGATTCAAAGATGGGGTACTGAACCTTAAGAGTAGGGTATTGCATAAGACGGGACGGAAAAGGGCTTAGGGTTGGATTAGGCGGACCCGCTTCGCGGCTTCGCCTAATCCAACCCTAAACCCTTTTCCTTATACAAGGTCACTAAACCCGCAACAAACTGAACCCTAAGAGGGTATTGGTGAACCCTGTCGTGGATGTGATTCAAAGATGGGGCACTGAACCTTAAGAGTAGGGTACTGCATAAGATGGGACGGAAAAGGGTTTACGGTTGGATTAGGCGGACCCGCTTCGCGGCTCCGCCTAATCCAACCTTAAACCCTTTTCCTTATTAAAGGTCACTAAACCCGCAACAAACTGAATCCTAAGAGGGTATTGATGAACCCTGTCATGGATGTGATTCAAAGATGGGGCACTGAACCTTAAGAGTAGGGTACTGCATAAGACGGGACGGAAAAGGGTTTAGGGTTGGATTAGGCGGACCCGCTTCGCGGCTCCGCCTAATCCAACCCTAAACCCTTTTCCTTATTCAAGGTCACTAAACCCGCAACAAACTGAACCCTAAGAGGGTATTGGTGAACCCTGTCGTGGATGTGATTCAAAGATGGGGCACTGAACCTTAAGAGTAGGGTACTGCATAAGACGGGACGGAAAAGGGTTTAGGATTGGATTAGGCGGACCCGCTTCGCGGCTCCGCCTAATCCAACCCTAAACCCTTTTCCTTATTCAAGGTCACTAAACCCGCAACAAACTGAACCCTAAGAGGGTATTGGTGAACCCTGTCGTGGATGTGATTCGAAGATGGGGCACTGAACCTTAAGAGTAGGGTACTGCATAAGACGGGACGGAAAAGGGTTTAGGGTTGGATTAGGCAGACCCGCTTTGCGGCTCCGCCTAATCCAACCCTAAACCCTTTTCCTTATTCAAGGTCACTAAACCCGCAACAAACTGAACACTAAGATGGTATTGGTGAACCCTGTCGTGGATGTGATTCAAAGATGGGGCATTGAACCTTAAGAGTAGGGTACTGCATATGACGGGACGGAAAAGGGCTTAGGGTTGGATTAGGCATACCCTCTTCGCGGCTCCGCCTAATCCAACCCTAAACCCTTTTCCTTATTCAAGGTCACTAAACCCGCAACAAACTGAACCCTAAGAGGGTATTGGTGAACCCTGTCGTGGATGTGATTCAAAGATGGGGCACTGAGCCTTAAGAGTAGGTACTGCATAAGAGGGGACGGAAAAGGGTTTAGGGTTGGATTAGGCGGACCCGCTTCGCGGCTCCGCCTAATCCAACCCTAAACCCTTTTCCTTAATCAAGGTCACTAAACCCGCAACAAACTGAACCCTAAGAGGGTTGGACCGTGACTCGATAGGGGTGTGGGCCGCCTAACAAGACTCTTAAGTTGCGCTATCCCGTAATCTAGGCGAGTGGCCACACGGTCGTACATCGAAATGGGATAGATATGCTATGGGGGGACCGCAGTAGTATGTAATGAGACTATTTTAGTCTGGTGCCCTTCTGGATTTCCTATTTTAGGATACATTTCCAAAGTGGGTATTGCCTCGAGTTCTGATAGATTCTTTTCTTCGACTAAGCCGAGTACTAGGACACACTACAGAAAGGAGGCTCGATTTTTTGTTGGATTTATCTGGATTTTGTGAGTGGATGGAGAACTTCTGTCTAGGTGAAGACCCCGGGACAACAAAGCTAGCTATTGAGAACATGATGGTGTCGTGACCTTCAAAGATGGGGCACTGAACCTTAAGAGTAGGGTACTGCATAAGAAGGGACGGAAAAGGGTTTAGGGTTCGATTAGGGGGACCCGCTTCGCGGCTCCGCCTAATCCAACCCTAAACCCTTTTCCTTATTCAAGGTCACTAAAACCGCAACAAACTGAACCGTAAGAGGGTATTGATGAACCCTGTCATGGATGTGATTCAAAGATGGGGCACTGAACCTTAAGAGGAGGGTACTGCATAAGACGGGACGGAAAAGGGTTTAGGGTTGGATTAGGCGGACCCGCTTCGCGGCTCCGCCTAATCCAACCCTAAACCCTTTTCCTTATTCAAGGTCACTAAACCCGCAACAAACTGAACCCTAAGAGGGTATTGGTGAACCCTGTCGTGGATGTGATTCAAAGATGGGGCACTGAACCTTAAGAGTAGGGTACTGCATAAGACGGGACGGAAAAGGGTTTAGGGTTGGATTAGGCGGACCCGCTTCGCGGCTCCGCCTAATCCAACCCTAAACCCTTGTCCTTATTCAAGGTCACTAAACCCGCAACAAACTGAACCCTAAGAGGGTATTGGTGAACCCTCTCGTGGATGTGATTCGAAGATGGGGCACTGAACCTTAAGAGTAGGGTACTGCATAAGACGGGACGGAAAAGGGTTTAGGGTTGGATTAGGCGGACCCGCTTCGCGGCTCCGCCTAATCCAACCCTAAAGCCTTATCCTTATTCAAGGTCATTAAACCCGCAACAAACTGAACCCTAAGAGGGTATTGGTGAACCCTGTCGTGGATGGGATTCAAAGATGGGGCACTGAACCTTAAGAGTAGGGTACTGCATAAGACGGGACGGAAAAGGGTTTAGGGTTGGATTAGGCGGACCCACTTCGCGGCTCCGCCTAATCCAACCCTAAACCCTTTTCCTTATTCAAGGTCACTAAACCCGCAACAAACTGAACCCTAAGAGGGTATTGGTGAACCCTGTCGTGGATGTGATTCAAAGATGGGGCACTGAACCTTAAGAGTAGGGTACTGCATAAGAGGGGACGGAAAAGGGTTTAGGGTTGGATTAGGCAAACCCGCTTCGCGGCTCCGCCTAATCCAACCCTAAACCCTTTTCCTTATTCAAGGTCACTAAACCCGCAACAAACTGAACCCTAAGAGGGTATTGGTGAACCCTGTCGTGGATGTGATTCAAAGATGGAGCACTGAACCTTAAGAGTAGGGTACTGCATAAGAGGGGACGGAAATGGGTTTAGGGTTGGATTAGGCGGACCCGCTTCGAGGCTCCGCCTAATCGAACCCTAAACCCTTTTCCTTATTCAAGGTCACTAAACCCGCTACAAACTGAACCCTAAGAGGGTATTGGTGAACCCTGTCGTGGATGTGATTCAAAGATGGGGCACTGAACCTTAAGAGTAGGGTACTGCATAAGACGGGACGGAAAAGGGTTTAGGGTTGGATTAGGCGGACCCGCTTCGCGGCTCCGCCTAATCCAACCCTAAACCCTTGTCCTTATTCAAGGTCACTAAACCCGCAACAAACTGAACCCTAAGAGGGTATTGGTGAACCCTCTCGTGGATGTGATTCGAAGATGGGGCACTGAACCTTAAGAGTAGGGTACTGCATAAGACGGGACGGAAAAGGGTTTAGGGTTGGATTAGGCGGACCCGCTTCGCGGCTCCGCCTAATCCAACCCTAAAGCCTTATCCTTATTCAAGGTCATTAAACCCGCAACAAACTGAACCCTAAGAGGGTATTGGTGAACCCTGTCGTGGATGGGATTCAAAGATGGGGCACTGAACCTTAAGAGTAGGGTACTGCATAAGACGGGACGGAAAAGGGTTTAGGGTTGGATTAGGCGGACCCACTTCGCGGCTCCGCCTAATCCAACCCTAAACCCTTTTCCTTATTCAAGGTCACTAAACCCGCAACAAACTGAACCCTAAGAGGGTATTGGTGAACCCTGTCGTGGATGTGATTCAAAGATGGGGCACTGAACCTTAAGAGTAGGGTACTGCATAAGAGGGGACGGAAAAGGGTTTAGGGTTGGATTAGGCAAACCCGCTTCGCGGCTCCGCCTAATCCAACCCTAAACCCTTTTCCTTATTCAAGGTCACTAAACCCGCAACAAACTGAACCCTAAGAGGGTATTGGTGAACCCTGTCGTGGATGTGATTCAAAGATGGAGCACTGAACCTTAAGAGTAGGGTACTGCATAAGAGGGGACGGAAATGGGTTTAGGGTTGGATTAGGCGGACCCGCTTCGAGGCTCCGCCTAATCGAACCCTAAACCCTTTTCCTTATTCAAGGTCACTAAACCCGCTACAAACTGAACCCTAAGAGGGTATTGGTGAACCCTGTCGTGGATGTGATTCAAAGATGGGGCACTGAACCTTAAGAGCAGGTTACTGCATAAGATGGGACGGAAAACGGTTTAGGGTTGGATTAGGCGGACCCGCTTCGCGGCTCCGCCTAATCCAACCATAAACCCTTTTCCTTATTCAAGGTCACTAAACCCGCAACAAACTGAACCCTAAGAGGGTATTGGTGAACCCTCTCGTGGATGTGATTCGAAGATGAGGCACTGAACCTTAAGAGTAGGGTACTGCATAAGACGGGACGGAAAAGGGTTTAGGGTTGGATTAGGCGGACCCGCTTCGCGGCTCCGCCTAATCCAACCCTAAACCCTTTTCCTTATTTAAGGTCACTAAACCCGCAACAAACTGAACCCTAAGAGGGTATTGGTGAACCCTGTCGTGGATGTGATTCAAAGATGGGGCACTGAACCTTAAGAGTAGGGTACTGCATAAGACGGGACGGAAAAGGGTTTAGGGTTGGATTAGGGGGACCCGCTTCGCGGCTCCGCCTAATCCAACCCTAAACCCTTGTCCTTATTCAAGGTCACTAAACCCGCAACAAACTTAACCCTAAGAGGGTATTGGTGAACCCTGTCGTGGATGTGATTCAAAGATGGGGCACTGAACCTTAAGAGTAGGGTACTGCATAAGAGGGGACGGAAAAGGGTTTAGGGTTGGATTAGGCAAACCCGCTTCGCGGCTCCGCCTAATCGAACCCTAAACCCTTTTCCTTATTCAAGGTCACTAAACCCACTACAAACTGAACCCTAAGAGGGTATTGGTGAACCCTGTCGTGGATGTGATTCAAAGATGGGGCACTGAACCTTAAGAGCAGGTTACTGCATAAGATGGGACGGAAAACGGTTTAGGGTTGGATTAGGCGGACCCGCTTCGCGGCTCCGCCTAATCCAACCATAAACCCTTTTCCTTATTCAAGGTCACTAAACCCGCAACAAACTGAACCCTAAGAGGGTATTGGTGAACCCTCTCGTGTATGTGATTCGAAGATGGGGCACTGAACCTTAAGAGTAGGGTACTGCATAAGACGGGACGGAAAAGGGTTTAGGGTTGGATTAGGCGGACCCGCTTCGCGGCTCCGCCTAATCCAACCCTAAACCCTTTTCCTTATTTAAGGTCACTAAACCCGCAACAAACTGAACCCTAAGAGGGTATTGGTGAACCCTGTCGTGGATGTGATTCAAAGATGGGGCACTGAACCTTAAGAGTAGGGTACTGCATAAGACGGGACGGAAAAGGGTTTAGGGTTGGATTAGGCGGACCCGCTTCGCGGCTCCGCCTAATCCAACCCTAAAGCCTTATCCTTATTCAAGGTCATTAAACCCGCAACAAACTGAACCCTAAGAGGGTATTGGTGAACCCTGTCGTGGATGGGATTCAAAGATGGGGCACTGAACCTTAAGAGTAGGGTACTGCATAAGACGGGACGGAAAAGGGTTTAGGGTTGGATTAGGCGGACCCACTTCGCGGCTCCGCCTAATCCAACCCTAAACCCTTTTCCTTATTCAAGCTCACTAAACCCGCAACAAACTGAACCCTAAGAGGGTATTGGTGAACCCTGTCGTGGATGGGATTCAAAGATTGGGCACTGAACCTTAAGAGTAGGGTACTGCATAAGACGGGACGGAAAAGGGTTTAGGGTTGGATTAGACGGACCCACTTTGCGGCTCCGCCTAATCCAACCATAAACCCTTTTCGTTATTCAAGGTCACTAAACCCGCAACAAACTGAACCCTAAGAGGGTATTGGTGAACCCTGTCGTGGATGTGATTCAAAGAAGGGGCACTGAACCTTAAGAGTAGGGTACTGCATAAGACGGGACGGAAAACGGTTTAGGGTTGGATTAGGCGGACCCGCTTCGCGGCTCCGCCTAATCCAACCCTAAACCCTTTTCCTTATTCAAGGTCACTAAACCCGCAAGAAACTGAACTCTAAGAGGGTATTGGTGAACCCTGTCGTGGATGTGATTCAAAGATGGGGCACTGAACCTTAAGAGTAGGGTACTGCATAAGACGGGACGGAAAAGGGTTTAGGGTTGGATTAGGCGGACCCGCTTCGCGGCTCCGCCTAATCCAACCCTAAAGCCTTATCCTTATTCAAGGTCATTAAACCCGCAACAAACTGAACCCTAAGAGGGTATTGGTGAACCCTGTCGTGGATGGGATTCAAAGATGGGGCACTGAACCTTAAGAGTAGGGTACTGCATAAGACGGGACGGAAAAGGGTTTAGGGTTGGATTAGGCGCACCCACTTCGCGGCTCCGCCTAATCCAACCCTAAACCCTTTTCCTTATTCAAGCTCACTAAACCCGCAACAAACTGAACCCTAAGAGGGTATTGGTGAACCCTGTCGTGGATGGGATTCAAAGATTGGGCACTGAACCTTAAGAGTAGGGTACTGCATAAGACGGGACGGAAAAGGGTTTAGGGTTGGATTAGGCGGACCCACTTTGCGGCTCCGCCTAATCCAACCATAAACCCTTTTCGTTATTCAAGGTCACTAAACCCGCAACAAACTGAACCCTAAGAGGGTATTGGTGAACCCTGTCGTGGATGTGATTCAAAGATGGGGCACTGAACCTTAAGAGTAGGGTACTGCATAAGACGGGACGGAAAAGGGTTTAGGGTTGGATTAGGCGGACCCGCTTCGCGGCTCCGCCTAATCCAACCCTAAAGCCTTATCCTTATTCAAGGTCATTAAACCCGCAACAAACTGAACCCTAAGAGGGTATTGGTGAACCCTGTCGTGGATGGGATTCAAAGATGGGGCACTGAACCTTAAGAGTAGGGTACTGCATAAGACGGGACGGAAAAGGGTTTAGGGTTGGATTAGGCGGACCCACTTCGCGGCTCCGCCTAATCCAACCCTAAACCCTTTTCCTTATTCAAGCTCACTAAACCCGCAACAAACTGAACCCTAAGAGGGTATTGGTGAACCCTGTCGTGGATGGGATTCAAAGATTGGGCACTGAACCTTAAGAGTAGGGTACTGCATAAGACGGGACGGAAAAGGGTTTAGGGTTGGATTAGGCGGACCCACTTTGCGGCTCCGCCTAATCCAACCCTAAACCCTTTTCCTTATTCAAGCTCACTAAACCCGCAACAAACTGAACCCTAAGAGGGTATTGGTGAACCCTGTCGTGGATGGGATTCAAAGATGGGGCACTGAACCTTAAGAGTAAGGTACTGCATAAGACGGGACGGAAAAGGGTTTAGGGTTGGATTAGGCGGACCCACTTCGCGGCTCCGCCTAATCCAACCCTAAACCCTTTTCCTTATTCAAGGTCACTAAACCCGCAAGAAACTGAACTCTAAGAGGGTATTGGTGAACCCTGTCGTGGATGTGATTCAAAGATGGGGCACTGAACCTTAAGAGTAGGGTACTGCATAAGACGGGACGGAAAAGGGTTTAGGGTTGGATTAGGCGGACCCGCTTCGCGGCTCCGCCTAATCCAACCCTAAACCCTTTTCCTTATTCAAGGTCACTAAACCCGCAACAAACTGAACCCTAAGAGGGTATTGGTGAACCCTATCGTCGATGTGATTCAAAGATGGGGCACTGAACCTTAAGAGTAGGGTATTGCATAAGACGGGACAGAAAAGGGTTTAGGGTTGGATTAGGCGGACCCGCTTCGCGGCTCCGCCTAATCCAACCATAAGCCCTGTTCCTTATACAAGGTCACTAAACTCGCAACAAACTGAACCCTAAGAGGGTATTGGTGAACCCTGTCGTGGATGTGATTCAAAGATGGGGCACTGAACCTTAAGAGTAGGGTACTGCATAAGACGGGACGGAAAAGGGTTTAGGGTTGGATTAGGCGGACCCGCTTCGCGGCTCCGCCTAATCCAACCCAAACCCTTTTCCTTATTCAAGGTCACTAAACCCGCAACAAACCGAATCCTAAGAGGGTATTGGTGAACCCTGTCGTGGATGTGATTCAAAGATGGGGCACTGAACCTTAAGAGTAGGGTACTGCATAAGACAGGACGGAAAAGGGTTTAGGGTTGGATTAGGCGGACCCGCTTCGCGACTCCGCCTAATCCAAACCTAAACCCTTTTCCTTATTCAAGGTCACTAAACCCGCAACAAACCGAATCCTAAGAGGGTATTGGTGAACCCTGTCGTGGATGTGATTCAAAGATGGGGCACTGAACCTTAAGAGTAGGGTACTGCATAAGACGGGACGGAAAAAGGGTTTAGGGTTGGATTAGGCTGACCCGCTTCGCGACTCCGCCTAATCCAAACCTAAACCCTTTTCCTTATTCAAGGTCACTAAACCGGCAACAAACTGAACCCTAAGATGGTATTGGTGAACCCTGTCGTGGATGTGATTCAAAGATGGGGCACTGAACCTTAAGAGTAAGGTACTGCATAAGACGGGACGGAAAAGGGCTTAGGGTTGGATTAGGCGGACCCGCTTCGCGGCTTCGCCTAATCCAACCCTAAACCCTTTTCCTTATACAAGGTCACTAAACCCGCAACAAACTGAACCCTAAGAGGGTATTGGTGAACCCTGTCGTGGATGTGATTCAAAGATGGGGCACTGAACCTTAAGAGTAGGGTACTGCATAAGACGGGACGGAAAAGTGTTTAGGGTTGGATTAGGCGGCCCCCGCTTCCCGGCTCAGCCTAATCCAACCCTAAACCCTTTTCCTTATTAAAGGTCACTAAACCCGCAACAAACTGAATCCTAAGAGGGTATTGCTGAACCCTGTCATGGATGTGATTCAAAGATGGGGCACTGAACCTTAAGAGTAGGGTACTGCATAAGACGGGACGGAAAAGGGTTTAGGGTTGGATTAGGCGGACCCGCTTCGCGGCTCCGCCTAATCCAACCCTAAACCCTTTTCCTTATTCAAGGTCACTAAACCCGCAACAAACTGAACCCTAAGAGGGTATTGGTGAACCCTGTCGTGGATGTGATTCTAAGATGGGGCACTGAACCTTAAGAGTAGGGTACTGCATAAGACGGGACGGAAAAGGGTTTAGGGTTGGATTAGGCAGACCCGCTTCGCGGCTCCGCCTAATCCAAACCTAAACCCTTTTCCTTATTCAAGGTCACTAAACCCGCAACAAACCGAATCCTAAGAGGGTATTGGTGAACCCTGTCGTGGATGTGATTCAAAGATGGGGCACTGAACCTTAAGAGTAGGGTACTGCATAAGACGGGACGGAAAAAGGGTTTAGGGTTGGATTAGGCTGACCCGCTTCGCGACTCCGCCTAATCCAAACCTAAACCCTTTTCCTTATTCAAGGTCACTAAACCGGCAACAAACTGAACCCTAAGATGGTATTGGTGAACCCTGTCGTGGATGTGATTCAAAGATGGGGCACTGAACCTTAAGAGTAGGGTACTGCATAAGACGGGACGGAAAAGGGCTTAGGGTTGGATTAGGCGGACCCGCTTCGCGGCTTCGCCTAATCCAACCCTAAACCCTTTTCCTTATACAAGGTCACTAAACCCGCAACAAACTGAACCCTAAGAGGGTATTGGTGAACCCTGTCGTGGATGTGATTCAAAGATGGGGCACTGAACCTTAAGAGTAGGATACTGCATAAGATGGGACGGAAAAGGGTTTACGGTTGGATTAGGCGGACCCGCTTCGCGGCTCCGCCTAATCCAACCTTAAACCCTTTTCCTTATTCAAGGTCACTAAAACCGCAACAAACTGAACCCTAAGAGGGTATTGGTGAACCCTGTCGTGGATGTGATTCAAAGATGGGGCACTGAACCTTAAGAGTAGGGTACTGCATAAGACGGGACGGAAAAGTGTTTAGGGTTGGATTAGGCGGCCCCCGCTTCCCGGCTCAGCCTAATCCAACCCTAAACCCTTTTCCTTATTAAAGGTCACTAAACCCGCAACAAACTGAATCCTAAGAGGGTATTGCTGAACCCTGTCATGGATGTGATTCAAAGATGGGGCACTGAACCTTAAGAGTAGGGTACTGCATAAGACGGGACGGAAAAGGGTTTAGGGTTGGATTAGGCGGACCCGCTTCGCGGCTCCGCCTAATCCAACCCTAAACCCTTTTCCTTATTCAAGGTCACTAAACCCGCAACAAACTGAACCCTAAGAGGGTATTGGTGAACCCTGTCGTGGATGTGATTCTAAGATGGGGCACTGAACCTTAAGAGTAGGGTACTGCATAAGACGGGACGGAAAAGGGTTTAGGGTTGGATTAGGCAGACCCGCTTCGCGGCTCCGCCTAATCCAACCCTAAACCCTTTTCCTTATTCAAGGTCACTAAACCCGCAACAAACTGAACCCTAAGAGGGTATTGGTGAACCCTGTCGTGGATGTGATTCAAAGATGGGGCACTGAACCTTAAGAGTAGGGTACTGCATAAGACGGGACGGAAAAGGGTTTAAGGTTGGATTAGGCGGACCCGCTTCGCGGCTCCGCCTAATCCAACCCTAAACCCTTTTCCTTATTCAAGGTCACTAAACCCGCAACAAACTGAACCCTAAGATGGTATTGGTGAACCCTGTCGTGGATGTGATTCAAAGATGGGGCACTGAACCTTAAGAGTAGGGTACTGCATAAGACGGGACGGAAAAGGGTTTAGAGTTGGATTCGGCGGACCCGCTACGCGGCTCCGCCAAATCCAACCCTAAACCCTTTTCCTTATTCAAGGTCACTAAACCCGCAACAAACTGAACCCTAAGAGGGTTGGACCGTGACTCGATAGGGGTGTGGGCCGCCTAACAAGACTCTTAAGTTGCGCTATCCCGTAATCTAGGCGAGTGGCCACATGGTCGTACATCTAAATGGGATAGATATGCTATGGGGGGACCGCAGTAGTATGTAATGAGACTATTTTAGTCTGGTGCCCTTCTGGATTTCCTATTTTAGGATACATTTCCAAAGTGGGTATTGCCTCGAGTTCTGATAGATTCTTGTCTTCGACTGAGCCGAGTACTAGGACACACTACAGAAAGGAGGCTCGATTTTTTGTTGGATTTATCTGGATTTTGTGAGTGGATGGAGAACTTCTGTCTAGGTGAAGACCCCGGGAGAACAAAGCTAGCTATTGAGAACATGATGGTGTCGTGACCTTCAAAGATGGGGCACTGAACCTTAAGAGTAGGGTACTGCATAAGAAGGGACGGAAAAGTGTTTAGGGTTGGATTAAGGGGATCCGCTTCGCGGCTCCGCCTAATCCAACCCTAAACCCTTGTCCTTATTCAAGGTCACTAAACCCGCAACAAACTGAACCCTAAGAGGGTATTGGTGAACCCTGTCGTGGATGTGATTCAAAGATGGCGCACTGAACCTTAAGAGTAGGGTACTGCATAAGAGGGGACGGAAAAGGGTTTACGGTTGGATTAGGCAGACCCGCTTCGCGGCTCCGCCTAATCCAACCCTAAACCCTTTTCCTTATTCAAGGTCACTAAACCCGCAACAAACTGAACCCTAAGAGGGTATTGGTGAACCCTGTCGTGGATGTGATTCAAAGATGGGACGGAAAAGGGTTTAGGGTTGGATTAGGCGGACGCGCTTCGCGGCTCCGCCTAATCGAACCCTAAACCCTTTTCCTTATTCAAGGTCACTAAACCCGCTACAAACTGAACCCTAAGAGGGTATTGGTGAAACCTGTCGTGGATGTGATTCAAAGATGGGGCACTGAACCTTAAGAGCAGGTTACTGCATAAGATGGGACGGAAAACGGTTTAGGGTTGGATTAGGCGGACCCGCTTCGCGGCTCCGCCTAATCCAACCATAAACCCTTTTCCTTATTCAAGGTCACTAAACCCGCAACAAACTGAACCCTAGGAGGGTATTGGTGAACCCTCTCGTGGATGTGATTCGAAGATGGGGCACTGAACCTTAAGAGTAGGGTACTGCATAAGACGGGACGGAAAAGGGTTTAGGGTTGGATTAGGCGGACCCGCTTCGCGGCTCCGCCTAATCCAACCCTAAACCCTTTTCCTTATTCAAGGTCACTAAACCCGCAACAAACTGAACCCTAAGAGGGTATTGGTGAACCCTGTCGTGGATGTGATTCAAAGATGGGGCACTGAACCTTAAGAGTAGGGTACTGCATAAGACGGGACGGAAAAGGGTTTAGGGTTGGATTAGGCGGACCCGCTTCGCGGCTCCGCCTAATCCAACCCTAAACCCTTTTCCTTATTCAAGGTCACTAAACCCGCAACAAACTGAACCCTAAGAGGGTATTGGTGAACCCTGTCGTGGATGTGATTCAAAGATGGGGCACTGAACCTTAAGAGTAGGGTACTGCATAAGACGGGACGGAAAAGGGTTTAGGGTTGGATTAGGCGGACCCGCTTCGCGGCTCCGCCTAATCCAACCCTAAACCCTTTTCCTTATTCAAGGTCACTAAACCCGCAACAAACTGAACCCTAAGATGGTATTGGTGAACCCTGTCGTGGATGTGATTCAAAGATGGGGCACTGAACCTTAAGAGTAGGGTACTGCATAAGACGGGACGGAAAAGGGTTTAGAGTTGGATTCGGCGGACCCGCTACGCGGCTCCGCCTAATCCAACCCTAAACCCTTTTCCTTATTCAAGGTCACTAAACCCGCAACAAACTGAACCCTAAGAGGGTTGGACCGTGACTCGATAGGGGTGTGGGCCGCCTAACAAGACTCTTAAGTTGCGCTATCCCGTAATCTAGGCGAGTGGCCACACGGTCGTACATCGAAATGGGATAGATATGCTATGGGGGGACCGCCGTAGTATGTAATGAGACTATTTTAGTCTGGTGCCCTTCTGGATTTCCTATTTTAGGATACATTTCCAAAGTGGGTATTGCCTCGAGTTCTAATAGATTCTTGTCTTCGACTGAGCCGAGTACTAGGACACACTACAGAAAGGAGGCTCGATTTTTTGTTGGATTTATCTGGATTTTGTGAGTGGATGGAGAACTTCTCTCTAAGTGAAGACCCCGGGACAACAAAGCTAGCTATTGAGAACATGATGGTGTCGTGACCTTCAAAGATGGGGCACTGAACCTTAAGAGTAGGGTACTGCATAAGAAGGGACGGAAAAGGGTTTAGGGTTGGATTAGGGGGACCCGCTTCGCGTCTCCGCCTAATCCAACCCTAAACCCTTGTCCTTATTCAAGGTCACTAAACCCGCAACAAACTGAACCCTAAGAGGGTATTGGTGAACCCTGTCGTGGATGTGATTCAAAGATGGGGCACTGAACCTTAAGAGCAGGTTACTGCATAAGATGGGACGGAAAACGGTTTAGGGTTGGATTAGGCGGACCCGCTTCGCGGCTCCGCCTAATCCAACCATAAACCCTTTTCCTTATTCAAGGTCACTAAACCCGCAACAAACTGAACCCTAAGAGGGTATTGGTGCACCCTCTCGTGGATGTGATTCGAAGATGGGGCACTGAACCTTAAGAGTAGGGTACTGCATAAGACGGGACGGAAAAGGGTTTAGGGTTGGACTAGGCAGACCCGCTTTGCGGCTCCGCCTAATCCAACCCTAAACCCTTTTCCTTATTCAAGGTCACTAAACCCGCAACAAACTGAACCCTAAGATGGTATTGGTGAACCCTGTCGTGGATGTGATTCAAAGATGGGGCATTGAACCTTAAGAGTAGGGTACTGCATATGACGGGACGGAAAAGGGCTTAGGGTTGGATTAGGCATACCCTCTTCGCGGCTCCGCCTAATCCAACCCTAAACCCTTTTCCTTATTCAAGGTCACTAAACCCGCAACAAACTGAACCCTAAGAGGGTATTGGTGAACCCTGTCGTGGATGTGATTCAAAGATGGGGCACTGAGCCTTAAGAGTAGGTACTGCATAAGAGGGGACGGAAAAGGGTTTAGGGTTGGATTAGGCGGACCCGCTTCGCGGCTCCGCCTAATCCAACCCTAAACCCTTTTCCTTAATCAAGGTCACTAAACCCGCAACAAACTGAACCCTAAGAGGGTTGGACCGTGACTCGATAGGGGTGTGGGCCGCCTAACAAGACTCTTAAGTTGCGCTATCCCGTAATCTAGGCGAGTGGCCACACGGTCGTACATCGAAATGGGATAGATATGCTATGGGGGGACCGCAGTAGTATGTAATGAGACTATTTTAGTCTGGTGCCCTTCTGGATTTCCTATTTTAGGATACATTTCCAAAGTGGGTATTGCCTCGAGTTCTGATAGATTCTTGTCTTCGACTGAGCCGAGTACTAGGACACACTACAGAAAGGAGGCTCGATTTTTTGTTGGATTTATCTGGATTTTGTGAGTGGATGGAGAACTTCTGTCTAGGTGAAGACCCCAGGACAACAAAGCTAGCTATTGAGAACATGATGTTGTCGTGACCTTCAAAGATGGGGCACTGAACCTTAAGAGTAGGGTACTGCATAAGAAGGGACGGAAAAGGGTTTAGGGTTGGATTAGGGGGACCCGCTTCGCGTCTCCGCCTAATCCAACCGTAAACCCTTGTCCTTATTCAAGGTCACTAAACCCGCAACAAACTGAACCCTAAGAGGGTATTGGTGAACCCTGTCGTGGATGTGATTCAAAGATGGGGCACTGAACCTTAAGAGTAGGGTACTGCATAAGAGGGGACGGAAAAGGGTTTAGGGTTGGATTAGGCAGACCCGCTTCGCGGCTCCGCCTAATCCAACCCTAAACCCTTTTCCTTATTCAAGGTCACTAAACCCGCAACAAACTGAACCCTAAGAGGGTATTGGTGAACCCTGTCGTGGATGTGATTCAAAGATGGGGCACTGAACCTTAAGAGTAGGGTACTGCATAAGAGGGGACGGAAAAGGGTTTAGGGTTGGATTAGGCGGACCCGCTTCGCGGCTCCGCCTAATCGAACCCTAAACCCTTTTCCTTATTCAAGGTCACTAAACCCGCTACAAACTGAACCCTAAGAGGGTATTGGTGAACCCTGTCGTGGATGTGATTCAAAGATGGGGCACTGAACCTTAAGAGCAGGTTACTGCATAAGATGGGACGGAAAACGGTTTAGGGTTGGATTAGGCGGACCCGCTTCGCGGCTCTGCCTAATCCAACCATAAACCCTTTTCCTTATTCAAGGTCACTAAACCCGCAACAAACTGAACCCTAAGATGGTATTGGTGAACCCTGTCGTGGATGTGATTCAAAGATGGGGCATTGAACCTTAAGAGTAGGGTACTGCATATGACGGGACGGAAAAGGGCTTAGGGTTGGATTAGGCATACCCTCTTCGCGGCTCCGCCTAATCCAACCCTAAACCCTTTTCCTTATTCAAGGTCACTAAACCCGCAACAAACTGAACCCTAAGAGGGTATTGGTGAACCCTGTCGTGGATGTGATTCAAAGATGGGGCACTGAGCCTTAAGAGTAGGTACTGCATAAGAGGGGACGGAAAAGGGTTTAGGGTTGGATTAGGCGGACCCGCTTCGCGGCTCCGCCTAATCCAACCCTAAACCCTTTTCCTTAATCAAGGTCACTAAACCCGCAACAAACTGAACCCTAAGAGGGTTGGACCGTGACTCGATAGGGGTGTGGGCCGCCTAACAAGACTCTTAAGTTGCGCTATCCCGTAATCTAGGCGAGTGGCCACACGGTCGTACATCGAAATGGGATAGATATGCTATGGGGGGACCGCAGTAGTATGTAATGAGACTATTTTAGTCTGGTGCCCTTCTGGATTTCCTATTTTAGGATACATTTCCAAAGTGGGTATTGCCTCGAGTTCTGATAGATTCTTGTCTTCGACTGAGCCGAGTACTAGGACACACTACAGAAAGGAGGCTCGATTTTTTGTTGGATTTATCTGGATTTTGTGAGTGGATGGAGAACTTCTGTCTAGGTGAAGACCCCAGGACAACAAAGCTAGCTATTGAGAACATGATGTTGTCGTGACCTTCAAAGATGGGGCACTGAACCTTAAGAGTAGGGTACTGCATAAGAAGGGACGGAAAAGGGTTTAGGGTTGGATTAGGGGGACCCGCTTCGCGTCTCCGCCTAATCCAACCGTAAACCCTTGTCCTTATTCAAGGTCACTAAACCCGCAACAAACTGAACCCTAAGAGGGTATTGGTGAACCCTGTCGTGGATGTGATTCAAAGATGGGGCACTGAACCTTAAGAGTAGGGTACTGCATAAGAGGGGACGGAAAAGGGTTTAGGGTTGGATTAGGCAGACCCGCTTCGCGGCTCCGCCTAATCCAACCCTAAACCCTTTTCCTTATTCAAGGTCACTAAACCCGCAACAAACTGAACCCTAAGAGGGTATTGGTGAACCCTGTCGTGGATGTGATTCAAAGATGGGGCACTGAACCTTAAGAGTAGGGTACTGCATAAGAGGGGACGGAAAAGGGTTTAGGGTTGGATTAGGCGGACCCGCTTCGCGGCTCCGCCTAATCGAACCCTAAACCCTTTTCCTTATTCAAGGTCACTAAACCCGCTACAAACTGAACCCTAAGAGGGTATTGGTGAACCCTGTCGTGGATGTGATTCAAAGATGGGGCACTGAACCTTAAGAGCAGGTTACTGCATAAGATGGGACGGAAAACGGTTTAGGGTTGGATTAGGCGGACCCGCTTCGCGGCTCTGCCTAATCCAACCATAAACCCTTTTCCTTATTCAAGGTCACTAAACCCGCAACAAACTGAACCCTAAGAGGGTATTGGTCCACCCTCTCGTGGATGTGATTCGAAGATGGGGCACTGAACCTTAAGAGTAGGGTACTGCATAAGACGGGACGGAAAAGGGTTTAGGGTTGGATTAGGCGGACCCGTTTCGCGGCTCCGCCTAATCCAACCCTAAACCCTTTTCTCTATTCAAGGTCACTAAACCCGCAACAAACTGAACCCTAAGAGGGTATTGGTGAACCCTGTCATGGATGTGATTCAAAGATGGGGCACTGAACCTTAAGAGTAGGGTACTACATAAGACGGGACGGAAAAGGGTTTGGGGTTGGATTAAGCGGACCCGCTTCGCGGCTCCGCCTAATCCAACCCTAAACCCTTTTCCTTATTCAAGGTCACTAAACCCGCAACAAACTGAACCCTAAGATGGTATTGGTGAACCCTGTCGTGGATGTGATTCAAAGATGGGGCATTGAACCTTAAGAGTAGGGTACTGCATAAGACGGGACGGAAAAGGGCTTAGGGTTGGATTAGGCATACCCGCTTCGCGGCTCCGCCTAATCCAACCCTAAACCCTTTTCCTTATTCAAGGTCACTAAACCCGCAACAAACTGAACCCTAAGAGGGTATTGGTGAACCCTGTCGTGGATGTGATTCAAAGATGGGGCACTGAACCTTAAGAGTAGGTACTGCATAAGAGGGGACGGAAAAGGGTTTAGGGTTGGATTAGGCGGACCCGCTTCGCGGCTCCGCCTAATCCAACCCTAAACCCTTTTCCTTATTCAAGGTCACTAAACCGGCAACAAACTGAACCCTAAGATGGTATTGGTGAACCCTGTCGTGGATGTGATTCAAAGATGGGTCATTGAACCTTAAGAGTAGGGTACTGCATAAGACGGGACGGAAAAGGGCTTAGGGTTGGATTAGGCATACCCGCTTCGCGGCTCCGCCTAATCCAACCCTAAACCCTTTTCCTTATTCAAGGTCACTAAACCCGCAACAAACTGAACCCTAAGAGGGTATTGGTGAACCCTGTCGTGGATGTGATTCAAAGATGGGGCACTGAACCTTAAGAGTAGGTACTGCATAAGAGGGGACGGAAAAGGGTTTAGGGTTGGATTAGGCGGACCCGCTTCGCGGCTCCGCCTAATCCAACCCTAAACCCTTTTCCTTATTCAAGGTCACTAAACCGGCAACAAACTGAACCCTAAGATGGTATTGGTGAACCCTGTCGTGGATGTGATTCAAAGATGGGGCACTGAACCTTAAGAGTAGGGTACTGCATAAGACGGGACGGAAAAGGGCTTAGGGTTGGATTAGGCGGACCCGCTTCGCGGCTCCGCCTAATCCAACCCTAAACCCTTTTCCTTATTCAAGGTCACTAAACCCGCAACAAACTGAATCCTAAGAGGGTATTGGTGAACCCTGTCATGGATGTGATTCAAAGATGGGGCACTGAACCTTAAGAGTAGGGTACTGCATAAGACAGGACGGAAAAGGGTTTAGGGTTGGATTAGGCGGAACCGTTTCGCGGCTCCGCCTAATCCAACCCTAAACCCTTTTCCTTATTTAAGGTCACCAAACCTGCAACAAACTGAACCCTAAGAGGGTATTGGTGAACCCTGTCGTGGATGTGATTCAAAGATGGGGCACTGAACCTTAAGAGCAGGTTACTGCATAAGATGGGACGGAAAAGGGTTTAGAGTTGGATTAGGCGGACCCGCTTCGCGGCTCCGCCTAATCCAACCCTAAACCCTTTTCCTTATTCAAGGTCATTAAACCCGCAACAAACTGAATCCTAAGAGGGTATTGGTGAACCCTGTCGTGGATGTGATTCAAAGATGGGGCACTGAACCTTAAGAGCAGGTTACTGCATAAGATTGGACGGAAAAGGGTTTAGGGTTGGATTAGGCGGACCCGCTTCGCGGCTCCGCCTAATCCAACCATAAACCCTTTTCCTTATTCAAGGTCATTAAACCCGCAACAAACTGAATCCTAAGAGGGTATTGGTGAACCCTGTCGTGGATGTGATTCAAAGATGGGGCACTGAACCTTAAGAGTAGGGTACTGCATAAGACAGGACGGAAAAGGGTTTAGGGTTGGATTAGGCGGACCCGTTTCGCGGCTCCGCCTAATCCAACCCTAAACCCTTTTCCTTATTTAAGGTCACTAAACCCGCAACAAACTGAACCCAAAGAGGGTATTGGTGAACCCTGTCGTGGATGTGATTCAAAGATGGGGCACTGAACCGTAAGAGTAGGGTACTGCATAAGACGGGACGGAAAAGGGTTTAGGGTTGGATTAGGCGGAGCCGCGAAAGGGTATTGGTGAACCCTGTCGTGGATGTGATTCAAAGATGGGGCACTGAACCGTAAGAGTAGGGTACTGCATAAGACGGGACGGAAAAGGGTTTAGGGTTGGATTAGGCGGACCCGCTTCGCGGCTCCGCCTAATCCAACCCTAAACCCTTTTCCTTATTCAAGGTCACTAAACCCGCAACAAACTGAACCCTAAGAGGGTATTGGTGAACCCTGTCGTGGATGTGATTCGAAGATGGGGCACTGAACCTTAAGAGTAGGGTACTGCATAAGACGGGACAGAAAAGGGTTTAGGGTTGGATTAGGCGGACCCGTTTCGCGGCTCCGCCTAATCCAACCCTAAACCCTTTTCTCTATTCAAGGTCACTAAACCCGCAACAAACTGAACCCTAAGAGGGTATTGGTGAACTCTGTCGTGGATGTGATTCAAATATGGGGCACTGAACCTTAAGAGTAGGGTACTGCATAAGACGGGACGGAAAAGGGTTTAGGGTTGGATTAGGCGGACCCGCTACGCGTCTCCGCCTAATCCAACCCTAAACCCTTTTCCTTATTCAAGGTCACTAAACCCGCAACAAACTGAACCCTAAGAGGGTATTGGTGAACCTTGTCGTGGATGTGATTCAAAGATTGGGCACTGAACCTTAAGAGTAGGGTACTGCATAAGACGGGACGGAAAAAGGGTTTAGGGTTGGATTACGCGGACGAGTACTATAATAGGAGAACGTCCTCCGTATTATTCACTTTAGGGTTTAGGGGTTATGTACAATTGATGTAGAATTATGTACCATGATGTCCTCAAATGGGTTATGTAAAACTGATATAGAAATATGTACAATGATGTCCTCAAATGGGTTATGTACTACTGATATAGAATTATGTACAATGATGTCCTAAGATTGGTTATGTATAATTGATATAGAATTATGTACCATGATGTCCTCAAATGGGTTATGTACAGCTGATATAGAAATATGTACAATGATGTCCTCAAATGGGTTATGTACAGCTGATATAGAAGTATGTACAATGATGTCCTAAGATTGGTTATGTACAGTTGATATAGAATTATGTACCATGATGTCCTCAAATGGGTTATGTACAGCTGATATAGAATTATGTACCTTATATAATGATCCTACGTCCTGTACATAATAATGAATACATTGTACATAATATGTACTACTGATATGAAAATATATACATTATATAGTGACAAATATGTATATAATGAGTTATAAACGTAATTCAGCAGAGCAATTATGTACATTATCTGATGGGTTATGTACATGTGATCTAGAATTATGTACAATTATATCCTCAGTCGGGTTATGTACAACTAATATAAAATTATGTATAGTAATATCCTCAGAAAAATTAAGTACAACTGATATGTAAATATATACATTACATAATGACCTATATACTATACTTTGTAAATTGTTACAAGCGCAACAAAATTTCAACTTTAAGATGTAACTAGATGACTTATGTACAACTAAAGACGTAGGTCCAGCCCGACGCGGCCACGCGCGGGTTTGGGTAAGCGAATGAATCTCGTGGTAAGATTGTTCTCGGGTTCGAAATTTAAGTCAAAATGGAGTCGCCACCGATTTTTGTGGTTATTCGGAACCATACGAGCCCACTCTATGTCGTCGTGGACTATACACAAAGTACGGCCCACTTCGATTTCAGAGTTTATGGGGCTTGTCCCTTTGCATTATTATATCGATACTGTTTACACCGGCTTTCGTATATAAAATGACTCTCGTGCGCCAATGGTTTCGGGCATCCGGAAACCAAGGTTCTGAGTAAGGGGTGAGGGTACGTGTTGGGAAGCCCACTAAGGACACCCAACCCCGCCCGCACATTGCGGCCTCTACTAAGACATCGTTCGTGTTCGTGTACGCGCGCTAGTAAAATGATTAAATGATATGCAAACAGCGTTTTCGGGCTAAGCATGTGAATAGTATCTGAACTACGTCATTTAATGCATCTTGATTATGGTCGAAATGATTTAGCATGTGAGGTTCATTTATAAAGCGATAAGCATGTAAATAAACAAAACTCGAAAAATAAAAAACGTACAAGTTACACAGGCGGAAATACAACCCGAAATTCACAATACAATGGTTAATACAACGTAATAAATGAAATAAAAAAGCGATAAGGATAGAAACGGACCCGTATGTAAACTAGACCGTGAATTATGTAGATGGACGAACCCCGATTAAAAACACATTATGTTGTGTATTAAACGGAGGACGGAGACATAGGACCCAAGCGTAATGCTAGCCCGATCCCATGCCGCGATGCCTTGTCCCAACTTATCACGTCGAAAAATCGATCAAAGTTATCCTAGGTGTCGTGATATGTGTGACTTTTGAGAAGGGGAGAGTCATGTGATTGTCTTTACACGTGATGACTAAAGTCGTAAAAAAGACGAGGCTCGAAATGTGTGTCAAAGCTCTCGGTTTTCTGGTTTACAAGACCCACTCGATCGAGTCATGGTCTGACTCGGTCGAGTGCATCCTTAAACGTAGCTACTGCCCAGTTTTTTGGGTGCTACTCGATCGAGTAGCCTATGTACTCGGTCGAGTAGCCCCTGTACGAGTGACAACTCGTTTAGTTTTTTGATTGGAAATCGATGGTTGGCCAAATTAAATACAAATATCGCACGATTCGTATTCAACTTAGCCTCCGGTGTTATAATCGTGTATGTACGATTATACTACCGTTATCGGAGTTTTATGAAAATGTTATCGTTAGATTAGAAAATTTGAATTAGTGACGAAATTGCATCCCTCTACGTCACGACATCGAAACTAATCCTTTCGGATTATGTGATTTCGGTTTTCGTGTCAACGGGTTCCGCACTAATTGTAGAAATGGGATTAAATACGTTCAACTATGACCGATCACGATCACGTCACGCCCTTGAGTACATTGGGGCGGTGCTCCTCGAAAGGGCGCCACCTCCGTCGTTGCTCGTAAAGGGATTAGACGGACTTTGGGCGATCATCATAGTCTAACGTGTTTAAAAAACCGAATTTTAGTACTAGCATATATATACGCGGTATAATAATCGTTAAATGTTTGAAATAAAAAAGATGGTGCAAAAAAAAGATGGGAATATGAAAGTGTTAGTGTTACTACGATGATTATGATACAAAAAAGTGAAAATGTAAATAAAACGACAAACTAAAATAGATAAAAAATGAAGCGAGATAGTAAAGATCGAGATGGGGTTTACGACACCCTCAACATACATGCTTGGTAGGGACCTCGGAAATGGACTCGTAAATAGCGACGGGACGCCGGAGTATCGAGGATGTACGGGAGTTATGGTGTGCGTGTGTGTATGTGGATGACTCGTCGGTTTTCGAGGGACGAAGGACTCGGTTTTTGGCTAGTATTGCTTAGGGTTGAAGTGTAGTAGGATGTAGGGTGTTTAGGGTGGAAATGTAGGGTAAATGTTGGTTGATCAAACTTGTGAAATGAGAGGGGGTCGTGGGGTATTTATAGACTTTACCCCACGACCTAGGGTCACTCGATCGAGTGGCCCTAGTGCACTCGATCGAGTGCCCTTGCAAACGGGCCAAACCCGGTTTAAGCCGCTCCACTCGACCGAGTGGGTCAATCCACTCGATCGAGTGGATCAGGTGAATCGAGCTAAAATAGGAAGGAGTTGACCTTGTGATTTGATTGATTTGTTTTTTGAATTTCGATATGGGCGCCAGTTTCGAGAATGAATTTGGCCGTTTTGTGTGACGGGTTCGTCTTTGACCGGGTTTTGACCCGGTCGCCAAAAGACGGGATTTATTTTTGGTGTCGATTTTGGCCCAAATTAGTCTTATTTTGCTCGGAACGACCCACTGGGCCTGGATTTGAGGTTTGTTTTGTGAGATTCTTACTCCGCTAAAAGTCCATGTCGGATATTATTGATTTTGAGCCCAAATCCGAGTAAACCAAGTCACATTTGCGTCCGATCATCATCTGGTGTTTTTTGGAGACTACCATAGACACCTGGCAGTCAAAATGCGGGTGTCTACAGAGCCCCCACTCTGACTGAGGCTTGGACAAGGCGAAAGTCAGAGTAGCTACCAAGCCCGTTAAGACCTGGTAGACTTCCGGTCGGGTCGTTTATAGTCCAGTAGAGTCGCGTGAAGAGCTCGCCAACGATAAGTAGAGGGTCATACCTGTCCTGATGATGATAGCTCCGTGGGTAATCAAACTTGCATTTGGGGGTGTAGGTGTACCCGTATGCCGACACATCACATCTTGGATGTAGCATTCCGGGGAAACATTGACTCATGCTGGGGAATAAAATAGCTCCGCGGAGACTTGCTTTTGAAGTCCGGAATGTACCTGTATGCTGACACATAATAACTTGTATGTAACACATAGGCAGAACACTGACTCGCGCTGGGGAGAGAAGATACTGAATTTTTTTTGAAAAATGCCACAATTTTGAAGAGAATTTTATCACAAAAATTTTTTATCACAGAAATTTTTTAGAAATTCTTAGGAAAGCTCGGATGGCTTGATTCCTATTCCGTGTTCTTTTATTCGAAATCAGGCCTACGCGCGCATAGGGCCCATCTTGCTGAGGAGGCAAGGTAGTTAGGGTTACAGTTAGGTTTTCCCATTATAAATATGTGAATTCCTGCTTCAACTTTTGCATCCTGATTCAAACTCTTCTTCTCCCTCTCAAAATCTTTTAGACTTTCATGAAAGCTAGAAATTTCTGTCATGAGTATCGATCACTTGACCGCTATGCTTCTTGCCTGGTCCCAGTACTTTCGGGACGAGGAAAAGGTTAGACTGACCCAGATGGGAATCGTCAGCCTATTCCCCCTCCAACGTCTGATAATTGATTCCCATTTCTTGGACACCTGCCTGACGTTTTGGGATACTACCCATCACGTCTTTGCGTTCCCACGGGGAGATATATGTCCTCTTCCTGAGGAAATCGCATCCATAGGTGGTTGGAGCCCTGCTGTTCAGCCTGCTACTCCCTCGTTCTACCCAAATCCAAGGAGGAGGCTGAGGGAGTTCTTGGGTCTGTCTCATGATGAGACAAACCGTATGGTGCGGGGAAATACTGTTTCCCTATTCGACCTGGCTGACAAGTTTATGAATAGCCGGGATGTGAGGGCCACCCCGACTTTCAGGCGTAGGGCATTCGCTTTTTGCATGCTGCACTGCTACGTCTTCGAAAGGTTGATGGAGCTTAATTCGTGCATGGGTCAAATCAGGCTGATTGGAGTGGTTGACCAGATGGAGACTAGTCATAGCCCTGCTTGGCTAGCCACTGGGGAGATCATCATGGGTCTGGATGCTAGGCGACTCGACCCGAACCGACGGCTGACGGGAAGTACCCGTCTCTTGCAGGTATACATCTCACGTATTTTTTTTTCACGCGAAATCCCTGAAGTCCCTAAGTCACTCGATCGAGTGGACCAGTCACTCGATCGAGTGACATCGTTCTCGAGCTACTGCCTGTTTTTGGAGGGCTTACTCGACCGAGTCAGCTGCTGTACTCGGTCGAGTGGGCTGTAGCGGACCACTCTGTTGCTTACAACGCTTGTGTATACTTTTCAGATATGGTTGTCGGAGCGGCTGTCGATTATAGAGCCCCCTCCGAGCGTCCTCAATTACCGGAGCAGTCAGATTAGCTCCAGAAGGCGACGGATAATACTCGAGTCACCAAATAAACCGAGCTTACTGGGATGAAGAGCTGGTGTTCCACGGGGGTCCCTTGATTAGGTGGACCGTGGCTTGGTGGTTCCTTTCGAAGTTGACTGGATTGGCCAAGAGAGACCAAGCTCGCTACCTGGTGATTCTGTCCCTAGACTGGACAGTTCACATTTACCCGGATCGTCTCCTGAGGCAGTTTGGTTTGTCTCAGCGCATCCCTGAGACTGAAGCCATTATCAGCGTATCGCTCCAATTGACCGACGCTATGTGCGACACCTGGTTGCAAAGATGGTTCACTCGTCCTACATGGACTATACCCAGCCCTTGCCAATCCGCTTGGGTTTCACGGGCTTACCAGAAATGGACTTCTGAGGAGTCCGAGGAAGCTCGCAAGGCCTTGAAGCTTGATGAGGCCTTTGAACTGGTTCGCCGAGAGACGGCGAAGGATAACAGGGATTTCTTCGACGGAGGAGATATTCCTGATGCTATAGTCCGGGAAGAATCGGGTCTTAAGTCACAAACTAAGACTCGATCTAAGGAGGTCGGTTCTAGCAGCACACGGGGGCAGCCAAACCCCCAGACCGATTTGGAGAGACGCCTTGGGCCAAGGCTGGCGGCCCGGGACCGACTAGGTCCGCGTGGCTGGCTCCCTGAGCCCGTGAGGGCCCGACTTGGGCCCATTAAAGTGATAGAGGATTCGGGCTCAAACAAACGAGCCCGGGCTAGAAAAGTTCCCGTGGTGATTCGGGAACGCCCTCCTCCGCGTCGTCGCCAGTGGACGGCTAAGGAGGCCAAGGACAAGGGGAAGGGCAATATGCCCTAAATGTCGAGTCCTTTAGCTTTTATTATTATTTAAGTATTATTACTATTTTTGTCGTGTGCTTTTTTTGTATTTTTTTTTTTGAATTTCTGTATTTTGTAATTTCCCGAGTTTATCGGGATTTTTTTTTTGAATTAATAAAAGAAGTTATTATTAAACCGTTCCTGCCTTTTCTTGATTGCATTGGTTGCACCCTTTTGAGGGGTTGCCTACGTATCCGCGATTAGCAGAATCAAACCAAACGTACTTCAGGCTTAGTAAGTTTGCAATCTCGAATTACACCAAGACTATTGGTTCAAGATGTTTGCGACAGTAGAATAAGTAATTCTAGCTCATTGACTTGCTTTTTGTAAGAAAAATGATTTTGATAAATTTTTCCAATGACATTGAGAAGTGGTTAAGGGTAGTAACGCTTCAGCTGGTCCAGGTTGGTTGGGTTGACAAACTCATTCCCGTCCAGGTCCGTTAGCATCACCGCTCCCCCTGATAGGATCTTCTTCACCAGATACGGACCAGCCCAATTGGGTTTGAATTTTCCCCTCGGGTCAACTGGTAGTAGAGCTCGAACAGACTTAAGGACTAGATCTCCTGATTTAATGTTTCTGGGCCTTACCCGTTTGTTGAAGGCCCGTTGGATCCTCTTTTGGTAGATTTGGATATTATTGAGGGCACGAGATCGTCGTTCGTCTAGTAGAACTAGCAAGTCATACCGTGCTCGAACCCAGTCAGCTTCGGGCACTTGGCTTTCTAGCAGAATTCGGACGGATGGTACCTCTAACTCAACTAGCTGGACTGCCTCCATCCCGTAGGTTAGGTAATACGGCGTCGCCCCGGTCGCGGTGCAAATTGACGTTCGGTATCCCCATAGGGCGAAAGGTATTTTGTCAGGTCAGTCCCAGTAATTATCAGCCATCTTTTTGAGTATGGTTACAATCGTTTTATTGGCCGCCTCTACTGCTCCATTTGTTTGGGGACGGTAGGGCGAGGATGTATGCCTTTGAATTTTATACTTGGTCAGCAGGGCCGCAGTCTCGGCTTGAAAATGAGTCCCGTGATCACTGATAAATTCATAAGGAATCCCATACCGGCATATTATCTTGTTCCGGATAAACTTGGCGACATGCTTAGCATTGAGAATGCTATATGATTCAGCTTCGACCCATTTGGTGAAATAGCCGATACCTACCAAAATAAAGCAGTGTCCACCAGTACCAGAGGGATTTATTTTCCCGATTATGTCGATACCCCATGTCGAGAATGGCCAGGGTGACGTCATGGTATAAAGCAAAGATGACGGCATATGTTGCACATTGCCAAAGATTTGACAGTTATGACAATGTTTGACGTATAACTGGCAGTCGGCTTCCATAGTATTCCAGTAATAACCGAGCTTCATGATTTTTCGGACCAGCATGTGGGCATTCATATGTGGACCGTTTTCACCATCACGTACTTCGGCCATAACCTTCTCAGCCTTATATTTATCAACACAAAGGAGAAGAGCCCCCTGTGCCGTCTTTTTGTACAGTTGCCCATCGTCGGTACGGATGAACTGGGTGGCTAGCCTTCGTAAGGCTTTCTTGGCTCGACCTTCCGTCCCGGGAGGATATTCTCCGTTTGTCAGGTATGTTAACACAGCCTGATACCATGGTTCGGGATCAGTTATCTCAATGTCTTCGATGTCGTGAATGTACGCCGGCTCGGACCGTCTTTCGACGCAAATTGGCATACTGGTCACGTGGTCGGGAATGTTCAGCAAAGATGCCAATTTTGAGAGTGCATCTGCAAACTGATTCTCTTCTCGGGGCAGGTATATGTACTCTACCCTTTGGAATTGTTTCTCGAGATCCCTTACTCGTGCCTGGTAGGCCACGAGATTAGCATTCCGAGTCTTCCATTTTTGGAGTGCTTGGTTAATGACCAAGGATGAATCACCATGTACCCGGAGATTTGTGATCCCCAGATCGGCGGCGGCTTGTAGCCCGTAAACGCATGCTTCGTATTCTGCTGCATTATTGGTAACATCAAAGTCCAGTTTGATGGAGATGGGAGTATGCTCCTCTTTTGCTGAAATTAGGAGGATCCCAACTCCGAACCCTCGAAAATTGGATGCTCCATCGAAGTATAAATCTCATGTTTCAGTATCGGTATGGAAAATATCTTCGTCCGGGAAGGACCAGGTGTCGGTGTGCCCTTCTTCACTTACTAGGCTGTCGGCGAGAAATTCAGCTACTACTCTCCCCTTGATAGTCTTCAATGGCACAAACTTTAGGTCGAATTCTGCCAACATTAGAGTCCATCTAGAAATTCGGCCATTGAGAATAGGTTTCTCGAAGAGGTATTTGATGGGGTCCATCCTGGATAGCACATGGACCTCGTAGCTGAGCATATAGTGCCGGAGCTTCTTAGTAGCCCAGACTAGAGCTAAACACGTCTTTTCGAGCATGGTATATTTGCACTCATACTCTAAAAACTTCTTGCTGATGTAGTAGATAGCTCGTTCTTCGGAATCAACTGTCTGAGCCAGCATAGCCCCCATGGCTGTCTCGATCGTTGCTAGGTATAACGATAGAGGCAAACCAGGTTGAGGTGGCATTAAGACCGGCGGAGCAGATAATATTTCCTTTATCTTGTCGAAAGCAGCTTGACACTTGTCATCCCATAGTACCCGTTCTCCCACTTTCAGTTTCTTGAAGATTAGTTCACATACCATGGTTAGTTTGGAAATGAAATGACTGATATACTGGACTTTCCCGAGAAATACCCTTATTTCTTTTTCGGTTTTGGGAGGTTGCATCTCGGTAATGGCTTTGATTTTAGCTGGGTCGACTTCGATACCTCGTTGGCTAACGATATGGCCCAGTAATTTGCCTGATGTTACCCCGAAACTGCATTTTTGAGGGTTTAGCCTCATGTTGTACTTGCGCAGTCGGGTGAAGAATTTTCTTAGGGCGGTGATGTGACCGTCACGTTCTTTAGATTTGACGATCATGTCGTCTATATAAACTTCTACCTCTTTATGCATCATGTCATGTAATAAAGTGGTAGCGGTCCTTTGATATGTGGCTCCGTCGTTAATGAGACCGAATGGCATGACAGTATATCAGTAAGTACCCCAAGGTGTTGTGAAGGTAGTCTTACTCATATCTTCTTCCGCCATCTTGATCTGATTGTACCCAGCATACCCGTCCATGAATGATAGAAGGGCATGATCGGCCATGTTATCCACCAGTATGTCGATGTGTGGTAACGGAAAATCATCTTTCGGGCTTGCCTTGTTAAGATCCCAGAAATCTACACATACCCGCACCTTGCCGTCCTTTTTAAGAACCTGCACGATGTTTGCCACCCAGTCCGGATACTCGGACACTTGTATGAAGCCGGCTATGAACTGTTTGTCGACTTCTTCTTTTATTTTGAGAGACCATTCGGGCCTCATTCGACGAAGCTTCTGCTTGACCGATTTGCACCCGTCTTTGATTGGTATGTGGTGCTCGGCTATTTCCCGGTCTATCCCCGGCATGTCCTTGTAGGACCATGCGAAGACATCTTTGAACTCTTGGAGGAGGTTTATGAACTGTTGTTTCTCCTCGGGATCTAGGGATAACCCTATCTTAAGTGTCTGCGGCTCTAAGGTTGTTCCCACATTTATGGATTCGGTCTCTTCGATCACCGGATTCTGAGATTCCCTTTGCTCTAGTTGCTCGATCAGATGTGGAGGTAAGGATACCTGTTCGTCCGGTTTCTCAATGTCATTGCATAAAGTATTTTTGAAAACAGAATTTGAAAGAGACAAGTCGTAAGTAGAACGGTTGTTATTATTGATTGAAAATTTGGAAAACAGCTCGAAAAGGGCAGCCATCTGATCATTGGTCAGAGGCGGGATTGGTAAAGCACTCGGGACAGACCCCGAAGTGCCAGCAGAAGGAATGATAAAAGGGGGAGGGGTTACAGGAGTGACTCTAGCACCGACTTCCCTAGACTCGACCTCAGACTCTGACTCAGACTCCGACTCAGACTCGGACTCAGACTCAGACTCAGGCATGTCTCCCTCTCCAGTGACCAACTTGTAGATTCTTCCCTGACTGTCAGTCCACTTGACAGTCTTCCTCCAGGCCCTGTTCCTGTCTCGGAACCAACATCCGAGATTAGCTTGGTCGGGTCAAACCTGTTGCTGCGGAGAATTAGGTTGACCAGGTCTTCATTTGGAGTTGGGGCTATGGTGTCTTCCCCGAAAAGTAGCCCTGGTACAGGCTCAGCATTATCAGCTCCGTCAGACTGGATGAGGGCGAACACATCATCCGGAATATAGTTGCAGTCCCGGGCCAAGTGGCTCCCGAGGTGCACAGCATTGGGTTGGTAGAGACCAACCTGAATAGCCCCAAATACCGGTGTGACAAAGTAGTCAGCCAACCGTGGGCTGTAAGGGCTCAAGTGGATATCCTTAATGATGTTGTAGGCCTTTTCAATTCCTGCTCGGACAACATTGCCCGGAGTGGTGGCATAACCAAGACCGAAGCGAGAGACCGAAGCGAGAGTCTTCGTCTTTGAGGACTTCGATGATCCTCCCAGCTGGAAGATCGGGTCGAGAGGTAGCCCCCGGAAAGTACCCCAGGTTTTGGAGCATCGTGTCGATACTCGTAGTGAAGTAAGGCCTAAAGAGGTACTCTTCCTCGATCATCCCCACAAAATCGAACCCCCAGAGGTCCGTGCGTCCCGTGGAGTTACAGCTAGCCACAGTCATTGGTGTTGCCTCTAAAGTGATAACATCGTTAAGCAGAGGCATTTTGATCTTTCGGTGGAGGGTGGAGGATACCGCCTTGACCGCGTGGATCCAAGGCCTACCTAGGAGCAAATTGAATGATGAGGTGACATCGATCACCTGAAATTCGAGCTCCTTTTCTATCGGGCCCGTCATGATGGTCAGTTTTACGGCCCCAGCTACCGACTTTGGGCTCCCATCAAAGGCTTGGATGGTCTGAGCAGTCGGGATGTAATCGGCCTCGGTAATGCCGAGGGCTTTGGTGGTCCTTAGAGGAAGGACATTTACAGCGGACCCGTCATCAACCAGGGTCATAGGGAGGTATTTCCCTCGGCAAACTACCGTAATGTAGAGGGCCAGATTATGGGAGGCCCCGAATGGTGGTAGGTCGGCTTCGGAGAAAGTGATCATTGGGCCTGCTTCCTTAGCTTTGCCCTTCAGGTGGGGCAGGACCGTGGCTACCATCTCAGCAGGGGTAACCAAAGAGTCAACCTTAATTTGATCGAGGGCCTTTGTAAGTGCTTCTCGATGTTCTTGTGAGCTGACCAGGAGTTGCCATATGGTGAGGTCAACTCTGGTCTTTTTCAGTTGCTTTACGAGAGCCGTTTCAGCAGTCGGCTCCTCAGGGGCGACTTCCGTCCTGAGCGGCTCAATGACGGTTGTCGGGATAGGGGTGTCCCTAGAGCTAGTGGCTTGATAGGGATGACCAAGGTGGTTACTAACTAAGACTCGGGATTTGGTCTTACGAATTTCCTCGGAGGTGATGGGGACAGCTTCCCCTTTGGCGAGGTAGACGTCATTCTCGTCGTCAAACCAGATCCCGTTAACTTGCGGGATAAATGGAGAGATAAGGTGATAGCAATCAATCACCTCCCCGGTAAAGATGGCGTGGGAGCTGAAAGGGTTCTCCTTGTTGTTGGGCTTATCTCCGGGTAGCGGGATTTTACCGCTTTCGATTAAGTCTTGGATCAAGTGCTTCAGCTTCCAGCACTTCTCGGTATCATGCCCATTGCCTCGGTGGTACTGGCAATAGGCCTGGGCATTGTAGTTCTTCGAGCGTCGCTCGACCGGAACTTTAGGAGTTGGGCCTATCGGTTGTATTAGGCCTTTGGAGGATAGCCTTTGTAAGGCATAAGTATAGGTAGTACCTATATTAGTGAAAACCCGAGGTGGGGTGTTCTTCTTTGACGGGGCATCTAGTAGATTAACCGCGTCGAAAATGCTGCGGGTTGCAGCTTGGGACTTGGTGGTGGAGGAGGAAGCCCCTTGATACCCTTTGCTAGCGGCCTTAGTAAGGCCTTCCAGTCTGAGGTCGTCTTCAATCCTCACACCCATTTCAGTAAGGGTGGTGAAATTGGGTATGACAGCGTACCGGAGGTGAACCCGGTAGGAGGGGAGGAGTTTCTTGACAAAAGCCTCCACCAAAGTCTTCTCACTGGGCTTATCGACCAGTTTCACGCTCTCGGCCCTCCAGCGTTGAAGGTATTTGGTAAAACCTTCTTTCGGCTCTTGGGCCATAACCTCCAGAGATCTCATCGTGGTTTGGATCTCGGTGTTGTCAGCATAGTTCCGAGCGAACTCGGTGGCCACATCATCCCAAGTAGGGTATTTCTTCGGGTCTAGCCTGTAGTACCAGGCCCGTGGGTGCTTCTCAAGAGACGCTGCAGAAAGGTTTTTGAACATGGATGAGTCCACTCCCTTGATGGCCATAAACTCTTTGAAGGCCCGTACATGTAGTAACGGGTCTTCGGTTCCCTCGAACATCGGTAGGCCCGTAAGGTTCAGGTTCGGGGGTAGCTTGTCGTTCACCGGGGCATACTCACGACTGTTTTCCCGATGAATGTTGTTACTCCCGGCTAGGTGCACTTGTTCCTCCAGTCGATGAATCGCACTTAGTAGCTCAGTCAGAGACCCATTGGTCTCGGTATTTGGAGTCCTTTTGCTCCACTGCAGCCATGCGAGCAACAATAGCCACTTGACCAGCCCTCATTTCAGTCAGTTGGGCTTCAATGTCGGTCTATTTGACGACCATGGCATCCACAGAGGTTTTCAGACTGTTCAAAGCAGCTTCCATCTTGCGGGTGTGTCTGGTTGACGGCGGCCTGTCTGTAAGAACACCGTGTAATCAGAAACCGAACCTAGATTTTGGAATCATAGAAAAAAGTACATCCCGAGCGACCCAAAATAAAAGGACTGAGTGGAAAAGACTCGAGAAAGACACCTAGACGGATGACTCGTAGGTGGTATGACTTCCTTAGGACTTTGGCCTGGTGGGCCTAGTCCCGTTCGAAGGAAGGTCCACGTGAGATTATTCCCCAGACTTTTGACTCGAGTGTATAGACGGACTTTCCTTTGTAGGGGTATGCCCTACGCGGGTTGGTCGTGCCTTGACAAATAAGGCGGACTCGGGAAAGAGGGGAAACTCGTGATGTAAGATCAACGGAGTTTCGACGCTATAAACCTTCTACATAATATGCAAAGACCCGACACACGGACAGACGGTAGGTCCTATAATAGGGAAGACTTATTTTAAGAAAGTTGAAGGTTTGAAGTTGAAAGTTGAATATGTAATGGGTGAATTTCCGAGAGTTCGAAAATGGAAAGCGGAATCTCGAAAACCAAGATTAGAATTTTGAAAAATTCAGAAAATCAAAACGGTGTCGGAAATTCGAGAGTTAAAACGAACAGCATGCCGACTAAAGAAAAGGATATTTTGAGTCAAATCGTTGATCCTAAATTTCGGCGGCATTCCGAGTTTTTGAAAATTGGATATTTTGAAAAGATGAGTCCCGAAATGGGTAGCATTTCGGGTTTTTCAATTTTTGGTATTTTGGAAGGATGGGTCCCGAAACGGACAGTATTTCGGGTTTTTTGAAAATTGGGTATTTTTGGAAAGATGCAATTTTGAAATGACGATTTTTGAAAAATGACACGGAAACCAAGTAGCACGTAGTCAAACAAGCATTATAACGACGCTTATGTATGCATTACGCTATGTTTCGGTCGGTCGAAATAAGGTCTATTCCAACAACGATGGCTTTCTCGTAAATCAGGACGGACTCCCTAAGCCGAGTTGGTCTTAGGACATGCCGCAAAACCTATACGAGTTCCACCATCGATGTCTTTAGCGCACCCATGTAGGAATGCACCGCTGTATAGTGGGACGTCGGTCACAAGTAACTGGCCCGGGAAAAATTTGGGTTATGCATGAATCATTAAACTAATGCGCGCACACTAATATACGAACGATTTCTCTTCGAGTCTCACCCTGGGAACCCCGATGACATGTGGTACATCAGGTATCCCCAGCGGAGTCGCCAGATTGTGGACATGACGTAGGTCCAGCCCGACACGGCCACGCGCGGGTTTGGGTAAGCGAATGAATCTCGTGGTAAGATTGTTCTCGGGTTCGAAATTTAAGTCAAAATGGAGTCGCCACCGAATTTTGTGGTTATTCGGAACCATATGAGCCCACTCTATGTCGTCGTGGACTATACACAAAGTACGGCCCACTTCAATTTCAGAGTTTATGGGGCTCGTCCCTTTGCATTATTATATCGATACCGTTTACACCGGCTTTCGTATATAAAATGACTCTCGTGCGCCAATGGTTTCGGGCATCCGGAAGCCAAGGTTCTGAGTAAGGGGTGAGGGTACGTGTTGGGAAGCCCACTAAGGACACCCAACCCCGCCCGCACATTGCGGCCTGTACTAAGACATCGTTCGTGTTCGTGTACGCGCGCTAGTAAAATGATTAAATGATATGCAAACAGCGTTTTCGGGCTAAGCATGTGAATAGTATGTAAACTACGTCATTTAATGCATCTTGATTATGGTCGAAATGATTTAGCATGCGAGGTTCATTTATAAAGCGATAAGCAAGTAAATAAACAAAACTCAAAAAATAAAAAACGTACAAGTTACACGGGCGGAAATACAACCCGGAATTCACAATAAAACGATTAATACAACGTAATAAATGAAATAAAAAAGCGATAAGGATAGAAACGGACCTGTATGTAAACTAGACCGTGAATTATGTAGATGGACGAACCCCGGTTAAATACACATTATGTTGTGTATTAAACGGAGGACGGAGACATAGGACCCAAGCGTAATGCTAGCCTGATCTCATGCCTCGATGCCTTGTCCCAACTTATCACGTCGAAAAATTGATCAAAGTTGTCCTAGGTGTCGTGATATGTGTGACTTTTGAGAAGGGGAGAGTCATGTGATTGTCTTTACACATGATGACTAAAGTCGTAAAAAAGACGAGGCTCGAAATGTGTGTCAAAGCTCTCGGTTTTCTGGGTTACAGGACCCACTCGATCGAGTCATGGTCTGACTCGGTCGAGTGCATCCTTAAACGTAGCTACTGCCCAGTTTTTTGGGTGCTACTCGTTCGAGTAGCCTTTGTACTCGGTCGAGTAGCCCCTGTACGAGTGACAACTCGTTTAGATTTTTGATTGGAAATCGATGGTTGGCCAAATTAAATACAAATATCGCACGATTCGTATTCAACTTAGCCTCCGGTGTTATAATCGTGTATGTACGATTATACTACCGTTATCGGAGTTTTATGAAAACGTTATCGTTAGATTAGAAAATTTGAATTAGTGACGAAATTGCATCCCTCTACGTCACGACATCGAAACTAATCCTTTCGGATTATGTGATGTCGGTTTTCGTGTCAACGGGTTCCGCACTAATTGTAGATATGGAATTAAATACGTTCAACTATGACCGATCACGATCACGTCACGCCCTTGAGTACATTGGGGCGGTGCTCCTCGAAAGGGCGCCACCTCCGTCGTTGCTCGTAAAGGGATTAGACGGACTTTGGGCGATGATCATAGTCCAACGTGTTTAAAAAACCGAATTTTAGTACTAGCATATATATACGCGGTATAATAATCGTTAAATGTTAGAAATAAAAAAGATGATGCTAAAAAAATATGCGAATATGAAAGTGTTAGTGTTACTACTACGATTATGATACAAAAAAGCGAAAATGTAAATAAAACGACAAACTAAAATAGATAAAAAATGAAGCGAGATAGTAAAGATCGAGATGGGGTTTACGACACCCTCAACATACATGCTTGGTAGGGACCTCGGAAATGGACTCGTAAATAGCGACGGGACGCCGGAGTATCGAGGATCTACGCGAGTTATGGTGTGCGTGTGTGTATGTGGATGACTCGTCGGTTTTCGAGGGACGAAGGACTCGGTTTTTGGCTAGTATTGCTTAGGGTTGAAGTGTAGTAGGGTGTTTAGGGTGGAAATGTAGGGTAAATGTAGGTTGATCAAACTTGTGAAATGAGAGGGGGTCGTGGGGTATTTATAGACTTTACCCCACGACCTAGGGTCACTCGATCGAGTGGCCCTAGAGCACTCGATCGAGTGCCCTTGCAAACGGGCCAAACCCGGTTTAAGCCGCTCCACTCGACCGAGTGGGTCAATCCACTCGATCGAGTGGATCAGGTGAATCGAGCTAAAATAGGAAGGAGTTGACCTCGTGATTTGATTGATTTGTTTCTTGAATTTCGATTTGGGCGCCAGTTTCGAGAATGAATTTGGCTGTTTTGTGTGACGGGTTCGTCTTTGACCGGGTCGCCAAAAGACGGGATTTATTTTTGGTGTCGGTTTTGGCCCAAATTAGTTTTATTTTGCTCGGAACGACCGACTGGGCCTGGATTTGAGGTTTGTTTTGTGAGATTCTTACTCCGCTAAAAGTCCATGACGGATATTATTAATTCCGAGCCCAAATCCGAGTATACCAAGTCACGTTTGCGTCCGATCATCATCAGGTGTTTTTTGGAGACTACCATAGACACCTGGCAGTCAAAATGCGGGTGTCTACAATTATGTACAACTAATATCAAAATATGAACATTATTCAGTGACAAATATGTACATCACAAGTTATCAAAATAATTCAGCAGAGAATCAGTAGAGAATCTACGTAATTCTTGATAATCGGTTGTCTACTTTAGAACAAATATATTAATTTCTTGGATCAGCAGGTTCATAATCAGTTTTCTCTAAACGAATTGTTCAGGATTACAATCAAATCTGCAAGTGAAAATGACGACAATCAAATCAAGAATAGAAATCGTTGATAATCAAGCATAGAATTCCTTGATGATCAAGAACAGAATTCGTAAAATCAATTCTACGAACGAATTTACAAAGTGAACAAAATGAAATCTGCAAATTAAATGATGATAATCGAATGATGAAGATCTGCAATTGAAATGATGACGACGCTCGATTTTACGAGTGAGCACAATTAAATCTGCAAGTGAAAATGATGAAGATCAAACAATGAAGATCTGCAACGGAACTGATGAAGATGATCGAATGATTTGAATGAAAAAATAAACAAATTTCTAGAGAGAGAAAGTCGACTAATTCAAAAGGAAAGGAAGGAGATGGCGCGCGTTTGTTTTTGTGCTTTGAATTTTGATCAAGCCTGGTCCGTTGATCTCAATCAGATCTAACGGCCCAGATTGTGCCTCAACGGTTGCAGGGAGTTAGACTGCCTCAATGGATCCTGAATCTATATATACTAGAAGATTAGTGATGGATTAAGGTCCTTGAATATTTGCGTTACTCGAATGTTACATCGTGTTACTCTAATAGATACGTTTGCACATGAATATTGAATACTGATTGTGTTTCTAATTTTGTTGGATGTTATTGCCTTAGATAATTAATTATTGCCTTAAATGCTTAATGAATGAATCTCTTATCATTTCAATCTCAACCATCTACCTATTAAGCTTCAATGACTTAGATTAGGACTTACGACTAAAAAAATATTGAGGACTCATCTGAACCCACCCCTATATATATATAAGTCGATCGGGTTAAGGCAATAATTAATTAAATACACAAAGTACAAGGTGTGAGTTCGTATTACATCATACTACCTCCCATTCACTGGAAACCTACCAAAGATTGAATATATGTGAGGTATATTTTAATCAAATGGTAGGATTTCAGTAAATGGGAGGGAGTATTACATTGTATACTTACCGATGAAATGTAATCATGTATTACATCGTCGATGTAGTTGCTAATCACTTTGGAAACCTCAGTAAGCACTATCTTACACACTATTAATGTACCCATACACTTTGTTGTTAAATGTCAATCCTTGCGAATTAGTTGTGATTTTGTATTACCACTTAACCCTGAGTAGAAGTACGATTCATTCAAAAGTCATCACTGCACTGCTAATAATTTGACTCATGTACGTAAACAATAATAGATCAACTACCCGTGAATTTTATTCACGGGTATCACACTAGTACTGTATTACATTAAGCTATATTACATGAAGCTACTTTAACATTCACATTCAACTACTTTGTATTATAATAGTCGCGTCTAACTAAATTTCATATCAATGAAGAGAGTATACAATCAGAGAAGGCTATCATTGGCACTGGTGATGAAGTGCAGCTGTGCAGGCTGTGTGTTGGGCTAAACTGGTGTGGAACAGATTGAGTTTGCCTAAGCATTACGTACTATATAGCCTGGCCCATCAGTCAGAATAGATTGTTAACGAAGGATAGATATAGATTGATCAGAATGCAGCAGGTCGTAGACGGTACTTGTTTCTTGTGTGGTAATGCTGTCTTCACCTATTCAGAGAATGCTCCTGCACAAGGCAGTGTTTCAGTCTAGTGAATAGATGGCTGGGAATGTGCATCCCTATGACGAACACTGAAAGCCTGGTGCGTGGAGGAGAGTAAAGGCACAAATCCGTCATGTTCAAGCAGGTTATAGCAACAACTAATTAACTATATTGGGGATTTGGTATCAAGTTTGGATGGTCAGGAACAACTGTCGAATCAATTTAGTACTAAGAAGGCCTGAGCATTAGGGATGAGCAAAACCGGATATCCGATCCGGTCTCGTGACAATGGAACAAAATCGAACGAAAAAGGAGCAGAGGTAACCGAGAATTTGCAGCGACGAGGTACGAAGGCCTCTTCGATTAGACTGAGGTGGTGATCAGCAAGTACCGGTAGTTTCCCAAGGTTTGACACTGCAGCACCGAGACTCACCCACTTGAGGCCTGGAGCTTTGGAACGATAGAGCAGCGATACCCAGAAATCGTTTTTTGTGGAAAGACGGGAAGAAGAAGAAGAAGAAGACGGATTACTGTGGGTTGAAGTGCAGGTGGGGGAAGCTATTTAAAGGCAACGGAGCAGGGAGAGGTTGGAGAAACAGACTCCTTGAAAGCAGCAGCAGTGAAGGCTGAGTCTCAGGAGAGAATAGCTCTCCACACAACAGTTACAACGCAAACACAGAAACCTTAAACCTAGACCGAGTCAGACCCAAAAAGGAAGGCATAGCCCGCCACAGGCGATTCGCCAAATACCAAATCACGAATCCGGACCGGGCTCGGGGACGCGCACGCAAGCTGAATTAAGCACCTCGCAGGTTTATATAAAATTACCCCCTTTCACCACTAGTGATACCCAGAATGAAAGTAGTATATATAAACAACATAAGACACTACTATCCCACCAATATGGGACAATTAGAAAAAAGAGACTTAACCCCTATTTTCCAACACCAGTTTCCAGATATCCGATTTTTTCGGATATCCGGTTTTCGGATATCCGGTATCCGGTTTTATATTCTTATTCTATTTTTATTTTTTTAAACAATTTTTCATTTTTAATTAAGAATAATTAATTGATTTTTAAGCAACTTTTACGTTTTATATAAATTAATATAATAAAAATACATTATAAAAACCTTTAAAAAATGATATATATATATATATATATCTTACGGTACCATTATTCTAACAAAGTATTACGTTTCATTACATAATATCATAAATTTACTACTCCCTCCGAGTTTCTAACATTGCCCCATTTTCTTTTTTGGACCGAGTTTGATCTTTTACGTACCCATTTTCTACTTTTGGTCATAAATGTGTGGTTCATATTTATCAACCAATTTCTCTCTCTTCCTACTTTCTTTTTTAATCACTCATTTTCCCTTCCTTATTTTGCACTCCAAAAGCAAATGGGTAAATGATAGAAACTCGGAGGGGTAATTGTTTTGTTTTTTATCTTTGAAAATAATGGGTGAGTTTGAATTCTTTATTGTATAATTCATATTAGGATTATATTTTTCATATTTTTTATTGTATTTAAAAATCCCGGATCGGAAACCAGATCACCGGATTCAATTTTCCCCGATACGTATCCACTACGGTTTTAAGGAAAATCGTATCGTATATTCGGTTATCCGTATCGGATATCCGGAAATTCGTATGATTGAAAACGTATATCGTATCGTATACGTATAATAAAACTGTATCGTATATTTTTGCTCACACCTACTGAGCATGTAATTACACAAATTAAGTACGAAATTTGTGTAAGAGTAAGGCGCCTTAGAAGACTAGTACCGAGTGTGGACGTCCGTCCGCACCGTCCGGCGCCCCGCGCGGGACTGACCCGGTTTCATCGCGGCGGCCACCCACGCGGCCCCCTCCCAGTCGGAGGCCGGTCCGATCTCGCGTTCGGGGCGATGTTTCGGACCTCGATTCGGATGACGATTCAGACTTGTACTAGACGGGTGCGGGCACCCGTGTTTCCAATAGAATCGATCGAGTCGTGGTTGTAAATGTTTAAAGGCCGATATGTTTGGTAAGGCGACCTTTTTAGTGAACCGAATTTGTTGTCGATTTGTGGAGTCGCCACCGAGTCAATTATGGGGACTCGGAAACCGTTCAAGTCAACTTTGATCCCTAGCCGGCTCAAAGTTGAGTGGCACGGGACCTAAAGATAAAAACTTGTACCCTTAAGCACTCTATGTGTGGAATGACTCTCATTGCCAATGGTTTCGGACATCCGGAAACCGTCGATTCTGAGTAAGGGGTAAGGGTACGTGTTGGGAAACCAACGTCCGCTAGACATCAACACCCAATCCCGCCCGCACGTAGATGCCTCTACATACTAATCAATCGGTGGGCTGATATCGTAGTTTATTTGTTGTGGTGGAAGTACTGTAACATCTGTTGTTTTAACCTTATGTCTTTGCTATGTCGGTTGTTTAAGGACAAGTAAGCTTTGTCGGCGAAGTAGTTATGTTTACATTCTTTGCATGCGATTTCACGTGACAAGCAGGCCATGAAAAGATGCACATAGGAGAGTAGAGAGTACTAATATTATACGTATTAGCGAATTAGTTTTAACGTGATAATACGGATATTAGTCGTTCTCGTGGTATACCTTACCTGGTATTCTGCTTAAGAGCGTCAGCTCGGTATTAATAGGGATGCGTTGAACCGTCTAAGGTGAGCACCGGGACTAATACGGAAGCCGACCATCGTTTTGTTCAGTTTTAGCTTATTTACGTTTTGAATTCCGTGTTAGGTGATTTAGCATGCGATTAAAAGGTCATAGAAGCAGTAAATCATACGAAAGCAGTAAATGCGAAATGTAAGTAAATCACATAGTGAGGGGTTGCACCCTCGGAGTATACGCAAAACGGGACACGATGCATAGATAGTTGAGAACGGATCTCGGAATTACTCGGGTCTGTTAAGGGTGTTTTAGTATTTTTGGTTGAAGTTGGGACGTTACGTGCTTTAGTACGTGTTATGGACCTAGCTTCCATGTTTGACATTATCGTAGTGCATAATAAAAGTACAGAAATGTAAAGTTTTGTATAGATGACAACCTAGTGACGGTTCGACTTCGAAAGGCGGATCCTCCAAGCTTGCCTTTTGATTTCGGCAGAGTTCTGTTACCACGACTGGTTCTGCGGCTAATACGGCAGAGCTTCCGCTGCTATACTCGGAGTAGCTAATCGAACACAGGAACCTCGGGATCGAGTGGAGTGCTCGAAGGTGAGGAGTAGCGTCGATTTCGCTTATCGAGACTACGATCGAGTGGATCATTGGCTTTGGGTGTCGGAGTGCGAGCCCAAGCTAAGAAACTCGTAATGAGTAAAGGGAAAAGAGAGGAGATTGTGTTGTGTCGAATGAATGAGGTGGGGTGGGGGGTATTTATAGTTGTTTTGCTCAGTTCAAATCGAATTTAAGGACGCCTGAGTCCAGGCGCACCAGAACCCAGGCGCCTCGGGTCTTGCGTACAAGGAATAAGACGCTCGGGTGAGGTACCTGAGATTTTGAAGATATGATTTTGAAACTTTCCAAAATCGAGAAGATGCGTATCATTCGTTAGCTTCGGAGTTAAGTCTTCCCCTTACCCTAGCACGCCGAGTGGGCTTCGGGTGCGCATCCCGAGGTTCGCTTGGCCCGGTGTGCTGACTCGGGTTTGACTTTGTGTATTTCGGGACCGATTCGGAGGCATGGTGTCGGAATTGACTCTAATTAGTGTCGATGAGACCATAATGACACGACTAAGGCTGTCTCGATGTTAATTTAATCTTTCCGAGTAATCTTTTAATCCGTTCTATAGAAAAACTATCTAAAACATCGCAATCTCGTGTCGCGTTGCAGTCTGATCGTCATCGGGTGTTTGTTGGGCACTCCTGCAGCCACCAGGTCCAAATCCGGGTGTCTACAGAAGCCCCCACTTTGACTGAGGCTTGGACAAGGCAAAAGTCAAAGTATAGCCGCCCAGGTCAATCGAGGATTACGACCTGGTAGCTGTCCGGTCGGGTCGTTTTAAGTCCGTTGGACTACGTATTGAGGCTCGCCAGCCAAGGCTTACAAACCGTACCTAACATCCTTGTCTGCGGTTGCTGGTCGAAGCTCAGGTCCAGTATTGCTGGTCTGTTTTTGGGTTTGCTGTTTTAGTGATTTCGTTTTTTGACATGGGTCTTTTGCTTAAGTCTTTTTTTGGTGTCTTAGTTCTAATTTAATATCCTTGGCGGATGGTTGTGTTGATTTAAGTTTTGCTTTTTTGCTTTATGTATTCCTTCGTGGGTGTGAATTGAATGTTTAGGGACTCGTTTTGGGTTGATTTGATTGTTCTGATTGTTTTGGGATTTATATAAAATTGAGTTGAATTGAGGTGAGTTCTACCAAGGAGTCACTTTGAATTGAATTGAATTTATTTTGAGTGCTACCAGGGACTCGTTTAAATTGATTTTGAATTGAATTGGATTGAGTGCTAGGGACTCATCCAAAATCGGATTTTGAGCGCTACCAGGGGCTCATTGAATTGTCTTGACTTGACTTGAATTGGATTGAGTGCTACGAGGGACTCATCCAAAATCGGATTTTGAGCGCTACCAGGGGCTCATTGAATTAAACTGAGTGCTACTAGGGACTCGTTTAAACTTGGTTTTGAGCGGTACAAGGGACTCGTTTAAAATTGAATTGAATTAATTTGAGTGCTACTAGGGACTCATTTAAAATTGAATTGAATCGAGTGCTACCAGGGACTCGTAGAATTAAACTGAGTGCTACTAGGGACTCGTTTAAAATTGGTTTTTGAATTAAATTGAGTGCTAAGAGGGACTAATTTAAAATTGTATTGAATCGAGTGCTACTAGGGACTCGTTGAATTAAACTGAGTGCTACTAGGGACTTGTTTAAAATTAATAGGTCAATTAAATTGAGTGCTACCAGGGACTCATTTAAAATAGAATTGAATCGAGTGGTACTAGGGACTTATTGAATTAAACTGAGTGCTACTAGGAACTCGTTTAAAATTGGTTTTGAGCGCTACAAGGGGCTCATTTAGATTGGTTTTGAGCGCTACAAGGGGCTCATTGAACTGAATTGAGTGCTACTGGGGACTCATTCAAAATCGAATTGAAATTGAGTTCTGAATGCTTTGGGGTTCGTTAGACTCACGGGTTTAAAATTTACACTCAGAATGCTTTGGGATTCGATTAAGTTTGTTTTGTTCAGATATCATGCTTAAATTGTCATGTGCTTCGGTACGAGTGGTCTTATTAGCTAGAGGTTTTCATTTTTTTTCCGCTGGGGGTTGATTTTGATTAGGAGAGGTTTTGAGGTTTGCTTTATCGATTAGGGGTACAAAACTGTCCCATTCCTTCTTATTTTGTTTGGTATAGGAGGGTGCGTCTTACGACTATTGGGTACCATCTCCAAGTTGTTTTCGTCTTTGCTTTGGGTTGAACAGTCAGGCGTGGGTCTGAGATGATTAGGTGGGATCTCGAGGACCCTAGGTTATTAAATAGTGACGAGGTGAAGGGCTAGATCGGGGGCTGTTTAGAGCTTGAGGTTTATAGTGCGCCCCATGCTCTGGAGAGCTCGTACATTACCGACCATTTCGAGAGGGTGGCGGTATTAGAGGATCGAGTGCTCAACAAGCTGGTGCAGGATGCCCGTCGGTGGTTGTAGTACTTCCTAGGATCGACCCACTTCTCGGATAAGGGCGAGAGGTTTAGTACTAGGATTTTGCCTTTCCTGGCTGATTTAGATCTGCTGATTGGGTGACCGCGGCTTTCGCGGAGATGACCCGTTGCTTACAAGTCATGGTGAGGCCACTGAAGGTGGTCTCAGGCTCGGCCTTACCCATCTTGGGTCCAGGTCTTGTGCTGGAGGTTAGTTATAGCCCTCGTATTTGGTTTTGAGATTTCACCTAGTTCGGTTTGGTTTTGCTAATGATATTTTTGGGTTTTTGCAGGCTTGGATTTATTCCTATTCCCCTCGATTGGCACCTAGGACGGCGCGTGCTCGTTCGGTTAGGTTTCCGGCGGGGATTGAATAGAGGTTGGCTCAGGCTAAGAGTACAACGAGTCACAACTCGTCGGAGAATGTGTTGGTGAACCAACTGCACATCGAGGATGTAAGTTTCTTTCTTACGGTTTGTTTTTACTTAGTAGCCCCCAAGATTAGGGTTGTTGAAATGTCCGTTTTGGTTTTATCGTTTGTGTCCTATGGTTTAGTGTTTGCTTTCATTTTGAACCGTCCGCTTTTCTTTTAGCTGGCCGATTCGGCTGATGCTGTTTCGGACTTCCCCTTAACGCTGCTTAGAGTCGATGCGGCTGAGGTAGCCTTTATGGAGCCTCTTCCCCCGTGTTTTGCTGAGGAGATGGAGGCTGGGAAGGAGCGGCATGACCGGGTGTATCGGATAACTTTCGGGGTATACCTTGAGCTTGGCTCTTGAGGGTTAGGTTTTGTGTGACTAATTTGTTCGGTTTTGTTTTTCAGGTTTCGTCGGTCTCCCATTAGCGGTTGTGATAGGCTGCCAACTGCTTCCGGGCCTATGCGACGAGGGCGGCTGCTGCCTCTTCCCATGCTACTTCGGGACCTCGATCGGTAAGTATGTTTTCTAGGGTCGGTTTTCCTAGGCTGTTCGTGCTTTTTCCCTAAATTATAGGTGTATTTGCAGGACAATCAAGATATGGTGAGGCAGTTGGTGACTCGAGTGACCGAGCTCGAGACGAAAGAGGCCAAGTTGTTATCGCTCCTGCAATCTCGGGATAATGAGATTGCCAAGCTTAAGGAGCAGTTGGCTCGGACTCAGGGCGAGACCTCGTCGCGGGGTGAGGCTAGGTTCGGGACCAAGGCCGAGATGGAGGTTCATGCTACGGGCGCTACCGAGGATGTAGGAGGGATTCCCGAGACAGCTACCCCAGATATGTTATCGGGCAAGGATGACATCGAGTCTCCTGTTTTGAGCTGGAGGATCTAGGCTTGGATGACGACATTGGTGAGTTTGTGATAGCTATAGGCGCAGCTTCTAGAGGTCCTCCCTAGTTTGTAAACACGGTTCGTGTTTGGATTTGTATAGTTTGTATATTTTAGACTTTTAATATTTCGATTGATTTGTTAGCCTTGCGTTTTGTTTTGTTTTTGAAATGTTGACTTAGATGATAAGTAATCACTACAAGTTTGGTTTGCTTGCGACGTCGTAGTTTAGGACGTTTTAGAGTGCATGGAGATTGCATGAGAGTACGAAAATGCTTTTTCGGGATTCTTAAAATGGGTTAGTTTGAGCCGGGATTTGGGTCAAGTAGTACGTCGATTAAAATGTTTGACTCGAAACGTGTAAAGATCGAAGAAATGCTTTCTAGCTAAAGTGTATCGACCGAGTGCGTTTTTGGTGTTGGGAGACAAGTGTGACTGTCTCGACATTCAAGTTTAAAATGAGGCAAAGAAAAAAAAGTTAGACCACTTTTGAAAAAAACAGTAAGACCACTTTTTATGTCTTAGTGACAATGCCGTACTGGGCCACAGACGCAAATTGAAGATGGCATTCAGGGCTACAACACGCCTAGGTGGGGTAGCTTATCCCCCTCAAAATAAAATAAAATAAACGTCTAAGTCTGGTGGATCCGATGGACGAAATGTACCGCCTGTGTGGACCTGACACTCTTGCGCGGGCAGTTCGGCTGTTGGAAAGGCGTTTAGCGACTTCAGGAGGTCGTTCCTAACGTCCGGGGTAGTCGGATGTGAGAGAAATGTTAAATATTGTAGAGAAGAGTGTACTACAGAATAAGAAAGCTATGTGGGCTAATGTTGCTAAGTGCCCGACCAAAGACGACGTTACCGATCCTAGTATTCGTCAGTTCATCTATACGGGCCGAGACCAACAAGACCCATATTGAAAATGTGAGTGAGGAGGAGAAGTGGGATTGGCTGGGCTCGCTTTTGAGTAGGGCGGTGAAAGCTTGCGTTAGGAGGGGTCGATGGTGAAAGACCCGAACAAGCACACCCGAAAGGCAAGAAAAGGGGAAGTTGGATTGGTAGAGCCCAGCAATTTTGTACTATGTTCTATTGATTGATACTATGTGGCGTATTGGTACTAATTTTTTTAGGGTTTTGTTTGACACGTTGTCATTTTCCGGGGTATCCGGGTTTTGGATGCTCAGTGTATGTAGAGGGCCTCGACAAAGGCTTGATTTAACAGATTCTTTTGTTGTTAATGAGAAGCACGTTCTTTTTGTTATTATTTTTTTTTGTGGTGGCTCGCAACTAGATTCTTCATTTTGTCCGGAGCGCCCTTTTGGGTTTTCAGTCCGTTATCGGCTTACCTTTTGTTTTGTCCTTTTTTTTGCTCTTTTTCTTTTGCTCTCTCCTTTTTTTTGACGGCTCGCAACTCGATTCTTCATTTTGCCCGGAGTGCCCTTTCGGGTTTTCACTCCGTCCTCAGCTCGTCATTTTTTTACGACGGCTCACAACTCGTTTTTCATTTTGCCCAGGACGCCCTTTCGGGTTTTCACCCTGTCCTTGGCTCGTCGTTTGTGCTTTGTCATTGAAATCACTCGTTAACCGGAACGCGGGGGGAGGTTCCGATTTTCATGTGAAGTGAGTAATCAATTTTGTCATTTTTGTTGGTTGTACCCTTCAGGGGGTTGCCTACGTATCCATGTTTAGACAGAATCAAACTATGTTCGTAGTTCTTAATAGATGTGAATGATTTTGATTTAAACTCATTATGCCAATTATCGATGTGAGATGCTTAGGGTGTATTACATGACTTTTCACCCTATTTTAAGAACTCAGATGAAGTGATCGGGTGTGACCCCTTGAAAGTGACAATTATCGAGATACCGCATTTAGGGCAGGGTGACTGGTTTGGGTGGTTTTGGAATGTGGAGTTAGGTGGTAAGTGGCTTTGATGAATCACAATCTGGAGTTGATTTTGTGGAGTTAAGGCTATGGGGTTACGGTTTCGTGATGTGGTGGGAAAGGGGAAGCTGAGTAAAAATGACTCAGACTTCAATCAGGCGGGATGTAAATTACGTGGGATCTGATTCCCATGTCTGGCCCTAATAGTTGGGATTATCCTATTGAGCTTGAATCCTCAAAATTTCAGACTGTCTCCTAACTAGTGTCTCAGGAAGGTCTTAAGGGTTGTAATGTAGGGAGGCTAGTATTTGGTGCTAGCTGACCTGTTTGTTCGTTGTTGTACCCCCCCCCCCCCTTTTCTTTTTCTTTTTTTGTTCGGACTTTTATTGGGTGATTGAGTCTTGACTCCAACCTCTGAACTTGGCCCCGGTCGTTTCTGCATTGGTGGATATGGCCGTTTTGGTTGGCTGTGGTTTAGTTTTCCCTTGTCTCCTTCTGGCCATTTCAGACTCTTTTTGTCGGACTAGCACCTATGGTAGGAATTGGTCGGTCTTTGTTCGAGGGATGTTTATTGTGGGAAATGGGTTTGCCTTCCGTCTTTGATCACAAGCTAGGTGACTATCTAGATTCGTCATAGGATTCAGCAATGCTCGTTTTAAGGGATAGTTATGTGGCTTTCTATACCAGACATGGAATAGGTAAAAAAAAAGAACACAGGATCTCGGTTCTTGTAATTCCTCGTTGTTTTGAGGTATGTTTGATTGTTATCGATAAATGGCATAGTATCGAGTTGTAAGCAAGAAAGTGCATTATTAAATCAAGCAATTGTCGAGGCGCATTATAAAGGAAGAAAAATTTATTTCTTTTTATTGATAGTAATAAGCGGGCTATGCGCCTGAGATATTGTTTTCGGGGAGGTGGAGGACAGGTTCCCTCGCACCTCCTGACTCGATGTAAAAAAGCAAAAGACATTTTTATACTATTAGGTCTATGCCCTTAGACGAACTAGAGTTTGACTTGGACACAGATTTACACGTCTTGACAGGTGCCCGTGGGTGTTGGGATCCACCTCGATATTCAGGACATTCTCCTCTATAGGGTCGAGGTGGGAACAATCGATGGTGTCGTCAAAGATAGCATGAACGCTAAAGGGGTTTGTGCTATTGTTTCGTTTCTCGGGTGGAGGGAGAGGGATCGTCCAGTTTTCGATCATGTCTTGTATGACATGTTTGAGTCGAAGGCAAGATTCGGTATCATGCCCATTGCCACGGTGGTAATGGCAATATTTATTGGCATCCCACGACTTCCCTTTTCTGCCCGCGGGCGGTTCTGGGATAGGGCTCGTGGGTTCGAGCTTCCCTTGCTCCGTTAGCCTTATTGGAGTTTCGACGTATGTGATGCCTAGTTTGGAGAATGTTCTAGGGGTGAAGTTTGTTCTTCCTCTAGTGGTTGGTTCAACTAGGTGTAATTTTTCGGTTTTGTTGCCCCCGGATGACCCGTAAGAGCGGGTTCCCATGGATGTGGTTGGTCCTTGATAACCCCTCCCCATTATTTTGGAGAATACTCCCTTCCTCATATCGTCCTCCAGACGTATTCCTAAGGTAAGCAATTCTTTGAAGGTATGGATATTTTGGTACCTAAGGCAGGTGAGAGGCGTAAGGGGGCGTAAGGTTATTGACGAATTTTTCTACTAGGGTAGCTTCGTCGGGGCGGTTTACTAATTGGGTGTTGACTTTTCTCCACCTAGTCAGAAATTCGGAGAAGCCTTCCTTCTCGTTCTGGGAAAGGACCTCGAGGTTCCAGATGGTGACTGGTGTTTTGGAATTATCCGTGTATTGCTTTGCGAATTCTATGGAGATGTCATCCCAGGTGGATATCTTTTTAGGGTCGAGGGAATAAAACCAGTATCGTGGTGTGTCGCCTAAAGAGGATGGGAATATCCTAGCGAAAATGCTGGGTTTGACCCCCTTAATGGCCATGTAATCCTTAAAGGCCCGGATGTGGTAGAGGGGGTCCTCAGTTCCTTTGAACTTAGGTATGTCAGGTAAGGAAAAGTTTTCTAGTAGCTGGTCGTTCACCATTTCAAACTTTCGGTGGTTTTCGAGATGAACATTGTTGCCTTGGTTTAGGCGCATTTGGTTTTCAAGGAAGTCTATGCGATTCATGACAGACTGTAGAATGTCGTCCCGAGGTGGTGTAATGGGGTCATTAGGGGTGACCCCGACGGGAATGCCACCTAATGGTGTAGAGGTAAGAAGTACCTCGTTGAGGATCCGGTTATGGTGTTCATCGAAGGCCTTTTCTTCCAAGTGGCCTAGGCGGTAATCAATGCTATTTACGGATGCATTCATGGTAACGATGGTGGACTGTAAGTCTCGGATCATATTGGCTAAGGTTTCTACGGTGTTATCCCCGGACTGTCCGGCGTCATCTCCACTACGGTTACTCGCGTCTACACTTGAATCTCCCGACATGACTGCGGAAGGGGTGGTATTGATGACAATGGATCTATCAGACGGCTTAAAGACTCAAGGAATGCTCGTAGGTGAGTGACACGGAGATGAGACCCTTCGATTTGCGCGTGTTTTGCGATCACCGAATTAGGGACATAGGTGCTTTAGACTTTTGGTGTACTCGGTGAAACGCCTAATAGACCCATGCCTCTGGAACGAGACGATTTGACGTAAATCTCGGAGTTGAGATTTAAAGAAGAGGACTTCTAGAGACGAGACGATCCAAAATGTAAGACCTCGAACAGAGGTGACCCTAGTAACTAACACAGACAATTAATCACACGGTTGTACGACGTAAGGAATTGATCTCGATCCCGGCTTGGAATCAAAGAGTTTTGATGCTTAAAAAAAACGGATGGGTTTTGGAGATAAACTTTTTCCGAAAGCGAGAGTTTGTAAAATTGGTGTCACGATGGTTTAATGACATCGTCCGTGATGTGAAAAGTGTTACTATGTGGGCGTCGAGGACTCAACGATAGCAAAAGTGTAAATGGTGATTTTGCAAAAGAGACGCGGCTCTAAAGGAACCGGTTTTGAAAGTAATGGTGTCGGGCTTTTATCGAGACTACTATTAATTAGTTGGTTCGGTATTTGTGGTGTAGACGATGTTCGTGAGAGAACGTGGTGTCTGTGATGGTGCTCTGAAGGTATGACTAAATCCTTGTCACAAAATTTAGGTAGTGAGAGTGTTTTTAGAAAACTTTTAAAATCGGCGACCCGTACTTGCCGATCCATTAATTGGTGTTTCGATGGTGGTGGCGGTGCGTTGTGAAAAATATTTTGAGGGTATAACCGTTTTGGGCTCCTTGTCTTCATTAATTGAAGTTTCGATTTTGTTAACGGTATGTGCGAAAGATGCTTTGAAAAGTAAAATGTAACCGCTTCAGGTGCCTCGATCCCATTGATTGGGAATTTGGCAAGGTTAACGGTCCATGTCATTGTTTGAAAACGACGAGTTTCATTTTGGCCAAAGCAATAACATTCAAAAGGGATCTTTCAAAAATGTGAGGTGTAATATTTGACATGATGACGGTGCTAAAATATATTCTTTTTTTTAAAAAAATAATTTTAGTTTGATCGGAATATCGGTGCTTGCAAGACGATTTGGAATTTTTTTTTTTTTTTTTAAAACGGAGTTGGGTGCGGTTCAATATGTTGTCGTGGTTGAATCCATATTTTAGTGTTTTATTTGGGTTGTTCAACATGCCACACATAACTAGGAATGCGTACACTCATGCAGGATGCAGACACGGGTAGGTTGATAACACGCAAATTTAGACCGTTTTACCCCTCATTAAGACTCGTATTTGACTAGATTTTGTGTGCTTTAACGTCAATATAACTCATTTTTGTTTATATTTCGTATTTTCTAGTTTGAGTTTAGTTTATTCGTAATTATCGTCTTTTTGTATAATTTGGTACTGCTTTTGTTTGTTTTTGTCTTATAGGTACGTGTTCGTGAATAAATAGATCGAGTCAAAGCGATCCAAGTCAAACCCGACTTTGACCTAGTCTATCTCTCAAACCCAAAGTCACTCACCCATTTACCTCACACAAAGTCACCAACCCAAATGACCTAATATCCACATATCTTCACAAGCCCAATCCACATATCCCACCCTCAACACATTTCCCACTTTTGACCCATTTCTATCAACCCAAATCCCATAGTCAAACCCGACTTTGACCTTAACCATCCACCCATCTCATTTACCAACCCATTTCAGTCACCCATATCTTTCCAAATACTAACCCATCCTCCACTCTCAATCTGGCCCATTTACACTATCACCCACTCAAACTCACAAACCCAATTCCAATCACCTAATCGATCAAGGTCAAACTTGACCTTGACCCAAACCAAACCAACTCCCTCCATCAATCCGACCACCACCAGCACCACCTCGCTCCATCTTCATCTTCGACCTCCCCTAAGGTCCGACCACCACAGTAGGCCCCCATTGTCAGCAAGTCAGACACCACGCGCAAGCACCAGTCGAGGTCCGTTGTTCCGTCCTCCGTCGACCCGAACCTGCTCCGACCCCCGCCCTATTCCGGCGAACAACAACACTAGCGCAGCAGCCCAGAAACTCTGGCAGCGGAAGACCAGTGAGCCACCAACAACAGCGACGCGACCGTCTTCCTCCTTCTCTCCGGCTAAACAGCAGTAGCGGCGAGCTCTAACTCCACGCCCCAGCTCCGTTCTCCATCTCCCTCTGTCAGCTCTGGCGTTTTCCCCTACTCCGACTATCACAGACCACCACCGCGCCTCTGCTCCTCGACTCCGTTTTCCAGCGACAATCATCGGCGTCGACACCAACTCCGGCATTGACCTTGCTCAACCTAGATCCGAGTTCGGGAATTAGAAATCAACACTTGAATGAAGACTCGTAGAAATTGAATCGAAATGGTCGGGCGAAATCGAAATTCCGCGAGGCAAAGTTTTGCCGGTGGATGGGTTATGCAAAATCCGTGGGGTGAAGTTTCGCCAGATGGGGAGTCATAGGGTGAAACTCGGTTTATGGGTGTTGGCCTACTACTTTACTTGGGCTTAGGGTACTTGGGTTTTAATTTCTATTTTCCTTATGTCTCTATTAAAACCCTAACACTATATATATATGTGAACCCCTCATTTGAGGAGCCACACTCTCTCAATCTCTCATATTACACATTACTAGACTATTACTAGAGTTTTGGTTAGATTAGCTTAGGGAGAGATTTTTGGAGGGTGACAATCCAAAGTCTCCACCTATTCTAGATCTAATTATTTTCTTTCAATTAGCTTCTAAGATTTCATACTTATTATAATCAAGTTCTTATTTCTTCTTCATATTGCAATTTCCTTCTTATTGGTATAATCTTATCCTTATTTATTGCTTTTACTTCATGTTTTTAGTTTATTTAATCATTTCTTAATTCCTTCATCTCTTCTTATGTTATTATTAGTTTTCTGTTTATTTCTATGATTATCGATTTGTGGGTAGAATAGTTTTGTGTTTAATTCCTTGATTAGTGTAGTTTTGATTATGTTTAGTATTTCAATTACCTCAATTAGTTCTCATTATGTTTATTTTATTTACTTCATTTTAATTGTTCTTGTCCAAGTTCAAGTTTTATTTAGTTATTTCTTAATTAGTTTGTTTTAGTTATTATCATTCCTATGTTATTTTCATAGTTAGTATAGTGGTAGAATAATTAGTGTTATTTTATTTTATTTTATTGATCGCAATTTTCTTCTTGTTATTATTTTCTCTAGATCTAATCATTATGCATGTTATTATTGTTTTCTCTATTGTTAATGTTTTTATAGTTTCTCTCATGAATCTTGAGTACATTTCTTGTTAGGGGTTAAGGGGAGGAAGATCTTGGGTAATATGAATTAAGGAATTGTATAAGTGGTTGGGTTGCATGCTTGTTGATTTATCATGTTTGAGGTTTTTGTGTCTTTGTTGACTTAGACCGGCCGGCTAGATCGACCATGACTCACTCCTATAAATATGGGGAAGCTCGGGGTAGGAGTTACCTTGACTTGAGACTTACCCTTTTTCCCCGCGAAAGCGGGATCTAGATAAGTTGGGTGAAGAAATCAAAATGTGGCATTCTACCTTTATCGACTTTGTGACCGACCCATAATTCCGAGACTCATAGAACCTGATTTACGATTCACGACACCCCCTAACACCTTTACCCTATTTGATTATCTCTTCGTTGTTTATCGCATTTTAGTCTAGACTCAACTCTAAAAAACCCCAAAATAGACCCCAAACACTTATTGGCTTAGACTCGATCAACTTTACCTAGACCGTCCCTTGGATCGATCCCGACCTACCACTACTACATTAGTTAGTTTTTCGGTGTTTATAAATATTGTTTGACTGTGTGGGTCGCGACGCCCACGCGTCATAGGTTAGGGTAGGCTACCGCCCACAAATAGTCTTTGCTTGGGTGACGACAGGTCACCTGGAGAGGTGAGTGCCATACCGTTCGCTAAGAACCACTCGTTTGGTATATCCACGGAGTACGCGGCTACCTTGGACGGCCGGAGCGTCAACCGAGGGTCTCTCCACGTGTCCATAAGGATCTTACCGCGAAGAGGTCGATTTGTCCTAATATCGGTTAGGGTGGGCTTTTTAGGGCCAAAACCTGTAGTGACCACAACAAGAAACTAGGAAATGAGCTTCACCAACCTCGTTCGAGTTATACCACGCTGGAAACTTGTCCCGTATCCCCATCAGAGTCGCCAAACTGTGGACGTCCGTCCGCACCGTCCGGCGCACCGCGCGGGATTGACCCAGTTTCATCGCGGCGGCCACCCACGCGGCCCCCTCCCGGTCTGGGGCCGGTTCGATCTCGCGTTTGGGGCGATGTTTCGGACCTCGATTTGGATGACGATTCGGACTTGTACTAGACAGGTGCGGGCACCCGTGTTTCTGTTGGAATCGATCGAGTCGTGGTTGTAAATGTTTAAAGGCCTATATGTTTGGTAAGGCGACCTTTTTAGTGAACCGAATTTGTTGCTGATTTGTGGAGTCACCACCGAGTCAATTATGGGGACTAAGAAACCGTTCAAGTCAACTTTGATCCCTAGTCGGCTCAAAGTTGAGTGGCACGGGACCTGAAGATAAATACTTGTACCCTTAAGCACTCCATGCCTGGATTGACTCTCATCGCCAATGGTTTCGGACATCCGAAAACCGTCGATTCTGATTAAGGGTTGAGGGTACGTATTGGGAAGCCAACGTCCGCTAGACATCAACACCCAATCCCGCCCGCACGTAGCGGCCTCTACTAATCAATCGGTGGGCTGATAACTTTGTTCCCTTGTTGTGGTGGAAGTACTGTAACATCCGTTGTTTTAACCCTATATATTTGCTATGTCAGTTGTTTAAGGACAAGTAAGCTTTGTCGTCGAAGTACTTATGTTTACATTCTTTGCATGCGATTTCACGTGACAAGCAGACCATGAAAAGATGCACATAGGAGAGTAGAGAGTACTAATATTATACGTATTAGCAAATTTAGTTTTAACGTGATAATACGGATATTAGTCGTTCTCGTGGTATAACTTACCTGGTATTCTGCTTAAGATGCGTTGGCTCGGTATTAATAAGGATGCGTCGAACCGTGTAAGGGGAGCACCGCGACTAATATGGAACCTGACCATCGTTTTGTTCAGTTTTAGTTTATTTACGTTTTGAATTTCGTGTTAGGTGATTTAGAACGCAATTATAAGGTCATAAAAGCAATAAATCATACGAAAGTAGTAAATGCGAAATGTAAGTAAATCACATAGTGAGGGGTTGCACCCTCGAAGTATACGCTAAATGGGACACGATGCATAGATAGTTGAGAACGAATCTGTTTAGGGTGTTTCAATATTTATGGTTGAGTTGGGACGTTACATGATTTAATACGTGTTATGGACCTAGGGTCCACGTTTGACGTTATCGTAGTGCATAATAAAAGTACAGAAATGTAAAGTTTTCTTTAGATGACAACCTAGTGACGATTCGACATCGAAAGGCGGATCCTCCTAGCTTGCCTTGTAATTTCGGCAAAGTTTCGTTACCATGGATGGTTCTGCGGCTAATCCGGCAGAGCTTCCGCTGCTAGACTCGGAGTAGCTAGTCGAACATAGGCACCTCGGGATCGAGTGGAGTGCTCGAAGGTGAGGATTAGCGTCGATTTCGCTTATCGGGACTCCGATCGAGTGGATCGTTGGCTTTGGGTGTCGGAGTGCGAGCCCAAGCTAAGAAACTCGTAATGAGTAAAGGGAGAAGAGAGGAGATTGTGTTGTGTCGAATGAATGAGGTGAGGGGGGTATTTATAGTTGTTTTGCTCAGTTCAAATCGAATTTAAGGACGCCTGAGTCCAGGCGCACCAGAACTCAGGCGCCTGGGGTCTTGCGCACAAGGAGTAAGACGCTCGGGGTGAGGCGCCTGGGATTTTGAAGATACAATTATAAAACTTTCCAAAACCGAAAAGATGCGTATTATTCGTTAGCTTGGGGGTTAAGTCTTCCCCTTACCCTAGCGCGTCGTTGCGCCGAGTGGGCTTCGGGTACGCATCCCGAGGTTCGCTTGGCCCGGTGTGCTGACTCGGGTTTGACTTTGTGTATTTCGGGACCGATTCGGAGTCCCGGTGTCGGAATTGACTTTAATTAGTGTCGACGCGACCGTAATGACACGACTAAGGCTGTCTCGATTTTAATTTAATCTTTCCGAGTAATTTTTTGATCCGTTCTATGGAAAAACTAACTAAGACATCGCGATCTCGCGTCGCGTTGTAGTTCGATCGCCATCGGGTGTTTGTTTTGCACTCTTGCAGCCACCAGGTCCAAATCTGGGTGTCTACACGAGACACCGATTAAGCATTATGATAGTATTGATGCACTCTTTTGAAGCTATAGATTACATGGCTCGACTTGTATGTGTTTGTTTGGTCAAATAAATCAATATACTTACATTTGCACCCTTAAAGAAAAAAAAATTATATTCAAGTCTTTTATAAATGAAATAAAATTCAATTACGATGTCAAAAATTTTATTTTTAATTTTAAAAGAATACGAGCACTAAGGCGACTACTATAGTACTCCCTCTCATCCATTCAATTCTTTACGTGGGGCCATTTTTGTGAGGAGAAATGGTGGACCTATGTAACAACCGAATTTTCGAGTCTTCATAAATAAGTCTATAACGGGAAACAACGGAAGATATGATACATATCCGAGTCATTACTATTCTAAACTAATTCAATTAATTAATTATGATTATGAAATTTTAAATATTACATTTATTTCTAATGGTTTATGAAAAAATGGAAATACATCTGAGTCCCATCTTCAGCTATCTCCAGCTTCGCCCATCTGAGAAATGGTCGGTCTCCACTAATCAGGCGATTATAAAGTTTTTTTAAAAAAATTTATCATAGGAAAACAAATCGTGAGGTGGGCAAATTATCGAAACTCAAATGAATAAAATATTAAGTTAATCACATATCAAATCACAGTACACAAAAGCACAACCAATACCACATAACCATTTTGAGAAATCATGAGAATATTTTATATGCCGTGTTATTTTTAGGAAAGTTTTATCACTGCATACCAGCCAATTATTGTACAAGTTTCGAATAATTTTCATATTTGAAACTTGTACTATAATAATATACCGCCAATCACACTGATACCTAGGGGCTTACATTATTACCCCTGTTTACCATGGTGACATAAACACGTTTAAAACAATATTCGTCCTCTCATCTCTAGGGTCGAATGCCGGATACATGAGGTTGTTACCTGCACCATGGACTAAACACCACCCGACTAGTTATCCCCGCAGCCACGCTCCAATCATCGACTCACGGAAACCCGGGTGCGATCCACCTAACACGTACGGGACTGATCAGGTCCCCACCTAAAGTATTGCCACACTCCCGCCTACTCCCGAGTCAATGTGAAGGACAACCAAAGACCCTTCGTACGCTACGAATGGTTTTATACGGTTAAGCTCAGCGTTATTCTTCCAAGTCATCTCGTACACAGTAGAGACAATGTAACAACCCGGTTCTTCTAATGACATTAATTAACAAGGCGGAAAATAATTAAGTCGTAAAAAGGGATAAAAATTTAAAACCATCGACTCAAGTGAGTCTTTTACCGATAAATGAACCGTTTGTTAAAATACAACAATTGAAACCCGAATTACAAATTTCTAAATACAATAGTCTGACAAAATTTGTGTTACAAGATTTATAGTTTGACACTCTCATCTGCCACACTGTATCTCTTGCACTCACGCATGCCCCCATGTCCAGTCTTGAGGGTTCGTCAACCTGAATGCATATTTAAATATATATGTCCCACTTAGTGGGAGTAACCTAACCGTCCTTCTAACACGACCCCGAATAATCAATGTAGTACAACGTTTAGGTTATCTAATTAACAGATAAGCATGCATGTCACATTACAAATCGACATGTATACAATGTGAGATACACATGAAGTGATTTCAATTAACATGCGAATCAATTTAAATATATAAGACATGTAGGTTATATAGAATAAAGTAATACATACATCATATGATTATCATGTGAATAATACAGTAAAGCATAGATCATGGATTCATAGAAGTGTCATGTGAAAATAGAGTAACACATACATAATACAAATCGTATGGAACATAATATAAATCTTAATCAATATTCAAGCAAGACATATAACAAAACATCACTTCCCATTATCAAGCATTTCAATCACATCATTAGTCATAAGAGTATAGAACAGTAACAAAGCATAATAGCACATGTGATTTAGAAAACTGTAGTCATTTACTTTTAAAAACAATGGTTTCCTTTCACATAATGCACGGGACGTGACTACTAATGTCTCATGCACACTTAAGGCTTGCATCTCACCATAAATGCGGATGGGAACATCAATCCCGCCAATCATATCGATACTAGGAGGTTTACATCTCACCCCTAGTGCTCAATAGGATCGAACACTTAAATTGACTCGGTTTAGTTGAGTGACATACGGAGAAGAAGGACTGCAAGTGCATGGACTCAGAGGCCCCGCTAAACCGAACATGTCCCATACACTGCTAAGGCAAAGGTCGGAAGGTATTCCGCCCCCAAAGATATCCGATATAGAGAGTGAGAGCTGACCAGTGCCCTTGTCTATGTATGCGCACACACCCAATCCATACTCTTGGTCTCGGGAAAGAGAACCTTTACACAACCGAGCACCTCAATGGCAACTGGACGACTACTACTCTACCGACAAACTCATAAAGAGCCGGCTGCCCATTTACTTCTTAGCATTTTCTCGCACCGGCAGGATGCATCATGGCCTGCCATGAGCAGTGACTCCGAGTGTCGTAGTCTACTTTCGAAGCTGTCTTCTATCGCATCGTCTTCTAAACTTTACCAAGATAGCGCCCAACACGAAACGTAGGCTGAATTTGGGTGTCTTATAAAGACAGAGTCTCTGGAATATCGAGCTCAGCGGTCATCGTGGGGCACATGTCTGATGTCCAGAGGGATGAAACAATACCGGGTTCCATAAGGATGACCGGTCTGTGGGCTCTGTATTGACTCGGAACAAGTCATTACAACATGGAATGGTGAAGACGACTCAGAGGGTACTGCCAGGGCACATGTTCATTTTCTCCATGATTGGTATCGATAACATCGTTCGTGAAAACGTGTCTGATCACCGGCTTAGGTAACACACCGACTAGAAGTACGGTTGTTCCTATGGAATTTGAGTGTGTCGATTTCAAGATTAACAAACAATATCAATCGTCATAAAAATTTATCTTAACAGATAGTTTTAGTGTACTGATGTAAGAGATTTGGAACATTTTATTTGAGATATATTATTTGAAGCGTTCATTAGTTGAGATTTGATTAAAGATTCAATTATTTCTATGTACATTATTTAAGATGGGTTCCTTTATCTTGACTTGGTCTATGTTGACTTAAAAAGCCAAAGTTTGACCAAGATAGACTAGTCAACCCTTAGTTTTGACCTAGTCACTAATTAGTCGTTAAGTGCTTATTATTAAGTTTAAGTGTTGTTTTGCACATTTAAGCATTGTTTAACTTAGTACTTTTGGGTTATTCGTCTTTTAGTACTCTATATTTTTTGGGCACAAGTATTTAGTACATTTATTGTTCAAGTGTACGTATTTAGTATTTTTATACGATTTCGTATTTGTACCAATATACTTATCTCTTAAAGCCTATTTATACTTAGTAAAATATTTCAAACACCAAATAAATCAATAATAATTATAAAAATCATTTTTAACCTTATTAGGTATCATATTTCTCAAAACATAGAGTTTTACAAAAGTAACTTTAAGTAATAACGAAATCGATAATATTATTAAGGATACTAAATGAGTCATTTTTCAAATGTTATTTTTAAGTTTCGATTTTCGTACGCAACATACTTTTATAAGTTAGGTTTCCAGATATAAAGTCATTTTTCAAAAATAATAAGGTTTATTATTTTTAACAAATTAAAAACGAAAACAGTATGGTTTTCAATACTTTCTTCTAAATCGTTTAAAATACTTAAACATCATTAAAGTGAACCAAAATTTATTTTGGATACCTATACTTGTACGTAACTTATACCCAGAAATTTAGATTAAAATACTTTATAAATATTCTTAAATAAAATATTATTTCCAGATCTGACCCATTTTAGTACAAATTTTATAAATGAAAATATATATAATGGATTCATATGAAATTTAACATACACATCTTAAGAATCATCAGGAACATAAAATAATTTTTCCAAGTCCAAAATAAACGTTTAACATCACGAAACATATCATTTTCTCAGACAGTACATAAAATCATACAGTACCAGTTTATGAAATAAATCATTACTAAATATATATTTTCATAAAAACTTACTTTTCATATTTTTATCATATTCTAGACATTCAGATCTAAAACTTTCATGAAGGAATCTAAGGCTAATTCGAAACATATTTTACAAAGAAAAATCTTAAATATACATCACACATCACGGAATCCATTTTACAGCATGTATTGTTAAGTGATAAATCAACAAATAGTTAACTTTAAACTTGGTGATCTAATGATTTAGTCCTAAACATGATGTTATATGTTAGTTAGAGTCTAAACACTATACTACGAGATTTGAGGGAGAAGAAAAGTTAGGTTACCTATTAGCAATTCTCCGGATCAAATATGAAATCAAATATACTAAGATCGAAGCCCCCTTCCTCTTGCTCCTCTTCATGAATAAGTTAGAAGGACACACAAAACAAAGTAAGTTAGTAAATATAATAGGAATAAAACTTAAAAATAAAGAGTATAAGTTAAGGAAAAGAAAGAGTATGTGCTCTTGAGATATGGTGGTGTAAACACCTTAGAACTTAAAAGATCTTGTATGATTTTTCTTTGGTTTTTAGATGAATATTTGAAGGAGTGTTTAAGTGAGTGAATGAATGAGTAAATGAAGAGAAAATGGCTGGTTATAACTACACAAGTCGTGCATTAAATGGGGGAGCAAAGGGTGGACAAGAACTTGACAATTATCAAAAGTAGCTAAGCATACTTTAAGAATTACATACTAGAAATGGTGCTTTTGATTAGTTAGGCATATTTTGAGGCTAGGGTTTCAAAGTTACGGTTTGGCATGCCTTAGGATTATATTTATGAGTTTATTTGGTCACACCATGGTTAGGAAAGAAGTACGGAAATCGAATGTCGAGAAACGATTCGTCGGGTGACGATTTTCGTAGTAAAGGAGCTGTCCAGTACAATATTTTTATCGAACTTATAAATTGTAATTTGAATATCACCATTGTGTAGATCTTGGAAAATTAATAAAGTTAGGCTTTTGAAACGCCTCAATCGGAGTCCGTATGAGAAAATAGGAACCGTTTTACGAAATTGCGCAGAATTTCGATAACGATAGAAATTTCAGTTTTGCAAACAATGAAGTGAAATAGAAAGGTTCCAAAGACAAAAGAATTGAATATTACTATATAAAATATTTTGTCGAGACTCGATTTATTAATATTAATCGTTATTATAAATAACTAAAATGGTCAAAAGCACGGGTGTTACAGACAACCTGTTTTCCCGTTCAAAGAGATTTCGAATTAAGTCCTAAAAATGCCTAACAAAAATCATTTGAAATTTTTTATTTAGAAAACGTTGTGTGTTATTCACCTGAGATTCTCCTCCACACATTTTTCTTCATAATAGTTCACATTAAAAATCACATAACCCATAATCACTTTATAGACTTTCTTACGGGGTTGTCCTATTTGTAGGCCGGGATTTGGCTTATGAACTTGGTTAATAAGTTAAATGATTAGTATGACCATTTAAAAGAGTTTAACCAAGTTTAATCACTCAAGCTAAGGAGCGATTTTTAGTCCCTTGAGTAGTCAATTGAATAGAAATGGTCCTTAAATCATTTAACTATAACTTATACTTCCAAAATGTGTAATTAAGGTACAAGGAGCGAAGATTTAAAATAAAATCATCTCAATAGCCCATGTTTACAAAATGCTAAGAAAAAGTGATATTTGGCTCCAAAATATAATTATAAAGAAACCAAGTTTTGACAGATTGATCTTAAATACACTCGACTTTATATATGATCTTTGTAAACTTGAAAATTTATGATTGACCATTTAATAACATCTCGAATAATAGTTAATCAATATTTTTAACTTTTAAATGATGATCATCTGATAAATGTGTCCCGATCTTTTTGAAAAGTTATAAGTTAAACATAAATAATCATTTGACAAAATCAATAAAAAGTCATAACAAAACAATGTCCATCCTATTTCAAACCTATTATACATTTGAATGTCGTTTCCAAATAATATTCTATTTTAATTGCCATAATATGATAATCGTCTTTTAAGAAATATGAGAATCTAGCGATATCGTGAGTCAACCCTAAAAGATTGACAGGGTCCTAAAGTTCTATCATATTCGTGAGAAAGTAAGCTAGATCTTAATATTACCTCATTTTTTTGGAATATCGTTGGTAAGATGTTGCAATTAATAATAAATTTAAAAATAACAAACGAGGATAAAGTAATAAATCCTAAGTTATACACAATTACAATAACAATATCAAGTTGTTTGGGTTTTTCTATGGGATACCCCTCAATTATTGACTTTTCCAAGTGGTACCCTCGCCTTTTTCGAATTACATGGTGTATCCCTAAACTTTACTTATCACTCCATATCATAACCAAAGTGATAAATGTATTACAACTATTTTTTTTAAATGAATAATTAACATATTAATTAATCCAATTTGATGCTACCACCTGTTTTTCTTTACCATTCACCAAGCCATCAAATGCCCATCAAAACGCACTCTGTTGTCGGCCGACATCGACCTATCTCCCTCACTCTTTTAAATCCTTCAACCTCAATCCCTCCGTCAGCCTCATGTTGTATTGTGGTGGAATGGATTTTTTCGAGTAAAGGATGAAAATTGAAGAAATATATCATGGTTGATGAAAGTAAAATAGGGAATAATCACTATTTATATCATCAATTAAAAAATTTTCGTTGAAAAATTATAACTTTGGTTACAATATAGACTAATTTACAAACTTTAGGGATACATCTTGTAATTCGAAAAAGGCGGGAGTACCACTTGGAAAAGCCGATAGTTGAGGGGTACCCCATAGAAAAACCCTAAAATAAAATAGAGTCAATTATTATATTTTCTTTGAGACAAGAATAGTAAAAATAGTCTTATAAGTCATTTTTATGAAATTTCTTAAGACGCCAAAAACAGTTTCGGAATAGGTCCCTAAATTAGCCATCATCATATCCTAAGTAAATTTATTCTGTCTTAAATAAAATATTTTTTTTCCTCATACGACGATTCTACTATCATGGCCTCAAATAATGATAACAATTAACCAGTCGCCTTTAACTAACACGGAGGAAAATTAAAGTGATTGTATAACCACTAACTACACATAGTACTTAATTATCACAATCATTTTTAATGACCACATTGATCATATCCATGACCAATTTAGCTCATATCTATTGAACACTATATAGTTCTCGGATAACTCAAGGTTAATTTAACTACTACTCCCTCCCTCCCACTTTCCTTAAAAGAAACCCCACTAAGATTTTTCCACTTCAAAACTTTTCTTATTTATCCAATATACACTCTTTCTATTGGTTTTTTTTTGTGATTTGACTTCTTGAACCTCACCCAACAATTTACCACCTTTCATTATCAATTTCTTATTCCATGTGCCATTTGGAAGTGGGAAGATCATTGTTGGGGGGAGAGAGTATATTTTTTTTTATTTCCTTCTTGATGATTTAACCCTTCATATTAACGGCCCAAAAGAAATTCATATAAGCACAATTGACATGCATGCAATGAAAATAAATCAAAAATTCATTTGATAAATGATTTTTTCATGAGTTAGGACGACTTATCCACCTTAATCAAAGGGTTTCCATTCAGAACGAAACTTCGGGTCTTTAGACATTTCTGACGGATCGCGGAAGAGGTTTCAACTTTCTCTAACTTATAAGTGACTGATGTTTTTAAATGTATTCACATTTGTTAAATGTATTGACTCTTTTAAGTGTCATGACTGACTATATGTTATATTATTGACGTTTCTTAGTGTCAAGAACTTTGCAATGTGTTATATTATTGACACCAATAAGCGTCAATAACTGACAAGATGTTATATTATTGACGCTTTAAACTGCCGCGTACTAGCACAACCATAAGAGATGACGGCGCCCAAAAAAATATGTGACGCATAAAACCCTCGAGAACATTTACATATGACGCATAAAACCGTCGCCATTACTAAGGGTGAAACCTTTTTCGCTAAGGATTTTCAACGGAACAAAGCGTCAATAACGAAAGCTCGACGCAAAAAAGCAATGAAGTTTGTGACATAAAAATCGTCACTAAATACTGACGGCGAAAATAATGACGCTTTATTCAAGCGTCAAGAAAGATTTTTGCGACGCTTTGTTTCTTCGATAAACACTTAAAATGTGTCATTACACGGAGTTTGTTGTATAATTACTTCTTCACGGCAGGAACGAATGATAGTAACAACAACCAAATTTTTTTCCTAATTACACCACAACATAAATAAATTTGTTTTAAGGACAAAATTTATCGTGATACTTACATGCATGTTGGTTAAAACTTTGGAACTAATGTTTAAAACTTAAAAATTCAGATTTTATAAAGATGAGAGGAAAAGTATAGGTGTATATAAGGAGTTGAAATGGTTTTATCAAAATAATTAGAAGAATTTTTGTAGACACATGCTATATTAGATATATGTTAACTAACGAACTACCTAACTAACTAATTACCTAACCAAGATGGTTAAGGAATGAAATGCTATATAAGCTCACACTATAACAATCAGTAGTTACGTTTCATGATCTTACAATTAATACAATTTAATTCTTACTTCCATTCTATAGTTTAATATGGTATCAGATAACAGTTACAATCTTGGATTCTAATTCCAATAATCGATTGTTCATTCACAAAATAATCGCAAACATCAAACTTGTTTTCCGCATTCAGTCACAGCTTCTTGAACATCTCCAACAATGGCGGGTCGAGAAGACAACAATATCAACAGTAGCAACAACAATTATGATTACTACAATGATCCCCTGTATCTCTCATTTTCAGATCAACCTTTTGCACAGATTGTAGCTTATCCATTTGACGGACAAGATTTTCTTGGGTGGAAGCAAGACATCCTAATGGCGCTGGCATCCAAGAACAACGATGGATTTCTCAATGGAGAATGCCCAAAACCAGCAAACAATGAAAAAAGGTATCATCAATAGATCAAGTGCGATCTCATAGTGATGAGGTGGGTGTTAAACTCGCTTGATAAACCAATTCACGAAAATATGAAGTAGGTAAAGAGTGCAAAGGGCCTTTGGGATGAATTGCTCGAATGGTATGGCATGGCGAATGCGATAGAAATTTACCAGCTGAGGAAGGATTTGGGGGAAATTTCTCAAGGAAATCTCCCACTGGTAGAATACTATGGTAAGATGAAGGCATTTTGGGAGCATTTGGATGCCTTAGACCCGATTCCGCAATGTTCGTGCGGAAGAAACTCTGCTTGCACCTGTAACATAATCAAGAAGATGACTGAGAGGGAAGAAAATGCCAAATTAATTCAATTTTTGATGAGGTTGAATGGAGGGTATGAGAATATACGAACTCAATCTTGTCAATGAAGCCATTACCATCTATCAACAAAGCTCTAGGTTTGTTGCAAAAGATAGAGCGTCAAAAGCAGGTCACTGATCACACGGAAAATCTGATGGAAAGTTGATGCACGGGCGTCGCGATCCACATAGTCAAACAATATTTATAACACCGACTAACCTAACTAATGTAGTAGCGGTAAGTCGGGATCGATCCTCAGGGACGGTTTATGTAAAGTTGCTCGAGTCTAAGTCAATAAGTGTTTGGTGTCTATTTTGGGGGGTTTTAGGTGGTTTTGCTAAACTAAGATAGTCGATCTAAAATAACTAAGACGGAAAACTATAAGAGAAAAGGCGTTAGGGGGAGTCGGGGAATCGGAAACGAGATACATATAACAAAGAATCAAGAAAACGACACACGATTGATAAGGGATGGGTCACCTTTCGGTCTCTACACCCGACCTCACTAAGACCCGCTTTCGCGATGAAGAAGCTAGGTCACTAAGTCGGAATTATCCAAGCCCCGAGTTTCCCCATATTGACGAGGGAGAATACGAGTCAACTAAATTGATCAAGTAAAGTCGACAAGCATACAAAAATTCCAAAATAGACAAATCAACCCAAGTGCATTTAATCACAAGAATCTTTAATCCATGTTACCCAAATCCATCCTCCATAACCCCTTAACAAAGATCTACTCACTAATCATGGAAAAACTAACAAGAATAACTAACAAATTAAAGGAATTAGGCAAAAAAAATTCATACAAAAAAGAGGGGAAATTAATCTAACACAGGCGAGAGAAAAATAAAACCAAGAACAAACTCTACTAGGAAAAACAATTACAAAGGAAGAAAAGCCAAGAAAAACAATAAACTAGAGGAAAAACTAGAGAAGAAACTAATTAGAGAGAAGAGAGAGGAGAAGAAACTCAGAAAGTACCAACAATGGAGGAAAAACTCAATGAAGAAGATGAAGAATAATATAGAAAAGTAAGAAGCTTGAAGAAGAAAATACAAGAACTTGTCACTAATTCTTGCAAAAACTCTTCAATCTCCTTAATTAGATCTAAAACTACACTACTAAAACATAAAAACATGGATTAATTAATCTAGAGATCTAATATATGTAGTTGCCCTATGAGATGACTTATTGCATAATGATGTTGTATGAGCTATAATTCTAGGGTTAACTATATATACAAAGCTTCTTAATGGATCATTAAAACAAAGCCCAAAACTGATTTTTGCCCTTGAAATGAAACTTTGCCCTTTAAATCTTCATAAGGTGAAGTTTTACCCTGCGGATTCTCTCCAATATGGCCGAAATACCGTCGGGGGAAGTTTCGCCCTGTGGGGTGAAGTTTTGCCCGGTGACCTTTTTTGTCCGAAATGGCAATCTGGGGAGGAAACACCGTCGGACGAAGTTTCACCCGGTCAAAATCTCATCGGGCAAACTTTCGCCCGATGAAAAATCTGGCCAAAAACTCAAAAATCTCATAGGGTGAAATTTTGTCCGGTCAGATCTCATCGGGTGAAACTTCGCCCTGTGACTTCAAAGCGTTATAACTCTCTCGTTTGATCTTCAATTGGGGCGTGTGATGTGTCCTTGGAAAGTTAAGAGGATAATATTTCACCTCCAACTAGAATCACATTAATCCGAGGTCTGTAACTCTAGATATATCACCTTTAAGTTCGATTTTGTCGGTGAAGATGCCCAATGGACTATAGTTTTGCCCTTTTGCTCAAGGTTTCACCCTTTGATGCTTGGACTTTTGCTTTATGGCATGCTTTGGACAATATCCCGCTCCTTGTTCCCATGTAAGCTAGAACATGCTCTTAAACAATGGATTCCTATCAAAATAGTAGGAAAACTACCCAAAACACGTAAAATGAACAAGAGAGACCGCTACAGTGAGAAAGAGTCAAATAAGGCGATAATCGCACACAAATCTCACAAAAGCGATAGGAAAACGGGTCTAAATTGGTGGAAAAGTGGGCTAAATTTGGCACACATTAAAAGTGCAGCATATGCAGCCTTCCAGGGTGGTTCCAAGAAATAGAAGAAAACTAGCAAGTCAAATTATTGCAGTCACTATAACATGGACAACCACAACTTGGAGAACTGTTTCAGGCTTCGAGTCTGCACTCAATGTGGTAAGAAAGGTCACAAGATTGATAAATGCTATGAACTGGTTGGGTATCCTGCAGGAAAGAGAAAGAACAAACGGAAATCTTCGAAGAATTCGTCTGCTAATAATGTGGATACTTTAATTGATAACACTCCCTTGGATGTTCCTGCACAAACATTTGACAGTTCACTGATTGATGGCCTTGTCACATCTGTGGTAGATCAAGTACCACAGAGGAATAGAGGATTTCTGAGTCTCGCTCATCAGTGAGTCATGTGGATATTGCTAGCAGTTCAAATTTTGCTGGTATGATATCTTTCTCTTCTAATTCTAATTCTAGGTCAATATTGCATGATTGGATTGTTGATACCGGTGCCATTGACCATATGTCGCCTGATCTGAATTCAATGCACAATATTAGAACTCTAGACAAACTCATAGTCATTGGTTTACCTGATGGACACACTAAAAAGGTAATACAAATTGGGGATATTAAGATTACAGACAATGTTATTTTGAATAATGTTTTTCACGTGCCTGATTTTACTCAGAATTTGTTGTCTTCATCTAAGTTAGTTGATAATAACTCTGTTCATGTTGTGTTCTTTGCTACTAATTGTGTGTTTCAGCACCCTTCAAATAACAAGATAATGGCTAAAGGGAATAAAGTTGGGGGACTTTACAGGCTACACTGTAGTGATAATCATGATTTAATAAATAACATTTTCTCATATGTAAAATGTAATACTGCACATTCTGTAGCCAGTATTTCTCAGGAGCTACTACATGCTAGATTAGGACATGCCTCTCTTGATAAACTTAGGCATGTTCATGCTCTTACCCATTCTGTCAAAAATACTCTGTGTGAAACATGTATTCTTGCTAAACATCATAAACTTTTGTTTACTGAAAGTCGTTCACATGCCTCCTATTGTTTTTGAGTTGTTGCATTTAAATGTTTGGGGCCCGTATAAAGTTCAATGTTTAAGTGGAGATCGCTATTTTTTGACCATACTCGGTGATTATTCCAGAAGTACATGGACCATCTTGTTTCAGACTAAAGATCAGGTTTATACCTTGATCAAGCAGTTCTTCGCATTCGTTGAAACACAATATGATGCAAAATTAAAATGCATACGTACGGATAATGGAACAGAGTTTTTGAGGAATATATGTGCTACTTTTTTTAAAGATAAAGGGTTAAAGTATGAGACTAGTATTGTAGGATGAGTTCAACAGAAAGGGCGTGTTGAAAAAAAAACATCGTCATTTACTTGAGGTGGCTCGTGCATTAAGAATTCATTCAAGCCTTCCCATTAAGTTTTGGGGGGATTGTTTATTGACTGCTACACCTTTGATTAATATGATGCCAACACCTAATCTCAAATGGAAAACTTCTTATTCTGTACTTTTTAACAAACCCCACCCATTGCTGATTTGAGAGTATTTGGGTGTGGGTGTTATGCCACGATGCCTCCTACCCATAGAGATAAATTTGGCAATAGGGCAAGAAAATATGTGTTTATTGGCTACCCTCACACTCAAAAAGGGTATAGGGTGTATGATTTTGAGTTTTGCAAAGTGTTTGTGAATAGGGATGTCATTTTTCAGGAAGATGTTTTTCCTTTTAAAGGCACAGTATGTAAGTTCATAGGGGTACATTCACCCCGGTTGCAGTTGGTTAACCCTGCTGCATCCACTCTTATTGTTCCTAAGTCTACTAGTTTGATTAATGATCTACATAGTGATAGTAGTCTTAGTCACAATAGTCACGAAAACACCTCTGGTTTTACTTTCCCATATAATGAATTGAATGTAAATAATAATGATAATGTGAGTAACTCATCTCTGGAGTCTCACAATGAGAGTGACCATGAGGGTCCAGTCAATACATGGCTGAGTAACTCATCTCAGGAGTCCCACAATGGGAGTGAACCTGAGGTTCCATAAATTCCAAGGGATACTGAGGTTCTTGTTGAGCCCAGAAGATCAACAAGACAACGAATTCTTTCGATTAAATTACAATAGTATGTGTGTCTCAATCTCGTGGGTGCTCAGCCTGTTTCTAGTACATCAAGATCTGAATCCTTCTGCTCAGCAATTCTACAAGATTTCCACCTATTTAATCCAGATTATGTAGCTAGTTTTGCGAATGTATTATGTGTGCTAAATTTAGACCGTTTTTCCTCCCATTTAGACCCGTTTTTCCCCCGTTTTGCGAGATTAATGTGCGATTATCGTCTTATTCTTAGTCTTTATCGCATTAGTGTCCCTCTTGTTCATTTTACGTGTTTTTGATAGTTTTCAATATATTTTGATAGGATTTGACATCAAAAGCATGATCGAGCTTCCATGAGCGCAAGAGAGGGGAATACCGTCAAAGAGCAACGCACAAAACTTAAAGTTCAAAGTCATCCAATCAAACAACGAAGAATGAGACCCGAAAAGAGGTCAGGAAACCATCGGGTGAAGTTTCACCCGATGAGATGCGACCGGGCGAAGTTTCGCCTGACGATAGTTTCACCTCCCCAAAGATCTTAAGAAAACTCTCTCCACCGGGCGAAACTTTCGCCCATCGGGCGAAGTTTCGCTCGATGGTAAAATGTCCGAAAATGCAAAAAGTGGAAGAAAGTTCACCATGTGAAGTTTCACCCGGCGGTATTGGCTCTTGAATGACTGATTTCGCATGGTGAAGTTTCATCATATGAAGACTCATTGGGTAAAAGTCTCACTAATGGAGCAAAAAGTTGGATTCGGGCTTGAGTTTAAGGATTCATTAAGCCATTACTATATATATATATATATATATATATATATATATATATATATATATATATATATATATATATATACCCTAATTAGTTGCACATTATGACTCACTTACCATTCATTATCACATTACTATCATCCATTAGATCATTTTATTAGCTTAGATAGAAAGCTAGAGTTCTTCATAGTTTTCATCAATTTCTTCATCATTCCTCTAGATTTACATTTAAGTTTTGTAAGAATTCAAGTTGTTATTGAAGATTCTTGGAGATCAGATTATCAAAGGATTAGTGACAAATCCCTTGTCCTCTTCATCAAGTTTCATCTTATTTTATGCAATCTTCTTCTTTATTGTTGTCTTTCCTTCATAGTTGGTATATTTCTTTTCCTCTCCCTAATCTCTAGATTAGATTTAATATTGTTCTTCCATTATTGCACTATTTTCATCGATTTTGCTTGTCTTGCTTTTAGATTGCTTTGTAGTCTATTTTGTTGATCGCAATTTTCTTCATTGTATCGTTGTTATTTTCTCTAGATTTAATCATTATGCATGTTCTTATTGTTTTCTCTATTATTAAGGTTTTTGAAGTTTCTATCATGAAGTGTGAGTATACTTCTTGTTGGGGGGGTTTACGGAGGAGGATCTTGGGGTATTTAAATTGAGGAATTTTGGTTTGGTTGCTTGCTTGTTGGTATATCCTGCATAAGGTTGTTGTGTCATTGTTGACTTAGTCCGACCAACTAGATCGACCTTGACTCATTTCTACCAATATGGAGAAACTCGGGGTAAAGATTATCTTGACTTGAGACTTAAGCTTCTTCGCCGCGAAAGCAGGATTTTAGGTGAGTTGGGTGAAGAAATCGAAAGGTGGCATTCTCCCTCTACTGATGTTGTGACCGACCAGAATTCCGAGATTCCTAGACCCCAATTTCCGACTCCCGACTTACCCCTAAAACCTTTTCCCTATTTGATCATCTCTTGTTATTTATTGCATTTTAGTCTAGACTCGACCCTTAAAATCCCCATTAGATCCCATGCACATCGCTTTTACTCGATTCTACACCGTTCCCTGTGGACCGACCTCGACTTACCACGAATACACTTAGTTGTTTTTGTGTTATTTACGAGTCTTATAAGTATTGTTTGATCCCTCATCCTTCGCTAAACGACCGATCCGATTGGGAGCCGATCAATGTAATTGATGAACATGAGCCCTACACCTATAAACAAGTAGTTAAAGATCCAAGGTGGATTGAGGCATAGCAATGCATAAGGAGGTTCAGGCTCTAGAAAAGAACGATACTTCGGAACTCGTGGACCTCCCACAGCATCACAAACCGATTGGGTGCAAATGGATTTTCAAAATTAAGTATAACTTGGATGGCACAGTTGAGAGATTCAAAGCTCGGTTGGTCACGAAGGGTTATAACCAGATCAAGAATAAAGACTACACTGATACATTTTCACCTGTAGCCAAATTCAACACTATCAGAACCTTATTAGCTTTAGCTGCTGCGAAAAATTGACTGTTGTATCAGTTGAACATTAATAACGCTTTCATACATGGTTTTTTGGATGAGCTTGTTTATATGACTCCTTCTGATGGGTATAATGTCCCACCTGGTAAGGTATGTAGACTGAAATGGTCGCTCTATGGACTTAAGCAGGCCTTGAGACAATGGAACAAGGAATTGACAAAGCATCTTACCAACATAGGTTTCATCTAGTCGAATCAAGATTACTCCCTTTATACACTGTATAATGAAGCCACCAAGGTCTTTGTTTTAGTTTAGTCTATGTTGATGATGTTGTCCTGACTGGTAACAACAGTGACACCCTCTCTAAAATCAAGGCAGGCTTAGACAAGGCTTTCTCAATCAAAGATCCAGGTCATCTTAGATACTTTTTGGGACATGAAATTTCGAGGAATGAATCTGGCATTCTACTAAATCAACGCAAGTATATACTGGATATACTCAGAGATCTTCATATGGAGAACTGTACGGCGGCTGCATACCCAATGCAAAAGAATCTTAAACTTTGCATTGATGATGGCGATCGTCTTGAAGAACCTGAACAATACAGGCACTTTGTAGGTCGTCTGTTGTACCTCAATTCCTCGCGCCCAGATTTGTCTTATTCTGTTCAACACCTAAGCCAATTTCTGAGCCAACCTCGTGTGCCTCATATGTAAGCTGCCATCCATGTCCTCAAATACCTCAAAGGCAATGTAGCCTTCTTTTACCCATCTAAACCTGATCTCATACTAAGCGCATAAGTGATGCAGATTGGGCTCATTGTTGTTGTGTGCTAAATTTAGACCGTTTTTCCCTCCATTTAGACCCGTTTTTCCCTCGTTTTGCGAGTCTTGAGTGCGATTATCGCCATATTTTGCGTACTTCTCGCATTAGCATCCCTCTTGTGCGTTTTACGTATTTTTGGTAGTTTTTCTATCATTTTGATAGGATTTGGCACCGAAATCACGATTGAGCTTCCACGAGCACAAGAGAAAGGAAAACCGTCCAAAGAGCAAAGCACACAACTTAAAGTTTAAAGCCATCCAATCAATCGACGAGGAATGAGACAAGAAAGAGGCCAAGAAATGACCGGGCGAAATTTCACCCGGTGAGACACCATCGGGCGAAATTTCACCCGACAGTAAAAAATGGGTACCGAAGATTTTTCGAGACCTCCCCACCGGGCGAAACTGACCGGGCGAAACTGACCGAGCGAAATTTTGCCCACCGAGTGAAATTTTGCCCGATGGGAAGAAGTGCCAAAAACGCCAAAAAAGGAAGAAAATCTCACCGGGCGAAATTTCACCCGGTGGGAATTATCGTCAAGTCCTCAGGGCGAAGTTTCACCCCATGAAGATGCTAAGGGAGATTGTCTCACTAATGGAGCATAAAGTGGATTTGGGCTTTAGGTTAAATACCCATTAAGAGACTACTATATATATATATATATATATATATATATATATATATAGAGAGGTAGGTTCAAATAAGGTCCACAATTTTTTTAAGTCTATATTGAAGTTACAGATGACATATGCTAAAGTTACATTTGTTCAAAATTGATATATATACAAATGCAACTTTAGCGTATGTCAGCTGTAACTTCAATATAGACTTAAAAAAATTGTGGACCTTATTTGAACCTACCTCTCTATATATATATATATATATATATATATATATATATATATATATATATATATATATATATAGATGAGATCATATAAGTTCTATATGGGTTTATAAGTCCATAAGTCTTGTTATTATCCTTTGGATCAAATAAAATGGATGGTTGAGATGTAATGGTTTTTATTTATTTTTAATAAAAGAAAAATGAAGTTTACGTATTCCAACTACACCTCTTTTTTCCCACCCTCTTTTTGTCCACCATATTCAATTCCTTTTTCATACTCCATTACTTTCTCCAGATTCATTCTCATCTTCAATTCCTTTTTCATACTCCATTACACTGCCTCTTTCATACTCTTTTTCTCCACCATATTCAATTCCTTTTTCATACTCCATTACACTGCCTCATCTACATTGGTTTTTCAAGATCCATTCTCATCTTTTATAGAACAATGAAAAAAATATCTGTTCAAAAATCTCCATTGTCAACACTCTCCACCGTTTCCCTCTTCATCGGCATTAATTAGTTTGTCGCGGGTAATTTCTGATCTTTTTCCTTCAAATTTTGTATAATAATCTTTGTTAGTTACTATGTGTAGATCGTATAATAATTTTCATAGGGTTTAGGTGAACTATTGTGAATATTAGGGTTATGTGAATAGCATATAATATTTCAACAATTTCCTTCAAATTAGGGTTCTTGAATAATAATTTTCCTTCAAATTAGGGTTCTTGAATATTTCAACAATTTTTGCGTTTGTGAATAGCGTTTTTGATTTTGATGTGTTTATGGAGAAACGTGGGAGGAAATTGATCTTTCCGAGTTGTTTGTTCGTTCATACCACACTATGCGTCATTCATATATTATGTAACTTCAGTTCATATATTTTGTAACTTCAGATCATACATTTGTAACTTTATTTCGAATCAGTTCATATATTTTTGTAACTTCAGTTCTTATATTTTGTAACTTTAATTCATCTCAATTAATATATTATAACTCCAGTTTGTGTTTTAAAATGATTGTATAATAGCAGTTTGTATAATAATCTCAATTGGTTTGTCTTATAGGCTGATTGTTGTGAATTTTATTTGCCATTTTGTAGACACCCGCATTTTGACTGCCACGTGTCTATGGTAGTCTCCGAAAAACACCCGATGATGATTGGACGTCAACGTGACTTAGTATACTCGGATTTGGGCTCGGAATTCATAATATCCGACATGGACTTTTTAGCGGAGTAAAATCTCACAAAACGGACCTCAATTTCAGGCCCAGTGGGTCGTTCCGAGTCAAATGAGACTAATTTGGGCCAAAACCGACACCAAAAATAATTCCCGTCTTTTGGCGACCGGGTCAAAACCCGGTCAAAGGCAAAACCGTCTCAGAAATCAGCTGAAATCATTTAAGCGCCTAAATTCGAATTCAAAAACAAGTCAAAACAAACAAAATATTCTTTCCCCTTTTATCTCATCTCCGTTGATCCACTCGATCGAGTGGATTGACCCACTCGGTCGAGTGGGGCGCTTTGAACCGGGCTTGGCCCATTTGTTAAGGCACTCGATCGAGTGCACTAGGGTCACTCGATCGAGTGCCCCTAGGTCGTGGGAAATGTCTATAAATACCGACTCATTCCCATGCATTTGCCAACTTTTTTCAGCTTCTTTTCACCATCTTCAACCCTACAATTTCAGTCATACCTCACCCTACATTCATCCTACAATCTACACTACAAACCCTAAGCAAAAACACATCGAAATCCGAGCCTCTATACCTCGGAAACCGACACATACACCCATACACACCACAACTCTCATACATCCTCGATACTCCCGAGCTTTGTCGCTATTCACGAGTCCATTTCCGAGGTTCTATACTAGCATGTATGTTGAGGGTGTCTTAAACCCCGTTCTAATCTCTTTTGTCTCGTTTTATTTCCGTTTAATTCATCGCATTTTTGTATAGTAATCGTAATCGTCACAACGTTAACACTAACACTTTTTTTGCATCTTTTACATTTTCGTTTTATATCGTTTTATCGTCATTATATTATTAATACCGTGTATATATAAAACTAGTATCAAATTTCGGTTTAAAATCCGTTTGACTACGATGTTTGCCTAAGATCCGTTTAATCCCTTTACGAGCAACGACAGAGGTGGAGCCCTTTCGAGGAGCCCCGCCCCAATGTACTCAAGGGCGTAACGCGATCGCAAACGGTCGTAGTTGAACGAATTTCATTCCATTTCCATAATTGGTTCGAGACCCATTGACACGAATACCGACATCACATAACCCGAAAGGGTTAGTTTCGATGTCGTGACGTAGAGGGACCCATCTCGTTACTAATTCAAAGTTTCATAATCTAACACAAATGTTTTTCATAAAAACTCCGGTGACGGTATTATAATCGTTCATACACGATTATAGTACCGGAGGCCGAGTCGAATACAAATCGTGCGATATTTGTATTTGACTCGGCCGATCATCGATTTCAAGTCATAAAATCGAGCAAATCACTACTCGTACAGGGGGCACTCGACCGAGTGCCATAGGCCACTCGATCGAGTTGCACCCCAAAAACTGGGCAGTAGCCCCGTTAATGACACACTCGACCGAGTGCCATAAGGCACTCGATCGAGTAACCCCCCAAAATATGGGCAGTAGCCACGTTAATAGCGCACTCGGTCGAGTCAATCAATGAATCGGTCGAGTGGGTCTGGCAAATCAGAAACCCGAGGGCTTGGACATATATTCCGAGCCCCGTTCTTATCGACTTTAGACCATCGACCGACCTTCGTGCTTTTTCAAAACCTACACATCACGACACGTAGAACGACTTTGACCACTTTTACGTGATAAGTCGGGACAAGACTACGGAATGTGAGACTAGGCTAGCAATACGCCACAATCTCACATTTCCGTCCTTCGCTTAATATGTAACATAATACGTATTTAAGCGGGGTAGTCCATCTACATAATTTCGCGGCCTAGTTTACATATGGGTCCGTTTTAATCTTTGTTTTACGTTATTTTGTTTATGTCGTATTGTGAATTCCGGGTTGTATTTCCGCCCGTGTAGCTTGTACGCTTTTATTCTTTTTTCGAGCTTTATTTATTATTTGCTTTTACGCTTTATAAATGAACCTCGCATGCTAAACCATTTCGACCAATAATTAGATGCATTAAATGACGTAGTTAACGCAAAATTCGCATGCTTAGACAAAACGCTGTTTGCATATCATTTCATTATTTTACTAGCGCGCGTATCATGAACACGAACGATGTCTTAGTAGAGGCCGCCATGTGCGGGCGGGGTTGGGTGTCCTTAGTGGGCTTCCCAACACGTACCCTCACCCCTTACTCAGAACCTTTGGTTTCCGGATGTCCGAAACCCTTGGCGAACGAGAGTCATTCTTTACACGATTACCGGTATAGATGGTATCGGTATCGCAATGCAAAGGGACGAGCCCCATGAACTCTGAAATCTGAGTGGGCTTACTTTGTGTAAAGCGCATGACGACATAGAGTTGGCTTGTATGGTTCCGAATAACCACAAAATTCGGTGGCGACTCCATTTTGACTTAAATTTCGAACCCGAGAGCAATCTTACCAGGAGATTCATTCGCCTACCCAAACCCGCGCTTCGCCGCGTCGGGGTGGACCTACGTCATGTCCACAATTTGGCGACTCCGCTGGGGATACCTGATGTACCACATGTCATCGGGGTTCCTAGGGTGAGACTCGAAGAGAAATCGTTCGTAGATTAGTGTGCGCGCGTTAGTCTAATGATTCATGCATAACCCATTTTTGCCCGGGCCGGTTACTTGTGACCGACGTCCCACTATACCGTGGTGCATTCCTACATGGGTGCGCTAAAAACATCGATGGTGGAACTCGTCTCGGTTTTGCGGCATGTCCTAAGACCAACTCGGCTTAGGGAGTCCGTCCATCACATGAGAAAGCCATCGTTGTTGGTATAGACCCTATTTTGACCGACCGAGACTTAGTGTAAAGCATACATAAGCGTCGTTATAATGCTTGTTTGACTACGTGCTGCTTGGTTTTCGTGTCATTTTTCAAAAACCGTCATTTCAAAATTTGCATCTTTCCAAAATTCCCATCTTCCGAAAAACCCGAAATACTGTCCATTTCGGGACCCGTCATTCTAAAACACCCAATTTTGAAAAACCCGAAATGCTGCCCATTTCGGGACTCACCTTTTCAAAATACCCAATTTTCAAAACTCGGAATGCCGCCGAAATTTAGGATCAACGATTTGACTCAAAATATCCTTTTCTGTAGTCGGCATGCCGTCCGTTTTAACTCTCGAACTTCCACCCCCACCACCTTGATTTTCGGAATTTTCCTTTTCAAAATTCTAATCTCGGTTTTCGAAATTCCGTTTTCAGTTTTCAAAGCTCTCGGAAATTCGTTCATTTTTACATTCAAACCTCAACTTTCAACTTTCTTAAAATAAACCTTCCTTATTATAGGACCTCCCGTCTATCCGTGTGTCGGGTCTTTGCATAATACGTAGAAGGAGGGCGATCTAGTCCTTAAGTCTATCCGAGCTCTACTACCAGTTGACCCGAGGGGAAAATTCAAACCCAATTGGGCTGGGCCATATCTGGTGAAGAAAATCCTATCGGGGGGAGCAGTGATGCTGACGGACCTGGATGGGAACGAGTTTGTCAAACCAACCAACCTGGACCAGCTGAAGCGCTACTACCCTTAGCCATTTCTCAATGTCATTAGCAAATTTTATCAAAATCATTTTTTTACAAAAAGCAAGTCAATGAGCAAGAATTACTTATTCTACTGTCATAAACATCTTGAACCAATAGTCTTGGTGTAATTCAAGATTGCAAATTTCATATGCCTGAACTACGTTCTGTTTGATTCTGCTAATCGCGGATACGTAGGCAACCCCTCAAAAGGGCACAACCAATGCAATCAAGAAAAGACAGGAGCGGTTTAATAATAAACTTCTTTTATTAATTCAAAAAATATATATCCCGATAAACTCGGAAAATTACAAAGTGCAGGAATTCAAAAAAAATACAAAAAAGGGCACACAATAAAAATAATAATAATACTTAAATAATAATAAAGCTAAAGGACTCGGCATTTAGGGCATCTTGCCCTTCCCTTTGTCCTTAGCCTCCTTAGTCGTCCACTGGCGACGACGCGGAGGGGAGCGTTCCCGAATCACCACGGGAACTTCTCTAGCCCGGGCTCGAGTATTTGAGCCCGACTCCCCTGTCATATCAATGGGCCCAAGTCGAGCCCTGACGGGCTCAGGGAGCCGGTCGCGCGGACCAAGTCGGTCCCGGACCGCCAATCTCGGCCCAAGTCGTCGTTCCAAGTCAGTCTGCCCTCGAGTGCTGCTAGAACCGACTTCCTTAGATCGATTCTTAGTTTGTGACTTAAGACCCGATTCTCCCCGAACTACGGTCTCAGGACTGTGTTCCCCGGTGAAGAAGTCTCTGTTGTCCTTCGCCGACTCACGCTGAACCAATTCGATGGCCTCGTCAACTTTTAAGGCCTTTCGAGCTTCTTCAGACTCTTCAGAAGTCCACTTCTGATAAGCCCGCGATACCCAAGCGGATTGGCAAGGGCTAGGTACCGTCCATGTGGGACGAGTGAACCATCGTTGCAACCAAGTGTCGCACATAGCGTCCGTCAATTGGAGCGGGACGCTAATAATGGCTTCCTTCTCAGGGATGCGCTGAGATGAACCGAACTGCCTAGGAGGCGGTCCGGGTAAATGTGAACCGTCCAGTCTAGGGACAAGATCGTCATATATCGGGCTTGGTCCCTCTTCGCCAGTCCGGTCAATTTCGAAAGGAACCACCAAGCGACGGTCCACCTGATCAAGGGACCCCCGTGAAACACCAACTCCTCGTCCCAATAAGCTCGATCAATCCGATGACTCGAGCTTATCTTCCGTCTTCGGGAGCTAATTTGACTGCTCCGGTAATTGGGAATGCTTGGAGGGGTCTCTATGATCGATAACCGCTCCGACAACCATATCTGAAAAGCATACACAAGCTTCGTAAGCCATTGAGTGATCCGCTACAGCCCACTCGATCGAGTGCAAAAGCTGACTCGATCGAGTAAGCCTGTCAAAAACAGGCAGTAGCCCAGTACGAGTGTCACTCGGTCGAGTGACAGGTCCACTCGATCGAGTGACTTACGTGAATCAGAAAATTCGCGCGAAACGAAAAAAAAAAAAAAAAAAAAATTATCGAGATGCATACTTGCAAAAAACGGGTACTCCCCGTCAGCGGTCTAGTTGGGTCAAGCCGTCGAGCATCCAGCCCCATAATGATCTCCCCAGTGGCTAGCCAAGCAGGGCTATGACCAGTCTCCATCTGGTCAACCACTCCGATTAGCCTGATTTGACCCCTGCATGTGTCAAGCTCCATCAGCCCCTCGAAGACATAACAATGCAGCATGCAAAAGGCGAAAGCCCTACGCCTATGAGCAGGGGTGGCCCTCACGTCCCGTGGGTTCATGAACTTATCGGCCAAATCGAATAGGGAGACGTTATCTCCCTGCACCATTCGGTTTGCCTCAGCATGAGACAAACCCAAGAATTCCCTCAAACGCGTCCTTGGATCCGGGTAGAATGGGGGAATGGCAGGCTGAATAGCAAGACCCCAGCCGCCTATGGCCGCAATCTCCTCGGGCAAAGGACACATCTCGCCCCTCGGGAATGCAAACACGTGATGGGTGGTGTCCCAAAACGACAGACAGGCATCCAGAAAGTGCGAATCCACTATCAGACGCTGAAAAGGGAATAAATTGACTATCCCCATTTGAGTTAGCCTAACCTTCTCCTCGTCCCGAAAGTATTGGGACCAGGCGAGAAGCATGGCAGTCAAGTGATCGATGCCCATGATAGGAATTTTTAGCTTTCTTAAAAATCTACAAGATTTTGGGAAAGGAGAAGGAGAATTTGAGTTGTGATGCAGAAACTGAAGCAGGGATCTCCTATATTTATAATGGAGAAACCTAACTGAAAACCTAACTGCTACTGCCTCCTCATCAAGATGGGCCCTATGCGCGCGCAGGCCTGATTTCAAACTTGAACCCAGAATAGGAATCAAGCTGTCCCGAGCTTTCCTAAGATTTTCTAAAAATACCTTTGCGTCAAAATTTTTCGTCTTTCCAAAATATTCAATCTTTTTCTCCCCAGCGAGAGTCAACATTTTACCTACATGTTACATGCGAGTTGTTATGTGTCAGCATACAGGTACACCCCAGACTTCAAGAAGCAAGTCTCCGCGAAACTATGTAATTTCCCCAACGGAGTCAGCTTTCCCCCGGTGTGCTACATCCAAAGTGCGATGTGTCAGCATACGGGTACACCTACTCCCCAGAAGAGGCAAGCTTTACTCCCCACGGAGCATCATTAGCTCAAAGTGCGACTCAAGGCTTCAGAAGCAAGCCCGAACAGCTAATATACTTCCCCAGCGGAACGCCCGAGGCGGCATTTTCCCCGAAAAGATACGGGATGGGCCCACATATAGTCGCGCCCAGGACTTATGCTACAAGTCTGACCCCCCGCGGAGCTATCATCATCAGGACAGGTATGACCCTCTGCTTATGGCTGGCGAGCCCTTCACGCAAGTCTACTGGACTATAAACGACCCGACCGGAAGTCTACCAGGTCTTAGCGGGCTTGGTAGCTACTCTGACTTTCGCCTTGTCCAAGCCTCAGTCAGAGTGGGGGCTCTGTAGACACCCGCATTTTGACTGCCACGTGTCTATGGTAGTCTCCGAAAAACACCCGATGATGATTGGACGTCAACGTGACTTAGTATACTCGGATTTGGGCTCGGAATTCATAATATCCGACATGGACTTTTTAGCGGAGTAAAATCTCACAAAACGGACCTCAATTTCAGGCCCAGTGGGTCGTTTCGAGTCAAATGAGACTAATTTGGGCCAAAACCGACACCAAAAATAATTCCCGTCTTTTGGCGACCGGGTCAAAACCCGGTCAAAGGCAAAACCGTCTCAGAAATCAGCTGAAATCATTTAAGCGCCCAAATTCGAATTCAAAAACAAGTCAAAACAAACAAAATATTCTTTCCCCTTTTATCTCATCTCCGTTGATCCACTCGATCGAGTGGATTGACCCACTCGGTCGAGTGGGGCGCTTCGAACCGGGCTTGGCCCATTTGTTAAGGCACTCGATCGAGTGCACTAGGGCCACTCGATCGAGTGCCCCTAGGTCGTGGGAAATGTCTATAAATACCGACTCATTCCCATGCATTTGCCAACTTTTTTCAGCTTCTTTTCACCACCTTCAACCCTACAATTTCAGTCATACCTCACCCTACATTCATCCTACAATCTACACTACAAACCCTAAGCAAAAACACATCGAAATCCGAGCCTCTATACCTCGGAAACCGACACATACACCCATACACACCACAACTCTCATACATCCTCGATACTCCCGAGCTTTGTCGCTATTCACGAGTCCATTTCCGAGGTTCTATACTAGCATGTATGTTGAGGGTGTCTTAAACCCCGTTCTAATCTCTTTTGTCTCGTTTTATTTCCGTTTAATTCATCGCATTTTTGTATAGTAATCGTAATCGTCACAACGTTAACACTAACACTTTTTTTGCATCTTTTACATTTTCGTTTTATATCGTTTTATCGTCATTATATTATTAATACCGTGTATATATAAAACTAGTATCAAATTTCGGTTTAAAATCCGTTTGACTACGATGTTTGCCTAAGATCCGTTTAATCCCTTTACGAGCAACGACGGAGGTGGAGCCCTTTCGAGGAGCCCCGCCCCAATGTACTCAAGGGCGTAACGCGATCGCAAACGGTCGTAGTTGAACGAATTTCATTCCATTTCCATAATTGGTTCGAGACCCATTGACACGAATACCGACATCACATAACCCGAAAGGGTTAGTTTCGATGTCGTGACGTAGAGGGACGCATCTCGTTACTAATTCAAAGTTTCATAATCTAACACAAATGTTTTTCATAAAAACTCCGGTGACGGTATTATAATCGTTCATACACGATTATAGTACCGGAGGCCGAGTCGAATACAAATCGTGCGATATTTGTATTTGACTCGGCCGATCATCGATTTCAAGTCATAAAATCGAGCAAATCACTACTCGTACAGGGGGCACTCGACCGAGTGCCATAGGCCACTTGATCGAGTTGCACCCCAAAAACTGGGCAGTAGCCCCGTTAATGACACACTCGACCGAGTGCCATAAGGCACTCGATCGAGTAACCCCCCAAAATATGGGCAGTAGCCACGTTAATAGCGCACTCGGTCGAGTCAATCAATGACTCGGTCGAGTGGGTCTGGCAACTCAGAAACCCGAGGGCTTGGACATATATTCCGAGCCCCGTTCTTATCGACTTTAGACCATCGACCGACCTTCATGCTTTTTCAAAACCTACACATCACGACACGTAGAACGACTTTGACCACTTTTACGTGATAAGTCGGGACAAGACTACGGAATGTGAGACTAGGCTAGCAATACGCCACAATCTCACATTTCCGTCCTTCGCTTAATATGTAACATAATACGTATTTAAGCGGGGTAGTCCATCTACATAATTTCGCGGCCTAGTTTACATATGGGTCCGTTTTTATCTTTGTTTTACGTTATTTTGTTTATGTCGTATTGTGAATTCCGGGTTGTATTTCCGTCCGTGTAGGTTGTACGCTTTTATTCTTTTTTCGAGCTTTATTTATTATTTGCTTTTACGCTTTATAAATGAACCTCGCATGCTAAACCATTTCGACCAAAAATTAGATGCATTAAATGACGTAGTTAACGCAAAATTCGCATGCTTAGACAAAATGCTGTTTGCATATCATTTCATTATTTTACTAGCGCGCGTATCATGAACACGAACGATGTCTTAGTAGAGGCCGCCATGTGCGGGCGGGGTTGGGTGTCCTTAGTGGGCTTCCCAACACGTACCCTCACCCCTTACTCAGAACCTTTGGTTTCCGGATGTTCGAAACCCTTGGCGAACGAGAGTCATTCTTTACACGATTACCGGTATAGATGGTATCGGTATCGCAATGCAAAGGGACGAGCCCCATGAACTCTGAAATCGGAGTGGGCTTACTTTGTGTAAAGCCCATGACGACATAGAGTGGGCTCGTATGGTTCCAAATAACCACAAAATTCGGTGGCGACTCCATTTTGACTTAAATTTCGAACCCGAGAGCAATCTTACCACGAGATTCATTCGCCTACCCAAACCCGCGCTTCGCCGCGTCGGGGTGGACCTACGTCATGTCCACACATTTGTACGATGTTTATGTAATATTGTGCTTTTTTTCTTTATTACATATGTGTTAGCTGAGATGTCGTCCAAAGAGGGGTTGTTGAAGCTGTGAGAAACAAGGCAATAGCGGAGGAAGGTGTCGGTAATCTCAAACGTATTTCGAGCATCGGAGTTGAAGAAGTTCAGTGCTACTAAACATGATGTCCATGATTATTTTATACATTTGTAACTGTTAATTTTTTTTTATAACTTCAACTCATTATAGGTGTATGTAAAGGAACTTCAATTATATTTATCTGTCACTTCAATTGTTTCAGTTTGTAACTTTAACTGGTCAATATGCAATTGTTTCCGTTTATAATTTTAACAGGTCAATATGCAACTTCAATTAATTAATAACGTCACTTTAGCTGCTAAATTTGTTACTTCATCTCAATAACAACATAATTTTAATAAACATTTGTTTTCGTACCATGTTGTAAACATTCAACTGTATGTATTGAAACTTCAATACATTATTTATATAACTTCAACTTAATTCTTTTGAAACTTCAATGTCTGTAATTCTAGGTGTATGTAGATGGACTTCAACTTTATCTATTTGAACCTTCTATTGATTCAGTTTGTAACTTCATCAATTTGTTTCTAAAGCTTATGTTTGAATTCCAAATTTGCTGGTATTTGTGCAACTTCATTGCCTCGGATTTGTAACTTCAACAGTAGTTGGTAAAACTTTAACATTACTACCTTTTATTTAATTCAAATTAAATAAATATGGTTTAAAACATTTCATTAAACCTTCTACTGTATGTTTGAAACTGTAATTCAATTAATTTACCCACTTCACTGGAATTAACGCAACTTTAGTGCACTTCATTTGTAACTTCAACATTATTTATTTAACACTTCAACCTACGTCCATAAATATACAGGTAAGTACATGTACCCCTCTCAGTTACAAAATAGCAACCTCGTTTTTAATGTACCATCATCAAACCTCTTCGTGGAATACCTTTGCACATCAAAACCACATGCAAAGCCATATTTTTTTTAGAGAATTCAACCGTCTCCTCTTCGTCGTTAAAGTTACTGTATTAAGTTACACATCTGTGTAATTTGATATGACGAAAAGAGTTACAGTTGCACAACCTATATCTATCAAATTAGATATCTTTGACTTTTATACGGTCTTACTTGCACAACCTTCTTCTACCGAATACGATTTGGAAGACTTTGTTACGGTCTTACTTGCCATCATCAAACCTCTTCGTGGACCACCTCTAAACATTAAAACCACAAGCAATGCCATATTTTTTTTTGTAGAATTCAACCACCTCCTCAACATGATTGGATTGTTGCCCAACATATGGTGTCAAATCTTCTTCAACAACAATAGAATACTCACGCACGGGTACATTCTACAACCTGCAAAATCTCTACCACTGCACCGCCAACTTAACCTTCTCAGATAATTTATTTACGCCACAAAATGTAACTTTAAATCATATATTTCGTAACTTTAATTTTAAACATTTAACACTTCAGGCAATTTCTACTCACCACTATTTTAGGCATCTTATTAAATTATTTCTTAACCAAATTCTTCTTCTAAAATACTTCTTTAAGCAAAAGAAGACGTGACTTCACTTCTTATATTGTGTAATTATAATTCCAAACACAAACAATGTTATACAAATAGTTTAATGAAGCTACTCTATTTTCATCATGTATCTAATAAATAATCAACCATCGTAAAAAAAAAAGTTAATCAACATCGAACATCAGAACTTACAAAAAAATACTAAAAATGGATTCCTAAAAAATAAATCGAACATATGAAACAAACATCATAGTCCTAAAAAATACTACAAAAAATCAAATCAAAGAGTCACTTACTAGACGACACTTTGATAATCTGCCTATCTCCGTGAAGAAAATCCCAGATCAAAACTTCAATTAAAAACAATCGTACTCTTATTTACCGCCCTCAAGAAGATCCAAAAAATTAAAGCAATTTCTTTTGATGAAGAAAATGATGAACCAATATCTGCCATGAATCTACTACTATCTTTAAATAATTTTATTCGAAGCAACAATGGAGAAGATGATGGATGATGTGGAAGGTTTTTAGCATTATTGGGATTTGGCATGGTTAATTAATGGAAATGGTGGGGAAAACGTAGTGGCTTCTTTTTTGGAGAGAGAAGGTGATAGTGATAGGTTAGATGTTTTCTGATTTAATGTCATCACTTAATTGCAAATCAAATCTCAGCTCTTCATCCAAGGTTAATCCAATGACTAACAATAGGCCTTATGGACTTATAAGAGGTAGGGTCCTTATGAGAACCTATCTATATATATATATATATATATATCTACCCTAGTTTGTTGTCGAAGGCATCCAATCATTAGTGTAGTAGAGGCATCCATCCATCACTTCACCCCTTCATTAGTATAGAAAAACCATCCTCTTAGTAGTATTCTAGTAAAAAAATTCTCCATAATTCTAGTAGCTTACATAGTAATTAGTAGTAGATCTACTTAGTTTCTATCAACAATTCTCTACATTACAAGTTTGTAGAAGATTATTTTGAAGCTTTGTTGGGTTTATTGAAGAATTAAGTGACAAGTTCTTCATATTCTTCATCAAAGATTATTATTCTAGTTTTATTTGAAGATTTGTTGGGTTTATTTGGAGGATTAGTGACAAGTTCTCCATTTTATTTATCAAAGATTCAATCTTTATTCATGCTACATTATTATTTCTTATAGATCTTCATAGTTGGTATATTTCTCTTCCACTCTCTAATCTCTAGTTTAGTTTTAATGTTATTTTCTCATCATAATCTTGTTTAGATCATATTAGTGTTGTTAGTTTCCTTAGATCTAGTTAATATGCATGTTGTAGTGACTTTCACCTTAAGTTAATGTTTTATTGTCTTCCATTATGATTAGTGAGTAGATTTCTTGTTGTGGGGTTTAGGGATGAGGACTTGGATTATTTGAATATAGGGATGTTGGTGGGTTGCTTGCATGTTGGTTTATCTTGTTTATGGTTGTTATGTCATTGTTGTTTTAGTCCGGCCAACTAGACCGACCTTGACTAGTTTCTATCAATATGGGGAATCTCGGGGTAGAAATTACCATAGCTAGAGACATACCCATATTCGCCGCGAAAGCGGGTTGTTAGGTGAGTTAGGTGAAGAAACCGAAAGGTGGCATTCTCCTTTATCAATGTTGCAACAAAAACTCAATTCCGACCTTCTTAGACTCCAAGTACCAAATCCCGACTTCCCCCTAACACCTTTCCCTAGATTGATTACCTCTAGCTATCATCATAGACATCCCTCTAGTATAGACTCGACCCTTAGAAAACCCCCCATCTAGACATCAAACACGACACTTTAAGCTTTACAACACACTCCGTTCTCTGTGGACCGACCTCGACTTACCACGATTACTCTAGTAGTTTTTGTGTTATTCCGAGTCTTACAAATATCGTTTGATCCCCCGTCCTTCGTTAACGACCGATCCGATTGGGAGGCGATCAAAATGGCCGTTGCCGGGGAACGACGAGTAGTTGTTGTGTTTTTAGTTGTTGTGTTTGATTCTTTTCCCTTCTCTCTTTTCCCTAGTACTGCGAGGTGCTAGGAGTCTTACCGTTTAATTGAGTTTTATGCCCAGGAACACGTCATCGCCCTTGTGGTTCGATCCGGAGCCAGAAAGGACTTTTAGAGCATTGCGTTTTCGAGGAAATAACTCAACCACCATCATTCCACATCCTTCATTATCACCTCCTAACCTTAATCTCATCCTACCACGTCCACCTTAAACACCTTCTACATCACACAACCCCACTCCAAATAATCCTTCCATACCTTCCACTTCACAAAATTCACCACCATCACCGAAAACACCTCCACCAAATCCATCCCCTCCAAATTCACCAAATTCACCAAATTCAAATCCACCATCACCACCAATCCAACCAATGGCGACCCTAGGTTCACATTCCCAATTAACACACGAAGAAACATCTTCTCCGTCGATTTCGGAGAGATTCTTGAGAACTATGAATTGAAAGCCTCTTTGACCAATGCGGTCCAACAAGATACTTTTCACGGTTTTTCTCAAGAAGATGCTCAAGAGCACATCGCTTCATTTAAAGAAAAATTAGTAGGAGCCCGTCTCAATGGATTAACTTCATGCCAATTACATCGTTTATTATTTCTGAAGACCTTGAGAGATGGGGCTCGTAGATGGCTTCAAGGCCATCCCGCTAATACTTTCACAACATGGGCTCAACTATCTAATGCCTTCTTGGAGAAATATTTTCCGCCGTCAAAGACTAACCAATATCGCATGGAGATACAAACCTTTAAGCAAGATGAATTTGAAAGCCTAAGTGAGGCTTGGGAAAGATTTAGAGATTTGTTGTGCAAATGTCCACATCATGGAATACCCGATTGGCTAACCACCCAAACGTTTTATAACACCCTTTCATCGAGAACCAAGGAAAACCTCAATTCGGCCGCCGGAGGAGACTTCTCTTCTCTCACCGATGAGGCATCTAAGAATCTTATTGAGAAGATGGCAAGGAGTGATACAAGAATGGGTCAATCGAGGGATTCAAGAAAGAAAGTTGAAGTGAACTCATCTACGAGTTCTAACGAATTGAAATTCCAAACGGAACTTGAAGAATTGAAAAAGAGAATGGATGCCATGAGTTCGAAGCCTACTCCTAGAGGTATGTACCAAATTCAAGGGAGTGTTCCACCAAGGCAACCACCACCTCCAAAGCAATTAACATGGGAAGTTCAATGTGATCATTGTGGCAATTGTGGCCACAACTTTAGCTCCTGTATTCCTAATGAAGAAGTTTATATTGAAGAGCCAAATGAAGTCCAAGCTATACAAGTATATATATGGGCAAAGACCTCAATTTGATCCTTTTTCTAATACTTACAATGTCGGCACAAGGTTTCATCCTAATTTTTCTTATGGAAATCAAAATGTTCAAAACCCGATGCCACGTGCCCAAGGGAGTCAAATGAGGTCATTCAATCAAAGTCAACAAAGGCCCTTTAATCAAGGTCCTCCAAGGATGCCCCCATATGTTTGTAGTGCCTTTTTCACTATGTTTTGGTCCCATTTCCTTGTGGAATCGCTCCTCGGGAGCGGTTTATGGGCCTCTTATGCTTTCTTTAGTTCGTTTCAGGTTCCCGAGACCGATTTGGAAGAGTTGGAGCGATTCCGACTCGATACATACACATTTTGGAGCCAACGGAGTAAAGGAACGATGAATGGATGCCTTGGAATCGACCCTGAGACCTTGGGACCCAGTCCCGAGCCTCCGAGACCCGATCCCGAGACCCGAGAATCGATGAGAAGCCCATAAGAATCAAGGAGGGACCCAAAAAAGACCATATGGAGGCCTACAAGGCTCTACCGGTTCCGGTTGGCCTCAACCGGTTCCGGTTGAGGTGCACTTTTGAGGAGGCCACTGTGAGCCCATCCCGGTCGGGACCAACCCGTCCCGGTCGGGATGACAGGCCGTCCCGGTCGGGATGATCCCGTCCCGGACGGGACGCTACAGGGGCAGCTCGTAACTTCTTTATTTCTTCTCCGTCATTCTTGTACCCATATATATACTTCGGTATTGTATTGTTAACACATCTTATCATACCCTAGACTAATTTAAGCCTCCATTAGACTTTCAAAACCCTAGATTAGTGTTCCTCACATTAGCTTTAATCTCTCTTTAATCTTTAGTTAATCATTGTAATTAGTCTTGGATTAGGGGAATTCTTGAAGATTGTTCCAAGCTTGACAACCTTGGGGTTTGATTTGGGTTTCTCATTAATACAAGTTATCATCTTTTTCTTCCATTATTTGTTGGCATAATCTCCTTATCTTATTTACTCTTGTTCTTAGTTTGTTAATCAAGTTTGAATCTTTGTATTTTGTTTATTGTTATTGTTCTTGTTCTTGTTATTCATTACGGATGCTTGTTTTGTGATATTGATTTCTCTTGTTATTGTGGGTTTTCTCTTTATCATGAGTGAGTAGTCTTCTTAGTGGGGTTAGTAGGGGGATTAGGGGTAGATTATGGATGATTAGGGTTGATTAAGGGAGAAGGGTGAATCTTTGTTGCCAGTCACATTGTGGGCACTCCATGTGTTTGTTGATATGCTTGTGTGAGTAGTAGTGGCCATGCTCCCCATACTTGTGTTCATCTTCCCATTGTGTGTCTATTGTGTGGTCATGTCGAGAATAGTCGTAGTCACGAGAGTGCAAACTAGGGTCTAAGTTGCGGGAGCCCGGACCCACCTTGACATCGGTCTAAGTAGCGAGAGCCCGGACCGACTCTAGCAACTAGGAGACACCTATACCCTTGATCACCCAATTACCCTTCTACTCTTATGAACCCGACCTACCCCACTTTCTTCCATATTTGAGTTCATCTTTCTAGTTAGCCATCGTTCTTCTAGTTTACTTATTAGTTCGATCATTAGCATTGTTTACCATTGTTTTAGCCTAGTTCATCATTAGTCTAGTTCTCACTTCTCCTCTACCATAGTTTTCCATTTACCGTTTCTTTGTGTTTGTTTAGTAGCATAGTCTTGTTGTAGGCCGACCTAGTCTAAACTTTGCCATACCGTCCTCGTGGATACGATCCGGACTTACCCTAGCTACCCACTAGGTGTAATCGGTTTTTTATTGTTGGTTAGGATACACGACAAATCCTTACCATCAACGACTTTAGCTCCTGTATTCCTAATGAAGAAGTTTATATTGAAGAGCCAAATGAAGTCCAAGCTATACAAGTATATGGGCAAAGACCTCAATTTGATCCTTTTTCTAATACTTACAATGCCGGCACAAGGTTTCATCCTAATTTTTCTTATGGAAATCAAAATGTTCAAAACCCGATGCCACGTGCCCAAGGGAGTCAAATGAGGTCATTCAATCAAAGTCAACAAAGGCCCTTTAATCAAGGTCCTCCAAGGATGCCCCCATATGTTTAAAGTGCCTTTTTCACTATGTTTTGGTCTCATTTCCTTGTGGAATCGCTCCTCGGGAGCGGTTTATGGGCCTCTTATGCTTCCTTTAGTTCGTCTCAGGTTCTCGAGACCGATTTGGAAGAGTTGGAGCGATTCCGACTCGATACATACACATTTTGGAGCCAACGGAGTAAAGGAACGATGAATGGATGCCTTGGAATCGACCCTGAGACCTTGGGACCCAATCCTGAGCCTCCGAGATCCGATCCCGAGACCCGAGAATCGATGAGAAGCCCATAAGAATCAAGGAGGGACCCAAAAAAGACCATATGGAGGCCTACAAGGCTCTACCGGTTCCGGTTGAGGTGCACTTTTGAGGAGGCCACTGTGAGCCCATCCCGGTCGGGACCAACCCGTCCCGGTCGGGATGACAGGCCGTCCCGGTCGGGATGATCCCGTCCCGGACGGGACGCTACAGGGGCAGCTCGTAACTTCTTTATTTCTTCTCCTTCATTCTTGTACCCATATATATACTTCGCTATTGTATTGTTAACACATCTTATCATACCCTAGACTAATTTAAGCCTCCATTAGACTTTCAAAACCCTAGATTAGTGTTCCTCACATTAGCTTTAATCTCTCTTTAATCTTTAGTTAATCATTGTAATTAGTCTTGGATTAGGGGAATTCTTGAAGATTGTTCCAAGCTTGACAACCTTGGGGTTTGATTTGGGTTTCTCATTAATACAAGTTATCATCTTTTTCTTCCATTATTTGTTGGTATAATCTCCTTCTCTTATTTACTCTTGTTCTTAGTTTGTTAATCAAGTTTGAATCTTTGTATTTTGTTTATTGTTATTGTTGTTGTTCTTGTTATTCATTATGGATGCTTGTTTTGTGATATTGATTTCTCTTGTTATTGTGGGTTTTCTCTTTATCATGAGTGAGTAGTCTTCTTAGTGGGGTTAGTAGGGGGATTAGGGGTAGATTATGGATGATTAGGGTTGATTAAGGGAGAAGGGTGAATCTTTGTTGCTAGTCACATTGTGGGCACTTCATGTGTTTGTTGATATGCTTGTGTGAGTAGTAGTGGCCATGCTCCCCATACTTGTGTTCATCTTCCCATTTTGTGTCTATTGTGTGGTCATGTCGAGAATAGTCGTAGTCACGAGAGTGCGGACTAGGGTCTAAGTTGCGGGAGCCCGGACCCACCTTGACATCGGTCTAAGTAGTGAGAGCCCGGACCGACTCTAGCAACTAGGAGACACCTATACCCTTGATCACCCAATTACCCTTCTACTCTTATGAACCCGACCTACCCCACTTTCTTCCATATTTGAGTTCATCTTTCTAGTTAGTCATCGTTCTTCTAGTTTATTTATTAGTTCGATCATTAGCATTGTTTACCATTGTTTTAGCCTAGTTCATCATTAGTCTAGTTCTCACTTCTCCTCTACCATAATTTTCCATTTACCGTTTCTTTGTGTTTGTTTGGTAGCATAGTCTTGTTGTAGGCCGACCTAGTCTAAACTTTGCCATACCATTCTCGTGGATACGATCCGGACTTGCCCTAGCTACCCACTAGGTGTAATCGGTTGTTTATTGTTGGTTAGGATACACGACAAATCCTTACCATCAACGACTTTAGCTCTTGTATTCCTAATGAAGAAGTTTATATTGAAGAGCCAAATGAAGTCCAAGCTATACAAGTATATGGGCAAAGACCTTAATTTGATCCTTTTTCTAATACTTACAATGCCGGCACAAGGTTTCATCCTAATTTTTCTTATGGAAATCAAAATGTTCAAAACCCGATGCCACGTGCCCAAGGGAGTCAAATGAGGTCATTCAATCAAAGTCAACAAAGGCCCTTTAATCAAGGTCCTCCAAGGATGCCCCCATATATGCCTCCTCATCAAAGGAGCAACTTCAATCAACAAGGTAGCAACTTCCATGTTCCTAACAATTACAACAATTACCAAAATCAACATGGTAATCATTTCAATCATGGATACAATCAAGGGTTCCAAGGTAACTTTCAAGGAAATCAAGGTTACAACCAACCACCATTTAATCAACCCTCTCAATCTTATGGCCAACCAAACAATTCTCAATTTGGTCAAGGAGGAGTCCCATGGGAAAACTATAATGATTTGCAAAGAACCGTTGGCCAACTATGTAATGAACATCAAGATACCAAGGCAAGGTTAAAAGTTTGGGAATCACAAGAAGCAACAAAAGCCTTAGCCGCCCCAATTCATCAACCCCATGGTTTGCCCGGTCAACCCCAAAACCCAAGAGACCCTTCACACCAAGCAAATGTCGTCATTTTAAGAGGTGACAAGGAATAAGAACTTGAACACCAAGAGTACCCCATCCAAAGTGAATTAACCAAGTGCACCACAAGAATCATCTCCCACTTCCCCCAAACAAAGTCGGGGAATACAAGCAGAGTTTGATATCCTCCAAAATGCGGAGAATGAACTAAGAGAACAAAGAAAGAAGAAAGAGCAAATGGAAGCGGAAGAAGCAAAAAGAAAAGAGGCGGAGCGATTAACCGAAGAAGAAGAAGAATCTAATGTTCCACCGCCTCCCACTTTTGTCCCTTCGTTGCCTTTTCCCGAGCGAGCTAAGCCACATAAAGAGAATGCTCAATTTAGCCGTTTCGTGGATATGTTAAAGAAAGTAGAGGTAGCTTTACCCTTCACCGAGGTAATTTCTCAAATGCCCCTCTACTCTAAGTTTTTGAAAGATGTCTTGACTAAAAAGAGAACAATAGAAGATAAAGAATGTATCCCTCTCACGGGTCAATGTAGTGTCATTCTTATGAACGAAATGCCAAAGAAACTAGACGATCCCGGTAGTTTTTCCATCCCTTGTCGGGTAGGAAATGTTGTTGTTAATCAAGCTTTATGAGACCTAGGGGCTAGTGTTAGTTTGTTACCTTATTCTATTGTTAAGAGACTTAGTGTGGGGGAGATGAGACCCACTAGTATGTCGATTCAACTTGCGGATAGGTCCGTCAAGTACCCACTTGGGATACTTGAGGATGTACCCGTTCAAGTTGGTAAGTTCTTCATCCCCTCCGACTTTGTTGTCATAGATATGCCCAAAGACACTATTACCCCCATTATTTTAGGTCGACCTTTTATGGCTACCGGAGGTACTATAGTTGATGTTAAGAATGGAAAGTTGTCATTTAACATAGGGAACGAGTCGGTAGAGTTTTCTCTTTCTCAAGCTCTTAAACAACCGATGATTGAACAAATGCATTCCATTGAAGTTATTGATAGTTTGGTTGAGTATAGCTTGATGGATGATGATAAGCAAGAAGAGGAACCATTTGACTCTCCACCTCTTGAAGAAGAATGTTTGCATGATGAAAAGGTAGAACCACTACCGGTGGGTAAGAGTATGGTATCTTCTCCTCCTAATCTTGAACTTAAACCACTCCTCTCTTCCCTCAAATATGCTTTTCTTGAAGGAACTAATTATCCCGTTATCGTCAATGCTACCCTTGATGGACCTCAATTAGAAAAACTTTTAATTATTTTGAGGAGGCACAAAAAGGCCATCGGGTATAGCATTGCTGACCTCCAAGGCATAAGCCCAAACGTTTGTATGCATAGGATCATCCTTGATGATGACCACCGTCCTTCGGTTGAGGGTCAGCGTAGGTTGAACTCCACCATGAAAGAGGTTGTCATGAAAGAAGTCCTCAAGTTGTATGAGGCTAACATTATATACCCAATAACCAGAAGTAAATGGGTTAGCCCCGTACAAGTTGTGCCGAAAAAAGGAGGAATGACGGTTGTCAAAGGAGAAAAGGGTGAGTCAATTTCCACTAGGACTATTACCGGTTAGCGCATGTGTATAGACTATCGAAAGTTGAACACGGCCACCATAAAAGATCGTTTTCCTCTTCCCTTTATTGATCAAATGCTTGAAAGATTGGCACATCATTCTTATTTTTGTTTCCTCGATGGTCATTCCGGATTTCTTCAAATTGCTATTCATCCCGATGACCAAGAGAAGACCACTTTTACTTGTCCCTATAGCACCTATGCTTATAGAAGGTTGCCATTTGGATTGTGTAATGCGCCCGGAACGTTTCAAAGATGTATGATGGCTATTTTTTCCGATTTTATTGAAAAATCCATGGAAGTTTTTATGGATGATTTTAGTGTCCATGGTACATCTTTTGATTCTTGTCTTGAAAATCTTGATCAAGTGTTAGCTCGATGTGAAGAGTATAGACTTGTTTTAAATTGGGAAAAGTGTCATTTTATGGTTGAACAAGGTGCTAGGTCATATTGTGTCTAATAGAGGAGTTGAAGTCGATAAGGCAAAAGTCTCTGTGATTGAGAACTTGCCACCACCTACAAATGTCAAAGGGGTGAGGAGTTTTCTAGGTCACGCCGGTTTTTATAGACGATTTATTAAAGACTTTAGTAAGATTGCTAAGCCTTTGACTTCTTTGCTTATGAAAGATGCACCTTTTTTTTTGATGACTCGTGTCTTGAGGCCTTTTGCAGGATTAAGACCGCTCTCACTACCACACCAATTATCAAAGCTCCCGATTGGAATCTTCCATCTGAGATCATGTGCGATGCATCCGATTTTGCCGTTGGTGCCGTTCTAGGACAACGGGTTGATAAGAAACTACATGTGATTTATTATGCAAGCAAGACCTTAGATGAAGCCCAATCGAGGTACACCACAACCGAAAAAGAGATGCTTGCCGTTGTCTATGCCATGGAGAAATTTCGAAATTATGTTACCGGTTCCAAAGTCATTATTCACACCGATCATGCGGCGATTCATTACATCATGTCCAAAAAGGAGACAAAGTCCCGACTCTTTCGGTGGGTGCTCCTTTTACAAGAATTTGATAATGAGATTAAAGATAAAGCCAGATCGGAGAACTTGGTAGCGGAACTCTTAGTAGACTAACGGTTGGTAAACAGAGCAATGAAGATGATGGTATTCCCATCAATGAAGCTATGAGAGATGAGGCCTTGATGGCCGTTGAAACTATTACACCTTGGTATGCCGATATCGTCAATTTCTTAGTGTCTCACTATATTCCGGACGATTATTCCAAACAAGAGAGGAAGAAACTACGTTATGAAGCCCGACGCTATTATTGGGACGAGCCTTATTTATTTCGCCATTGTGTAGATGGAATTTACCAACGATGTGTTACGGCCGAAGAAGGATATAATATAGTGAAGCACCTTCACTCGACATCTTATGGTGGACACTTGGCCAATCAAAAGACAATTTCCAAGGTTCTCCAAAGCGGGTTTTGGTGGCCTTCCATGTTCAAAGACATTCGAGCTTTCATTCTCACATGCGATGCATGCCAAAGAAGTGACAATATTACAAGAAGAAATGAGATGCCCCTTCAACCTATCTTGGAGATTGAATTGTTCGATGTTTTGGGCATTGATTTCATGGGTCCGTTCACATCCTCTTTTGGTAACAAGTACATTCTATTTGCGGTTGATTATGTCTCAAAATGGATCGAGGCCGTAGCTTCCCCCACCAATGACTCCAAGGTTGTAATCAAGATTTTCAAGAACGTGATTTTCCTGAGATTCGGTATGCCTAGAGCCATCATTAGTGATGGAGGCTCTCATTTTAGGAAGGATACCTTTGAATACCTTCTTAGGAAATATGGTATCACACACAAGATGTCCCTAGCCTACCACCCTCAATCAAATGGGCAAGCCGAGATCTCTAACCATCAAATCAAGGGAATTTTAGAGAAGTTGTAAATACACACCGAAAGGATTGGTCATTGAAATTAAATGACGCCCTTTGGGCATTGAGGACGGCTTACAAAGCGCCGATTGGAACCACTCCTTATTGTCTTGTGTATGGTAAAGCTTGTCATTTATCGGTGGAATTAGAACACAAAGCCAAATGGGCAATCAAAGAGCTAAATTTCGATGAGAGTGTTGTAGGAGATAATCGCCTTCTCCAACTACAAGAATTGGAAGAACTAAGACTTGAAGCCTACGAGAATTTGAAGATTTACAAAGAATGAACTCGCCAATGGCACGATTCTCGAATTCTTTGTAAGGACTTCTCCGTTGGTGATAAAGTATTGCTCTTCAACTCTCGCTTTAAGCTCTTCCCCGGTAAGTTGAAATCAAAATGGTCGGGTCCATTCGAAGTGACCGGAGTGCAACCATATGGATCAATAGAGATATCAAGCCCGGAAACCGGGAAGTTTATGGTTAATGGGCAACGTTTGAAGATTTGTCAACCCGGTCATATTCGTGAGACCTTTGCTACTATGAAGCTTGGTGAGCTCCCATCGGGGAGCGTTGTTTGAACCCCCTCTCAAAATTGATGTAGGTTTGGTGGTATCCTCAACAACCACCTTGTATATATGTATCATATTTCTTTGATTTTATTAGTTTTGTTAGCTTGAGAAGAATGATTGAAATTGGATTTCGCAATGGAGCGTAAATTTGGATGAAGATCAAGCTTTTGGATAAGTTATGGAGCTTAATGAAGACCACAAGCATGTTTGTGGGAGATATTGTTTATGTAATGTGATTCGAGTCAATATTTGAATCTCTAGTTGATTATTGAAGAGCCATGAAATGGCAAGGCGGAAAAATGCAGCAAAGAGACCGCCGGGCGAAACTTCGCCCGGTGAGACTCGACCGGGCGAAACTTTGCCCCACGGAAAGTTGCAAGAATTGCCGGAATTGAAGAAGATACCATCGGGCGAAATTTCGTCCGGTGAGATTTTCACCGGGTGAAATTTCACCCGGTGGAAAAATGTTGGCAAAAACGATTTTCACGACGAAAAACCGTCGGGTGAAATTTCACCCGATGGTGCCCGACCGGGTGAAATTTCACCCGGCGGTGTGACTTGGCCGGATCACCTACACTTTTATTCACTCACTACATTTTCATTTTTTTCCTTCGTACTTAATCCAACATAACTTTCCCTCCAATAATTTTTACACCAAATTTTTACCACCAACTTTAAAACTTTTCATTTCCCTCTCAACAACCCTTATTTATATCACCCTTTCACCCCACAATTCATTTCACCCTTTCACCCACCATAACATCATTAAACCACCTTCCATCCTACATTTAAACATCCATCAATAGTTTCATTTCCATACTTGGTGATTATCTATTTGGGTTTTTGAAGAAAGGAAAAGCAAAAGTTTTGGGATTTTTCTTGCAAATTATTATCATGGAGACAAGAGCTCAACGAGCCGCGTGTAAATAAGGTATGGCCTCGACTTCTAATCCTTCTAAGCATTCATCTTCTAGTAAGTCTTCTAGGCCTAGACTTTCACCTTGTCCAAATTCGCCCCTTGCTCAAACCTTCTCTGAAAAGAACTTTCAGAGTACTAAGTGGCCCTGTCCATTCACAATGGAAATCCTAGGTATAGAAGACGATATGAGAGAGTTATCGTCGAGAACAAGAATTAGTGGACTTTTAAATTTCGTGCATTGTACCTTCAAAGACCTTACATGCGAATTTCTAGGTAGTTTCACAATTGACAACCCGACCACACCTAAGGAATTCAAATTTAATTTATTCGGTAAAACCCATTGCTTAAATATTTCCGAATTCGGCCTAGCTCTAGGTCTACCCACATCGGTACCGGAATTCGTGAGCCTTTGAGGGGTGTACAAGCTAGTACGACTAGGAGAGATTTGTGGCGGTGCATTGTGGACATGACGTAGGTCCACCCCGAGCGGCCACGCGCGGGTTTTGGTAGGCGAATGAATCTCGTGGTAAGATTGTTCTCGGGTTCGAAATTTAAGTCAAAATGGAGTCGCCACCGAATTTTGTGGTTATTCGGAACCATACGAGCCCACTCTATGTCGTCATGGGCTATACACAAAGTAAGCCCACTTCGATTTCAGATTTCATGGGGCTTGTCCCTTTGCATTGTTATACCGATACCGTTTACACCGGATTTCGTATATAAAATGACTCTCGTGCGCCAAGGGTTTCGGACATCCGGAAACCAAAGGTTCTGAGTAAGGGGTGAGGGTACGTATTGGGAAGCCCACTAAGGACACCCAACCCCGCCCGCACATGGCAGCCTCTACTAAGACATCGTTCGTGTTCGTGTACGCGCGCTAGTAAAATACTTGAATGATATGCAAACAGCGTTTTCGGGCTAAGCATGTGAATTATTGATTTGCTACGTCATTTAATGCATCTTAGATATGGTCGAAGTAATTTAGCATGCGAGGTTCATTTATAAAGCGTAAAGCAAGTAAATAAATAAAGCTCGAAAATAAATAGAAATAACGTACAAGTTACACGGGCGGAAATACAACCCGGAATTCACAATACAACATTACGTAAAAATAATAAACAAAATAAAAATAACGCAATACAATGATAGGAACAGACCCGTATGTAAACTAGACCGCGAAATATGTAAATGGACTACCCCGATTAAATACACATTATATCGTGTACTAAACGAAGGACGGAAACATGAGACTGTGGCATATTGCTAACCCGATCTCATATCCCGTAGCCTTGTCCCGACTTATCATATCAAAAGTTGATCAAAGTTGTTCTACGTGTCGTGATGTGCATGGTTTTGAAAATAGGAATGTCACGTGATGGTCTTTGCACGTGATGACCAAAGTTGATAAAAGAGCGGGGCCTTGGAATGTGTGTCCAAGCCCTCGGTTTTCTGGGTTACAGGACCCACTCAACCGAGTTGTGGTGTGACTCGGTCGAGTGCACCTTTTACGTGGCTACTGCCCATTTTTATGGGTGCTACTCGATCGAGTGTCATATGTACTCGGTCGAGTAGCCCCTGTACGAGGGATAACTCGCTTTGTTTTTTGGTTTAAAATCGATGGTTGGTTAAATTGAATACAAACATCGCACGATTTGTATTCAACTCAACCTCCGGTATTATAATCGTGTATATACGATTATAATATCGTTATCGGAGTTTTACGAAAATGTTTTTATGATATTAGAAATTTTGAATTAGTAACGAAAGATGTCCCTCTACGTCACGACATCGAAACTAACCCTTTCGGATTACGTGATGTCGGTTTTCGTGTCAACGGGTTTCGTACCAATTATGGAAATGGGATTAAATACGTTCAACTACGACCATTTGCAATCGCATCACGCCCTTGAGTACGTTGGGGCGGGGCTCCTCGAAAGGGCTCCACCTCCGTTGTTGCTCGTAAAGGGATTAGACGGATTTTAGGCAAACATCGTAGTCAAACGGATTTAAAACCGGATTTTGATACTAGTTTACGTATACGCGGTATTATTAATGTTAGTAGTAAAATGATGATATAAAAAAATAAAGATGCAAAAAGTATAAAAACGTAAGTGTTAGTGTTACTACGATTATAAATATGATGCAAAAAATACGATAAATAAAATGAAAATGAGACTAGATAAGAGAGATCGAGATGGGGTTTGGGACACCCTCAACATACATGCTTAGTAAGGACCTCGGAGATGGACTCGTAATAGCGGCACGGGCTTGGGAGTATCGAGGATGTATGCGAGTTATGGTGTGTATGGGTATGTGTGTATGTTTCGCCGGTTTCCGAGGGACAAAGGGCTCGGGATTGGTGTGTTTGGCTTAGGGTTTCTAAGGCTTTGTGTAGGTGAGTTGTGGCTGAAAATGTAGGGTGGAAATGTAGGGTAAAAGTTCTGAAAAAAGTTGTGAAATGCGTGGGGTTGAAGCGGTATTTATAGACTTCATCCCACGACATAGGGGCACTCGATCGAGTGGCCCTAGTGCACTCGATCGAGTGCCCTTCAAAACGGGCCTTATCCAGTTTAAGGCGCTCCACTCGACCGAGTGGGTCAATCCACTCGATCGAGTGGATCAATTAGGCGAGATAAAATAGGGAAGTTTTGACTTGATTGATTTGTTTGTTTTATTTTTGAATTCTGATTTTGTGCGCCAGCTGAATTTGGCTGATTTATGAGACGGTTTAATCTTTGACCGGGTTTTGACCCGGTCGCCAAAAGACGGGATTTATCTTTGGTGTCGGTTTTGGCCCAAATTAGTCTCATTTTACTCGGAACGACCCACTGGGCCTGGATTTGAGGTCTGTTCTGTGAGATTTTTACTCCGCTAAAAGTCCATGTCGGATATTATTGATTCCGAGCCCAAATCCGAGTATACCAAGTCACGTTTGCGTCCGATCATCATCGGGTGTTTTTCGGAGACTACCATAGACACATGGCAGTCAAAATGCGGGTGTCTACATGCATAGCGCCAGAACAACGTGATTTTGAACACCATTCTAATTTTACCGCTGAAATCCGTAACCCTTCTATTCGATACTTTGCTGAAATGCTTTCTTATTGCTTGATACCGTCTGCCGTCAATATCATTAACCTTAATGTGTGTGTCTTACAATTGATTAGTGACTCTTTACTTGGTAACCCTTACCCCCTTGACCTACCACTCGTTGTGGCGTTACACTTTCATCAAATAATTATTGACCAACGCCCGTAGACTGTGGTGGTCTTGTGACTTTAATAGCGAAAAATTTGGGTTATTCGACCGACCACCTTAAACCGATTGACGGTCGTGTTTGGCTAGACGAGGCGTACCTCCCTACTTGGATCTTTAATGTTGCTGACCATCGCCTCGTCTCCATTTGCCTAACCGAGCCTTACTTGTCCCCAACATTTACCGAACCAATATTTATAACCGTCACAATTGGGACCTACCTTTAGGTCCAGGTGAATTCTAACTGAACGAATCGGGGGATGTCGGAGTATGGGAGTATGCCGGTGATGGAACTCCGACAGCTTCTTTTGCGTCAAATGACTATTCAACCTAGACACCCCTATAAGAGTCGGTAGATTATATGGTTTGTATATGTTGTGGGTATATATGGGTGGAGTCGGTGAGTCTTAATCATCTACCACTGTATATCTTTGCATTGATGTTGTTCCTTATACCTTGTTCCATCATTATAACCATTGTGATTGTTTTATCTTGAACAAAATTGCAAGCTGTCCCACCGTCCCATTTAATGATTTTTGCGGCCGTCGCGGCCTTGGTAATGCTCCCGGTCTCTTGGCGATGTGATTACGCCATTGACCCTTTGAAAATCCAAATTTCTAACCAATTTTCTCAATTTTTCTTAATCCGGGCTAGGTGACGTGATTACACCTACGCCCAATTTTTCACCCTTTTCGTTTTATTTTCTTTCATTTTCATTTTCTTAGCCACTTGGCTAGGGTCTAGGTGATGTGATTGCACCTAGGCCCGCCACTATTTTACCGCTTTCTTTATTTTATTTTCTTTCTCTTCTAAAAATTTTGAAAAATCCAAAAACATTCAAAAAATTATAAAACCCAAAAACATTGAAAAATCAAAAAATCCAAAAAGATTTTTTTTCTTTTTCTTTTTCTTTTCCGTCTTTTTTTATCTTCCCCTACTTGTCCATTGAGGACAATGTACAGTTTTAGTGTGGGGGAGGAGTCTACTATCCTTTATTTTTCAAAAATCTTTCAAAAATCCATAAAAATTTGAAAAACTCGAAAAATCAAAAACATTTTCTTTTCTTGTTCCTCGTTATGTTTCGTGTCCCGTGTACGGTCTTGTTCTCTACTCTTACAATTAACCACCACCTAAATAGCGCGATTTGAAGAGATTATGAAAGCACCCGATAGGTAACTTCCTTCCTTCTTTCTTCTTTAATTTTGTAGAGAGTTAGGTTGTTGCTATTTGGAGGCTCTCGAAGTGAGCGTTTTGGTGTTGTGGTTGATTTTGTGTGCTTTAATATTGATGGAGTATGGAGTGCATGACTTTACTCGTGTTTTCTTTTATCTGTCTTTTCATTTTCGTATGTTTCTTTTGTTTTTGTATAGTGTGTCTAGGATTAAAAAATTTCGAAAACCCGATTACAAATCTTTTACAAGAGTTTACATTCCATTGTAGATAACCCATTGTAGATTTTGGACCTTATTCTAGTAGAATGACTCTTAGGCAATGAATTTGTTGATCCTTTAGCTTTGAGTCCACCTTTTCTACTAGAGGTTTACTTCCGGGTTTGCATTTGACCACCTTGACCACCCATGGAGGAGTTAGGCCTTGGTTCCCGCATCCCGTTTTCTAGGTGACCTTGCTCGAATGACCATTGCACCTTTAGTCCAAATTTCTTCCATCTTTTGTGGGTTATCCGAGAATGGCGCGCGTTCTCGATTACCTATTTTTCCTCCACCTATACATCACCACAATAAGTTTACACAAAAATAACCTCCAAGCTAGACTACAAGCTAATCACCAAAAAGCATAGACGACTCAAACCCTAAAATCTCTCTCTTGCCTCCTCCAAAAAAAACCTACATTCCTCTTCCGTCGGGGCCTCCATCGATAATTAATCGATGGTAAGCCCCAAAAATTGTTCAATTTTCAATTCTTAGTATGAAATTCAATCTATTATTCAATAAATTTCTCTCTTTTTATGAGAGCTTCGTCCTTTATTTCAAGGTTTTCCTCCATATTTTCAAGGTTTCGGTCCTTTACATTAGTTTAGGATTTAGATTCATGTTTATTGACAAGATTAGTTTGTTGATGGTTCGTCGCTTGTCTCTTCAATGGATACAAGTAATTTGTCAACGATCTTGGAAATCAATAGAATGCAAGTTTCCTTCCCTCATGAATCAAACGAAGGATCCCCTCAACAAAAGCTGCAAGAAGATAGTGACAAGTCGGGATTCCTCATCCTTCCCGGTCGGGAAGCCCTCTTCCCGGTCGGGATGAGTCTTCTTTGCTTCCCCAAGCCCAAAAACTTATCATAAGCTTCAAAAAACCGACTTCCTCGCTCGCAAACCAAACTCCATCATCAACCATTCCTTTCTAGGAATCACATGCACTTCACCTATCACAATAAGCTCAAACAAAACATCAAATTCTCTCTCTCACAACGCTCATCAAAATACCAAAACAATTACAAGAATCCCACAAAAACAAAAGAGTCCTAGAAACAAAAATCATAAATACAAGCACAAGTACTCTAAAGACGAGGAGAGGAAGGGAATATACAACATGACGGTTCTTTTAGGAACTCCGTCAAACCTAGGATGGTGGACTCTTCTTCAACCGTAGCCCTCAAGGGCAAGGAGTAGCAAGTCGAACGCGCTACCGACATCGTAGTGAAGGCCCAAGAAGCGCTCCAGCTTAACCGACCTCCACGGCCTCCAAGGAGGAGGCAAGAAGTAGGAATCCCAAGACCCAAAATCATCTTCCAAGTAGTTTCCAGGGTCTATCCATCCTACGAGCTTCACCGACCTCTTCCTCCCTAAGCATTGCCTCCAATCATTAGCAAGCTTCATCTTCAAGAAACAAGGCACAAAAAGCGGTTGTGGCCTCACTTCCTCGATGCACACCCCTACACTTGCCTCAAGTTGTGGTTCCCCATCTTTATCTCTCGGCCCCACATCATCTTGGAGAGGAGAATCGAAACTTCTACCGGCGGTTTCAATCTCTTCCAAGTCATCTCTCGGTGTACTAGCAAGGGGCTCTTGATGCTTGTCCAAATTATCGCACAAGGGCAACTCGAGGCTAACAATCTCACCCAACAACTCTACAAACTCCACCAAACCATCCCACTCACTATCCTCCACCAATTCCTCACCAACGATGCCTTCACCAAGAGTCATCTCCTCATTCGTCTCTTTTTGGGTAGACGATTGAGGTTCTTCAAAGCAAATCTCTCTATCAAAGGGAACTACATCGGCGGCTTCGTAATTCGGTTGCTCCTCTTTCTCAAGTGGGCACCCTCCATATAAATACGATGCTCGGGATAAAGACATTACGTCTTGAACCGATATAGCATTTAATTGAGCATTCCTCGCCTCGTTTGCCCTTCGCATTTGGGCCATCAATTCCTCTTGTTGTTTTCGCAATTGAATGGCCGTTTCTTGAAGGCTCCTTTGCATTTGAAGCATCGATTGATGTAACTCTAAGTTTGGCGATTGGTGGTCATTGGAGTCTTGTAAAGCTCCTTGATAATCTTGATGATGCCCATAGGGTGGGGCATCATATTGTTGGTAGCAAGGTTGGGGTGATTGGTAGTATTGTGGGTCATGGGGTTCATATTGTGGTTGGGGTGTAGGGTAATATGGTGGGTCTTGGGGGTATTGGCTTCCATATGGTGAATCTTGATTGAACATGGTGGGTTCACAATCATAGCTTGAGTAATAGCCACCATGATCGTAGGAGTGATAATCGTCCACTTGTTGGTAGCCGTTTTCATAACCTTGAAGTTCATACCCACTAGAGTCTTGATCCCCCCAAGAAGCTTGATAGTAATTAGGAGTCATCGTGTCGTAGCTTGGTTCATAGAAGAAGAGGGGTAGCTCATATCGGCTCCCGAGTGTGTGGAGTTTAGATTAAACCCCATGCTCGCTCGAAAATCGTAGTCCATACCCGGTTGGAAACCACTCATTCTAGCAACCGTCCGTTTAAGCGGCTCTGAGTTGCAAGAAGAAGATAATCACCACCTCTAAGCACAAACTGTAGACTAAGAACAAACGTGAGAAGCCTAGTGCTTTTTGGGCACTAGACAAGAGAGAAATAAACTTCACACACACAAGAAGCAAGGTAACAAAAAGAAAAAAAAAATAGAAAACACAAACACAAAGACTAAGACTAAGTCAAGTAACTAGGAAAACAAAGTCCAAACTAGCACCGTCCCCGGCAACGGCGCCAAATTGGAGGGAGGGATTTGTCGTGGAATCCCAACCGTCAATAATATAACCGGCTATTCCTACGGTAGATAGGGCAAGTCGGGTCGAATCCACGGGGACGGTAATGTAAAGTCTAGACTAGGTCGACCTAAAAACGAGACTAAGTCAACGAACTAAGCTAAATACAATGATAAGAAGGGGAGAAAGCTAGACTATGACTAAGGAGAACAACTAAGGAAACGGGCTAGGATTAGGTCAGGGTCAAAGGAGTAACGGAATGGTCGAGGGAGAACTAGAGCGAAGGAGGTAGTAGGGTAATCTAGGTTGGTCCGGGCTCTCGCAACTTAGACCCACCTAGAGGTTCCACCTAGAACCCATCTCGGCGACACACATGACAAACAGGGTTCTAACGTGCTATAGTGGCCTAGGTCGAATCCAGGCTCTCGCTACTTAGATAGACCTAGGGGTCGTCCTCACCGGGCTCTCGCAACTTAGTGAGGGAACCGAACCCACAAACAAACTATTACCCATAAGAGAAAGGCAAGAAAAACAAGTATATGCATCTACTAGTCAATCAAGCATTTCAACAAATATGTGATGTGCACCAAACCAAGAGGAAACCCAAATCTTCCACCAACATCTCTAACAAACCCTTAATCACCCAATTAACACCCTAATCACCTTACTAACCCTAGCAAGAACACTACTCTAACATATCTAATCTAGAATTAACAAGCACAAGATGTAATAACAAAAGAAACAAAACAAACATGAAGATACTAGTGAAAACAATGAACTATGACTAAAGATGAGAACTTGGATGATTAAACATAAAAGATTAAAGGAAAAGAGGAAGGAAAGATTATACCAACTACAATGGATGAAAAGGAGAACACTTGTATAGAAGAAAACCCAAATAATTCCACCAAGGTTGTCAAGCTTGAATGGATTCTTCAAGAATTCCTTAATACAAGAGCTAATCTATGATTAACTACTAATTACCGACTAATCTATACTAATCTAATCTAATCTAACCTAAAGTAGTCTAGGGTTTTAAGGATATAACATGTGCATAAGCTTTACATCACAAGGGAAGGGTATATATAGGGTTTAACAATGAAAGGAGAAGAAGGAAAGCAAAGCACGGCAGCAGCACGCCCGTCCCGGCCGAGACGAGATGGTCCCGGTCGGGACGAGGTCGGTCCCGGTCGGGACGCCACCTTCCCGATCGGGATGGACCCAGGTCAGCAACCTCCTTGTTTGTGCACTTCATCCCGAACGGGATGAGGCCTTCCCGATCGGGATGGGTCTTGTAGGCCTCCCTTATGAACTTTTTGGTCCCTCCTTGCCTCTCATGGGCTTCCCATCGATTCTCGGGACTCGGGATCGGGTCTCGGAGGCTCGGGATTGGGTCCCAAGGTCTCGGGGTCGATTCCAAGGCATCGAGTCATCGTTCCTTTACTCCGTTGGCTCAAAAATGTGTATGTATAGAGTCGGAATCGCTCCAACTCTTCCAATTCGGTCTCGGGAACCTGAAACGAACTAAAGGAAGCATAAGAAGCCCCTAAACCGCTCCCAAGGAGCGATTCTACAAGGAAAATGGGACCAAAACACTACGAAATAGGCACTACAAATGACACTTATCAGCCGCAGTCTCGGCTTGAAAATGAGTCCCGTGATCACTGATAAATTCAGACGGAATCCCATATCGACATATTATCTTGTTCTGGATAAACTTGGCGACATGCTTAGCATTGAGAATGCGATATGATTCAGCTTCGACCCATTTGGTGAAATAGTCGATAGCTACCAAAATAAAGCAGTGTCCACCAGTACCTGAGGGATTTATTTTCCCGATTATGTCGATACCCCATGTTGAGAATGGCCAGGGTGACGTCATGGTATAAAGCAATGATGACGGCATATGTTGCACATTGCCAAAGATTTGACAGTTATGACAATGTTTGATATATGATCGGCAGTCGGCTTCCATGGTATTCCAGTAATAACCGAGCCTCATGATTTTCCGGACCAGCATGTGGGCATTCATATGTGGGCCATTTTCTCCATCATGTACTTCGGCCATAACCTTTTCAGCCTTATACTTGTCAACACAAAGGAGAAGAGCCCCCTGTGCTGTCTTTTTGTACAGCTGTCTGTCATCGGTACGGATGAACTGGGTAGCTAGCCTTCGTAGGGCTTTCTTGGCTCGACCTTCCGACCCGGGAGGATATTCTCCGTTTGTCAGGCACGTTAACACAGCCTGATACCATGGTTCGGGATCAGTTATTTCAATGTCTTCAATGTCGCAAATGTATGATGGCTCGGACCGTCTTTCGACGCAAATCGGCATACTGGTCACGTGGTCGGGAATATTCAGTAAAGATGCCAATTTTGAGAGTGCATCTGCGAACTGATTTTCTTCCCGAGGCAGATATATATATACTCTACCTTTTGGAATTGTTTCTCGAGATCCCTTACTCGTGCCTGGTAGGCCACGAGATTAGCATTTCGAGTCTTCCATTTTTGAAGTGCTTGGTTAATGACCAAGGATGAGTCACCATGTACCCGAAGATTTGTAATCCCCAGATTGGCGGCGGCTTGTAGCCCGTAAATGCATGCTTCGTATTCTGCCGCATTATTGGTAACATCAAAGTCCAGTTTGATGGAGACGGGAGTATGTTCCCCTCTTGGTGAAATTAGGAGGATCCCGACTCCGAACCCTCGAAAATTAGATGCACCATCGAAGTATATATCCCAAGCTTCAGTATCAGTATGGAAAATATCTTCGTCTGGGAAGGACCAGGTGTCGGTGTGTCCTTCGGTTATCGGGCTGTCGGCGAGAAATTCAGCTACTACTCGACCTTTGATAGCTTTTAACGGTACAAACTTTAGGTCGAACTCTGCCAGCATTAAAGTCCATCTAGAAATTCGACCATTGAGAATGGGCTTTTCGAAGATGTATTTGATGGGATCCATCTTGGATAGCACTTGGACCTCGTAACTGAGCATATAATGTCGAAGCTTCTTAGTGGCCCAGACTAGAGCCAAACACGTCTTTTCGAGCATGGTATATTTGCACTCATACTCTAAAAACTTCTTGCTGATGTAGTAAATGGCTCTTTCTTCGGAGTCAACTGTCTGAGCCAGCATAGCCCCCATGGCTGTCTCGGTCGTCGTTAGGTATAACGACAGAGGCAAACCGGGGTGAGGTGGCATTAAGACTGGCGGTGCGGACAGAATTTCCTTGATCTTGTCGAAAGCAGTTTGGCACTAGTCATCCCATAGTACCCGTTCTCCTACGTTCAGTTTTTTGAAAATTGGTTCACACACCATGGTTAGCTTGGAAATGAACCGACTAATGTACTGGACTTTCCCGAGAAATCCTCGTATTTCTTTTTCGGTTTTGGGAGGTTGTATCTCGGTAATGGCTTTGATTTTAGCTGGGCCGACTTCGATACCTCGTTGGCTAACGATATGACCCAGTAATTTGCCTGATGTTACCCCGAAACTGCACTTTTGAGGGTTTAACCTCATGTTGTATTTGCGCAATCGGGTGAAGAATTTTCTTAGGGCGGTGATGTGACCGTCCCGTTCTTTGGATTTGACGATCATGTCGTCTACATAAACTTCTACCTCTTTATGCATCATGTCGTGTAATAAAGTGGTAGCGGTCCTCTGATATGTGGCTCCGGCATTAATGAGACCGAACGACATGACGGTATAGCAGTAAGTACCCCAAGGTGTGGTGAAGGTAGTCTTACTCATGTCTTCTTCCGCCATCTTGATCTGATTATACCCGGCATACCCGTCCATGAATGATAGAAGGGCATGATCGGCCGTGTTATCCACCAGTATGTCGATGTGTGGTAACGAAAAATCATCTTTCGGGCTCGCCTTGTTAAGATCCCGAAAATCTACACATACCCGCACCTTACCGTCCTTTTTAGGAACCGACACGATGTTTGCCACCCAGTCCGGATACTCGGACACTTGTATGAAGCCGGCTTTGAATTGTTTGTCGACTTCTTCTTTTACCTTGAGAGACCACTCGGGCCTCATCCGACGAAGCTTCTGTTTGACCGGTTTGCACCCGTCTTTGATTGGTATGTGGTGCTCGGCTATTTCCCGGTCTATCCCCGGCATGTCCTTGTAGGACCATGCGAAGACATCCTTGAACTCTTGGAGGAGGCTTATGAACTCTTGTTTCTCCTCGGGATCTAAGGATAACCCTATCTTAAGTGTCTGAGGCTCTAAGGTTGTTCCCACATTTATGGACTCGGTTTCTTTGATCACCGGGTTTCGGGACTCTCTTTGCTCTAGTTGCTCGATCAGATGTGGAGGTAAGGGTACCTGTTCCTCTGGTTTCTCAATGTCATAGCATAAAACATTTTTAAAAGCAGAATTTGAAAGAGACAAGTCGTAAGCAGAACGGTTGTTATTATTGATTGAAAACTTGGAGAACAGCTCAAAGAGAGCAGCCATCTGATCATTGGTCAGTGGCGGGATAGGTAGGGCACTCGGGACAGACCCCGAAGTGCCAGCAGCAGGAATGATAAAAGGGAGAGGGGTTACAGGAGTGACTCTAGCACCGACTTCCCCAGACTCGATCTTAGACTCTGACTCAGACTCCGACTCAAACTCGGACTCCGACTCGGACTCAGGCATGTCTCCCTCTCCGGTGACCAGCTTGTAGATCCTTCCCTGACTGTCAGTCCACTTAACAGTCTTCCTCCAGGCCCTGTTTCCCGTCTCGGAACCAACATCCGAGATCAGCTTGGTCGGGTCAAACCTGTTGCTGCGGAGGATCAGGTTGACCAGGTCTTCCTTTGGAGTTGGGGCTATGGTGTCTTCCCCAAATAGTAGCCCTAGTGCGGGCTCAGCATCTTCAGCTCCGTTGGATTGGATGAGGGCGAACACATCATCCGGGATGTAGTTGCAGTCCCGGGCCAAGTGGGTCCCGAGCTGCATAACATTGGGTTGGTATAGACCAACCTGAACAGCCCCAAATACCGGTGTGACAAAGTAGTCAGCCAACCGTGGGCTATAAGGGCTCAAGTGGATACCCTTAATAATGTTGCAGGCCTTCTCAATTCCTGCTCGGACAACATTGTCGGGAGTTATGACATACCCGAGACCAAAGTGAGATTCTTCATCTTTGAGAACCTCGATGATCTTCCCATCTGGAAGATCGGGTCGAGAGGTAGCCCCCGGAAAGTACCCTAGGTTTTGGAGCATCGTGTCGATGCTCGTAGTGAAGTAAGGCCTAAAGAGGTACTCTTCCTCGATCATCCCCACAAAATCGAACCCCCAGAGATCCGTGCTTCTCGTGGCGTTACAGCTAGCCACAGTCATTGGTGTTGCCTCTAAAGTGATGACATCGTTAAATAGAGGCATCTTGATCTTTCGGTGGAGGGTGGAGGACACCGCCTTGACCGCGTGGATCCAAGGCCTACCTTGGAGCAAGTTGAATGACGAGGTGACGTCGATCACCTGGAATTCGAGCTCCTTTTATATCGGGCCGGTTATGATGGTCAGTTTCACAGCCCCAGCTACCGACTTTGGGCTCCCATCGAAAGCTTGGATGGTCTGAGCAGTCGGGATATAGTCAGCCTCGGTAATGCCGAGGGCTTTTGCGGTCCTTAGAGGAAGGACATTCACAGCGGACTCATCACCAACCAGGGTCATAGGGAGGTATTTTCCTCGGCAAACCACCGTAATGTAGAGGGCCAGATTGTGGGAGGCCCCGAATAGCGGTAGGTCGGCTTCGGAGAAAGTGATCATTGGGCCTCCTTCCTTAGCTTTGCCCTTCAGGTGGGGCAGGACCGTGGCTACCATCTCAGCAGGGGTAACCAAAGAGTCGATCTTAATTTGATCTAGAGCCTTTGTAAGTGCTTCTCGATGCTCTTGAGAGCTAACCAGGAGTTGTCATATAGTGAGGTCAACTCGGGTTTTCTTCAACTGCTTTACGAGAGTCGTTTCAGCAGTTGGCTCCTCGGGGGCGACTTCCATCCTGAATGGCTCAGTGACGGTTGTCGGGATGGGGGCGTCCCTAGAGCTAGTGGCTTGGTAGGGACGGCCAAGGTGGTTACTGGTTAGGACTCGGGATTTAGTCCTTCGAATCTCCTCGGAGGTGATTGGGACAGCTTCCCCTTTGGCGAGGTAGACGTCATCCTCGTCGTCCAACCAGATCCCGTTCACTTGCGGGATAAATGGAGAGATAAGGTGGGAGCAATCAATCACCTCCCCGGTAAAGATGGCGTGGGAGCTGAAAGGGTTCTCCTTGTTGTTAGGCTTATCTCCGGGTAGCGGTATTTTACCGTTTTCGATCAAGTCCTGGATCAAGTGCTTCAGCTTCCAGCACTTCTCGGTATCATGCCCATTGCCCCGATGGTATTGGCAATAGGCTTGGGCATTGTAGTTCTTGGAGCGTCGCTCGACCGGAACTTCAGGAGTTGGGCCTATCGGTTGGATTAGGCCTTTAGAGGATAGCCTTTGTAAGGCATAAGTATAGGTCGTACCTATGTCAGTGAAAACCCGAGGTGGGGTGTTCTTCTTGGACGGGGCATCTAGTAGATTAACCGCGTCGAAAATGCTGCGAGTTGCAGCTTGAGGCTTGGTAGTGGAGGAAGAAGCCCCTTGGTAACCCTTAGCAGCGGCCTTAGTGAGGCCTTCCAGTCTTAAGTCATCTTCGATCCTCATACCCATTTCAGTAAGGGTGGTGAAATTGGGTATGACAGCATATCGGAGGTGAACCCGGTAAGATGAGAGGAGGTTCTTGACAAAGCCCTCCACCAAAGTCTTCTCACTGGGCTTATCGACCAGTTTCACGCTCTCGGCCCTCCAGCGTTGAAGGTATTTGGTAAAACCTTCCTTCGGCTCTTGGGCCATAACCTCCAGAGATCTCATTGTGGTTTGGATCTCGGTGTTGTCATCATAGTTCCGAGCGAACTCGGTGGCCACATCATCCCAAGTAGGGTATTTCTTCGGGTCTAGCCTGTAGTACCAGGCCCGAGGGTGCTTTTCAAGAGATGCAGCAAAAAGGTTCTTGAACATGGAGGAATCCACTCCCTTGATGGCCATGAACTCCTTGAAGGCCCGTACATGTAGTAACGGGTCTTCAATTCCCTCAAACATGGGCAAACCCGTGAGATTCAGGTTTGCGGGCAGTTTGTCACTCACCGGGTTGTACTCACGACTATTCTCCCGATGGATATTATTACTCCCAGTCAAGTGAACTTGCTCCTCCAGTCGGCGTACTGAGCTAACCAGTTCAGCCAGAGGCCCATTAGTCCCGGTATTTGGAGTCCTGTGCTCCACCGTAGCCAATCGAGTGACGATAGCAACTTGTCCAGCCCTCATTTCATTCAGTTGGGCTTCGATGTCGGCCTGTTTGTCGACCATGGCGTCCACAGAGGTTTTCAGATCAGCTATAGCAGCTTCCATCCTGCGAGTGTGTCTGGTTGCCGGTGGCCTGTCTGTAAGAACACCACGTAATCAGAAACCGAACCCAGTCTTGGAATCAAAGGAAAAAGTACATCCCGAGCGAACCAAAAGGAAAGGACTGAGTGGAAAAGACTCGAGAAAGACGCCTAGACGGATGACTCGTGGGTGGTATGACTTCCTTAGGATTTCGGCTTTGTGGGCCTAGTCCCGTTCGAAGGAAGGTCCACGTGAGATTACTCCCCAGACTTTTGACTCGAGTGTATGGACGGACTTTCCTTTGTAGGGGTATGCCCCACGCGGGTTGGTCGTGCCTTGACAGATAAGGCGGACTCGGGAAAGGGGGGAAACTCGTGATATAAGATCGACGGAGTTTCAACGCTATAAACCCTCTATGTACTATGCAAAGACCCGACACACGGATAGACGGTAGGTCCTATAATAGGGAAGGTCTATTTTAGGAAAGTTGGAGGTTTGAAGTTGGAATATGTAAAGGGTGAATTTCCGATAGTTCGAAAATGGAAAGCGGAATTTCAAAAACCAAGATTAGAATTTTGAAGAAAATTCAGAAAATCAAAACGGTGTCGGAAATTCGTGAATTAAAACAGACAGCATGTCGACTAAAGAAAAGGATATTTTGAGTCAAATCGTTGATCCTAAATTTCGACGGCATTCCGAGTTTTGAAAATTGGATATTTTGAAAAGGTGAGTCCCGAAATGGGCAGCATTTCGGGTTTTTCAAATTTGGGCTTTTTGGAAAGACGGGTCCCGAAATGGACAGTATTTCGGGTTTTTTCGAAAGGTGGGTAATTTTGGAAAGATGCAATTTTTGAAATGACGGTTTTTTTGAAAAATTGACAGGGAAACCAAGTAGCATGTAGTCAAACAAGCATTATAACGACGCTCATGTATGCTTTACACTAAGTCTCGGTCGGTCAAAGTAGGGTCTGTACCAACAACGATGGCTTTCTCGTGTGATGGACGGACTCCCTAAGCCGAGTTGGTCTTAGGACATGCCGCGAAACCGAGACGAGTTCCACCATCGATGTCTTTAGCGCACCCATGTAGAAATGCACCGTGGTATAGTGGGACGTCGGTCACAAGTAACCGGCCCGGGAAAATTTGGGTTATGCATGAATCATTAAACTAATGCGCGCGCACTAATCTACGAACGATTTCTCTTCGTGTCTCACCCTGGGAACCCCGATGACATGTGGTACATCAGGTATCCCCAGCGGAGTCGCCAAATTGTGGACATGACGTAGGTCCACCCCGACGCGGCCACGCGCGGGTTTGTGTAGGCAAATGAATCTCGTGGTAAGATTGTTCTCGGGTTCGAAATTTAAGTCAAAATGGAGTCGCCACCGAATTTTGTGGTTATTCGGAACCATACCAGCCCACTCTATGTCGTCATGGGCTATACACAAAGTAAGCCCACTTTGATTTCAGAGTTCATGGGGCTCGCCCCTTTGCATTGTTATACCGATACCGTTTACACCGGCTTTCGTATATAAAATGAATCTCGTGCGCCAAGGGTTTCGGACATCCGGAAACCAAAGGTTCTGAGTAAGGGGTGAGGGTACGTGTTGGGAAGCCCACTAAGGACACCCAACCCCGTCCGCACATGGCGGCCTCTACTAAGACATCGTTCGTGTTCGTGTACGCGCGCTAGTAAAATAATTGAATGATATGCAAACAGCGTTTTCGGGCTAAGCATGTGAATTATTGATTTGCTACGTCATTTAATGCATCTTAGATATGGTCGAAGTAATTTAGCATGCGAGGTTCATTTATAAAGCGTAAAGAAAGTAAATAAATAAAGCTCGAAAATAAATAGAAATAACGTACAAGGTACACGGGCGGAAATACAACCCAGAATTCACAATACAACATTACGTAAAAATAATAAACAAAATAAAAATAACGCAATACAATGATAGGAACGGACCCGTATGTAAACTAGACCGCATGGTTTTGAAAATAGGAATGTCACGTGATGGTCTTTGCACGTGATGACCAAAGTCGATAAAAGAGCGGGGCCTTGGAATGTGTGTCCAAGCCCTCGGTTTTCTGCGTTACAGGATCCACTCGACCGAGTTGTGGTGTGACTCGGTCGAGTGCACCTTTTACGTGGCTACTGCCCATTTTTATGGGTGCTACTCGATCGAGTGGCATATGTACTCGGTCGAGTAGCCCTTGTACGAGGGATAACTCGCTTTGTTTTTTGGTTTAAAATCGATGGTTGGTTAAATTGAATACAAACATCGCACGATTTGTATTCAACTCAACCTCCGGTATTATAATCGTGTATATACGATTATAATATCGTTATCGGAGTTTTACGAAAATGTTTTTATTATATTAGAAATTTTGAATTAGTAACGAACGATGTCCCTCTACGTCACGACATCGAAACTAACCCTTTCGGATTACGTGATGTCGGTTTTCGTGTCAACGGGTTTCGTACCAATTATGGAAATGGGATTAAATACGTTCAACTACGACCGTTTGCAATCGCATCACGCCCTTGAGTACGTTGGGGCGGGGCTCTTCGAAAGGGGTCCACCTCCGTTGTTGCTCGTAAAGGGATTAGACGGATTTTAGGCAAACATCGTAGTCAAACGGATTTAAAACCGGATTTTGATACTAGTTTACGTATACGCGGTATTATTAATGTTAGTAGTAAAATGATGATATAAAAAAATAAAGATGCAAAAAGTATAAAAACGTTACTGTTAGTGTTACTACGATTATAAGTATGATGCAAAAAATACGATAAATAAAATGAAAATGAGACTAGATAAAAGAGATCGAGATGGGGTTTGGGACACCCTCAACATACATGCTTAGTAAGGACCTCGGAGATGGACTCGTAATAGCGGCACGGGCTTGGGAGTATCGAGGATGTATGCGAGTTATGGTGTGTATGGGTATGTGTGTATGTTTCGCCGGTTTCCGAGGGACAAAGGGCTCGGGATTGGTGTGTTTGGCTTAGGGTTTCTAAGGCTTTGTGTAGGTGAGTTGTGGCTGAAAATGTAGGGTGGAAATGTAGGGTAAAAGTTCTGAAAAAAGTTGTGAAATGCGTGGGGGTGAAGCGGTATTTATAGACTTCATCCCACGACATAGGGGCACTCGATCGAGTGGCCCTAGTGCACTCGATCGAGTGCCCTTCAAAACGGGCCTTATTCAGTTTAAGGCGCTCCACTCGACCGAGTGGGTCAATCCACTCGATCGAGTGGATCAATTAGGCGAGATAAAATAGGGAAGTTTTGACTTGATTGATTTGTTTGTTTTATTTTTGAATTCTGATTTTGTGCGCCAGCTGAATTTGGCTGATTTATGAGACGGTTTCATCTTTGACCGGGTTTTGACCCGGTCGCCAAAAGACGGGATTTATCTTTGGTGTCGGTTTTGGCCCAAATTAGTCTCATTTTACTCGGAACGACCCACTGGGCCTGGATTTGAGGTCTGTTCTGTGAGATTTTTACTCCGCTAAAAGTCCATGTCGGATATTATTGATTCCGAGCGCAAATCCGAGTATACCAAGTCACGTTTGCGTCCGATCATCATCGGGTGTTTTTCGGAGACTACCATAGACAAGTGGCAGTCAAAATGCGGGTGTCTACATGCATAGCGCCAGAAGAACGTGATTTTGAACACCATTCTAATTTTACCGCTGAAATCCGTAACCCTTCTATTCGATACTTTGCTGAAATGCTTTCTTATTGCTTGATACCGTCTGCCGTCAATATCATTAACCTTAATGTGTGTGTCTTACAATTGATTAGTGACTCTTTACTTGGTAACCCTTACCCCCTTGACCTACCACTCGTTGTGGCGTTACACTTTCATCAAATTATTATTGACCAACGCCCGTAGACTGTGGTGGTCTTGTGACTTTAATAGCGAAAAAATTGGGTTATTCGACCGACCACCTTAAACCGATTGACGGTCGTGTTTGGCTAGACGAGGCGTACCTCCCTACTTGGATCTTTAATGTTGCTGACCATCGCCTCGTCTCCATTTGCCTAACCGAGCCTTACTTGTCCCCAACATTTACCGAACCAATATTTATAACCGTCACAATTGGGACCTACCTTTAGGTCCAGGTGAATTCTGACTGAACGAATCGGGGGATGTAGGAGTATGGGAGTATGCCGACCCCTATAAGAGTCGGTAGATTATATGGTTTGTATATGTTGTGTGTATATATGTGTGGAGTCGGTGAGTCTTAATCATCTACAACTGTATATCTTTGCATTGATGTTGTTCCTTATACCTTGTTCCATCATTATAACCATTGTGATTGTTTTATCTTGAACAAAATTGCAAGCTGTCCCACCGTCCCATTTAATGATTTTTGCGGCCGTCGCGGCCTTGGTAATGCTCCCGGTCTCTTGGCGATGTGATTACGCCATTGACCCTTTGAAAATCCAAATTTCTAACCAATTTTCTCAATTTTTCTTAATCCGGGCTAGGTGACGTGATTACACCTACGCCCAATTTTTCACCCTTTTCGTTTTATTTTCTTTCATTTTCATTTTCTTAGCCACTTGGCTAGGGTCTAGGTGATGTGATTGCACCTAGGCCCGCCACTATTTTACCGCTTTCTTTATTTTATTTTCTTTCTCTTCTAAAAATTTTGAAAAATCCAAAAACATTCAAAAAATTATAAAACCCAAAAACATTGAAAAATCAAAAAATCCAAAAAGATTTTTTTTCTTTCTTTTTTTCTTTTCCGTCTTTTTTTATCTTCCCCTACTTGTCCATTGAGGACAATGTACAGTTTTAGTGTGGGGGAGGAGTCTACTATCCTTTATTTTTCAAAAATCTTTCAAAAATCCATAAAAATTTGAAAAACTCGAAAAATCAAAAACATTTTCTTTTCTTGTTCCTCGTTATGTTCGTGTCCCGTGTACGGTCTTGTTCTCTACTCTTACAGTTAACCACCACCTAAATAGCGCAATTTGAAGAGATTATGAAAGCACCCGATAGGTAACTTCCTTCCTTCTTTCTTCTTTAATTTTGTAGAGAGTTAGGTTGTTGCTATTTGGAGGCTCTCGAAGTGAGCGTTTTGGTGTTGTGGTTGATTTTGTGTGCTTTAATATTGATGGAGTATGGAGTGCATGACTTTACTCGTGTTTTCTTTTATCTGTCTTTTCATTTTCGTATGTTTCTTTTGTTTTTGTATAGTGTGTCTAGGATTAAAATTTTTCGAAAACCCGATTACAAATCTTTTACAAGAGTTTACATTCCATTGTAGATAACCCATTGTAGATTTTGGACCTTATTCTAGTAGAATGACTCTTAGGCAATGAATTTGTTGATCCTTTAGCTTTGAGTCCACCTTTTCTACTAGAGGTTTACTTCCGGGTTTGCATTTGACCACCTTGACCACCCATGGAGGAGTTAGGCCTTGGTTCCCGCATCGCGTTTTCTAGGTGACCTTGCTCGAATGACCATTGCACCTTTAGTCCAAATTTCTTCCATCTTTTGTGGGTTATCCGAGAATGGCGCGCGTTCTCGATTACCTATTTTTCCTCCACCTATACATCACCACAACAAGTTTACACAAAAATAACCTCCAAGCTAGACTACAAGCTAATCACCAAAAAGCATAGACGACTCAAACCCTAAAATCTCTCTCTTGCCTCCTCCAAAAAAAACCTACATTCCTCTTCCGTCGGGGCCTCCATCGATAATTAATCGATGGTAAGCCCCAAAAATTGTTCAATTTTCAATTCTTAGTATGAAATTCAATCTATTATTCAATAAATTTCTCTCTTTTTATGAGAGCTTCGTCCTTTATTTCAAGGTTTTCCTCTTTATTTTCAAGGTTTCGGTCCTTTACACTAGTTTAGGATTTAGATTCTTGTTTATTGACAAGATTAGTTTGTTGATGGTTCGTCGCTTGTCTCTTCAATGGATACAAGTAATTTGTCAACGATCTTGGAAATCAATAGAATGCAAGTTTCCTTCCCTCATGAATCAAACGAAGGATCCCCTCAACAAAAGCTGCAAGAAGATAGCGATACGAGGTCATGCCGAATTGTCAAATCATGTCTTGAGATCCCTAGTTTATAAGAGAAACTGTATTCTTTGGCTTTTAATAGATTTGTTTGCGATTATAAGTATTCAATGTAAGTGCCGTTTGGCGTTCTATTAATGAATTATTCTTTTCTTCAAAAAAAAAAAACCTCCAAGCTTGGTTACAAACCACATCAAAAGCTAAAAAGAGCAAACCAAAGCAAGAGAAAAAGGGCACAAAAATATGAAAAAGAAAGAAAAGCAAAGGAGAAGAAAAAGAGCTTCAAATGAAAATCAAATTGTCAAAAACGTCTCCTTCAAAAAAAAAACCCTTTGATCGATTTGTCGCCGTGAAATGCCAACTGGAGGACCGAGTCCCAAGGTCGGAAGATAGCGGTGCTGAGTCGATCCACCCCAATAATTGTAAACACTCCACCTTTTTATTTCGGCTAATTTAGGAAATTCGAGTTTGGAACGACTCTCTTGGCTTAGCCAAAGAGAGCGGGACTGCACCTACCTACAGTGTCGAACGAATCCATGGTTCACTTTTTCCACTCCGTCATACGCCCCGTAGTACCTCTTTAGAAGATTAGGCGGACCTAGGCTAAGTTATCAACATCTATATTGCTTAATTGTCATAGTATTAGGCTTTGGTCCTTGTTTACGTGAGTGATTTATCTTGAATGTTTATTGTTGTGTTAGGTAAGTAATCGGTGTCTTTCCCCGCCGTCTCGATGAGGGATTCAGTGTTTTATTTTTGCTTTGGATGCGTCTATTCTTTCGTGTTATGTGTTTTTGTGTGTTTAGTCTCATCCACCATTTTGAGCAAGCCCCAACTTGCCTTGCATGAGAGTACTCTACCTCATGGGTATTCCGATGTGAGTTGAAGGGACGGAGCAGGCCCGTTAATTGCCCCGTATCGGCTTAGCATAGTCTAGCTAGTAGTAGTAGTTTGTAATTTCTTTTTGGGTCTTTGTTCGAGGACGAGCAATAGTTTAGTGTGGGGGAATTGTTGTGTGCTAAATTTAGATCGTTTTTCCCTTCATTTAGACCCGTTTTTCCCTCGTTTTGCGAGTCTTGAGTGCGATTATCGCCATATTTTCATACTTCTTGCATTAGCATCCCTCTTGTGCGTTTTACGTGTTTTTGGTAGTTTTTATATCATTTTGATACGATTTGGCACCAAAATCACGATTGAGCTACCACGAGCACAAGAGAAGGGAAAACCGTCCAAAGAGCAAAGCACACAACTTAAAGTTTAAAGCCATCCAATCAATCGACGAAGAATGAGACAAGAAAGAGGCCAAGAAATGACCGGGCGAAATTTCACCCGACGGTAAAAAAATGCCTCCCGAAGATTTTCCGAGACCTCCCCACCGGGCGAAACTGACCGGGCGAAATTTCGTCCACCGGGTGAAATTTCCCTGATGGGAAGAAGTGCCAAAAAAAGGAAGAAAAATCTCACCGGGCGAAATTTCACCCGGTGGGAATTATCGTCAAGTCCGCAGGGCGAAGTTTCACCCCATGAAGATGCTAAGGGAGATTGTCTCACTAATAGAGCATAAAGTGGATTTGGGCTTTAGGTTAAATACCCATTAAGAGACTACTATATATATATCTACCTTAGTTTGTTGTCGAAGGCATCCCATCATTAGTGTAGTAGAGGCATCCCATCGTTAGTGTAGTAGAGGCATCCCATCATTAGTGTAGTAGAGGCATACATCCATCACTTCACCCCTTCATTAGTATAGATAAACCATCCTCTTAGTAGTATTGTAGTAAAAAAATCCTCCATAATTCTAGTAGCTTACATAGTAATTAGTAGTAGATCTACTTAGTTTCTATCAACAATTCTCTAGATTACAAGTTTGTAGAAGATTATTTTGAAGCTTTGTTGGGTTTATTGAGAATTAAGTGACAAGTTCTTCATATTCTTCATCAAAGATTATTCAAGATTATTATTCTAGTTTTATTTGAAGATTTGTTGGGTTTATTTGGAAGATTAGTGACAAGTTCTCCATTTTATTCATCAAAGATTCAATCTTTATTCATGCTACATTATTATTTCTTATAGATCTTCATAGTTGGTATATTTCTCTTCCACTCTCTAATCTCTAGTTTAGTTTTAATGTTATTTTCTCATCATAATCTTGTTTAGATCATATTAGTTTTGTTAGTTTCCTTAGATCTAGTTAATATGCATGTTGTAGTGACTTTCTCCTTAAGTTAATGTTTTATTGTCTTCCATTATGATTAGTGAGTAGATTTCTTGTTGGGGGGTTTAGGGATGAGGACTTGGATTATTTGAATATAGGGATGTTGGTGGGTTGCTTGCATGTTGGTTTATCTTGTTTATGGTTGTTATGTCATTGTTGTTTTAGTCCGGCCAACTAGACCGACCTTGAGTAGTTTCTATCTATATGGGGAAACTCGGGGTAGAAATTACCATAGCTAGAGACTTACCCTTATTCGCCGCGAAAGCGGGTTTTTAGGTGAGTTAGGTGAAGAAATCGAAAAGTGGCATTCTCCTTTATCAATGTTGCAACAAAAACTCGATTCCGACCTTCTTAGACTCCAAGTACCGAATCCCGACTTCCCCCTAACACCTTTCCCTAGATTGATTACCTCTAGCTATCATCATAGACATCCTTCTAGTATAGACTCGACCCTTAGAAAACCCTCATCAAGACATCAAACACAACACTTTAAGCATTACAACACACTCCGTTCCCTGTGGACCGACCTTGACTTACCACGATTACTCTAGTAGTTTTTTTGTTATTCCGAGTCTTACAAATATCGTTTGATCCCCCGTCCTTCGTTAACCACCGATCCGATTGGGAGGCGATCAATTGCGCGTTCACTTGCAGGTCCTTGAGCGGATATTGTGTGTTCTTGGGTAATTCTCTCATCTCTTGGAAGACATAGAAGTAGCGAACGGTCAGCAAGAGCTCAGCTAATCTGAGTACCGTAGTATGTCGTACACCAGCTCTGAAATTGTCTGGATCAACAACATTCTTGATGACCTGCATGTCTCCGCCCCACAACAGATAACAAGGCTGCATAGCATATTGCCCAAAACCCCGTGTTCCATGAGAGAACGACACCTCAATATTCATTATCATTACGTCAGGGAGAAGCAAGAAGAAGGGTTTCTCATCACTAAACATGTTAGTTCTGGACTTCAGCTGGCAGACATCATGACTAAAGCTCTAGGTGCAGATCAACATGATTTTTTGTCATCCAAGCTTGGTTTACTGATTAACCCGTCTCAAGCTTGGAGGGGGGATGTAGACACAGGCTATGTTAGATATACGTTAACTAACTAACTAACTAACTAACCAAGATGGTTAAGGAACAAAATGCTATATAAGCTCACACTGTAACAATCAGCAGTTACGTTTTATGATCTTACAATCAATACAATTTAATTCTTACTTCCATTCTATAGTTTAATATTTTTCTTAAATAAAAATACTATTTTTAGCTTAGCTTTTTACTAAAATATTATCATGCATATATATAATTATCAGCAATTTTGTAGAAAATGAAAATACGAAAAATAATGAACAATGAAATAACTATATAAATGATTTCTCATGGGTGAAACAATAATACTAGTACCTTATTCATATACGATGGATGACATGATTAAATTGGATTAGCGGACCAAAGTTTGAGTTTGGTTTGGTGATTGATTTTTTTTGTTGGAAAGTACCGTAAGAACATTGAGATGAGGAAGTAGAAGTGATCATGTGAATAAAGTTAGTGCTTAATCTGCTTCTTTTTCTTTAAAGCAAGGTGGAAGGGATGTGTATCATTGTAATGAAGTTGTATGAATGAATCGGATTTTGGGCTTGAATGATTTATTGGGAGCCGTATGAGAGGAGAGTGGGTGGCCTAATCGACTCAGTTTCTGTCTTATAAGTTTCGGTTTTCGAAAATTTATAAACTACCAAGATTATAAAATGTTTCAAAGTTACATTATATTGAGATAAAGTTAAGTGGGGTAGTTGCATAGGTGAAAATCGTGTCATCTAGTAATCTAGGCTAGGTCACGAGTCTATTTTAATCACGTACCTATAATACGAACGTATGATTACTGCGAGAATATACACATTAATATATAGGAAGTTAAATAGTTTAAGATGGAGAATAAAACGATTAATGACGGAATACTATACCTAGTGTAATTGATACTTGAGTATAATAAACTCGTTTATTTAATAACATATCTAAAGAGTTTATCTAAACAAAAAGACCAGGTGATCACTGGATAGAAATACATTTTCTAAGCTATACGAAAGTACAAAAGATATTCAATATATTATATATCATAAAATTATTTTGGCATAAAACAGCCAATAATAGTATTGAGTTAGTACTTTGAAGTGTCACGCATGACCCCCTTATTAGTTTCAGCTTAGTTTTTGTCTAGTAGTTGTCCGACTTTATCTCCAATTTTCTTTTGTAATGTCGTAGTACCCACTCTTACCCTCTAAATGTATATTGGTGTTTGTGGGTATGAGAATTAATGAAAGAGTTAGGGTCAACTTAGGTTGAACTTGAAAAACATTATATGCTTAATATATTTAAATAATAAAATAACCTTTCAGATTTTAGAATGAGAGGTTAAATTGAGAAAATATGGAAAAATAAAAATATGAACTCTTGACCACCCTACAGAAGAGGGTCTAGTAGCTTCTAAAATTCAACTAAATATAACGTAAAATAAGAAAATTTATAAGAGATTGTCAAAAATACGAGGTGTTACAGCTTATGTAAAGAATTTAATTAATGGATGAGAGAGAGTATTCATCTTTAACTAGAGTACGAGTGTTATACCCGTGACTCGTCACGGGGCTGTAATAACCATTTATGGAATATTTATTTAAAAAAGAGTTTTTTGTAATCACAATTAGTACATTATTGCAGATAATTATTTTTTATATATATAAATATGACTTTAACATGAGATGTTAATGGTCGGAAACAATTTGATAAATAAAATATCATAAGAAATATGAATTCTTAGTCATGTTGTAACGTTAAACATTCGGTGACAAACGTTGATGCAGTATTATGAGTTTAAATTATTTTAGTAGGTAGTTAACGAATATACTATCCAAGACTCGATTGGATACGACATTGTGTGGATATGACATAGGTCCACCCCGAAGCGGCCACGCGCGGGTTTAGGAAGGCGAATGAATCTCATGTGAGATGGATCTTAGATTGAAATTTAAATCGAAGTTGGATTCGCCACCGAACATTGTGGAAGTTCGGGCCCGTTCGAACCCACTCTATATCTTGATGGGCCATGCACAAAGTACGGCCCATTCAAATTTCAGAGTTTATGGGGTTCGTCCCTTTGCATTATGATACCGATACCGACATTATCAGATACCGTGTATTGAATGACTCTCGTGCGCCAACGGTTTCGGACAACCGGAAACCGAGGTTTTGAGTAAGGGGTGAGAGTACGTGTTAGGAAGTTCACAAAGAACACCCAACCCCGCCCGCACATAGCGGCCTCTACTAAGATATCGTTTGATTTTCGAGTACGTGCGTTAGTAATCCGATTGAATGATATGCAAACAGTATTTTGACTAAACATGCAAAGATTTGAATAAGTTGCTACCTCGATTTAATGCATCTAAATTAACGTCAAAGTTGTATTTAGCATGCAAGGTTCGTTTTAGTATAATTAAACAAACAACGAAAATAAATCGCTAAAACATGAACAAACAAGTTAGTAACGGTAATAACGGTTTGCAAATAATATAGAATGACATAAGCGACATGATGCATGATTTTGGAAAGTGGTAATACACGTGATTGAATTGAAACGTGTTGACCGAAGTCATAAAAATATTTGATAAGGCTCGAAATATGTTGAAGGGCTCACGGTTTTGATAAATCAGGAGCCCCTCGATCGAGTCATTGAGGGACTCGATCAAGTGGTCTCGAAAAAAAGTTTCTGCCTCGTTTTTTGGGTGCCACTCGATCGAGTGGGCTAGGCACTCGATCGAGTGTCCCCTGTACGAACAATGGTTCACTTTGTTTTTGATTTCGAAATTGCTTTTTGAAAAATCGATACTTTTGCTATGTCGTGTAAAAATATAATATGATTTATACTCGACTTAAATTTTCGATACTCATCATATTCGATACTTGATTATGGAATTGATATCAAATATTCGGAGTGATTTCTAGAAAAGATGTTTATAAATTGTTTGAAAAATCGAACTAAGATGAAATAGATTCTCTCCGCGTCGAAAACGTCTTATTTTGTCTTTTAGGACTATGTGACGATTATCTTAGCATCAACGAGATTGATTTAATTCTTTTAGATACGATATTCGATTATAGAGTCGGTATCGTATTTTAAGAACGATTGTTTTATGTTAATTAGATAGTAGTAGCGATAATATCGATATTAGAAACGAGAAAAGGAAAAGAAATAAAAAAAACGCGATGACGACCCGAATAAAAAACGACGGATGGACGAGAGAAAGAGAAGAATAAAAGGGAGAAAACGGGTTTGAATTTGACACCCTCAAGGCCTCAACCTACATGTTTAAATTTCTCGGAATATGGCTCGTCTGGTTGGGGCTTAGGCACGGGAGCTTCGAGATGATATAGGAAGAGTTATGGTGGTTTATAATGGGGAAGGGATTTGACGAGTTTTGCTCTCGGGTTTTTGACGAGTTTTGATCTCTGGTCTTTGACGAGTTTTGATCTCGGGTTTGCTAAAGGTTTCTGAAATTTCGGGGGATGAATTGTGTGTATTGTTGTGTTGTGTCAATTGTTTTTGGAAGGCTTGCAAAGGAGGTGTATTTATAGGGGAGGTTCCCGACTTTGGCTAGGAAAGGTATCCGACTTGGGTGAGAAGAAACACCGTTTTGGATAGGAAAGAAAACAATTTTAGATAGAAAAGGATTCCGTCTTTGGGTGGAAGAGGAATCCCTCCTCGGCTAGAAAAGGAGTCACTCGATCGAGTGCCCGGTCTGACGCCGGTTTTTGCAGGTTTTTGAGCCTACTCAATCGAGTGGGCTGGTCCACTCGATCGAGTGGGTCCGGTCGGGTAGAAGGCTTTTTTAGAGATCGAGTTCTATCTCTAACGAAGAGTTTTAGTTGCTCAATTCTTCTTCATTGCTGATTTTTATGCGGTATTGGACTTCAAGTCGGATTTCCGAAGTGACGTGGCAGATATTTATGCCTCGGAAACGTCTTTGACCGGGGTTTGACTCGATCGCTAAAAGACGATTTTCCCCTTGGTGCCGGATTGGACCCAAATTAGTCTTATTTGATTGGAAATGACCCACTGGGCCTGGATTTGAGGTTGGTTTTGTGAAATTTGTACTCCATAAAAAGCCCAAGCCAAATGCTAAATGATTTTGAGCCCATATTCGAGTATGTTAAAGCATGTTTGCATCCGATCATCATCGGGTGTTTTTTGGAAACTGCTATAGACACCTAGCGGCCAAATGTGGGTGTCTATACATTGATATTAAAAAGTTTCCCACACTTGTAGAATAGAATTATTAACCCAGGTAAGAGTCGGGTAAAATAATTTTTAATTTATATCAAATTTATTATACTAATTAAACGTCATATTGTATGAAAAGTACTCCGTATAATTGAGTGGTTAAAATTCTATTATGATACTGTATAATTAAAGCGTTACTATTGTTAAATTAAAAAAGTCGATCAACATCTAACTGTATGAGTTGTAACTTTAAGTTGATTCAAAATATTAAAAGAAAATTGTACTAACAGAGTACCTAACATTTAGACTTATTAATTGAATGATGACTATCAACTGCACTAAACGGTTGTATAATAATTATTCTTACATTCACCCATCTTCAATCTTCACACTCAAATTCTCAAACTCGTTGAACTCTACCATTAACAATCCTTGATGTATTGGCTAGAATGATCTGCAATTAGCTAAAAATTTATCGCGATTTCTATAAGGAGTGAAACTACTAAAGGGCGATCAGAGATTTCCGAAAAAATTGATCGACATGATGAGAATGATCAACGCTGACGATCCTATGGAAACTGCAATCGAGGTTCGAGATCTAATCTCTAACAATGCATGCATATTGATTTCGGTATAATTTTTTTATTAAATGATGAATTATAGTAATCAATGACAACTGATAAAGGAATTTTGATTGTGCATCAATGATTACTGACCAATTTAACTGCATTTGTCTTCATTGACTGCTTAAGTCATGAACACTGTAATAAAAAGTCTCAGTGAAAGGTAAAAAATGATATTGTAGGTGTTGATCTTGTTAAAGATATTTTTGATCTTTGATATATTCCACTAAGTTATAAATTCCTAATACAACTATCATTCACCAAATTCCTCATTGCAGTTTCCTATGTACTATACTGCTTCCGTGTCGAAGATGTGTAGTTGACAAAACTTCGGTATGTCATCTTCTCGAGGAAGCAGGTCACCAATAATATGGACGTTCTCATCATCACTAATAAGTCGAAATGAATACGGTCCCCTACTTTAGTTAATTGCATAGTCAAATTTTCCACCCATCGATGTAAACGAATACATGGAATTGTACTCCCTAATGTTATCAAGAAAGTGAGCAGTCTTCAGGTGAACACCGAAGAGTAAATCCTTTAGTAGCTTAGGTGGCTGCATCAAGTAAGGAAGCTTGACGATTCCGCCTTTTCAACACATATTGAAGGAAGGTACAATGGGTCTCCTACTCATATGATCCCTCTCATCAATCACATCTGTGCACCACATTTGGTGCAGGAATATTCAGGCTCTCCAATGTCAATATATCATTCAAGATGATGTTCATCTACATAGGACAATAAAGCTTGGTAAATTAAAACCGCCATAAATTTAATAGTCGTTAATCTAGACCGTATTTATTTGTTGATTATTCATTATTAGTAGAAATTTCAGTTTCTCTTGTAATTAGTAGAAAGATGCACAATCTAAAAAACATGTTAGTTTAAATAATAACTTCAGACTCATAGTAATGATCAGCATTTGTGAGTTATAATGTAATTTACCTGTTTCACGACCATTGATTGTAGTAATCTCTGTGGTGTCGGAAGATGCAACGAATATGTCCCCTGCAAGGCTATTTATCACTGACTCTCTCTGAGATACCGATGCAAATCTTGAATCGTTTGATAGGTTTTTAATGATAGTATTGTCCAGCGCTGAAGCAAGACTTCAAGTCATCGACTGCACAACCGATTGAAGCTTAGCTTCACAGCATTTACGTTGAAAGGATCGTGAAGTGAGGTCAGTTACAAATTATGTGATACTATTGATCAACAGGTGTTACTCAGTTGAATGGTATGCGTAGATTACATTTGCACTTCTAAAATTCATGAATTATTCAACCACATAATTTTTGCAAAGAAACAACCGCTTAATAATTCCGTACCTTGATGTGTCGTGTTTATATAGTTTTATTCCCTCGATTTCGTTGTCTTTTTCGGTCGGAACGCGCTCTTTAGAGCCGTTTCTTCTAACATTTTTCTTTGAGTGAGTGTTTTTGTAGATTCTACACGATTTCAGGTCTTTATGTGCATTTACACTCATATCTGGTTAGAAGAACGATCCCGAGACAAAACCCGTGCTTTAGGACGTCTAGGCAAAGAAGAAATGAGAAGTGTCGATTCATTGGGCCATGGAAAGCGGCCCAATACTTGTTTTATTAGTGATGTGCGCGCCACCCTGCATGTGACAGGCGGCCTGCTGGCCGGCCGGCGTGACACAATGACCATTTACGCTTGATTTTAAAGTGTGCTTCGGCCTCTGCATGTGGCAGGCGGCCTGCCAGCCGGCTAGCGTGCACACTCAGTTTATTTCCACCTATTTTGTATAACTAAGGGTTGTATTTTTATTGCTATCTCTTCTACTTTTGATACTTAGATTTCTCCTTAGAGAAAACTCGTGACTCTTAGCATTCTAGCACTTGGTTTCAACTCGTATTCGATTTCGGTAAACTCGTTTATGCAATTTTCAGTTTTATATTTTCAATCATTATCGTAAATTACTTAGTTCGTCTTAATTTGCTCAATTTGCAATTCGTTGCTCTGTTTAGTTCGTTAGATTTCCGTTCGTTTATCGTTATATTTATTTGCTTCACTTTTTATCATGAATTATATGTATGCGATTTGTTGTTTCGTAATTATCATGCGTAGCTAATTTTCTCGCTAGGGTCGAGGGGGATCGATGGATTATTATATGATTATGCTACTTCGATACTAAATTTATAATAATGCTAGTACAATTTTTCCCGTGTTTTATTTGTCGATTAATTTGTTAAAGGCCACAACATTTTAATCTGTTTGGGAAGTTCTAGTTCTTGTGCGAAAGCCGAATTAGGATTAGATCACGCGCGATTTGGTAGGGAGTCTAATAAGTTGCGAGAGCCCGTTAGATCCTTCCTAGGTTGACACGATTCGAGAGAACGTGTTATAGCCGACTAGCATGTTTATGTGTTTATTATTATTGTTGCATAATTGTAGAACATCTATCGTGAACCCGTGACCTTAGTTTTCATCTCATTGTTAGATTCGATTATTTAGTATCGTATTTTAGTAGTCTTTTATATATCTTCCATCAATCAACCGTTTAGAGCATTCTATAATCGCCATAGCTATTAGACGAATTTAACCGTTTCCCTGTGGATTCGATACCTTGCTTGCCGCTATCTTCTAGTTATTAGCATTAGGTTTTTTCTTGATTGGGTGAGACGACTTAACCCATATCATACCTGTAGTTATATTGCTAATATGTGCTTCAAGATCTTGCGGTGGCATGGTGTTTAGCTTCTTCAACTCACGAATCTCTTTCAGCCTTAACATCGCCCTTCTTCTTGCTAGTTTTTTCGCCACCAGCTGTTCTGAACATCGATCGGCGAACTATCTAAAATTTGTATCCCTAATTTCACAGCCCGTTTCTGTGACAAAATATCTTTGGTGTCCTTACGTTTCTGTTTTACAGAAAGGAAGCGAAGAAAAGAATTTCCGAGTTCGAAAGCTGAAGATGGAAGTGTTATAAATGAAGTGCAGAGATGAGTTAACATTCGCTTAAGATTGAATGTATTACTACTAATTACATTTTGGCTAATATTGGCTTAGAGGACATAAAATTTAAATCCTAACCTTCAGATATAATGGTAGTTGCAGATGCAGGTTCATCGGATTGTTCTTGGATATCAATATCTTGGACACATGTTACACATCTGTATGGATTGTTCCAACACCTGTGAACCAGGAGATTACCTCACCCGAACAATGTCAAAAATTCAAGTTTGGGTAACTGTAACATAATGGCAAAATCAAAATTTGGGTAATTTACTTAGCAATACATTCTTGCGAAATTCCGTTCTCTGTACATGGTGTTTCGTGAACAGGTTTGTCCAACTGGCAGATATCTGATGCATGCACTTGTCGTACGCATTCAAGTGACCGATCGTTGAAATTAGTAAGATCCTGGAATGGTACCCTGGCTGTATACGTGCTCGATCTAACAAAATAGAAAAAGGTTCATGTGAGATAATTAAAGTTTGCTCGTCATATTTTTTTAAAACGCCAAAAAAATTATATACTTATATATTAGTAGATTAAAATACTCATAAAAAGGAAACAAACATGAAATTATTGAAGCATAAAGCTTATTCTATAATATCAGGAAGCTTAATTTTTCATACATTCGCTCGCAGGTGTCTTTCTTAGAGGTACTCCTTTTATTAAACCGAGTAGAAAAAGACACTGAATACCATAGAATACTCGTTTTTTGAACTGGTACTGTAATTTTTGTGCACGTTGCAAATTAAAATACAGAGTAAAAAAGAAAGATTTCGTGTATTTCAGTGTGTTACATTGATCTACTTTTGTACCCGATTCTACTACATTGATTCCGCTACCCATATATGAACGCTTCTTCTGCTTCCTTGAGACACTCCCTCCTTCTTTAACGTAAACATTTTTTTCATAAACTCCGATAACGATATTATAATCGTTCATACACGATTATAGTATCGGAGGCCGAGTCAAATACAAATCGCGCGATATTTGTATTTGATTTGGCCGATTATCGATTTCAAGTCATAAAAATGAGTGAGCCATCACTCGTACAGGGGGCACTCGATCGAGTGCCATAGGCCACTCGATCGAGTAGCACCCCAAAAAGTGGTCAGTAGCCACGCTAATAACACACTCGACCGAGTCAATTAATGACTCGATCGAGTGAGTCTCATAACCCGCAATACCGAGGGCTTAGACACATATTCCGAGCCCCGTTCTTTATCGACTTTAGACCATCATCCGACCTTCCTATTTTTCAAAACTCACACACATCACGACACGTAGAACGACTTTGACCACTTTGACGTGATAAGTCGGGAGAAGACTACGGGACGTGAGATTAGGCTAGCAATATGCCGCAGTCTCATGTTCCCGTCCTTCGTTTAATATGCGACATCATGCATATTTAATCGAGGTTAGTCCGCCTACATATTTTCGCGGTCTAGTTTACATACGGGTCCGTCCCTTCAATTATATCGCATTATTTTTTTTTATTTCATTTCTTTACGTATTGTTGTTGATGGGTAGGATTTGTCGTGAATCCCAACCGTCAAATAAAACCGGCTAAACCTAACTAGGGTAGCTAGGGTAAGTCGGGTCGAATCCACAGGGACGGGAGGTCGGACTAAGGTATGCTACGGTCAAGGACTAGGTTCGAGACAAGCTAGTCTAGGGGGGGTGGCTATGGACTAAACAAGGTCTAAAACTAGAGAACTATCAAAGGAAACGGGCTAGGATTAGGTCGGGGTCAAAGGGGTAACGGAATGGTCGGAGGAGAACTAGAGGTGAAGGAGGTAGTAGGGTGATCTAGGTAATGCCCGGGCTCTCGCAACTTAGACTCACCTAGAGGTTCCACCTAAAACCCAACTCGGCGACACAACACAAACGGAGTACTAGCATGCTATAGACCTAGGTCGAATCCGGGCTCTCGCAACTTAGACCGGCCTAGGGGTCATCCTCACCGGGCTCTCGCAACTTAATGAGGGGACCGAACCCATAAACAAACTAATACCCACAAGAGAAAGGCAAGAAAACAAGCATTCGCACATACTTAGTCATTCAAGCAATTCAACAAACATGTGATGTGCAACAAACCAAGGAGAAACCCAAATCTTCCACCAACAACTCCAACAATCCCTTAATCATCCAATTAACACCCTAATCACCTTACTAACCCTAGCAAGATACTACTCTAACATATCTAAACTAAAACTAACACTAACAAGAGAAATCAAACCAAACAACAAAACTAACATAATGAAACTAGTCTAACAAAGAACTATGAACAATAACAAGAACTAAAGATTCAAACTTTAATGATAAAACAAAGATTAAAAGAAGAGAAAAGAAGATTATACCAAACTATAGATGAAAGGAAGAAAGAAACTTGCATAAATGGAAGAACCCAAATACCTCAACCAAGGTTGTCAAGCTTGGTTGGAATCTTCAAGAATTCCCAAATTACAAGTACTAATCTGAGATTAACGATAATCTAAAGACTAATCTACACTAATCTATGCTAATCTATCTAGGGTTTAGTCTCTAATGAGGTGCATAACATAAGATTACAAGAGGAAGGGTATATATAGGGTTTTAGAATGAAAGGAAATGAAAGGAAGTGAAAGCAACAAGGCGCGGGTGAGCTGGAGGAATTCCGGGTCGGGAAAGTCATTCCCGATCAGGATCATGGGGATTCCCGATCGGGATTTTATGTTACCGATCGGGAACAACCTCCAGTAGCGGCGCTTCGTGTTCCTCCTTCATCCCGGACGGGATGAGGCCATACCCGTCCGGGATGAGTCTTGTAGGCCTCCAATATGAACTTTTTGGCTCCTCCTTGGTTCTCATGGGCTTCCCATCGATTCTCGGGACTCGGGATCGGGTCTCGGAGGCTCGGGATTGGGTCCCAAGGTCTCGGGGTCGATTCCAAGGTCTCGAGTCATCCTTCCTTTATCTCGTTGGCTCCAAAATGTGTATGTATTGAGTCGGAATTGCCCCAACTCTTCCAAATCGGTCTCGAGAACCTGAAACGAACTAAAGGAAACATAAGAACCCCTAAACCGCTCCCAAGGAGCGATTATACAAGGAAAATGGGACCAAAACACTAAGAAATAGGCACTACAAATGACACTTATCAACTCCCCCACACTTAACCCTTACTCGCCCTCGAGTAAGCACATACTATCTACTAAACCATCCGAGTGGGTATTAGCGCACCCTACGCCCCTTCAACTCACGCGAGTGCACTTAGAGGACAAGTGCACTCCGCAAGGCAAGTTGGGTCTTGCGACAAAACTGTGGATGCAACCGGACACAAACACATAAACAAACACACAAACAACAAACAAACATACAAACACATAATCGGTTGCACCCAAGAGAAAACAAATACCGCTTCCCTCTAAAAAGCGGTGAATGAAACACCGGTTTAGGACTCGAGGTAAGTGACAACGTTCCCAAGCTAGACATACAAATCAAGGTGAACTAAACCCTAATAGTATGACGATAAAGCAACAAAAGCGTTGGTAACTTACCTAGGTCCTCCTAACTCTCTAAAAACGTACTACGGGACGATCGGCGGAGTGGAAAGTGAAGAACCACGGTGTTAGTCGACACTGTAGGTAAGTGAGACCCCGCCCCCTTTAGCGTGAGCCAAGAGGGTCATCCCGTGTCCAAGACCGCCTAACTAGTCCAAGTAAAAAGTGGAAATAATGCAAAATGAAGGAAGACCGACTAATGCCGCTATCATCCTTCCTCGGGACTCGGTCCTTTGGTAGGCTCTTCACGGAAAAAGTCAGAAAAAGGCTTATTTTGAGGGGATATGTTTTTGTGATACGGGTTTTCTTTTTGGCATTTTCTTTCCTTTTGAAGTTTTTTATTTGTTTTGCCGTGCCATTCTTTTTCTTCTTTTCTATTTTCTTTTTGGCTTTTGTGCCTTTTCTTTTTCTTCATTATTTTCTTTCTTTCATTCTTTTCTTTCTTTTTCTTTTCTTTGCCCTTTTGGCAAGATTTGGCATTTTTTTGGCACTTTCATTGAATAACAAGAAAGGGAGAATCAACATTTTGCAAGTTATTGTGTGGATATGTGTAGGAGGTAGGGTAATGGGAGAGTCGGGGAGCGTCTTCCCTTCATACTCGCAAAAATGGGAGAACTTGGACTAATCAAACGATCCTAGACGCGGTCACCTAAGGGACCAGACTCGGTAACCAAGGCCTTTTCACACCGTGGGTGGTAATAATGGTCAAAATGCAAATCCCGTAGTAAATCCCTAGTAAGCTAGGTGGACTCAAGGTAAAGGACCAACGAACTCATTGATTTAGGGTCATTCTACTAGACTAAAGTCCAAGACTCGATTTATACAACTAGGAAGGGAAAGTAAACACTTGCACACTAGCCTCTAAACCGGGTTTTCGAAAACGGTTACACACATGACATACAACAAAACGCAAAACAAAAACACAACGAAGATGGAAGAAAAAGAGACAAAACAAAACAAGGAGAAACAACACATAAACAAAACAAACACCACCCCGATCTTCAAACGAGACTCCAAATCCACCACAATCTTTACAAAGCTCCTCCCGAGCACAACATCATCACAAATCTTCTCCAAACTCACAAGAAGCAAAGAAGGAAAAAGGGATGAAGAGATGTTACCGGAAGTCTTGCAAGCTTTCCAAAGCTAGCGGTGAATGAGCGACCTATAAGGAAGAGGTGCGGCAAACACACACAACAAAACAAATAGACAACACAAAGACACAAGAGGAAAACACACAAAAGAAAAATCTTTTTGATTTTTGTGAAAAATTTTCAAATTTTTAGGGATTTTTTTAAAGATTTTATCGAAAAACTAAGAAAATAAAACTAACTATACTAGAATATCGCTCCCCCACACTTAAATCGAGCCATGTCCTCATGCTCGATCGTAGGGTGCGGAGAGAAAAAAGAAAAAGAAAAGAAACTACGAAAATCAAGCTAAAAATCAAAAATAAAGATGAAGAAAAAGGTAGAAGGCGTCCGGCCGGGGTGTAGTCAAGTCACCATGGGCCGAGACAAGAAAAAGATATGGATGGGGGAAGAAAATAAAAAGAGGGAAATAAAAGGAAATGGGAGGGGGAGGGCTAGGTGTAATCAAGTCACCTAGCCCGGATTCCGCCTAAATCCGACTAAATCCAACAAAAAGATGTGAAAAACTTGAAAAAATTTGGATTTTGAAAATGACTTTCGATGTAGTGACGTCATCGAGAGTCGGGAGCAACCATATGCCAAGGCCTCGAAGGCCACCATGACACCACGACACAAAAGTGTACAAGGGGAAGGGGAGTAAACAAAGTAAAACAAGCAATAAAAGACGGAAAAGGAAGGATAGTTGCCGTACCATAGGTTAGCAACTCACTCTCTCCATCGTCTCATAGATCAATATAGGCACTTGCTTGTCTTCATCATTGCTATTCCGCTTCGAACGTGATAGAACACATGGTAAAGGTAGTAATGGTGGGAGGGGGGGGATTTGATGTGGATCTCGGTGTATAAAGTGAGGTGTACGGGTCATATGATAGGAGTAAGGAGGAGTAGGGAGGTTGGGAGGGGGCATAATGGATGGGTGGAGACAAAGGGACCATCCCGGTCGGGAACGATGGCCCCGATCGGGTTGGTGAACCCTTCCCGATCGGGAAGCCCTCGTCCCGGTCGGGAACGCACTCCAGTAAGCTCCAATTTCAACACCTTCATCCCGATCGGGATGGCTTCTTCCCGATCGGGATGGCTTCTTCCCGATCGGGATTATTCATCCTTCCCGATCGGGAAGCCCTCTTCCCGGTCGGGATGAGTCTTCTTTGCTTCCCCAAGCCCAAAAGCTCATCAAAGCTTCAAAAACCGACTTCCTCTCTCGCAAACCAAACTCCATCATCGACCACTCCTTTCTAGGAGTCACCTTTCCTTCACACCTATCACAATAAACTCAAATACAACATCAAATTCCCTCCCTCACATCGCTCATCAAAAATCCAAATGAACAAGAGTTCCACAAAAACTAACAAACCTAGAAACCAAACTATACAAACATAAACACAAAAGAAAAGAAAAAGAGATATTTACACTAAATACTCTCACCAACAACGCCTCCATAGCCATCAAGAGCTCGGAGGAGTAAGTCAAATGCCTTAGCAACATCTTCATTTAAGCTCACATGGCCGAGCCTAGCCACTCCCAAAAGTTTCCAAGTCGGAGGGAAGAAGCGATCGTCTTCATTATGCTCGGGGTTCTCGTGATCTTCCGGGTCTTCGGAACCATGATAGCGACGACTCTTATGACCATCCGGTAGGTATAGTGGTCTAGAGTCGTGCTCGGTGTCATTATGTGGGAGATCACACCCTAGAGGTGCCGCTTCTTCTACGGGGTCGAGAGTGGAGCTCTTTTCCACCGCCCGACAAGGATCCTCTTCACCAACCGTCTCACAAGACAAAGGGCAAGACATCGAGTGCGGTAGAGGATGAGAAGGCATCAAGTTTTCTTCATTGGAGGCTTTAGGATCCTCCAATTCCTCATACAAGGCAAGTTCCAAGGCATCTACTTCTTTTTCCCAAGTATTGCGCTCCTTTTCACTCACCTTGTCTAAATGGTCATGAGGGGTCATCTCTTCACTTGGGTTTGGATTGTCAACACCCGGTTCATCACGAAGAAAAACAAACAAATCCAACTTTATAGCCAATACATTGGCTCCCCAAGAGCTATCTTGATAATCATGTTCAACTCCCTCCTCATTGTCGACCCTTAAAGCTTCAACTTCCTCTACTCTACCCCTATCTTCACCGCCCAAGCAACACTCAACAATGGTCTCTTCGACCCTCTCTTCTTCATTTTTAGCTTCAAGGTTGGGTTGACTTTCTTGTGGAGGTACCCGACCTTCTTGCCTAAATGAACCTTCCTCAACATGTTGCGGAGTTCGAGCGGCCAACATCGTGATATGCGCCATGAGTGCATTGATGCGAGCATCTTGCACCTCTATTTGGGCCTTGAACTCCTCTTTAACCCCTATTATTTGAGTCATCATCACTTGTTGAGTCTTTTGCAATTGAATTATCGCCTCATGTTGACTCTTAAGCAATTGAGACATCATTTGACAAGTCTCAACCAAGTTGGGATCTTGTGGTCGTGGGTTATGTGAGGTTGTTTGGTAGTTGTTAGGATGTTGGAATGATCCTTGACAACTTTCTTGATAACCATAAGAAGAGGGTTCATAAGATTGTTGATGAGGTTGATATGGTTGGTAAAGTTGTGGGTTTTGGTAATTCACCCCATAGTTGTCTCGTGATGATTGATGGTAGCTTGGATAAGCCATGTCCATAACGTTGCTTTGGTACCTAGGATGAGCTAGAAGCACTTGAGCAAACGTTAGTATCCTAGTGCTTTTGAGGCACTAGGAAGGGAGAGTAACACACAAGAAGAAAAACGGAGATACACAAGGAGAAGAGAACACAAAATCAAGAACAAAGTCCAAAACTACGCAAACAAAAGTCTAAACTACGCCATCCCCGGCAACGGCGCCAATTTGATGGGTAGGATTTGTCGTGAATCCCAACCGTCAAATAAAACCGGCTAAACCTAACTAGGGTAGCTAGGGTAAGTCGGGTCGAATCCACAGGGACGGGAGGTCGGACTAAGGTATGCTACGGTCAAGGACTAGGTTCGAGACAAGCTAGTCTAGGGGGGGTGGCTATGGACTAAACTAGGTCTAAAACTAGAGAACTATCAAAGGAAACGGGCTAGGGTTAGGTCGGGGTCAAAGGGGTAACGGAATGGTCGGAGGAGAACTAGAGGTGAAGGAGGTAGTAGGGTGATCTAGGTAATGCCCGGGCTCTCGCAACTTAGACTCACCTAGAGGTTCCACCTAAAACCCAACTCGGCGACACAACACAAACGGAGTACTAGCATGCTATAGACCTAGGTCGAATCCGGGCTCTCGCAACTTAGACCGGCCTAGGGGTCGTCCTCACCGGGCTCTCGCAACTTAATGAGGGGACCGAACCCATAAACAAACTAATACCCACAAGAGAAAGGCAAGAAAACAAGCATTCGCACATACTTAGTCATTCAAGCAATTCAACAAACATGTGATGTGCAACAAACCAAGGAGAAACCCAAATCTTCCACCAACAACTCCAACAATCCCTTAATCATCCAATTAACACCCTAATCACCTTACTAACCTTAGCAAGATACTACTCTAACATATCTAAACTAAAACTAACACTAACAAGAGAAATCAAACCAAACAACAAAACTAACATAATGAAACTAGTCTAACAAAGAACTATGAACAATAACAAGAACTAAAGATTCAAACTTTAATGATAAAACAAAGATTAAAAGAAGAGAAAAGAAGATTATACCAAACTATAGATGAAAGGAAGAAAGAAACTTGCATAAATGGAAGAACCCAAATACCTCAACCAAGGTTGTCAAGCTTTGTTGGAATCTTCAAGAATTCCCAAATTACAAGTATTAACGATAATCTAAAGACTAATCTACACTAATCTATGCTAATCTATCTAGGGTTTAGTCTCTAATGAGGTGCATAACATAAGATTACAAGAGGAAGGGTATATATAGGGTTTTAGAATGAAAGGAAATGAAAGGAAGTGAAAGCAACAAGGCGCGGGTGAGCTGGAGGAATTCCGGGTCGGGAAAGTCATTCCCGATCAGGATCATGGGGATTCCCGATCGGGATTTTATGTTACCGATCGGGAACAACCTCCAGTAGCGGCGCTGCGTGTTCCTCCTTTATCCCGGACGGGATGAGGCCATACCCGTCCGGGATGAGTCTTGTAGGCCTCCAATATGAACTTTTTGGCTCCTCCTTGGTTCTCATGGGCTTCCCATCGATTCTCGGGACTCGGGATCGGGTCTCGGAGGCTCGAGATTGGGTCCCAAGGTCTCGGGGTCGATTCCAAGGTCTCGAGTCATCCTTCCTTTATCTCGTTGGCTCCAAAATGTGTATGTATTGAGTCGGAATTGCCCCAACTCTTCCAAATCGGTCTCGGGAACCTGAAACGAACTAAAGGAAACATAAGAAGCCCCTAAACCTCTCCCAAGGAGCGATTATACAAGGAAAATGGGACCAAAACACTAAGAAATAGGCACTACAAATGACACTTATCAGTTGTATTGTGAACTCCGGGTTGTATTTCCGCCCGTGTAATTTGTACGTTATTTTTATTTACTTTCGAGCTTTGTTTTTTTAATTGCTTTTACGCTTTATAAATGAACCACACATGCTAAACCATTTCGACCAAAAATAAGATGCATTAAATGACGTAGTTAACGCAAAATTCACATGCTTAGACAAAACGCTGTTTGCATATCATTTAATCACTTTACTAGCGCGCGTACACGAACACGAACGGTGTCTTAGTAGAGGCCGCCATGTGCGGGCGGGGTTGGGTGTCCTTAGTGGGCTTCCCAACACGTACCCTCACCCCTTACTCAGAACCTTTGGTTTCCGATGTCCGAAACCCTTGGCGCACGAGAGTCATTCTTTACACGATTACAGGTATAGATGGTATCGGTATCGCAATGCAAAGGGACGAGCCCCATGAACTCTGAAATCGGAGTGGGCTTACTTTGTGTAAAGCCCATGACGACATCGAGTGGGCTCGTATGGTTCCGAATAACCACAAAATTCGGTGGCGACTCCATTTTGACTTAAATTTCGAACCCGAGAACAATCTTACCACGAGATTCATTCGCCTACCCAAACCCGCGCTTCGCCGCGTCGGGGTGGACCTACGTCATGTCCACAATTTGGCGACTCTGCTGGGGATACCTGATGTACCACATGTCATCGGGATTCCTAGGGTGAGACTCGAAGAGAAATCGTTCGTAGATTAGTGTGCGCGCATTAGTTTAATGATTCATGCATAACCCAAATTTGCCCGGGCCGGTTACTTGTGACCGACGTCCCACTATACCACGGTGCATTCCTACATGGGTGCGCTAAAGACATCGATGGTGGAACTCGTCTCGATTTTGCGGCATGTCCTAAGACCAACTCGGCTTACGGAGTCCGTCCATCACATGAGAAAGCCATCGTTGTTGGTATAGACCCTATTTTGACCGACCGAGACTTAGTGTAAAGCATACATAAGCGTCGTTATAATGCTTGTTTGACTACGTGCTACTTGGTTTCCGTGTCACTTTTCAAAAATCGTCATTTCAAAATTGCATCTTTCCAAAAATACCCACCTTTTCGAAAAACCCGAAATGCTGTCCGTTTCGAGACCCGTCATTCTAAAAAACGCCCAATTTTGAAAAAAAAACCCGAAATACTGCCCATTTCGGGACTCACCTTTTCAAAATATCCAATTTTCAAAACTCGGAATGCCGCCGAAATTTAGGATCAACGATTTGACTCAAAATATCCTTTTCTGTAGTCGGCATGTAGTCCGTTTTAATTCTCGAATTTCCACCCCCACCACCTTGATTTTCGGAATTTTCCTTTTCAAAATTCTAATCTCGGTTTTCGAAATTCCGTTTTCAGTTTTCAAAACTCTCGGAAATTCGTTCATTTTTGCATTCAAACCTCAACTTTCAACTTTCCTAAAATGAACCTTCCTTATTATAGGACCTACCGTCAATTCGTGTGTCGGGTCTTTGCATAGTACGTAGATGGTTTATAGCGTCGAAACTCCGTCGATCTTATATCACGAGTTTCCCCCCTTTCCCGAGTCTGCCTTATCTGTCAAGGCACGACCAACCTGCGTAGGGCATACCCCTACAAAGGAAAGTCCGTCCATACACTCGAGTCAAAAGTCTGGGGAGTAATCTCACGTGGACCTTCCTTCGAACGGGACTAGGCCCACAAAGCCGAAATCCTAAGGAAGTCATACCACCCACGAGTCATCCGTCTAGATGTCTTTCTCGAGTCTTTTCCACTCAGTCCTTTCTTTTTGGGTCGCTCGGGATGTACTGTTTCCTTTGATTCCAAGACTGGGTTCGGTTTCTGATTACGTGGTGTTCTTACAGACAGGCCACCATCAACCAGACACACTCGCAGGATGGAAACTGCCTTAGCTGAACTGAAAACCTCCGTTGATGCCATGATCGAGAAGCAGGCTGACATCGATGCCCAACTGAATGAAATGAGGGTTGGGCAAGTTGCTATCGTCACTCGATTGGCTTCGGTGGAGCACAGGACTCCTACTACCGGAACTACCGGACCCTTAGCTGAACTGGTTAGCTCGGTCCGCCGACTGGAAGAACAAGTTCATTTAACTGGGAGTAACAACATTCACCGGGAAAACAGTCGGGAGTATAACCCGCTAAGTGACAAGCTGCCTGCAAACCTGAACCTCACCGGTTTGCCTATGTTCGAAGGAACTGAAGACCCGCTACTACATGTACGGGCCTTCAAGGAGTTCATGGCCATCAAAGGGGTGGACTCTACCATGTTCAAGAACCTCTTTGCTGCGTCTCTTGAAAAGCACCCTCGGGCCTGGTACTACAGGCTAGACCCGAAGAAATACCCTACATGGGATGATGTGGCCACCGAGTTCGCTCGAAACTATGCTGACAACACCGAGATCCAAACAACAATGAGATCTCTGGAGGTTATGGCCCAGGAGCCGAAAGAAGGTTTTACCAAATACCTTCAACGCTGGAGGGCTGAGAGCGTGAAACTGGTCGATAAGCCCAGTGAGAAGACTTTGGTGGAGGCCTTTGTCAAGAACCTCCTCCCATCCTACCGGGTTCACCTCCGATATGCCGTCATACCCAATTTCACCACCCTTACTGAAATGGGTATGAGGATTGAAGATGATCTGAGACTGGAAGGCCTCACTAAGGCCGCTGCTAAGGGTAACCAAGGGGCTTCTTCCTCCACAACCAAGCCTCAAGCTGCAACCCGCAGCATTTTCGACGCGGTGAATCTACTAGATACCCCGTCCAAGAGGAACACCCCACCTCGGGTTTTCACTGACATAGGCACGACCTATACTTATGTCTTACAAAGGCTATCCTCAAAAGGCCTAATCCAACCGATAGGCCCAACTCCTGAAGTTCCGGTTGAGCGACGCTCCAAGAACTACAATGCTCAAGCCTATTGCCAATACCACCGAGGCAATGGGCATGATACCGAGAAGTGCTGGAAGCTGAAGCACTTGATTCAAGACCTGATCGAAAGCGGTAAAATCCCGCTACCCGGAGATAAGCCCAGCAACAAGGAGAACCCTTTCAGCTCCCACGCCATCTTTACCGGGGAGGTGATTGATTGCTTCCACCTTATCTCTCCATTCATCCCGCAAGTGAACGGGATCTGGTACGACGACGAAGATGATGTCTATCTCGCAAAAGGGGAAGCTGTCCCCATCACCGCCGAGGAGATTCGAAAGACTAAATCTCGAGTCTTAACCAGTAACCACCTTGGTCGCCCCTATCAAGCCACTAGCTCTAGGGACACCCCTATCCCGACAACCGTCATTACGGAAGTCGCCTCTGAAGAGCCAACTGCTGAAACGGCTCTTGTAAAACAATTGAAGAAGACCCGAGTTGACCTCACTATATGGCAACTCCTGGTTAGTTCTCAAGAGCATCGAGAAGCACTTACAAAGGCTCTCGATCAAATTAAGGTCGACTCTTTGGTTACCCCTGCTGAGATGGTAGCCACGGTCCTGCCCCACCTAAAGGGCAAGGCTAAGGAAGAAGGACCGGTAATCACTTTCTCCGAAGCCGACCTACCACCATTTGGGGCCACCCATAATCTGGCCCTCTACATTACGGTGGTCTGCCGAGGAAAATACCTCCCCATGACCCTAGTTGATGACGGGTCTGCTGTAAACGTCCTTCCCTTGAGGACCGCAAAAGCCCTCGGCATTACCGAGGCTGACTATGTCCCGACTGCTCAGACCATCCAAGCCTTTGATGGGAGCCCAAAGTCGGTAGCTGGGGCCGTAAAACTAACCATCATCACTGGCCCGATAGAGAAGGAGCTCGAGTTTCAGGTGATCGATGTCACCTCATCGTTCAACTTGCTCCTGGGTAGGCCTTGGATCCACGCGGTCAAGGCGGTGTCCTCCACCCTCCACCGAAAGATCAAGATGCCTCTGCTTAACGATGTCATCACTTTAGAGGCAACACCAATGACTGTGGCTAGCTGTAACGCCACGGGACGCACGGACCTCTAGGGGTTCGATTTTGTGGGGATGATCGAGGAAGAGTACCTTTTTCGGCCTTACTTCACTACGAGTATCAACATGATGCTCCAGAACCTAGGATACTTTCCGGGGGCTACTTCTCGACCCGATCTTCGAGCTGGGAAGATCATCGAGGTTCTCAAAGACGAAGAATCTCACTTTGGTCTCGGTTATGCCATCACCCCCGACAATGTTGTCCGAGCAGGGATCGAAAAGGCCTGCAACATCCTTAAGGGTATCTACTTGAGCCCTTATAGCCCACGGTTGGCTGACTACTTTGTCACACCGGTGTTTGGGGCTATCCAGGTTGGTCTATACCAACCCAATGTTATGCAGCTCGGGACCCACTTGGCCCGGGACTGCAACTACATCCCGGATGACGTGTTCGCCCTCATCCAATCCAATGGAGCTGAAGATGCTGAGCCCGCTCTAGGGCTACTATTTGGGGAAGACACCATAGCCCCAACTCCAAAGGAAGACCTGGTCAACCTGATCCTCCGCAGCAACAGGTTTGACCCGACCAAGCTGATCTCGGATGTTGGTTCCGAGACGGGAAACAGGGCCTGGAGGAAGACTGTCAAGTGGACTGACAGTCAGGGAAGAATTTACAAGCTGGTCACCGGAGAGGGAGACATGCCTGAGTCTGAGTCCGAGTCTGAGTCGGAGTCTGAGTCAGAGTCTGAGGTCGGGTCTAGGGAAGTCGGTGCTAGAGTCACTCCTGTAACCCCTCTCCCTTTTATTATTCCTGCTGCTGGCACTTCGGGGTCTGTCCCGAGTGCCCTACCTATCCCGCCACTGACCAATGATCAGATGGCTGCTCTCTTTGAGCTGTTCTCCAAGTTTTCAATCAATAATAACAGCCGTTCTGCTTACGACTTGTCCTTTTCAGATTCTGCTTTTAAAAATGTTTTATGCTATGACATTGAGAAATCAGACGAACAGGTACCCTTACCTCCGCATCTGATCGAGCAACTAGAGCAAAGGGAGTCCTGGAACCCGGTGATCGAAGAAACTGAGTCCATAAATGTGGGAACAACCTTAGAGCCTCAAACACTTAAGATATGGTTATCCTTAGATCCCGAGGAGAAACAACAGTTCGTAAGCCTCCTCCAAGAGTTCAAGGATGTCTTCGCATGGTCCTACAAGGACATGCCGGGGATAGACCGGGAAATAGCCGAGCACCACATACCAATCAAAGACGGGTGCAAACCGGTCAAACAAAAGCTTCGTCGGATGAGGCCCGAGTGGTCTCTCAAGGTAAAAGAAGAAGTCGACAAACAATTCAAAGCCGGCTTCATACAAGTGTCCGAGTATCCGGACTGGGTGGCAAACATCGTGCCGGTTCCTAAAAAGGACGGTAAGGTGCGGGTATGTGTAGATTTTCGGGATCTTAACAAGGCGAGCCCGAAAGATGATTTTCCGTTACCACACATCGACATACTGGTGGATAACACGGCCGATCATGCCCTTCTATCATTCATGGACGGGTATGCCGGGTATAATCAAATCAAGATGGCGGAAGAAGACATGAGTAAGACTACCTTCACCACACCTTGGGGTACTTACTGCTATACCGTCATGCCTTTCGGTCTCATTAATGCCGGGGCCACATATCAAAGGACTGCTACCACTTTATTACACGACATGATGCATAAAGAGGTAGAAGTTTACGTTGACGACACGATCGTCAAATCCAAAGAACGGGACGGTCACATCACCGCCCTAAGAAAGTTCTTCACCCGATTGCGCAGATACAACATGAGGTTAAACCCTCAAAAGTGCAGTTCCGGGGTAACATCAGGCAAATTACTGGGTCATATCGTTAGCCAACGAGGTATCGAAGTCGACCCAGCTAAAATCAAAGCCATTACCGAGATGCAACCTCCTAAAACCGAAAAAGAAATAAGGGGATTTCTCGGGAAAGTCCAGTACATCAGTCGGTTCATTTCCAAGCTAACCATGGTGTGTGAACCAATTTTTAAGAAACTGAAAGTGGGAGAACGGGTACTATGGGATGACAAGTGCCAAACTGCTTTCGACAAGATCAAGGAAATTCTGTCTGCTCCGCCGGTCTTAATGCCACCTCAATCCGGTTTGCCTCTGTCGTTATACCTAACAACGACCGAGACAGCCATGAGGGCTATGCTGGCTCAGACAGTTGACTCCGAAGAAAGAGCCATTTACTACATCAGCAAGAAGTTTTTAGAGTATGAGGGCAAATATACCATGCTCGAAAAGACGTGTTTGGCTCTAGTTTGGGCTACCAAGAAACTCCGACATTATATGCTCAGTTACGAGGTCCATGTGCTATCCAAGATGGACCCCATCAAATACATCTTCGAAAAGCCCGTTCTCAACGGCCGAATCTCTAGATGGACTCTAATGCTGGCGGAGTTCGACCTAAAATTTGTACCGTTAAAGGCTATTAAAGGTCGAGTAGTAGCTGAATTTCTCGCCGATAGCCCGATAACCGAGGAAGGACACACCGACACTTGGTCCTTCCCAGACGAAGATATTTTCCATACTGATACTGAAACTTGGGATTTATACTTCGACGGAGCATCCAATTTTCGAGGGTTCGGAGTCGGGATCCTCCTAATTTCACCAAAAGGGGAACATACTCCTGTCTCCATCAAGCTGGACTTTGATGTTACCAATAATGCAGCAGAGTACGAAGCATGCATTTACGGGCTACAAGCCGCCGCCAATCTAGGGATTACAAATCTCCGGGTACATGGTGACTCATCCTTGGTTATTAACCAAGCACTTCAAAAATGGAAGACTCGAAATGCTAATCTCGTGGCCTACCAGGCACGAGTAAGGGATCTCGAGAAACAATTCCAAAAGGTAGAGTATATATACCTACCCCGGGAAGAGAATCAGTTTGCAGATGCACTCTCAAAATTGGAATCTTTACTGAATATTCCCGACCACGTGACTAGTATGCCGATTTGAGTCGAAAGACGGTCCGAGCCAGCATACATTTGCGACATCGAAGACATTGAGGTAACTGATCCCGAACCATGGTATCAAGCTGTGTTAAAATACCTGACAAACGGAGAATATCCTCCCGGGACGGAAGGTCGAGCCAAGAAAGCCTTACGAAGGCTAGCCACCCAATTTATCCGTACCGACGACGAGCAACTGTACAAAAAGACAGCACAGGGGGCTCTCCTCCTTTGTGTTGACAAGTATAAAGCTGAAAAGGTTATGGCCGAAGTACATGATGGTGAGAACGGCCCACACATGAATGCCCACATGCTGGTCTGGAAGATCATGAGGCTCGGTTATTATTGGAATACCATGGAAGCCGATTGCCGGTCGTATGTCAAACATTGTCATAACTGTCAAATCTTCGGCAATGTGCAACATATGCCGTCATCGCTACTCTATACCATGACGTCACCCTGGCCATTCTCAACATGGGGTATCGACATAATCGGGAAAATAAATCCCTCGGGTACCGGTGGGCATTGCTTTATTTTGGTAGCTATCGACTATTTCACCAAATGGGTCGAAGCTGAATCATATCGCATTCTCACTGCCAAGCATGTCGCCAAGTTCATCCAGAACAAGATAATCTGCCGGTATGGGATCCCCTCTGAATTTATCAGTGATCACGGGACTCATTTTCAAGCCGAGACCGCGGCCCTACTGACCAAGTATAAAATCCAAAGGCATACTTCCTCGCCTTACCGTCCCCAAACAAATGGAGCAGTAGAGGCGGCTAATAAAACAATTGTCACCATACTCAAAAAGATGGCTGATAATTACCGGGACTGGCTCGACAAAATACCTTTTGCCCTATGGGGATACCGAACGTCAATTCGCACCGCAACCGGGGCGACACCATATTACCTAACCTATGGGATGGAGGCAGTCCAACCAGTCGAGCTGGAGGTACCGTCCCTCAGAATTCTGCTAGAAAGTCAAGTACCCGAAGCTGACTGGGTTCGAGCACGATATGACTCGTTGGTCCTACTAGACGAACGACAGTCTCGTGCCCTCAATAATATCCAAATCTACCAGAAGAGGATCCAACGGGCCTTCAACAAGAGGGTAAGGCCCAGGAACATTAAGGAGGGCGACCTAGTCCTTAAGTCTATCCGAGCTCTACTACCAGTTGACCCGAGGGGAAAATTCAAACCTAATTGGGTTGGTCCATATCTGGTGAAGAAGATCCTATCAAGGGGAGCAGTGATGCTGACGGACCTGGACGGGAACGAGTTTGTCAACCCAACCAACCTGGACCAGCTGAAGCGCTACTACCCTTAGCCATTTCTCAATGTCATTAGCAAATTTTATCAAAATCATTTTTTTTACAAAAAGCAAGTCAATGAGCTAGAATTACTTATTCTACTGTCATAAACATCTTGAACCAATAGTCTTGGTGTAATTCGAGATTGCAAATTTCCTATGCCTGAACTACGTTTGGTTCGATTCTGCTAATCGCGGATACGTAGGCAGCCCCTCAAAAGGGCACAACCGATGCAATCAAGAAAAGACAGGAGCGGTTTTATAATAAACTTCCTTTATTAATTCAAAAAAAATTCCCGATAAACTCGGAAAATTACAAAGTGCATGAATTCAAAAAATATACACAAAAAAAAGGGGGCACACAACAAAAATAATAATAATACTTAAATAATAATTAAGCTAAGGGACTCGGCATTTAGGGCATCTTGCCCTTCCCTTTGTCCTTAGCCTCCTTAGTCGTCCACTGACGACGACGCGGAGGAGAGCGTTCCCGAATCACCACGGGAACTTCTCTAGCTCAGGCTCGAGTGTTTGAGCCCGACTCCCCTGTCATATCAATGGGCCCAAGTCGAGCCCTGACGGGCTTAGGGAGCCGGTCACGCGGACCAAGTCGGTCCCGGACCGCCAACCTCAGCCCAAGTCGTCGTTCCAAGTCAGTCTGCCCTCGAGTGCTGCTAGAACCGACTTCCTTAGATTGAGTCTTAGTTTGTGACTTAAGACCCGATTCTTCCCGGACTGTGGTCTCAGGAATGTGTTCCCCGGTGAAGAAGTCCCTGTTATCCTTCGCCGACTCACGCTGAACCAATTCGATGGCCTCATCAACCTTTAAGGCCTTTCGAGCTTCCTCGGACTCTTCAGAAGTCCACTTCTGATAATCCCGTGACACCCAAGCGGATTGGCAAGGGCTAGGTACCGTCCATGTAGGACGAGTGAACCATCGTTGCAACCAGGTGTCGCACATAGCGTCCGTCAATTGGAGCGGGACGCTGATAATGGCTTCCGTCTCAGGGATGCGTTGAGACGAACCGAACTGCCTTAGGAGACGGTCCGGATAAATGTGAACTGTCCAGTCTAAGGACAGGATCGTCAGGTACCGGGCTTGGTCTCTCTTAGCCAGTCCGGTCAATTTTGAAAGGAACCACCAAGCGACGGTCCACCTGATCAAAGGACCCCCATGAAACACCAACTCCTCGTCCCAGTAAGCTCGATCTATCCGATGACTCGAGCTTATCTTCCGCCTTCGGGAGCTAATCTGACTGCTCCGATAGTTGGAAATGATCGGAGGGGTCTCTATGATCGATAACCGCTCCGACAGCCATATCTGAAAAGAATGCACGAATTTTATAAGCAACGGAATGGTTCGCCAGGGTCCACTCGATCGAGTGCAGCAAATGACTCGATCGAGTTAGCCCTCTGAAAACGGGCAGTAGCTCCGTATGAGTGTCACTCGATCGAGTGACAGGTCCACTCGATCGAGTGACTTACGTACTTCAAGAATTTCGCACGAAAAAAAAAATCGAGGTGCATACTTGAAGAAAACGGGTACTCCCCGTCAGCGGTCGAGTTGGGTCAAGTCGTCTGGCGTCTAGACCCATGATAATCTCTCCAGTGGCTAGCCAAGCAGGGCTATGACCAGTCTCCATCTGGTCAACCACTCCAATTAGCCTGATTTGACCCCTGCATGAGTCAAGCTCCATCAGCCCCTCGAAGACATAGCAATGCAGCATGCAAAAGGCGAATGCCCTACGCCTATGAGCAGGGGTGGCCCTTACATCCCGTGGGTTCATGAACTTGTCAGCCAGATCAAATAGGGAAACAGTATCTCCCTGCACCATTCGGTTTGTCTCAGCATGAGACAAACCCAAAAATTCCCTCAAACGCCTCCTTGGATCCGGGTAGAATGGAGGAATAGCGGCCTGAATAGCAAGACCCCAGCCGCCTATGGCCGCAATCTCCTCGGGCAAAGGACACATCTCGCCCCTCGGGAATGCAAACACGTGATGGGTGGTATCCCAAAACGACAGACAGGCGTCCAGAAAATGTGAGTCGACTATCAGACGCTGAAAAGGGAATAAATTGACTATCCCCATCTGAGTCAGCCGGACCTTCTCCTCGTCCCGAAAGTATTGGGACCAGGCGAGAAGCATAGTCGTCAAATGGTCGATACCCATAGCGAAGATTTCTAACTTTCTTGAAAGTCTAAAAGATTTTGAGAAGGGAAAGAAGAGTTTGAGTTGGGATGTAAAAAGGTGAAGCAGGGATTCTCATATTTATAATGAGAAAACCTAACAGAAAACCTAACTACCCTGCCTCCTCAGCAAGCTGAGCCCTATGCGCGCGCAAGCTTGATTTCAAACTAGAACCCAGAATAGGAATCAAGCTGTCCCGAGCTTTCCTAAGAGTTTCTAAAAGAAAAATTTTTGATAAAAATTTCTTCGCGTTAAAAATTTTGTCCTTCCAAAAATTTTCAATCTTTTTCTCCCCAGCGAGAGTCAACATTTTACCTGTGTGTTACATACAAGTTGTTATGTGTCAGCATACAGGTACACCCCAGACTTCAGAAGCAAGTCCCCGCGAAACCACTTAATTTCCCCAACGGAGTCAGCTTTCTCCCGGAATGCTACATCCAAAGTGCGATGTGTCGGCATACGGGTACACCTACTCCCCAAAAGAGGCAGGCTTTACTCCCCACGGAGCATCATCATCAGCTCAAGTGCGACTCGAGGCTTCAGAAGCAAGCCCGAACAGCTCATATATTTCCCCAGCGGAACGCCCGAGGCGGCATTTTCCCCAAAATGATACAGGATGGGCCCACACATAGGCGCGCCCAGGACTTATGATACAAGTCTGACTCCCCACGAAGCTATCATCATCAGGACAGGTATGACCCTCTGCTTATGGCTGGCGAGCCCTTCACGCGAGTCCACTGGACTATAAACGACCCAACCGGAAGTCTACCAGGTCTTAGCGGGCTTGGTAGCTACTCTGACTTTCGCCTTGTCCAAGCCTCAGTCAGAGTGGGGGCTCTGTAGACACCCACATTTTGACTGCCACGTGTCTATGGTAGTCTTCGAAAAACACCCGATGATGATCGGACGTCAACGTGACTTAGTATACTCGGATTTGGGCTCGGAATTCATAATATCCGACATGGACTTTTAGTGGAGTAAAAATCTCACAAAACAGCCCTCAAATTCAGGCCCAGTGGGTCGTTCCGAGTCAAATAAGACTAATTTGGGTCAAAACCGACGCCAAAAATATTTCCCGTCTTTTGGCGACCGGGTCAAAACCCGGTCAAAGGCGAAACCGTCTCATAAATCAGCTAAGTTCAGTTGGCGCATAAATTTGAATTCAAAAAAAAGCAACCAAAACAAACAAGACCAAGTCTTCCTTATTTTTCTCGCCCAACTGCCCCACTCGAGATCGAGTGGATTGACCCACTCGGTCGAGTGGGGCGCCTTGAACTGGATAAGGCCCATTTGCATAGGCACTCGATCGAGTGCACTAGGGCCACTCGATCGAGTGCCCTTATGTCGTGGGGTAATGCCTATAAATACCCCACGACATCCCCTCATTTCACAACTTTTTCTTAAGTCATTTCAGTCACACTTTGCCCTACTTCCACCCTACATTCTACACTTCAAACCCTAAGCAAAAACACATCAATTCCGAGCCTCTTTGACCCTCGGAAACTGACACACATACCACATACATCCATACACACCATAACTCTCGTACATCCTCGATACTCCCAAGCCGTGCCGCTATTTACGAGTCCATTTCCGAGGTCCTTACTAATCATGTATGTTGAGGGTGTCCTAAACCCCGTTTTAATCTCTTTCGTCTCGTTTTATTTCCGTTTAATTCATCATATTTTTGTATTGTAATCTTGATCGTCACAACACTAACACTAACATTTCTATACTTTTATATTTTCGTTTTATATCGTTTTTATCGCCATTATATTACTTATACCGTGTATACATAAACTAGTATCAAAATCGGTTTTAAAACGTTTGACTACGATGATCACTTTTGGTCCGTCTAATCCCTTTACGAGCAACGACGGAGGTGGAGCCCTTTCGAGGAGCCCCGCCCCAATGTACTCAAGGGCGTGACGTGACCGTGATCGGTCGTAGTTGAACGGATTTAACTCCCTTTCCATAATTGGTACGAAACCCGTTGACACGAAAATCGACATCACGTAACCCGAAAGGGTTAGTTCCGATGTCGTGACGTAGAGGGATACATTTCGTAACCAATTCAAAATTTCCTAATCTAACGTAAACATTTTTTTCATAAACTCCGATAACGATATTATAATCGTTCATACACGATTATAGTATCGAAGGCCGAGTCAAATACAAATCGCGCGATATTTGTATTTGATTTGGCCGATTATCGATTTCAAGTCATAAAACTGAGTGAGCCATCACTCGTACAGGGGGCACTCGATCGAGTGCCATAGGCCACTCGATCGAGTAGCACCCCAAAAAGTGGTCAGTAGCCACGCTAATAACACACTCGACCGAGTCAATCAATGACTCGATCGAGTGAGTCTCATAACCCGCAATACCGAGGGCTTAGACACATATTCCGAGCCCCGTTCTTTATCGACTTTAGACCATCATCCGACCTTCCTATTTTTCAAAACTCACACACATCACGACACGTAGAACGACTTTGACCACTTTGACGTGATAAGTCGGGACAAGACTACGGGACGTGAGATTAGGCTAGCAATATGCCGCAGTCTCATGTTCCCGTCCTTCGTTTAATATGCGACATAATGCATATTTAATCGAGGTTAGTCCGCCTACATATTTTCGCGGTCTAGTTTACATACGGGTCCGTCCCTTCAATTATATCGCATTATTTTTTTATTTCATTTCTTTACGTATTGTTGTATTGTGAACTCCGGGTTGTATTTCCGCCCGTGTAATTTGTACGTTATTTTTATTTACTTTCGAGCTTTGTTTATTTAATTGCTTTTACGCTTTATAAATGAACCTCGCATGCTAAACCATTTCGACCAATAATAAGATGCATTAAATGACGTAGTTAACGCAAAATTCACATGCTTAGACAAAACGCTGTTTGCATATCATTTAATCACTTTACTAGCGCGCGTACACGAACACGAACGGTGTCTTAGTAGAGGCCGCCATGTGCGGGCGGGGTTGGGTGTCCTTAGTGGGCTTCCCAACACGTACCCTCACCCCTTACTCAGAACCTTTGGTTTCCGATGTCCGAAACCCTTGGCGCACGAGAGTCATTCTTTACACGATTACCGGTATAGATGGTATCGGTATCGCAATGCAAAGGGACGAGCCCCATGAACTCTGAAATCGGAGTGGGCTTACTTTGTGTAAAGCCCATGACGACATAGAGTGGGCTCGTATGGTTCCGAATAACCACAAAATTCGGTGGCGACTCCATTTTGACTTAAATTTCGAACCCGAGAACAATCTTACCACGAGATTCATTCGCCTACCCAAACTCGCGCTTCGCCGCGTCGGGGTGGACCTACGTCATGTCCACAATAGCGGTGATGAGTCGATCCACCCCAATAATTGTAAACACTCCACCTTTTTATTTGGGCTAATTTAGGAAATTCAAGTTTTGGAACGACCCTCTTGGCTTCGCCAAAGAGAGCGGGACTGCACCTACCTACAGTGTCGAACGAATCCATGGTTCACTTTTTCCACTCCATTATACGCCCCGTAGTACCCCTTTATAAGATTAGGCGGACCTAGCTAAGTTATCAATATCTAAGTTGCTTAATTGTCATAGTATTAGGCTTTGGTCCTTGTTTACATGGGTGATTTATCTTGGAAGTCTATTGTTGTTTTAGGTAAGTAATTGGTGTCTTTCCCCGCCGTCTCGATGAGGGATTCGGTGTTTTATTTTTGCTTTGGATGCGTCTATTCTTTCGTGTTATGTGTTTTTGTGTGTTTAGTCGCATCCACCATTTTGAGCAAGCCCCAACTTGCCTTGCATGGAAGTACTTTACCTCATAAGTATTTCAATGTGAGTTGAAGGGACGGAGCGGCCGAGCGGGCCCGTTAATTGCCCCGTATCGGCTTAGCATAGTCTAGCTAGTAGTAGTAGTTTGTAATTTCTTTTTGGGTCTTTGCTCGTGGACGAGCAACGGTTTAGTGTGGGGGAATTGTTGTGTGCTAAATTTAGACCGTTTTTCCCTCCATTTAGACCCGTTTTTCCCTCGTTTTGCGAGTCTTGAGTGCGATTATCGCCATATTTTGCGTACTTCTCGCATTAACGTCCCTCTTGTGCGTTTTACGTGTTTTTGGTAGTTTTTCTATCATTTTGATAGGATTTGAGCACCGAAATCACGATTGAGCTTCCAGGAGCACAAGAGAAGGGAAAACCGTCCACAGAGCAAAGCACACAACTTAAAGTTTAAAGCCATCCGATCGAACAAACGAAGAATGAGACAAGATTCGAGGCCACGAAAAATGACCGGGCGAAATTTCACCCGGTGAGACACCACCGGACGAAATTTCACCCGACGGTGAAAATGCCTCCCGAAGAATTTCCGAGAACTCTCCACCGGGTGAAATTTCGCCCGATGGGAAGAAGTGCCAAAAACGTCAAAAATGGAAGAAAATCTGACCGGCGAAAATTTCACCCGGTGGGAATTAACGTTGAGTCCGCAGGGCGAAGTTTCACCCCATAGAGATGCAAAGGGAGATTGTCTCACTAATGGAGCATAAAGTTGGATTTGGGCTTTAGGTTAAGGATCCATTAAGAGATTACTATATATATGTTACCCTAATTCATTGCCTAACTCACCTCTCCATTGTGCTAAGGAGGGAAGACATTACACCCTTCCACCATCCTATTACACCATCCATTAGTAGTAGTAGTAGAAAAATCCTCAAAAATTCTAGTAGTTTATTTAGTAATTAGTAGTAGATCTACAAGTATCCATCAACAATTATTTAGATTTCAAGGTTGTAAGAAGATTATCCAAGTTTTCTTTGAAGATTTGTTGGGTTTATTGGAGGATTAGTGACAAGTTCTCCATTTTATTCATCAAAGATTCAATCTTTATCTATGATATCTTCTTATTTCTTATAAATCTACATAGTTGGTATAATTCTCTTCCACTCTCTAATCTCTAATTTAGTTTTTGTGATATTTTCTCATCATCATCTTGTTTAGATCTAATTAATATGCATGTTGTGATGATTTCCATAATGATGTGTGAGTAGATTTCTTTTTGGGGAGTTTAGGGATGAGGGCTTGGTTTATTTGAATATAGAGATGTTGGTGGGTTGCTTGCATGTTGGTTTATCTTATTTATGGTGTTATGTCATTGTTATTTTAGTCCGGCCAACTAGACCGACCTTGACTAATTTCTATCAATATGGGGAAACTCGGGGTAGAAATTACCGTGACTAGGGACTTACCCTCATTCCCCGCGAAAGCGTGTTTTTAGGTGAGTTTACCAATATTGTGACAAAAACTCGATCCCGACCTTCTTAGACCCCAAGTACCGAATCCCGACTTCTCCCTAACGCCTTTCCCTAAATTGATCACCTCTAAACCATCATCGTACTAATCCCTCTAGTATAGACTCGACCCCAAAAACAAAACCCCCCTTCTAAGACATCGAACACGACACTTTAAACTTCACAACATACAACGTTCCCTGTGGACCGACCTCAACTTACCACGATTACTTGTTTGTTCTTGTGATATTTCCGAGTCTATAAATATCGTTTGATCCCCCGTCCTTCGTTAAACGACCGATCCGATTGGGAGGCGATCGAAATGTAATTGTTGTGTGCTAAATTTAGACCGTTTTTCCCTCTATTTAGACCCGTTTTTCCCTCGTTTTGCGAGTCTTAAGTGCGATTATCGCCATATTTTGCGTACTTCTCGCATTAGCGTCCCTCTTGTGCGTTTTACGTGTTTTTGGTAGTTTTTCTATCATTTTGATAGGATTTGAGCACCGAAATCACGATTGAGTTTCCACGAGCACAAGAGAAGGGAAAACCGTCCAAAGAGCAAAGCACACAACTTAAAGTTTAAAGCCATCCGATCGAACAAACGAAGAATGAGACAAGACTCGAGGCCACGAAAAATGACCGGGCGAAATTTCACCCGGTGAGACACCACCGGGCGAAATTTCACCCGACGGTGAAAATGCCTCCAGAAGAATTTCCGAGAACTCTCCACCGGGTGAAAATTCGTCCGATGGGAAGAAGTGCCAAAAACGTCAAAATGGAAGAAAATATTACCGGGCGAAAATTTCACCCGGTGGGAATTAACGTCGAGTCCGCAGGGCGAAGTTTCACCCCATAGAGATGCAAAGGGAGATTGTCTCACTAATGGAGCATAAAGTTGGATTTGGGCTTTAGGTTAAGGATCCATTAAGAGATTACTATATATATGTTACCCTAATTCATTGCCTAACTCACCTCTCCATTGTGCTAAGAGGGAAGACATTACACCCTTCCACCATCCTATTACACCATCCATTAGTAGTAGTAGTAGAAAAATCCTCAAAAATTCTAGTAGTTTATTTACTAATTAGTAGTAGATCTACAAGTATCCATCAACAATTATTTAGATTTCAAGGTTGTAAGAAGATTATCCAAGTTTTCTTTGAAGATTTGTTGGGTTTATTGGATGATTAGTGACAAGTTCTCCATTTTATTCATCAAAGATTCAATCTTTATCTATGATATCTTCTTATTTCTTATAGATCTACATAGTTGGTATAATTCTCTTCCACTCTCTAATCTCTAATTTAGTTTTTGTGATATTTTCTCATCATCATCTTGTTTAGATCTAATTAATATGCATGTTGTGATGATTTCCATAATGATGTGTGAGTAGATTTCTTGTTGGGGAGTTTAGGGATGAGGGATTGGTTTATTTGAATATAGGGATGTTGGTGGGTTGCTTGCATGTTGGTTATCTTATTTATGGTGTTATGTCATTGTTGTTTTAGTCCGGGCAACTAGACCGACCTTGACTAATTTCTATCAATATGGGGACACTCGGGGTAGAAATTACCATGACTAGGGACTTACCCTCATTCACCGCGAAAGCGGGTTTTTAGGTGAGTTTACCAATATGGTGACAAAAACTCGATCCCGACCTTCTTAGACCCCAAGTACCGAATCCCGACTTCTCCCTAACGCCTTTCCCTAAATTGATCACCTCTAAACCATCATCGTACTAATCCCTCTAGTATAGACTCGACCCCAAAAACAAAACCCCCCTTCTAAGACATCGAACACGACACTTTAAACTTCACAACATACACCGTTCCCTGTGGACCGACCTCGACTTACCACGATTACTTGTTTGTTCTTGTGATATTTCCGAGTCTATAAATATCGTTTGATCCCCCGTCCTTCGTTAAACGACCGATCCGATTGGGAGGCGATCAAAATGGCGCCGTTGCCGGGGACACGAAAATAAACTAAGATGGTCGGTCTAATAGCTAACACGAAAATCAATATAGGAAGAGTGTTAGGGGGGATTCGGGGAATCGGAAACGGGACACAAAACAAGGAATCAAGCAAACAATACACAATTGATGAGGGATGGGTCACCTTTCGGTCTCTACACCCGACCTTACTAAGACTCGCTTTCGCGACGAAGAAGCTAGGTCACTAAGTCGGAATTACCCAAGACCCGAGTTTCCCCATATTGACGAGGGTGAATACGAGTCAACTAAATTGATTAAGTAAAGTCAACAAGCATACAACAATTCCAAAATAGACAAATCAACCCAAGTGCATTCAATCACAAGAATCCTTAATCCATGTTGCCCAAATCCATCCTCCCCTAACCCCTAACAAAGATCTACTCACTAATCATGGCAAACAACAAAACATTAACTAAGGAGAAAATGACTACAACATGCATAATAATTAGATCTAATGAAACTAACAACACCAATATGATTTAGACAAGATAATGATGAGTAAACAACATAAAAACTAAACTAGAGATTAGAGAGTGGAAGAGAATTATACCAACTATGAAGATCTACAAGAAATAAGAAGATTGCATAAATAAAGATTGAATCTTTGATGAAGAGAATGAAGAACTTGTCACTAATTCTTCAATAAACCCCACAAATCTTCAAATAAATCTTGATATAATCTTCTACAAACTTGAGATCTAGAGAATTGTTGATGAAAACTATGTAGATCTACTACTAAATTATTACTAGAATTATAGAGAGCTACTACTAGATTGTTCTACTAAGAGGATGGTGTAACTACACAAATGGTGGATGGAGTGGTGTAATAGTGGATGCCTTGGGCAACAAACTAGGGTAGATATATATATAGTAATGCCTTAATGGGTCTTCTTAACCTAAAGCCCAAATCTAATCCTTGCCCATTAGTGAGACTTTGTCCTTTGAGATGCAACTTTGCCCAATGAGTCTTCTTGGGGTGAAACTTCACCCTGCGGTTGACGACATTAGCACCACCGGGTGAAATTTCACCCGGTGAGATTTTCTTCTCGAATCGCCATTTTTGACGTTTTTCTCCATCGGGCGAAATTTCACCCGGTGGGCGAAATTTCGCCCGGTCGTTTCGCCCGGTAATCTCATAGGGTGAAATTTCACCCTATGAACTTTTTGTTCAAAATGGTAATCTGGGGAGGAACACCGTCGGGCGAAATTTCGCCCGGTGAGATTCTCATCGGGTGAAATTTCGCCTTGTGACTTCAGAGGGTCATAACTCTCTCGTTTCAGCTCTGATTGGGGCGTGTGATATGTCGTTGGAAAGCTAAGATGATAAGCTTTCACCTCCAACTAGAATCGCTTGAATCCGAGGTCTAGAACTCTAGATATATTCATTTGAAGTTCGACCTCTCCGGTGAAGGTGCCCAATGGACTATAGTTTTTCCTTTTCGCTCAAGGTTTCACATCTTGGGTTTGGACTTTTGGATTTTAAGTTGTGTTCTTTGCTTTTCGGACGGTTTCCCTCTGTCTCATGCTCATAGAAGCTCGGACACGTTCTTGTTCGAAAATCCTATCAAAATAGACAGAAAACTACCATAAACACGTAAAATGCAAAATAGAGACGCTAATGCGAGAAATACTCAAAATGGGGCAATAATCGCACTTATTCCTCGCAAAACGGGGCAAAAACGGGTCTAAATGAGGGGAAAAAGGGTCCAAATTTAGCACACAACAGGTACTCATAATGCGTATATTACGATTACGAGGCCGTTATCGAAGATTTTGGAAAACATGATATAAAAATCGTTTTAATATTGGACCGGGACAAAATTAGTTCCCTCCGCGTTACGTCATCTTTAATAATCCTTACGGATTATGCGATGCTCGATTTAGCGTCAACGGGTTTTGTACCGATCCTTGAAAATGGAATTAAGCTCGTTCAACTACGTACTATCACGATCGCGTTATGCCCTTGAGTGCGTAGGGCGGTGCTCCTCGAAAGGACGCCACCACTATTGCGGCTCGTAAAGGGATTAAACGGACTTTGTGCAATAGTCGTAGTTAAACGAGTTAAAATCCGAATTTTGATATTATGTAGATATATATATACGCGGTATTGATATTATGACAAAAATTAAATGTTAAATAACGATAAATAAATGTTGAGTTGTTAGATACGATAATTAAATGTTAGATGTTAGATGTTAGTGTTAATAATATCGTCGTTACTATCGACATAATTATAATACATAGGCATAAACATAAATGTATATATAAAAAAAACGAAAAAAGAAAGAAAGAAAGGAGAAATCGGTGTTGAATGCTACACCCTCAACCTACATGCTCTTGCTTCTCGAGATACGGTTCGTCAAATGGCGGCAATGGCGCGGGAACGTCGAGATACGTAGGAAGAGTTGATGGTGTGTATGTATGGGGTTTGTATGGAGGATTGTTTTCTTAGTTTTTATGAGTTTCGATCTCGGAATGCATGTAGACGGATGTGTATATGGTGATGTTGAAAATGGTGATGATTTGTAACTTTAATGTGGCTGAAAAATGTGATCAAAAGAGTGTTTTTTGCTTAGAAAAAGTTCGTTTTTGTTTGAGGGTTGATGGGGTATTTATAGGAAAACCCACGACCTAGGGTCACTCGATCGAGTGGCCCTAGTGCACTCGGTCGAGTGCACTTGAAAATGAATTTGGTCCGTTTTTTGAGGCTCCACTCGACCGAGTGGGTCAATCCACTCAACCGAGTGGATCAATTTGGACGAGACATTTTAGGGATGATTGACTCTTGATTGTTTTTTGAAATTTGTTATTTGACGCAAGCTTCTAGAAGCGCACCAGGTCGTTTTTGTGTGTCGAGTTCATCTTTGACCTGGTTTTGACCCGGTCGCTAAAAGACGGGTTTTATTTTTGGTGTCGGTTTTGGCCCAAATTAGTCTTATTTTGCTCGGAACGACCCACTGGGCCTGGTTTTGAGGTTGGTTTTGTGAGATTTGTATCCCGTTAAAAGCCCATGCCGGACATTACTGATTTTGAGCCCGTATCCGAGCACGTTAGAGTACGTTAGCGTCCGATCATCATCGGGTGTTTTTGGAAACTACCATAGACACCTGGCAGTCAAAATGCGGGTGTCTACAGAGCCCCCACTCTGACTGAGGCTTGGACATGGCGAAAGTCAGAGTAGCTACCAAGTCAATTAAGACCTGGTAGACTTCCGGTCGGGTCGTTTATAGTCCGTTAGACTCGCGTGAAGGGCTCGTCATCCATAAGATAGAAATCATACCTGAGCTGATGATAATACCTTTGTGGGGAATTGGACTTGTCGCGTAAGTCCTGGGTGTGCCTGTATGTGGGCCCATCCCGTGCTTGAATTGAGGGAATGTCGTCTTTAGACTTTCTGCTGGGGAGATATATGAACTGTGCGGGCTTGCTTCTGAAGCCTCGAGTTGTACCTGTATCAGTTACATAAAGCTTTGCATGCAACATTTAGGCAAAACACGACTCGCGCTGGGGAATACAAATTTGGATGATTGAAAAATTTTTAAAATTTTTTTTTGAGTTTTGGCAGACTGCTCGGGATGACTAAATTCCTGTGTCTGTGGGAAGGAGACAAGAGTCGGGCCTGTATGCCTAGGCCTGCTTGGGCCAAGGAGGCACAGCAGCAGGGGAGTCACCAGGGTTTTGATGTTATAAATACATCATCCTGGTTCCTTCTTTGTCACAATTCTCAAAACTTCTTTTCTTCAAAAAAATTCATCTCCTTCAAGAAATTCAAATATGGGTATTGAGCGCCTGACCAACATGTTGCAAGATTGGTCCTACCGCTTTAGGGACGCGAGCAAGGTAGCCCTAAAGCATTCGGGTATATTCCAATTGTTCACGTTCCGCCAGATGCACGTGGACCGCCACTTTCTTGATGCGTGTTTGTCCTTCTGGGACGACACCTACCACGTTTTCGCCTTTCCTCGGGGCGAAATCTGTCCTCTCCCAGAGGAAATTGCTGCCATAGGAGGGTGGAATCCACTGCTCCGTCCTGCCCTCCCCTTCTCAGTTCGGGACCCCAGGAGGAAATTACGGGAGTTTTTGGGGCTCTCCCATGCTGAAGTATCCCGTATGACTGAAGGGGATACTATTTCCTTGCTAGCCCTGGCTGAGAAATTCATGAACCCGTATGATATCCGGGTTTCGCCTATTCATAGCCGTAGGGCGTTTTCTTTCTGCATGCTTCATGTGTACGCCTTTGAAGGCTATCTGGACCTGCTTGTCATTGCTGACCTGATGGAGACGGAATACAGTCCCGCGTGGTTGATTACGAGGGAGATTATTCAGGGCTTGGACAATCGAAAGAAGGATGAGTCAGCCCGTTTCACTGGGAGCACCCGCCTGCTGCAGGTATATCGCGCGTTTTTTTTTTTTTTGCAAAATACTGCTACAGGGGGCACTCGACCGAGTCACTCTGGCACTCGATCGAGTGCCTTCGTAAAGAGGTCTACTGCCTTGTTTTAGGGGTGTCACTCGATCGAGTGACCTCAAGCACTCGATCGAGTGCCCTGGGCCGGCGTCTAAATTGCTCCGGAATCTTATGAGTGTTATTTTTTCTTTTCAGCTCTGGCTATTTGAGAGGTTGTCAATGATCGAGCCTCCTCCCAACCCGAGTCAATATTGGTTCAACCAAGTGATGACAAGGAGACGGCCTGCCGACTCATCCTGCCTTATTACCCAGAAATACTGGGAGGAAGAATTATCATTCCATCGTGGTCCATTGATTCGATGGGTGGTTTCATGGTGGCCCATTTACTCCTGGACGGGTTTGGCGCCCGGAGATAAGGCACGCTACCAGGTGATTCTGTCCCTTAGCCAGACAGTTCACCTCTATCCTGACCGCATACTCAGGCAGTATGGGTGGACTCAGCGCATCCCGGAGAACGAGGCAGTTGTGAGTGAACCTACCCAGCTGACCGACATTATGTGCGACACCTGGATTCAGAGGTGGTATACCCGAGTTACTTGGTCCGTTCCCAAGTCGCTCCATTCAATCTGGGTGTCCCATTCTTATGAGAGGTGGACCAAAGCGGAGACTGCCGAAGCTCGCGCTGCCTTGAAGGTCGATGAGACCTTCGACCTGCTTCGGCGAGAGAAGGTCAAGGATAATAGAGATTTTTTTGCTGAAGGGGAGACTCTAGCCCCGATAGTCCGTCTAACGCCGGGTCAGAGAAAAGGAGCTAGGACTCGAACCGGGGGGTCCAGTGCTAGGGGTGCCTGGGGGGAAGTGAGCCCCAAGACAAACTTGGAGAGGAGACCAGGGCCCAGACCATCAGTCCAGGACCGACTTGGTCCTAAGGACAGGTTGTTGGAGCACATACGGGCTCGACTTGGGCCCGTAACAATAGCTGAAGATCCTCTGTCGAAGAAGAGGACTCGGGCCAAGGAGGTTCCCGTGATCATCCGGGAACGCTCTTCCCCACCCCGGCGACCTCAGGCTCCACGAGACCCGAAGGGCAAGGGCAAGGGCAAGATGCCCGGATACTAGTCTCCATCATTATTATTATTTAGATATTATTACTATTTTTGCTGTGTGTTTTTTTTTTGTAATTTTGGATTACCGAGTTTATCGGTTTTTTTTTTGGAATAAAAGTACTATATTAGTGAAGCCGTTCCTGTCTTTTTTGTTATTGCGGTGGTTGTGCCCTTTTGAGGGGCTGCCTACGTATCCAAAGTTAGTGGAATCAAACCAAACGTAGTTCGGGCATAAATTTTTGCAATTTCGAAATACACCAAGACTATGAGTTCAAGATGTGCGACAGTAGGATAAATAATCCTAACTTATTGACTTGCTTATAAATTTTGAAAAGAATGTTTTTAAATAATTTTTGCAAATGACATTTGAGATAAGGTTTAGGGGTAGTAGCGCTTCAGCTGGTCCAAGTTGGTCGGGTTGACAAATTCGTTCCCGTCCAGGTCCGTTAGCATCACCGCTCCTCCTGATAGAACCTTCTTTACCAGGTATGGCCCAGCCCAATTGGGTTTGAATTTTCCCCTTGGTTCAACCGGTAATAGAGCACGGACTGATTTGAGAACCAGATCCCCTTCCTTGATATTTCTGGGCCTAACTCTCTTGTTAAAGGCCAGTTTGATTCTCTTTTGATATATTTGGATGTTATTGAGAGCCCGAGACCGTCGTTCGTCCAAAAGAATCAACGAGTCATATCAAGCATGAACCTAATCTGCTTCGGGTACTTGGCTTTCTAGTAGAATTCGGAGAGACGGTATTTCTAATTCGACCGGCTGGACTGCCTCCATGCCATACGTCAAATAATATGGAGTTGCCCCGGTTGTAGTACGAATCGACGTCTGGTACCCCCATAGGGCAAAGGGTATTTTGTCGGGCCAGTCCCGATAATTATCAGCCATCTTTTTAAGTATGGTGACAATTGTCTTATTAGCAGCCACCACCGCTCCATTTGTTTGGAGACGGTAAGGCGAAGATGTATGCCTTTGGATTTTGTATTTCGCTAGCAAAGTAGCGGTTTCGGCTTGGAAGTGGGTCCCGTGATCACTAATAAACTCGTGTGGGATCCCGTACCGGCATATGATTTTATTCTGGATAAATTTGGCTACGTGCTTGGCGTTCAAGACACGATATGACTCAGCTTCGACCCATTTGGTGAAATAGTCGATAGCCACCAAAATAAAACAGTGACCTCCCGTCCCGGAAGGGTTCACTTTCCCAATTATGTCAATCCCCCATGTCAAAAATGGCCATGCCGACGTCATGGTGTATAGTAGGGACGATGGCACGTGCTGAACATTGCCGAAAATTTGACAATTATGGCAATGTTTGACATATGATTGACAGTCGATTTCCATACTGTTCCAGTAGTACCCGAGCCTCATGATTTTTTGGGCTAGCATATGGGCGTTCATATGCGGACCATTTTCACCGTCGTGTACTTCGGCCATCACTTTTTCGGCTTGCGTTTTGTCGATGCATAGGAGTAAAGCCCCATGTGCCGTATTTTTGTATAACTGACCGTCGTCCGTACGAATGAATTGGGTGGCCAGTCTTCGCAGGGCTTTCGTGGCCCGACTTTCAGTTCCCGGGGGATATTCTCCCGTAGTCAAATAAGTTAGGACAGCCTGATACCAGGGTTCTGGATCAGTGATCTCGATATCTTGAATGGCGTTGACATATGCCGGCTCGGACCGTCTTTCGACGCAGATTGGCATACTTGCCATATGTTCCGGGATGTTTAGTAAGGACGCCAATTTGGAGAGTGCATCCGCGAACTGATTTTCTTCACGTGGGAGGTAGATATATTCTACCTTCTGGAATTGCTTCTCTAGAACCCTTACTCGCGCTTGGTAAGCCACGAGATTGGCATTCCGAGTTTTCCATTTTTGAAGGGCTTGATTGATGACTAGGGACGAGTCCCCGTGAACCCGGAGATTCGTAATTCCCAGATCAGCAGCCGCTTGCAACCCGTGGATGCATGCTTCATACTCGGCCGCATTATTAGTCACATCAAAATCCAGTTTGATGGATAACGGTGTGTGATCTCCTTTTGGCGATATTAGGAGAATACCGACCCCAAATCCTCGAAAGTTGGATGCTCCATCAAAATACAAGTCCCATGTTTCGGTGTCAGTATGGAATATGTCTTCATCTGGAAAAGCCCAAGTGTCGGTATGTTCTTCCTCAGATACCGGACTATCGGCGAGGAACTCGGCTACTACCCAGCCTTTGATGGCTTTTAACGGTACAAACTTGAGGTCAAACTCAGCTAACATTAAAGTCCATCTAGACATTCTTCCATTAAGAATAGGCTTCTCGAACAAGTATTTGATCGGATCCATTTTGGACAGGACATGTACCTCGTGACTGAGCATGTAGTGCCGGAGCTTTTTAGTGGCCTACATTAATGCTAGGCATATTTTCTCGAGCATTGTATATTTGCATTCATATTCTAGGAACTTTTTACTGATGTAGTAAATAGCCCTTTCTTCCGAATCGACTGTCTGGGCCAGCATAGCCCCCATGGCTGTCTCAGTCGTCGTTAGGTATAACGACAAAGGCAAACCGGGTTGAGGTGGCATTAATACCGGCGGAGCAGACAGGATCTCCTTGATTCTGTCAAAAGCCGTTTGACATTTATCATCCCATAGTACCCGTTCCCCTATCTTCAGTTTCTTGAAAATGGGTTCACACATCATGGTTAGCTTTGAAATAAATCGGCTGATGTATTGGACTTTACCGAGAAATCCCCTTATTTCCTTTTCGATCTTAGGTGGTTGCATCTCGGTGATGGCTTTAATTTTAGCTGGGTCGACCTCGATGCTGCGTTGGCTAACGATATGGCCCAGTAATTTGCTTGATGTTACCCCGAAACTGCACTTTTGAGGGTTCAACCTCATGTTGTACTTACGCAGTCGGGTGAAGAATTTTCTTAGGGCAGCAACATGCCTGTCTCGGCTTTTAGACTTAACAATCATGTCATCGACATAAACCTCCACTTCCTTATGCATCATGTCATGTAACAAGGTCGTGGTTGTTCGTTGATAAGTGGCTCCGGCATTATTGAACCCAAACGGCATAACGGTATAACAATAAGTACCCCATGGCGCGGTGAAAGTGGTTTTACCCATATCTTCTTCTACCATCTTGATTTGGTTGTATCCGGCATACCCATCCATAAAAGATAGAAGGGCATGATCAGCTGTGTTGTCCACCAGTATGTCGATGTGTGGCAACGGAAAATCGTCTTTTGGGCTGGCCTTGTTAAGGTCCCGGAAATCTACGCATACTCGCACCTTGCCGTCCTTCTTGGGTACCGGCACGATGTTTGCAACCCAGTCTGGATATTTAGACACTTGTATAAAGCCTGCTTTGAATTGTTTGTCTACCGCTTCATTGACTTTGAGAGACCACTCGGGCTTCATTCTTCAAAGCTTCTGTTTTACCGGCTTACACCCATCTTTGATGGGTATGCGGTGTTCAGCTATTTCCCGATCTATCCCCGGCATGTCCTTGTAGGACCATGCGAAGACATCCTTGAACTCTTGGAGGAGGTTTGTGAATTGTTGTCTCTCCTCGGGATCTAAAGATAACCCTATCTTAAGTATCTGGGGTTCTAAGCTTGTTCCCACATTGATAGACTCGGTTTCCTCGATTACCGGATCTCGGGATTCTCTCTCTTCTAGCTGCTCGATCAGATGCGGAGGCAAGGACACCTGTTCATCGGGTTTCTAAATGTCATTGCAGAAAATATTTTTGAAATTGAAAGTATTTTGAAAATAAGACAAGTCATAAGCGGAACGGTTTTCGTTATTATTGATGGTAAATTTGGAAAATAGCTCAAAGAGAGCGGCCATCTGATCATTGATCAGAGGCGGGATTGGGAGCACTTTCGGGACATACCCCGAGGCTCCGGTGGTAGTGACTACAGGGAGGGGGGTTACAGTTTGGACTCTAGCACCAGACCCCTTAGACTCGAATACAGACTCAGACTCAGACTCGGACTCAGACTCAGACTCAAACTCAGACTCAGACTCGGAATCGGTGTCCGGCATGTCTCCTTCCCCGGTGGTCAGCTTGTAGACTCGACCTTGGCCGTCGGTCCACTTGATGGTCTTCCTCCAGGCTCTTTTCCCGGTATCAGCACCGACCTCCGAGATCAGCTTTGAAGGATCGAACCTGTTGCTTCGAAGGATCAGGTTCACCAGAACTTCCTTAGGGGTCGGGACAGCTTTGTCTTCCCCAAATAAGAGCCCCAGCACGGGCTCGGCATTGTCAGCACCCTCCTTGGATTCAGATTGGATGAGGGCAAATATGTCATCCGGAATGTAGTTGCATTCCCGAGCTAGTTCAGTCTCGGGATGTGTGTTAGTTGGTTGATATAGGCCAACTTGAATAGCCCCAAATACTGGTGTGATGAAATAGTCAGCCAACCTCGGGCTATAAGGGCCCAAGTAGGTACCCTTGATGATGTTGCAGGCTTTCTCAATGCCCGCTCGGACCACATTTTCCGGGGTCACAGCGTACCCTAAGCCGAAGCGAGATTCCCCGTCATTCAGGACTTCAATAATCTTCCCAGCTGGAAGATATGGCCTCGAGGTAGCCCCCGGTAAATACCCCAAATTTTGCAGCATCGTGTCGATGCTCGTGGTGAAATAGGGCCTGAAAAGGTACTCTTCTTCAATCATCCCTACAAAATCGAACCCCTAAAGGTCGGTGCGGTCCGTGGCGTTACAGCTAGCCACAGTCATAGGGGTTGCCTCTAGAGTGATAATGTCGTCTTGCAAGGGCATCTTGATCTTTCGGTGAAGAGTAGAAGACACCGCCTTTACAGCATGAATCCAAGGCCTTCCTAGGAGCAAATTAAAAAGGAGGTGACATCGATCACCTGGAACTCTAGCTCCTTTTCAATTGGACCCGTTGTAATTGCTAACTTAACGGCCCCAGAAACCGCATTTGGGCTTCCATCAAAAGCCTGGATAGTGTGGGCGGTCGATATGTAGTCGGCCTCGGCAGTCCTTAACGGGAGGACATTCACAGCGGACCCGTCATCGACCAGGGTCATTGGGAGATACTTTCCCCGGCAAATTACCGTGATATATAGGGCCAGATTGTGAGAGGCCCCGAATGGTGGTAGGTCGGCATCTGAGAAGGTGACTAATGGGCCTTCTTCTTTGGACTTGCCCTTGAGGTAGGGCAGGATAGTGGCTACCATTTTAGTAGGGGTAGCCTGGGAGTCGATCTTGATCTGATCGAGAGCCTTAGTAAGTGCCTCTCGATGTTCTTGCGAACTAACCAAGAGCTGCCATATAGTGAGGTCAACTCGGGCCCTTTTCAGTTGTTTGACAAGAGCCGTATCGGTGCTTGGCTCTTCAATTGCCTCTTCCGTCCTGGCAGGTTCAGTGACGGTTGCCGGGACTGAGATGTCCTTGGAGCTAGTGGCTGAATAAGGACGACCGGCGGTGGTGAGGTGGTTACTGGCTAAGGCCTTGGACTTAGCCTTCCGGATTTCTTCGGAAGTGATAGGGACAGTTTCCCCTTTGGTGAGGTACACATCTTCCTCATCATCGAAGCAGATTCCATTGATTTGTGGAATGAAAGGAGAGATAAGGTGAGAACAATCAATCACTTCTCTAGTGAAGATAGCATGAGAGCTAAAGGGGTTGTCCTTGTTGCTTGGCTTGTCCCCGGGTAACGGTATTTTCCCGCTCTCAATCAAATCCTGAATCAGATGCTTCAACTTCCAACATTTCTCGGTATCATGCCCATTGCCCCGATGATATTGGCAATAGGCTTGGGCATTGTAGCTTTTGGAGCGTTTTTCAACTGGGACTTCAGGAGTTGGGCTTATCGGTTGGACCAGGCCCTTGGAAGACAGCCTTTGTAAGGCATATGTATAGGTAGTCCCTATATCAGTGAATACCCTAGGAGAGGTATTTCTTTTGGATGAGGCATCCAAGAGATTAACCGTATCAAAGATACTTCGGGTTGCGGCCGGGGGCTTGGTGGTGGATGAGGAAGCCCTTGGTATCCCTTGCTAGGGGCCTTAGTCAGGCTCTCTAGCCTTAGATCATCCTCAATTCTCATGCCCATTTCAGTAAGAGTGGTGAAATTGGGTATGACAGCATACCGGAGGTGGACCCGGTAGGAAGGGAGGAGGTTCTTGACAAAGGCCTCCACTAAAGTCTTTTCACTGGGCTTATCGACCAGTTTCACTCTTTCGGCCCTCCAACGTTGGAGGTATTTGGTAAAGCCCTCCTTAGGTTCTTGGACCATAACCTCTAAAGACCGCATTGTGGTTTGGATCTCGGTGTTATTAGCATAGTTCCGAGGAAATTCCGTAGCCACATCATCCCATGTCGAGAACTTCTTTGGGTCTAGCATGTAGTACCAGGCCTTTGGGTGTTTCTCAAGAGATGCAGCGAAGAGGTTTTGAACATAGAAGAGTCCACTTCCTTAATAGCCATGAACTCCTTGAAGGCACGTACATGTAGTAACGGGTCTTCAGTCCCTTCAAACATGGGTAAGCCCGTGAGATTCAGGTTCGCGGGCAGTTTGTCACTTACCGGGGAGTACTCCCGACTATTCTCCCGATGGATATTGTTACTTCCAGTTAAGTGAACTTGTTCTTCTAATCGGCGAACCGAGCTAACAAGTTCAGCTAGAGGTTTCGTAACCCCGGTATTTGGAGCCCTTTGCTCCACTGCAGCTAAACGAGCAACGATAGCCACTTGACCGGCCCTCATTTCTGTCAATTAGGCCTCAATGTCGGTTTGTTTGTTGACCATGGCATCCACGGAGGTCTTCAAACTGTTCAGAGTTGCTTCCATTTTGCGACTGTGTCTGGTGGACGGTGTCCTGTCTGTAAGAACACCGCGCAATCAGAAACTGAACCCGGACCTTGGAACCAAAATAGTACATCCCGAGCAGGGAAAAGACTAAAAAAACGACTTGAAAGAGACTTTTAGACGGGTGACTCGTGGATGACGGGCTTTCCTTAGGGTTCGACGGGTGGACCGAATCCTGTTTGAAGGAAGGTCAATGTGAGACGTCCCCAGACTTTGGACTCAAATGTGTAGACGGGCCCTCCTTTGTAGGAGTATGTCCTACATAGGTGGGCCTTGCTTTAGTCTAATAAGGTGGACTGGGATAGGGAAGAAACTCGTGATGTAAGATCGACAGAGTTTCGACGCTAAAGACCTTGACGACTTATGACATGACCCGACACTGCTAAATACGGGAAAGTCCTAAGAGGGAGGAAAGTTTTGAAAAGGATTATTTTTGGAAAGTCCGAGAAAACTCGGGGAAAGGCCCGATTTTTTTTTTTCAAGAAAATCGGAAAGTGCATCGGCCCTTGGTTTTGAAAGTTCGAAAATATTTTCGAGTTTTGAATTGGGCAGCATACCGGCTAAAAAGTGGGCTAATTTGAGTAAAATCATAAGTCCTAAATTCGGTAGCTTTCCGGGTTTTGAAATTTGAATATATTTTTGAAAAGATGCATTTTGAAAATGACGGTTTTTGAAAATCGATACGGAAACCAAGCAGCACATAGTCACGCAAGCATTATAACGACGCCATGTATGCTCTACACTATGTCTCGGTCGGTCTAAATGGGGTCTATACCAGTTCTCATAGTCTAGACCAGAATCGGGACGGACTTCCTAAGTCGAGTCGATCTTAGAACATGCCGCAAAGTCCATACGAATCGACTATGAACACCTTTAACGTATCCAAGGCGGAATACATCGTGGTACAGTGGGACGTCGGTCACCAGTACCGGCCCGGGCAAATATGGGTTATGCATGAACCGTAAAACTAAAACGCATATTGTACTAGTCAAACGATTTCTATTCGAGTCTCACCCTGAGGATGCCGATGGTTAGTCACTCATCAGTTAATCCCCAGCGGAGTCGCCAAATTGTGGACATGACTTAGGTCCACCCCGACGCGGCCACGCGCGGGTTTGGGTAGGCGAATGCATCTCCATATGAGAATGGATCGAATTGAAATTTAAGTCGAAATGGAGTCGCCACCGAACTTTGTGGGAGTTCGGACCCGTTCGAGCCCACTCTATATCGCTATGGACCATACACAAAGTATGGCCCATTTCGGTTTTAGAGTTTATTGGGCTCGTCCCTTTGCATTGCGATACCGATACCATCTATACCGGTAATCGTGTAAAGAATGACTCTCGTGCGCCAACGGTTTCGGGCATCCGGAAATCGAGGTTCTGAGTAAGGTGTGTGTAACACCCCGTAAATTTCCTAGACGTAATAATACACGATATGCTAGGATATGTGTGTAATAAAACTCGTATTTTGATTTAACTATTATAGGTAAAAATTAAGAGATTTAATTACTCCGCCAATAAATTATTTTGAACTGTTTCAAATAATGTCGTGTTTTAAAACAAATGGAAACAAAGACCGATTTAATTTCGAAACAGACTCAATTACGAGTCCCAAACTGTTGAATTAAATCTACCTACCTTTTTCTCTCCCTCTCTCCTCTTTTTCTCACCTTTCACGTCACTTTCTCCCTCTCTCATCACAACTCACCTTCCTCCCTCCTTCCTAATTCATTTACTCACCATTCTCCTCCTTCCTCCTTCTTTACTAATTTCATTCCATTAAATCACTTTTTACTCCACCACAATAAGTCAATAACCCATTACTTTTTCACTTCTAACTACTATAAACATACACAATAATAATAATAATAATAATAATAATAATAATAATAATAATAATAATAATAATAATAATAATAATAATACAACCAAATCAGATAAAGTAATGAGGTTTATCAAAATGAAGAAATAAGGCAAGCATATTTCCTAAGTTAACCAAGATTTTTATTCCAGAAAAGGTATATTTCTTCCAATTCCTCATATATAATAACATTCTTATATGTAATGATAATAACAAGACCCAAAATTTATATAATTAATTAAAGTCTTGCATGTTTCTTTTAAAACTTTTAAACCATCATTCTTTATTTTATTTTTCAGTTTATTTTAAAACTTTTGAAAATTTAACCATTTTTAGTCTTGCATGTATTTAAAAACTACAGATCTAATACATTTGAGTTATATAATTACTATTTTATTTTTAATTTTTTTTAATTTGAAGTTTTGACATTGCATGTCTTTAAAAACGGTAGATCTAGTATGTTCACTTATAAATTCCTTAATTTTATTTTCATAAATTTCTGAGATTTTGGTGGGATTAATTAATTAATTTATTCTATGGGTTTTGGTGGCGAAAAAGAAGAAGAAGAAGCAGAGGAGGCCGAAGAAGACGTTGCAACCGAGATCGAAGGAGCATAGTTGCCTACCTCGTTTTTTTTTAGACCAAAAATTGAACCGAGGGTGGGTAAATTATATTAACTGATGAAAAATTCATTTTTACAAAATGAATTTTTCATATAACTGTTTGCATGTTAATTTTAGTTATAGTTTTGTGTTAAAAATGGGTTGCATGTAAGACTACTACTAAATTATGGGAAATATTAGTATAATAACTTATAGTATAAATAAAACTTTGGTCTAAACTCATAAATAATGAAAAGGGAAATTAATTAGTTAAAGTGACAGTTTGAGTTGAAATGGAGATAATAATAAAATTTAGGGTCTCATAAAATTTTAGAGTTCTAATAAAATTTTAGAGTAATCGTATAGTTAAGAACAAAGATAATCACTTTAGGTATGATAATATAAAATACGGCATAGGGACTTTTTCCGAAATAATTTCGTGGACCAATTACGTGCTAAATGATTTCTTTAATTGTTATCCTTAAAATAATGTTGTGAATTTGTATTTGTATTTTTTATTTTATTGTTATTGTTTTATTTAGAGACTTCGAAAATCGATGTAATTTAATAGATTAGGGCGAGACTTGACCAAACGATACCCCAAAATATGTAATATAAAAAGACCTAGTTATTCTTACGAATAGGTTAGATTTCTAGGACCTTGGCTAGCGTTTAGGCCTGACTCACGATATCACTAAAATTCGCCTAAATAAACCTCGACATTTTCCTAAAAAAAAAAATATATATTTAAACAAACTTTTCGGTATACTTGGACGCTTTCAAAAGAAAATTTCTTATAAAACGAAATTGGGTTTTAGCCAGCATAAACCGATATACGTCAGACTTTTTGGACTTTGTCAAAACGTTCCAACATGGACTTAAATCCACAAACAATCTTTTTAAAATCAAGTATTTAGATAGACAAAACTTTTTAAACAAAAGTTTCAAATCAAAAAGCATTCGTTTACGTTATATACGTAATCACAGACCTTTTAAAATAACTTTTCTTAAAATTATTTCAAATCGATATTTTTAATCAGAATTCACCTAAAACAATCTACATCGATTAAACTACTCAGGGGAATGAAAACCGTCCCTTAGTTAAATCGATTAAACTTGGCCAAACTCCGTAAAATGATCATATTAATCATTTGACATATTAGGCCAAGTTCGTTAGCCAAATCCCGACTTACAAATAGGGACACCCCATTAAGCGGACCAATAGTTAAATACGTGTTATGTGCTTACGGATATAACCATTTCCAAGAATGAAATTCGTTTACACAGAAATTGGGATAGATAAAACCTAACGTTTTGAAAATAATATTAAAAATAATTTTATCTTTTATTGAGCATTTTTAGGACTTTATTTGAAATCTCATTGAGCGGGAAAGCATGTTATTTCTATTGTGTACGAAATAGCATGGAAGAATAGCGTTTAGCTTAACCGTATAAAACCGTCCGTAGCGTACGAAGGGTCTTTGGCTGTACTGACATTGACTCGAGAGTAGGCGGGAGTGTGGCCATACTTTAGGTGGGGACCTGATCAGTCCCGTACGTGTTAGGTGGATCGCACCCGGGTTCCCGAGTGTCGATGATTGGAACATGGCTTCGGGGATAACCGGCCGGGTGGAGAGTAGTCCGTGGTGCGGGTAACAACCCCACGTACCGGCATTCGACCCTGGAGATGAGAGGACGAATTTTGTTTTAAACGTGTTTATGTCACCACGATAAACAGGGGTAATAATGTAAGCCCCCTGGTATCGGTGTGATTGGCGGTATATTTTATCGTACGAGTATCAAATAAAAACCTATTTGGAACCCGTACAATAATTGGCTGGTATATCGTGATAAAACCTTCTAAAACAGTACGGCCATAAAATATTTTTGTTTTAAACTTTCAAGACACTATGAATGTTAGATGTTGTTATTTTGTGGTTAAGCGTCAGTATTATTTATTACTTGTCATTCATTACTTATAATCTACCCACCTGACGATTTGTTTTCTTTGATATTTTTCAAAATATTTAAATCGTCAGATTTCTCGGAGACTGACCACACCTCGGGCGGACAAAGTTGGAGATAATCGAAGACGGATATAATAGTTACCTTTTTAAGTATTAGGAATAAATGTAATAAGAGAATTTATGTTTATGTATTATAGCTTCCGCTACCTTATTTTGGACACCACTCGAGTTAAGAAGATCTGGGTTGTTACAGTTGGTATCAGAGCCATACAGTTCCGGAACGTGTTGAAATCGCCAAATTTTGACACTTAGCTTGAACATCTCGAGCTTCCGAGATCCCAACTCGTTAATAGAGGGGATTATATTGTTCTCCTGACACCCAGTCTAAGAAAATCACGAATAGGAAAAATGAAAAAAAAAAAAAAAGGGAGGGGTAAGAACCACTAGGAACGACCTAGAATAGGAACCCGATTAAATTAAGCACTTCGATCTAAGACTTCTTATATGCTAATTGTTTCCTACGAATTTGTGCATAGAATGTCTTATTTGCAAGATATTGGTAATCGCCCTCGACTTATCGGCCCACCAGTTTCCCCACGTTTTCCAATCATGCATGAAGGTGATTGTATGGAGCGTCATATAGAATTTATGAGAGAATGGACCTTGACCTACGTATCTGGATGTTCACATGATTGTCATAATGATGAAATTGCTAGAGGAATGGAATTTGTGCACAACTTACCATTGGATGGATTTTGGGGATCTCTAAGACTAGAAATGCTTCGACTTTATCATGGACACATGTTGAGACTCGGTCGACCCTCGTCAGGAAGGATTGAGTTAGAACCCCCTTATTGGATGGAGTTCGATCGTGTTACCGAGGTGTTTAGGGAGATTGAGGTTATCCGAAGCTTGGGAACTAGGATGCTCGGAGTTAATGGGAATGTTTCCCCTTTTGGAACGTCAGTATATAGGAATCCTTATATGGATTACCTCCCATGAAATGTTTATGGATATCTAAGGCATGTAACCCTAGCATAAATTTTTCTTTAATATCGGATGTATTAGAAGACTTGATAGTAGCAGGTTAACTTCGTAGGATTTAGGAGACTTCCAACTTCTATGTGTTTATCTCCATCCTTTTCTTTTAGTTAAACTCTTTGAAATTAAGAACAAAAGGTAATGCGTAAGACATCTTTTCTAAAAATAACCAAATAATCTTCCTCTAACTTTTGTCCTATCCTTTCTTGTAAACAAATTTTCAGATGAGTCTCAAAAGATTTATTAGCGATGGCGTACGTATAAGTGACCTAACCGGGCCTTAGAAGCATAAGAGGTTTCGCCAGTATGAGGAATATCAGCGGCGAGCAAGGGAATTTAGGAATATTGACTGGACATATAAAGCAACACATCCCCCACTTCGAGTATATCGCTCCAGAGTCCGAAGTAGCAAAAAGGACCTTAAGAAATTCCAGTCATTTGATATAGTCCCTTTTAACGGAACAAGGGCAGACAGACTACCATTCTTAGATAGGATGAAAGAACTTTTCCGTCGTCAAGGTGTACCTAGGTCCCTATGGGTAAAGACAGCCGCGAGCTACTTAGGTTATCTAAACTCGGATGTGACTAATTGGTGGAATCAAGTTAGCCCTAAATTAGATCGCTATGAATTCATCGAATGGGCCGACTTTTCACAAGCCTTATATTTCTACGTTAGGGCTTACCCCTAGGACATCACTAAGAATGCATGTATTTTGGAGTAATCGCTAGATAAACTACTATCATAGAACACTCTACTTCCTCTATTTTGAACAATGACGGGTGTACCTAGGATGTATAGTGTTTTACTACCCGTCTAACCCATCTAATGTATATCTGTAAATGTCTCTTATGCTATGTGTTGTATGCGATGTAAATATGTGTATTATGTAATGAACATATATTACGTGATATATTAACTAATTTATGTTACACAAGACCTTCTAATCTAAACGCGATCTTACACAAGTGTTCGATGTCAGATGTCTGAAAATACTCGATCTAGTAGCGCGACCTCAAGAAGATCGTCCGGTGGTGCCAGAACCGGTGGAAGCAGCTCCCGTGGGTCCAACCGAAACAGTTCCTCGAGAACCAGCGGCTCAAGATCTAATCAAAGCACCCCAGGGAGTGGGTCGAATTTTCAAAGCTCACTTGGCAGCACGAAGTCATCAGCAGCTTTGGAGCGTGAAAGAAAATTTCAGCAGGCTGTGATTGATTTAGCCAAGAAAGCTCCAGATAATGCTGAGACGGTTAACAAACAAATGCAAGTTCAACCATACCAGCAAACAGCATTCGAGAGATTTTCTAAGCACCGACCAATGACATATTCCGGATCTACTGACCCGGTGGTACTAAACAATTGGTTGGATGAAATGGAGAAATTGATGGAGCTGACGCATATACCTAAAGAGGAAAGGGTCAATTGTGTTACTTACTACCTGAAAGGAGAGGCTAATCACTGGTGGAAGTTGATCAAACCCACGGTAATGGTGGATTCCAGTTACGGTTGGGAGGAGTTTAAGTTAGATATTGAAGGGAAATACTACCCTCAGGAATTAAAATGGCAAATGGAAGAACAGTTCATGAGCATATCAATGGAAGGAATGTCATTTCAAGACTATCATGACAAATTCGTAAGGCTATCTCGATTTGCCAAGAATCGAATTTCTTCTGAGAATGATTTGGTTCAACTATATGTTCGTCGAATGACGGGCAAGCTTCGTACGGCAATGCTCCAGCAACCTATCACCAATATCACGAAGGCCTATTAAATCGCTTTGAGCTTAAATGCCTCAATTATGATAGAAGAGTCCGAGTTAAAGAAGTCAGTTCAGAAGAATTATACGCCACCTATATCAAGACCCAGCTTCATACAAAAGCCACAGTTTTCCAGACCAAACTTCCGAGGAGTATTAGCACAGAAGACAAACCCTCAGAGATCATTTGGACAACCACAACAGAGTAGTAGGGTTGGGAATAATCCTAAGGGTAAGGCACCGATGCATAGTGGTAATGCCAGACCTGGAACAAATTTTAATGCAGGAGGAGATTACAACAAGTGTTCGGGATGCCAGAAGCCTCGCCACCCTGGCTTTAGGTGTGACGGGTCCCAGATGGAATGTTGGTATTGTAAGGAAAAAGGACATCGCGCAAACATGTGCCCAAAGAAACCGCCAGCCGCTCCAGTCCGAGTACAAGGAAGGGTATACATGATGACAGAGGTGGATCCTGAGGATCACCCGGACGTGATTTCTGGTACGTTCCTAGTCAATTCGATTGAAGCTTTGGTTTTATTTGATACGGGAGCATCCTTATTTCATATAGCCACGAAATTTGTAGAACGCAACCAATTGGTCGCTAAACCTATGACTAAGTTGCTGCAAAAAGAGTCTAGATATGTTTGGAGTGAGGAATGCAATAGGGCATTTGAGGAGCTAAAGAAACGACTTACCACTGCTCCAGTTTTAGCCTTACCCGTTAGCGGCAAAGGATTTGAAGTCTTTAGCGATGCATCACTTAATGGATTAGGGTGTGTTCTTATGCAAAATAATAGGGTGATTGCTTATGCGTCGCGACAATTGAGAACCCATGAGCGCAACTATCCCACCCATGACCTAGAATTGGCAGCTGTTGTCTTCGCCTTAAAAATCTGGCGACATTACCTTTATGGTGTTCCATGTCGATTCTATACCGATCATAAGAGTCTTAAGTACATTTTCACTCAAAAGGAATTGAATATGAGACAACGAAGGTGGCTAGAGCTGATCAAGGACTATGATTTGGAGCTATTGTATCATGAAGGGAAGGCAAACACTGTAGCCGACGCCTTAAGTAGAAAATCATCGCATGGGCTAAATGTCTTAAGAGCTCTACCTATTGAAATCGAGCAGGACTTAAGGAAATTGGAAATTGAGCTTGTCAACCATGATGTAGCAAAACTATATTCCTTAACTGTAGAACCTGATTTGTTCCATGAATTGCGGACAGCCCAATGGGAGGATGATCAATTCATACATCTTAGAGACTTGGCTCAAAAGAAGGAAACACCAAACTTTGAGATTCACCCAGATGGTAGCTTACGCTTCCATGGAAGGTGGTGTGTACCTAATAAGGTTGAATTAAAACAGAAAATCTTAGACGAAGCCCATCATTCGAGGTATTCCATCCATCCTGGAGCATACAAAATGTATAAGGATCTAAAACTACAATTTTGGTGGCCTAACATGAAACGAGAAATAGCTGAATATGTATCTAGATGTCTTATTTGTCAGAAGGTAAAAATAGAACATCAAAGACCCGGTGGATTACTACAGCCCTTGCCAATACCAGAAGGAAAATGGGATTCTATCGCAATGGACTTTATAATGGGGTTGCCCCGAAGTCAAAGTGGGAAAAATGCTATTTGGGTCATTGTTGATCGTTTCACTAAGGTTGCACATTTCTTACCTATTAAAGAGAATTGGGGACTTGAGGAATTAGCAAGTACATATCAGAAAGAGATTATACGTCTTCACGGAGTGCCGTTAGAGATTGTTTCCGATCGTGATCCGAGATTTATATCTAATTTTTGGAGAAAATTACAACAACTTCTGGGTAGCAAATTATTGATAAGTACCGCATTCCATCCCGCGACAGATGGGCAAACTGAGAGGACTATACAAACCCTTGAAGACATGTTACGGGCATGTGCCTTGGAATTTCACACTAGTTGGGAGAAAAACTTGCCTCTAGCCGAATTTTCTTATAACAACAGTTATCACTCCAGTTTAGGGCAGGCACCTTTTGAGGCCTTATATGGACGGAAATGTAGGAGTCCAATTTGTTGGGATGACGCAAGCGATAGGATCCGAGTCGGACCAACCACCATTGAGGAGCATATTGAGAATATTAAGACAATACGCGAGAAACTCCGGGCCGCCCAAGATCGACAAAAAAGGTACGCTGATCCGCGTCGCAGACCAATCACATTTGAAGTTGGAGATAAGGCATTTTTAAAGGTATCCCCAATAAAAGGCATTAGACGATTTGGAGTCAAAGGGAAGCTTAGCCCTAAGTATATTGGTCCATTTGAAGTCTTGGAGAGAATAGGACAGGTGGCTTACCGTCTAGCTTTGCCACCTAATTTATCAAACACCCACGATGTCTTCCATGTATCCCAACTACGGAGATATCGTAGTGATCCATCTCATGTTTTAGAGCCTGATCAAATTGCGATCGAGCCTAATTTACGATATTCAGAGAGACCCATTAAAATCTTGGATCGCAAGGAAAAGAGGTTGCGTAAGAAAGTGGTACCCTTAGTTCGGGTACTATGGGGAAGCCATAACTCTGAATCCGAGACGTGGGAGACAGAGGAGTCCATGCGAATGAAATACCCTGAACTTTTTTTAAGGTAAACCTAGATTTCTTTTAGTTTCGAGGACGAAACTTTTTGTTAGAGGGTAGGAATGTAACACCCCGTAAATTTCCTAGACGTAATAATACACGATATGCTAGGATATGTGTGTAATAAAACTCGTATTTTGATTTAACTATTATAGGTAAAAATTAAGAGATGTAATAATACACGATATGCTAGGAACTTTTTTTACAAAATGAATTTTTCATATAACTGTTTGCATGTTAATTTTAGTTATAGTTTTGTGTTAAAAATGGGTTGCATGTAAGACTACTACTAAATTATGGGAAATATTAGTATAATAACTTATAGTATAAATAAAACTTTGGTCTAAACTCATAAATAATGAAAAGGGAAATTAATTAGTTAAAGTGACAGTTTGAGTTGAAATGGAGATAATAATAAAATTTAGGGTCTCATAAAATTTTAGAGTTCTAATAAAATTTTAGAGTAATCGTATAGTTAAGAACAAAGATAATCACTTTAGGTATGATAATATAAAATACGGCATAGGGACTTTTTCCGAAATAATTTCGTGGACCAATTACGTGCTAAATGATTTCTTTAATTGTTATCCTTAAAATAATGTTGTGAATTTGTATTTGTATTTTTTATTTTATTGTTATTGTTTTATTTAGAGACTTCGAAAATCGATGTAATTTAATAGATTAGGGCGAGACTTGACCAAACGATACCCCAAAATATGTAATATAAAAAGACCTAGTTATTCTTACGAATAGGTTAGATTTCTAGGACCTTGGCAAGCGTTTAGGCCTGACTCACGATATCACTAAAATTCGCCTAAATAAACCTCGACATTTTCCTAAAAAAAAAAATATATATTTAAACAAACTTTTCGGTATACTTGGACGCTTTCAAAAGAAAATTTCTTATAAAACGAAATTGGGTTTTTAGCCAGCATAAACCGATATACGTCAGACTTTTTGGACTTTGTCAAAACGTTCCAACATGGACTTAAATCCACAAACAATCTTTTTAAAATCAAGTATTTAGATAGACAAAACTTTTTAAACAAAAGTTTCAAATCAAAAAGCATTCGTTTACTTTATATACGTAATCAGAGACCTTTTAAAATAACTTTTCTTAAAATTATTTCAAATCGATATTTTTAATCAGAATTCACCTAAAACAATCTACATCGATTAAACTACTCAGGGGAATGAAAACCGTCCCTTAGTTAAATCGATTAAACTTGGCCAAACTCCGTAAAATGATCATATTAATCATTTGACATATTAGGCCAAGTTCGTTAGCCAAATCCCGGCTTACAAATAGGGACACCCCATTAAGCGGACCAATAGTTAAATACGTGTTATGTGCTTACGGATATAACCATTTCCAAGAATGAAATTCGTTTACACAGAAATTGGGATAGATAAAACCTAACGTTTTGAAAATAATATTAAAAATAATTTTATCTTTTATTGAGCATTTTTAGGACTTTATTTGAAATCTCATTGAGCGGGAAAGCATGTTATTTCTATTGTGTACGAAATAGCATGGAAGAATAGCGTTTAGCTTAACCGTATAAAACCGTCCGTAGCGTACGAAGGGTCTTTGGCTGTACTGACATTGACTCGAGAGTAGGCGGGAGTGTGGCCATACTTTAGGTGGGGATCTGATCAGTCCCGTACGTGTTAGGTGGATCGCACCCGGGTTCCCGAGTGTCGATGATTGGAACATGGCTTCGGGGATAACCGGCCGGGTGGAGAGTAGTCCGTGGTGCGGGTAACAACCCCACGTACCGGCATTCGACCCTGGAGATGAGAGGACGAATTTTGTTTTAAACGTGTTTATGTCACCACGATAAACAGGGGTAATAATGTAAGCCCCCTGGTATCGGTGTGATTGGCGGTATATTTTATCGTACGAGTATCAAATAAAAACCTATTTGGAACCCGTACAATAATTGGCTGGTATATCGTGATAAAACCTTCTAAAACAGTACGGCCATAAAATATTTTTGTTTTAAACTTTCAAGACACTATGAATGTTAGATGTTGTTATTTTGTGGTTAAGCGTCAGTATTATTTATTACTTGTCATTCATTACTTATAATCTACCCACCTGACGATTTGTTTTCTTTGATATTTTTCAAAATATTTAAATCGTCAGATTTCTCGGAGACTGACCACACCTCGGGCGGACAAAGTTGGAGATAATCGAAGACGGATATAATAGTTACCTTTTTAAGTATTAGGAATAAATGTAATAAGAGAATTTATGTTTATGTATTATAGCTTCCGCTACCTTATTTTGGACAGCACTCGAGTTAAGAAGATCTGGGTTGTTACAGGGTGAGGGTACGTGTTGGGAACCCCACTAAGGACACCCAACCCCGCCCGCACTTAGCGACCTCTACTAAGACATCGTTTGACTTTCTAATATGCGCGTTAGTGATTCGGTGAAATGATATGCAAACAGCGTTTTAGCTAAGCATGCGAATTAAATGTGAGCTACGTCATTTTAATGCATCTGATTTATTGTCGAAGTGATTTAGCATGCGAGGGTTCATTTATAAACGGTAAAACGCAAATACATAAAGCAAAGCAATAATAAATCGGTTACAAATTACACGGGCGGAATACAACCTGGAATTCACAATACAACGAGCAATAAAATAGAATAATCGAATATGAAATGGTAAACGTTTATTTAGAAACGGACCCGTATATAATAAATATGAACTAGACCGTGAGTCGTGTAAATGGACGAACTTTGATTGAATACGCATTATTTTGTGTACTAACCAAAGAACGGAGATATAGGACCTAGGCATGGTGCTAGCCCGATCCCAAATCTCGATGCCTTGTCCCAACTTATCATGTCGATAAATTGGAGTCTAAATTAATCGTACGTCGGATACGACTAAGGAGTCGTCAACGCAAGATTAATAGTGAGACCGTCGATCAAAGTTGTTTATGTGCAATGATATGCATGTATTTTGAAAAAGAGATCACGTGATTGACTTTACACGTGTCGACTAAATCGATTTTTAAAAGACGAGGCTCGGATGATAAAATTAAAAGAGCTCTCGGTTTTCTGGCATACAGGACCCACTCGATCGAGTCATGGTCTGACTCGGTCGAGTGTGTCCTTGAGGAGGCTACTGCCCATGATTTGGGGTGCTACTCGATCGAGTAGCCTATGTACTCGGTCGAGTGGCACCTGTAAGAGGTGTAGCTCGTCTCGTTTTATTTGCTTTAAAAATCGATAATTAACCGAATTACATATAAATATGGCACGATTTATATGCAACTCGGTCTACGGTACTCATAATGCGTATATTACGATTACGAGGCCGTTATCGAAGATTTTGGAAAAGATGATATAAAAATCGTTTTAATATTGGACCGGGAAAAAATTAGTTCCCTCCGCGTTACGTCATCTTTAATAATCCTTACGGATTATGCGATGCTCGATTTAGCGTCAACGGGTTTTGTACCGATACTTGAAAATGGAATTAAGCATGTTCAACTACGTACTATCACGATCGCGTTATGCCCTTGAGTGCGTAGGGCGGTGCTCCTCGAAAGGGCGCCACCACTATTGCGGCTCGTATAGGGATTAAACGGACTTTGTGCAATAGTCGTAGTTAAACGAGTTAAAATCCGAAATTTTATATTATTGTGGATATGACGTAGGTCCACCCCGACGCGGCCACGCGCGGGTTTGGCTAGGCGAATGAATCTCGTGGTAAGATTGTTCTCGGGTTCGAAATTTAAGTCAAAATGGAGTCGCCACCGAATTTTGTGGTTATTCGGAACCATTCGAGCCCACTCTATGTCGTCATGGGCTATACACAAAGTAAGCCCACTTCGATTTCAGAGTTTATGGGGCTCGTCCCTTTGCATTGCAATATCGATACCGTTTACACCGGCTTTCGTATATAGAATGACTCTCGTGCGCCAATGGTTTCGGACATCCGGAAACCAAGGTTCTGAGTAAGGGGTGAGGGTACGTGTTGGGAAGCCCACTAAGGACACCCAACCCCGCCCGCACAATGGCGGCCTCTACTAAGACATCGTTCGTGTTCGTGTACGCGCGCTAGTAAAATGATTAAATGATATGCAAACAGCGTTTTCGGGCTAAGCATGTGAATAGTATGTGAACTACGTCATTTAATGCATCTTGATTATGGTCGAAATGATTTAGCATGCGAGGTTCATTTATAAGGCGATAAGCAAGTAAATAAACGAAACTCGAAAGTAAATAACGTACAAGTTACACGGGCGGAAATACAACCCGGAATTCACAATACAACGATTAATAAAAAATAGAATAATAAACGAAATAATAAAAGGCAATATAATGATAGAAACGGACCCGTATGCGAACTAGACCGCAAATTATGTAGATGGACGAACCCCGGTTAAATACACATTATGTTGTGTGTTAAACGGAGGACGAAAACATGGGACTGTGGCGTATTTCTAGCCCGATCCCACGTCCCGTAGTCATGTCCCGACTTATCATGTCGAAAAATCGATCAAAGTCGTTCTAGATGTCGTGATATGTGTGAGTTTTGAAAAGGGGAGAGTCACGTGATTGTCTTTACACGTGATGACTAAAGTCGTAAAAAAGACGAGGCTTGAAATGTGTGTCAAAGCCTTCGGTTTTCTGGGTTACAGGACCCACTCGATCGAGTCGTGATCAGACTCGGTCGAGTGCGTCCTTAGACGTAGCCACTGCCCAGTTTTTTGGGTGCTACTCGATCGAGTAGCTTATGTACTCGGTCGAGTAGCCCCTGTACGAGTGCCAACTCGTTTAGTTTTTTGATTTAAAATCGAAGGTTGGCCAAATCAAATACAAATATCGCACGATTTGTATTTAACTTGGCCTCCGGTACTTTCCGATTTGTGTTATCGGAAATTTATGAAAACGTTGTCTCTAGATTAGAAAATTTGAATTAGTGACGAAATGCTTCCCTCTACGTCACGACATCGGAACTAACACTTTCGGGTTATGTGATGTCGGTTTTCGTGTCAACGGGTTCCGCACTAATTATATAAATGGGATCAAATGCGTTCAACCGATTGTGATCACGTCACGCCCTTGAGTACATTGGGGCGGGGCTCCTCGAAAGGGCTCCACCTCCATCGTTGCTCGTAAAGGGATTAGACGGACCTTAGGCAATCATCATAGTCAAACGTTTTTGAAATCGAATTTTGATATTAGAGTATATATACGCGGTATAATGACGTTAGTAATGATAAAAAAGATGATAAAAAAAAGTAAAAAGATTAGTGTTAATGTTACTACTACGATTATGATTATGATACAAAATGCGATAAAGTAAATAAAAATGAGACGAGATAGTAGAGATCGAGATGGGGTTTAGGACACCCTCAACATACATGCTAGGTATAGGCCTCGAAAATGGACTCGTAAATAGCGACGGGACGCCGGAGTATCGAGGATGTACGCGAGTTATGGTGTGTATGTGTGTGTGTGTGTGTGTTTCGTCGGTTTTCGAGGGACGAAGGACTCGGTTTCCGGCTAGTATTGCTTAGGGTTACTAAGGCTTGTAGTGTAGGTGAATTATGCTTGAGATGTAGGGTAAAATGTAGGTTGCAAAACTTGTCAAATGAATGGGGTTAAGGGGGTATTTATAGGCTTCACCCTCCGACCTAGGGTCACTCGATCGAGTGGCCCTAGTGCACTCGATCGAGTGCCCTTCAAAACGGGCCTTATCCAGTTGTTGACGCTCCACTCGACCGAGTGGGTCTATCCACTCGATCGAGTGGATCAATAGGATCGAGATAAATTAGAAAGGTGTTGACCTTGATTGATTTGATTGATTTTTTGAATTTTAATTTGTATGCCAGTTTCGAGAAGCTGAATTTGGCTGATTTGTGTGACGGGTTCGTCTTTGACCGGGTTTTGACCCGGTCGCTAAAAGACGGGATTTATTTTTGGTGTCGGTTTTGGCCCAAATTAGTCTTATTTTGCTCGGAACGACCCGCTGGGCCTGGATTTGAGGTCTGTTTTGTGAGCTTTTTTACTCCGCTAAAAGTCCATGTCGGATATTACTGAGTCCGAGCCCAAATCCGAGTATACCAAGTCACGTTTGCGTCCAATCATCATCGGGTGTTTTGCGGAGACTACCATAGACACCTGGCAGTCAAAATGCGGGTGTCTACAGAGCCCCCACTCTGACTGAGGCTTGGACAAGGTGAAAGTCAGAGTAGCTACCAAGCCCGTTAAGACCTGGTAGACTTCCGGTCGGGTCGTTTATAGTCCAGTAGACTCGCGTGAAGGGCTCGCCAGCCATAAGCATAGGGTCATACCTGTCCTGATGATGGTAGCTCCGTGGGGAGTAAAACTTGCCTTTCGAGGGTGTAGGTGTACCCGTATGGCGACACATCACAACTTGGATGTAGCATACCGGGGAAAAATTGACTCCGTTGGGGAATTTAATAGTTTCGCGGAGACTTGCTTCTGAAGTCTGGAGTGTACCTGTATGCTGACACATGACATCTTGCATGTAGCATTTCAGGAGAAACACCGCCTTTGATGTTCCGTTGGGAAGCACTAGCTGGTACCTGAAATGTTAGATACATAGGCAAAAATAGCAGGCATAGTATATAGCAAGATAGCACATAGGAAATGTAGTTAGCATCTATAGACTGGCTTGCGTTGGGGAAACTGGTTTTTGCTTCATTTTGAAATCAAAGTCCTGAAAGCAACTCACGTGCTAGGAGATAGGTTTTTCAAAATTGAAAGGGGCAGAAAAGAGATTTGCAGTTTAAATAGACCGAAATTTGACCTTGTCGAAAAAAATTTTCTCAAATGGCTAAGTTTTGCAAATTTAAAAATGAGAATTTGAGGAGAGAAGCTTACCGACAGACTCGACTCTGGACGTGACAGGACGAGTTGACAGACACGACTCGGACTCTCGAGGGGTTGGACCGTGACTCGGTAGGGGTGGGCCACCTAAGATGACAAGACTCTTAAGCTGCGCTATTTCGTAGCCTAGGCGAGTGGCAACACGGTCGAACATTGAAATGGAAAAGATGCGGTATAGGGGAACTGCAGTAGTCTGTAATGAGACTGTTACTGCAGGACTCAGCAATGGCAGTGTTGTAGACTAGTGCTCTCTTGAATTTGGGATATATTCCCATGGTGGGTGTAGTTTTGAGTCCCTGACATATTCTTGTCTTCGACTAAGCCGAGTACTAGGACACTCTATAGAAAGGAGGCTAGTTTTTAAATGTCATTTGGATTTTGTGAGTGGATGGAGGTCTTCTGCCTAAGAGAAGCCCCCAGGACGACAAAGCTAGCTAATTGAGAACATGACAGTGTCGTGACCGGAATGATGGTGCTTTTTTGAATTTGTGTAAATGTGGGTGATTGTGCCTTTGTTGAAAGGCTGCCTACGTATTCACGTGTAATGAAATCAAACCAAGCCGTAGTTCAGTGGTTTGGAAGATATGTTATGGTGCCTAGTTTATTAGGACTTTGTGTGTAACTAGTCATAGCGATGGTGTAGGCTAGGTGTGTTCCCAATGATGTTTTGATCAAAGGGCTGGAACAGTTAGGATGTTGATTCCGTGACTGTGAGCGTTCTCCGGGGTAGCCCCCAGAGGTGGTGTGAACTATTTGAGCATGTTCCATGCTGACCGCAGGTTGAGTTCCCGTGTTTAGGGCTTGTAACTGGTTTGGATGTTTTTGGAAATGTGGAGCCAGGCAGTAAGTGGCTTTGATGCTTCGAAATCTGGAGCTCGATTTTGTGGAGCTAAGGCTTCGAGGGTAAGGTATTGCAATGTGGTAGGAAAGGGGTAAGTCGAGTAAAAATGACTCGAACTTCGATTGGGGTAGGTTTGATAATGCGGGATCTGATTTCCATGTCTGGCCCTAATGGTTAGGGTGTATCCTATGGAGCTCGAATCCTCAAAATTCCGGGCTGTCTCTTAGCATAGGTCTCGGGAAGGTCTTGAGGGTTGTAATGCGGGAAAGCTAAGTGTGGTGTTGGCTGACCAGCTTGATCATTTCTCCCCTATTTGATGGTATGGGCATCGGTAATTTTGAATTGACCGTACTCCGGTCAAGGGACTTTCACTTGTGTTGACCATTGACCACGGTCATGGGTATTTGAATTTTGTGTTTTGTTTTTTTTTTTGGGTTGACCTCTTAGCCCCGGTCATGGGATTCTTCATTTGAGTTGACCGTGCTCCGGTCAAGGGATTGACCGTATCTGGTCGGGGGATGCTGAGGGTTCTTTTTTTTATGGCCAACTCTTTTGTTTTGGGCCTTTTGCTTTTTCCTTGGACTTTTGATTTTTTTTTGTCCAGTTTTTTTTTCTTTTCCTTTTTTTTCACGACTATCCCCCTATGGTGTTGCGGGTGGATATGGGGGTGGGCCCATCGGTTGGATTTGACTTGTGGAGCTAAACCCTTGTAAGGTGTAAGCCTAGTTGGTGTTTGTGTGAGTGCAACTCGCGGTGGAGTAGTCTACGGTAAGCATGGTGATTTGGATCTCGGTATTGTCATCATAATTCCGAGCAGGCTTAGCGGGAGCATCATCCCAAGTTGGGTATTTTTGGCATCAAGTCAGACTAACGCCTAAGATAGAGATTGGTTAGTATTATTGGAGGGGTGTTTATTGTGGGAAATGGGCTTGCTTCCCGTCCTTAACCCATACTAGGAGACTACCTAGATTTGTCATAGGATTCGATACTGCTCCTACTAGGGGTAGTTATGTGGCTTTCTATACCAGACATGGAACAGGTAAAGGAAAACACGGGCCTCAGTTCCTGCAGTCATTATAGATGTGCCTCACATGCATGTGCTCACAGTGTATGATGGTGTTCATCATGTTCTCGGAAACACAAAAGGGAAGCATATATGAGAGATTGAAAAAGCTGATTTTATTGGATTGAAAAAGAGGACAGAATACAGTTGACTCTGACTCTGACTTTGAAACTGAAAGAGATAGAACATCCTAGACTCGGACTCAGACTCGGACTCAAATCAAATCTGGACTCTTGGATGAGGTTGTCAGTAGTCTTCGGCTTCTAAGGACTCAAGTGGATGTCCAGTATAGCCTTCGGTAGAAGCTTCACCCAAATCTTCGTTATGTCGAAGATCGTCTTCAATCCTAGTGCCCATTTCGGTAAGCACAGCAAAGTTTGAGATGCCGGCATACCTAAGATGGACGCGGTAGGAGGGTAGGAGGTTGTTGATGAATGCATCCACTAGTGTCTTCTCGCTGGGCTTGTCTATCAGCTTAACACTCTCAGTCCGCCAACGTTGAAGGTATTTGGTGAAACCCTCTGTTGGATCTTGGGCCATGACTTCTAAAGTCCGCATGGTAGTCTGAAGTTCAGTATTATCAGAATAGTTTTTAGCGAACTCGGTAGCCACATCTTCCCAAGTGGGGAACCTTTTTGCATTAAGCCTATAGAACCAGGCTTTTGAATATTTCCCGAGGGATGCGCCGAACAAATTGATGAACATGTCGGCTTTGACCCCCTTGATCGCCATAAATGCTTTGAAGGCTCGGAGGTGTAGTAATGGATCCTCCGTCCCTTCGAATATGGGTAACCCCTCTAAGTTGAGATATGTTGGTAATTTCTCACTGATGGGTGTATAGTCTCGGGAGTTTTCAATATGAATGTTATTCCCTTGGGAGGCATGGAACTGTTGTTCGAGCTCACGCACCGTGCTGATCAGTTTGGCAAATGGCCCAGTATTTACCGACCCATAATTGAAGTCTTGTTCTTCAACGAAAGTTAAACGAGCATTCAAGGCCTCTTGGTCGGCTCTTATGAACCCTAGTTGGGTTTCAAACATGGCCTGCTTACTAGCCATTGTTTCTAGCAAAGCCTTCAGTTCCTTAATGGTGTTTTCCATGTCCCTATTCCCGGTTGTGGATGCCATACTCTGCGAGAATACCCACGTAATCAGAAATGTTGCTTCGGAACTCGAACACGCCAAGGCATAGGAAATAGCGCGGGAGGAAAGACAACTCGGGTTTGACTCGGGTTGGACTCTCCTAAAAAAAATGTAAGGTGCGATTCTCGAAGCGACTGTGATTAATCACTCCGTCGGAGAATAGCCCCCAAGTGAGACTAAGGACTCTTATAGGACTCAGATGGTGTGGCATCTAAGTGACTCTAAAGCGGGGTACGTGAGACAACACGTGTAGGACAAGACCCTTAGAGCAACCGTGATTGATCGCTCTGCTGAAGGGTAGCCCCCGAGTGAGATTGTAGGTTTTGCTAAGACTCGAGTGTCGGACGAGTGACCCTTAGATGTAAGGATCACGAACCTTTAGCTACAGGGCTATGCCTTGTAAAAGGTTGACTCGGCCTCGAGGAAAGGCAGACGGGGTAAGGGAAGAAACTTGCGATGTAAGATCGGCAGAGTTTCGACGCTAGAGACCCTTGACTTGGATAAGGATATACCCTGTGATTAGGGTAGACCCTTAAGTTAAAGGATTCTCGATTTGAGATGACTCGACTAACGGATTGAAAGATGGGCAAAATTCCCTTAGGAAAGGTCGTGGGGATCGTCCTGTCGGAGGGAAAGATCGCGTGGGACTTTCATAGTTTGGACTCGAGTGTTTAGACGAACCTTCCAATTACGAGTGTATGACTCGTGTTGGTCGGTTATGCCTTTAGGATAAGGCAGACTAGGATGGGGACGAAACCCGTGATGTAGGATCGACAGAGTTTCGACGCTATAGACCTTCGACAAATTATGAAAAGACCCGACACACGGATTACGGTAGGTCCTATAATAAGGAAGGTTTTTGAAAAATGATTGAATTTTGAAAATTGAGAGGACGGTCCAGAAATTGGTAGTGGGCCAATAGGACCGGGCATTTTGAAATGTTAGAATGGTTGCGAGTAATTTTGCGTTTTGAAAAAATTGGGAGACGGTCCCGTCATTTGAAATTGGCAGCATGCCGACAGGACCAATTTTATTTGGAATTTTGAAAATTTGAATATCGAAAATAAATTTCCGAAAATTTGAAAATCGAAAATAAGATCCGAAGATTTGAAAATCGAAAACGGCATCTCGGAGATTTGAAAATCGAGAATGGAATCTCGAAGATTTGAAAATCGCGAATGGCATCACGAAGATTTGAAAATTGAAATTGAATTTCGAAAATTCGGAAATCGAATGGTGGATCGGAAATTCTAATTGAAATGGGTAGCATGCTGGCTAAAAAAAGGCTTGTTTTGAGTCAAATCGTAAGTCTAAATTTCGGCAGCATTCCGAGTTTTTTGAAATTGGGTATTTTGAAAAGACGGGTCCCGAAACGGACAGTATTTCGGTTTTTTCAAAATTTGGTATTTTTTGAAAGATGCAATTTTAAAATGACGGTTTTTGAAAATTGACACGGAAACCAAGTAGCACGTAGTCAAACAAGCATTATAACGACGCTTATGTATGCATTACGCTAAGTCGCGGTCGGTCGAAATAGGGTCTATACCAACAACGATGGCTTTCTCGTAAATCAGGACGGACTCCCTAAGCCGAGTTGGTCTTAGGACATGCCGCAAAACCCATACGAGTTCCACCATCGATGTCTTTAGCGCACCCATGTAGGAATGCACCGCGGTATAGTGGGACGTCGGTCACAAGTAACCGGCTCGGGCAAAAATGGGTTATGCATGAATCATTAAACTAATGCGCGTAGACTAATATGCGAACGATTTCTCTTCGAGACTCACCCTAGGAACCCCGATGACATGTGGTACATCAGGTATCCCCAGCGGAGTCGCCAAATTGTGGACATGACGTATGTCCACCCCGACGCGGCCACGTGCGGGTTTGGCTAGGCGAATGAATCTCGTGGTAAGATTGTTCTCGGGTTCAAAATTTAAGTCTCATAGCCTATGTACTCGGTCGAGTGGCACCTGTAAGAGGTGTAACTCGTCTCGTTTTATTTGCTTTAAAAATCGATAATTAACCGAATTACATATAAATATGGCACGATTTATATGCAACTCGGTCTACGGTACTCATAATGCGTATATTACGATTACGAGGCCGTTATCGAAGATTTTGGAAAAGATGATATAAAAATCGTTTTAATATTGGACCGGGAAAAAATTAGTTCCCTCCGCGTTACGTCATCTTTAATAATCCTTACGGATTATGCGATGCTCGATTTAGCGTCAACGGGTTTTGTACCGATACTTGAAAATGGAATTAAGCATGTTCAACTACGTACTATCACGATCGCGTTATGCCCTTGAGTGCGTAGGGCGGTGCTCCTCGAAAGGGCGCCACCACTATTGCGGCTCGTATAGGGATTAAACGGACTTTGTGCAATAGTCGTAGTTAAACGAGTTAAAATCCGAATTTTGATATTATTGTGGATATGACGTAGGTCCACCCCGACGCGGCCACGCGCGGGTTTGGCTAGGCGAATGAATCTCGTGGTAAGATTGTTCTCGGGTTCGAAATTTAAGTCAAAATGGAGTCGCCACCGAATTTTGTGGTTATTCGGAACCATTCGAGCCCACTCTATGTCGTCATGAGCTATACACAAAGTAAGCCCACTTCGATTTCAGAGTTTATGGGGCTCGTCCCTTTGCATTGCAATATCGATACCGTTTACACCGGCTTTCGTATATAGAATGACTCTCGTGCGCCAATGGTTTCGGACATCCGGAAACCAAGGTTCTGAGTAAGGGGTGAGGGTACGTGTTGGGAAGCCCACTAAGGACACCCAACCCCGCCCGCACAATGGCGGCCTCTACTAAGACATCGTTCGTGTTCGTGTACGCGCGCTAGTAAAATGATTAAATGATATGCAAACAGCGTTTTCGGGCTAAGCATGTGAATAGTATGTGAACTACGTCATTTAATAAAACCCGGAATTCACAATACAACGATTAATAAAAAATAGAATAATAAACGAAATAATAAAAGGCAATATAATGATAGAAACGGACCCGTATGCGAACTAGACCGCGAATTATGTAGATGGACGAACCCCGGTTAAATACACATTATGTTGTGTGTTAAACGGAGGACGGAAACATGGGACTGTAGCGTATTGCTAGCCCGATCCCACGTCCCGTAGTCATGTCCCGACTTATCATGTCGAAAAATCGATCAAAGTCGTTCTAGGTGTCGTGATATGTGTGAGTTTTGAAAAGGGGAGAGTCACGTGATTGTCTTTACACGTGATGACTAAAGTCGTAAAAAAGACGAGGCTTGAAATGTGTGTCAAAGCCCTTGGTTTTATGGGTTACAGGACCTACTCGATCGAGTCGTGATCATACTCGGTCGAGTTCGTCCTTAGACGTAGCCACTCCCCAATTTTTTGGGTGCTACTCGATCGAGTAGCTTATGTACTCGGTCGAGTAGCCCCTGTACGAGTGCCAACTCGTTTAGTTTTTTGATTTAAAATCGAAGGTTGGACAAATCAAATACAAATATCGCACGATTTGTATTTAACTTGGCCTCCGGTACTATAATCGTGTATGTGCGATTATAGTACCGTTATCGGAAATTTATGAAAACGTTGTCGCTAGATTAGAAAATTTGAATTAGTGACGAAATGCTTCCCTCTACGTCACGACATCGGAACTAACTCTTTCGGGTTATGTGATGTCGGTTTTCGTGTCAACGGGTTCCACACTAATTGTATAAATGGGATCAAATGCGTTCAACTATGACCGATTGCGATCACGTCACGCCCTTGAGTACATTGGGGCGGGGCTCCTTGAAAGGGCTCCACCTCCATCGTTGCTCGTAAAGGGATTAGACGGACCTTAGGCAATCATCATAGTCAAACGTTTTTGAAACCGAATTTTGATACTAGAGTATATATACGCGGTATAATGACGTTAGTAATGATAAAAAAGGTGATAAAAAAAGTAAAAAGATTAGTGTTAATGTTACTACTACGATTATAATTATGATACAAAATGCGATAAAGTAATTAAAAATGAGACGAGATAGTAGAGATCGAGATGGGGTTTAGGACACCCTCAACATACATGCTAGGTATAGGCCTCGGAAATGGACTCGTAAATAGCGACGGGACGCCGGAGTATCGATGATGTACGCGAGTTATGGTGTGTGTGTGTGTGTGTGTGTTTCGTCGGTTTTCGAGGGACGAAGGACTCGGTTTCCGGCTAGTATTGCTTAGGGTTACTAAGGCTTGTAGTGTAGGTGAATTATGCTTGAGATGTAGGGTAAAATGTAGGTTGCAAAACTTGTCAAATGAATGGGGTTAAGGGGGTATTTATAGGCTTCACCCCCCGACCTAGGGTCACTCGATCGAGTGGCCCTAGTGCACTCGATCGAGTCTCCTTCAAAATGGGCCTTATCCAGTTGTTCACGCTCCACTCGACCGAGTGGGTCTATCCACTCGATCGAGTGGATCAATAGGATCGAGATAAATTAGGAAGGTGTTGACCTTGATTGATTTGATTGATTTTTTGAATTTTAATTTGTGCGCCAGTTTCGAGAAGCTGAATTTGGCTGATTTGTGTGACGGGTTCGTCTTTGACCGGGTTTTGACCCGGTCGCTAAAAGACGGGATTTATTTTTGGTGTCGGTTTTGGCCCAAATTAATCTTATTTTGCTCGGAACGACCCGCTGGGCCTGGATTTGAGGTCTGTTTTGTGAGCTTTTTTACTCCGCTAAAAGTCCATGTCGGATATTACTGAGTCCGAACCTAAATCCGAGTATACCAAGTCACGTTTGCGTCCAATCATCATCGGGTGTTTTGCGGAGACTACCATAGACACCTTGCAGTCAAAATGCGGGTGTCTACAATTATGTAGATATATATATACGCGGTATTGATATTATGACAAAAATTAAATGTTAAATAACGATAAATAAATGTTGAGTTGTTAGATACGATAATTAAATGTTAGATGTTAGATGTTAGTGTTAATAATATTGTCGTTACTATCGACATAATTATAATACATAGGCATAAATATAAATGTATATATAAAAAAACGAAAAAAGAAAGAAAGAAAGGAGAAATCGGTGTTGAATGCTACACCCTCAACCTACATGCTCTTGCTTCTCAAGATACGGTTCGTCAAATGGCGGCAATGGCGCGGGAACGTCGAGATACGTAGGAAGAGTTGATGGTGTGTATGTATGGGGTTTGTATGGAGGATTGTTTTCTTATTTTTTATGAGTTTCGATCTCGAAATGCATGTAGACGGATGTGTATATGGTGATGTCGATAATGGTGACGATTTGTAACTTTAATGTGGCTGAAAAATGTGATCAAAAGAGTGTTTTTTGCTTAGAAAAAGTTCGTTTTTGTTTGAGGGTTGATGGGGTATTTATAGGAAAACCTACGACCTAGGGTCACTCGATCGAGTGGCCCTAGTGCACTCGGTCGAGTGCCCTTGAAAATGAATCTGGTCCGTTTTTTGAGGCTCCACTCGACCGAGTGGGTCAATCCACTCGACCGAGTGGATCAATTTGGACGAGAATGGGATGATTGACTCTTGATTGTTTTTTGAATTTTGTTATTTGGCGCAAGCTTCTAGAAGCGCACCAGGTCGTTTTTGTGTGTCGAGTTCGTCTTTGACCGGGTTTTAACCCGGTCGTTAAAAGACGGGTTTTATTTTTGGTGTCGGTTTTGGCCCAAATTAGTCTTATTTTGCTCGGAACGACCCACTGGGCCTGGTTTTGAGGTTGGTTTTGTGAGATTTGTATCCCGTTAAAAACCCATGCCGGACATTACTGATTTTGAGCCCGTATCCGAGCGCGTTAGAGTACGTTAGCGTCCGATCATCATCGGGTGTTTTTGGAAACTACCATAGACACCTGGCAGTCAAAATACGGGTGTCTACAAGGTGGTCCCTATGTCAGTGAATACCCGAGTCGGAGTATTCTTTTTGGATGAGGCATCTAGTAGATTGACCTCGTCGAAAATGCTACGGGTCGCAGTTTTAGTTGCGGGCTTGCTAGAGGATGAACTAGCCCCTTGATATCCCTTGGCAGAGGCCTTAGTAAGGCTCTCTAACCTTATGTCGTCTTCGATTCTGGTACCCATTTCGGTTAAAGTGGCAAAATTAGGTATGACGGCGTACCGGAGATGGACCCGGTAAGAAGGGAGGAGGTTCTTAACAAAGGCCTCCACTAAGACTTTCTCGCTGGGCTTATCAACCAGCTTTACGCTGTCGGCCCTCCACCTTTGAAGGTACTTGGTGAAACCTTCCTTGGGCTCTTGGGCCATGACTTCCAGAGTACGCATAGTAGTCTGGATCTCGGTGTTATCTGCGTAGTTTCGAGCGAACTCCGTTGCGACGTCGTCCCAAGTTTTGTATTTCTTGGAATCAAGCCTGTAGTACCAGGCTTTTGGGCGCTTCTCAAGGGAAGAAGTAAAGAGATGCTTGAGCATAGTCGACTTGACCCCCTTAACAGCCATAAACTCTTTGAAAGCCCGGATATGGAGTACCTGGTCTTCAGTCCCATCAAACATTGGCAGGCCCGTCAACTTGAGGTTGGCGGGCAATTCATCAGTCAGGGGCGAATATGCACGGGCATTCTCCGTGTGGATGGTATTGCTGGTTGTCGTGTGGACCTGTTCCTGCAGCTTACGGGCTGCGCTGGCCAATTCAGCTAGAGGCCCATTAGTTTCGACTCCACTGTTAGGAGTTCCTTGTTCTACAGCGCTTACCCGGGTGAGGATGGCGATCTGGTCTTCCCTCATCCTCGTCAATTGTTCTTCTAGCTTAACCAACGAGGCTGTCAACTCATCAATGGCTTCTTTCGTCATGGTTCGGATGAAGGGCGGCCTATCTGTAAGAATACCGCGTAATCAGCAACTAACCCATATCAAAAGTACATCCCGAGCAAGGGAAAAGAAGACTAGGAAGGAAATGACCCGGAAAAGACACCTAGATGGGTGACTTGTGCAAGGTGGACCTCCTTTAGAATCTGGCTATGTGGGTCGGGTCCCGTTTGAAAGGAGATTCATGTGAGACATTCCCCAGACTTTGGACTCAATTGTGTAAACGGGCCATCCTTTGTAGGAGTATGTCCTACGTAGGTGGGCCTTGCCTTAGTTAAATAAGGTGGACTGAGATGGGGAAGAAATCCGTGATGTAAGATCGACGGAGTTTCGACGCTAGAGACCTCGGTGACTTACGACGCGATCCGACACTGCTAAATACGGGAATTCCTAAGAAGAGGAATTTTTTGAAATAGGATTTTTTTTGAAAGCCCGAAAAATTTGGGGGGGGGGAGCCTGGCTTTTTCGAAAAAAACGGAAAGGCGAGCCGGGTGACGGTTTTGAAAGTTCGAAAATATTTTCGAGTTTTGAAATGGATAGAATACCGGCTAGAAATAGGCTGTTTTTGAGTAAAATCGTAAATCCTAAATTCAGTATATGTCCCGGGTTTTGAAATTGGATATTTTGAAAAGGATGCAATTTTTGAAAATGACGGTTTTTTGAAAAATATATCATGTAGATCAAATAGCATGTAGTCATGGAAGCAGTATAACGACACCATGTATGCTCTTAAACTAAGTCTCGGTCGGTCTATAAGGTGTCTATACCAATGTACATAGCCTATTCGAGAATCGGGGCGAACTTCCTAAGTCGAGTTGAGCTTAGAACATGCCGTAAAACCCATACGAATCTGCTATGAACACCTTTTGACATATCCAATTTGGACTACATCAATGGTATAGTGGGACGTCGGTCACCAGTACCGGCCCGGGAAAAGATGGGGTTATGCATAAACCGTAAAACTAAAACGCGTATTGTACTAGTCAAACGATTTCTATTCGAGTCTCACCCTGAGGATGTCGATGGTAAGTCACGTATCAGTTAATCCTTAGCGGAGTCGCCAAATTGTGGACATGACATAGGTCCACCCCGACGCGGCCACGCGCGGGTTTGGGGAGACGAATGAATCTCCATATGAGATGGGTCGAATTGAAATTTAAATCGAAGTTGGAGTCGCCACCGAACTTTGTGGAAGTTCGGGCCCGTTCGAACCCACTCTATGTCGTAGTGGGCCATGCACAAAGTATGGCCCATTCCGGTGTCAGAGTTTATCGGGTTCGTCCCTTTGCATTTGATACCGATACCGACGTTATCGGATACCGTGTATTGAATGACTCTCGTGTGCCAATGGTTTCGGACATCCGGAAACCACAGTTCTGAGTAAGGGATGAAGGTACGTGTGGGAAGTTCACAAAGAACACCCAACCCCGCCCGCACATTAGCGGCCTCTACTAAGATATTGAATGACGTTTTAATACACGCGCTAGTAATACGATGAATGATATGCAAACATTGTTTTGCCTAAACATGCGAATAATTGAATGGGTTGCTAAGTCAGTTTAATGCATCTAAAATTAACGTCAAAATTGTATTTAGCATGCGAGGTTCGTTTAGCATAATAAACAAACAATGAAAATAAAGTGCTAACAAACATGAACAAACAAGTTAGTAGCGGTTTGTAAATCGAATAAAAGATATAGATACGATGACATGCATGATTTTGCAAAGATAATTCGCGTGATGGATTAAGCACGCGTTGACCGAGGTCATGAAAATATTTATCGAGACCTGAAATATGCTGAAAAGCCCGCTGTTTTTTTAAAAAAAGATGTTTGAAGAATTAAGACGAAATAACTTTTTTATGTTACGGTTTTCAGGGAACCACGCGACCCGCGCGAGAAAGGCGCGACTCGCGCAGCCATGCGACTCGCACGAGGCACGTGCGACTCGCGTGACAGACTGTTCTCCGGATTATTTTTAGAAAATCGACGGTTTTGTTAAATCGCGTACAAATATAGCATAATTTATACTCGACTTTAATTTGCGATACTCGTTATATTCAATATTCGATTATGGAATCGATATCAAATATTCGGAACGATTTTTAGAAAAGATGTTTTGTAAATTGTTTTGAAAATCGAACTAAAGAAAATAAACTCTCTCTGCGTCGAAATCGTCGTATTTTGTTTTTAAGACTATGTGACGATTTTCTTAGCATCAACGAGATTGATTTAGTTCTTTTTAGATACGATATTCGACTATAGAGTCGATATCGTATTTTAAGAACGTTTGTTTTGTGTAGAAATTATATTGATTATATTGTAGTATCGATATTAGAAAAAAACGTGACGATGACCCGTATGAAACGGACCGACGACGCAAAAGAAAGAAAAAAAAACGAGAGGAAGAAAGAGAGAAAGGAGAAGACGGGATTTTGATTTACACCCTCAACCTACATGCTTTGTATTCTCGGAACGGGGCTCGTCGGAATGTGGCTGGGACACGGGAGCGTCGAGATAATGTCGGTGAGTTATGGTGGTTTTGTCGTGTAGGGCGTCGGGTAGAGGTGGCCGGATTTCGGGGTGTATTATCGGTTATTCGATGATACGTGTGTGTGTGTGTAGGTTGCGATTGATGTGTTGTTGCTAATGAATGTGTATGAATTGTAGGTGTTGTCAATGAATGAATATTGTGTTGTGCAAGGGGGTCTATTTATAGGAGAGGTCCCCGATTGAGGCTAGGAGAGGTAGCTCAACTTGGGTGATAAGAAATACCGTTTTGGATAGGAAAAGTAAGCAATTTGAGAGGAACGAGGATCCCGTTTCTTGGTGGGAAAGACACCAAACCCGGCTGGAAAAAAGCCACTCGGCCGAGTACGCCTTGTACTCGATCGGGTGCCCGGGTAGAATTCCTTCTAGAGATCGAATTCTATCTTTAACAGATTTGTTTAATATTTTTCGTAGCTGATTTTTGTAGTTTTCGACTTCAAGTCGGATTTGTGGGGTGTCACGGCAGATATTTATGTCTCGGAAATATCTTTGACCGGGGTTTGACTCGGTTGCTAAAAGACGGTTTTGTCCTTGATGTCGGATTCGACTCAAATTAGTCTTATTTGACTCGAAATGACCCACAAGGCCTGAAATCGAGGTTGGTTTTGTGAGATTTTGTACTCCGTAAAAAGCCCAAGCCAAATGCCAATGATTTCGAGCCCATATTCGAGTACGTTAAAGCATGTTTGCGTCCGATCATCATCGGATGTTCTTTGGAAACTGCTATAAACACCTAACAGCCAATGTGGGTGTCTACAGGTGTAAAGTATTTGTTTAATATTAAAATAATGACTAAAATGGAAATTGTAAGCTTAGACTTGAACGGAGAAGTATAAGTTTATAAATTAATGAATATATCGTTACGAAGCTAATAATACTTATACTGCGTAGATGTTTATAATGTAATACGGTAATATTTGAATTATTTACATTTAATTTGTATATAATTTTATATTAGGAATTACTATTATTAATTGTTTCTATAAATAGGATTGAACATCTGGAGGAAAATTTGTGATGAGAGTTGTTCTTTTAGTGGATAGGGGACGAGCGGTCCATCATCAACAAGCAGCGCCAAAAATCGCACGAAAAATAAAAGATAAAATCTCCATGTTTGGTTTGGGGTAAGGCAATAAACTCAGATGCAGCATGGAAATTCGCACCTCTCCTCCGTCCATCCCACGTCACCGTCACCGTCACCGTCACCATCATCATCACTCATGTTCTTATTAAAAAATTAACGGTTCATAACCCTCACTTCAAAAGTTCCACTCACTCTCCTCTTAATTAATTATAATTACTACGGAGAGAAACTAATAATCATTAATTTTCCATAATTAGCAATAAATGGACGGAGCTCGTGTAATTCAATGGTGTACTAGTCGTACTACTACTGCTGCTATTATCTCTTCCAAACCTCCTCAATTTCGGCGACGCCATCGTTGCTATTTCAAAACCTCGTTTTCTTTTCCTTCACAGTTTTTCAGCACTCCGTTTCGGAGCACTATTCAGCGCTGTTCGGTTATTCGCGGCGTTTCCGCCCTCCAAACCAGGTATTGATCCATGTTTCTATAACATTGTTAACGTGGCTGGCTCTTATTATACAACAAAGATTAAAGCAGATTGCTTTTAATATTATCACTGATGTACATGTACTGAATATAATTATCCGCTAATATGTAATCCTTCGGCTTGTAAGATTTTTAAAAATTGAACAGAAGTTTAGTGGTCACCTTCGCTTTGGTTAAATAAATAAATAATCTTGTCTGATGACTGAAGAGGACAGTTAACATGGCTATGGTGTCAGGGAATTGGAGGAATTAAAGAGCAAGAAGAAAGGAAATGGAAAGGTGCAACTAAGTATTTTGTTGGAGCATCAAGTACAGTTTGGAGAGGGTGTTGTAATATTTGGGTCAAGCTTAGAGTTGGGATCATGGGAGAAGCCACTGTCGATGAATTGGACGGAGAGTGGGTGGATCTGCAATGTGGAGATGGGAGGGGGAGAGTCGATCGAGTTCAAATTTGTAATCATAGGGAATGATAAAAACCTAAGTTGGGAATCTGGGAACAATCGTGTTCTTCAGATGCCAAAGGAAGGGAAATTTTCTGTGGTTTGCCACTGGAATAAAACAGCAGAGGTTTTGGTGCCTCTGTCTGTTAAGGGTGGGGACACTCAGGACCTTGGTGAGATTCTGGTAGAAAATAGTTCCATCGTCACCGATGCTGCTGAGGAGGAAATGGCTGGGACAAGCCCTTTTGTGGAGCAATGGCAGGGACAGGCTGCTGCATTTATGCACTCAAATGAGCATCGCAATAGAGAAACTGACAGAAGGTGGGACTCTTCTGGTCTTGAAGGCTTATCTTTGAAGTTGGTTCAAGATGATCAGAGTGCTAGGAATTGGTGGCGAAAGGTACTAGTTTAGTGCTATTTCAGCAGTTTATGATTCTGGCTATATATTATGAATCCCCCTCTCATCTACCTAAAGTTCAAGATAAGAAAACAATTATGTCTGTCAAGGATAGACGTTTGAGTGAGTGTATACTTGTATGTGCTGTCCGCACACTCACAAATACGATGATGCTTAAAACATCGATGTGTTATACTAATAGTGCAAATGTTTTGTTTTCAAGCTTGAAGTTGTTCGTGAACTGGTAGTTGAAAATCTTGATAACAAGGATCGGTTGGAGGCTTTGACACTTTCTGCTATCTACCTCAAGGTCTGTATTTCTTGGGTTTGCTGAACACACTCATGCCTAATTGACCTGTGGAAAGCTCATAATATTGTCTCTCATGCAGTGGATAAACACTGGGCAAATACCCTGCTTTGAAGATGGAGGTCATCATCGGCCAAATAGGCATGCTGAGATCTCTAGGCTCATTTTCCGTGAGCTAGAAAGAATTTCCGGAAGGAATGATTCCTCACCTCAGGTTATCTATTGTGTTCGCTAATAAAACAAAGGAGTCTCTAGCATTAGGGTCTAGGGAGTCCTTGAATTAATATGCCTGATTTAGCTAGTCATTTGTCTGATGGCTGAATGCGATAATGAGCTATGGATGTTGACCGTTGCTCAATGTCACATTGAGACATGCTATTTACTGCTATTGACCTCTGACAAGCTTTTGGCACAAGTCCCTGTAGTGTGTTAGGGCCGACCTTGTATCTTTGGAAGGCTACGAAAAGAGTACAGTAGATGTTTAGAATTGATGAGTTCATCAAGGGAAATGATAAGACCCCCACATGATGTAAGCGTCTTTAGGCCCTATGTAAGACGTAAGTTGAGCTACTTGTGCCAACAAAAACTCTCTTTTGGGCATATACATCGAGCGAACCTGTATATATTCAACCACCTTGGTTTCCTCATCAAATCACCCTGTATGAAAAGTTTGTTACTTTTACAGGATTAGACTTTAAGCACTCACAATCGTGGCACCCACAAAAGGGATGATCAAGGTTCTATACTAAACAATTAGCTTTTGCATTTTATGGGTCCTTCCACCACAATTGTGGACTATAGTATCCGGGTTCCGTAATGTAACCATCATGTAATTACAAGCCCACAAATAAGCTCGTAATAAAGAGAAGGAGAAAAGAAACAATAAAAGAAAACCCTAATGGTGCATGAGGCGATTTGAAGGCGATTTGGAGGCGGCGATCATGGCTCGTAATTCTGCGAAGAAAACACAGAAGAAGACTCATGGCAACTACAGCATTGAACGTTCACCATCACAGAACCCTAATGGAAGTACGGATGCAAAGAAAACTACAGGCCCTAATGTGGATGAGAGTTTACGTACTCGTCCTATGCATGAAATAAATGACATTCCTGGTTTGAACCTGGAAGATGAAAGTAATGATGATGATGAGGTCACGAATGGAATATGGATCACACAAAGGGGACACAAGAAGTCCACCATCCCAGAGAAGAGGAGTGAAGAACCCCGGAGACTGAAACTAGGGTCTTGGATGAACCCTTACTGCAGTTTTGTGATGAGGATACAAAAGACGAGGAGGAGTATTGGTTTTGTTACATACTAGGGGCAAATCCTCCACGGGAGGTTATCGAGGGATATGTCCAACGGGTGTGGGGCAGCCATGGCATTGACAAGGTGTACTTCCTACCCAATGGGGTATTTCTTGTTCGTTTTAAAGAGGTGAAGGCTAGAGAGGTGGTTCTTCAGGCTGGCTACCATATGTTTGACAAGAAACCCCTTATTGTCAAAGCATGGCAGCCGGAGGTGGACCTCTTAGAAGAAGACATTAAAAAAGTGCCTTCATGGGTACGTTTCCATGACTTGCCCCTGAAGTACTGGGAATCTTGTCTCCCTCAGATTGCAGGCTTGGGAGTAAATATCTTAAGTTTGATCCCCTTACTGAGGTTAAGACTCGACTTACTGTTGGTTAGGATTTTGTAGAGCATATCAAGTTTAAGAATGCTAGAGGTGAGGTGGTGACCATTAAAGTGGAGTTTGAATGGAAACCTGTCATTTGCTCTAAATGTAAGGCCATGGGTCATGTTACAACAAATTGTAGAAAGAGTAAACCCGTGTCTAATCAGACGAAGGTTTGGAAGCATAAAACTAGATCTCAACCAAGCCATACCCAACCAATCCAGGCCAACTAACCCAGTGGGTAATGCTACTGGGGTTGCCTCTGGATTAAGTGGACTTTGATTATCGAAGTCTTTGGTTTTCATAAACAGAAGGCTATTCAATCAGTCTGCTAATCTGATAGCACAAGAGAGACTTCTTAATCAAGAGGTGAAGTTTTATACCCAGGCTAGAGACAATTTCTAGGTCAGAAAGCCAGAATTTAGTGGCTAGAGGAAGGAAATGCAAATACCCATTTCTTCAATCAAGCAATCAAGCAAAAACTTATGAGAAACAAGGTCACCCAAATTATAAGTCTTCAGGGAGTGCTCTGATCATAACACTATACAAGATGCTTTCCTGCAGTATTATACAGGTTCATTGGGGTCTCAGACTCCTGTTTAATGCATCGGGCCAACTATCATCTCTAAGGGGCCACCAGGAAATACAAAAGGTTTTCTTTTCTATCCCTATTGATAAGGTACCTGGGCCTGATGGCTACTCTAGTAGTTTTTTTCGGGATGCTTGGCTTGTGGTGGGTGCTAATGTGACAACTGCTGTTGAGGACTTCTTTATATTTGAGAAGCTGCTCACTCAGATAAATGCCACTAATATTGTGCTTATTCCAAAGTGTGATATGCCTGATTTTGTCACCCAATTCAGACCTATTGCTTGTTGCAATATGATATATAAGGTTATATCCAAACTATTATGGCACAGGTTAGCTCTTGTGTTGCCTGATATTGTGCATGATACCCACGGTGCCTTTGTTCAAGGAAGATCCATTCTTGAGAATGTTTTAATTTGCCAAGACTTGTCCATATGTATTCCAGGAAGCAGGTTCCCCTAGGAGCTTATTTAAGCTTGATCTTCAAAAGGCCTATGATACCGTGGAATGGACTTTTGTGGAGCAAATGCTAAATGCCCTCTCCTTTACACCTCAGTTTATTAACCTCATTATACAATGCGTCACTACCCCTTATACTCTGGTGGTTAATGGCAGCTCTTTTGGGTTCTTCCCTGGTAAAAGGGGTCTGGGACAAGAGGATCCTATCTCCCCTTTACTCTTTACGCTCTGTATGGACTATTTGAGCAGAACTTTCACATGTTTAACAGAAAGATGGCCGTTCTCCTATCATCCTAAATGTAAGGACTTGAAGCTCACTTACTTAATGTTTGCAGATAACCTTCTCTTTTGCAAAGGAGAGGTTTCCTCCATAATGCCACTCATGAAGGCTTTTTCTACTTTTTCAAAGACCATTGGCCTTTGTATGAACAAAACTAAGTCTGAGGGGTACTATAATGGAGTATCTGATACTTTAAAGAGTGACATATACCAGGTAATAGGTATTCGGGAAGGCACCATGCCTTTTAGATACCTAGGGGTGCCCATTCAAGCGGGTATGATCAACAAATAACAATGTTTAATCCTCTCTGAGAAGATTATAGCCAGTATCAGGTGCTTGGGAGCTAAAAAGCTCTGTTATGCGGGCAGGGTAACTCTCATTACTTCTGTCTTAAATACCCTGTTATAGATAAAAAGAATAACTAACTTGCTTAGGTGGCAGTTTGTTAGAGAATCTGTTAGTTGTTACAAAAGTGGTTATATAAACCCACTCAGATGTAATCATTCATCATTCATTCAACTCAATACAAAACTCTCTCTCTCTTTCTCTCTAATTACTCTCGTGTAGTTATCTCGAGTTGTACCAATTGGTATCAATTCCTGTTAGCTGCAACATTGGATACTTACATCCAAGATCCTCATTTATCTCAGGTATGGCAAGCATTACACCATAGCAATCTGCCAATTGGAGCATATTCTTTGGTGGATGGATTAATTAGGAGAAAAAACAGAATTGTGGTGGGTAATACTTCAGGGGTCAAAGATGTTATTCTTAAGTGGCTACATGATTCTTATCAAGGAGGGCATTCGGGAAGGGATGCTACAATCAAAAGAGTTAAGTCTATATTCTATTGGAGGGGGGCTAACAAGGATATAAATTCTTTCATCAGAAACTATGTTGTTTGTCAGGCTAACAAACCAGAACATGTGGCTTCTCCTGGATTACTACAGCCCCTACCAATACCAGAGGAAGTATGGGTTGATATCTCCATGGATTTTATAACCGGGCTACCCAAGTCGCAAGGCAAAGAAGTAATTTTTGTAGTGGTTGATAGACTGAGTAAAATGGCACACTTCATGGCTCTTAATCATCCTTATTCAGCCGTTGAAGTAGCTCAGACGTACCTTGACTATGTTTTTAAGTTACATGGCTGGCCGAGGAGCATAGTCAGTGATAGAGACTCAATCTTCATAAGTAACTTTTGGAAAGCACTCTTCACCTTACAAGGAACTGACTTGCTACTGTCGTCAGCGTATCATCCCCAAACAGATGGTCAGACTGAGGTAGTTAATAGGTGCCTAGAGACGTTCTTGAGGTGTATGTGCGGGGAGCATCCTAAGGATTGGAGTATTTGGTTGCCATTGGCTGAGTGGTGGTATAACACTAACTTTCATACGGCTATACAAGCAACACCCTATGAAATAGTGTACAATCAACCCCCTCCACTACACTTGCCTTATCTTCCAGGAGAAACAAATGTAGAAGCTGTAGACAGGACCTTACAAAGGAGGGAGGCAATGATAGCTGTACTAAAACAACATCTGAAGAAAGCTCAAGACAGGATGAAGAGTTTGGCCGATAAAGAAAGATCGGACCGAGTGTTTCGAGCTGGAGAATGGGTGTGGCTGAAACTTCATCCATACAGAAAGACTACTGTGGCAATAAGGGTTAATCAGAAACTAGATACAAAGTATTTTGGTCCGTTTCAAATAGAAGTTGTGGTTGGAAAGGTGGCATATAAATTGAAGCTACCTGCTCATGCCCAAATACACAACGTCTTTCATGTATCTCAGCTCAAGCAATTCAGAGGAGTTCTGCCTCATGCGCCCCATGTACCTGAGTGGTTCAAAGGGAAGCACAATACCACGATCATCAACCCTCAAAGCATTTTGGATAGGAGAGTGGTCAAGTCTCAAAATAAGGCGAAGACCCAGTACTTAGTACAATGGGAAGGATATGCAGCTAGTGAAGCTTCATGGGAATATGCTGATGATTTTGAAGCCAGATTTCCTGAATTCGATGTAACAGCTTGAGGACAAGCTTGTTTTAAGGAGGAAGGGATGTTATAGATAGAAAGAATAACTAACTTGCTTAGGTGGCAGTTTGTTAGAGAATCTGTTAGTTGTTACAAAAGTGGTTATATAAACCCACTCAGATGTAATCATTCATCATTCATTCAACTCAATACAAAACTCTCTCTCTTTCTCTCTAATTACTCTCGTGTAGTTATCTCGAGTTGTACCAATTGGTATCAATTCCTGTTAGCTGCAACATACCCTTCTGCTGTAATATTCATTATTCCTAAACATACTATAAAAAGGATTGAGGCCATATGCGGAAATTACCTCCGGGATGGCACTGCAGATTATAGAAGAGTCCCTCTCATCTCATGGGATAAAGTCACTCTTGCAAAGGATGCACGTGGTCTAGGAATAAAAAAAGCCTCCACCTAGAACAATGCTGCTATTGGTAAGCTGGTTCATTGGATTTACTCTCAAAGAGATAGCCCTTAGATCAAGTGGATTAATACAATCTACCTGAAACATCAAGCATGGCATGACTACCAACCTCCACAGGATTCTCCCTGGACTTGGAAGGCCATCTGCCATGTTAAGGATAAGCTGAAACCTGATTTTGTGGATGGTCAATGGATTAACCTCAAAGGATACTCAATTAGAGGAGGCTATGTTTGGCTGAAACCTCCCCCAGCTTCACCTCCCTAGATTGACTTCGGAATTCATGGAATGCACCCAAACATAGCCATATTTGCTGGCTCATCATGAACGAGGGATTGAATACTAAGTCTAAGTTATATAGACTGGGATGCTCTGAAGATGACACTTGTTGTCTTTGCCAACAGCACACTGAAACCATACAACATTTGTTCTTTGAATGCCCCTATAGTCAGAGATTCATGCTTGCTATCTCACATCAAGCAGGTTGTACCCTTTCACATCCTAGCTACTGCCCCAGGGCTCTCCACAGTAAGCTACATGCTGCTCTCCTGGCTCCCTGCTATTACCTGGTTTGGTTGCAACGGAGTAGAGCTTATTTTGATGATACTATATGTCACCCTGATACCTTAGCTACACATGCTGTTGCTGGTAGGAGTAGAATTAAGATTAACTCTATATCATCATTCAGAAACATAGGTTATAATTGCTGATTCTGTTAGGCACCTTGTGCCAATGCTTGTTGGTTTGTCAACAACATAGTGATGTACTGTATATGCTCTGTAATTCCTTTTTTGATGAATGCAATTTCTCACATTTCACCCAAAAAAGATGTAACCGTCATGTGCATCTTCATGAACCTTTATGAGATTGTTACATAGAGAGACGTTTATGGTGTGTCTGGATAACAAAATGAGAGGGAAAGGGAGGGGAGTCGGAATGAGGTAAGAGAAAGGGAAGGAAGGGGAGGGGAGGGGAGAAGAGGAATGGAGATGACACATTGTCCCTCCAAATTTTGTCCGAAAATATGTTGCCTTGGAGGAGGGAAATGAAATGATCCATTTTCCTTTCTCCTCCAAATCCTTCCACCCCGTTCCTTTGTTTCCTTCCCTTTCCCTCCAAATTATATGCATGATGTTTTATCTTTTGTGTTTTGTCTATCTTATTGTAATCTCCTATCTCTAGTAATTGTATTTAGGTAGTTTAACATTACTTGTATTTGCTAGGTACTCTACTTCTCTTAATATATACTCCCTCCATCCCGCTATGATGTTCCCACTTTTAATCAAATGTGAGGAATAAAATAATGAAATGAGAACATCTCTTTGGGATGGAGGGAGTATGTAATATGTTGTTATAAATAATAATTCATGCAACTCACTAATATTCAATCTTTCTCATAATTTTATCATGGTATCAGAGTCTTGTGCTCTCGATAAAGGTATCAACTATCCTACAATAATAAACCATACAAACTTTTCTGAAACTTCGACCACACCTCCAAAATTTTGTCGCTTATGCGGACGCCCCTTTTCGCTTTATTGTCGTCTGACACCCCTTTGTAAGCTTGGCCTCGGTCGCCCCTCCAAAAATTTGTCGTCTACGCGGACACTCCTTTACCCTTTGTTGTCTCATGACACCCTCCAAAAATATTGGCTCCAACCACCCTAAAAAAAAAAATTGGTCTCGACCACCCTCCTAAACTTAGTCACCTCTTATCAAAGCATGGACACCCCTTCATAATCTTAGTTGCCTATGCGACCACCTCCTTTCAACTTTTCTCTCTATTTGGCTACCCCTACAAATTTGGTTGCTTATGCGACCACCCCTTCTACAACTTTGCCGCCTCATGTTTGTTCGCCCTTATCAACATGATTGTCCGTCTAACCACACTTTTCAAAATTTGTCGCGTACGCGGCCACGCCTATAACTTTTTTTGCTTTCATGGTCATCCCCTTATCAACTTTACTACCCTCTTGGCAACCCCTTTTAAGCTTTGTCGCCCTCGTGGCCACCCCTTATAAAACTTATTAACCCTTAGCCCGTATCTCATTTTATTTTCCCAAAAAAACATTGTTTCTCAATTTTATGCCGATACTTCGACGAAGTCTCTTCCTCGTGACCGACTTCAGCTGCTACTCTTCAAAATTGTACTTGCTCCTAGGTTGTCCATTTTGCGGGGATAATAGAGATGTTAATTATACTTGATGATGTTTTATCTTTTGTATTTTGTCTAATCTTATTGTAATCTCCTATCTCTAGTAATTGTATTTAGGTAGCTTAGCATTACTTGTATTTGTTAGGTACTCCACTTCTCATAGTATATAAGTAATACGTTGTTATCAATAATAATTCATGCAATTCAATAATATTCAATCTTTCTCATAATTCTATCAATTGATACTTGGTTTTAACTTAAGTTCTGAGTTCACCAAAAGGTGAGTTGAACTAGTCGTCTATGAATTATTTGCTCTTGGAAATACAATTTTTTGTGTCTGATACTGTTTATTTTTCTTTCGTTATTTGGCAGGAAATGCTTGTTATTCGTAAGATTCATCCCTCCCTGCCATCCTTTAAAGCTGAATTCACTGCATCTGTTCCCTTAACTCGAATACGAGATATTGCTCATCGCAATGATATCCCTCACGATCTCAAGGTTGTAATTTGTTTATCACCTCTATCAAAGCCATATTGCTGACGATTTAGCTAGTACATCGTGTCTGATTATTATTATTATTATTATTTGTTTTCCATTTAATGACAGCAACAAATTAAACATACAATACAAAACAAGCTCCATCGAAATGCAGGACCAGAGGATTTGGTCTCTACAGAAGCCATGCTAGCACGAATTACTAATACTCCTGGACAATATAGTGATGCGTTCGTGGAACAATTCCAGATTTTTTATCAAGAACTGAAGGATTTCTTCAACGCTGGAAGGTATAATGTCTGCCTTTTTATGTGGCCTCTAGTTTTGTATTCGTAGTATTTTGTATTGTGCTCTTTTTGTTGCGAACCTTTTTAGTTCTGACGGCGCTGTACTGCTGTCTCTTCTGTTAATATGTATACGAAATTAGGGCATTCCCTTCTAACGGCGTACTTAATTTTGACTCCATTGCTGTTGAAAGGTTCAAGCTGCTGGTTCTGTATATGGGTATCACTGTGATATTTAAATTATCCCCATACACCTGATCAAGCTATCTAATTATAATGTCAATAGATTTATTCTACCACAAACAGACACTCGTATTAACCAGAACTGGAGCAGTGTGTACTTGATCAATGTTCATACAGTCCAAATTTGGGAAGCTTCCTGACTTTACTTTATGTCTTGTAGTCTTGTTGAACAGCTGGATTCAATCAAAGAGTCACTGAATGAAAAAGCCATGCCTACTCTTACATCCTTTTTGCAGCAGAAAAAGGTACGTTTTGGGATCTGAATTATCTGTGTTTTTCATCTCAGTAGAAGGGTGTAATTTTCTTTGTGAATGTAGCATGAGTAGTTATTTATTTTTACATATTTGCTTGCTGCTAAATCAACTTTAGACTTTGTAAAAATCAGTGATGCTGCTCTTGAAATTTCTATGGTTTTGAAAACTTGTGGGAATCTATATTTTTATGTTACCCTTGTACAGAACTTAGATTATTTGGAAGGGCCGTCAGATAAAGAAGCTGATAAGTTATTGAATGCCATGCTTTCTTTGGGTTCTCTGAGGGAGGTCCTCATAAAGGGTCTTGAAAGTGGCCTTCGGAATGATGCCCCTGATTCTGCAATAGCAATGCGTCAAAAGGTTACATTATTCCAAATATCTTTGTTTTCGTTGAATCAAATTGAAAATCATTGGTCTGCCTTTCAGTGATTTTGGTCTGAGGTTTCAGTTTCCTCTAATTTTTTGCAGTGGCGTCTTTGTGAGATTGGCCTTGAAGATTATTGCTTTGTTCTTCTGAGCCGGTACCTCCTCTTTTCTTGCTAATTATACGAGCTTAGCTGTACATATATGTATCCATGCCTTTGAAGATTACTCTTGTGTTCTTTTAGTGACTTATTCAAGTGTGGCTGTTTTATAGCACATCTTACTGGTTACCTTCATCTATCCTGAATGTAATTTGGTACCTATCAAGTGGGGAAGGACATATTAAAATCTTATGGCATAGAGCCTTCTATTTAATCACCACTAACTATTAGGAGTTCAATATCATTTCGAAACATCTTCTGGTATAAGGCTTTACATGGACACTTTTCATCTGGACTCCCTTCACAGAACCTAAAAGATGTTTATACTTCCTTGCCTTTAACAAGAGTACACCTATTTATATACAAGTCCTACACTAATCTAGATACATAACATTAACTAGGATACATGTAATTAACTAAAGCTACGGATAACTAGAGAGCAATACAATGAACAAGGATGAGAGGTAGGTACATATAATCTATATGGTATGGTAGATACATATAATCTATTAGAACCAAATTTTTTGAAACTTCTTACTGTCATCCTGACTTTGCAAAATGAGGCAATCAGCATTTTAGCGTCAGCTTTCCTCTTGGTAGTGTTCAAAAAGATATAAATAAAGTAATTAAAAATATGAATGAGATTCTAAGGTTAACAAAGAACAGCAGTCATGAATACTAGGGAATTCTATGCTATCAAATGTACTCCCTCCATTTATTAATGTTCTACCCATTTTCCACTTTGGTTTTTTTGATGTTCTACCCATTTCTATTCTTTCCATATTAGTCTCTTACATCTTCATTTTTTAATACTTTCTACTATGACCCACTTGTATCAACTTTTCTCACATTTTTATTCCTTTATTCATTTTCCTTAAAAATCGTGTATAAAGCAAATGGGTAGAACAAATATAACTGGAGGGAGTATAAGTTTGCATGTCCATATTTTTGTGGAGAATCAGAATTGGAGAAGAAATTATCTGTAGAGCATTGTTGAGGTGCTTTATCATTCACGAAACCCTTGTGTCATTGAGGGTAATATCGTCATGTCCCTCTATAGATCCTTATGTCATTTAGAGTAATAGTTTGGGGTAGATCTAGGAATTGAGAATATTTTGGGCTAAAATTTTTTAATGTAATTTTTTTTATGATTCAAAATACATAAGATAATGTTAACCCTATGAATATTGGTTCGAGAGTGAAAAGGGATATCATTAACTTTGAAAATGATAAATTTGTCTGAAGTGTAATTATGGTTCCCAAGTCACGGCGACACATTTTTTTTCAAACAATTGTTTATTAAGTCATCGTATGATTTTTTTTTCTAAGCGCACCGCTGTAAGAATTCATAATATTATAATATTGCAATACCACCCAAAAGCTTAAGACAATTTTTTGTTACTTTTTGTTTTAATAAAAATACACATTATTATCGTTCTTTTAAATATATAGAGTTATTTAACGATAATAATATCAACTATAGGGCATCTTCAAAAAATAATATCAATTTTAATAAATCTGAGAATAGTACGTATTATTGGTGTAATTAAACTAAAGTAGTATAGGTGATCGGTTACTGGCTTTCCTTTTTCGCCTTTAATTTTATTTAACGACAATAATACCAATTATAGATCGTCTTCCCAAAATAATACTCTCTCCGGTTTTAAACGATTGCTCCGTTTTATTATAATACTCCTCACATATATTATGCAAATGAGACAATCATTTAAAACCGGAGGTAGTATTAATTTTAATATATATGATAATAATACGTATTATTGGAGTAGTTAAATCAGAGTGGTATAGGTGACCGGTTACCGGTAGAACCCGTCCACCTTCCTTTTTCGCCTTTAATTTATTTCATATTAATTCACTCCTTTTCACTTACTCAATGTACGGAGCACTAAACGTCGTTAATGTCCTCTGCATTCCTCTTCCTCCAACCTCACCAGATCTAGCTAACAACACAATAATTCTACACGAAAATCAACACGTAAATCTATAAAAAAACAACTAAATAAATTCGAAAGCTTTGAGAGAATTGAAAGATTTCCTGAGCTCAATCTCAAGCTCCATCCTAGTAGTAGGCCTTACTAAACCTAATAAGTAGTAACGGATGCCAAAGCTCATATAGCAGCCACCACCTCCGCCAAAACCAGTTGTTTCCTCCATCTATTGAACTCATCGACAACACTCTCCCCCTCCCTCCCCTTCATCAACAACACCAAGGAGGAGATCTAGATTGAAGCGCAATTTTGAAGCTCAGAAATTTTTAGATTTTTTTTTTTGGAGATGCATATCTGCCATTAATGAAGAACATTAATGAAGAGAGGGAGGGTGATGCACATTTGTCACTACTATTCTAGGTTAACTAGTCAAATGATACGAATTATTCTCAAATTAAATGAAATTGATATTATTGTAAGAAGACGCCATATAGTTGGTATTATTCTCGTTATAACCCAAATATATATTATATTGTTACTAATTTAAAATATGAATTGTCAGTTACATATAATCAAATAATCTTGAGATTAATTATTTAAAGTATTTTATTGGGAAAAAAATTCTAAGTTAAAACTACTAGGAGAAAGTTGAAATTAAAAATCTTTAAAATATTATGTAGAGTTTGTAGTTCCATGTGAAAAACAATAAAAGGAGAAAGAGATAAAATAAAAGTTGTCTTAGAATTGATTCAAATATAACTTAAATTTTTGCTGATTGTACGGATCAATCCCCAGTCAATTCGATAGCAAACCAAATTCTTTACCACTGATTCAAATATAACTTAAAATTTTTACATATCCTAAAATTTACTTGGCATATAGCCCATATGGCCTTGGCCTGAATCCGCCCTTGGTTTCATGTCTGGTTCTCTAGGTTCCTCAATACACTTGAGGCTTTGGGAGGAGCAAGCTGGCTTGCTGATATGGCTGGGTCTCTGAACGTCGATTCATGGAATCAACCACTTGATGCTCTCGTGGTCGGAATTCGTCAGCTGGGACTCTCTGGTTGGAAGGTAGATGAATGTACCGCCATTGCGAATGAACTTCTTGCTTGGAAGGACGAAGGACTTTCTGCCAGTGAAGGTGTGTTTATTTTTCTTTTTTCTATGGGTACTTATGCTCCTTACATTATATTGACTATATTTAATTTGTGTGTAATGTGCATCTCTGAATATCTTGTAAAGGAAGTGAAGTTAGTAAGACGGAGTGGGCTCTAAGGCTTAAAGCTACCATTGATAGATCACGGAGGCTGACTGAAGAATATTCTGATACTATTCTTTACATATTCCCCCCAAAAGTCCAGGTATGATGGCCAACTGTTTTTCACTCGTTGATGTTTGTAACTGTCCTTGTTTTCTCTTTCTCATGGAAAACATAAAAATGAAAGGAGACCTATTCACATGTTCATAAGTCCTTGGTTTCTCTTTTATCATGGAAACATTTAAAAAGATTGCAAAAACTTCTTTGAGTTTGTTATCCCTCTGGCATACAAGTTGAAATGGTCAGCAGATGTATACTTGAATTTTGTACTAGTCCGATACCTATGCTAGCATCGAATGTAATAAATATAGGAGTGTCACATGTGATTTTTATGTGAAAAAGTTATGATCATGCTTTGGCCTAAATGGAAGTGTCATAGTTTAGTGTTGTACACATGACACAAGCCACACAAAAAAAAAGTTAAAACTAATCTAAACATTTATCTTGGATTTCAGGGAGTTGTCACAATGTACAATGAGTGGATTACTGAATTTATTTCTGATAGTTATGATTCTTTAACTCCACAGATGCTAGGAAAAGCTCTTGGAATTGCTGAGAATAGTGTAAAGACATACACAGAGGCTGAGATTCGTGCTGGGTAAGAGGGATTAGCACAAGTATCAAAGACTTGTTGGCAGACTGTAATTTAAGAATAACTGATGGACCTAATCCATAAGGCCTAGAGGCTTCATTTCAAGTTGGTTTATACTACTATTTGTGTAGTAGTATTCTTTATATTTGCTGCACTAACTTTTTTCTGGTAATACTATGTTCCAGCATAATTTTTCAGGTGTCAAAACTTAGTACACTTCTTCTGAAATCAGTTAGGCGCTCATTAGCATCGGAAGGTTGGGATGTTATTGTTCCAGGAGCTGCACAAGGAACAATTGTTCAGGTACCGACTTAAGAGCCGATAGTGAAGCATTTTCTAAATTTGCAATACTAATAAAGTGCTGACGGGTGGAACGATTGTCGTTGAGTTTAGATATCTTTCTATCTTCTCTCATTTTTTTTTCCTCTTTGCTTTCTGTTTATTTTATTTTATTTGTTTTTAAAAATCTCTAGTACTCCCTTCCCTCCATATCAAAGTGTTCCTCCCCTTTGTATTTGGCACAACTCTTAAGAAAAATCATTAAAGTAATGTAGAGTAGAGGAAACTGGGGTAATTGTTATTGTAAATTAATAACAAGTGGGGTAGTTATAATTAAAATAGTGTAAAGTAATGTGAAGTGGGATTATTGTTTTAGAAAAATAGTGAAAATTTGGGTGGTTATCATTAAAATAGGTATAAAATATTGTCAAATAAGGAAAGTTAGAAATAGGAGGAACACTTTGATGTGTCCCAAAGAGGAATATGGGAGGAACACTTTGATATGGGAGTATATTATAACTCATGTTAGGTGACCCCATATTCTGTTGGGACTATGCCTCGGCTCTATGAAACTGCTGCTTGGTATGTGAAATATGACTATGAGCACGGAGATTTGGCTGGCTTTATCCCAATTCTCCACACTAAACTTGGGCCTTGAGACAAGATTTGTAAGGGTCTTGAGATATAACTAGGGCTCAAATGATGTTAAGGTGGCCACTCTAAGTTTAGGTGATTCTATGGACTGCGATGTGAAATGCAAAATAAAATTGACCTAAGGGAATGCAATGACACATTAGATTTGTCGACATGGAAAATCTCACTGAAAGTCTGAGGTGCAGTAACTGAGGAGATACCCCTTCTAATACAACAGGACGCAGTAAGTAAATTCAACAATGTTAGCTTTCTCTGTAGGAATGTAATAGATTTTTTTTTATGATCCTCCATCATCTTTCATAATTGTCTTATATAGTCGATGCCAACAAGCTGCAGCCTTCCTTTAAAATGTTACTCCGTATTAGTTATTAATTCCTCCTTGATTCTTGCCTTTTGCCGTTAGAAAAAATCCTCATAACTCTGCAGATCTCCTCTTAATTCCTTCTTGCCCCTCCACTTCCCTCGCTGTATCTGGACTGAGTCCTATCCCATCTGTTCAACCTTCCCTTCCTGCTCCCTTTACTGAGAATGATTCTACTCAGCTCAAAACAGACGCGCCCTCACCTTCAATCTACCTTGGCCCAATTGTTCTCCTGCTTCCCTTTGATACCGTCATTGCTATGAGCCCCGGCACGCGCTCCTTCCGTTTGCCATTGATCTTTTTAGAAAATGTCGTGACTTTCTGGCCCAAACAAGTGGTAGGAGTTTTTTTTTAGTCTTCTCACGAGTCTTGGAAGACCATCACTCATTTTGAGACTCGTTAGTCATTCCATTGTGAGAGAACATCGTTTTAGATGTTTTTAGATGATGGATAAAGTGGAATATATAAGAGTATGAATTAAGTTTAAATAAACTAATACGGAGTAATATTTTTCTTAAATTTCATTGACTCCATTATGGGGTTTTGGCATGAAAATAGTCTTAGAGCTATTCTGTAAAAATGGCTTCGTATCCAAATTCAAATTATGGCTTGAAAACTCACCGATTAACATTGCAAAAAATGATGAAGAATATCAATTTCGAGATAGTGACGTTGAAAAAAAAAAAGTGATGGCGCCATACAAAATGTTTCAATTATATGATTGAGTCGCACAGTTTTTATGTTCAGTTTAGGATTGGGATAGATAAAGTGAAAAACTTACTAAGCTAATGTTGTGGTTAAACAAATCCTAGTGATTGCCTATTCTTTGTTATTATTTCTATTTTTTTTTCTGTTCATGTGATATCATATGTAAATCAGGTTGACATGATCGTCCCTGGATCACTTCCTTCACCGATTCAAGGACCTGTCATTCTTGTGGTGCGAAATGCTGATGGAGATGAAGAGGTTTGAAAAAAAAATCTGTTTTTAAGTTTTTGGAACATGCTCAACATCCTGAAGATTAAATGTAACAAGTGTATTATTTGCCAGGTTACAGCTGCAGGAACCAATATTGTTGGTATCATCCTTCTGCAAGAGCTTCCTCATTTGTCCCATCTTGGCGTTCGAGCTCGACAAGTGAGTCAAGCTCTACTTTGACTTTTCCCTTGTGTTATTTATATCCCAGAAGGAAAAAAAATAACAGGCTAGATATCTATGTGCAGGAGAAAGTTGTCTTTGTCACCTGTGATGATGATGATTCAGTTGACAATATAAAGACACTTGATGGACAATTTGTGAGGTCATATTATTAAAAATTCTTTCTTAAGAGATTCTTGAGTACATTACCCCCTACCCCGCAATTTGCGAGAGCCATTGAGGCACTGGGGTAATGTTGTTATCGTAAGAGTGTCTGTAGGACGCAGTAGTGCTCACGTTCATCCCAGTGGTAGACCCATAAACTTTATTTTAACTATTACTCGCTCCACTCCATTAAGATTTTCCCACTTTTCTTAAAAGGAAAAAACCATTAAGATTTTCTCACTTTAAAACTTACTTTATTAAGCATAAAACTCTTATTATAATACCCCTATATACTACAATAATACCACTATAATTGAACTCCACCATTATATAATATCCATATTTAGTATGATTTGACTAGAAGATACCACACTAAACATTTAATTTCATTTTTTTAAATACTTTTCTTAATCAATGTGCCCAAACAAAGTGGGAAAATCATTGTGGAGCGGAGGGAGTATGTTATTCAAGTGCACTAAATTTGACATATGAAAAAACATGGAATAAAATTACTCCCTCCGTCCTAGTCAGTACAAAGAATAGAAAAAGGTAAACAAATGATTGGACGGATGGAGTACTTTTCAGTGTAAATATCTGGACCCTATTACGTGGTTCTGCCACTGGCTCTTATTCAGAGTCCAGATGGGTATACGCAGAAATGTAAAACGTCGACATTTCTCTCCTCTCTGAAGTCGAAGTTGTGTTTGGGTGTTCCAGGATTGACGCATCATCAGGAGGTGTTGTAGTGCAGAAATCAATTCCTGATAAAGAACATTCCGATTCCTCCAAAAACATTATTTCCATGCTTGAAGAATCCTTAGAAAATGATGACATACAGCCATCTTCAAGTGATGAAAAATGTCAGGAGTTACCTCCGGTGGATCCTGCAGAAGGCGTAGTGCCACCGTTCAACAAGGTCGAATTTAGTCTCTTTCTTGGAGATGTCTGTACTGTACTCCTAAACTTTTGCCAAAGGACTTTCATTGTTGTTTTATTGATAACTTGATGTACGACAATAATTTTGATTCAGGTGATTCCAGCCGTCATTTATTTTGTTGATAAAATGCAAAAACTTTTGGTTCAGGTGATTCCTTCCAAAGGTATCATACCTCTCACCGAGGCTGAAGTGAGTACTTGTGGAGCAAAGGCTGCTGCTTGTGGACGTTTAGCTTCTCTGGCCGAAGAATGTGTCAAAGGTTAGACTCTATTTATTTCAGGCGAAACTGATTTTTTTTTTCTGGCATTTTACTTGTTTTTCTATTAATGGATAACTAAAGAGAGTAGATTGCAACTGAAGTCCCACTAACTGACCCAAAAAGTTTTGTTTCCAATTCCCAACTATATACTAAGCTATGGTGATAATTTTTTTTTTATAGATTTACTTTTTCTATCACAAAAAGGTAACAAATTACGCAAAAAAAAAAAAATTTCGGGTGTCCATAGACCCCAAATCCTTGTAATCTTTTATGATGATCTGCTTGAATCTTTTGGTTGCTCCTGTTTCCACCTCTAATTTCCATATTCATGCATGTTATTTTCAGTCTATAATGAGCACGGGGTGCCTGCTTCTTTCAAGGCTCCTGCAGGAGTCATTATCCCATATGGCACTATGGAACCAGCGATAGAGGCGAGTGGGTCCCTGGAAATCTACAAGTCCTACATAGAACAAATAGAAGATGCACAAGTTGAAGATGGAGCTCTTGATAAGCTATGTAGTGAGCTTCAAGAGTTAATCTCTTCCCTACAACTCTCGGATGATATCATTCAGAGCATATCACAAGTGTTTCCCAGCTTGCCCCGTTTAATCGTTCGATCCAGTGCTAACGTCGAAGACTTGGCTGGAATGTCAGCAGCTGGGCTCTATGAATCCATCCCGAACATCAGCCCATCCAACCCATCTGTCTTCAGAAATGCAGTTAGCAGGGTATGGGCATCATTATACACCCGGCGGGCTGTCCTTAGTCGTCGGGCAGCAGGAGTAGCCCAGAAGGAGGCTCAAATGGCGATTTTGGTCCAAGAAATGCTTTCTCCGGACATCTCATTTGTACTTCATACCCTTTCACCAACAGACAATAATAAAAACGTGGTTGAGGCTGAGATTGCACCCGGTCTTGGGGAAACACTAGCTTCCGGCACAAGGGGTACTCCATGGCGCCTATCCATGGGGAAATTTGATGGAATTGTCAAGACAGTGGCATTTGCAAATTTCAGTGAGGAGATGGTGGTGAGCAAAGCGGGAGTGGGAGATGGTCAAGTACTTCAGTTGACTGTGGACTACAGCAAGAAACCATTGACCGTTGATCCAATTTATCGAAGACAGGTCGGCCAGAGGCTTTGCGCCGTTGGCCATTTTCTCGAGCGGAAATTTGGAGGGCCTCAAGATGTTGAAGGCTGCTTAGTTGGCAATGTCGTGTACATTGTCCAGACTCGTCCTCAACCTCATTAAATCTGTTAGTATTTCTATTTGTTTCCTTTGAATGATTTAGGCATCTTTGAATTGATGTGGCATATTTCATTACCACATCTTGACTTTCTGTAACTTTCTTAGGACAAACCTTTACTTTTTGAAAAATTTACAATCTTGCCCTTATTACTTATGTCAATAATGATTATGCTAATTCACCTAATTGTACTAATTGCTAAACACATTTACTTCATTTTTTTTAATGTTCATAAAACCTTTAATTTTGCCCTATATCCCATTTAGATCCTTTTATTTTTATCTTTATTATTATATCATCTTAATAATTTTGAATCACAATTAAACATGTCAAACGAATCATTGAAGTCGGATCTTGAATTGAGTTACAATATGGCTTGGATCGAATACGAGTCGCGTTATGTACACAAGTTGCGAATATGGTTAGAGTCATAAAAAAAATATCATGGATAGTGGGAAAAGATAAATAGAGCCCTACAGACTCTAAATAAGAAAATCAATCAATATATATATATATATATATATATATATATATATATATATATAGAGAGAGAGAGAGAGAGAGAGGAAGGATCAAGTGAGTCCTCTTTTCATTTTTGAGTCCATAAGTCCCAATTACATCCGTTGATCTAGAGGGAGATGAATGGTGGTGATTGATTTGAGCAATAAAGGAAATAATTAACATATTTGGTAAAAAGTATATTAAATTCCTCTCTCTTTCCTTAATTCTCTCCAACTACTATCAAAACTCCTTATTTCCCTCTACCAAATAATAACTATTAACCTCTCTCTCCTCAAATTCTCTCTTACTCACTCACAAAACCACAATATCCTCATAATTAATCAAATTCAAAAACCCTTCTTTTCATCTTCATAATTATTTCTCTTCATAATTTTCAATCGTCATCTTGCGTGACATGGATTAATCAAAATACTTTAACGATTAGTATGTTACAGCGACACATTGTAGTTGTTACTTTAACGATTAAATGATGTTATTCTAAGTGATGAATGGTGGTTAAATAACGTTGTTTGCATCAGTTACTTTGACGCAATATATATGTTACTTCAAAGAACGAATGTTGTTACTTTGGTAATGAATGATTATAACCTAAGAAAGAAGGTTGTTAACACGCATTACAAAATTGGTTTCATCACCAAGGATTGGGGTTCGTACCCTAGTAAAAAATATGTGTTACTCCAACGCAGTGTAGCTGTTACTTTAACGAACAAATCATGTTACTATAAGGAATGATTGGTGTTAATCTAAGAATGAATGGTAAACAACGCTAATATCCTCAGTTACTTTTATGCGTTATATCTGTTACTTTAAGGAACGAATGGTGTTACTACAATACATCTGAGATGTTACTCTAACCAACAACACATGTATTAAATAAATATAGAGTTAACTACAACGTTGCACATCATTATGTGTAAAAAATCTGTTATTCTTGTAAACCCACAAAAAAAAAAAAAAATTCGAATCGCAAGCCAGCGTGCAGATTTTATAAAATTCCACCGCCTCATCTATTTCCCCGAATACTTGCCCATGTACGAAGTGAATGCCTCACCCACATCTCTGCACCATTCTTGTGCATTCGCTTCTTTGCCAATGCTACCTGCAAAAAATTAAACAACATTACACCCATGGGATATATGTGTTACTTTAACTCATAAGTTGTGTTACTCTAACTCGTAAAGCAAGTTACTTCAACATCAGCGCCAAAAACCTTTTTTAATGTTCAGTGTATGTCACCTTAATTAAAATAAGGTGTTACTGTAACTTAGAACGCATGTTACTTCAACGCCTTGTCTACTTAATCTATGATTAATCAAATCCAAAAACCATTGATATGAATCTATGATTAATCAAATGAATAAAATTCCACCTTTTCTAGTGATGTCCTGTGCATTCGCGTCTTTGCCAATTCCACCTGCACAAAATTAAACAACGTTACGCCCATGCAACCAATGTGTTACTTTAACTCATAAGTTGAGTTACTCTAACTCGTACAGTACGTTACTCTAACATCATCATCAAAAACCTTTTCTCAACGTTCAGTGTGTGTTACTCTAACTAAAATTAAGTGTTACTGTAACTTGGAACGTATGTTACTTCAACGCTGTGTCTCCTTCAATAGACAACAAAACAATAATATTAGTGGAGATTACGGAAAACCTAAATAACAAACATAAAACTCTGGAATCTATACTAACAATAGACCAATTAACCATTGATATGAATCTATGATGAATGAAATGACCATGAAAGTAATATCAACATGAAAATTGACGCAAAACATGAACGCAAATTGACGCAAATTAATCAAGATGGTGAATAAAAATTAATGCAAAACATGAAAGCAATATCGAAACTCACCATTGTTATACGCGATGAATTGCTTATCAATAGTTGATGAAGATCGCGATCATTGAATTCATAGTAACGGGATTTCGAGCACAAATTTGATTGAATGAATGAATGAACGTGATGATGGGAGCATTTTTTTTTAGGTTTTGATGAACGTTTAACGTGAATGAATGAGGAATGAAGATGATTATGGGAGTTATTATTTCTTAAAATCATGGGAGTTATTTTAGGATACTAAATTTTTTTTAAAACAAATATTAGGATGCATCTTGTCCATCCATCCTCATCCCATCCAATGGATGAGATGAGGACTTATGGACTCATATATAGAGGACTCATAAGAGCCTTACTCTCTATATATATATATATATATATATATATATATATATATATATATATATATATATATATATATATATATATAGAGAGAGAGAGAGAGAGAGAGAGAGAGAGAGAGAGAGAGAGAGAGAGAGAGAGAGAGATAGGAGTTCTAATAAGGTCTAGGGTAAAATTAAGGTCCTAAATCCAAATTCTGGCCATTGGATCCATCTTGCGCGGACGGTTGAGATTGCTTCTAAGATTGAATAAGAAAAGAAGCTTGTAATTAGGCAGGTGTAATTAACACATAATTGCTTCTCACGAGAAACCTTTTCACGAGGGAATCAAACCCGCCCGGCATTCCAATGACATCTTCAGTTTTAATTAACTCAGTCTTAAATCTGCTCGGCATTCCAATGATGATGGATTTTCATACTTCGTCATAACATCTTCAGTTTAAATTGTTTTTGGGCTCTTCGGTTCTGTTATTTGTCGGCGCTTCAGAATCGAAAGCAGAGGCTTCCCTCGTTTTACCGTTTTCGTTGTCAAGGCGACTTTCGTTTCCGATCGAAGTATTAAATTGGAATGGAGAATTTGCAGATTGTTGAAGTGCCCCCTGGTATGTTTATTTTGAGTTGTAGTTGCTTTAATCTTTTTTAAAGTTTTGTGTGTTTTAGTTTTCTGTAATTATTCAGGTGCAGTGGCAGAGCATCGTCCAACTGCGGAGGAGGTGTGTGCGGTCGAGTACAGTAGGGTAGTTTCGAAGGATTTGACGCCGTTTGTTGGTCAGCAGTTTGCGAACGTTGAGAAGGCGGTTGAGTTTTATGAGTCGTATGGTCTTGCTTGTGGTTTTGATGTGCGTCGGTGGTCGACGAAGAGGTTTCGTGACGGAACGCTAAATTCTCGATGATAGTTTGCAATCGGGAGGGATTCCCGTGCGTACCGAAGAATACGGAGTCCTGTGAGGAGAAGAAAAGTTCCGTAGGTGATGTGTTAGCGATGTCCGCGAAGTTGAAGTCGAAGAAATCTGCATTGGAGGATGAGAGTTCTCCTGTTACTACGATACGTGGATCGAAGGTGACACGGGTGGGCTGTAATGCACGTATCAAGTTACTTGCGAAGGGCAGTGTGGTAGTTATTTCGGAATTCAGCGAAGGTCATAACCATGAACTCTATTCTGAGGTGGATAGAGAGTTACAGAAGTTGTCCCGTAACTTGTCCGCCTACCACAAGCAGTTGATAGTTTACAACTCTCGAGTAAGTTCTTTGAAATGCTTGCTTTCGATTTTCGTTAATGTGGTTCCTGTTGATGTCGTGACGTAAGTGTAGTTATTGAAGTTTCAAATGTTAGTTACTGAAGTTGTAAATGGAGCGTACTGGAGTTAAGTTGTAGTTAAGTGAAAGTGTGTAACAGAGTACTATGTCAGTATTTAAAGTTTCATAGATTCAGTGGTGGAGTTTCAAGTATAAAATGTTGTAGTTGTGTAGAGTGAGTGGTGGACGTACCTTAAAATTTTTGTTTGTTGACGTACCTTCATTTATTATTAAATTATTCTTTTTTCCAGTTGAAAATTGGACCGACACGTACATACGCTATGGTTAAGGAGCATGTGAATGGATTTGAGAATATTGGTGCTAGCTTAAATGACTTCAAGAATTTTGGTAGGGATCTTAAGTGTTATCTTCATGAACGGGATGGGCAGTTTTTCATAGATAATTTTAAGGAAATGGTGGCTAACCGGGAAGGGTTTTATTTTGACTACGAACTGGCGGCCGATGGTAGCTTATGTAGGGTTATTTGGGTCGACGGTGTTGGTAGGAGGAACTGCAAAATGTTTGGGGATGCTGTGTCCTTTGATCCTACATATGAGACGAACATGTACTCGATGATTTTCACTCCGTTCACTGGGGTTGACAATCGCAAAAGGTCGGTGCCATTTGGTGGTGCCCTCATTGCTCGCGAGAACACAGAGTCCTTAAATTGGGTGTTCACTCGTTTTTTGGATGCAATGGGGGGAGGGGGGGGGGGGAAGAACCGGAATACATAATAACGGACCAAGATCCCGGTATTATTAGCTCTGTGGCGTTTGTCTTTAAGAAAGCGAGGCATCGGTTCTGTATGTGGCACATAATGAATAAGGTTCCTGTGAAGTATGGTTCGACTAGGAGCGATTACATGAAGTTCATAAATAAGCTAAATGGTATTGTTTGGGACGACGCCATTGAACCCGCAGAGTTTGACTCAAGGTGGAAGGAAATTATGGAGGAACATGGAGTGGCTGAAGTTGATTGGGTTAAAACCGCATTTACCGATAGAAAGCAGTGGGTCATGGCTCATTGTCGAGAGATACGAATGAGCAGCGTTATGAGAACAATGTAAAGGTCGGAGAGTGCAAACAGTTTCTTCAAGAGGTTTGAAGGCAAGTCCGGTACTTTGGTGGAGTTCTGGATGCGCTACGAAAGCGCGATGGAGCAGCAAAGGCATACTCAAAAGAAGCTTGACAATGAGAACAAGCACTCGAGGCCTAAGTTGGAGACTCATTTAGCTATTGAAGCTGATGCTGCGAAGCTGTATACTCATGAAGTATTTAGTGAATTCCAGACCGAGGTGAGGTATTCTACTGACACGTGCACGGTACGTAGCTTTGAGGTGAATGAAGGGGTTGAGGTTACTACGGTGAAGGATCAATCTAGGAATCGAGTTTACGTTGTTCGTTATAACCCAGGTATGCTACTTATTCGTTTACAGTTATTTTTTTGACCGTTGAAGTTCCAGTTTTGGTTTCCAAAGTTACGTTAGTAGGCTTTGAAGTTCTTTTTCCTGTGTCAGAGTTGATGGAGGCGACGTGTACCTGTACATTGTATGAAAGAAGAGGGATTCTATGCAGACATGTTATTTGGATTTTGACGTCACATGGGCAGAAGACGATACCAACAGCTTACGTGTGTAGAAGGTGGTCGGTTGACGCATCGGGAGGAAACTTTGTTGGCGGGGTAGATGAAAAGCAGTTAGAGATAACGAAGCTGTGGTCTGAATTTCACGAAGCAGTTGGCGTGGTTATTGAATTGGGTAAGGAAGATGTTCAGAAACTGAGGGAAGTGGTTAAGGCTTTTATCGATAGCGTTAGTAAGCTTGCCGAGCCACTGACGAAGGAACATGAATTTGAGAAATTGCTTGGTTGTACGTCTACTACTGAAATAACTATTCTACCTCCACGAAAGTCGAAGACTAAAGGTAGTGGGAAGAGAATGTTGTCAACAAAGATGAAGGCAGCTGCCCTTGCGAGAAAACCTAAGCGGCTGTGCAAGAACTGCAAACGAATGGCTCACCATGATAAGAGAAATTGTCCTAACCCATTTGCGGAGCATCCACCGTCCGAGGATGAAATTTCTAACTTTGTCGTTGACGACGTCGTAGAGTAAAGAGCGACGGTTTTGTGAGTTCAATGGTCAGGAATTGTAATGTCGTAGGAAGTTCAACTATTTTGTTGAGAAGTTTAACAGTAGAAGAAATCTTAGATATGTTGGAGAATGCAACTTTAATTCGGTGGATTTGAAACTTCAGTGGCCCGTCGCAGAACTTTGACACTACTAAATCGCAATTTCAATGTTATTTAAACGAGTTCAGCTCTTTTTGTGAGAAGTGTAACAGTAGAATAAATCTTAGATATGTTTGAGCATGCAACTTTAATTCAATGGATTTGAAACTTTAGTGGCATGTCGCAGAACTTTAACACTACTAAAATCGCAATTTCAATGTTATTAGAACGAGTTCAGCTCTTTTTGTGAAAAGTTGAACGGTACAAGAAATCGTAGATATGTTTGAGAATGCAACTTTAATTCAATGAATTTGAAACTTCAGTGGCCTGTCGCAGAACTTTGACACTACTAAATCGCAATTTCAATGTTATTTTGTCGAGTTCATCTCTTTTTGTGAGAAGTTTAACAGTAGAATAAATCTTAGATGTGTTTGAGCATGCAACTTTAATTCAATGGATTTGAAACTTTAGTGGCCTGCCGCAGAACTTTAACCCTACTAAATCGCAATGTCAATGTTATTATAACGAATTCAAGTGTGAAATGGTATGCTACGATTCTGAAGTGTCGCATTGTTAGACTTGAAGTTGTAATGTTTTTAATGTAAAGTTTCAGGCGTTGAGTAGTTTGGTTGTAGTGGCAGATGATGTGCATCGATTAATTATTGAAGTTTTGGAAGTTATGTGCTGAAGGTATGTTACAGTCGAGTTAAAGTTTCAAAAACAATAATAGATAAATATTGATCAAGGCTATGAAGATTGAAGGAAAATGGCACATGGTTAGAAAAAGATAATACGTTCCTAAAAAATTACGTAAAATGAAAATTGGAACGATTGTTTACAGAAGACAATGACGAAATTCGAGTTTAGGGCTAACTACATTGTAGCGGATACAAGTTTTTCTTGCCGAAAACATAAAGTTCAGTAACCACGGGGAATCGTTTGTTTACCTCCTACGACTAGTGTAGACCTTCAATGCCTTACGTTTCTCCTTCAAAATATCCCAAATGTTTTCTTTCTCCGCATTGAACTTGTCGAGTTGTTTGCGGATTGTTTTCCGTTCTCTGTTGTAGTCGGAGAGAATTAGTGTGGCAGTGAGCTGCACTATAAGGAATCGCCTACCAACTTTACGCTGCAGATCCTCGTGGGGTGGCACCTCATCCTCACCCTCATGCAGTAGCATGTGCATCATTGTAAACAATCCAGATTCCTTTCGATTGATGACATTGCTCTGCCACTCCGTTTTCACCTGCCTTATTTCAAAGAAAGGAAGTTGTAAGGCCTTCGTAACCCCCTTCACTTCCAGGTAGTTACTCATTCCAGATGCCTGCAAGAAGTTGGAGTGAGCTGCGTAAGCTCATAGCAGATTGTTATGTTTTCTGGTACAATATAGTAAGTTTTGCAGGAGTTAATGTATTCGGCCTTGTAAACATCCGAGTTCGGGAAATCTGGGTGTAGGTAGTGGTCCAGCACATCGACTGTTTTCTTCTTGAAGTTGAGACAAATGCAGACAAAATGTTGGTTGAGGTTGACTGGCACAAAAATAAGGTCGGACTGCAAATTGACTGCTGGACGGCAATCTTTGATGAATACGTCCCAAAATCTGTAGAGCTTCTCTTCGAGCGCATGGTAAGGGGTTGCTTGGTCGAAATTCTCTACAAGATTCTCTATAACGTCCTGTGGAATTGAAAACATGTAGGAATACTGAGCCAAGATTAGAAAATGATAATACCTTCTTCAAAAATTGCGTAAAATGAAAATTGGAACGACTAGGAAGTTTCAGAATATGGGAGTTGAAGTTGTAATTTATTTGAGTTAGAGTGTAAAGTGTGCACTTATATTGACCTGAAGTTCATCAGCAATTATAATGACCTAATGTTCAGCAGTAGTTGAAGTTCATCAATACGGACCTGAAGTATCAGCAATTATAGTGACATTCAAGAAAGAGTTGAAGTTTTAAAGAATGATTTAAAGTGTTTAGAAGTTGCGAACCCTATGTGCTGAAGTTCCTTAGAATTTGATTTGAAGTTGCGAACCCGATGTGTTGATGTTTTAGAGCAAAATAATGAACAACTTGACACTGTCTGCTGATGAAGTTTTCACTGTTGTTCTATGAAGTTGTGAACTGACTTAGCTGAAGTTTTAAATTAATTCTATTGACATTTTCTATATTGAGCGTTAGGAGGCTGAATGTATGTGGGGGGTGAGTTACAAAGTTTCGGAATTTGAGAATTGAAGTTCTTAAATAATTGAATTAAAGTTTCAAGCGTAATGCATACTAATTTCAAAGAAAAACTAATGTAGAAATAGTAAGAGTGGGGGTTAGTGCATACCGAGTGGCGTACCCCCATGAATGTCATTGTTGGAAGAGTGTCGTCCCCTGGGTCTGCAGCGGAAATACGAGTGAGGAGTATCGACCAGCACTCTAGGACGGAAGACGACATGTCCGTGTCAGGGAGCATGGTCAGTACGTCCGAGCGAAATATTATTGCGTCCTTCCCGTAGTATGCTAGCAGCTCACTGAATTCGGTCAAATGGATCGTATTAACTGGTAATCAGTAGGTGGGTAGGTCGCAACAAATAAGAAATCAGAAATTTGAAAAGGAAGCTTACTCGTTGGGATAATCGTAGTCATTGAGCAGGCTATAGTCCGCTAACTGCTTCCGTAAATTCGGGAGGTTGCTTAACAGTTGTTGGTTGCTGCGGAATATTTTTGACACGGTCAGCGCTTTAGTGTCAATGTCCCCGAAATCCAAAGTACACCCGAGACCATCCCCCTGACCACCCCCCCTGACCATGGATGCGGCTCCTCAATGATGACGTTGCTTCCCGCGGTGTTGAATCTGCAACGGGACCTTGCACTGGAGTATTTACTGGCTGATGTTCTGTGGAGCACTGCCGCTTAGATGACGACCCCCGTACGTTGTGCTGAACTCGTTTCTTTGACTGCACTGCGGAGTCTGCCAATGATGCCTCATGTCGCTGTTCCTCACCGCCCACATCCACCTGGTCCGAACCTGTATCGGCGCCCACCTGCACAGTTCCAGCAGGCTGCTCCAATGTAACTTCAGGCTGCTCCACTGGAACTTCCGGCTGCTCGCTTACCTGCACATCTATGGGTGTGATGTCGGCTGTAGTCTTCCCAGCCGCTGCAGGGTACACTGGTACATTGGCAGTTGAATCTCGGAAACGAAATGCTGACTCGCGGACCTGGTCAACATATCGATGGAGTTCGTCGCTAGTCCAAAACGTCTGGGATGATTGGCAGTGATCTGTTTCGGTCCCGAGAGAAGACGGCATGGTCCGATCCTTAATTTCACCCGCTGCTTCGCCAAACCAAGCAGGAAAAGCAACCTTATTCCTTTGCATTTTGAGAAGCAGCAGATGAACGTCCTGCAATGTTATTGTTCACCGTAGTGGATGAGTAAATAATTAGTGTACAACTAATAGAATTCGTTCAAATAACATTGAAATTGCAACTTAATAGTGTTAATGTTCTGCGACAGGCCACTGAAGTTTCAAATCCATTGAACTAAAGTTGCATGCTGAAAAATATATAATATTTCTTCTACTGTTAAACTTCCTAAAAAAAATTCTGCGACAGGCCACTGAAGTGTCAAATCCATAGCACTAAAGTTGCATGCTCAAACATATCTGAGATTCCTTTTCACACTTGAATTCGTTCAAATAACATTGAAATTGCGATTTAGTAGTGTTAAAGTTCTTCGACAGGCCACTAAAGTTTCATATCCATTGAACTAAAGTTGCATGCTTAAACATACTACCTCCGATTTTTTATTATCTTCCCCTTTGGTTTTGGGGGAGAAAATAAGGGTGTAGGAATGTGTGGTTCAAAATAAAAGAAGGAAGAGAGAGAAATGTAAGGGTGATTCTAGACCACATGTTGATGGCCTAAAATAGAAATAGGGAAGAAAGGATGTTTCAGCCCAATAAAGAAATAGGGAAGATAGATAAAAATCGGAGGGAGTATATAATATTTCTTCTACTGTTAAATTTCCTACAAAAAGTTCTGCTACAGGCCATTGAAGTGTCAAATCCATAGCACTAAAGTTGCATGCTCAAACATATCTAAGATTCCTTTTCACACTTGAATTCGTTCAAATAACATTGAAATTGCGAATTAGTAGTGTTAAAGTTCTGCGACAGGCCACTGAAGTTTCATATCCATTGAACTAAAGTTGCATGCTGAAACATATATAATATTCTTCTACTGCTAAACTTCCTACCAAAAGAGTTGAACTCGTTCTAATAACATTGAAATTGGGATTTAGTAGTGTTAAAGTTCTGCGACAGGTCAATGAAGTTTCAAATCCATTGAACTAAAGTTTCATGCTCAAACATATCTAAGATTTCTTGTACTGTCAAACTTCCTACAAAAAGAGCTGAACACGTTCTAATAACATTAAAAATGCGATTTAATAGTGTTAAAGTAGATAATTAGCGTAAAGGGTAATGACAGATTGAAGATTGAAGATATGACAGATTGTATACATTTACTTACATCGTCAGCCCGAGCGGCCAGTTCGCTATCGTCCTCGAGTCCAGGTGGAAGCTCTATCTCGATGAATTTCCTCCCGCTGTTTCGGTGATTGGAACACGTATGTGTACGTCCCGGGTCATCGTTACCGGTGATAAGCAGCACCGTGTTGACTTCGACTCCGTCGGAATAAGGCCGTGGATATGTCGTTTTCGACCACACCTGCCTACCCAACGAACCAGCCATCATCTCACCGTGTAGTCGTGCTGCCAGATTCTCGTTGTTCCAGTGCTTAATTAAGGGTAGATCATGCGGGCAAGATTCTCCACGAAAATCGAACCTCTGGAGGTAGGTGATCATGAGGAACGGAACACAACCTCGCAAATGCTTCGGACTTTTCTTCGTCTCAGCAGCTGCATCGACCAGATTTTTGAGAATGTACGAACACCAGTCGTACTTGCTAATACCTGAGACGTCGTCCACGGCTTTCACCAGCTTCAGGTCTATTCCGTTGTTTGACGTAGGGCACAGAAATGATGACATTGCAAGTAGGACGAACATCTTACAGAATAATTCACTCCCATTTCTATCGGCCATAAGTTCTTCGAATAGACCACCTAGTTTTATTTGGTTGCTGTTGTTAGCGACATGGTAACGAGCCCTCCAAAAATCCTTCAATGCTTTGAACTCATCGTCGGAGGAGTGTTTCTTACGTCCTGTCGGTGCCAACTCCACTTCATTCGGCCCGCGTGGCAGTAGAAAACAATCGTGGACGTCGTGTTTCGTCACACAGAACTCCTTGACCTCCGACGCCCGAAATACATTGGAACCTTCATCAAACGCTTTCAAAAACAGTGGTACGTACTGCAAAGGGTACTTACTGATCTTGAAATCCAGCAGCCCACCAAACCCGATTGAGCGTACGGACTGTTTCTGCTTCTCATTTAGATTGGAAATTAACTTTGCGAGCCTCTGTCCTCTACATCTGACAGGGACACTTGCATCATCCTCCTTCTCGTCTAATTGGTCATCGCTCGCAGCTTCAACAATTTGACGTTCTCCGGACGACATATCAACCAGAAAATCTGAAATGATAAACAAGACAAAAAAATGACAAACAAGACAACATCTGCAATGACAAACAATACAAAGAAGACAAATTTTATGATAGGCAAACAATACAAACAAGACAAACGATAAACAAAACCCACAACACAACAATACACACAAATTTTAAACGAACTTCGATTCTAAACCTAAAAACCCCTGATTTTTATGATTGTAAAGGAATTTCGATTCCAAACCTATAAACCTATAATTTTTTTGATTTTAAACGAACTTCAATTGTATAACTAAAAAATCCTAGTTTTTTTGATTGTAAACTAATAATCCTTAATGGTAGGCAAAAGTTCAAAACCCTAAACCATAATCTCAGTAAACACATGACTAATCGTTGAACAAAGAATCGTAAAACCCTAAACCCTATGCGAAATTAGGGTTACTCGAATTTCAGATTAGGGTTTACTGTTTATCGAAGAAGTGTAATGAAGAACTGAAATGAAGAAATTAACAGTAATATTTACCTGAAATGAAGATTGAAAGCAGTGATAGGTGGAGATTGAAGAGCGAGCAGTGATGAGTAACTGAAGAGGAGGTGGATTCGTGGAGACGAGTAACTGAGCGAGCAGTGGAGATTGAAAGGAGTTTGGTGGATTCGTGGAGATGGGTTGGAGAATTGAAAGGAGTTTGGTGGATTCAGAGTAATAAATTATGGTGGAAAAACAGAGGTATGCATGGAAAACGTAAACCTTGATTTTTTTAAAATAATTATATATATCACTCAATCTCAGCCATCTATCTCTTTTTAATCTGACGGCTGAGATTAGAACTTAGGACCTTACATATGTAATATGCCCTTATTTGATCTCCTCTCTCTCTCTCTCTCTCTCTCTCTCTATATATATATATATATATATATATATATATATATATATATATATAGGTTCACATAAGGCCAACAACTCTTATAAGTTCATAAGTTCCGGTGTTAAAGTTACACAAAAGGTGCTTAAAGTTACACGAGATGAGTGTTAAAGTTGCACTTTATCACTTGAAGTGATAAAAGAGCTGAATATTATAGTTACATATCAATTCTGAAAAAATGCAACTTTAACGTATGTCATCTGTAACTTTAATATAGACTTAATTACATATGTTGAACTTATTTGATCCTCTCTCTCTCTCTCTCTCTCTCTCTCTATATATATATATATATATATATATATATATATATATATATATATATATATAGGCTTTTTTCGAGCGATCTCATTGGTCCGTTTCATCAAACCTCAAATTACGAAAGTATCATAAATAATAAAAAAAATCAATTAGAGAATCTTTTAATTATTATAATATATATTTAATTTATCATATTAATGAGATTTTTTACAATTCTGAGGTAAAAATCTTTAGAGTTCATTTTTTAAAAACATTGTCGTAAAATAAATTATAAATATGAAATAATTAGATTCGTGGTAAAAAATGCTTTCATTAGAGTATAAATTTCATATTATTTGTTTCACATTATGTGATGAATTTATTAGATATATCAGTTGTAAAATTTTCCCACATCGACAAATTTTAATATGATGATGAAATTCTATATTATAAATAAGAGTATTCATTCATTCTTCGATATCTATCAAAAGTCTTTTGGATCTAAAAATGAGTTCTTAAGACTATAAACCTCAATTAATTATCCTATATTAAAAATTATGATGAGGTGATGAAATTTTATATTATAAATAAGAGTAATCATTCGATTATAAATATCGACCAAGAAAAACTTTTAAATTATCCCACATCTAAAAATTATGATGGGGTGATGAAATTTTATATTATAAATATTACTCGTAGTAAGCATTCGATTTTAAATATCGACCAAAAAACTTTTGAGTCTTTAAAAAAAATTTAATGTATAAGACTACAAATTTAATTTAATGCATAAAACTATAAATTTAAAATCATTCCACGTTGGTGAGGTGATGAAATTTTATATTATAAACAAGAGTAATGATGTATTTTTTTAGTCTTAAAAACAGCTGATGGAAGACTATAAAATTAAATAAATTATCCCACATTGAAAAATTATGATAAGTTGATGAATTATATATTATAAATAAGACTAATCCTTCGTTCTTAAATATCAATAAAAAAACTCTTAAGTCTTAAAAAGTCTCTTAATAAGACTACAAATTTAAGTAAAAATAATCTCACTTCGAAAATTTATAATAAAGTGATGAAACTTTATATTATAAATAATACTTCATAGTAATCATGTGCTCTTAAATATTAATAAAAAAAAATTTAAGTCTTAAAATATACTCCATATTAGACTACTAAATTAACTAAAATTATCCCACATTCAAAAAATTATAAAGTTTCATGAAACATAAATCTTTGTGTCTTAAAAAGTTTTTAAAAAGACTACAAACCTAAATTTATCCTAAATCGAAAAAAATTAAAATAAGGTGATGATTTTATATTATAAATAAGAGTAATCATGCGTTTTTTGGGGTCTTAAAAGCAGATCTTAAAACTATAAACCTTGAGTAAATTATCCTATATCGAAATATTAAGATGAGTCAATATAATCTTATATTATAAATAAGATTAATCTTTCGTTCTCAGATATCAATAAAAAAATTCATTCGTTCTTAGATATCAATCAAAAAAACTTTTGAGTCTTAAAAAGTCTCTTAATAAGACTACAAACTTTAAGTAAAATAATCTCACATCGAAAAATTATAATAAGTTGATGAAACTTTATATTATAAATAAGAGCAATAATGTATTCTTTTGATTTCTAAAATGAACTCTTAAGACTTTAAACTCAGCTGAAATTAAGTTTGATTACTAATATCATGTGATCATTTTATTATGGGTGATATTTTTTTATACTTTAACATTACTCAATCATACCTCAAAATTACTACCCTACCCCTCTCATTTCCCCCTCCCACTTAAGTTTTTATAGAGAGGAAAAAAAATCCAAAATTCAATTGCACTAATTAGGGTTCTTCAATAAGTTCTAATTTGCGATGATTTAAGTACAAATTGAGGTCGTAGATTTCAAATTCAATTGCACTAGTTAGGGTTCTTCAAAAAAGTCCTAATTTGTGAGGAAGCGAGTAAAAACCGAGGTCAGGAATTTCAAATCAATTGCACCAATTAGGGTTCTTCCGGAAAGTCCTATTTGCGATGTATACCACCTAGGGTTCACGGAAAAGTCCTAGCTTGCGATGAATTTCATATCAATTGCACCAATTAGGGTCATTCGAAAAAGTCTAATTTGCGATTAGCCGATTATACAAATAGAAATTGAGATCAGAGAATGACGATAAGAACAGTAGACAATTAATTAACATTAATTAACTCTGATTTTCAATCAATTAACCTTGATTTTCAATTAAAATTACTACTCCGTATATGACAAAATATCAATTACCAAACTATGATCCATACCGAATTCTCAAATAATGATTGATTGATAAATAGAATTGATGAGGTTAAGTAAAAAAATTTGAAGAAAAAATTAATCTAGAATAGAATAAAAACAATGAAGGTCCCTTAAATAAAGAAAGGGTAATATTGGAATGTTTAAGAAATTTTAAGGAGAATTGAGTAACGCGCAATTATGAAAAAGTAATTCCGTTTATTTATTGTAATGACATAGTTTTATTATGTTTCTTATTTAACGAATGTACATCATCATCAATGTAATTAAGCCAACTAACCCGTGCATCGCACGAGTTTTAATATAAGATTCTATCGCATCATCATAATTTTTCGATGGAGGATAATTTACTCGAGATTTATAGTTTTAACATCTACTTTTAAGACCCAGAAAAACGGATAATTACTCTTTATTTATAATATAGAATCATCAGTTTATTTAGTGTAATGACATAGTTTTATTATGTTTCTTATTTAACGAATGTACATCAGCAATGTAATTAAGCTAACTAACCCATGCAGAGAACTTTTATACGTCCGTGTTTATAATTGATTATCATTAATTTTGTCGAAAATCAATTTTCAGGGTTATTGTCAAGTTCATTCCTCAATCTTGTGGTTCGACAATGTCAACGGTGCAAATTAGACTTTTTCGAATGACCCTAATTGGTGCAATTGATCTGAAATTCATCGCAAGCTAGGACTTTTCCGTGAACCCTAAGTGGTATACATCGCAAATAGGACTTTCCGGAAGAACCCTAATTGGTGCAATTGATTTGAAATTCCTGACCTCGGTTTTTACTTGCTTCCTCACAAATTAGAACTTTTTCAAAGAACCCTAATTAGTGTGTTTAAGTCTTAAAAAACCTAATTATCTCACATCGAAAAATTATGACGAGGTGATGGAAGACTATAAACTTAAATAAATTATCTCACATTGAAAAATTATGATAAGTTGATAAATTCTATATTATTAATAAGGCTAATCATTCGTTTTTAAATATCAATCAAAAAAAGTTTTAAGTCTTTAAAAGTCTCTTAATAAGACTACAAACTTAAGTAAAAATAATCTCACATCAAAAAATTATAATAAGGTGATGAAACTTTATATTATAAATAAGAGTAATCATTTGCTCTTAGATATTAACCAAGAATCTTTTGAGTCTTAAAAATATATAAAGACTATAAACTTAAGTAAAACTATCCCACATTCGAAAAATTATAAAGTTTCATCAAACAAAAATCTTTTGAGTCTTAAAAAAGTTCTTAAGACTATACACTTAAGTAAGAAAATATAATAAGATGATGAAATTCTATATTATAAATAAGACATAATAATTCTTCGTTAAACATCAATCATAATTCGCTCACATCGAAAAATTATGATGAGATTTTGAATTTCTACTAAATAAGAGTAATCATTATTTTTAAATATTAACCAAAAATATTTTGAGTTAAAAAAAGGTCTTAATAAGACTACAAACTTAAAATTATCCCACAAAACAATTAAAATAAAGTACGGTGATGATTCTATATTATAAATAAGAAAACAAATTTCAGTTAAATTATCCCACATTGGCAAATTATAATAAGACTACGAAATTCTATATTATAAATAAGATTAAGCTAATTATTTGTTCTTAGATATCAATCAAAATCTATCTTTTGAGTCTTAAAAAATTCTTTAAGTTTATAAGCTTAAGTAAATTATCCCACATCGAAAAATTATACTCCCTCTCTTTTGAGTTTTAAAAAACCAACAATATTTTGAGTTTCAAAAAAGTCTTAATAAGACTATGAACTTAAAATTATTCACATCGAAACAATTAAAATTAGATACGGTGATGATTCTATATTATAAATAAGAATACACATTTTAGTTAAATTATCCCACGTCGACAAATTATAATAAGACGATAGATTTCTATATTATAAATAAGACTAATTATTTGTTCTTAAATATCAATCAAAATCTTAAAAAACTGTTAAGAGTATAAATTAAATAAAATTATTCCACATCAAAAAATTATACTCCCTCTCTTTTGAGTCTTAAAAAACTCTTAGGACTATAAACTTAAGTAAATTATCCACATCGAAAAATTATACTCCCTCCGGTCACACTATTTTTTAAGTAAAAATAATCATTTCTCTAAATTATGATGAGTTGATGAAATTCTATATTATAAATAAATAAGACTAATTATTCGTCCTTAGATATCAACAAAATGACTTTTTATTCTTAAAAAAATTCTTAATAAGACTACAAATAAAGTTAAATGAAAATTATCATATATCGAAAAATTATAATGAGGTGACAGAATTCTACGTAATAATCTTTCGTTCTTAGATATTAACCAACAATCTTTTGAGACTTAAATTTTTTTCCTAAGACTAAGACTATATAGTTAAAGTATAATCATCCCGCATCAAAAAATTAAGATGGGGGATGGAATTCTATATATTATAAATAAGAGTAATCATTTGTCTATAAATAAAAGTTCTTAATTAGACTATATCTAAACTTAAATAAACTTAAGTAAAATTATTCTACATCGAAAAATTATAATAAGGTGAATTTTTTTATTATATAAATAAGAGTAATCATTCATCCAAACTACTGTATATAATAAGATTATCAAATTCGATTATATTTTAATTCTTAAAAATAGCTCTTAAGACTATAAACTTAATTAAGTAAATTATACCACATCGAAAAAGTATGATGATTACAAGAGTTTTTAAAAAGAGTGAATACAAACCTAAAATTATACCACATCGAAAAAATTAAAATAAGGTGATGATTCTATATATTGTACGGAGTTAATAAGAGTAGTCGTGCATTTTTATAGGTCTTAAAAGCAGATATAAACCTTGAGTAAATTATCCTACATCAAATTTATGATGAGGCGATCCTACATCAAATTTATGACGAGGCGATTGAATCTTATATTATAAATAAGACTAATCTTTCGTACTTAAACATGAATCATAAATTTTATATTATAAATAAGAGTAATCATATGTACGTTCTTTTGAGTTTTAAAATGAGCGTTTAAGACAAAACTTAGCTAAAATAAGTTTGATTATTAATATCACGTAATCATCTTATTTATTATAACGATATAGATTGATTAAGTTTCTTATTTAACGAATGTACATCATATCATCAATGTAATTAAGCCAACTAACCCGTGCAGCGCACAAGCTTTAATCTAGTAAAAGAAAATAAGAGAGAGGATCGGGGAAGTTAGTAACTTCCTTGGAGTCCCTTAGTGTTGATCTTGGCCTTCCATTCATCTTAAGATGGATGGATGGGCTTCAAGTTTATAAAAAAAAGACTGACATTTTGCCTGCCAAACATCGCGCGTCAACCTTCCACTCACCCAAATCAATCACTGTCATTACTTCTCTCCTCTACTCTCCCGCCTATTGCCTGCCTATTGTAGACACCCAGATTTTGACATGGTGGCTGCAGAGGTGCCTGACAAACACCCGATGACGATCGGATTGCAACGCGATGCGAAATTACGATGTTTTAGATAGTTCTTCTATAGAACGAATCAAATAATTACTCGGAAAATTTAATTCAACGTCAAGACAGCCATAGTCGTGTCATTATGGTCGCGTCGACACTAATTAGAGTCAATTCCGACATCGGGGCTTCGAATCGGTCCCGAAATACGCAAAGTCAAACCCGAATCAATGTGTCGGGCCAAGAAAACCTCAGGATGCACACCCGAAGCCCACCCGGCGCATTGACGCGCTATGGTTGGGGGAAGACTTAATCCCCAAGACATAACATATCACGCATCTTCTCCGTTTTGGAAAGTTTCAAAATCGGATCTTCAAAATCCCAGGCGCCTCACACCGGCGTCCTACATTTCGTGCGCACGACCCCAGGCGCCTGAAGTCTGGTGCGCCTGGACTCAGGCGTCCTTTTGGGTGATTTGAACTGCGCGAGCAACTAAAATTTCTGTCCCCAAGACTTCCTAAACTTCCTGAGAGAACTTTCCGTCCACGAATCAGACCTAGGAGCACCCCTAGTAACCTCTGATATGGTTGGCCTCAGCCCCATTTGGTGGGACAACTCTATCGGGTAAACATAAACCGGATCCCCTAAGGATAATATCTGCATAGCCTGAGTCGAGGACGAGAAATGAAACCCGGCTTGTCCACTAATATGCCACCACGGGACTGTCCACCTGATATCCACTCGCCCATTAACCAAGTAGGAATTCCATCCTTCTTCGGTATGACCATCGCTCCATGCTTGCACCATCTTATGACCCGTGAAACCTTTATAACTATAACCCTTGACGGACCGAGGAGGGTCGACTAAACCAAGCCTCTCTTGTAGCCAAACAACACAATGTCACACTTTCGAACTAAGGAGAGCTTCGAAAAACGAAATAATAACACCCCTATACATACCTGCAAAATGATCATAGAATCCCAAAAAGGAGCCCGATGCAGCCGGGCACGAGCATCAAGACCTAGGATAAGCCCACCCAAAATGAGTAAAGTGGGTGATCGCCCATGTTCTATCCCCATTACAACATCCAAAACCCAAGGATTACCCCAAACCCTCATGCACTAGCGCATCCTCAAAAAGATAGTAACAAGTCACCGCAATATTAAAAGCCCGTCTACAAGTTAGGGGTGAAATGTCACGGGAACCCATCTGCGAGAACGTCCTAAATAACAACTCTAGGTAAATACCATCTCTTCTGAAGAAAACCTTAGCCTCCTCTAGCAAAGAAAAGTCCAAAAAGTGACGAAACTGTTCCACAAAAGCATCATCACGCAAGGGAACACAAGGTCGAACCGAACACCACCCGCCTATAACGTCTAGCTCCTCAGGGAGAGGACAAACCTTACCCCCTGGGAAAGCAAAAACATGACTTTTTACGTCCCAAAAGCTAGAGCATGCTGATAAGAAGTCATCTTGCACCTTGACTTGCCTTAACGCGATAACCATGGACAAACCATTACTTGGACAACCTCGAGGTCACATTTCTTAAAACGAACCATCCACTCGGTTAAAAGATCCCCGAAACCCGACATGACTCAAAACAATACAAGGAAGCTATAGACACACTATAGGTATTTTAGTATGTCTAAAACGAGCACCCATAACCTGCATATATAGTCCTAATCCCACAACAATTAGGAAACTACAAAAATTTCCATAAACAGGAATCGGGCCGCCCGAGTCCAGACGCTCGAATATCGAAACGCCCGAACCTAGGCGACCCAGAATCCAACCGCCTAGACCCGGGCGTTTGAACCCTAACTCATCAGCCTCCTTAGCACCCAAAAGTTATGACATCAGCCCCGCTTTACCACAACGACAACCACCTAACAGCTCCGGACATCGGAAACGACCTCCCGAAGTCGCTAAAACCCTTACCCGAAAGCCAAAATATCCACGCAAGAGCAATAAGACCGTACGGGCAACAAATTTCACCCGTCGGATTCACCAGACTTAGACGTCTTTTCATCGACATCGTCAAGTCGCGTTTGTAGCCCAGTATGACATTATTGTGACTATACAAAAAGTGGCGTAATTTCTTTTTCCAAAAATTGGTCTTACCCCCCTTGTTTTTTTCCTCATTTTAAACATGAATGTTGAGACAACTGCACTTGTTCACTTAGTCAAAACATGTTAACTTCTTACGTTTCACACATGTCAAGTCAAACATTTTAATCAACGTATTACTTGATCCAACTCCCGGCTCAAATTAGCGCGTTTCAAAAAAAAAAAAATCCGAAACGCATTTTCGTACTCTCATGCAATCCTAACGCATTTCAAACGTCCTAATCTATGACGAAATCGCAAACAAAACAAACTTGAAGTGATTACTTGTCAATCTAGGTCAATATTTCAGAAACAAAAGTGCAAGACTAAACTGATCAATTAAAATGCTAAAAGTCTTAGAAACACACACAAATCCATACACAAACCAAGTTCATAAACTATGGAGGACCCCTAGAAGCTGCACCTATAGCTATTACGAGCTCACCGATATTGTCATCCAAACCTAGATCTTCCAAAACAAAGGTAGGAGACTCACTACCATCTATCCCCGACAGCATATCAAGGGTAGCTATCTCGGGAATCCCTCCAACATCCTCGGTGGTGCCAATAGCATGACCCTCCGCCTCAGCCTAAACCTCCCTCTCCATCTCAACCCCTAGCCTAGCCTCGCCCTGCGCTGAGGTCTCGCCCTGAGACCGGGCCAACCGCTCCTTAAGCTGGGTAATCTCATCATCCCAGGATCGCAGGAGCTGTCGCAAATTGGCCTCTTCCGTTTCGACCTCGATCACCCGAGCCTCCAGCTGCCCCACCATATCCTGAGTATCCTGCAAATACATCCGTACTTTAGGGAAACATAAAAACAGCCTAGAAAACCAACCCTAGGTACACATACTCACCGATCGGGATCCCGAAGTATCACGGGAGACCCTCGACGCATAGGCCGGGAAGCAGTTGGCGGCCTGCCAGAAACGCTGATGGGAAGTCGACGAGACCTAAGAGGCAAAACCGAACAAATTAGCCAAACTAAACTTAACACTTGAAAACCCAAATCCAAGACAAAAACCAGACTTACCCAGTATACCCGGTCACGCCACTCTATCCCAGCGTCCATCTCCTCGGCAAAACACGGGGGGAGAGGCTCCGTGAAAGCTACCCCGGCTGCATCTACCCTTAGCAGTGTCAAGGGGAAGTATGGGGGCTGAACAACATCAGCCGGATCGGCCAGCTAAAGGAAAAGCGAACCGGTCAAGGTGCAAATAAACACTAAGCTATAGAACAAAACAAGCCGTAAGACAGAAATCGAGTACTCACCACGAGGCGGTGGCAAGTTAGCCGCTGGCTGATGTGAGACAGATAGGAGGCACCATGCAACAATAGCGCATCACCTCCTTCTCCATCTCTACCCTCGAGGACCTCTGCGGCGGTCGGTGTTAAACATGGTCCGGGGAAGATCAACCGACACCCTTAAATCGTCATACAAGCATTGACACACCAACCGTTCGCCCAGATACCACACCGGACGAAACAGCGTAGAAAGGAGCATCCTCCTGTAGCTCCCGGGCCTCAGCTCCGTCGTCACGTACCCGAGCACACCCTCGTAATCGGCCCAAGGACGAGCCACAAACTACACAAATAAAATCAATGCTTCAATGATCCTAAACCTAGGGTTCTATTAAATAAAACGAGCCGTAAGAAGGAAACTTACATCTTTGAGGCGCAGCTGGTTCACCAGCACATTCTTCGACGGGTAGTGACTCGTCCTACTCTTGGCCTGAGCCAGTCTCCACTCGATCCCCGCCGGAAACCCTAATCGAACGAGCATGCACCGTCTTGGGTGCCAATCGAGGAAAGTAGGAGTAAATCCAAGCCTGCAAAACCCCGAGAAACATCGTTAGCAAAACCAGACCAGACTAAACAATGCCCGAGAAACGAATACAGAGGCAATAACTAACCTCCAGCACGAGAACTGGACCAACGATAGGCAAAGCCGAGGGTGATTCAACCTTCAATGGCCTCACCATGACTTGCAAGCAGCGAGTCATCTCCGCGAAAGCCGCGGTCACCTAATCAAAACGTCCTAGCTGATCTAAATCAACTAGGAAAGGCAAAATCCTAGTACTAAACCACTCGCCTTTATCCGAGAAGTGGGTGATGCGAGTTCATTTTGCAGCGTTGTTTTGATCAGTCCATATCTCGAGTTATACTTGGAGTTTCGTAGTCATTCAAAATGGAGGAGATAGATTTCGAGCTTATCTTTCCAATGACTATTCATGAAGGCTCATTGAACAAGTATTGACAAAGTTATGGTCCGAACAAGACAGTTGTGCATGGGAATTTCTGATGCGAGTTCATTTTTGCAGCATTGTTTTGATCAGTCCATATCTCGAGTTATACTTGGAATTTAGTAGTCATTCAAAATGGAGGAGATAGATTTCGAGCTTATCTTTCCAATGACTATTCATGAAGGCTCATTGAACAAGTATTGACAAAGTTATGGTCCGAACAAGTCAGTTGTGCATGGGAAAGCACCGGGGTTAAAGAGGACGTTTGAAGCTGGTTGTGCACGTCCAAATGGCTCCTTATTAAGCTTTGTTATTAGCTCCTAGTTTACATAGCTTTGTTATTAGCTCCTAGTTTACATAGCTTTGTTATTAGCTCCTAGTTTACATAGCTTTGTTATTAGCTCCTAGTTTACATAGCTTTGTTATTAGCTCCTAGTTCACATAGATGTAACTTTGTTTTTGTCACCATGTAGCTTCGTTATTGTCACCCTAACCAGCCGGTTTAAGGGTCTTGTTGTAGGCTATATATAGCCATCTATTTGAATGAATAAGACACCCAATATTGAAATAAAAAACCTGAGTAAAGCTAAGCTTTCTTTTACGTCCTTGTTGCTTACAAGACAAAGTCTAGAGTTAGTCGCGTTACAAGCTCTAAACTCGCTACTTCAATCGCGTTGTTTGATTTAGCACCCGCTTTGTTGAAGTATAGGTCTACTTCACCTAGCATACTATCCTTGGTTACGGTTTATTCATCCTCAAACTATCCTTTTCAATCTGTTTTGGTTACTTTGTTTTCATTCCATTTCAGTATACTAATCATTCTTCACATTCTTGTTCAAAGTTCATATCAACTCACATCATTAGTGGTATCAGAGCTACAACTCTTGATTTTTCTTAAAATCAAGACGGTCCAAGAAGTGTCGAAGCCAAGTTATTAGTTGAATTTCTGATTGCGATTGGAATTCAAAGGTTAAACTTGCGCGGGTAGTTCGAGGGTTAATCGGTTTTGATTGTTTCGTGGTTCTTGTTGAAGTTCGATTTATTTTCAAAAAAAAAAAAAAAAAAAAACTGTTCACGAATTAGTACTGTTCACGTAGTACTATTCCAAAAAAAAAAAAAAAAGATGGCTGGAATCTTCTCGTTTGAAAACACTTAGAGGAAAGTTTGGTGTTTGATCCAACGTTACCACCTGTTTTTGACGAGTATCATCTTCAACCAAACGGGTTGTGCAAGAAGAAACAAATTCTGATCTTAGTCAAAACAAGCATGGAGAGTAAGGGGATTGAGCTTGTGGAATACTTTGAGAAGCAACAAAAGATACCTGATCCATCCTTGTTCACAACAAGCAAAGTAGAGTTCACAAGCATTCAAAACAACACATACTTGAAAAGGAGTCGAGCTTGGGGTTGAGCCGGGATACCAACGTTACCCACACTTATGTCTATTTGGAGTAAGGATGTGTTGATCCTAACAAATTTTGTATTTGATCCAGGTGGGATACTTGTTACAAGAATTGAGGACAATTCTTTTTCAAAGAAGGAGAGTATGATGCGAGTTCATTTTGCAGCGTTGTTTTGATCAGTCCATATCTCGAGTTATACTTGGAGTTTCGTAGTCATTCAAAATGGAGGAGATAGATTTCGAGCTTATCTTTCCAATGACTATTCATGAAAGCTCATTGAACAAGTATTGACAAAGTTATGGTCCGAACAAGACAGTTGTGCATGGGAATTTCTGATGCGAGTTCATTTTTGCAGCATTGTTTTGATCAGTCCATATCTCGAGTTATACTTGGAATTTCGTAGTCATTCAAAATGGAGGAGATAGATTTCGAGCTTATCTTTCCAATGACTATTCATGAAGGCTCATTGAACAAGTATTGACAAAGTTATGGTCCGAACAAGTCAGTTGTGCATGGGAAAGCACCGGGGTTAAAGAGGACGTTTGAAGCTGGTTGTGCACGTCCAAATGGCTCCTTATTAAGCTTTGTTATTAGCTCCTAGTTTACATAGCTTTGTTATTAGCTCCTAGTTTACATAGCTTTGTTATTAGCTCCTAGTTTACATAGCTTTGTTATTAGCTCCTAGTTTACATAGCTTTGTTATTAGCTCCTAGTTCACATAGATGTAACTTTGTTTTTGTCACCATGTAGCTTCGTTATTGTCACCCTAACCAGCCGGTTTAAGGGCCTTGTTGTAGGCTATATATAGCCATCTATTTGAATGAATAAGACACCCAATATTGAAATAAAAAACCTGAGTAAAGCTAAGCTTTCTTTTACGTCCTTGTTGCTTACAAGACAAAGTCTAGAGTTAGTCGCGTTACAAGCTCTAAACTCGCTACTTCAATCGCGTTGTTTGATTTAGCACCCGCTTTGTTGAAGTATAGGTCTACTTCACCTAGCATACTATCCTTGGTTACGGTTTATTCATCCTCAAACTATCCTTTTCAATCTGTTTTGGTTACTTTGTTTTCATTCCATTTCACTATACTAATCATTCTTCACATTCTTGTTCAAAGTTCATATCAACTCACATCATTAGTATGATGCGAGTTCATTTTGCAGCATTGTTTTGATCAGTCCATATCTCGAGTTATACTTGGAATTTCGTAGTCATTCAAAATGGAGGAGATAGATTTCGAGCTTATCTTTCCAATGACTATTCATGAAGGCTCATTGAACAAGTATTGACAAAGTTATGGTCCGAACAAGTCAGTTGTGCATGGGAAAGCACCGGGGTTAAAGAGGACGTTTGAAGCTGGTTGTGCACGTCCAAATGGCTCCTTATTAAGCTTTGTTATTAGCTCCTAGTTTACATAGCTTTGTTATTAGCTCCTAGTTTACATAGCTTTGTTATTAGCTCTTAGTTTACATAGCTTTGTTATTAGCTCCTAGTTCACATAGATGTAGCTTTGTTTTTGTCACCATGTAGCTTCGTTATTGTCACCCTAACCAGCCGGTTTAAGGGTCTTGTTGTAGGCTATATATAGCCATCTATTTGAATGAATAAGACACCCAATATTGAAATCAAAAACCTGAGTAAAGCTAAGCTTTCTTTTACGTCCTTGTTGCTTACAAGACAAAGTCTAGAGTTAGTCGCGTTACAAGCTCTAAACTCGCTACTTATATCGCGTTGTTTGATTTAGCACCCGCTTTGTTGAAGTATAGGTCTACTTCACCTAGCATACTATCCTTGGTTACGGTTTATTCATCCTCAAACTATCCTTTTCAATCTGTTTTGGTTACTTTGTTTACGTTCCATTTCAGTATACTAATCATTCTTCACATTCTTGTTCAAAGTTCATATCAACTCACATCAGTGGGTCAACCCTAGGAAATACCACAACCACAGTCGGGCATCCTGCACCAATGTGTTGGGTGCTCGACCCTCTAATACCGCCACCCTCTTGAAGTGGTCGGTAATGTACGAGCTCACCAGAGCATGGGGTGCACTATAAGCCTCACGCTCTAAACAGCCCTCGATCCAGCCCTTGACCTCGTCACTATCTAACCTAGGGCCCTCGAGAGCCCACCTAATCATCTCAGGACCCGCGCCTGATTGTTCAGCCCAAAACAAAGACGAAAACACCTTGGACATGGTACCAATAGTCGTAAGACGCACCATCCTATACTAAACAAAATAAGAAGGAATGAGACAGTTTACTATCCCTAACCGATAAACCAAACCACAAAACCTCACCTAATCAAAATCAACCCCAGCGAAAAAAACATGAAAACTCTTAGCTAATAAGACCACTCATACCGAAGCACATGACAATCCAAGCATGATATCTGAACAAGACAAACTCAATCGAATCCCAAAGCATTCTGAAGGTAAATTTTAAACCCATGAGTCTAACGAACCCCAAAGCATTCAGCGCTCAATTTCAGTTCAATTTCAATGAGTCCCTGGTAGCACTCAGAATCAATTCAATTTTAAATGAGTCCCTGGTAGCACTTAATTTAATTCAAAACCAATTTAAATGAGTCCCTGGTAGCACTCAGAATCAATTCAATTTTAAACGAGTCCCTGGTAGCACTCAATTTAATTCAAAACCAATTTTAAATGAGTCCCTAGTAGCACTCAGTTTAATTCAACGAGTCCCTAGTAGCACTCTATTCAATTCAATTTTAAATGAGTCCCTGGTAGCACTCAATCTAATTCTAAACCAATTGTAAACGAGTCCCTATTAGCACTCAGTTTAATTCAACGAGTCCCTAGTAGCACTCGATTCAATTCAATTTTAAATGAGTCCCTGGTAGCACTCAATTTAATTCAAAATCAATTTTAAACGAGTCCCTATTAGCACTCAGTTTAATTCAACGAGTCCCTAGTAGCACGCGATTCAATTCAATTTTAAATGAGTCCCTGGTAGCACTCAATTTAATTCAAAACCAATTTTAAACGAGTCCTTAGTATCACTCAGTTTAATTCAATGAGCCCCTAGTAGCGCTCAAAATCCGATTTTGGATGAGTCCCTGGTAGCACTCAATCCAATTCAAGTCAAGTCAAGTTAATTCAATGAGCCCCTGGTAGCGCTTAAAATTCCGATTTTGGTTGAGTCCCTGGTAGCACTCAATCCAATTTCAATTCAAGTCAATTTAATTCAATTCAATGAGCCCCTAGTAGCGCTCAACTCAATTCAATTTTAAATGAGTCCCTGGTAGCACTCAATTTAATTCAAAACCAATTTAAATGAGTCCCTGGTAGCACTCAGAATCAATTCAATTTTAAACGAGTCCCTGGTAGCACTCAATTTAATTCAAAACCAATTTTAAACGAGTCCCTAGTAGCACTCAGTTTAATTCAACGAGTCCCTAGTAGCACTCTATTTAATTCAATTTTAAATGAGTCCCTGGTAGCACTCAATTTAATTCAAAACCAATTTTAAACGAGTCCCTAGTAGCACTCAGTTTAATTCAACGAGTCCCTAGTAGCACTTGATTCAATTCAATTTTAAATGAGTCCCTGGTAGCACTCAATTTAATTCAAAACCAATTTTAAACGAGTCCTTAGTAGCACTCATTTTAATTCAATGAGCTCCTGCTAGCGCTCAAAATCCGATTTTGGATGAATCCCTGGTAGCACTCAATCCAATTCAAGTCAAGTCAAGTCAATTCAATGAGCCCCTGGTAGCGCTTAAAATTCCGATTTTGGTTGAGTCCCTGGTAGCACTCAATCCAATTTCAATTCAAGTCAATTTAATTCAATTCAATGAGCCCCTAGTAGCGCTCAACTCAATTCAATTTTAAATGAGTCCCTGATAGAACTCAATTTAATTCGAAACCAATTTAAATGAGTCCCTGGTAGCACTCAGAATCAATTCAATTTTAAACGAGTCCCTGGTAGCACTCAATTTAATTCAAAACCAATTTTAAACGAGTTCCTAGTAGCACTCAGTTTAATTCAACAAGTCCCTAGTTGCACTTTATTCAATTCAATTTTAAATGAGTCCCTGGTAGCACTCAATCTAATTCAAAACCAATTTTAAACGAGTCCCTAATATCAATTAGTTTAATTCAACGAGTCCCTAGTAGCACTCGATTCAATTCAATTTTAAATGAGTCCCTGGTAGCACTCAATTTAATTCAAAACCAATTTTAATCGAGTCCTTAGTAGCACTCAGTTTAATTCAATGAGCCCCTGGTAGCGCTCAAAATCCGATTTTGGATGAGTCCCTGGTAGCATTCAATCCAATTCAAGTCAAGTCAAGTCAATTCAATGAGCCCCTGGTAGCGCTTAAAATTCCGATTTTGAGGATATCAAGAGGATTCCTACGCCATACCCCCTCACGCTCGAGGCGCCATCGAAATATAGATCCCATGATTCACTTTCGGCGAACAGGATGTCCTCGTCAGGGAAGGACCAGGGGTCGGTTGTGGATGTTTCATCTATTGGGTTTTCGGCTAGGAAATCGGCTACGGCTTGTCCTTTAATGACCTTAAGGGGTGTGTATGTTAAGTCGAATTCTGCCAACATAAGGGTCCATCGGGCTAATCGTACGTTGAGGATAGGTTTCTCGAAGATGTATTTGATGGGATCCATTTTTGAGTATACATGCACGGTGTGGCTAAGCATGTAGTGCCGAAGTTTTTTGGTTGACCATACTAGGGCAAGGCAGGTTCTTTCTAGGGGTGTGTATTTTGTTTCGTATTCGAGGATTTTTTTGCTAATGTAGTAGATAGCTCTCTCCTCCTTGTCAACGGTTTGTGCTAGCATTGCTCCCATTGAGGTTTTAGTTACAGTAAGGTAGAGGGAAAAGGGGTAGTCCCTTTTTAAGAGCCATTAATACTGGGGGTTGTGCTAATATCTCTTTTACCTTGTCAAAGGCTCTTTGGCATTTATCATCCCAGATGGTGGGTTCGGTTATTTTGAGCTTTTTGAATATGGGTTCACAGACCACGGTTAGTTTGGCAATGAAACGGCTGATGTATTGGACCTGACCAAGAAATCCCCTGATCTTCTTTTCATTTGAGGGTGCGGGCATGTTTAGCAAGGCTTTTATCTTGAATGAGTCTATCTCGATTCCTCGCTGGCTCACTACGTGACCTAGAAGTTTCCCAGATGTAACCCCGAAGGCGCATTTTTGTGGGTTAAGCCTCATATTATATTGGCGTAGGCGTTTGAAGAGTTTTTCGAGGGTCGGGACGTGACCTTCTCGGTTTTGGGATTTGACTATCATATCGTCTACATACACCTCGACTTCTTTGTGCATCATATCGTGTAAAAGTGTGGTTGCGGTTCTTTGGTAGGTTGCCTCAACATTCTTAAGCCGAAAGGCATTACTGAGTAACAATAGGTTCCCCAAGGCGTGGTGAAGCTAAGGCTGTTTTAGATATGTCCTCTTTAATTTGTCCATTTTTATTTGGTTGTACCCGGCGTACCCGTCCATGAAGGAGAGTAGGGCGTGGTCGGCGGTATTATCTACCAGGATATCTATGTGAGGTAAGGGAAAGTCGTCTTTTGGGCTGGCTTTGTTAAGGTCTCGAAAATCTACACAGACCCGAATCCTCCCGTCCTTTTTGGGGACGGGGACTATGTTGGCTACACAGTCGGAGTATTCGGAAACGTGTATGAATCCGACTTTAAATTGTTTATCTACCTCTTCTTTAACCTTAAGGGCCCATTCGGGTCACATGCGGCGTAGCTTTTGTTTTAATGGTTTAAACCCGGGTTTGATTGGGATTCGGTGTTCAGCGATGTCTCGGTCTATTCTTGGCATGTCCTTGTAGGACTAGGCGAAGACGTCTTTTTTATTGTGTGAGTAAGCTCATGAGTTGTTCCCTTTCAGCAGGATCTAAAGAGGTTTCTATTTTGAGGACTTGGGCTTCTAGGGGGTTCCAATGTTTATGGATTCGGTGTCTTCGATTACTCGGGCCCCTAACTCTTGTATGGCTAATTCTCTCAAGGTTTCAGGTGGGAGATAAGTGTTGTAAGAATCATCTCGATCATTTTGATCTTGTTCGCTATCGATAATGGCATTGCATGTTAAGTGCGACGAGTCAAAAGAGAAAGTATTTTTATTATTAGTTAAATCGAGCATCTCGAGGACTTTTGATAAGGAAACTCTCTGTTCGTTTGACAGAGATAACATTATTGGGATTTTCGGAACAGGCCCTGGTTCATCCTGAACAGATACGAATGTAGATGGGAGACAAACAATACTAGACTCTTGGCCTGTTTCAGACTCAGATTCGGACTCAGACTCGGACTCTATTTCGGATTCAGACTCGGACTCTTCGAACATCCTCCCTTCTCCTGTAGTTAGCCTGAACCTGCTACCATTCTCGTTGACCCACGCGACGGAATTCCTCCACCCCCTACCTTCTTGGTTTTTGTCGGTATTGACGATAAGGGAGATGGGGTCAAACTACTTGTCGGTCATGACTGTATTGACTAGCTCATCAGGATTTACGGGGACGAAGCGCTCTTCCCCGAATAAGAGGTTGTTGGCCAGACCATCCATGCAAGATGTGGGTTTGGGTTTTGGGAAGCTTGGTATGGTTTTTGGGATGAAGTAACAGTCTTGGAATATCTCTATCCCAGGATGTCGTACGCCTTGGACGTAAGTTGGTTCAGAAAGTCCCATATAGGGCTTATTGTCACCTTCCTTTACGATGCATCCATTTAGGGTGAGGTCATAGGGTGGAATTTGGATGCCCTTTGTTATACGCACGCGCATGATAGCCATGCGCTCCCGAATTTCGTTTTCGGTTGCGGGGTACTCAAAACCTACTGTGTGGGTTTGTCCAATGGGATCTCGGAGTTCGCTCGTGGTGCCGGGGTTCTTTCATAGTGACAACCCTGGGAAATACCCTTGTTGTTTCATCATGAAGTTCATGGCTAGATTGGGGTACTGATCGAAGTCGAATGGGCGCAAATCTCGTTCTAATAGGTTTACTACATGGAACCCCCTTAACTCGGTATCGGCGTCTTCCGTAACTTGCGAGGTAATGGCTTTTTCTACGAAGGCTTTCATGGGGGAGGCATGGATGGTGATTATTTCACCGTTGAGGGGGGCCTTCACCTTTCGGTGCAAGGTGGATGGTACGGCTTTAATAGCGTGAATCCAGGGGCGTCCTAGGATCGTATTGTAGGATCCGGTTTTGACATCTAGGACTTGCAAGTCCATCTTCCTTTCTATAGGCCCCACAATGGTATTAACAGTCGCTATCCCGCGACTGGACGCTGTGTACCATCATAGGCGCATACTCCGGATTCAGTGGGTACGAAATCGGCGTCTGACATTCCTAGGGCGCGGGCGGTTTTGAGAGGAATTACGTTCACAGCGGAACCGTCATCCACAAGGGTCATGGGCACCTTTTTGCCTAAGCAGGTTACTGTGACGTAAAGGGCTAGGTTGTGCTTTGATCCAAAGGGTGGGAGATCTTCTGTAATCCCCTAGAAATTCTAACACAATACAGTGGCGGAAACACTGTAGAGTTGGGATTAAAACACACTGACAAACTATATCTTATTAAAAGAAATGGTAAGTCAATACAAATGCCTCTTTTTACAAAAGGACTAAAAAGGAAATTCTCCAAACGGGTTATACAAATCCATAAATTACAAGAATAAAGAAAGAGTAGGATCCACGCTACTCGCTAGCTCACACCCAAAATTCAGCAACAAATACCTGTCATGTTATAAACATAACAGCCACGTCAGTGGGGAGTAACTCGGACGTTCTCCCAGCCATATTATATCATATGGAAAATAATAGTATTATTATATCAAAATATTTAAAAAGAGAAAACATTGAAAATGATATAATAAAAATAAGTTTTCAGCAAACTTAAAGCACTTGCCAACCTTCAAGTCAAAATCAATCGATAATATAAATATTCAAAAATGACGTTATGGAAATTCGATCAGTGTGCACAAGGCTAGACTTTCACTAGGATAATACTGGGAACTAGCTTCGAGAACTGTAGACTTAACTCATAACAGAATTCAGTCTCTAACTAGGCAACTCAACTATAACAGGACTGCGTGCAGCGAGGTCCTGGTTTAAGTAGTGCACACCCCTCCTAGACAACAAATATGTCTAGTTCAACTGACGGCGACTAACACGATGCGATATCTAGCTTAAGGTCAAAACATACACTCTCCTGGTCGAAACTACGCCCAGTTCAACGACCAAATGTGTCCCAAATAGGCACACCGGCTTTATAGCTGATGGCAAAAGCGTACATCCCAGACTATATTACTCTAACCCCACACTTAACTATATTCCATAACTCCAAAACAAAGCCATCATCGATATTCAAAAGATATAATCAATATAAATAATATGAGGATAAAATGAATAAATATTTTATATAAAAAGGAAACTTTCTATAAATAGAAACTTACTATTTTTTTGAAACTTACTTAAAATAGAAATCGTCTTATAGAAAATACTTAAGTATTAAAATAAGTGAAATGTATAAAAATAGCATTACTAACGAAATTAACATTTTATTATTATCGTCGTTATCGTAACTTTAATATATTTCTAAATTCGTTACTCAAAATATAAATAAAATATAATAAGTCATTATATAATATTTTATAAATAATTTAGGAAGTCGAGTTAAAACAAAAAATCTTAGAAAAGAGATATTTCGAGAAAAACGATATCAAAATTAATTGAGTCAACGAGTTTTATAAATGAAATGAATTTTATAAAGGTTTCAAATTATTTTTAAGAAATAGCTTTTATTAATAAATAATACGAATTTTAATAAAAATTATCAATCAGAAACAAATAGGAAATTATTAGTGAAAATAGTCTTGACTAAAAATATATTTAAAACTAAATCGACTATTTTCTCATTTATTTGTATAAATCGTAAAACAGAATTAATTTATTGAACAAGTATAAAAATCTCGATTATAATATAAAATACGATTTTGAGTTAAAATTATAAATTAACGAAATATGAAGAAAATATAAAATCGTTATCATTTAGTTACTAGTGTCACGATAACCAACAAAATATTATAACGTTCGTAAATAATTAAATTACAAACGATTTATAAAACGATATCGAAAGTTGTAAAAATATTTATAAGCACACGATTTATTAAATAATATTTTTAGCAAATAATAAATAGCTAAAATTAGAAAACCGAAGTTAAAATATTTACTACATACTACTACTCAAACATACGATATAAAATCGAGTAACGTCCTAAAGTTACCTTAAGTCGACATCCGAAACGAACTTCTACTAGTCCTTCTTGATCAACCCAAGAAATGTCGTCCTTATGCTCCAAGTTGTAGAACCGCTAGTCTTCTTTTGACGAGTCACCACGACAATCGCGTAGACAAAATAAAAGAATGAGACTTATACAACACAAGACGGAAAGGGAAACGATGTGTCAAAAGGAAACCCGAAGGTTGACTTAAACGAGTCGACGAGGCAGCGTAATGTCACGAAATGTCAAGCCTTATGCACGAATAGGCAGCAGAACAACAATAACAGTAGGACAATTAACGTGCAGCAGCAACAACGACAAAGAGACCTAGACGATTGAACGGGCCGAACTAAACGCCATATAACAATAGAACAAACATCACCAGTGACAAGTAGCACCAAAAACTAGGAGGAAGAGGAAGAAGAACGAGGAAAAGAAAAGGAATACAAACAGAAAAACAATAACCGTAGCAGAAAGACGAGGTAGCAACAGCATCAGACAGATCGAAGAAGAAAAAGAAGCAGATGCAGAACGAGTTAGAAAAGAAAAGAAGACGGAGACAAATATGATACAGTACAGCAGGTACAGTAACAGTAGAACGATACATTCAATAGAAACAAGAAGAGAAGAACATAAGCGAAAACGATATAACGTTAATAGCAGCAGCAACATCGACCGAACAAGGCAGAACGAAGAAGAAGAAGAAGAAGAGCGAAGAGAATAAACCACGGATAGCAGCCATAACGTTAATCATAGCAGCACAAAAACAACAGGCAGCAGCAAAACGATGTCCGAAATGGAAGAAGAAGAAGAGGAAGAGAACGGTAGAAGCAAGGGATTACCTTTTGACGAGTCCAAGTCGAAGAATGACAGTGCAGCCGCACGCACACGAATAAACAGCAGCATCGGTGTACAGTAGCAGCAGCAGCGAAACAGAGGAGGTGGAACTCGACTAATGACAGCGGCAGCAGCAACATTGAAGCACAGCAGCAGCAGGGGGGTCGAGATGAAGGGAACGAGGGATTATCTTGAAAGATTTGGGGCATTAATCGACAGAATAACCGCGGGAAAACAAGAAATAGGGCGTGAATCAACAGGGACACACAACAGTCGCATCATCAAAAACGGAAGACAGCAGCAACGGACAAGAAAATCAGAGTAAAGAAGAGATTGTCGAAGAAACTCAAATCAAATGAGTGAAGAATACGGGAAAGCAACAAGGTTAAACGTGAATGATAGAGAAGGTGAAGAGGGGGTGAGTTAAACGAGACAAAATAGGGAAAGAGAGCTGAACAAGGGAAACGGTGGATGAAGGGGAATGAACGTTAAGTAAGTAAGTAAGAAAACAAGGCTGAGGGGAAACTAAAAGGTGGGGAAGCGGTGAAAAAGAAAAAAAAAAGAAGGCAAAGGGGGAAAGCATCAAAATACAAGTGGGCTGAATGTTACAACAAAACAAATGGGAAAGGGGGTTGAATTGTGGGATGAAACAAACATAATTAAATGAATCGGTTTAGAAATATAAACTAAACAAATTTCGAATCGATGAGTTGACTGACCCACGAATCGGGTTAAAACAAGTTAATAAAATTAATAAATAATCGGACCGTCAAATAAAATGAGTAAATAAAGTATTCAAGACGAAAATGGAGCTTAGTGAAATAAATAATTAGGCGATAAAATAGCATTTTTCGATAAATAATAAATCTTCGATAAAGTGGATTAAATTGATTTCTCGAGGAAATATAATAAATGTTTTGACGAAACTTAATAAAAATTAGCTTCGAGCTGAAAATAGAAACTCGAGCTTAAATAAAAATAAAAAAAGAATTTAACACTTAAATCGTCGAAATAGATTTTCAATAAGAAAAATAAATAAATTAAATGTATAAAATGAATCGAAACATAAATAAAAATATGTTTTAAATATAAAAGAGTTTCCGAGACAAATAGAATTTTAGGAGTTTAAACGATTAAACAATAAATTCGTTTTATAATAATTTTAAGAATTACGAGTTAAATCGTAAAAATAAAAATATGAACATAATTTTAATTTAATTTTAATTTATAAAATGAGTAAATTAAAAATTACTCCCTTATGAAATTTTTGTTAAAAATAACTCCCAAAATCTATCAAAAGTTCAAAAATTGCTCCCAAATTTATTTTTAGGACGAAAATGCCCTTGGCTAGAGGGTGAGGTGAAGTAATATGGCGTAGAAAAATTAGGGGCATTTTCGTCCAAAAAATATATTTTGGAGCAATTTTTGAACTTTTGATAGATTTTGGGAGTTATTTTTAACAAAAATTTCAAAAGGGAGTAAATTTTAAAATTGGTATCTTAAAAGGGAGTAATTTTTAATTTACTCTTATAAAATCAGGGGTGTTACATCTTCATCAGATAAGGTTATAGGGTCCTTTAAATCTTTTGTTTCTTGAAGAACATGTCCTATCATATCCTCAGGTGTGATGGTTGGGGATATTTTCATCCTCCCTAGGGCTTGGATTAGGGCCATACGGTGATTGTAGGAGCTGTCAATGAGTTGTCATATGGAAAGTTCGCTTTTGGCTTTTTGTAGCTGTTTGACTATTTGCACTTCAGAGGTGGTAATAGGGATTTCGTCGGTGGTAGGGGTGTTTTCAGTAGTGTGGTTGGTGATTGATATGTCAATGGTGACGTTTTGGTGAGGTCTCCCCGACTTTGTAACGTGGCTTATGTCTTTGGTTTGGGAGGTGGTTGGAGGGATTGCGACTATTGGCTCGTGGATATAGACATCGTCATCATCGTCCGCCCATACCCCGTGAATGGCGTGATCGCGTTGGTACCGTTCATAGTTGATTGTGCCGAATTGGATGTGTGGTGGGTTCTTAAGAGAGGGGAAGGTTCCTTCCTCTATCAGGTTTTGGATGGCATGTCTTAGCTTGGTGCAGGGATTGGGTGTTATGACCGCGTCCTTGGTGAAAGGAGCAGAAGGCTTTGGGATCCCATGATTTGTTTCTTTGTCCTAAAGGGGTCTCGGGTGTTGGCTCTAGAGGGGATAGTAGACAAGACCATGTTGGATGACAAGGGTTAGAGCTTCGTCATATGGGATGTTTAAGTTGGGGAATTCCCTAGGGGTTTTTTTCTTTTGGGGAACCCTATTCGTGTCCACTTGGATTGATAGAGGGTTTCGGGTTTTGACCGCGAGGGAGTTCATCCGCTCGTTAAGGTTATGGATAGAGGCCTCGATGGAGGTTATGGAGGTGACCAGGTTGTAAACTGATGGGAAGGATTTTGGCGTCAATCCTACCAACAAATAAAACCAACTAATCCTAACTAGGTAGCTAGGGCAAGTCGGGTCGATCCACGGAGACGGTAAGAGGTGTCTAGACTAAGGTCACCCAAATACAAGACTAGGTCAACAAGCTAAACTATGCTAAAACTAAGAAGGGGGAGAAGACTATAACTAAGAGTAAACTAAGCATAACAACTAAAGCTAAAAGATTCAACTAACTAGAGGGACAATGACTAAGAAGATGGAGAAATCAAATAAGGAAAGAGTAGGGTTAGGTCGGGTTCATAAGTGTAGTAGGATAGTTGGGAGATCGAGGGTGTAGGTTTCACCTAGTCACTAAGGTTGCTCCGCGCTCTCGCGTCAAAGACAAACCCGAATACTCATGCAAGATGCTACTCAATACAAAAGGATTCAACCACAAATCAATCAAACAATGAGAAGAATGAAACAAGCAAGAGGAGCATTGGTCACTACTACTCTAACAAGCAATTCATCAAACACATGGTATGCTCAACAAGTGACTAGTGACAAAGAATTCACCTTTACCCACAAATCACCCCTAATCACCCATAATCAACACATAATCACCCTACTAACCCCACAAGAATCTACTCAATCATATCTAAACAAACATCAACATAAACGAGAGAAATCAACACAAACAACATAACATTCATAATGAAACTAGCAGGAACAAGAACAATAATCAAAGATTAAAACTTGAAAGATTAAAGAAGGATTAAGAGTAAAGAGAATAAGAAGATTATACCAACAAACAAGAGGATGAAAAGATAAGAACTTGCATTGATAAGAAAAACCCAAATAAATCTCTCAAGGTTGTCAACCTTGGTTGAATCTTGAAGAATTCCCTTAATACAAGACTAATTACTAAGATTAATCTAAGATTAACAAAAGTTTAAGGAAATATTAAGCTAATGAGAGGAGGAAGTCTATCTAGGGTTTAGAATAATGTAGAGTAGTGTAAGGTGCTTAAACAATACAAAGGAAGGGTATTTATAAGGTTACAAGAGCAAAGGAGAAGAAAAGAAGAGGCGCGGGCTGCAGCTGGCCCTTCCCGGTCGGGATGGATGGTCTCGGTCGGGATGACACATCCTTCCCGCCCGCCCAGGAAGGGTCTTGTAGGCCTCCAATATGATCATAAAGGTCCCTATTTGCTCTTCATAGGCTTCTCATCAATTCTTGGTGCTCGGGATCGAGTCTAAGGGGCTCGGGAATGGGTCCCAAGGTCTCGGGATCGAGTCTAAGCCACCGAGTGATCGTCGCTTCTCTTCGATGGCTCCAAATGTGTCGGAAACGAGTCGGAATCGTTCCATTTCTCCAATATTGGTCTTAGGAGCCTAAAACAAACTAGAAGAAGCATAAGTAGTCTCGAAACCGCTCCCAAAGAGCGATTCCACAAGAGAAACCGGGACCAAACACAAAAAATAGGCACTACAAACTACACTTATCATAAACCATACGAGTTAAATCTTGGATGCTAAAGTTTGGGATGGTGGTCATGATGGAGGGTGATTTCTGCAACATAACGTCGGAGGTCAGGACGGATTCATCAGACGACTTAGAGGTTCGAGGAATGCTCTTGACCGAGCGACATGGAAACGAGACCCTTGATCCGCAAGTATTTGCGGTAACCGGTTTAGGGACTCAGGTGCTTTAGACTCTCGGTGTATTTGGCGGAACGCCTAGTGAGCTATGTCTCTAAAATGAGACGATTTGACACAAATCTCAGGAGCGAGACTTAAAGAAGAGGACTTTCTTGGGATGAGACGACCCAAAATGTAAGACCTCGAATAGAGGCGATCCAAATAACTAACACAGACAGTTAATCACACGGCTGTACGACGTAAGAGATTGATCGCGATCCCGACCCAGAATCAAAGAGCTTGGATATTTTCGAAATGTATGCTTTTTGAAAATAAACCCCCCCTTTTTTTAAAATGAGAGTTTGCAGAATTAGTGTCTCGATGGTTTAGTAACATCGTTCGTGATGTGTGTAAAGTGTTGCTATGTGGTCGTCGAGGACTCGATGATTGATAAGTGTGTTTTGTAGTGTTTATTTCACGTGTTTGTGTGGACATGACATAGGTCCACCCCAACGCGGCCACGCGCGGGTTTGGGTAGGCGAATGAATCTCCATATGGGAATGGATCGAATTGAAATTTAGGTCTATGTGGAGTCGCCACCGAATTTTGTGGTTATTCGGAACCATTCGAGCCCACTCTATGTCGTAGTGGGCCGTATACGAAATACGGCCCATTTCCGATGTCAGAGTTTATTGGGCTCGTCCCTTTGCATTGCGATACCGATACCGTCACTACCGGTTATCGTGTATTGAATGACTCTCGTGCGCCAACGGTTTCGGGCATCCGGAAACCGAGGTTCTGAGTAAGGGGTGAGGGTACGTGTTGGGAAGCCCACAAAGGACACCCAACCCTGCCTGCACTTAGCGGCCACTACTAAGATCTCGAATGACTTTCTAATACGCGCGTTAGTTAAACGGGAAAATGATATGCAAAGATTATTTTCCCTAAGCATGTGAGGAATAGAAAAGAGGGTTTCTATGTCAATTTAATGCAATTAATTCTATTTCAAAGTGGAATTTTAGCATGTGGGTTCATTTTAGTAAAATAAAACAAACGATAAAAATTGACAAAGGAAACAACAAACGGTTAGTAACGATATAACGAACGATAACGGTTTGTGCAAAGATTGAATTGAATTAAATGATAAACAAGATGATGCATGGTTTGAAAAGATAGTAAATACATGTGATTAATTAAGCACATGTTGACCTAAGTCGTAAAATACTATCGAATTTAGAAAATAGAAGGATGTACGACTCTCGTTTTGGTTGTGATGAGGCCACTTGATCGAGTGGTCGATAGACTTGATCGAGTGGACCTTCAAAAAAAGATTCTGCTTTGCGTTTCAGACCTTACTCGGCCGAGTTATTGGCCAACTCGGTCGAGTATGTTGCTACTCGATCGAGTCACCATGAGACTCGACCGAGTAGAGGTCGAAAGAGACATTCTGACTCGATTTTGTGATGTCACTCGATCGAGTGACTAGGCACTCGGTCGAGTGGCACCTGTACGAAACGAGCTCGCTTGCAATTTTATTATTGATTTTGAAATTGCTTTTGATTTTTGATAACTCGACGATTCTACCAAATCGGACATAAATATTGCACGATTTATGCTCGACTCGGATTTTATAAATTGTCGATTTTGTTGAATCGAATATAAATATTGCGGGATTTATATTCGATTCTAAATTTGAATACTCGTAGTATCCCATATTCGATTACCGAATCGATATGGAATACTAGAGTGAAAATAAAAGGAAAATAATTTAATTTTAGTCGTCTTAAATTAATTATCGCGATATGGATGAATCGCGTTAATTAATTTATGTGACTAGATTGCTAGATTCGACATCCAATTATGAAATTGGTATCGAATCTAGAGAATCGACTCTTTGCTTGAATTAAAGGACTTGATTCCCTCGACTTCTCCGACATCGAAATAAATCCCTAGGGATTGTGATGTCGGATCCGTGTCAGCGGGTTTCGACCCTTATTAAAATACAATGCTTGTTTTGAAAATTGACATAAATTTGTGACTCGAATAACGGTGAAAACGAAATAAAAAGGATTATTGTTTAAGTTAACTTATTTCAATAATCAAACGATCGGGGTGATGGGATAAGCGACCGACGACGCGTGTGCAGTACACTTGTATATGCGGTTTTCCTTATCCCACCATCACTCACATTCGACACAAATCAATAAGTATTTTAATGCTTTGACATTAATAGTATGATCGATATTATGATGCAATGAACGAAATAACAAAAAAACGAAACTAAGGACGAAAAAAAGAAGAAGAAGGCGACGAGAAGAGAAGGAGAAAAGAAAGGGTTTTGACACCCTCAACCTACATGTTCTTGTCTCGGACCGGACTCGTAATCGTGGCTTTAACACAAGAGTTTCGAGGTATATGAAGGTTGAGTTGTGGTGGCTCGGGTTTGATTCCTAAAACTAGGTTTAGGGTTTGCTAGTGTAGAATTGCTTAGGGTTTGCTTAGGGTTGTGTGTGTAAGATTAGGGTTCTTGAGGTTGTAAAAAAAGATGTTCAAGATGTGTGCATGGGGGTTGCTTATATAGGAAAAGCTAGGGCACCTGGTTTAGGGTTACTCGAACGAGTAGGTGGCTAACTCGGTCGAGTGGCCCGTTATGCCTGCCGTCGGGCTCAAAATAGGCCCACTCGATCGAGTGGGTAGGTCACTCGATCGAGTGGCCTAGCTGGGTCGCGTGAGTCCGTTGACTTTGGACCGTGATTTGAGTTTGATGGGTTTTGTGTTTGACTTGGACTTTTGATGATGTGGGGGCTGTTTTGTGTGTCTTGGAAACGACTTTGACCGGGGTTGACCCAATCGCTAAAAGTCGGTTTTTATTCCGGTGTCGGTTTTGGCCCAGATTAGTCTCGTTTGACTCGGAATGATCCACTGGGCCTGGATTTGAGGTTGATTTTGTGAGATTTGTACTCCGTAAGTGCGTTAGCCAGCAATTAATGGATTTGAGCCCGTATCCGAGCGCGTAGAAGCATGTTAGCGTCCGATCATCATCGGGTGTTTTTTGGAAACTGCCATAGACACCTGGAAGTCAAAATGCGGGTATCTACAGAGCCCCACTCTGACTGAGGCTTGGACAGGGCGGAAGTCAGAGTAGCTACCAAGCCCATTAAGACCTGGTAGACTTCCGTTCGGGTCGTTTATAGTCCATTAGACTCGCGTGAAGGGTTCGCCAGCCATAAGGCAGAGATCCTACCTGCGCCTGATGACAGTACTCCGTGGGGAATTTGGACTTGCCGCGTAAGCCCTGGGTGTGCCTGTACATTGGCTCATCCCGTGCTATCCCGGAAAATGCCGCTGGGGTGGTTTAATGGCTTGTATGTCTTTACTTGAGTCGTACCTGTATAAGTCACATAAAATGCATGCAACATGTAGGTAGTAAAACGACTCGTGCTGGGGAAAATGATTTTTGAATTTTTGAAAACTCAAATTTTGAAATATTTTGAAATTTTGGAGTTTGGAAATTTGGAAATTTTGAAAGAATTGACTCTTAAAGAAATTAGGAAAGTTCGGGATGAATATTTCCGTGCTAGTATTGGGACTAGGCTTGTGGGTTGATTCCATTTTGGAATTAGGAAACTTTTCCTAAAAGTGATATGGAAAGTGGTTTGCAAGGCTAATGCTATATATAGCCCCTCTTCACCCTTGATTTTCTTCATTATCACAAATCATCCCTTCTTAAAAGAAAGTCTCTTTATTTTCCGTAAGGCAAAAAGAAAGTCTCTTTATTTTCTTAGGAAATCGAGTATGGGAATCGATAGGTTGAGCGCCATGTTGCAGGCGTGGTCCCGTCAATTTAGGGATGCTGATAGGGTGGTCTTGAACCAGACGGGTATAACTCAACTGTACCCGTTCCGTTAGATGGTGGTTGATCGTTATTTTTTGGATGCATGCTTGGCTTACTGGGACGACATATATCATGTCTTTGCCTTTCCTCGGGGCGAAGTCTGCCCTTTACCTGAGGAGATTGCCGCTGTAGGAGGATGGAACCCAATGCTCCGCCCTGCCGTCCCGTATTCAGTTTATGACTTGAGGAGGAAGCTTCGAGAGTTCTTGGGCCTCTCCCATAATGAGGTGTCTCGCATGACCCAGGATGACAACACGGTCTCCTTGATTGATCTGGCCGAGAAGTTTATGAATCCACACGATGTCCGGGTGAGATCAGTTCATAGCCGTAGGGCTTTCTCTTTTTGCATGCTCCATGTATACGCCTTTGAGGGTCACATGGACTTATTATCATGTATGGGCCATATCCGTCTATTAACCGTGGTTGATTTAATGGAGACGGAGCATAGCCCGGCTTGGTTGATCACGGGTGAAATAATCCAAGGCTTGGACAACCGAAAGAGGGATCCGTCCGTTCGTCTCACCGGAAGTACCCGTTTGCTGCAAGTATGTCGGATTTTTTTTTCTTTGATTTCTCGATTTTTGAATTTTTTTCGAGAATTTGACTACTGTAGTGGGCACTCGATCGAGTCACCCTGGCACTCGATCGAGTGCCTTCGTAAAAAGCCTTCTGTTTGCTTCCAGTGACGCCACTCGATCGAGTCACCCTGGCACTCGATCGAGTGTCGTCTGTTTCGCCTCGGAATCTAATGCTTTTGTTTCCCTTTTCAGATTTGGCTGTATGAGAGGCTATCAGTGATAGATCCTCCCCTTGATGCGAGCAATTATCGTCATAACCAGGTGATGACGAGGAGACGCGCCATTGATTTTTCTCGCCAAATTAGTCAGAAATACTGGGACGAGGTGTTATCAATCCATGGCAGGCGGCTAATTCGATGGGTTGTGCCATGGTGGCCCATCTATGCTTGGACCGGCTTGGATCCGAGGGACAGAGCCCGTTCTCAAGTAATCTTGTCCTTCAGAAAAACGGTTCATCTTTACCCGGATCGCATACTAAGGCAGTACGGACGGGCTCAGCGGATACCAGAAATCGAAGCAGTTGTGAGTGACCCTACCCAACTGACTGATGTGATGTGCGATACTTGGGCGCAAAGATGGTATACCCGACACACTTGGCCCATTTCCAAATCTCGGCATTCGATCTGGGTTTCAGACTCATATGTGAAGTGGACCAAAGCAGGTGATGCCAAGGCCCGAGCCACTTTGAAGGTTGATGAAGCCTTCGACCTGCTGAGAAGGGAGCAAGCTAAACACAACTGGGGGTTCTTTGATGAGGGAGACACTCCAGCTACCCTAGTCCGTCTAATGTCCGGACAAAAGAAGAAGGCTAAGACTCAAGCTGAAGGGTCCGGTGCTAAAGGTGCTCGGGGGAAAGTGAGCTCCCAGACGGACTTGGAGAGGAGACTGGGCCCGAGACTAGCCGTGCAGGACCGACTTGGCCCACGAGACAAATTGCCTGAGCATGTGCGGGCCCGATTTGGGCCGAAGACTGTGACTGAAGACCCGTCGTCAAAGAAGCGGGTTCGTGCTAAAGAGGTTCCCCTTGTGATTAGGGAACGCTCATCCCCACCTCGGCGACCTCGGGCTCTACGCGACCCGAAGGACAAGGGAAAGGGGAAGATGCCCGGCTATTAGTCTCCTTATTTTATTATTTGAATATTACTATTATTTTTTTGGTGTGATTTTTTTTGTGTATGCCATTTTTTTTTTTTTGTAATCCCGAGTTTATCGAGATATTAATAAAAGACGTATTATTTGAAAACCGTTCTCGTCTTTTCGATATTGCAGTGGTTGTACCCTTTTGAGGGGTTGCCTACGTATCCACAATTAGCGAAATCAAACCAAACGTAGTTCAAAATTTGATTTGATTGATTTTTGTAATTTTCAAAATACATCAAGATTATTAATTCGAGATGTGCGACGGTATAATAATTAATTCTAACTTATTAACTTGTCTAAAATTTGAAAATTTATAAAAAAACGAAGTTTTATAAATTTTTGCAAATGACATTGAGATAGGGGTTTATGGGTAGTAGCGCTTCAGCTGGTCCAAGTTGGTCGGGTTGACGAACTCGTTGCCGTCCAGGTCCGTCAGCATCACCGCTCCCCCTGATAGGATTTTCTTGACTAAGTATGGCCCAGTCCAATTGGGTTTGAACTTTCCCCTTGGGTCAACCGGTAGTAAGGCACGGACCGATTTTAGGACCAAATCACCTTCTTTGATTTTCTTGGGCCTAACTCTTTTGTTGAAAGCCCGTTGGATTCTCTTTTGATATACTTGAATATTATTGAGGGCCCAGGACCGCCGTTCGTCCAAAAGGACTAGCGAATCGTATCGGGCTTGGACCCAATCTGCTTCGGGCACCTGGCTTTCAAGCAAAATCCTTAGGGATGGTACTTCTAGCTCGACCGGTTGGACTGCTTCCATTCCATATGTCATGTAATATGGAGTTGCTCCGGTTGCGGTGCGAATCGAAGTTCGGTACCCCCATAAGGCAAAAGGTATCTTGTCGGGCCAGTCCCGATAATTCTCAGCCATCTTTTTTAGTATGGTGACAATTGTTTTGTTGGCCGCTTCTACCGCTCCATTTGTTTGGGGTCGGTAAGGTGAAGATGTATGCCTCTGAATTTTGTATTTCGCCAGTAATGCAGTGGTTTCAGCTTGGAAATGGGTCCCGTGATCACTGATAAATTCGTGCGGGATCCCGTATCGGCATATGATCTTATTTTGGATGAATTTGGCCATATGCTTGGCGTTCAAGACACAGTATGACTTAGCTTCGACCCATTTGGTGAAGTAGTCGATGGCCACCAAGATGAAGCAATGTCCTCCCGTCCCGGAAGGGTGCACTTTCCCAATTAAGTCAATTCCCCATGTCGAAAATGGCCATGGTGATGTCATGGTATATAATGGGGAAGATGACATATGCTGTACATTACCAAAGATCTGGCAGTTATGGCAGTGCTTGACATATAACTGGCAGTCTGTTTCCATGGTATTCCAGTAGTACCCGAGCCTCATGATCTTGCGGGATAGCATATGGGCATTCATATGCGGACCTTTTTCACCGTCGTGGACCTCGGCCATGACCTTTTCGGCCTGTATTTTTTTCGATGCATAGGAGGAGAGCCCTGTGCCGTCTTTTTGTACAATTGCCCGTCATCAGTACGAACAAATTGGGTTGCCAATCTTCGCAAGGCCTTTTTGGCCCGATTTTCAGCTTCCGGGGGATATTCTTCCGTTGTCAGGTAGGTTAGGACGGCTTGATACCAAGGCTCTGGGTCAGTTATCTCGATATCTTGAATGGCATGGATGTATGCCGACTCGGACCGCCTTTCAACACAAATTGGCATGCTGGTCAGGTGATCCGGGATGTTCAGTAAAGATGCTAATTTAGAAAGTGCATCTGCGAACTGATTCTCTTCCCGAGGCAGGTAGATATATTCCACCCTCTGGAATTGTTTCTCTAGAACCCGTACCCGTGGTTGGTAAGCCACGAGATTGGCGTTCCGAGTTTTCCATTTTTGGAGCGCTTGATTAATGACCAGTGATGAATCACCGTGGACCCGGAGGTTTGTTACCCCTAAATCAGCGGCGGCTTGCAACCCGTGAATGCATGCTTCGTATTCGGCTGCGTTGTTGGTCACGTCGAACTCCAACTTGATGGATAAAGGAGTGTGTTCCCCTCGGGGTGAGATTAACAGAATTTCGACCCCAAATCCTCGGAAGTTGGATGCTCCATCAAAATACAGATCCCATGTCTCGGCATCGGTATGGAATATGTCTTCATCAGGAAAGGCCCAAGTATCAGTGTGGTCTTCTTCAGATATCGGGTTGTCAGCGAGGAACTCGGCTACTACCCGGCCTTTGATGGCTTTTAACGGTACAAACTTGAGGTCGAACTCGGATAACATTAAAGTCCATCTTGACATCCTGCCGTTGAGGATGGGCTTCTCGAATAGGTACTTGATAGGATCCATTTTAGATAAAACATGTACCTCGTGACTGAGCATGTAATGTCGGAGCTTTTTAGTGGCCCAAACCAGTGCTAGGCACGTTTTCTCGAGCATGGTGTACTTGCATTCATACCCGAGGAACATTTTACTGATGTAGTAAATAGCCCGCTCTTCCGATTCGACTGTCTGGGCCAGCATGGCCCCCATGGCTGTCTCGGTCGTCGTTAGGTATAACAACAAAGGCAAACCGTGTTGAGGTGGCATTAGTACCGACGGAGCAGACAGGATCTCCTTGATTTTATCGAAAGCTGCTTGACATTTGTCGTCCCATAGCACCCGTTCCCCGATCTTTAGTTTCTTGAAAATGGGTTCACATACCATGGTTAGCTTTGAAATGAACCGGCTGATGTATTGGACTTTCCCAAGAAACCCCCTTATTTCCTTTTCGGTCTTGGGTGGCTGCATCTCGGTGATGGCTTTGATTTTAGCTGGGTCGACCTCGATGCCGCGTTGGCTGACGATATGGCCCAGTAATTTGCCCGACGTTACCCCAAAACTGCATTTGTGTGGGTTCAGTCTCATGTTGTACTTACTTAGCCGGATAAAGAACTTCCTTAGGGCCGAGATGTGCCCACTTCGGTCCTTGGATTTGACGATCATGTCGTCCACATAAACCTCCACTTCCTTATGCATCATGTCATGTAGCAAAGTAGTGGCGGTCCGTTGATAAGTGGCTCCGGCGTTGATAAGCCCAAATGGCATAACAGTGTAACAGTAAGTACCCCAAGGTGTGATGAAGGTGGTCTTACCCATATCCTATTCTGCCAATTTGATTTGATTGTATTCGGCATACCCGTCCATGAATGACAGAAGGGCATGGTCGGCCGTGTTATCCACCAATATGTCGATATGTGGTAACGGAAAATCGTCTTTTGGGCTGGCCTTGTTTAGGTCCCGGAAGTCCACGCATACTCGCACCTTGCCGTCCTTCTTGGGTACCGGCACGATGTTCGCAACCCAGTCTGGATATTCAGACACTTGTATAAAACCCGCTTTGAATTGTTTATCGACCTCTTCCTTGACTTTAAGAGACCATTCGGGCTTCATTCTTCTGAGCTTCTGTTTTACCGGTTTGCACCCATCTTTGATGGGTATTCGGTGTTCTGCTATTTCTCGATCTATTCCCGGCATGTCCTTGTAGGACCATGCAAATACGTCTTTAAATTCTAGGAGGAGGTCTGTGAATTGTTTTCTCTCCTCTGGAATCTAAAGATAGGCCCAACTTAAGCATCTGGGGCTCTAAAGTGGTTCCCATGTTGATGGACTCGGTGTCTTCAATTATCGGATCTCGGGATTCCCTTTGCTCGAGCTGCTCGATTAGATGCGGAGGCAGAGGTACCTGTTCGTCGGGTTTCTCAATGTCATTGCATATAAAATTTTTGAAATTGGGAAAATTTTGGAAATAAGACAAGTCGTATGCAGAACGGTGTTCGATATTATTATTAATGGTAAATTTGGAAAATAGCTCGAATAGAGCGGCCATCTGATCGTTGGTCAGTGGCGGGATAGGGAGAGGTCTTGGGACAGGTCCCGAGACCTCAGTGGCTAAGGGAAGAGGGGTTACAGACTCGACTCCAGCACCAGACCCTCTAGACTCGGACTTAGACTCCGACTCTGACTCAGACTCAGACTCGGACTCGGTATCCGGCATGTCTCCCTCGCCGGTGGTCAGCTTGTAAACCCGTCCTTGACTGTCGGTCCATTTTATGGTCTTCCTCCAAGCCCTCGTCTCGGTGTTGGCACCGACCTCGGTAATTAGCTTGGTTGGGTCGAACCGATCGCTGCGGAGGATCAAGTTGACCAAATCGTCCTTCGGAGCGGGGACGGTCCTGTCTTCTCCAAATAAGAGCCCCAGCACGGGCTCGGAGTCGTTTTCACCTTTCTCGGACTCATCCTTGATAACGGTTAATATATCATCGGGGATATAGTTGCATTCCCGAGCCATTTTGGTCTCGGGATATGTGATGGTGGGTTGGTAGAGGCCCACTTGAATAGCTCCGAAGACTGGAGTGACAAACTTGATTGCGTCGGCCCGGCCCACATTCTCCGAGCTTATAGTATATTCCAATCCGAGTCGGGACTCTCCATTGTCTAAGACCTCGATGATCTTCCCTGCCGGAAGATATGGCCTTGAGGTAGCTCCGGGTAGGTAACCCTGATTTTGTAGCATCGCGTCGATGCTAGGGGCGAAGTAGGGCTTGAAGAGATATTCCTCCTCAATCATACCCACGAAGTCGAATCCTTGTGGCTCGGCCTGGCTTGTGGCATTACAGCTAGCTACGGTCATTGGGGTCGCCTCCAGTGTGATGATACCGTCTTTAAGTGGCATCTTGACTTTCCGGTGGAGGGTAGACGATACGGCCTTGACTGCATGGATCCAAGGCCTCCCCAGGAGCAGATTAAAAGATGAGGTGACATCTATCACCTGAAATTCCAGCTCCTTTTCGATTGGGCCCGTTATGATTTTCAATTTAGCGGCCCCGGCGACTGGTTTTGGGCTTCCGTCGAAAACCTGAATAGTTTGCGCTGCCGGGAGATAGTCGGCATCAGTGATGCCGAGGGCCCTAGCAGTCCTTAGAGGTAGGACGTTCACGGTCGATCCATCGTCGATGAGGGTCATTGGGAGGTACTTACCCTTGCAGATGACCGTGATATATAGGGCCAGATTATGAATGGGCCCAAATGATGGCAAATCAGATTCAGCGAAGGTTATGAGTGGGCCTTCGTTCTTGGACTTGCCCTTGAGGTAGGGCATAATAGTAGCTACCATTTCAGCGGGAGTAGCTTGCGAATCGACCTTGATTTCATCAAGAGCCTTAGTCAGTGCTTCTCGATGTGCTTGTGAGCTAACCAATAGTTGCCATATAGTTAGATCAGTTCGCACCCTCTTCAATTGTTGGATTAGAGTCGTGTCGTTGCTTGGCTCTTCGAGGGTAGACCCCGTCCTGGCAGGTTCAGTGACGGGTGTTGGAGTGGCGCGCCCAACATTGGCGAGGTGGTTGGTGGCCAAGGCTTTGGACTTGGCTTTTCAGACCTCTTCAAGGGTGATGGGGACAGCTTCCCCTTTGGCTAGGTACACGTCGTCCTCGTCATCGAACCATATCCCATTAATTTGTGGGATAAAAGGAGAAATGAGGTGAGAACAATCGATTACCTCCCCCGTGAATATTGCATGGGCACTGAACGGGTTTTCTTTGTTGCTCGGTTTGTCTCCAGGCAACGGGATCTTCCCGCTCTCGATAAGATCTTGGATCAGATGCTTTAGTCTCCAACATTTTTCAGTATCATGTCCGTTACCTCGGTGGTACTGACAGTAAGCTTGGGCATTATAAGCTTTGGGCCTCTTCTCCACCGGAGGCTCTGCAGTTGGGCCTATTGGTTGGATCAGGCCCTTCAAAGATAGCCTTTGTAAGGCATAAGTATAGGTAGTCCCTATATCTGTGAATACCCGATTTGGTGTATTCTTTTTGGATGAGGTGTCGAGCAGATTTACCTCGTCAAAGATGCTGCGAGTTGCAGCTGCAGGTACGTGCTTGTTTGTGGATGATCTAGCCCCTTGATAGCCCTTGGTAGAGGCCTTAGTCAGGCTCTCTAGTCTCAAGTCATCCTCGATTCTCGTGCCCATTTCAGTAAGGACAACAAAGTTTGGGATGATAGCATACCGGAGGTGGACCCGGTAGGATGGGAGGAGGTTTTTGACGAAAGCTTCCACTAGGGCCTTCTCGCCGGGCTTGTCGACCAGCTTCACACTCTCAGCCCTCCACCTTTGCAGATATTTTGTGAACCCTTCTTTGGGCTCTTGGGTCATTACCTCCAGAGTACGCATTGTAGTATGGATTTCCGTGTTATCGGCGTAGTTCCGAGCAAATTCGGTCGCCACATCGTCCCAAGTCTTGTATTTCTTGGGGTCGAGCCTGTAGAACCAGGCCTTAGGATGCTTCTCCAAGGAGGAAGGGAATAGGTGCTTGAACATAGTGGACTTCACCCCTTTGACTGCCATGAAGTCCTTGAAAGCCCGGATGTGGTGGACCGGGTCTTCGGTACCCTCAAACGTAGGAATTCCCGTTAAGTTGAGGTTGGTAGGTAGCTCGTCATTCAAAGGTGAATAAGTACGGGCATTTTCGGTGTGGATCGAGTTGTTCGTCGATAAGTGGACTTGTTCCTCGAGCCTACGAACAACACTGATCAACTCGGCTATGGGCCCGGTGGGCTCAGCTCCTTCAACTGGGGCCGTTTTCTCCACGGTGCTTAGGCGGGTGGATAAAGTCGCTTGGTTAGCCTGGATGGCAGCCAGTTGGGTCTCGATCTTGGTCAAAGCATTTTTCAACTTGTCCATTTTGCGTTGATGTCTGGTTTCGGGTGGCCTGTCTGTAAGAACACCACGTAATCAGAAACTAGCCCAAAATCCCGAAATAGAAAGTACATCCCGAACAAGACTAAAAAGGAAATGACTCGGAAAAGACACCTAGACGGGTGACTTGTGAAATGTGGGCCTTCCTTAGGATTCAGCGGGTGGGCCTAGTCCTGTTTGAAGGAAGGTTCACGTGAGACATCCCTAGACTTTTGGACTCGATTGTGTTAACGGGCCCTCCTTTGTAGGGGTTTGTCCTACGTAGGTGGGCCTTGCCTTAGTCTAATAAAGCGGGCTGGGATCGGGAAGAAACTCTTGATGTAAGATCGACAGAGTTTCGACGCTAAAGATCTTGACAACTTAAGACGCGACCCGACACTGCTAAATACGGGAAGTCCTAAGGAGAGGAAGGTTTTGAAAATCGATTATTTTTTTGAAAAGGGTCCGAGAAAACTCGGTTGAGGGCCCAATTTTCGTAAAAAATGAAAAAAAGTATTAGGCCGCAGGTTTTGAAGGTTCGAAATGATTTTCGAGTTTTGAATCGGGCAGCATACCGTCTAGAAAATAGGCTATTTTGAGTAAAAATAATATGTCCTAAATTCGGTATGTGTCCCGGGTTTTGAAATTGAATAGTTTGAAAAAGATGCAATCTTTGAAAAAAAAGACGGTTTTTGAAAACGACTCGGAAACCAAGTAGCACGATGTCACACAAGCATTATAACGACGCCATGTATGCTCTATACTAAGTCTCGGTCGGTCTATAGGGGGTCTATACCAGTGTACATAGTCTAGACGTTGATCGGGACGGACTTCCTAAGTCGAGTTGATCTTAGAACATGCCGCGAAACCCACTCGTATCGACTATGGACACCTTTTGACATATCCATATTGGAGTACATCAACGGTATAGTGGGACGTCGGTCGCGAGTACCGGCCCGGGAAAATATGGGTTATGCATGAACCGTAAAACTAAAACGTGTATTGTATTTATCAAACGATTTCTAATCGAGTCTCACCCTGAGGATGCCGATGGTAAGTCACGCATCAGTTAATCCCCAGCGGAGTCGCCAAATTGTGGACATGACATAGGTCCACCCCGACGCGGCCACGCGCGGGTTTGGGTAAGTGAATGAATCTCCATATGAGAATGGATCGAATTGAAATTTAGGTCTATGTGGAGTCGCCACCGAATTTTGTGGTTATTCGGAACCATTCGAGCCCACTCTATGTCCTAGTGGGCCGTATATGAAATACGGCCCATTTCCGATGTCAGAGTTTATTGGGCTCGTCCCTTTGCATTGCGATACCGATACCGTCACTACCGGTTATCGTGTTTTGAATGACTCTCGTGCGCCAACGGTTTCGGGCATCCGGAAACCGAGGTTCTGAGTAAGGGGTGAGGGTACGTGTTCGGAAGCCCACAAAGGACACCCATCCCCGCCCGCACTTAGCGGCCTCTACTAAGATCTCGAATGACTTTCTAATACGCGCGTTAGTTAAACGGGAAAATGATATGCAAAGATTATTTTCCCTAAGCATGTGAGGAATAGAAAAGAGGGTTTCTATGTCAATTTAATGCAATTAATTCTACGTCAAAGTGGAATTTTAGCATGTGGGTTCATTTTAGTAAAATAAAACAAACGATAAAAATTGACAAAGGAAACAACAAACGGTTAGTAACGATATAACGAACAATAACGGTTTGTGCAAATATTGAATTGAATTAAATGATAAACAAGATGATGCATGGTTTGAAAAGATAGTAAATACATGTGATTAATTAAGCACATGTTGACCTAAGTCGTAAAATACTATCGAATTTAGAAAATAGAAGGATGTACGACTCTCGTTTTGGTCGTGATGAGGCCACTCGATCGAGTGGTCGATAGACTCGATCGAGTGGACCTTCAAAAAAAGATTCTGCTTTGCGTTTCAGACCTTACTCGGCCGAGTTATTGGCCAACTCGGTCGAGTATGTTGCTACTCGATCGAGTCACTATGAGACTCGACCGAGTAGAGGTCGAAAGAGACATTCTGACTCGATTTTGTGATGTCACTCGATCGAGTGACTAAGGCACTCGGTCGAGTGGCACCTGTACGAAACGAGCTCGCTTGCAATTTTATTATTGATTTTGAAATTGCTTTTGATTTTTGATAACTCGACGATTCTACCAAATCGGACATAAATATTGCACGATTTATGCTCGACTCGGATTTTATAAATTGTCGATTTTGTTGAATCGAATATAAATATTGCGGGATTTATATTCGATTCTAAATTTGAATACTCGTAGTATCCCATATTCGATTACCGAATCGATATGGAATACTAGAGTGAAAATAAAAGGAAAATAATTTAATTTTAGTCGTCTTAAATTAATTATCGCGATATGGATGAATCGCGTTAATTAATTTATGTGACTAGATTGCTAGATTCGACATCCAATTATGAAATTGGTATCGAATCTAGAGAATCGACTCTTTGCTTGAATTAAAGGACTTGATTCCCTCGACTTCTCCGACATCGAAATAAATCCCTAGGGATTGTGATGTCGGATCCGTGTCAGCGGGTTTCGACCCTTATTAAAATACAATGCTTGTTTTGAAAATTGACATAAATATGTGACTCGAATAACGGTGAAAACGAAATAAAAAGGATTATTGTTTAAGTTAACTTATTTCAATAATCAAACGATCGGGGTGATGGGATAAGCGACCGACGACGCGTGTGCAGTACACTTGTATATGCGGTTGTCCTTATCCCACCATCACTCACATTCGACACAAATCAATAAGTATTTTAATGCTTTGACATTAATAGTATGATCGATATTATGATGCAATGAACGAAATAACAAAAAAACGAAACTAAGGACGAAAAAAAGAAGAAGAAGGCGACGAGAAGAGAAGGAGAAAAGAAAGGGTTTTGACACCCTCAACCTACATGTTCTTGTCTCGGACCGGACTCGTAATCGTGGCTTTAACACAAGAGTTTCGAGGTATATGAAGGTTGAGTTGTGGTGGCTCGGGTTTGATTTCTAAAACTAGGTTTAGGGTTTGCTAGTGTAGTATTGCTTAGGGTTTGCTTAGGGTTGTGTGTGTAAGATTAGGGTTCTTGAGGTTGTAAAAAAAGATGTTCAAGATGTGTGCATGGGGGTTGCTTATATAGGAAAAGCTAGGGCACCTGGTTTAGGGTTACTCGACCGAGTAGGTGGCTAACTCGGTCGAGTGGCCCGTTACGCCTTCCGTCGGGCTCAAAATAGGCCCACTCGATCGAGTGGGTAGGTCACTCGATCGAGTGGCCTAGCTGGGTCGCGTGAGTCCGTTGACTTTGGACCGTGACTTGAGTTTGATGGGTTTTGTGTTTGACTTGGACTTTTGATGATGTGGGGGCTGTTTTGTGTGTCTCGGAAACGACTTTGACCGAGGTTGACCCAATCGCTAAAAGTCGGTTTTTATTCCGATGTCGGTTTTGGTCCAAATTAGTCTCGTTTGACTCGGAATGATCCACTGGGCCTGGATTTGAGGTTGATTTTGTGAGATTTGTACTCCGTAAGTGTGTTAGCCAGCAATTAATGGATTTGAGCCCGTATCCGAGCGCGTAGAAGCACGTTAGCGTCCGATCATCATCGAGTGTTTTTTGGAAACTGCCATAGACACCTGACAGTCGAAATGCGGGTGTCTACAGTTTGGTCCCGCTTTCTTTTGTGAAATCGCTCTTTAGAGCGGTTTCGAGGCTACTTACGCTTCTTCTAGCTTGTTTTAGGTTCCTAATGCTCATTATGGAGAAGTGGAACGATTCCGTCTTGTTTCCGATGCATATGGAGCCAATGAAGAGAAGCGACGATGATTCGGTGACTTAGACTCGATCCCGATTCCCTTGGAGCCCATTCTCGAGCATCGAGAGTCGATAAGAAGCCTAGGAAGAGCAAGTAGGGACCTACGTGACCGTATTTGAAGCCTACATGGTCTTCCCGACCGCAATGAACTCTGTCACGGCCGGGACGAAGTGAGCCAACAATCAGGGGCCACTGTAGGGCCTTCCCGACCGTGAGCAAAGTCTTCCCGACCGGGACGAGCTCCTTCCGACCGTGATGGGTGCATCACGACCGGGAAGGACCTCAGCTCCTACTCCGCTTCATTCTTTCATCTCCCTTACTTGTGGAACCCTATATATACCTTCCTCTTGTATTGTTTTAAGCACACTACCTTATATGAAACCCTAGATAGAGAACTCATATCATTAGCTTAGTTTCTTCTTAATCTTATCTTAATCTTCCTTTAATCTTAGCTAAATCTTAGTAGTTACTCTTGTATTATTGGATTTCTTGAAGAATCTACCAATCTTGACAACATTAGTGGAGGTTTTGGGTTTTCTTTATATATAAGTTTCAATCTTTTGATTCATCTTCTAGTTTGGTATAATTTATTTTCTCTCTTTTCTCTTAATCTTTCATAGTTAGTTAAGTTTCAATCTTTATCTTTTGTTTATTTTTCATCCTTGTTTGTTCTTCATTATGAATGTTCTTGCTCTTATGTTGGTTTCTTTAGTTTGTGTTAGTTTTAACTTAATCATGTGTGAGTAGATTCTTGTGGGGTTAGTAGGGGGATTAGGTGTTGATTATGGGTGATTAGGGTTGATTGTGGATAAAAGGTTGAATCTTTGTTGCTAGTCACTTGTTATGCATGCCATGTGTTTGATGAAATATTTGTTAGGGTGGTAGTGGCCAATACTACTCTTGCTAGTTTCCTCTTTCTTGTTGTATGCTTGATTGGTGATTGAATTCTCTTGTTTTGGGTAACATCTTGCTTGAGTTTTCGAGTTTGTTCTTGACGCGAGAGCGCGGGCTTACCTTAGTGACTAGGTGAAACCTTCACCCTCGATTTCCCCACTAGCCTAATACACCTATGAGCGCGGGTTTATTGTTTGAATTTAGTTCTAGTTGAATCATTTAGTTCATGTTATACTTAGGTCATTCATAGTCATAGTTTTATTCCCCTTCATTGTTTTAGTTGTTTATCCTTGTTTCTTATCTTAGTTTGTTTTGTTGCCTCCTAGTTATTCAATTTTTGTTAATTCTCCTCCATTGTGACCTTTTGACTTAGTCTAGTCCTTAGGTGAACCTTAGTCTAAACCGTTTTCTGTCTCCGTGGATCGACCCGACTTGCCCTAGCTACCTTGTTAGGAATAGTTGGTGTTATTTGGTGTCGGGATCCGCGACAAATCCCACCATCAATGATAGCAAAAAATGTTCATGGTGGCCTTACAAAAGGAGCGAGGTTCTAAAAGAACCGGTTTTGAAAATGATGAGGTCGTATTCTTACTGAGACTACTATTAATTAGTTAGTTCGAAATTTGTGGTGTGGACGATATTTGCGAGAGAATGTGATGTCCGTGACGTTGTTTCGGAAGGTGTGACTAAATTCTCGTTATGAAATTTAGGTAGGGAATAGTGTTTTTGAGGGTGTAACCGTTTTGGGGTTCCTTGACTTCATTGATTGAAGTTTGGGTCATGTCGACGGTACGTGCGAGAAAACGTTGCTTCCCCCTTTTTTTTTGAAAAAAAATGAGATGTACATGCTAGAAAAAATGAGGCGTTTTTTTTATTAAGACGCCGCAAATAGTACTTATTTGAGGCGTTTAAAAAACGCTGCAAATATTATTTTATTTGCTTCCCCCACATTCGCTCCTTAGCCAAAAACGCTGCAAATGATGGGTTTTTTGTAGGCGCAAATTAACTTTTTTCCACTAGTGTGTAACCGTTTAAGGTACCTAGACTCCATTAATTGAGAGTTTTGGCGATATTAACGGTCCTCGTTGTTGGAAAACTACGAGTTTTACTTTGGCCAAGGTAGCGGCGTTCAAAAGGTTTTTTTTCTTTTCGAAAGTAGTGAGTGTAAAATTTGCCATGATAATAGCATAAAAAAAATTTGAAAATAATTATTATTTGGCCGGAGTATCGGCGCTCAAAAGGTTGTTTTGAGAAATAGAGATTTTTTTTCTTTTCGAAAACGGAGTTGGGTGCGGTTGAATATGTTGTCGTGGTTAAATCCAGATTTTAGTGTTTTATTTGGGTTGTTCAAACACGCTACACATAACTAGGAATGTGTACACTCATGCAGGATGCAGACACGGGTAGGTTAGAGTAGGCTACCGCCCACGAGTAACCTTCGTTTAGGTGTCGACATGCCATCTGGGGAGATGAGTGTTGTACCGTCTGCTTAGAACTACTCGTTTTGTATATCCGCGGAGTACGCGTTAGGCGACCGGAACGTCAACCGAGGATCTCCCCGCGTGACCGTAAGGATCTTACAGCGAAGAGGTCGATTGGTCCTAATATCGGTTAGGGTGGGCTTTTTAGGGCCAAAACCTGTAGTGATGACAACAGGAAACTAGGAAATGAGCTTCACCGACCTCGTTCAAGTTACACCACCGCTTAAAACTTGTTTCCAAATCCTCAGCGGAGTCGCCAAACTGTAGATGTTCGTCCGCACCGCCCGACGCTCCCCGCGGGACCAACCCGGTTTTCAATCGCCGCGGTCAACCACGCGGCCCCCTCCCGGTCGGGGGCCGGTCCGATCGCGCGTTTGGGGCAAAGTGTCGGACCTCGATTTGGATGATGATTCAGACTTGTACTAGACGGGTGCGAGCACCCGTATTTCCGTTGGAATCGATCGAGTCGTAGTTGTAAATGTTTAAAGGCTGATATGTTTGGTAAGACGAGCTATTTAGTGAACTAAATTCGTTGCCGATTTTCAGAGTCGCCACCGAATCAATTATGGGCACTCGGAAACCGTTCAAGTCAACTTTGATCCTTAGCCGACTCAAAGCTGAGGGGCACGGGACCTAAAGATAAAGACTTGTACCCTTAAGAACTCCATGCCTGGAATGACTCTCATTGCCAATGGTTTCGGACATCCGGAAACCGTCGGTTCTGAGTAAGGGGTGAGGATACGTATTGGAAGCCAACGTCCGCTAGACATCGACACCCAATCCCGCCCGCACAATAGCCGCCTCTACTAATCAATCGGTGGGATGATAACTTTGTTCCCTAGTTGTGGCGGAAGTATTGTAACAACCGTTATTTTAACCCTATGTGTTTGCTACGTCGGTTGTTTAAGGACAAGTAAGCTTTGTCGTCGAAGTAGGTGTGTTTACATTCTTTGCATGCAATTTCACGTGACAAGCAGACCATGAAAAGATGCACGTAGGAGAGTAGAGAGTACTAATATTATATGTATTAGGAAATCAGTTTTAACGTGATAATACGGGTATTAGTCGTTCTCGTGGTATACCTTACCTGGTATTCTGCTTAAGATGCGTCGGCTCGGTATTAATAGGGATGCGTCGAACCATGTAAGGTGAGCACCGAGAATAATACGGAATCCGACCATCACTTTGTTCAGTTTTAGTTTGTTTAAGTTTTGAGTTCCGTGTTAGGTGATTTAGCATGCGATTATAAGGTCATAAAAGCGATAAATCATACGAAAGTGGTAAATGCGTAATATAAGTAAATCACATAGTGAGGAGTTGCACCCTCAGAGTATACGCTAAATGGGACACAATGCTGTAGACACCCAGATTTGGACCTGGTGGCTGCAAAAGCGTCCAACAAACACCCGATGACGACCGGACTGCAAAGCGACGCGAGTTTGCGATGTTTTAATTAGTTTTTCTATAGAACGGATCAAATAATTACTCGGGAAAATAAAATTAACATCAAGGAAGCCTTAGTCGTGTCATTATGGCCGCATAGACAGTAATTAGAGTCAATTCCGACACCGGGACTTTGAATCGGTCCCGAAACATGAACCGAGTCAACACCGCGTCAAGTGAACCTCGGGATGCACACCTGAGGTCCACTAAACTCCACGGCGCTAGGTTAGAAGGAGAAAGCTTAATCCCCAAGTCTCGTATAATACGTACAAGTCTCGGTTTTGGAAAGTATCAAATTCGTATCTTCAAAATCCTGAGCGCCTCACCTTGCGCGCCTCAGGCTTCACACGCCTAGGCCCAGGCGCCTGAGTTTTGGTGCGCCTAGACTCAGGCATCCATCCGGGTGACGAGAGCCGAAAACGACTATAAATACCCCCCCCTCCCTCCACCCCTTTCATTCGACACACAGATTCATTCTCTCTTCCCTCTTTACTCGTAAGAGTTTCTCGCTAAGGGCTCGCACTCCGACACCCAAGGCAAACGATCCACTTGATCGTAGTTCCGATAGAGCGAAATCGACGCTACTCCTCACCTTCGAGCACTCCACTCGATACCGAGGTGCCTGTGATAGACTAGCTACTCCTAGTCTAGTAACGGAGTTTTGCCGGATTAGCCGCAGGAAGAGCCGACGGTAACGGAACTATGCCAAAATTATCGGGCAAGCTAGGAGGATCCGCCTTTCGAAGTCGAATTGTCACTAGGTTGTCATCTAAACAAAACTTTACATTCTTGCACTTTTATTATGCACTACGATAATGTCAAACGTGGGCACTAGGTCCACAACACATACTAAAACTCGTAACGTCCCAACTTCAACCATAAACACTAAAACACTCTAAATAGACCCGAGTAGTTCCGAGATCCGTTCTCAACTATCTATGCATCGCGTCCCGTTTAGCGTATACTCCGAGGGTGCAACTCCTCACTATGTGATTTACTTTCATTTCGCATTTACAGCTTTAGTATGATTTATTGCTTTTATGACCTTATAATCGCATGTTAAATCACCTAACACGAAATTAAAAACATAAATAAGCTAAAACTGAACAAAGTGATGGTCGGGTTCCGTATTAGTCTCGGCGCTCGCCATGCATAGTTCGATGCATCCTTATTAATACCGAGTCGGAGCATCTTAAGCAGAATACCAGGTAAAGTATACCACGAGAATGAGTAATATCCGTATTATCGCGTTAAAACTGATTTGCTAATACACGTAATATTAGTACTCTCTACTCTCCTACGTGCATCTTTTCATGGTCTGCTTGTCACGTGAAATCGCATGCAAAGAATGTAAACATAACTACTTCGACGACAAATCTTACTTGTCCTTAAACAACCGACATAGATAAATATAGGGTTAAAACAATGGATGTTATAGTACTTCTGTCACAACTAGGAAACAAAGTTATCAGCCCACCGATTGATTAGTAGAGCGGCTATTGTGCGGGCGGGATTGGGTGTCGATGTCTAGCGGACGTTGGCTTCCAATACGTACCCTCAACCCTTACTTAGAATCGACGGTTTCCCGATGTCCGAAACCATTGGCAATGAGAGTCATTCCAGGCATGGAGTGCTTAAGGGTACAAGTCTTTATCTTTAGGTCTCGTGCCCCTCAGCTTTGAGCCGGCTAAGGATCAAAGTTGACTTGAACGGTTTCCGAGTCCCCATAATTGACTCGGTGGCGACTCCACAAATCTGTAACGAATTCAGTTCACTAAAAAGGTCGTCTTACCAAACATATCGGCCTTTAAACATTTACAACCACGAATCGATCGATTCCAACGGAAAACATTTAGCTTCTCTTAAATCCCGCTTCTTCTTCGATCAATCCTTTCAACTTCTTTTTCGGGTTTGAAAACTTTTGTTTCGATTCGTCTTTGACCTTGACTCTATTTATCCGCTTACCATTTTCCCAAACCTATGTTATGAAAAGTTTGACTAATTTAAAATTTTGGAGTACCGTGAAATGTTAACATTTTGAGTTACAAATTTCAAAACTTTATTCTTCGTTTCTCTTTTATTTTTGGTTGATAACACATATTTAGTTCTTTTTCAAAATGCCTTAATAATTTATTTTAAAGTATTTCGAAATTGTTTCAATTTTCAAGCGTGTTTAAATTTTACGAAAACTTTCATAATTGCTAATATTTTGATTTCTATAAGACTATTACGTAAAACGGTTTAACATTTTCGAAATACATCGTATGTCTAAGTTTTTATTTTATGGCCGATAGACTTTAAATCTGTTATTGAAAACGTTTGGCGGTTGGTTCGATTTTTATTTACTAACTACAAAACTTGATTTCTCAAATTTTGTTTGGTCTTAGAACAAAATTTTGACGAATTTTTAATCAAAACATTTTACTGTTACTTTTAAAATATTTGGGTACTCTCCCACTCGAGTTCGCTTCCAAATATTGTTTATCGTCATTATTTTATTGAATAATTTTTTAACTTACGATTTTATTAATTTAAATGATTTTAAACTTTGAGTAGCTGAGGCCAACTCATCTTGAAATAAGTTTTGTCTTCGATTTCGATTTCATATCACGTTTGAAGTTTTAAAAATTTTTAAACTGAGATTGTGTAGCGAGTAAAGCATTCTCCTTTTGTTCAAGTGATATAACCTTGTTTTCAATTCTATTATTATGTTTTTGTTAGTTTCGAGGATAAAACTTCTTTTTAGTAGGGAAAAAGTTGTAACACCGCTGATGATTTTATAAATTTAATTAAATTAAAGTTATGTTCGTATTTATATTTTGTTTACGATTTAACTCGCGATTTTTAAATAAAACGAAATTACCGTTTAATCATTTCAAACTCCTAAAATTCTACTTGTCTCGGAAACTCTTCTTATATTTAATACATACTTTTATTTCTGTTTCGATTTACTTTATACATTTAATTTAATCCTTATCGAAAGTCTATTCCAGCTTTTAAAACTCTACATTCTTTTCATTTATTTATATTAAGCTCGAATTTCTATTTTCGGCTTGAAACTCATTTATTTTAAGTTTCGTCAAAACATTTATTACGTTTCCTCGAGAAATCAATTTAATTCACTTTATCGAAGATTTATTATTTATTGGGAATTTCTATTTATCGTCTAATTATTTATTTCTATAAGCTTCGTTTTCGTCTCGAATACCTTATTGACTCATTTTATTTGATGGCCCAATTATTTATTAATTTTATTAACTCATTTTAATTCGATTCGTGGGTTAGTGAACATATCGTTACGGAATTCGTTTAATTCGTATTTCTAACCCGATTCATTTAATTGAGATGATTCATCCCCTTTCCCTTTTTTTTGACGTGTCCCGATTCATTTAATTGATGATTCAACACGATTCATTTAGTGTTCTTTCCCCCTTCTCTTTAATTACCACCGCTTCGTTTTGGAACCCCTCTTGATTCACTTCCCCTTCCTCTTTTCTACTTCAACAGTTCCTCCGCCCCCTTGTTGCTTCCCTTCCTTATTCGTCTGTTCTTCTCCACCAATCTCGGTCAATTCATCTCCATTTTTGTCCTTCTTGTGCTGCCATTCATATTGATGTTGCTACGTTTTCATCCCTGTCTCCTCTAGTTCGTGATTGTAGAGGTACGTACGTCTTTCTCCGTCCGCATTCTCCTATTTTCGTTGTTGTCGTTATGTCTTATGCGTATGACGTTGTTCGTTGCTGTCCTCCGTTTTGTTCTTGATCGTTGTCTTGTGCTGCATCGTCTTGCTGTACGTTAGTGTTACAGCTGCTGTTATTTTCCTGTGTTATTACCTGTCATCCCTTTAATTTTGTCTCCTTTGCTTCTTCTCATTATGTTTTCGTTTTGTCATCGTTGCCAGTTTGGCTGCCGCTACTCGCTTCTTTTGGTGCGTCTTAATGTTGCGTTTGCTTGTACTATTCTGTTACTTATCGTTGCTTCTTCTTTTCCTGATTTCGTTCTTGTTTGTTCCCTTTCTTCCTCCTCTTATGTTTGTTCTTCTCCTGATGCATCTGCTGCTGTATTCTGCTGCTGCTGTCATTTTTGTTGTCGTTAATGCTGCTGCGTTTGTCAATTTCGGTCCTCGTTCTCCTTTTTCTCCTGTCATTTTGCCTTCCGTACTGTTGCTGTACAGTTACCGTTGCTATCGATTTCTTACCTTGTTCTTTCGGATTGCATCGCTGCTACTTTCGTCCCTTCGTTTTGTTCCTCTTTCTTGTTCTTGTCGTTTCGTTGTTTTGTGGGTCGCTGATCAGCCGCTTTCTGTCCTATCATTTTTCATCAATCCTTAATCCGATTCCTTTATTTTGATTCTTCGTCTCGAATTTTGTTGGAGTAAGATGGTTTCACTGAAGAACAAGTGTCCAAGACGACTTTCGAGTTCGTGGTTGGAGCTTGGACTAATGAAGAAGGACAAGTACGTGTTCATTTCAGATATCGACTCAAGGTAAGACGTTACTCGATTTTATATCGTATGCTTGAGTAGTAGTATGTAGTAAATATTTGAACTCCGGTTTTCTAATTTTAGCTTTTTATTATTTGCTAATAATATTATTCTTTTAAATCGTGTGCTTTATAAATATTTTACAAGTACTCGATATCTTTTCTTTTTTATAAATCGTTAGTAATTTAATTATTTACGATCGTTATAATATTTTGTTGGTTATCGTGACACTAGTAACTAAATAATACTCCCTCCGTTTCATTGATTTCTTCCATCTTAAAAGTGGCACATTTCTTAAGAAAAACAATAAAATATGTAAAAGTAGAGAGGGCCACCTAGGTAAGAGAGAAATTGATAGCAAAAAAAGAAAGTGAAAGAAATCAAAGAAATGGTTGAAAAAAGTAATGTGGAAGAAATCAATGAAATAGAGGGAGTATCGATTTCATATTTCCGTCATATTGTAAACAACCACATTTGGCTGCTAGGTATCTATAACAGTTTCCAAAAAACACCCGATGATGATCGGACGCGAACGTGCTTTTACGCGCTCGGATATGGGCCCAAAATCATTAGTTTCTGACTTGGGCTTCTTACGGAGTACAAATCTCACAAAACCAACCTCAAATGCAGGCCCAGTGGGTCGTTTCCAATCAAATAAGACTAATCTGGGTCAAAACCGACACCGGAAATAAAACCGTCTTCTAGCGACCGGGTCAAACCCCGGTCAAAGTTGTTTCCGAGTCACAAAATAGCCATGCAAATATCGAGTATCCAACCCAAAGTCAAAAACTCCGGGTATTTCGACCCAGCTGACCCACTCGATCGAGTGTCAGCCCACTCGGTCGAGTGGGCCTCTAACAGGCCCGTTGTTGCCTCTGAGTTGGTCCACTCGATCGAGTCAGCAGGGGCACTCGGTCGAGTGACCCTAGGTCGGATGATGGGGGAATTCCTATATATATAATGGGAGGGATTTGTCGTGGAATCCCAACCGTCAATAATATAACCGGCTAATCCTAACTGGGTAGATAGGGTAAGTCGGGTCGAATCCACGGGGACGGTAAGAGGCGTCTAGACTAGGTCGGCCCAAATACGAGACTAAGTCAACGAGCTAAACTAAAGAATGATAAGAAGGGGAGAAGACTAGACTATGACTAAGGCTAAGGAGAGAACAACTAAGGAAAACGGGCTAGGATTAGGTCGGGGTCAAAGGGGTAACGGAATGGTCAAGGGAGGACTAGAGTGAAGGAGGTAGTAGGGTGATCTAGGTTGGTCCGGGCTCTCGCAACTTAGACCCGCCTAGAGGTTCCACCTAGAACCCATCTCGGCGACACACATGACAAACGGGGTTCTAGCGCGCTATGGTGGCCTAGGTCGCATCCGGGCTCTCGCTACTTAGACCGGCCTAGGGGTCGTCCTCACCGGGCTCTCGCAACTTAGTGAGGGGACCGAACCCACAACAACTAACACCCACAAAAGAAAGGCAAGAAAACAAGCATTCGTACATACTTAGTCATTCAAGCAATTCAACAAACATGTGATGTGCATCAAACAAGAGGAAACCCAAATCTTCCACCAACATCTCCAACAATCCCTTAATCACCCAATTAACACCCTAATCACCCTACTAACCCTAGCAAGAACACTACTCTAACATAATCCAACTAAAACTAACAAGAACAAGAGGATCTAACATAAGAAACCAAACATACATTATGAAACTAACAAGAACAAGAACAAACAATAACAAAGATTCAAACTTGGATGAATAAACAAGATAAAGAGTAAAAGAAGAAGAGGATTATACCATACTAGAGGAAGGAGAAAGAACAAAACATGCATTAATGAAGAAAACCCAAAACAAACATCCAAGGTTGTCAAGCTTGGTGAAGATCTTGAAGAATTCCCTTAATACAAGGCTAATCTACGATTAACTACTAATTACCGACTAATCTACACTAATCTAATCTAATCTAACCTAAAGTAGTCTAGGGTTTTTAGTTTTAATGAAGTGCATAAGATTACAAGAGGAGGGGTATATATAGGGTTACAAGTGGAAAGGAGAAGAAAGGAGCATTCACGGGCCTGAACTGGGCTCATCCCGGTCGGGATGAGTTGGTCCCGATCGGGATGAGATGGTCCCGATCGGGATGAGATGGTCCCGATCGGGATGGTCCCAAGTCAGCAGCAGTTCCTTTTGTGCACCCCATCCCGGACGGGATGAGGCCTTCCCGACCGGGATGGGTCTTGTAGGCCTCCAATAAGAACTTTTTGGTCCCTCCTTGATTCTCGTGGGCTTCCCATCGATTCTCGGGACTCGGGATCGGGTCTCGGAGGCTCGGGATTGGGTCCCAAGGTCTCGGGGTCGACTCCAAGGTATCGAGTCATCGTTCCTTAGTTTCGTTGGCTCCAAAATGTGTATGTATTGAGTCAGAATCGCTCCAACTCTTCCAAATCGGTCTCGGGAACCTGAAACGAACTAAAGGAAGCATAAGTAGCCCATAAACCGCTCCCAAGGAGCGATTCCACCAGGAAAATGGGACCAAATCACTACGAAATAGGCACTACAAACCACACTTATCAACTCCCCCACACTTAACCCTTACTCGCCCTCGAGTAAGCACATGCTAACTACTAAACTAGCCGAGTGGGTATTAGCGCACCCTACGCCCTTTCAACTCACGCGAATGCACTTTGAGGAAAAGTGCACCCCGCAAGGCAAGTGGGGTCTTGCGACAAAACCGCGGATGCAACCGGACACAAAACACACAAACAAACAAACACACAAACAAACACAAGGTTGCACCCAAAGGAAAACAAATACCGCTTCCCTCTAAAAGCAGTGAATGAAACACCGGTTTAGGACTCAAGGCAAGTGACAACGTTCCCAAGCTAGACACAAAAACCAAGGTGAACTAAACCCTAATAGTATGACGATAAAGCAACAAAAACGTTGGTAACTTACGTAGGTCCTCCTAACTTTCCAAAAACGTACTACGGGACGATCGGCGGAGTGGAAAAGTGAAGAACCACGGTGTTAGTCGACACTGTAGGTAAGTGAGACCCCGCCCCCTTTAGCGTGAGCCAAGAGGGTCGTCCCGTGCCCAAAACCGCCTAACTAGTCCAAGTAAAAAGGTGGAAAAACATGCAAAATGATGGAAGACCGACTAATGCCGCTATCATCCTTCCTCGGGACTCGGTCCTTTGGTAGGCTCTTCACGGCAAAAGTCGGAAAAAGGCTTATTTTTGTGGGGATTTCTTTTTGTGAGACGGGTTTTCTTTTGGCATTTTCTTTCTTTTCGACGTTTTTGCTTTGTTTGTTGCCATGCCATTTCTTTTTCTTCTTTTCTATTTTCTTTTTGGCTTTTGTGCCTTTTCTTTTTCTTCATTTCTTTTCTTTCTTTCATTATTCTTTTTTTTTTCTTTTCTTTTATTTTCCCTTTTTTGGCAAGATTTGGCTTTCTTTGGCATTTCTTGACAATTAAGAAAGAGAGGATCAACAAATTGCATTTTATTGTGTGATATGTGTAGGAAGGTAGGGTAATGGGTAAGTTGGGGGTCGCGATTTCCCTACAAACGCACAAAAAGGGGAGAACTTGGACTAATCAAACAATCCTAGACACGGTCACCTAAGGGACGAGACTCGGTAACCAAGGCCTTTTCACACCGTGGGTGGTCATAATGGTCAAAAGTGCAAATCCCGCAGTAAATCTCTAGTAAGCTAGGTGGACTCAAGGTAAAGGATCAACGAAATCATTGATTTAGGGTCATTCTACTAGGCTAAAGTCCAAGACTCGATTTATACAACTAGGAAGGGAAGATAGACACTCACACTCTAGCCTCTAAACCGGGTTTTCGAAAACGGTTTACGCACAAGACACACAACACAACACAAAACAAAGACACGACGAAAACGAACGAAAGAAAAAGAAGCAAAAACAACAAAACAAAAACACAACAAAACTAACACACACAAAACACAAATACCACCCCGATCATCCAAACATGTCACCAAAACACCCACCAATATGCACAAAGCTCCACCCGAGCACACAACATCACAATCTCCTCCAAACTCCATAAGAGATAAAGAAGAAAAAGGGATAAGATGTTACCGGAAGTCTTTAGAGCTTTCCAAAGTCATTGGCGATTAAAGTAACCTATAAGGACAAAGGGAGGCAAAACACGCACACAAACAAATATACGACACAAAGACACAAAATGAAAACACACAAAAGAAAAATCATTTTGATTTTTATGAAAATTTTTCAAATGTTTATGGTTCTTAAAGATTTTTCCGGAAAAACTAAGAAAATAAAACTAACTACGATAGAGTATCGCTCCCCCACACTTAAATCGAGCAATGTCCTCATATGCTCAATCGTAGTGTGCGGAGAGACAAAAGAAAAAGAAAAGAAACTACGAAAATAAAGCTAAAAATCAAAAATAAATTGAAGAAAATGGTAGAAGGTGTCCGGCCGGGGTGTAGTCAAGTCACCATGGGCCGAGACAAGAAAGAGATATGGATGTGGGAAAAAAAAAAGAAGGAAATAAAAGGAAATGGGAGGGGAGGGCTCGGTGTAATCAAGTCACCTAGCCCGGATTCCGCCTAAATCCGACTAAATCCTCAAAAAGAAAGTGAAAATCTTGTAAAAATTTGGATTTTGAAATGACTCTCGATGTAGTCACATCATCGAGAGTCGGGAGCAACAAATACCGAGGCCTCGAAGGCCACCATGACATCAAGACACATACGTGTACAAGGGGAAGGGAATAAACAAAGGAAAACAAGCAACAACAAAAACGGAAAAGAAAGGATAGTTGCCGTACCATAGGTTAGCAACTCACTCTCTCCATCTTCTCATAGATCAATATAGGCACTTGCTTGTCTTTGCTATCCCGCTTTAAGCTTGATAGAACCGCATGGTTGGGGTAGTAATGGTAGGGGGTGGGATTTGATGTGGATCTCGGTGTGTAAAGTGAGGTGTACGGGTCATATGATAGGAGTAAGGAGGAGTAGGGAGGTTGGGAGGGGGTATAATGGATGGGTGGAGTCAAAAGGGGACCATCCCGGTCGGGATGGGTGGTCCCGATCGGGTTGATAAACCCTTCCCGATCGGGAAGCTCTCGTCCCGGTCGGGAACACACTCCAGTGAATCCGAATTTTTGCACCTTCATCCTGATCGGGATGGCTCCTTCCCGTTCGGGATTCCTCATCCTTCCCGGTCGGGAAGCCCTCTTCCCAGTCGGGATGAGTCTTCTTTGCTTCCCCAAGCCCAAAAGCTTATCATAAGCTTCAAAAACCGACTTCCTTGCTCGCAAACCAAACTCCATCATCAACTACTCCTTTCTAGGAGTCACCTTCGCTTCACCTATCACAATAAACTCAAAGTATACATCAAATTCTCTCCCTCACAACGCTCACCAATAATCCAATATTACAAGAATATCACAAAACTAACAAAATCGAGAGATAAAACACAAATACAAGCACAAGTACTCTAAAGAATAGGAGATGGGAATATACAACATGACGGTTCTTTTAGGAACTCCGTCAAACCTAGGATGGTGGACTCCATTCTTCAACCATAGCCCTCAAGGGCATGGAGGAGCAAGTCGAACGCGCTACAGACATCATAGTGAAGGCCCATGAAGCGCTCGAGCTTAACCGACCTCCACGGCCTCCAAGGAGGAGGCAAGAAGTAGGAATCCCAAGACCCGACATCATCTTGCACGTTGTCTCCGGGGTCTATCCATCCTACGAGCTTCACCGACCTCTTCCTCCCTAAGCATCGCCTCCAATCACAAGCAAGCTTCAGTTCCAAGAAACAAGGCACAAAAAGCGGTTTTGGCCTCATCTCTTCATTACACACCCCCACACTTGCCTCAAGTTGTGGTTCCCCATCTTCATCACTCGGCCCCACATCATCTTGGAGGAGAGGATCGAAACTTCTACCGGCGGTTTCAATCTCTTCCAACCCATCTCTCGGTGTACTAGCAAGGGGCTCATGATGCCTATTCACGTTCTCGGACAAGGGCAACTCGAGGCTAACAATTTCACCCAACAACTCTACAAACTCCACCAAACCATCCCACTCACTATCCTCCTCCAATTCTTCACCAACGATGCCTTCACCAAGAGTCATCTCCTCATTCGTCTCTTTTTGGGTAGACGATTGAGGTTCTTCAAAGCAAATCTCTCTATCATAGGGAACTACATCGGCGGCTTCGTGATTAGGTTGCTCCTCTCTCTCAAGTGGGCACCCTCCATCTAAATAAGATGCTCGGGATAAAGACATTACGGTTTGAACCGATAATGCATTTAAATGAGCATTACTCGCCTCGTTTCCCCTTCGAATTTGGGCCAAGAGTTCCTTATTCTTTTGCAATTGGATGGCCATTTCTTGTTGCATTTGAAGCATCGATTGATGAAACTCCAAGTTTGACGATTGGTGGTCATTGGGGTCTTGTAAGGCTCCTTGATAATCTTGATGATGCCCAAAGGGTTGGGCATCATATTGTTGGTAGCAAGGTTGGGGTGATTGGTAGTATTGTGGGTCATAGGGTTCATGTTGCGGTTGGGGTGTAGGGTAATATGGTGGGTCTTGGGGGTATTGGCTTCCATACGGTGAATCTTGATTGAACATGGTGGGTTCACAATCATAGCTCGAGTAATAGTCACCATGCTCGTAGGATTGGTAATCGTTCACTTGTTGGTAGCCGTTTTCATAATCTTGAGGATCATACCCATCTTGATTACCCCAAGAAGCTTGATCATGGTAGGGGGACGTCATGTCATACCCTTGGTTCATGTAAGAAGAGGGGTAGCTCATATCGGCTTTCGAGTATGTGGAGTTTAGATCAAACCCCATGCTTGCTCGAAAATCGTAGTCCATACCCGGTTGGAAACCACTCATTCTAGCAACCGTCCGTTTAAGCGGCTCTGAGTTGCAAGAAGAAGATAGTCACCACCTCTAAGCACAAACTGTAGACTAAGAACAAACGTGAGAGGTCTAGTGCTTTTTGGGCACTAGACAAGAGAGAAATAAACCACACACACACAAGAAGCAAGGTAACAAAAAGAAAAAAAAGAAAACACAAACACAAAGACTAAGTCAAGCAAATAGGAAAACAAAATCTAAACTAGCACCGTCCCCGGCAACGGCGCCAAATTGATGGGAGGGATTTGTCGTGGAATCCCAACCGTCAATAATATAACCGGCTAATCCTAACTGGGTAGATAGGGTAAGTCGGGTCGAATCCACGGGGACGGTAAGAGGCGTTTAGACTAGGTCGGCCCAAATACGAGACTAAGTCAACGAGCTAAACTAAAGAATGATAAGAAGGGGAGAAGACTAGACTATGACTAAGGCTAAGGAGAGAACAACTAAGGAAAACGGGCTAGGATTAGGTCGGGGTCAAAGGGGTAACGGAATGGTCAAGGGAGGACTAGAGTGAAGGAGGTAGTAGGGTGATCTAGGTTGGTCCGGGCTCTCGCAACTTAAACCCGCCTAGAGGTTCCACCTAGAACCCATCTCGGCGACACACATGACAAACGGGGTTCTAGCGCGCTATGGTGGCCTAGGTCGCATTCGGGCTCTCGCTACTTAGACCGACCTAGGGGTCGTCCTCACCGGGCTCTCGCAACTTAGTGAGGGGACCGAACCCACAACAACTAACACCCACAAAAGAAAGGCAAGAAAACAAGCATTCGTACATACTTAGTCATTCAAGCAATTCAATAAACATGTGATGTGCATCAAACAAGAGGAAACCCAAATCTTCCACCAACATCTACAACAATCCCTTAATCACCCAATTAACACCCTAATCACCCTACTAACCCTAGCAAGAACACTACTCTAACATAATCCAACTAAAACTAACAAGAACAAGAGGATCTAACATAAGAAACCAAACATACATTATGAAACTAACAAGAACAAGAACAAACAATAACAAAGATTCAAACTTGGATGAATAAACAAGATAAAGAGTAAAAGAAGAAGAGGATTATACCATACTAGAGGAAGGAGATAGAACAAAACTTGCATTAATGAAGAAAACCCAAAACAAACATCCAAGGTTGTCAAGCTTGGTGAAGATCTTGAAGAATTCCCTTAATACAAGGCTAATCTACGATTAACTACTAATTACCGACTAATCTACACTAATATAATCTAATCTAACCTAAAGTAGTCTAGGGTTTTTAGTTCTAATGAAGTGCATAAGATTACAAGAGGAGGGGTATATATAGGGTTACAAGTGGAAAGGAGAAGAAAGGAGCATTCACGGGCCTGAACTGGGCTCATCCCAGTCGGGATGAGTTGGTCCCGATCGGGATGAGATGGTCCCGATCGGGATGAGCTCATCCCGGTCGGGACGCTCCCAAGTCAGCAGCAGTTCCTTTTGTGCACCCCATCCCGGACGGGATGAGGCCTTCCCGACCGAGATGGGTCTTGTAGGCCTCCAATAAGAACTTTTTGGTCCCTCCTTGATTCTCATGGGCTTCCCATCGATTCTCGGGACTCGGGATCGGGTCTCGGAGGCTCGGGATTGGGTCCCAAGGTCTCGGGGTCGACTCCAAGGCATCGAGTCATCGTTCCTTTATCTCGTTGGCTCCAAAATGCGCGTGTATCGAGTCGGAATCGCTCCAACTCTTCCAAATCGGTCTCGGGAACCTGAAACGAACTAAAGGAAGCATAAGAAGCCCCTAAACCTCTCTCAAGGAGCGATTCTACAAGGAAAATGGGACAAAAACACTACGAAATAGGCACTACAAATGACACTTATCAATATACCTCCCTTTTGCAACACTATTAACAACTTCTACACACATACAAAATTTAGGTCTTACAACCCTATTATCTAGTAAACCTACAACCTAAAACCACCATAACTCCATCTACATAATCTCGAACTTCCGTGCTCAAGCCACAACTAAACGAGTCCTGATGGTAGGGATTTGTCGTGGAATCCCAACCGTCAATAAAATTACCGGCTATTCCTACGGTAGATAGGGCAAGTCGCGTCGAATCCACGGGGACGGTAATGTATAGCCTTGACTAAAGTCGCCTAAATACGAGACTAAGTCAACGGACTACGCTAAACAAGAATGATAAGAGGGGAGAAAACTAAGGCTATGGCTAAGGAGACGGAGAAAACAACTAAGGAAAACGGGCTAGGATTAGGTCGGGGTCAAAGGGGTAACGGAATGGTCGAGGGAGAACTAGAGTGAGGGAGGTAGTAGGGTGATCTAGGTTGGTCCGGGCTCTCGCAACTTAGACCCACCTAGAGGTTCCACCTAGAACCCATCTTGGCGACACACATGACAAACGGGGTTACTAGCGCGCTATGGTGGCCTAGGTCGAATCCGAGCTCTCGCTACTTAGACCGACCTAGGGGTCGTCCTCACCGGGCTCTCGCGACTTAGTGAGGGAACCGAACCCACAAACAAACTATCACCCACAAGAGAAAGGCAAGAAAAACAAGTATATGCAACTACTTAGTCATTCAAGCATTTCAACAAACATGTGATATGCACCAAACCAAGAGGAAACCCAAATCTTCCACCAACATCTCTAACAAACCCTAAATCATTCAATTAACACCCTAATCACCTTACTAACCCTAGCAAGAACACTACTCTAACATAATCAAACTAATACTAACAAGAACAAGATGGATCAACAAAAGAAACAAAAGAAACATCTACAAACTAGTAATAACAATGAACAAGAACAAACAATAATAAAGATTCAAACTTGATAAACAATAAAGGATTAAGAGTAAAAGGAGAAGAAGATTATACCAAACTAGTGAAGAGGAAAGATTGAAACTTGCATTAATGAAGAAAACCCAAAACAAACACCCAAGGTTGTCAATCTTGAGTGGATTTTGAAGAATTCCCTTAATACAAGTACTAAACCAAGATTAACAACTAATTACCGACTAATCTACACTAATCTAATCTAACCTAAAGTAGTCTAGGGTTTTAGGAGAAGTGAAGAATATAACATATCATTTTTGTCTTAATACAAGAGGGGGGTATATATAGGGTTACAAGTGGAAAGGAGATGAAACAATGCGATTGCGGGCTGAATTGGGCTCATCCCGGTCGGGATGAGTTGGTCCCGATCGGGATGAGGTGGTCCCGATCGGGATGAACTCATCCCGGTCGGGATGGACCCAAGACAGCAGCAGTTCAATTCGTGCAGTTCAACCGGGACGGGTTGAGGCCATCCCGAACGGGATGAGCCTTGTAGGCCTCCTTTAAGCTCCTTTTGGTCCCTCCTTGCTTCTCATGGGTTTCTCGTCGATTCTCGGGACTCGGAACGGGTCTCGGAGGCTCGGGATTGGGTCCCAAGGTCTCAGGGTCCACTCCAAGGCATCGAGTCATCGTTCCTTAGTTTCGTTGGCTCCAAAATGTGTATGTATTGAGTTGGAATCGCTCCAACTCTTCCAAATCGGTCTCGGGAACCTGAAACGAACTAAAGGAAGCATAAGTAGCCCATAAATCGCTCCCAAGGAGCGATTCCACAAGGAAAATGGGAGCAAAACACTACGAAATAGGCACTACAAACCACACTTATCAACTCCCCCACACTTAACCCTTACTCGCCCTCGAGTAAGCACATGCTAACTACTAAACTAGCCGAGTGGGTATTAGCGCACCCTACGCCCTTTCAACTCACGCGAATGCACTTTGAGGAAAAGTGCACCCCGCAAGGCAAGTGGGGTCTTGCGACAAAACCGCGGATGCAACCGGACACAAAACACACAAACAAACAAACACACAAACAAACACAAGGTTGCACCCAAAGGAAAACAAATACCGCTTCCCTGTAAAAGCAGTGAATGAAACACCGGTTTAGGACTCAAGGCAAGTGACAACGTTCCCAAGCTAGACACACAAACCAAGGTGAACTAAACCCTAATAGTATGACGATAAAGCAACAAAAACGTTGGTAACTTACCTAGGTCCTCCTAACTTTCTAAAAACGTACTACGGGACGATCGACGGAGTGGAAAAGTGAAGAACCACGGTGTTAGTCGACACTGTAGGTAAGTGAGACCCCGCCCCCTTTAGCCATGAGCCAAGAGGGTCGTTCCATGTCCAAAACCGCCTAACTAGTCCAAGTAAAAAGGTGGAAATATATGCAAATTGAGGGAAGACCGACCATTACCGCTATCATCCTTCCTAGGGACTTGGTCCTTTGGTAGGCTCTTCACGGCAAAAGTCGGAAAAAGGCTTATTTTGAGATGTTGGGATTATTTTTGTGAGACGGGTTTTCTTTTGGCATTTTTCTTTCTTTTTGACATTTTGTTTTGTTTGTTGCCATGCCATTTCTTTTTCTTCTTTTCTATTTTCTTTTTGGCTTTTGTGCCTTTTCTTTTTCTTCAATCTTTTCTTTCTTTCATTTTTTTCTTTCTTTTCTTTTCTTTGCCCTTTTGGCTTGATTTGACTTTTGACATTTCTTTGTGTAACAAGAAAGAGAGAATTCAACAATTTGTAATTTAGTGTGTGTGTATGTGAGGAAGGTAGGGTAATGGGTAAGTCGGGGGTCGCGATTTCCCTTCAAACCCACAAAAAGGGGGAAAACTTGGACTAATCAAACGATCCTAAACACGGTCACCTAAGGGACGAGACTCGGTAACCAAGGCCTTTTCACACCGTGGGTGGTCATAATGGTCAAAAGTGCAAATCCCGTAGTAAATCCCTAGTAAGCTAGGTGGACTCAAGGTAAAGGACCAACGAAATCATTGGTTTAGGGTCATTCTACTAGAGTAGAGTCTAAGACTCGATTTATACTACTAGGAAGGGAAAGTAAGCACTCACACACTAGCCTCTAAACCGGGTTTTCGAAAACGGTTTACACACAAGACACAATTACACACACAAACAAAGACTCAACAAAGAATGGAAGAAAAAGAGACAAAAGATAACAAAACAAAACAAGGGGAAACAAACACATAAACAAAAACAAACACCACCCCTAGCTTCCAAACAAATCACCAAATCACCCACAAACTTTACAAGGCTCCACCCGAGCACACAACATCACAATCTCCTCCAAACTCCGCAAGAGGTAAAGAAGAAAAAGGGATCAGATGTTACCGGGAGTCTTGAAAGCTCTCCAAAATTAACGGCGATTAGGTGACCTAAGAGGAAAAAGGGAGGCAAACACAAACAACAAAACAAATATACGACACAAAGACCCGAAAGGAAAACACACAAAAGAAAATCTTTTTGATTTTTATGAAAAATTTTCAAATTTTTAGGGTTTTTAAGATTTTTTCGAAAAAATAAGAAAGTAAAACTAACTATGCTAGAATATCGCTCCCCCATACTTAAACCGAGCAATGTCCTCATATGCTCAATCGTAGTGTGCGGAGAGACAAAAGAAAAAGAAAAGAACTACAAAAATAAAGCTAAAAATCAAAAATAAAGTGAAGAAAATGGTAGAAGGTGTCCGGCCGGGGTGTAATCAAGTCACCAAGGGCCGAGACAAGAAAAGATATGGATGGGGGAAGAAATAAAAGAAGGAAATAAAAGGAAATGGGAGGGGAGGGCTAGGTGTAATCAAGTCACCTAGCCCAGATTCCGCCTAAATCTGACTAAATCCTCAAGAAAAGAAAGAGTGAAAAACTTGTAAAATTTGGATTTTGAAATGACTCTCGATGTAGTCACATCATCGAGAGTTGGGAGCAACAACTACCGAGGCCTCGAAGGCCACCATGACATCAAGACACAAAAGTGTACAAGGGGAAGGGAATAAACAAAGGAAAACAAGCAACAACAAAAACGGAAAAGAAAGGATAGTTGCCGTACCATAGGTTAGCAACTCACTCTCTCCATCGTCTCATAGATCAATATAGGCACTTGCTTGTCTTCATCATTGCTATCCCGCTTCAAGCTTGATAGAACCGCATGGTAGAGGTAGTAATGGTGCGAGGGGGTGGGATTTGATGTGAATATCGGTCTAAAGTAAGGAGGAAATGAGGTTACGGTATGTAAATGAGGTACATGGGTGGTATGATATGAGAAAGGAAGGTAGGGTGGTTAGGTGGGGGTATACAATGGTTGGGTGGGCTTAAATGTCGAAGAAGAGGCACCAAAAAGGAGTAGGGGACCATCCCGGTCGGGATGTATGGTCCCGGTCGGGATGTCACACCCGTCCCGATCGGGAAGCTCCCTTCCCGGTCGGGATGACACTCCAGTAGACACTATTTTTGGCACCCTCATCCCGATCGGGACGGCCCCATCCCGGTCGGGACGACACACCCTTCCCGGTCGGGAAGGGTCTTCATGACTCCCGTGACCCCAAAAACCGACTCCCTTACTCACATTCCAAGCTCTATCGATAACCAATCCTTTCAAGGAGTCATCTTCACTTCACCTATCACAATAAACTCAAAATACACATCAAATTCACTCCCTCACATCGCTCATCAAAATACCAAATCAATTACAAGAATCCCACAAAAAAAAACAAATCCAAGAAACAAAACACACAAATACAAGCACAAGTACTCTAAGGAAGAGGGAGGGGGAATATACAACATGACGGTTCTTTAGGAACTCCGTCAAACCTAGGATAGTGGACTCTTCTTCAACCGTAGCCCTCAAGGGCATGGAGGAGCAAGTCGAACGCGCTACCGACATCATAATGAAGGCCCAAGAAGCGCTCGAGCCTAGCTAACCTCCACGGCCTCCAAGGAGGAGGCAAGAAGTAGGAATCCCAAGACCCGACATCATCTTGCACGTTGTCTCCGGGGTCTATCCATCCTACGAGCTTCACCGACCTCTTCCTCCCTAAGCATCGCCTCCAATCACAAGCAAGCTTCATCTCCAAGAAACAAGGCACAAAAAGCGGTTTTGGCCTCATCTCCTCAATGCACACCCCCACACTTTCCTCAAGTTGTGGTTCCCCATCTTAATCATTTGGCCCCACATCATCTTGGAGGAGAGGATCGAAACTTCTACCGGCGGTTTCAATCTCTTCCAAACCATCTCTCGGTGTACTAGCAAGGGGCTCTTGACGCGTAGTCACATTATCGCACAAGGGCAACTCGAGGCTATCAATCTCACCTAACAACCTCACGAATTCTACCAACCCATCCAACTCACTATCCTCCTCCAATTCTTCACCAACGATGCCTTCACCAAGGGTCATATCCTCATTCGTCTCTTTTTGGGTAGACGATTGAGGTTCTTCAAAGCAAATTTCTCTTTCAAAGGGAACTACATCGGCGGCTTCGTGATTAGGTTGCTCCTCTCTCTCAAGTGGGCACCCTTCATCTAAATGTGATGCTCGGGATAAAAACATTACGGTTTGAACTGATAATGCATTTAATTGAGCATTCCTCGCCTCGTTTCCCCTTCGAATTTGGGCCATTAATTCCTCTTGTTCTTTTTGCAATTGAATGGCCGTTTCTTGGATGCTCCTTTGCATTTGAAGCATATAATGAAACACCTCCGTGTCGGGTAATTGGTGATCATTGGAGTCTTTTAAAGCTCCTTGAAAATCTTGATGATGCCCAAGGGGTGGGGCATCATATTGTTGGTAGCAAGGTTGGGATGATTGGTAGTATTGTGGGTCATGGGGTATATATTGTGGTTGGGGTGGAGTGTAATATGGTGGGTTTTGGGGGTATTGGCTTCCATAAGGTGAATCTTGATTGAACATGGTGGGTTCACATTGATAACTAGAGTAATAGTCACCATGATCGTAGGATTGGTAATCGTTCACTTGTTGGTAGCCGTTTTCATAACCTTGAAGTTCATAGCCGTCTTGATCCCCCCAAGAAGCTTGATAGTGATTAGGAGTCATCATGTCATAGCTTTGGTTCATGGAAGAAGAGGGGTAGCTCATATCGGCTTCCATGTGTGGGGAGTTTAGATCAAACCCCATGCTTGCTCGAAAATCGTAGTCCAAAGCCGGTTGGCAACCTCTCACCCTAGCAACCATCCGTTAAAGCGGCTCTGAGTTGCAAGAAGAAGATAGTCACCACCTCTAAGCACAAACTGTATACTAAGAACAAACGTGAGAAGTCTAGTGCTTTTTGGGCACTAGACAAGAGAGAAATAAACCTCACACACACAAGAAGCAAGGTAACAAAAAGAAAAAAGAAAAACACAAACAGAAAGACAAAGTCAAGCAAATAGGAAAACAAAGTCTAAACTAGCACCGTCCTCGGCAACGGCGCCAAATTGATGGTAGGGATTTGTCGTGGAATCCCAACCGTCAATAAAATTACCGGATAATCCTACGGTAGATAGGGCAAGTCGGGTCGAATCCACGGGGACGGTAATGGATAGCCTAGACTAAGGTCGCCTAAATACGAGACTAAGTCAACGGACTACGCTAAACAAGAATGATAAGAGGGGAGAAAACTAAGGCTATGGCTAAGGAGACGGAGAAAACAACTAAGGAAAACGGGCTAGGATTATGTCGGGGTCAAAGGGGTAACGGAATGGTCGAGGGAGAACTAGAGTGAGGGAGGTAGTAGGGTGATCTAGGTTGGTCCGGGCTCTCGCAACTTAGACCCACCTAGAGGTTCCACCTAGAACCCATCTTGGCGACACACATGACAAACGGGGTTACTAGCGCGCTATGGTGGCCTAGGTCAAATCCGGGCTCTCGCTACTTAGACCGACCTAGGGGTCGTCCTCACCGGGTCTCGCGACTTAGTGAGGGAACCGAACCCACAAACAAACTATCACCCACAAGAGAAAGGCAAGAAAAACAAGTATATGCAACTACTTAGTCATTCAAGCATTTCAACAAACATGTGATATGCACCAAACCAAGAGGAAACCCAAATCTTTCACCAACATCTTAAACAAACCCTAAATCATTCAATTAACACCCTAATCACCTTACTAACCCTAGCAAGAACACTACTCTAACATAATCAAACTAATACTAACAAGAACAAGATGGATCAACAAAAGAAACAAAAGAAACATCTACAAACTAGTAATAACAATGAACAAGAACAAACAATAATAAAGATTCAAACTGGAAAAACAATAAAGGATTAAGAGTAAAAGGAGAAGAAGATTATACCAAACTAGTGAAGAGGAAAGATTGAAACTTGCATTAATGAAGAAAACCCAAAACAAACACCCAAGGTTGTCAATCTTGAGTGGATCTTGAAGAATTCCCTTAATACAAGTACTAAACCAAGATTAACAACTAATTACCGACTAATCTACACTAATCTAATCTAACCTAAAGTAGTCTAGGGTTTTAGGAGAAGTGAAGAATATAACATATCATTTTTGTCTTAATACAAGAGGGGGGTATATATAGGGTTACAAGTGGAAAGGAGATAAAACAATGCGATTGCGGGCTGAACTGGGCTCATCCCGGTCGGGATGAGTTGGTCCCGATCGGGATGAGGTGGTCCCGATCGGGATGAACTCATCCCGGTCGGGATGGACCCAAGAAAGCAGCAGTTCAATTCGTGCACTTCAACCGGGACGGGTTGAGGCCATCCCGAACGGGATGAGTCTTGTAGGCCTCCTTTAAGCTCCTTTTGGTCCTTCCATGCTTCTCATGGGTTTCTCGTCGATTCTCGGGACTCGGGATCGGGTCTCGGAGGCTCGGGATTAGGTCCCAAGGTCTCGGGGTCGACTCCAAGGCATCGAGTCATCGTTCCTTAGTTTCGTTGGCTCCAAAATGTGTATGTATTGAGTCGGAATCGCTCCAACTCTTCCAAATCGGTCTCGGGAACCTGAAACGAACTAAAGGAAGCATAAGTAGCCCATAAACCGCTCCCAAGGAGCGATTCCACAAGGAAAATGGGACCAAAACACTACGAAATAGGCACTACAAACCACACTTATCAAGTCCCGTCCAAGAATACGAAGCATGTAGGTTGAGGGTGCAAAAATCCCGATTTCTTCTTTCTTCTCCTCTTCTCTTCTCGCATCATCTTCCGCGTCTTCTCGCGTCTCTTTTTCGTATTTTTTTTATATTTCTAATATCGTTAATATTACTAGTATCAAAATACTAAAATATTCGCCTATTCGTGTCGAATACGAGGGATGACGGAATAAGAAAATACAAATACAAGGGTGTCACACCCGATGTTGCCGGTCGCTTATCCCGACACCCCGAGTATTTGATTGTTGAAGCGAATCAAACGTCAACAAGATCGTTCCTTTTTTTCGCGTCGTTAGTATCGTCTTAATATTTACATAATCTTTATCAAAATCACGCATTCCTTAATTTCTAAAATTATTTCGAATCGAACACGTTTAAAGGCGATATTTGTATAAGACCCTTCTAACCCTTTCACGAGTAGTAACAGTGGTGGAGCCCTCTCGAGGAGCCCCGCCCTAAGCACTCAAAAGCATTGCATGATAGGATCACGAATACTCCCCTTTAAAAGCGTCCGATTCCTTTTTTGGGTTAGACCGAAACCTGTGTAATCCCCTAGAAAATCTAACGCGATACAGTGGCGGAAACACTGTAGAGTCGGGATTAAAACACATTGTAACTATGTTTTAGTAAAATTAAAATGGTAAAGTCAAACAATAGGCCGTAAATAAAATGGCCAAAATTTAAAACAATCCACAAAAGGGGTTTGAACAATCCATAAGACATAATTATCAAAATAAACAAGCAGGATCCACACTGCTCGCTAGCCCACACCCGGAACCCGTATACCTGCCATGTTAAAACATAACAGCCACAATCAGTGGGGAGCAACGCCAACGTTCTCCCAGCCGTATAAAATGATTTTAAAACTGTAATTACTATTATAGAAAAATAGTAACAAAACGGAAAACAGTAAAACAACATATTGTAGACACCCGCATTTTGACCGCCAGGTGTCTATAGTAGGTCCCGCCAAACACCCGATGATGATCGGACGCAAACGTGCTTTAATGGACTCGGATATGGGCTCGAAATCATGGACATTTGGTCTAGGCTTATTGATAAGTGCGGTTTGTAGTGCCTATTTTGTAGTGTTTTGGTCCCATTTTCCTTGTAGAATCGCTCCTTAGGAGTGGTTTAGGGGCTTCTTATGCTTCCTTTAGTTCGTTTCAGGTTCCCGAGAACGATTTGGAAGAGTTGGAGCGATTCCGACTCGATACATACACATTTTAGAGCCAACGGAGTAAAGGAACGATCACTCGATGCCTTGGAGTCGACCCCGAGACCTTGGGACCCAATCCCGAGCCTCCGAGACCCGATCCTGAGTCTCGAGAATCGATGGGAAGCCCATGAGAATCAAGGAGGGACCAAAAAGTTCTTATTGAAGGCCTACAAGACCCATCCCTGTCGGGAAGGCCTCATCCCGTCTGGGATGGGGTGCACAAAAGGAAGACATGCTGTTTTGGGTCCATCCCGACCGGGATGAGCTCATCCCGATCGGGACCACCTCATCCCGACCGGGATGAGCCCAGTTCAGACCCGTGAATGCTCATTTCTTCTCCTTTCCACCTGCAACCCTATATATACCCTTCCTCTTGTAATCTTATTTTATATTCTTCACTTCCCCTAAAACCCTAGGCTACTTTAGGTTAGATTAGATTAGATTAGTGTAGATTAGTCGGTAATTAGTAGTTAATCTTAGTTTACTCTTGTATTATAGGATCTCTTGAAGAATCCATCCAAGATTGACAACCTTGGTGGATGAATTTGGGTTATCTTCTATGCAAGTGTTCTCCTTTTCATTCTCTTGTTAGTATGGTATAATCTTCTCTTCCTTTTTACTCTTAATCCTTTATTATTCATCAAGTTTCAATCTTTAGTTCTAGATTATTGTTTTGTTCTTCATACTTGTTAGTTTGTTTATGTTTGTTTTGTTTTCTTTTGTTGATCCATCTTGTTCTTGTTAGATATAGTTTGATTATGTTAGAGTAGTGTTCTTGCTAGGGTTAGTAGGGTGATTAGGATGTTAATTGGATGATTAAGGGATTGTTGGAGATGTTGGTGGAAGATTTGGGTTTCCTCTTGGTTTGGTGCACATCACATGTTTGTTGAAATGCTTGATTGACTAGTAGATACTTATGCTTGTTTTTCTTGCCTTTCTCTTATGGGTGATAGTTTGTTTGTGGGTTCGGTTCCCTCACTAAGTTGCGAGAGCCCGGTGAGGACGACCCCAAGGTCGGTCTAAGTAGCGAGAGCCCGGATGTGACCTAGGCCACCATAGCGCGCTAGAACCGCGTTTGTCATGTGTGTCGCCGAGATGGGTTCTAGGTGGAACCTCTAGGTGGGTCTAAGTTGCGAGAGCCTGGACCAACCTAGATTACCCTACTACTCCCTTCACTCTAGTTCTCCCTTGACCATTCCGTTACCCCTTTGACCCCGACCTAACTCTAGCCCGTTTTCTTTGTTTGTTTTCTTTGTTACCATAGTTATAGCCTTAGCCTCCTCCCCTTAGATTAGCTCGTCTCGAACCTAGTCCTAGACCTGAGCATACCTTAGTCCATCCTCCCGTCCCTGTGGATTCGACCCGACTTACCCTAGCTACCTTAGTTAGGTTGCCGGTTTTATTTGACGGTTGGGATTCACGACAAATCCCACCCATCAAATTGGCGCCGTTGCCGGGGACGGCGTAGTTTAGACTTTTGTTTGCTTAGTTTTGGACTTTGTTCTTGATTTTTGTGTTCTCTTCTCCTTGTGTATCTCCGTTTTTCTTCTTGTGTGTTACTCTCCCTTCCTAGTGCCTCAAAAGCACTAGGATACTAACGTTTGCTCAAGTGCTTCTAGCTCATCCTAGGTACTAAAGCAACGTTATGGACATGGCGCGTCCAAGCTACCATCAATCATCACGGGACAACTATGGGGCGAATTACCAAAACCCACAACTTTACCAACCATATCAACCTCATCAACAATCTTATGTACCCTCTTCTTATGGTTACCAAGAAAGTTGTCAAGGATCATTCCCACATCCTAACAACTATCAAACACCCTTACATAACCCACAACCAAATATCCCTAACTTTGAGACTTGTCAAATGTTGGTCCAAACACAAGGGAGCCAACATGATATGATGATGTTATTGCAAAAGGGTCAACAATTGATGTTGACTCAAATACAAGGGGTTAGGGAGGAGTTCAAGGCCCAAATAGAGGTGCAAGATGCTCGCATCAATGCACTCATGGCTCATATCACGATGTTGGCCAGTCGAGCTCCACTACATGTTGAGGAAGGTTCATTTGGGCAAGAAGGTCGGGTGCCTCCACAAGAAAGTCAACCCGATCGTGAAGCTACAAATGAAGAAGAAGGGGTCGATCAAGAGACCATTGTTGAGTGTTGCTTGGGTGGTGAAGATAGGGAGAGAATAGAGGAAGTTGAAGCTTCAAGGGTCAACAATGAGGAGGGATTTGAACATGACTATCAAGATAATTCTTGGGGAGCCGATGTATTGGCGATAAAATTGGATTTGTTTGATTTTCTTCGTGATGAACCGGATGTTGACAATCCAAACCCAAGTGAAGAGATGACTCCTCTAGGCCATGTTGACAAGGTGAGTGAAAAGGAGCGTAATACTTGGGAAAAAGAGGTAGTGCCTTGGAACTTGCCTTGTATGGGAAATTGGAGGATCCTAAAGCCTCCAATGAAGAAAACTTGATGCCTTCTCCTCCTCTACCGCACTCGATGTCTAGTCCCTTGCCTTGTGAGACGGTTGGTGAAGAGGATCCTTGTCGGGCGGTGGAAAAGAGTTCCACTCTCGACCCCGTAGAAGAAGCGACACTCCTAGGGTGTGATCTCCCACATCATGACACCGAGCACGACTCTAGACCACTATACCTACCGGATGGTCATAAGAGTCGTAGCTATGTTGGTTCCGAAGACCCGGAAGATCACAATAACCCCGAGCATAATGAAGATGATCGCTTCTTCCCTCCGACTTGGAAGCTCTTGGATGTGGCTAGGCTCGGCCATGTGAGCTTAACTGAAGATGTTGCTAGAGCATTTGACTTACTCCTTCGAGCTCTTGATGGCTATGGAGGTGTAGTTGGAGAGAGTATTTTAGTGTAAATATCTTTTCCCTTTCTTTTGTGCTTGTATTTGTGTTTATGTTTGGATAGTTTGGTTTCTAGTATTTGTTAGCTTTTGTGAGCTCTTGTAATTGATTTGGTATTTTGATGAGCGATGTGAGGGAGGGATTTTGATGTGTGTTTGAGCTTTGTTTGATAGGTGAAGTGAAGGCGATTCCTATAAAGGAATGACTAATGATAGAGCTTGGATCGTGAGTATGGGAATCGGTTTTTGAAGCTTTGGTGAAGCTTTTGGGGTTTTGGAGGTCAAGAAGACCCATCCCGGACGGGAAGGGAGCTTCCCGACTGGGACGAGTGTGTCATCCCGACCGGGAAGGAGCCGTCCCGATCGGGATGATGGTGCCATATTTCGAGATTTCTAGAGTGGCTTCCCGACCGGGAAGGAGGCTTCCCGATCGGGAAGGGTTTATCATCCCGCTTGGGATCATCTATCCCGACCGGGATGGTCCCCTACTCCTTTTTGGTGCCTCTTCTTCGACATTTAAGCCCACCCAACCATTGTATACCCCCACCCAACCTCCCTACTTATCCTTTCTCATATCATACCATCCATATACTTCATTTTCATACGCTTACTTCATCTTCTATCCACTTGGCACCGACCTTCACATCAATTTCCACCCCTCACACCATTACTACCTTAACCATGCGTACTTATCGAGTTCGAAGCGGGATAACAATGATGAAGACAAGCAAAGTGCCTTTATTGATCATTGGAGACGATGGAGTGAGTGAGTTGCTATCCTATTGGTACGGCAACTATCCTTTCTTCTCCGTCTTTTATTGCTTGTTTTCCTTTGTTTACTCCCCTTCCCCTTATATTTGTGTCATGGTGGCCTTCGAGGCCTTGGTATATGGTTGCTCCCGACTCTCGATGATGTGACTACATCGAGAGTCATTTTCAAAATCCAAATTTTTCAAGTTTTTCACCCTTTTTTGTTGGATTTAGTCGGTTTAGGCGGAATCCGGGCTCGGTGACTTGATTACACCTAGCTCTCCCCTCCCATTTCCTTTTATTTCCTTCTTTTTATTTTCTCCCCCCTTCCATATCTTTTTCTCGTCTCGGCCCATGGTGACTTGACTACACCCCGGCCGGACACCTTCTACCGTTTTCTTCACTTTATTCTTTGATTTTTAGCCTTATTTTCGTAGTTTCTTTTCCTTTTCTTTTGTCTCTCCGCACACTACGATTGAGCATATGGGGACATTGCTCGGTTTAAGTGTGGGGGAGCGATATTCTATCGTCGTTAGTTTTATTTTCTTAGTTTTTCGAAAAATTCTTCAAAAAACCCTAAAAATTTGAAAAATTTCACAAAAATCAAAAAGATTTTCTTTTGTGTCTTTTCCTTTTTGTGTCGTTATGTCGTATTTTTGTTTTGTTGTGCGTGTTTTGCCCCCCATTTTTCCTTATAGGTTGCCTAATCGCCGTTAGCTTTGGTGAGCTTTCAAGACTTCCGGTAACATCTCTTCATCCCTTTTTCTCTCTTTGCTTCTTGTGAGTTTGGAGGAGATTTGTGATGATGTGTGCTCGGGAGGAGCTTTGTATAGATTGTGGTGGATTTGGAGACTTGTTTGAAGATCGGGGTGGTGTTTGTTTTGTTTATGTGTTGTTTCTCCTTGTTTTGTTTTGTTTTGTTTTGTCTCTTTTTCTTTCATTTTCGTTGTGTCTTTGTTTTGTGTTTTGTTGTGTGTCGCGTGTGTAAATAGTTTTCGAAAACCCGGTTTAGAGGCTAGTGTGCGAGTGTTTACTTTCCCTTCCTAGTTGTATAAATCGAATCTTGGACTTTAGTCTAGTAGAATGACCCTAAATCAATGATTTCGTTGGTCCTTTACCTTGAGTCCACCTAGCTTACTAGGGATTTACTACGGGATTTGCATTTTGACCATTATGACCACCCACGGTGTGAAAAGGTCTTGGTTACCGAGTCTCGTCCCTTAGGTGACCGTGTTTAGGATTGCTCGACTAGTCCAAGTTCCCCCCTTTTTTTGTGGGTTTGAAGAGGGATTGCGACCCCCGACTTACCCATTTACCTACCTCCCACACATATCCACACAATAAGTTGCAATTTGTTGAATTCTCCCTTTCTTGGCATACAAAGTAATGCCAAAAAGCCAAATCAAGCCAAAAGGGCAAAGAAAAGAAAAAGAAAGGCAAAATGAAAGAAAGAAAAGAATGAAGAAAAAGAAAAGGCACAAAAGCCAAAAAGAAAATAGAAAAGAAGAAAAAGAATTGGCATGGCAACAAACAAATCAAAACGTCGAAAAGAGAGAAGAATACCAAAAGAAAACTCGTCTCACAAAAAGAATCCCAACATCTCAAAATAAGCCTTTTTCCGACTTTTGCCGTGAAGAGCCTACCAAAGGACCGAGTCCCTAGGAAGGATGATAGCAGCATTAGTCGGTCTTCCCTCATTTTGCATTATTTCCACCTTTTTACTTGGATTAGTTAGGCGGTTTTAGACATGGGATGACCCTCTTGGCTCACGCTAAAGGGGGCGGGGTCTCACTTACCTACAGTGTCGACTAACACCGTGGTTCATCCTTTTTCCACTCCGCCGATCGTCCCGTAGTACGTTTTTAGAAAGTTAGGAGGACCTAGGTAAGTTACCAACGTTTTTGTTGCTTTATCGTCATACTATTAGGGTTTAGTCCACCTTGGTTTGTATTGCTAGCTTGGGAACGTTGTCACTTGCCTCGAGTCCTAGACCGGTGCTTCTTTCACCGCTTTTTGAGGGAAGCGGTATTTGTTTTTCTTTTGGGTGCAACCGATTATGTGTTTGTTTGTGTGTTTGTTTGTTTGTGTGTTTGGTGTCCGGTTGCATCCACAGTTTTGTCGCAAGACCCGACTTGCCTTGCGAAGTGCACTTTTCCTCTAAGTGTACTCGCGTGAGTTGAAAGGGCGTAGGGTGCGCTAATACCCACTCGGATAGTATAGTAGATAGTTTGTCCTTACTCGAGGGCGAGTAAGGGTTAAGTGTGGGGGAGTTGATAAGTGCGGTTTGTAGTGCCTATTTTGTAGTGTTTTGGTCCCATTTTCCTTGTAAAATCGCTCCTTAGGAGCGGTTTAGGGGCTTCTTATGCTTCCTTTAGTTCGTTTCAGGTTCCCGAGAATGATTTGGAAGAGTTGGAGCGATTCCGACTCGATACATACACATTTTGGAGCCAACGGAGTAAAGGAACGATCACTCGATGCCTTGGAGTCGACCCCGAGACCTTGGGACCCAATCCCGAGCCTCCGAGACCCGATCCCGAGTCCCGAGAATCGATGGGAAGCCCATGAGAATCAAGGAGGGACCAAAAAGTTCCTATTGGAGGCCTACAAGACCCATCCCGGTCGGGAAGGCCTCATCCTGTCCGGGATGGGGTGCACAAAAGAAAGACATGCTGTTTTGGGTCCATCCCGACCGGGATGAGCTCATCCCGATCGGGACCACCTCATCCCGACCGGGATGAGCCCAGTTCAGACCCGTGAATGCTCCTTTCTTCTCCTTTCCACCTGCAACCCTATATATACCCTTCGTCTTGTAATCTTATTTTATATTCTTCACTTCCCCTAAAACCCTAGGCTACTTTAGGTTAGATTAGATTAGATTAGTGTAGATTAGTCGGTAATTAGTAGTTAATCTTAGTTTACTCTTGTATTATAGGATCTCTTGAAGAATCCATCCAAGATTGACAACCTTGGTGGATGAATTTGGGTTATCTTCTATGCAAGTGTTCTCCTTTTCATTCTCTTGTTAGTATGGTATAATCTTCTCTTCCTTTTTACTCTTAATCCTTTATTATTCATCAAGTTTCAATCATTAGTTCTAGATTATTGTTTTGTTCTTCATACTTGTTAGTTTGTTTATGTTTGTTTTGTTTTCTTTTGTTGATCCATCTTGTTCTTGTTAGATATAGTTTGATTATGTTAGAGTAGTGTTCTTGCTAGGGTTAGTAGGGTGATTAGGGTGTTAATTGGATGATTAAGGGATTGTTGGAGATGTTGGTGGAAGATTTGGGTTTCCTCTTGGTTTGGTGCACATCACATGTTTGTTGAAATGCTTGATTGACTAGTAGATACTTATGCTTGTTTTTCTTGCCTTTCTCTTATGGGTGATAGTTTGTTTGTGGGTTCGGTTCCCTCACTAAGTTGCGAGAGCCCGGTGAGGACGACCCCTAGGTCGGTCTAAGTAGCGAGAGCCCGGATGCGACCTAGGCCACCATAGCGCGCTAGAACCCCGTTTGTCATGTGTGTCGCCGAGATGGGTTCTAGGTGGAACCTCTAGGTGGGTCTAAGTTGCGAGAGCCCGGACCAACCTAGATTACCCTACTACTCCCTTCACTCTAGTTCTCCCTTGACCATTCCGTTACCCCTTTGACCCCGACCTAACTCTAGCCCGTTTTCTTTGTTACCATAGTTATAGCCTTAGCCTCCTCCCCTTAGATTAGCTCGTCTCGAACCTAGTCCTAGACCCGAGCATACCTTAGTCCATCCTCCCGTCCCTGTGGATTCGACCCGACTTACCCTAGCTACCTTAGTTAGGTTGCCGGTTTTATTTGACGGTTGGGATTCACGACAAATCCCACCCATCACTTATTACGGAGTACATATCTTACAAAACCAACCTTAAATCCAGGCCCTGTGGGTCGTTTCGAGTCAAATGAGACTGATTTGGGTCGATTCCGATACCAGGGGTAAAACCGTCTTTTTAAGACCGAGTCAAAACCCGGTCAAAAATATTCTCGAGACACACGAGTCAGCCGTGACACCTCACACAGCTGATTTGGTCCCAAATACTACAAAAATCATCTTCAAAAAAATATTAAACAAATCCGTTTAAGGATAGAATTCGATCTCAAGTAGGAATTCTATCCGGAAACCGAATCAGACACCGACCGAGCTCCAAATACTCGGCCAAGACAGCCAAAATACTCGGCTAACTCTTCATGACAGCGGAAATACTTGGCTTCCCCACCAAGAAACGAGACTTTCGTTCCCTTTCGAACTCTCGTGTTTCCTATCCAAACCGGTATTTCTTGTCACACAAGCAAGACTACCTCGGCTCCTATAAATAGGACCTCATATTCAACAACTTTTAACCAACAATTACACATCATAAATCTACCATTCACATATCCTTAACATCTAGTAAGAAATCCCGATACGATCCCGAAGGAACCTCGAAATACCGACGAACCCGACCCAACCATCCGGCCGAAACCGTCACCTCACACATAAAAAAAGTGCACCAAACCGACACCTTAACTCATCCCGCATCATCTCGACGCTCCCGTGCCTAAGCCACCGTCCGACGAGCCCTTATCCGAGAAAGCGAAGCATGTAGGTTGAGGGTGTAAATCAAACCCGTTTCTCTCTTCTCTCTTCTCCTCCTCCACGTTTTTTTTTTGCATTTTCGTCGGTCGTTTCGTATTTTAATATGGGTCGTTCGTCGCATATTTTTTATTTCTAATAATCGATACTATAAAACTATTTTTTCATATAACGTTCTTAAAATACGATACCGATTCTCTAATCGAATATCGTATCTACAAGAACTAAATTAATTGATTCTCGTTGATGCTAATAAAATCATTACCTTTTTTTTAAAAACAAAATTCAATGATTTTAAACGCGGAGAGAATTAACATCTTTTTCGTTCAAATTCTTTTTTTTTACTTTTCGCTCAAAACAAACTTTTTTCAAAACCTTTTCTAAAATCATTCCGACTATTCGATATCGATTTCATAATCGAATATCGAATACGACGAACATCGAAAATATGAATCGGGTATAAATTAATCCATATTTGTACGCGATTCATAAAAATTGACGGTTTTCGACAAATAAAAAAAACGGCCAGACAGCCACGCGAGTCGCGCGCCTGTCAGGCGACCCGCGCGGCGGCCTGGTTCGCCGGTCCTTTCTTTTTTTCTCGTTTCCTCGTTTCCTCGCTTTCTATTTTTTATTCTTTTCGAACCTTATATAAAAAGCGACCTTCGTGACATATTTCGATAAATGCTCTTTTTTTCGACCTCGGTCAACACGTGTTAATCCATCACGTGTCATTAAAACTTTTTCGAATCATGCATATTATTTGTTTATGTCTTTATTCGATTTATTCAAACGTTACTAACTCGTTTTCTCGTGTTTGTAGCTTTTCATTTGTTTTTTATCGTTTTATTAGACTAAAACGACTTCACATGCTAAAATAACTTTGACGTTATTAGTTTAACATGCATTAAACGACTTAGCAACCCATTTATTTATTTTTCTCACATGCTTAGGAAAAATAATGTTTGCATATCATTCAACCGTCGAACTAACCCGTGTACACCAAAAACGAACGATATCCTAGTAAAGGCCGCTAAGTGCGGGCGGGGTTGGGTGTTCTTAGTGAACTTCCCAACACGTACCCTCACCCCTTCCTCAGAACCATGGTTTCCGGATGTCCGAATCCATTGGCAACGAGAGTCATTCAATACACGATATTCGATAATGTCGGTATCGGTATCATAATGCAAAGGGACGAGCCCAATAAACTCTGACATCGGAAATGGGCCGTATTTTGTATACGGCCCACTACGACATAGAGTGGGCTCGAATGGTTCCGAATAACCACAAAATTCGGTTGCGACTCCTACTTCGATTTAAATTTCAATTTGACCATCTCATATGGAGATTCATTCGCCTCCCCAAACCCGCGCGTGGCTGCGTCGGGGTGGACCTACGTCATGTCCACACGTATTAAAAATAAGCTTTCAGCGCCAAAACCAAAATATTAAAAAAATGGGTTTCCGAAGAAACATATAAATATTTGCCAACCTGCAAACCAATTTATATCGATAATAAATAAAATAATCAAAATGGCGTTATGGATAGGATAGGGTAGAATCTAGACTTTCACCAGGACAATACTAAACTAGCTTCGAGAATTTAGTCAAAACAAATCAGACTTCGATCTCTAACTAGGCAACTCAACTATAACAGGACTGCGTGCAGCGAGGTCCTGGTTTAAGTAATGTACACCCCTCCTGGACACCAACCGTAATCCAGTTCAACCCGACGGCGACTTACACGATGCGATATCTAAGTTTAAGGTCAAAATATACACACTCCTGAACACAAACCATGCTCAGTTCAACGACCAATGTGTCTCAACATAGACACACCAGCTTTATAGTTAATGGCAAAACGTACATCCAAGACTATATTACTCTAAACCCACACTTATCCTTATCCCATAACTCCAAAACAAAGTCATTATCGATATTCAAAAGATATCATCATCATAATAATAAGAGAACAAAAGGAGTAATCACAATATTCTAAAAGAGGAAACTTTCTATTTTAAGAAACTTCTATTTTTAGGAACTTACTAAAAATAGCATCATATGAAAATAAAAAAAATATTAGTTTAAACTAATACAACATTTTTACTAAACGATATAGATTTATAAAACTACTACTTTCGGCCTTAACGATATTACTTATGAAAGTGAGAGTATTTAGATTTATGAAATTATTGAAAAACCATACAAGTGTTTAAAAAATATTTAAAAAATGTCTTAAACACTTTAGTACTACTAATTAGGGTGTTTCCAAAATTTATAAAACTAAAATTCCCTAATTATTATTAGTTACGACAATACGAACATAAATAGGATTTTACGGCAAATGTCAAATTAAATCCTTTAACGTCTTTTATTTAATTTAACCAATGAATATATTTAGAGTATGTTAAGGGATGATTTAACTCTTAAAGTTTCAGATTTAAATACTTTCAAAATTGCTGGAAAAATAATTCTTTTAGGCAAGACGAAGCATTTTAACGATAAATCACAATTTGTCCGAAAGCCAATACTTATTAATTAAAGACTTTAATAAATAGTACAAAAATTACGTAAAATAGTTCATACATATTTATGGATATTCTGTCCAGAAAAGAAAATTTTCCAGAATCCTAAAACTAGGTTTTTAAAGCGTTTTCTCGTTAATCGTCTAATCTCGACAATAACGATTAATAAAAATAGTAATTACAAAACGATTTACGTATTAATATCCAAAAAATATTATTACACTTTAAAATCCTGATTTTTCAGAATATAAATTTTTCATATTTTTTCCAAGATTCCAGATTCGACAAATTCCAACAAAACCGTCATTAAAACCCGTTTTCACAATTAATGATTTCATTAATAAACTTATCGTTCCCAACGTTTTATTAAGGCACTAAAAATCATAAAAACACATTTTATTATGAAATCATCAGAATCATAATTTTTTCCTGATTTAAACCAAAGACCAGAAATCAAGAATTTAAACGACAAACACGGTTTTAACGATAAACGATGATTGAAAGTGATTAATTAATTCATCCACTTAACAATTCCGAAAAATTATGAAAAACTTCAGAAATTTCTATTTCATCAGAAAGTTTTACCACGTCAAAAATCAAATTAAAATAAAAAGCTTAAGTACTAGAACTAAAAATCAGCTTTTCATCGTTTTTGTCCGTAAACGGTAAAAATTCAATAATCGATATTTAAAATATCAGAAAAATCCTAAATTATTATAAATCATCAAAAATATCATTTTTACAGAATATAAACATATATTACATGTTTAGGCCAAAAATTATGATTTTACAAATTAGTAAGACGATTAAATCGTTAATCTCGTAAAAGCGATAAAAAAAATATCGAAACATGCAAATTTTCAAATTTTAAAATTTGTCCAGATTATATGACATACATATATTGTCAAAAATAAAATTATAATAATATACATGCAACTACACAAATAAAATCATGCAATACCGAGTAACATCGACGTTACCTTTAATCAAAATCCGAGTCTACGATATATTCATCGGCTTCGGGGTCGACCAAGAACCCTACATCACATGACATACATGCATGGTACAAAAATACCATGAGAAAACTAAAAGAATCAAGGTAAATAACGATCAAAAACAACATCGTTTATTACCTTAACGAAGGGATCGGAAAGAGGATTATTTTGACGATGAATTTGAGACGATTAGGACTTGAATTGAAGCAAGAATAAGCCTTGAAGGGCTGCTGATGACACGGCCAAAAGAAAGAGAAGAAAGGGATTTTTTTTTTAAGTGTAGAAATGAATATAAGGAAAAATGGATGGTTTCATATGTTTGAATAATATTAATATTTGATGAAAACAAGGTGAAACTAGACTAAAATATTCAGCCAAAATGAAGAGAATGGAGCATGAAGAGTTTGTAATTTGAGCATCTAAATCAATTAAAGAGAAAAATATCTTTTTACTTAAAGTTATAACATAAAGTGTTATGTAAATAAAAGTTGTAATCAAAGGTGTGACTACATGGTGTCATGGTCCAAAAGGGTCTCGTTTTAGTTGTAGGTTGATAAAAATAAGGATCGTAAAATTTTTACAAGCATTTCAAAGCAATTCGAGTAAACCTCGCGTTAGAAAATAATTATTTACGAAACTTCGTATTAAAATCATAAAGGGCTTAATTTTTTTTAAAAATAAAATTATTTACTAGTTGAAAATATTATATAAATGCATTCAAATATTTTTAGGAAAAAGAATAACTTAAATCCGAGTTTCAAAACGTCAATTCGAAGAGAAATAGAATTCCTCGCGGAAAATTAGTTAGTTTACGAAGAAAACCAAATAAATGGATTTAAAAAGAATTAAAATCTTTTAAAATTAAAAATAAAAATTATTAAACTCAAAAATGAAAATGGAGTTTAGTAATATGATGAAATACGAGGCCCAAAAGTGACAGAGTTAAGAAGGAGTCCTAACGGAAAGAATAAATATGTTAGGAAAAATAGCGGGTGTTACAATCCTCCCCACTAAAAGAAAGTTTCGTCCTCGAAAATAAGAATAAGCATAAAGGAAATCGAGATTTACCATACTCGAAGAGATGAGGATATAAATTTCGCATAAAAATTTTGCTGTAAAAGAATTTTTTTACAACATTTAAAGTAATATGAAATCAAATGCCATTATTTATCCCAAGAGAAATTGGGCTAAGCTCCCCGGAATTTGAAATCTTTTAATTAGTGAAATCGTAAAGTAAAGTTATTTGGTAAAATAACGACGCTAAATAGCATTTGTAACGAGCTTGAAGGAAATAGGGTAATTAAAATATTTTCAAAACAAAAGTAAAACAATTTGATTAAGAAATTTGATAATATCTCTTTCCTGATGAAACAAAATATAGTTTTGAGAAATCAAATTTGTAGTTAGTAAAAATCGATCCAGTTGTCAAGCATTTTCTATAACAGATTCAAAAGTCCACCAACAATAAAGACAAAACAAATTTCAAAACGTTAAAATTTCGAAAATGTTATCAAAGTAATTATGAAAGTTAAAAAAAATGTTATCAAACTTGAACATTCAAAATAATTTCGACAATGTTAAAATGCTTTACAAAATAATCCTATAGAAGTTGAAGTATTTGGAAATATGAAAGTCTTCATAAAATTCCGATCGTTTGAAAATCAAAAATTGAAATATTTTCAAAATAAATTATTAAGGCATTTTGAAATAGATCTAAATATAAATATCAACCAAAGATAAAACAAAGTGAAGTATATAGTTCTTAAATTATAAATAAATAAATAAAATGTTAAATTTCACGATAACCCAAAATGTTAAATTGCTCAAAGTTTTTACAAAATGGGGAGTTTTAAAATTTGAAATTATGCTTCAAAATGTTAAAATTTCATGAAAATCAAAAATTTTAAATTAGTCAAGCTTTTTACAAAACGGGCAAATTCACAATTAGAAATTATAACTCAAAATGTTAAAATTTTACGATAATCCATTTTTTTTTAAAGGGGTCAAACTTTTTATAAAATAGGAAGTTTGAAAAATGGTTAACGGGTAAATAGAACAAGGATAAATAAATTAAGAATAAGAGCTTTCAAAATCGACAAAGGTTGAAGGGATTGGCAGGAGTTACCGTAACAGAATTCAAGAGAAGCAGAAAGGAACACGGAGTTGAGAATCAAAAAGAGCTCTCAAGGATCATAGAAGAAATTAACCATCTCGAGATTCCTAGCACGACTTCCACAAACACGGGTTCCTAATTCCCATCAAATAACGCTAAGTCTAATATCAGTACAAGGTGGTCCTACTCAATCTACAACCTCCAAAATTAAGTCTTACATATATAATCTTTCAATTAGTATAGTAAGAATCCACAAATGATTAAGACTAACCCTTTAATTAAGATTCCAACGGTTATCAAAACATACCCAAACTCGTAATCACTAAGGTTCATAAATTTAAAGCTCATAAGGTCTGAACTCGAGGTATACTTCAAATTTCTCGAGTAAGGAAGACTAAATAAAATCCACTAATTAACAATGTTCGGACACGAAATCCTCAAAAATGATCACCAACATATTTATAATACCACTAGTATAGAAGTTAGGGAAGTACAATAAATCCTCAAACACGCTCAAACCTATAGGTAATGGCGCAAACACTCACATCTTCAAACACGTCATTCGATTAATGTTTCTGAGAAATCCATCAAATTTCTAATCGTAATGGTGCAACCACAAAATATTTAATAACTCAACGAAGCCACAATCTCGTTGGTCTAAGGGTACTGAACTGTAAATCCATTAAGATGATAGGCATTAAGTATTCCTCAAAACATAACAACGCGATAAATCCAACCTTGTGCAGTATGTTTCTCTCCTTCAAGGTTAACAATGATCTATCCAAAATTTAGGTCATTCAACTCCAAAGTTCGTAAGTTACAACCTTACATCAACGATCCACGATCTAATCCATTAGAAACAAGGTTTAATCTGTGTCCACCAAAATTTACTAAACATTAACGAGGACCTGAAATGATACCACAACACTCAGGTTAACATCTTAATCAGTGATCTATGATTCCATAAGACCACGACTATCCATAAGTCAGCATTAGGTAGGAATCCCAAGTAATATTATTATTATTTACACTTGACTAGGTTCCATGTTGGGTAATAGGTATCCATCAAAATATAATATAATTCTCACTATCCAAAAATTTACTCAACTCTTAGTCCTCTATACGATCAATTAATTCATAACCCATGTTTGATCAATCTCTATGGTACAATCCTAATTCCGTTAATAAATTAATACCATTCAATCAATTCCTCAAAAGCTCACTAGATTAGATAACAGGGCACAACTCACAATCCTCAAACCATCGGTAATAAGGAGTTAACTACACCTCCAACACCTTTAACTTCCAAAAAGGTTCACTAAGATAGAATTCGGTCTAACCAAAGAATCTCAAGAGGAGGATGGTAAAGTAGAAGGATAGAACAAGGATTCACCACAAGAATGAAGATGAGAATATATAAGAGGAGAATTGGAAGAATCAGAACGTGAAAGATGAAAGAAAAGAATTAGTGATCCTAGATAATTAAGATCTTAAACTAGAGAAGAATCTTCGGACCTCCGGAGTACACAAAGGAATCTCGCTGGATTTCTTCAAATTCAAGTAGAGGAACAAACACTCTAGTATTGGGTTGCATCATCTGGATCCAAAGTGATTTTACATCTGAGTCTAATGCACCGCGATGGAACTAGAGCCTACTCTTGATAATATGGCCTGTAGCTGAAGAAAACTGAACCGGAGCTGAGAAAGGTCACCATCGACATCTTCCTTGGAGCACCAAGTTGTCCACTCAAGTCGGCAGGCGCTGAGAGTGCTAAGTAAGTCTTGTCCCGATCTGGAGCAGCATCATGTCAACATCTTGTCCACTCATCATCTTCTTCTTGGACATATAAAACAAATATTCAATGCTAATCATTGAGTTCAGGAACAAATAATCTTAACAGTTAAGTCCTTATTTGTTTCTACCCATTTCTAACAATATTTTTATTTACTGTTTAAATAATTTACTGGTATTTTCCCAAATTTCAGGTGTAAGCGTTGGGAGCAGTGATGCTCTGATACCAACTGTAATCCCCTAGAAAATCTAACGCGATACAGTGGCGGAAACACTGTAGAGTCGGGATTAAAACACACTGTAACTATGTCTTAGTAAAATTAAAATGGTAAAGTCAAACAATAGGCCTTAAATAAAATGGCCAAAATTTAAAACAATCCACAAAAGGGGTTTGAACAATCATAAGACATAATTATCAAAATAAACAAGCAGGATCCACACTGCTTGCTAGCCCACACCCGGAACACGTATACCTGTCATTTTAAAACATAACAGCCACAATCAGTGGGGAGCAACGCCAACGTTCTCCCAGCCGTATAATAGGATTTTAAAACTGTAATTCCTATTATAGAAAAATAGTAACAAAACGGAAAACAGTAAAACAACATATTAAAAAGGGTTATTTCATGACAATAATACCAACAATAAGGGGGCTTCTTAGAATAATCTCAACTATACGTAATCTCGTTTTAATATGAACTATGCCTTCATTAATCTCGTTTCGTTATGGACAAAATTATGACCTGCTATTACCGGTAATAGTGACCGGTTGTGACTCTCTAGGGTCCTTGAGTGTTCCGTCGTCGTTCATGAAATCCAAAACAACAAGAAAATTAAAGCATTTTTTTCATGGCTTCTATAATACGAATCAGAAAATTAAAATGGAAGATGAATTTTGGAAAGATTCAAAAAAAATTAAACCAATAGCCGAAACTAAAGAGGAAGGTTGAACCGGTTTTCTAGGTAACCAGTCACCTATATCAATGAGAGATTAATGAAGGCATAGTTCATATTAAAACGAGATTACATATAGTTGGGATTATTCTAAGTAGCCCCCCTATAATTGGTATTATTGTCATGAAATAACCCTATTAAAAATAAGCTTTCAGCGCCAAAACCAAAATATTAAAAAAATGGGTGTCCGAAGAAACATATAAATATTTGCCAACCTGCAAACCAATTTATATCGATAATAAATAAAATAATCAAAATGGCGTTATGGATAGGATAGGGTAGAATCTAGACTTTCACCAGGACAATACTAAACTAGCTTCGAGAATTTAGTCAAAATAAATCAGACTTCGGTCTCTAACTAGGCAACTCAACTATAACAGGACTGCGTGCAGCGAGGTCCTGGTTTAAGTAATGTACACCCCTTTTGGACACCAACCGTAATCCAGTTCAACTCGACGGCAACTTACACGATGCGATATCTAAGTTTAAGGTCAAAATATACACATTCCTGAACAGAAACCATGCTCAGTTCAACGACCAATGTGTCTCAACATAGACACGTCAGCTTTATAGTTGATAGCAAAACGTACATCCAAGACTATATTACTCTAAACCCACACTTATCCTTATCCCATAACTCCAAAACAAAGTCATTATCGATATTCAAAAGATATAATCATCATAATAATAAGAGAACAAAAGGAGTAATCACAATATTCTAAAAGAGGAAACTTTCTATTTTAGGAAACTTCTATTTTTATAAACTTACTAAAAATAGCATCATATGAAAATAGCAAAATATAAGTTTAAACTAATACAACATTTTTACTAAACGATATAGATTTATAAAACTAGTATTTTCGGCCTTAACGATATTACTTATGAAAGTGAGAGTATTTAGATTTATGAAATTATTGAAAAACCATACAAGTGTTTACAAAATAATTAAAAATGTCTTAAACACTTTAGTACTACTAATTAGGTTGTTTCCGAAATTTATAAAACTAAAATTCCCTAATTATTATTAGTTACGACAATACGAACATAAATAGGATTTTACGGCAAATGTCAAATTAAATCCTTTAACGTCTTTTATTTAATTTAAACAATGAATATATTTAGAGTATGTTAAGGGATGATTTAACTCTTAAAGTTTCAGATTTAAACACTTTCAAAATTACTGGAAAAATAATTCTTTTAGGCGATAAATCACAATTTGTCCGAAAGCCAATACTTATTAATTAAAGACTTTAATAAATAGTACAAAAATTAAGTAAAATAGTTAAAACATATTTATGGACATTCTGTCCAGAAAAGAAAATTTTCCAGAATCCTAAAACTCGGTTTTTAAAGCGTTTTCTCGTTAATCGTCTAATCTCGACAATAACGATTAATAAAAATAGTAATTACAAAACGATTTACGTATTAATATCCAAAAAATATTATTACACTTTAAAATCCTGATTTTCCAGAATATAAATTTTTCATATTTTTCCAAGATTCCATATTCGACAGATTCCAACAAAACCGTCATTTAAACCCGTTTTCACAATTAACGATTTCATTAATAAACTTATCGTTCCCAACGTTTGATTAAGGCACTAAAAATCATAAAAACACATTTTATTATGAAATCATCAGAATCATAATTTTTTCCAGATTTAAACCAAATACCAAAGATCAAGAATTTAAACGACAAACACGGTTTTAACGATAAACGATGATTGAAAGTGATTAATTAATTCATCCACTTAACAATTCCGAAAAATTATGAAACAATTTAGAAAATTCTATTTCATCAGAAAGTTTCACCACGTCAAAAATCAGATAAAATAAAATGCTTATGTACTAGAACTAAAAATCAGCTTTTCATCGTTTTTGTCCGTAAACGGTAAAAATTCAATAATCGATATTTAAAATATCAGAAAAATCCTAAATTATTATAAATCATCAAAAATATCATTTTTACAGAATATAAACATATATTACATGTTTAGGCTGAATATTATGATTTTACAAATTAATAAGACGATTAAATTGTTAATCTCGTAAAAGCGATAAAAAAATATCGAAACATGCAAATTTTCAAATTTTCAAATTTTTTCAGATTATATGACATACATATATTGTCAAAAATAAAATTATAATAATATACATGCAACTACACAAATAAAATCATGCAATACCGAGTAACATCGACGTTACCTTCAATCAAAATCCGAGTCTACGATATATTCGTCGGCTTCGGGGTCGACCAAGAATCCTACATCACATGACATACATGCATGGTACAAAAATACCATGAGAAAACTAAAAGAATCAAGGTAAATAACGATCCAAAACAACATCGTTTATTACCTTAACGAAGGGATCGGAAAGAGGATTATTTTGATGATGAATTTGACACGATTAGGACTTGAATTGAAGCAAGAATAAGCCTTGAGGGGCTGCTAATGACACGACCAAAAGAAAGAGAAGAAAGGGATTTTTTTTTGTTTAAGTGTAGAAATGAATATAAGGAAAAATGGATGGTTTCATATGTTTGAATAATATTGATATTTGATAAAAACAAGGTGAAACTAGACTAAAATAGTCAGCCAAAATGAAGAGAATGGAGCATGAAGAGTTTGTAATTTAAGGATCTAAATCAATTAAAGAGAAAAATATCTTTTTACTTAAAGTTATAACATAAAGTGTTATGTAAATAAAAGTTGTAATCAAAGGTGTGAATACATGGTGTCACGGTCCAAAAGGGTCTCTTTTTAGTTGTAGGTTAATAAAAATAAGGATCATAAAATTTTTACAAGCATTTCAAAGCAGTTCGAGTAAACCTCGCGTTAGAAAATAATTATTTACGAAACTTCGTATTAAAATCATAAATGGCTTAACTTTTTTTAAAATAAAATTATTTACTAGTTGAAAATATTATATAAATGCATATTTTTTAGGAAAAAGAATACCTTAAATCCGAGTTTCAAAACGTCAATTCGAAGAGAAATAGAATTCCTCGCGGAAAATTAGTTAGTTTACGGAGAAAACCAAATAAATGGATTTAAAAAGAATTAAAATCTTTTAAAATTAAAAATAAAAATTATTAAACTCAAAAATGAAAATGGAGTTTAGTAAAATGATGAAATACGAGGCCGAAAAGTGACAGAGTTAAGACGGAGTCCTAACGGAAAGAATAAATATGTTAGGAAAAATAGCGGGTGTTACACCTGTTGATGCAGATCTGACATCACATAATCCGCAAGGATTTATTACGATGTCGAGATGCGGAGGGAATCGATTTTGGATCTAATCAAACAAACAAAGGGTCTTCCTTTAGGTGCGATATCATCTCCATAGTCGAATATCGTATCTAAACGATTTAGTCAATAAATTTAACTAGAATGAATTCGTTGATGCTAAAATAATTGTCACATAGTTCGAAAGAACTAATTACGACATTATAACGCGGAGATAATTTATTTCGTTTTAGTTTGATTTAAACGACTTATAACACCTTTTCTAGATTTCACTCTAAGTATTCGATATTGATTCCATAATCAAATATCGGATACGATGAGTATCGAAAATTCGAGTCGAGCATAAATCATATAATATTTTTACGCGACTTAATAAAATCACCGATTTTTCGAAATCAAAAGCAATTTCGAAATTCATAACAAATTGCGAAACGAACCCTTGTTCGTACAGGGGGCACTCGATCGAGTGCCTAGCCCACTCGTTCGAGTGGCACCCCAAAAACCGAGGCAGAAGGTCTTTTTGACACCTCAAATTTTGGACAGAAGCTTTTTCCGAGGTCCACTCGGTCGAGTCCCTCAATGACTCGATCGAGTGGCCTTTATCACGTCAAATCGTGAGCCCTTCGACATATTTTCGAGCCTTGTCAAATATTTTTATGACTTCGGTCAACACGTGTCAAGTCAATCACGTGTCCTACCACTTTCCAAAATCATGCATTATGTCGTTTATGTCGTTCCATATTAGTTACAAACCGTTATTATCGTTACTAACACGCTTGTTTCTATTTTGGCATTTTATTTTCGTTATTAGTTTTATTGTACTAAAACGAACCTCGCATGCTAAATACGACTTTGACGTTAATTTAGATGCATTAAATCGACATAGCAACTTATTCTAATCTTCGCATGTTTAGTCAAAATATTGTTTGCATATCATTCAATCGAATTACTAACGCGCGTGTTCTAAAATCAAGCGATATCTTATTAGAGGCCGCTAAGTGCGGGCGGGGTTGGGTGTTCTTTGTGAACTTCTAAACACGTACCCTCACCCCTTACTCAGAACCGTGGTTTCCGGATATCCGAACCCATTGGCGCACGAGAGTTATTCAATACACGGTATCCGATAATGTCGGTATCGGTATCGCAATGCAAAGGGACGAACCCAATAAACTCTGACAACCAAATGGGCCGTACTTTGTGCACGGCCCACTAAGATATAGAGTGGGTTCGAATGGGCTCGAACTCCCACAAAGTTCGGTGGCGATTCGAACTTCGATTTAAATTTCAATTCGAGATCCATCTCACATGAGATTCATTCGCCTCTCCAAACCCGCGCGTGGCGGCGTCGGGGTGGACCTATGTCATGGTCACAATTTGGCGATTCCGCTGGGGATAACTGATGCGCGACTTACCATTGGCATCCTCAGGGTGAGACTCGAATAGAAATCGTTTGACTAGTACAATACGCGTTTTAGTTTTACGGTTCATGCATAACCTCATATTTTCCCGGGCCGGTACTGGTGACCGACTTCCCACTATACCATGATATATTCCAAATTGGTTATGTCAAAGGTGTTCATAGCCGATTCGTATGGGTTTCGGGGCATGTTCTAAGATCAACTCAACTTAGGAAGTCCGTCCCGATTCTCGGAAAGGCTATGCGCACTGGTATAGACCCTATCTAGACCGACCGAGACTTAGTGTGAAGCATACATGCTGTCGTCATAATGCTTGCGTGACTATGTGCTACTTGGTTTCTATGTCGTTTTCAAAAACTATCATTTCAAAAAATGCATCTTTTTAAAAAATATCCAAATTATAAAAAAAAATCGGAAAGCTGCCGAAATTTGGACTTAAGATTTGACTCAAAACAAGCCTTTTTTCTAGCCGGCATGCTACCCATTTCAAAATTTGAATTTCCGATCCACCATTCGATTGTCGAGTTTTCAAAATTCAGTTTCAATTTTTCAAATCTTCGTGATGCCATTCGCGATTTTCGAGATGCCCTTTTCGATTTTCTAATTTCCGAGATGCCATTTTCAATTTTCGAAACTTCGAGATGCCGTTTTTGATTTTCAAATCTTCGGGATCCCGTTTTCAATTTTTCATTTTTTTGGAAATTTATTTCCGATATTCAAATTTTCAAAATTTCAATATTCAAAAATTCGGAATTCTACCGAAAATTAGGACTTATGATTTTACTCAAAATAGCCTATTTCTAGCCGGTATGCTGCCAATTTCAAAATTCAAAAATTTTCAAACCTTCAAAATTGGGGCCCGATGGCATTTTGGCGGTTTCAAAAATCGGGCGGCCCACCGATTTTCTCGGAATTCCAACTTCCTTTTAAAAACTTTCCTCTTCTTAGGACTTCCCATATTTAACAGTGTCAGATCTTGTCATAAGTCGTCGAAGGTCTTTAGTGTCGAAACTCCGTCGATCTTACATCACGTGTTTCCCCCCTATCCCAGTCCGCCTTATTTGACTAAGGCAAGGCTGACCAACGTGGGGCATATCCCTACCAAGGAAAGTCCGCTTACACACTCGAGTCCAAACTAGAAAGTCTCACGCGACCTTTTCCTTTAGCAGGACGGTCCCCACGACCTTTCCTAGGGAATTTCTTCCGTCTTTCAATCCGTTAGTCGAGTCATCCCAATTCAAGGGTCCTTTAACTTAAGGGCCTGCCCTAATCACAGGGTCCATCCCTATTCGAGTCAAATCGAGGGTCTCTAGCGTCGAAACTCCGCCGATCTTACATCGCAAGTTTCTTCCCTTACCCCGTCTGCCTTTCCTCGAGGCCGAGTCAACCTTTTACAAGGCATAGCCCTATAACAAAAGGTTAGTGATCCTTACGTCTAAGGGTCACTCGTCCGACACTTGAGTCTTAACAAAGTCTTCAATCCCACTCGAGGGCTACACTTCAGCAGAGCAATCAGTCACGGTTACTCTAAGGTTCATGTCTTGCACTTGTCGTCTCACGTACCCCACTTTCGAGTCACTTAGATGTCACACCATCTGAGTCCTATCTGAGTCCTTAGTCTCACTTGGGGGCTATTCTCCGATGGAGCGATTTATCACAGTCACTCCGAGAATCATACTGTGGACATGACATAGGTCCACCCCGACGTGGCCATGCGCGGGTTTGGTGAGGCGAATGAATCTCATGTGAGATGGATAGAATTGAAATTTAAATGAAGTGGAGTCGCCACCGAACTTTGTCGGAGTTCGGGCCCGTTTGAAACCACTCTATATCTTATTGAGCCATGCACAAAGTATAGCCCATTCGGATGTCAGAGTTTATTGGGTTCGTCCCTTTGCATTTGATACCGATACCGACATTATCAGATACCGTGTATTGAATGACTCTCGTGTGCCAATGGGTTCGGATGTCCGGAAACCACGGTTCTGAGTAAGGGGGTGAGGGTACGTGTTGGGAAGTTCACAAAGAACACCCAACCCCGCCCGCACTTAGCGGCCTCTACTAAGATATCGTTTGATTTTGAAATACGCGCGTTAGTAGTTCGGTTAGATGATATGCAAACAATATTTACGACTAAACATGTGAATTATGTTTAATCTACGTCGTTTAATGCATCTTTGATTTTATGTCGAAGTTGTATTTAGCATGCGAGGTCCGTTTTAGTATAATAAAACAAAACAACGAAAATAAGTTACAAAGACAAAGAACAAACGAGTTAGTAACGGTTTGTAAATTGAATAAACGATGTAAATATGATTCGATGCATGGTTTTGAAAAGATGAATCACGTGATAGACTTGACACGTGTTGACCGAAGTCATAAAAAGATTTTATCGGGACACGAAAGATACTAAAAGACTCGTTGTTTTGCAATATCAGGAGCCACTCGGTCGAGTAATTGATGGACTCGATTGAGTGGTCTCGAAAAAAAGTTTCTGCCTCGGTTTTTGGGGTGTCACTCGATCGAGTGCCCCTGTACGAACTATGGTTCGTTTTGTTTCGATTTCGTAATTGCTTTTGAAAACTCGACAATTTTGTTAAGCCGCGTAATAATATAATTTGATTTTTACTCGACTTAAATTTGCGATACTCTTCATATTCGACACTTGATTATGGAATCGATATCGAATATTCGGAGTGACTTTTTAGAAAAGATGTTTTATAAATTGTTTGAAAATCAAACTAAGACAAAATAAATTTGCCCCGCGTCGAAATTGTCGTATTTTGTTTTTAGGACTATGTGACGATTATCTTAGCATCAACGAGATTAATTTGATTCTTGTTGATATGATATTCGACTATAGAGTCGATATCATATTTTAAGAACGACCGTTTTTTGTATAAAAATTAGATAGTTGCAATAATATCGGTATTAGAAAAAAAAAAACGAAAAGGAGTAAAAAAGATTTGACGATGACTCGACGAAACCGGACCAACGACAAAAAAACGAGAGAAAGAAGGAGAGAAAAAGGAGAACACGGGATTTGAATTTACACCCTCAACCTACATGCTTTGTATTCTTGGAACGGGGCTCGTCTAGCTGTGGCTTAGGCACGGGAGCGTCGAGATAATGCGAGTGAGTTATGGTGGTTTAGGCGTGACGGTGTATGTATGTCGGGTTAGAGGTGGCCGGAACTTCGAGGTAGGGACGGCGTAATCTCGGGTGTGTCGGATTGTATGTGTGCTTGATGCGTTGCGTGGATTGTTGATGATTGTTGATGTGTGTATCGATGTGTATGAATGTGTATATTTGTGTTGTGCAAAGGGTCTATTTATAGGAGAGCTTCTTGACCTTGACTAGGAGAAGTAGCTTTGCTTGGGTGAGAAGAAATACCGTTTTGGATAGGAAAAACAACAATTTGAGAGGAAACAGGATTCCGTCTTTTGATGGAAGAGAAATCCTCTTCCGGTTGGAAAAGAGGTCACTTGATCGAGTGGTGGATATCACTCGATCAAGTTCCCGGTCTAATGCCGGTTTTTTGCGTTTTTGCGAGCCTACTCGACCGAGTGGGCTTGTCCACTCGATCGAGTGGGTCTAGCTCGGGTAGGAGGTTCCTTTTAGAGATCAAACTCTATCTCGGACGGATTTGTTTATTATTTTTTGTGGCATATTTGTTTAGTATTGGACTACAAGCCGGATTTCCGATGTGATGTAGAAGATATTTACGCCTCGGAAACGTCCTTGACCGGAGTTTGAATCGGTCGCTAAAAGACGGTTTCGCCCTTGGTGACGGTTTTGACCCAAATTAGTCTTGTTTGACTCGAAACGACCCACTGGGCCTGATTTTGAGGTTGGTTTTGTGAGATATGTACTCCGTAAAAAGCCCAAGCCAAATGCCAATGATTTTGAGCCCGTTTCCGAATATATTAAAGCACGTTTGCGTCCGATCATCATCGGGTGTTTGTTGGAAACTGCTATAGACACCTGGCAGTCAAAATGTGGGTGTCTACAGAGCCCCCACTCTGACTGAGGCTTGGACAGGGCGAAATTCAGAGTAGCTACCAGACCAATCGAAGATTAAAATCTGGTAGACACCCGGTCGGGTCGTTTATAGTCCATTAGACTTGCGTAAAGGGCTCGCCAGCCGTAAAACAGAAATCATACCTGAGTCGATCTTGATAGTGCTATGGGGCATTGGACTTGTTGTGTAACTCCCGGGTGCGCCTGTATGTAGGCCCATCCCGTGTCGTTCTTTAGGAGAAATGCCGCCCTGGGCTTTCTGCTGGGGAGTTCTAGCGGGTTGCATGGCCCTGCTTGAGTTATACCTGTGTCTAGTCATGTAAAGTTAACATGCAACATTTAGGTAAAAATGACTCGCGCTGGGGAATAAAGAATTTGAAAAAAAAATCTGAGAATTTTGAATCTGAAAAGGAATAGGAATGCTCGGGATGACTAATTCCTGTATCGCTGAGGAATCTTAGATGGGGCATGTATGCTAAATCCCCTGGGATTAGGAATCCTAAAGGGAAAAGGAAAGTCTGGGTTTGATGTTATAAATACCCATCTCTTGTATCTAGTTTTCTCATAACTCCCATAATTCCCTTCTTCCTAAAGAGAACAAACTCGAGAAACCTTATTCTTCCTAAGAAATGCAACCATGGGAATGGAACGCTTGATCGGAATGTTGCAAGATTGGTCCCGATGCTTTAGAGACGTAGATAAAGTAGTTCTGAATCAGAATGATATTACTCAACTATTTACGATCCGCCAGATGCAAGCGGACCCACACTTCCTCGATGCTTGTTTGTCGTATTGGGATGACACTTATCACGTTTTCGCTCTTCCTCGAGGCGAGATTTGTCCTATCCCTGAGGAAATTGCTGCTGTAGGAGGATGGAACCCCATACTTCGTCCTGCTATCCCGTTTTCAGTCCACGATCCAAGGAGGAAGTTACGGGAATTTTTAGGACTTTCCCATATGGAGGTATCCCGCATGGCGGAGGGGGATACTGTTTCTCTGATTGATTTAGATGAAAAGTTTATGAACCCACATGACGTCCGGGTCAGGCCGGTCCATAGCCGTAGGGCTTTTGCTTTTTGTACGGTCCAAGTTTATGCTTTCGAAGGACATATGGATTTGCTGTCATGTATGGGCCATGTCCAACTTTTTATGGTGGTTGACCTGATGGAGACGGAGCACAGCCCGGCATGGCTGATTACCGGGGAAATTATCCAACGCTTGGATAATCGCAAAAGAGACTCGTCGGTCCATCTGACAGGGAGTATCCGTCTTCTACAGGTATATGACCTCAGATTCCCTTGATTTTTCTCCTTTTTCCATTTTTTTTTTATTTTTTTTCGCGATTTTTTTTTGCTACAGTAGGCACTCGATCGAGTCACCCCGGCACTCGATCGAGTGCCTTCATAAAAAACCTTCTGTCCGGCTTCAGGAGTGTCACTCGATCGAGTGACTCCTAGGCAGTCGATCGAGTGCCCTTAGGCGGACGTCAATTTTGCCTCGATAATCACATTTTTTGTTTCTTTTCAGCTTTGGCTAATTGAGAGGTTATCGATCGTAGAAGCTCCCCTTGACGTGAGTCGATATCGCCCTAACCAAGTGATGACGAGGAGACGGACCATTGACTTTTCTCGTTATAACACCCATAAATATTGGGACGAAGTGCTGTCATTTCATAATGGCCCGTTGATCCGGTGGACGGTGCCATGGTGGCCTATTTATGTTCGAACCGGCCTGGAATCAAGAGATAGGGCACGATATCAGGTGATCCTATCTTTTAGGCAGACAATTCATCTTTATCCCGATCGCATACTTAGGCAATACGGTCGGACCCAGAGAATCCCGGAAATTGAAGCGGTTGTGAGTGAATCTACCCAGCTGACGGATGTGATGTGCGATACCTGGATGCAGTGGTGGTACACCCCGGCTACTTGGTCTGCTCCCAAGGCTCTTCACTCGATTTGAGTATCAGATTCTTACGTGAAATGGACAAAAGCGGATTCTACCAAAGCCCGAGCTGCCCTGAAGGTTGACGAGGCTTTTGACCTGCTGCGACGATAACAGGCTAACGACAATGGAGGTTTCTTTGATGAGGGCGAGACCCCGGCTACAATGGTCTGATTGATGTCAGGTCAGAAAGGGAAAACTAAGACTCAAGCTGAAGGGTCCAATACATACTAAAAGTGCACGGGGGAAAGTGAGCCCCCAGACAGACTTAGAAAGGAGACTTGGCCCAAAATTGGCAGTTTAGGACCGACTCGGCCCGCGAGACAGACTACCTGAGCACGTACGGGCTCGCCTTGGACTGGTGACAATGGCAAAAGACCCACTGTCAAAGAAACGGGTTCGAGCAAAGGAGACTCCCCTCGTGATCCGGGAACGCTCGCCCCCGCCCCGGCGACCTCGGGCTCCACGTGATCCAAAGAACAAGGGAAAGGGCAAAATGCCCTAAATACTAGTCTCCTTAGTTTTATTATTTAAGTATTACTACTATTTTTGTGGTGTGATTTTTTTGTTTTTTTTTTTGTGATGTAATTTTGAAATTCCCGAGTTTATCGGTTTTTTTTTAATAAAAGACATATGAGTGAATACCGTTTCCATCTTTTCGTTATTGCAATGGTTGTACCCTTTTGAGGGGTTGCCTACGTATCCACATTTAGCGGAATCAAACCAAACGTAGTTCAAACATAGATTTTTTTTGCAATTTTCGAAATACATCAAGACTATTAGTTCGAGATGTGCGACGGTAGGATAAGTAATCCTAACTTATTGACTTGCTTATAATTTTTTGAAAATTTATAAAAAGACAAATTTTTATAAACTTTTTGCAAATGACATTGAGATAGGGTTTAGGGGTAGTAACGCTTCAGCTGGTCCAAGTTGGTTGGGTTGACGAATTCATTCCCGTCCAAATCTGTCAGCATCACTGCTCCTCCTGAAAGGATTTTCTTCACCAAATACGGCCCAGTCCAATTGGGTTTGAATTTACCTCTTGGGTCTACTGGTAGTAATGCACGGACCGATTTTAGAACTAGATCCCCTTCCTTGATATTTCTGGGCCTAACTCTTTTGTTGAAAGTCCGTTGTATCCTTTTCTTGTATATCTGAATATTGTTGAGGGCCTGGGACAACCGTTCATCTAAAATAACTAACAAATCGTATCAGGCTTGGACCCAATCTGCTTCAGGCACCTGACTCTCTAGTAAAATCATGAGAGACGGTACTTCCAGTTCGACTGGTTGGACCGCTTCCATTCCGTACGTCAAGTAATATGGGGTTGCTCCAGTTGCGGTGCGAATTGACGTCCGGTATCCCCATAGAGCAAAAGGTATCTTGTCGGGCCAGTACCGGTAATTATCTTCGCCAACGTGCAGCATATGCCATTTTTTTAAGTATGGTGACAATTGTTTTATTAGCTGCCTCTACCGCTCCATTTGTTTGGGGACGGTAAGGCGAAGATGTATGCCTTTGGATTTTATATTTTGCTAGCAAAGTAGTGGTTTCAGCTTGGAAATGGGTCCCATGATCGCTGATGAACTCGTGCGGGATCCTGAATCGGCATATGATCTTGTTTTGAATAAATTTGGCAACGAGCTTGGCGTTCAAAATCCGGTATGACTCGGCTTCGACCCACTTGGTGAAATAGTCGATAGCCACCAAAATGAAACAGTGACCTCCCGTCCCGGAAGGGTTTACCTTTCCAATTATGTCAATACCCCATGTTGAAAACAGCCATGGTGATGTCATGGTGTATAGTAGGGACGATGACATATGCTGCACGTTGGCGAAGATCTGACAGGTTGGACAGTGTTTGACATACAACTGACAGTCGGTTTCCATGTTGTTCCAATAATATCCGAGCCTCATGATTTTTCGGGCTAGCATATGGGCGTTCATATGCGGGCCATTTTCGCCGTTGTGTACTTCGGCCATAACCTTCTCGGACTGTATCTTGTCGATGCATAGGAGAAGAGCCCCCTGTGCCGTCTTTTTATATAATTGACCGTCGTCCGTGCGAATAAATTGGGTGGCCAACCTCCGCAGGGCTTTCTTGGCCCGGTTTTCAGTTCCCGGAGGATATTCTCCCGTCGTTAATTAGGTTAGAACAGCCTGGTACCACGGTTCCAGATCAGTTATTTCGATGTCTTGGATGGCGTGGATATATGCCGGCTCGGACCGTCTTTCGACGCAAATTGGCATGCTGGTTAGATGTTCCTGGATATTCAATAAAGATGCTAATTTGGAAAGTGCATCTGCAAACTGGTTTTCTTCCCGGGGTAAATAAATGTATTCCACCTTTTGGAATTGCTTTTCTAGAACCCTTACTCGCGCCTGGTAGGCCACGAGATTTGCGTTCCGAGTTTTCCATTTCTGGAGAGCTTGATTGATGACTAGAGATGAGTCACCGTGGACCCGGAGGTTTGTTACTCCTTAATCAGCAGCGGCTTGCAACCCATGAATGCACGCTTCATACTCGGCTGCATTGTTAGTCACGTCGAAATCCAGCTTAATGGATAATATGGTGTGCTCCCCTTTCGGTGATATTAGCAGAATCCCGACTCCGAATCCTCGGAAATTGGATGCACCATCAAAATACAAATCCCATGTCTCTGTGTCGGTATGGAATATATCTGCATCTGGAAAGGCCCAAGTATCGGTGTGTCCTTCTTCAGATACCGGACTATCGGCAAGGAACTCTGCTACTACTCGGTCTTTGATGGCTTTTAATGGTACGAACTTGAGGTCAAACTCTGCCAGCATTAAAGTCCATCTAGACATTCTACCGTTAAGGATGGGCTTTTCGAACAGGTACTTGATAGGATCCATTTTGGATAAAACATGTACCTCCTGGCTAAGCATATAGTGGCCCATACTAAAGCTAGGCACGTCTTTTCGAGCATTGTATATTTGCATTCGTATTCCAGGAACTTCTTACTGATATAGTAAATAGTCTGTTCTTTTGAATCGACTGTTTGGGCCAGCATAGCCCCCGTGGCTGTCCCAGTCGTTGTTAGGTATAACGACAAAGGCAAACCTGGTTGAGGTGGCATTAATACCGGCGATGCAGACATAATTTCCTTGATTTTATTGAAAGCCGTTTGACATTTATCGTCCCACAGTGTTCGTTCTCCTATCTTCAATTTCTTGTAAATGGGTTCACATACCATGGTTAGCTTTGAAATGAATCGGCTGATATATTGGACTTTCCCGAGAAACCTCCTTATTTCTTTTTCGGTTTTGGGTGGCTGCATCTCGTTGATGGCTTTGATTTTAGATGGGTCGACCTCGATGTCGCGTTGGCTAACGATATGGCCCAGTAATTTGCCCGATGTTACCCCGAAACTGCACTTTTGAGGGTTTAGTCTCATGTTGTACTTGCGCAGTCAGGTGAAGAATTTTCTTAGGGCCGTGATGTGCCCGATTCGGTCTTTGGACTTGACGATCATGTCGTCCACATAAACCTCCACTTTCTTATGCATCATGTCATGTAATAAAGTTGTGGCGGTTCTTTGATAAGTGGCCCCGACGTTGATTAGACCAAATGGCATAACGGTGTAACAGTAAGTACCCCAAGGTGTAATGAAGGTGGTCTTACTCATATCTTCTTCTGCCATTTTGATTTCATTGTACCCAGTATACCCGTTCATAAATGATAGGAGGGCATGATCGGCTGTGTTATCCACCAGTATGTCGATGTGTGGTAATGGAAAATCGTCTTTTGGGCTGGCCTTATTCAGGTCCTGGAAGTCTACACATACCCGCACCTTACCGTCCTTTTTAGGTACCAGCACGATGTTTGCGACCCAGTCTGGATATTCAGACACTTGTATAAAGCCTGCTTTGAATTGCTTGTCGACTTCTTCTTTGACTTTGAGAGACCATTCGGGCCTCATTCTTCGGAGTTTCTGTTTTACCGGTTTACACCCGTCTTTGATGGGTATACGGTGTTCAGCTATTTCCCGATCTATTCCCGGCATGTCCTTGTAGGACCATGCGAAGACGTCCTTGAATTCTTGGAGGAGCTCCGTGACGGTAGGGATTTGCCGTCGATCCCGCCACCAAATAATAACCAACTAACCTAAGTTGGGTAGCTAGGGTAAGTCGGGTCGATTCACAGGGACGGAAAATGCGTTTAGACTAATGGGTGCTACGGTCTAGGACTAGATTCGAGACAAGCTAATCTGGGGGAAGGCTAATGACTAGGCTAAGGTCTAAAACACGGAAAAGGAAGGCTAAACAAGTAACTAATGACTAAAGGAAGCAAAAATATCAATAAGAAAGAAGACTAGGGCTAGGTCGGGTTCATGGATGCAAAGGAGACAAAAAGGGGGAAAACGGGGTTACTAGCGTGCTTTCTTAGCCTAGGTTCCGATCGGGCCCTTGCTACTTAAACGGCCTAGGGGTCGTCCTCACCACGCTCTCGCTACTAATGAGGGAACCAAACCAACCAACCAAACACACACATACAAGAGAAGAGGCAAGAAAAACAAGGATTGATCGTCTCTAGTCTCACAAGCATTTCATTAAACATGTGGAGTGCAAGGTAAATGGGAAACAACAAAAACAACATCTAATACCACCCATCTCACCCTAATCTTCCCTAATCACATCCAATCCCCCTAATAACCCTAGCAAGAGTCTACTCAAACATAATTATACTACAACAAACAAGAACAAGATAAACTAACTCAAGAACAAGAGCATACATATGTAAAACTAACAAGGATGATGAACAAAACAATAAACAAGAGTTAAAGATTGAAACTTGATTAATAAAACAAAGATAAAGAGAAGGGAAAAGGGATTATACCAAACTAGAAGATGAAAGGAAAAATGAAAACTTGTATAAAAGAGAAAACCCCAAATACATCTACCAAGGTTGTCAATCTTGGTAGAGATCTTCAAGAATTCAATTAATACAAGGATAATCTAAGATTAAGAAGTAATTAAAGACTAATCTAGGCTAATCTATGCTAAAGTAGTCTAGGGTTTAGTGGGTAATGTCTCACATAACCTAAGATTACGAGAGGGGGGGTATATATAGGGTTACAATGAATAAGGAGAAGAGAAGAAGCAAATGCGGGCTGCAGTAGAGTCATCCCGACCGGGACGAAATTGTCCCGATCGGGACGAGGTCATCCCGACCGGGACGGACCCAAAACAGCATCTCTTTTGCACCCTCCTTCCCGGTCGGGAAGGCATTATCCCGCCCGGGAAGGACCTTGTAGGCCTCCAATATGGTCTATTTGGTCCCTCCTTGCTTCTCATGGGCTTCTCGTCGATTCTCGGGGCTTGGAATGGAGTCAAGGGGCTCGGGAATGGGTCCCAAGGTCTCGGGATCGAATCCAAGGCACCGAGTGATCGTTCCTCCTCTTCGTTGGCTCCAAAAGTGTATGAAACAAGTCAGAATCGTTCCAATTCTTCATGAATGGTCTCGGGAACCTAAAACGAACTAGAAGAAGCATAATTAGCCCATAAACCGCTCCCAAGGAGCGATTCCACAAGGAAAATGGGACCAAAGCACAACAAATTAGGCACTACAAACTACACTTATCAACTCCCCCACACTTAACCCTTACTCGCCCTCGAGTAAGCACAAACTAACTAATAAACTAGCCGAGCGGGTATTAGCGCACCCTATGCCCTTTCAACTCACGCGAGTACACTTAGAGGAAAACTGCACTCCGCAAGGCAAGTAAGGTCTTGCGACAAAACTCCGGACACAAAACACAGAAACAAACAAATAATCGGTTGCACCCAAAAAGAAACAAATACCTCTTCCCTCAAACAAGCGGTGTAAGAAGCACCGGTTTAGGACTCAAGGCAAGTGACAACGTTCCCAAGCTAATAACACAAATCGAGATGAACTAAACCCTAATAGTGTGACAACAAAGCAATAAAAACGTTGGTAACTTACCTAGGTCCTCCTAACCTTCTAAGAACGTATTACGGGACGATCGGCGGGATGGAAAAAGGATGAACCACGGTGTTAGTCGACACTGTAAGTAAGTGAGAACCCGCCCCCTTTAGCGATGAGCCAAGAGGGTCGTCCCATGCCAAAAACCGCTTAACTAGTCCAAGTAAAAAGGTGGATATGATTGCAAAATGAGGGAAGACTGGCCATTACCGCTATCATCCTTCCTAGGGACTCGGTCCTTCGGTAAGCTCTTCACGGTAATAGTCGGTAAAAGGCTTATTTTTGAGATGTGGGGACTCTTTTTGTGAGACGGTTTTTTTTTGGCATTTTTCTTTCTTTTGCATTTTTGCTTTGTGTGTTGCTATGCCATTTCTTTTTCATCTTTTGTATTTTCTTTTTGGCTTTTTGTGCCTTTTTCTTTTTCTTCAATCTTTTCTTTCTTTCATTTTCTTTTCTTCGCCCTTTTGGCTAGATTTGAGTTGTAGGCATTTCTTTGCAACTAAGAAAGATGATTTCAATAATTTGCAACTTTATTTTGTGGATATGTGTAAGAGGTAGGGGAATGGGTAAGTCGGGGGTCGCGATCCCTCTTCAAACCCCACAAAAAGGTGGAGAACATGGACTAATCAAACAATCCCAAACACGGTCACCTAAGGGACAGGACTCGGCAACCAAGGCGTTTTCACACCGTGGGTGGTCATAAAATGCAAATCCCGTAGTAAATCGCTAGTAAGCTAGGTGGACTCAAGGTAAAGGACCAACGAAACTATTGATTTAGGGTCATTCTACTAGACCTAAGTCCAAGACTCGATTCATACTACTAAAAAGGGAAAGTAAACGCTTGCACACTAGCCTCAAAACCGGGTTTTCAGAAACCTTTTTACACACTAAACACAACCACACATCACAAGACAAAGACACGATAAAAACGAAAGAAAATGAGAGTTACAAAACAAACACATAACGAGAACAAACACCACCCCGAATTTCCAAATAAGCAACCAATCAACCACAAATCTTCACAAAGCTCCACCCGAGCACACATCATCACAAATCTCCTCCAAACTCCGCAAGAGACAGAGGAAAAAGGGATAAAAAGCGTTACCGGATGTCTTGAAAGCCTTCCAAAGTTAACGGTGATTAAGCGACCTACAAGGAAAAAGGGAGGCAAACACACACAACACAACAAAAGCACGACACAACGACACAAAAGGAAAACACACAAAAGAAAATCTTTTTGATTTTTGTGAAAAAAATTCAAATTTTTAGGGTTTTCAAGATTTTTCGAAGAAACTACGAAAATAAAACTAACTACGATAGGATATCGCTCCCCCACACTTAAACCGAGCAATGTCCTCATGCTCGATCATAGTGTGTGGAGACACCAAAAAGAAAAGAAACTACGAAAATAAAGCTAAAAAAATCGAAACGAAAAACGGAGAAAAAGGGTAGAATGTGTCCGGCCGGGGTGTAATCAAGTCACCATGGGCCGAGACAAGAAAAGATATGGATGGGGGAAGAAGTAAAAATAAGAAAATAAAAGGAAATGGGAGGGGAGGACTAGGTGTAATCAAGTCACCTAGCCCGGATTCCGCCCAAATCCGACTAAATCCTACAAAAAGGGTGAAAAGGCTTGTAAATTTGGATTTTTCAAATGACTCTCGATGTAATCACGTCATTGAGAGTCGGGAGCAATGACTACCAAGGCCCCGAGGGCCACCATGACAAGGGGAAGGGGAGTATTCAAAGGGAGACAAGCAATCAAAGACGGAAAAGAAATTAGAGTCACCTTACCAATAGGTTAGCAACTCACGAACTCCATCGTCTCAATGATCAATATAGGCACTTTGCTTGTCTTCTTCATTGTCATCCCACTTCAAACTCGATAATATCGCATGGTTGAAGTACAAAGGTATAAGGGGGTGGAATTTGATGTGAGGCTCGGTGTAAAGTGAAGAGAAAAGTGTAGGGGTCATTTGACATGTGCAAGGATAGGTAGGGAGGTTGGGAGGGGGTATAAAGTGGTAGGGTGGGCTCACATGACAAAGAAGAGGCCAAAAGAGGAGCAGGGGACCGTCCCGGTCGATATGGATGGTCCCGGCTGGGATGACACACCCGTCCCGGTCGGGAAGCTCCCTTCCCGGTCGGGATGACGCTTCAGAGGACTCAAATTTTGGTACCCTCATCCCGGTCGGGACGGCTCCTTCCCGGTCGGGATGGATCACTCGTCCCGGTCGGGAAGCCTTCTTCTCGCCCGGGATGGATCTTCTAACCTTCTATAACCCCAAAAGCTTGTCCAAAGCTTCAAAAACCGACTCCCTTGCTCAAAAACAAGCTTCTATCATCATCTACTCTCCTCGAGACTTCATCTTCACTAAGACCTACCAAATAAACTCAAATAACATTCATCAAGATCCCTCCTTCACATCAATCATCAAAATACCAAATCACAAGATTTCCACAAAAACTAACAATCCTAAAAACCAAACAAACATATACACAAATACAAGCACAAAAGAAAAGGGAAAAGATATTTACACTAAGATACTCTCACCAACTACACTTCCATAGCCATCAAGAGCTCGGAGGAGTAAGTCAAATGCCCTAGCAACATCTTCATTGGGGCTCACATGGCCGAGCCTAGCTACTTTCAAGAGCTTCCAAGTCGGAGGCGAGAAGCGATCATCTTCATTATGCTCGGGGTTCTCGTGATCTTCGGGGTCTTCCAAACCATGATAGCAATGACTCTTATGACCATCCGGTAGGTATAGTGGTCTAGAGTCATGCTCGTGTTATGATGTAGGAGATCACACCCTAAGGGGATTGCTTCTTCTACGGGGTCGAGAGTAGAATTCTCCTCCACCGCCCGACAAGGATCATCTTCATCAACCGTCTCACAAGACAAGGGACTTGGAATCGAGTGCGATAAAGGAGGTGAAGGCATCAAGTTTTCTTCATTGGAGGCTTTAGAATCCTCCAATTTCCCATTCAAGGCGAGTTCCAAGGCATCTACCTCTTTTTCCCCAGTATTACGTTCCTTTTCACTCACCTTGTCTAGTTGGCCTAGAGGAGTCTTGTCTTCACTTGGCCTTGGATTGTCAAGATCCGGTTCATCACGAAGAAAATCGTACAAATCCAATTTGATAGCCAATACATCGGCTCCCCAAGAGTTACCTTGAGAATCATGTTCACACCCCTCCTCATTGTCGACCCTTGAAGCTTCAACTTCCTCCATTCTTCCCATATCTTCACCATCCAAGCAACACTCAACAATGATTTCTCGATTTACCCTCTCTTCTTCATTCGTGGCTTCATGGTCGGGTTGATTTCCATGTGGAGTCAACCGACCTTCTTTCTCAAATGAACCTTCCCCAACAATTTGTGGAGCTCGAGTGGCCAACATCGTGATGCGAGCCATGAGTGCATCGATTCGAGCATCTTGCACCGCTTTTTGGGCCCTAAGCACCTCTTGGATCCCTTGTATTTGAATCATCATCTCTTGTTGACTATTTTGCAATAGAATCATCATCTCTTGTTGACTCTTTTGCATTTGAACCAACATTTGACAAGTCTCAAAGTAGGGAATTTTTGGTTGTGGGTCACGTGGGGGTATTTGGTAGTTGTTAGGATGTTGGAATGATCCTTGACAACTTTCATGGTAACCATACGGAGGGTGTTCGTAAGATTGTTGATGAGGTTGATATGGTTGGTGAAATTTTGGGACTTGGCCATTTGCCCCATAGTTGTCCCGAGACGATTGATGGAAGCTAGGACGTGCCATTTCCACAACGTTTCTTTGATACCTAGGATGAACTAGAAGCACTTGAGCAAACGTTAGTAGCCTAGTGCTTTTGAGGCACTAGGAGGAGAGAATAGCACACAAGAAGTAGAACGGAGATACACAAGGAGAAGAAAACACAAAGATCAAGAACAAAGTCCACAACTAAGCAAACAAAAGTCTAAACTACGCCGTCCCCGGCAACGGCGCCAATTTGGTGGCGAGGATTTTGCCGTCAATCCCGCCACCAAATAATAACCAACTAATCTAAGCTGGGTAGCTAGGGTAAGTCGGGTCGATCCACAGGGACGGAAAATGCGTTTAGACTAATGGGTGCTACGGTCTAGGACTAGGTTCGAGACAAGCTAATCTGGGGGAAGGCTAATGACTAGGCTAAGGTCTAAAACACGGAAAAGGAAGGCTAAACAAGTAACTAATGACTAAAGGAAGCAAAAATATCAATAAGAAAGAAGACTAGGGCTAGGTCGGGTTCATGGATGCAAAGGAGACAAAAAGGGGGAAAACGGGGTTACTAGCGTGCTTTCGTAGCCTAGGTTCCGATCGGGCTCTCGCTACTTAAACGGTCTAGGGGTCGTCCTCACCACGCTCTCGCTACTAATGAGGGAACCACACCAACCAACCAAACACACACATACAAGAGAAGAGGCAAGAAAAACAAGGATTGATCGTCTCTAGTCTCACAAGCATTTCATCAAACATGTGGAGTGCAAGGTAAATGGGAAACAACAAAAACAACGTCTAATACCACCCATCTCACCCTAATCTTCCCTAATCACATCCAATCCCCCTAATAACCCTAGCAAGAGTCTACTCAAACATAATTAAACTACAACAAACAAGAACAAGATAAACTAACTCAAGAACAAGAGCATACATATGTAAAACTAACAAGTATGATGAACAAAACAATAAACAAGAGCTAAAGATTGAAACTTGATTAATAAAACAAAGATAAAGAGAAGGGAAAAGAGATTATACCTGTAATCCCCTATAAATTCTAATGCAATACAGTGGCGGAAACAATGTAGATTTGGGATTAAAACACACTGATATTCTATATTTTACAAAAAGAACGGTCAGTCAATACAAAGGCCACTTTTTACAAAAGGGCTAAAAATAAAAATTCTCCAAATGGGATTAAGAATCCATAAATAAACATAACTCAAGCGGAGTAGGATCCACGCCACTCGCTAGCTCACACCAAATCCCGGAACAAATAATACCTGCCATGTTATAAACATAACAGCCACAATTCAGTGGGGAGCAACTCAGGCAGTTCTCCCAGCCATATTACATAATATTAAAGCATAATTACTATTATATCAAAATAGTTGAAAACGGAAAACATTTAAAATGATACGGTAAAATAATTCGAAATGATTGTCAACCTACAAATCAATGTCAATCAATAATAATAACGGCGTTATGGAAATCAATCAGTGTAACGGAATAGACTTTCACCAGGATCATACTAAACTAGGTTCGAGAATTCAGTCAAAACAAATTAGACTTCGGTCTCTAACTAGGCAACTCAAACTATAATAGGACTGCGTGCAGCGAGGTCCTGGCTTAAGTAATGTACACCCCTCCTGGACACCAACCGTAATCCAGTTCAACCCGACGGCGACTTACACGATGCGATATCTAAGTTTAAGGTCAAAATATACACACTCCTGAACACAAACCATGCTCAGTTCAACGGCCAATGTGTCTCTAACTAGACACGCCAGCTTTATAGTTGATGGCAAAACGTATACCCTAGACTGTATTACTCTACCCGTACACTTGACCTTATTCGATAACTCCAAAACAAAGCCGTTGCCGTAATTCGATAGTATTATTAAAACGTTCTTAAAAGAAAACCTTCTAATTTGGGAAACTCTCTTCAAATATTAAATACTATTATAATTAGAAATCGTTCAACATTTGGATTATATAAAATAGTTAATATTAGGCCTCGAGACATAAACATATACTTATTTTATAAATATATATTTAAGAATTAAAAGTCAACGAAAGTCAAAATCATAATTATTTCTCAAAAGGTTGAATTATAAGTAATTAAGAGTATTAAATTACAAATTTACAGATTTTCCGGAAAAACACTGTCTTACTACAAAATTCATAATTAAATCATAAAAAATCAAAACAAAGTAAGATCAGTGGGGTTGAAAATCTTAGCTAAAACTTTTATTTCTGGAGTAAATCCAAATTTCAAACGTAGAAAAGGTTTTCACTTGTACTTCCACAAACTGACAGAATTCGACACCCGATGGTATCTCATTAATAAAATACGTTAAAAATTGATTTTGAATAAAATCCAATTGGAAACATTAATTAGACTCTTCAAAGTTTAGGTACATAAATTACCCAGAATAAATTCAAAGTTTATCAAAGGGTTTAAATTAGATTTTACAAAAATTGACAGATTCGCGGACTAACCCGACGTCTGTTAGTAAACAATTTATTGTGACCAAAATACTTGAAATTATTATACGAAATTTAAAAGATATAAACTAGACTTAAAATAAACAGTAGTCTCTTTTCAAAATTTTCGAAAATAAAGTATTTAAACAGGAGAAATAAATCGTATAAAAACACTAACAGATTTCCAAACATGCTGTAACTTTGTTAAAAATAATAAAACTTTCAATTTGATCGTTTATGTTAAAAACAAGAAAATTAAGAAATTAATTCTTATTTATACATTTTAGTCTCGGCCTTAATATGCTTTTAGAAGATTCGAAACGTATTATCATAATTTAGTAAACATGTTTATAAAAATTCGGTTTTTAAAACAATACTACAAGCAAATACAACACATATATCATGCAATACCGAGTCATGCCATCATGTGTTACCTTCATCGAGATCCGGGTCAATTATGATAATCATCTTTATCGGAATTGATATGATAACCTACAAAATAAATTAACATATGGTATTAAACCATATTATAAGTTAATAAAAGAAGGAAACGAGACGGAGAATAAGGGTAATTAAATTACCCTCGAGATTAGAATAGGATCGGTGATTAGAATTACCGAGAAGAAAATAGGACGAAAGGAACAAGCGAAGAAGCGAGATGAAACAACAAACAGCAGCAGGAACGGAGAGTATAGCAACAGTAGAATCAGCAGTACTGTAACAGTAGTACCGTAACAGCATTACCGTAACAACAGTTGTAGTAACAATCGGTACAGCAGCGGTGGTAACAGCGACAACAGTAACAGTAGCATCAGCACATGCATAGCAGCAAGCCAGTATGCAGCAGAGAGAACATCAACGTAGCAGCAGCAACCAAACAGTACACATGACAACACCGCAATCGACCTCGGAATCGAGCAAAACAGCAACAACAGATTGGAGTATGAAGAAGAAGAAGAAGAAGAAGAATAGAAAGAATGAAAGAGGGACGAAGAGGAAAAGTGAAGGAATCATACCTGATCAACAACAACAACAATCACGACCGTAGCATCCCGAAACAGAAACAGTAGCGACAGCAACATAACATCAGCAACAGCCCGTAGCAGCAGGACAGAAAACGAGAGGAGGCAGCAGCATAACGAAGAAAGGAAAAGGACGAAACGATAAATCTCGTTAACAGCACGCGTTCGAAACAGGGGGAGGATGCGCGAAGGAACGAATCAACAGGAACAGAGGCGGGAGAGCGAAAATCGACATGGCTGATCGACAAATGAAGATGGTGAACGTGATAGAGAGAAATGAACGAAAGAGGGGGTGAAAGAGGGAAGATGGGGAGCGGTTGATTAACTGAAGGGGAAGTGGGAAAGGCAACGTGACTCAATTAGGTTAGAAACAAATTGGATCGGAAATAGTACCACGAGACGGGTCAAGTAAACTACTCCGTAACATATATATATAATACTTATCGATACAAAAATAAATATTTGAGATAAATACGTAATTTAGAGATATCATAAATTAGTTCGAGAGGATTTATAAAATGTATCTCGAGAGTCAAATAAACGTTTCGATTAAAATAACGTTTCACGAGAAAGTAAACGAATGTTCAACGAAAATGAATTAAATTGATTTCTCTAAAACAAAATAATGATTTTTCAACGAAAGTTTAATAAAATGATTTCTCGAGGAAATAATAAATATTTCAACGAGTTTCGAGTTGGAAAAAGAAATTCGAGTTAAAATAAAGATTTTAGGACTTCAAGATGAATTAAAAGTAAATCCGAGAAGAATTAAAATGGATTACGAGTTGAATCGTCAACAAAATAAAAAAAAATATGAATACAAATTTAATTTATAAAAATTAGGGGTGTTACAATACCAAACTAGAAGATGAAAGGAAGAATGAAAACTTGTATAAAAGAGAAAACCCCAAATACATCTACCAAGGTTGTGAATCTTGGTAGAGAACTTCAAGAATTCAATTAATACAAGGATAATCTAAGATTAAGAAGTAATTAAAGACTAATCTATCCTAATCTAGGCTAATCTATGCTAAAGTAGTCTAGGGTTTAGTGGGTAATGTCTCACATAACCTAAGATTACAAGAGGGGGGTATATATAAGGTTACAATGAATAAGAAGAAGAAAAGAAACAAATGCGGGCTGCAGTAGGGTCATCCCGACCGGGACGAAATGGTCCCGACCGGGATGAGGTCATCCCGATCGGGACGTCATGGTCCCGACCAGGACGGACCCAAAACAGCAGCCATCTCTTTTGCACCCTCCTTCCCGGTCGGGAAGGCATTATCCCGCCCGGGAAGGACCTTGTAGGCCTCCAATATGGTCTTTTTGGTACCTCCTTGCTTCTCATGGGCTTCTCGTCGATTCTCGAGGCTCGCGATCGAGTAAAGGGGCTCGGGAATGGGTCCCAAGGTCTCGGGATCGAATCCAAGGCACCGAGTGATCGTTCCTCCTCTACGTTGGCTCCAAAAGTGTATGAAACGAGTCGGAATCGTTCCAATTCTTCATGAATGGTCTCGGGAACCTAAAACAAACTAGAAGAAGCATAAGTAGCCCATAAACCGCTCCCAAGGAATGATTCCATAAGAAAAACGGGACCAAAACACAACAAATTAGACACTACAAACTACACTTATCAGTCTGTGAATTGTCTTCTCTCCTCGGGATCTAAAGATAAACCCAACTTAAGAATCTGGGGTTCTAGAGCGGTTCTCACGTTAATGGATTCGGTTTCCTCAATTACCGGATTTCGAGATTCCTTTGTTCGAGTTGCTCGTTCAGATGCGGAGATAGAGGTACCTGTTCGTCGGGTTTCTCAATGTCATTGCAAATAAAATTTTTGAAATTGAAAGAATTTTGGAAATAAGACAAGTCGTAAGCAGAACGGTTATCGTTATTATTGATAGTAAATTTTGAAAATAGCTCAAAGAGAGCGGCCATCTGATCGTTGGTCAGTGGCAGGATAGGGTGCCCTCGGGATAGACTCCGAGACTTCAATGGGTGTGACTAAAGGAAGAGGGGTTACAGACTCAATTCTAGTACTGGACCCTCTAGACTCAGACTCAGACTCAGACTCGGACTCTGTATCATGCATGTCTCCTTCACCAGTGGTCAGCTTGTAGACCCGACCCTGGCTGTCGGTCCACTTGATAGTCTTCCTCCAAGCCCTTTTTCCGGTGTTAGCACCAACTTCAGATATCAGCTTGGTTGGATCGAACCTGTTGCTGCGGAGGATCAGGTTCACAAACTCTTCCTGGGAGGGTTGGGACGGCCTTGTCTTCCCCGAATAGGAGCCCTAGCATGGGCTTGGCATTGTCTTCCTTTGATTCAGCCTGGACGAGGGAAAAGATATCATCTGGGATGAAATTACATTCCCGAGCCAATTTGGTCTCGGGATAAGTGGTGGTGGGCTGATAGAGGCCCATTTGATTAGCCCCGAATACTGGAGTGACAAACCTGATTACGTTTGTCCGGTCCATATTTCCCGGGGTCATAGTGTACCCCAAGCCGAATCGAGACCCCCCGTCATTTAGGACCTCGATAATCTTCCCTGCCGGAAGATATGGCCTCGAAGTGCCCCTGTTAGGTAGCCCAAGTTTTGTAGAATCGTATCGATGCTAGTGGTGAAATAGGGCTTATCTCTTCAATCATTCCCACGAAATCGAATCCTCGTGGGTTAGTTTGGCCCGCCGTGTTGTAGCTTGCCACGGTTATGGGAGTGGGTTCGAGAGTGATGATGTCGTCCAGTAGAGGCATCTTGACTTTCCTATGGAGGGTGGAGGATAAGGCTTTGACCGCGTGGATCCATGGTCTCCCGAGTAGTAGATTGAAAGAGGAGGTGACATCGATCACCTGGAATTCTAATTCTTTCTCAATCGGGCCTGTTATGATCGTTAGTCTGACTACCTTAGCAATCGATTTCGGGCTTCCGTCAAAGGCCTGGATAGTTTGCGCTGTTTGGATATAGTCGGCCTCGGTGATGCCGAGGGCCTTAGCAGTCCTTAAGGGAAGAACGTTTATAGCGGACCCGTCGTCGATCAGGGTCATCGGGAGATATTTGCCTCGGCAGATCACCGTGATGTAGAGGGCCAAGTTATGGGTGGCCCCGAACGGTGGTAAGTCGGACTCAGAGAAGGTGATGAGTGGGCCTTCTTCCTTGGATTTGCCCTTGAGATGGGGCATGATGGCGGCTACCATTTCAGTTGAGGTAACCAGCGAGTCGACCTTGATTTGATCGAGAGCCTTAGTAAGCGCCTCCCGATGTACTTGCGAACTAACCAAAAGCTGCCATATGGTGAGATCAACCCGTATCGGTGCTCGGCTCTTCAAGGGTAGGTTCTGTCCTGGCAGGCTTAGTGAAGGTTTCCGGGGTAGAACGGCAGGCGGTGACGAGGTGATTGTTGGCCCAGGCTTTAGATTTAGCCTTCCGGACTTCTCCAGGAGTGATAGGGACAACTTCCCCTTTCGGCAAGTAAACGTCGTCTTCATCATCGAACCAAATCCCGTTATCTTGTGGGATGAAAGGAGAGATGAGATGAGAACAGTCGATTACGTCTCCGGTAAAGATAGCATGAGCACTGAACGAGTTTTCTTTGTTACTCGGCCTATCGCCGGGCAACGGTATTTTCCCGCTTTCGATTAAGTCCTAGATGAGGTGCTTCAATTTCCAGCACTTTTCAGTATCGTGCCCATTACCTCGGTGATATTGGCAATAGGCCTGGATGTTGTAGCTCTTGGATCGCTTCGCGACCGGGACTTCCGAAGTTGGGCCTATTGGCTGGATCAGACCCTTGTAAGGCATATGTATAGGTGGTCCCTATATCAGTGAATACCCGAGTTGGTGTATTCTTTTTGAATGAGGTATCTAGTAGATTGACCTCGTCGAAGATGTTGCGGGTCGCAGCTGCAGTTGCGGGCATGCTGGCAGACGAGCTGGCCCCTTGATAACCCTTGGCAGAGGCCTTAGTAAGGCTCTCTAACCTTAAGTCGTCTTCGATTCTTGTACCCATTTCGGTTAAGGTAGCGAAGTTGGATATGACGACATACCGGAGATGGACCCGGTAAGAGGGGAGGAGATTCTTCACGAAGGCCTCCACTAGCACCTTTTCGTTGGGCTTATCGACCAACTTCACGCTTTCGACCCTCCATCGTTGAAGGTATTTGGTGAAACCTTCCTTGGGCTCTTGGGCCATGACCTCCAGGGTGCGCATCGTGGTCTGGATTTAAGTGTTGTCGGCATAGTTCCGAGCAAATTACGTAGCCACGTCATCCCAAGTTTTGTATTTCTTGGAATCGAGCATGTAGTACCAGGCTTTCGGATGTTTCTCGAGGGAAGAAGCAAATAGATGCTTCAACATGGTTGATTTGACCCGATGTGGAATACCGGGTCTTCGGTCCCGTCGAACATTGGTAGGCCCGTCAGGTTGAGGTTAGCGGGCAGTTCGTCGGTCAGAGGCGAGGAGGCACGTGCATTTTCCGTGTGCATGGTATTGTTGGTCGACAAATGGACCTGTTCCTGCAGCTTGCGGACCGCGTTGGCCAATTCAGCTAAGGGCCAAGTAGCAACCCCACCACTAGGAGTTCCTTGTTCCACGGCGCTTACACGGGTAAGGAGAGCTTACACGGCCCAGTAGTCATCTGAGTCTCAATTTTAGCCAATGAGGCTGTCAATTAGTCTATGGATTCCTGCATTTTGTGGCGTCTGGTTACCGGTGGCCTGTCTGTAAGAATACCGCGTAATCAGAAACTAACCCAGATCCTGAATAAAAGTACATTCCGAGCAAGGGAGAGACTGAAAAGGAAATGACTCGGAAAAGACACCTAAACGGGTGACTTGTGAAAGGAGGGCCTTCCTTAGGATTTGGCGGGTGTGCCGAGTCCTGTTCGAAGGAAGGTCCACGTGAGACATCCCCAGACTTTGGACTTGAATCTGTAAACAGGCTTCCCTTTGTAGGAGTATGTCCTACGTAGGTGGGCCATGCCTTAGTCAAATAAGGCGGACTGGGATAGGGGGGAAACCTGCAATGTAAGATCGACGAAGTTTCGACGCTAGAGACTTTTGAGGACAAATGACACGACCCGACACTGCTAAATACGGAGAGCCCTAAGAAGAGGAAACTTTTTGAAAAGGGATTTTTAAGAGAATCCGAAAAACTCGGTGGATGGTCTGACTTTTTCGAAAATCGGGCCGCGATTTTGCAGGTTTGAAAAATAATTTTGAATCTTGAAATGGGCTGTATACCGGCTAGAAATAGACTATTTTGAGTAAAATCATAAGTCCTAAATTCGGTATGTCTCCCGGGTTTTGAAATAGAATACTTTTGAGAAAGATGCAATTTTGAAAATGACGGTTTTTTGAAAACGACTTTAGAAACCAAGTAGCACATAGTCACGCAAGCATAGTAACGACACCATGTATGCTCTACACTAAGTCTCGGTTGGTCTAGATGGGTCTATACCAGTGCACATAGCCTTCCGAGAAACGGGACGGACTTCCTAAGTCGAGTTGAGCTTAGAACATGTCGCGAAACCCATACAAAGTAGCTATGAACACCTTTAACATATCCAATTTGGACTACATCAATATTATAGTGGGACGTCGGTCACCAGTACCGGCCCGGGAAAAGATGGGGTTATGCATGAATCGTAAAACTAAAACGCGTATTGTACTAGTCAAACGATTTTTATTCGAGTCTCACCCTGAGGATGCCAATGGTAAGTCACGCAACAGTTAATCCCCAGCGGAGTCGCCAAATTGTGGACATGACATAGGTCCACCCTGGCGCGGCCACGCGCTGGTTTGGGAGGCGAATGAATCTCATGTGAGATGGATCGAATTGAAATTTAAATCAAAGTGGAGTCGCCACCGAACTTTGTGGGAGTTCGGGCCCATTCGAACCCACTCTATATGTTAGTGGGCCATTCACAAAGCATGGCCCATTCGGATGTCAGAGTTTATTGGGTTCGTCCCTTTGCATTTGATACCGATACCGACATTATCGGATACCGTGTATTGAATGACTCTCGTGTGCCAATGGGTTCGGATATCCGGAAACCACGGTTCTGAGTAAGGGGTGAGGGTACGTGTTGGGAAGTTCACAAAGAACACCCAACCCCGCCCGCACTTAGCGGCCTCTACTAAGATATCGTTTGATTTTGAAATACGCGCGTTAGTAGTTCGGTTAGATGATATGCAAACAATATTTTCGACTAAACATGTGAATTATGTTTAATCTACGTCGTTTAATGCATCTTTGAATTTATGTCGAAGTTGTATTTAGCATGCGAGGTCCGTTTTAGTATAATAAAACAAAACAACGAAAATAAGATACAAAGACAAAGAACAAACGAGTTAGTAACGGTTTGTAAATTGAATAAATGATGAAAATATGATTCGATGCATGGTTTTGAAAAGATGAATCACGTGATAGACTTGACACGTGTTGACCGAATCATAAAAATATTTTATCGGGACTCGAAAGATGCTAAAAGACTCGCTGTTTTGCAATATCAGGAGCCACTCGGTCGAGTCATTGATGGACTCGATCGAGTGGTCTCAAAAAAAAGTTTCTACCTCGGTTTTTGGGGTGCCACTTGATCGAGTGCCCCCTGTACGAACTATGGTTCGTTTTGTTTTGATTTCGTAATTGCTTTTGAAAACTCGACAATTTTGTTAAGCCGCATAAAAATATAATATGATTTTTACTCGACTTAAATTTGCGATACTCGTCATATTCGACACTTGATTATGGAATCAATATCGAATATTCGGAGCGACTTTTTAGAAAAGATGTTTTATAAATCGTTTGAAAATCGAACTAAAACAAAATAAATTCTCTCCGCGTCGAAATCGTCGTATTTCGTTTTTAGGACTATGTGACGATTATCTTAGCATCAACGAGATTAATTTGATTCTTGTTGATATGATATTCGACTATAGAGTCGATATCATATTTTAAGAACGACCGTTTTTTGTATAAAAATTACATAGTTGCAATAATATCGGTATTAGAAAAAAAAAAAACGAAAAGGAGTAAAAAAAATGTGACGATGACTCGAAAAAACCGGACCAACGACAAAAAAAAACGAGAGAAAGAAGTAGAGAAAAAGGAGAAGACGGGATTTGAATTTACACCCTAAACCTACATGCTTTGTATTCTCGGAACGGGGCTCGTCTAGCTGTGGCTTAGGCACGGGAGCGTCAAGATAATGCGAGTGAGTTATGGTGGTTTAGGCGTGACGGTGTATGTATGTCGGGTTAGAGGTGGCCGGAATTTCGAGGTAGGGACGACATAATCTCGGGTGTGTCGGATTGTATGTGTGCTTGATGCGTTGCGTGGATTGTTGATGTGTGTATCGATGTGTATGAATGTGTATATTTGTGTTGTGCAAAGGGTCTATTTATAGGAGAGCTTCCCGACCTTGACTAGGAGTGGAATCTTTGCTTGGGTGAGAAGAAACACCGCTTTGGATAGAAAAAGCAACAATTTGAGAGGAAACGGGATTTCGTCTTTTGATGGAAGAGAAATCCTCTTCCGGCTGGAAAAGAGGTCACTCGATCGAGTGGTGCATATCACTCGATCGAGTGCCCAGTCTAATGCCAGTTTTTTGCGTTTTTGCGAGCCTACTCGACCGAGTGGGCCTGTCCAGTCGATCGAGTGGGTCTAGCTCGGGTAGGAGGTTCCTTTTAGAGATCAAACTCTATCTCGGACGGATTTGTTTATTATTTTTTGTGGCATATTTTTGTAGTATTGGACTTCAAGCCGGATTTACGATGTGATGTAGCAGATATTTACGCCTCGGAAACGTCCTTGACCGGGGTTTGAATCGGTCGCTAAAAGACGGTTTCGCCCTTGGTGACGGTTTTGACCCAAATTAGTCTTGTTTGATTGGAAATGACCCACTGGGCCTGGATTTGAGGTTTGTTTTGTGAGATTTGTACTCCGTAAAAAGCCCAATTCAAATGCTAATGATTTCGAGCCCATATTCGAGTATGTTAAAGCATGTTTGCGTCCGATCATCATCGGGTGTTCTTTGAAAACTGCTATAGACACCTAACAGCCAAATGTGGGTGTCTACACATACCCTACACATTTGTCTTAGGAGAGTCTAACCCGAGTCAAAATGGAGTCGTCTCTGCTCCCGCGCTATTTCCTATGCCTTGGTGTATTTGAGTTCCGAAGCAACTTTCCTGATTACGCGGTATTCTTACAAGCAGGCCACCGGTAACCAGACATAAGCACAAGATGCAAGAAGCTTTGGACAAATTGACGGTCTCGCTGACTCAGATTGAGGCCCAACTGACAGCTATCAAGTCCGACCAGATAGCTATTGTTACCCGTTTGAGTGCCATAGAACAAGGGACTCCTAATGGTGGGGTTGAGACTACTGGGCCTTTGGCTGAACTGGTTAGCGCAGTCCGCAAACTGGAAGAACAGGACCACGCACTTGTCAACTAACAACACTATCCACACGGAAAATGCCCGTGCCTATTCACCCCTAAATGATGAACTGCCCGACAACCTCAACCTTACGAGCTTGCCGATGTTTGATGGGACCGAAGACCCGGTGCTTCACATCCGAGCCTTCAAAGAGTTCATGGCCGTTAAGGGAGTGAAATCGACCATGTTCAAGCACCTGTTTTCTGCTTCCCTCGAAAAGCATCCAAAAGCATGGTACTACAGGCTAGATCCCAAGAAATACTCAACTTGGGATGACATAGCCACGGAGTTTGCTCGGAACTATGTGGATAACACCGAGATCCAAACCACGATGCGCTCCTTGGAAGTCATGGGCCAGGAGCCCAAAGAAGGCTTTACCAAATACCTTCAACGCTGGAGGGCCGAAAGTGTGAAACTGGTGGAAAAGCCCAATGAAAAACTTTAGTGGAGGCCTTTGTCAAGAACCTCCTCCCTTCCTACCGGGTCCATCTCCAGTATGCTATCATACCCAACTTCGCCACTTTAACTGAAATGGGCACTAGGATTGAAGATGATCTTCGACATAATGAAGATATGGGTAAAGCTTCTATTGGAGGCTATACTGGACATTAACTTGAGTCCTTAGAAGCTGAATTGACAACACCATCCGAGAGTCCAGATTTGATTTAAGTCCGAGTCTGAGTCTGAGTCTAGGATGTACTATTTCTTTCAAAGTCAAAGTCAGAATCAGAGTCAGCTGTATTCTCTCCTCTTTTCAAAATTCAATAAAATCAGCTTTTCTATCTCTCATATATGCTTTCCTTATGTGTTTCCGAGAACATGATGAACACCATCATACACTGTGAGCACATGCACGTGACCATTACAGGCCCATCTACAATGACTGCCGAAAATCAAGACTCGTGTCATCCTTTACCTGTTCCATGTCTGACAGAGAAAGCCACATAACTACCCTTAGCAGGAGTGGTATCGAATCCTATGACAAATCTAGGTAGTCTCTGATAAGTGTAGTTTGTAGTGCCTAATTGTTGCGTTTTGGTCCCATTTTCCTTGTGGAATCGCTCCTTGGGAGCGGTTTATCGGCTTCTCATGCTTCCTCTAGCTCCTTTCAGGTTCCCGAGACCATTCACGAAGAGTTGGAGCGATTCTGACTCAATACATACACTTTTTGGAGCCAACGAGGTAAAGGAACGATGACTCGATGCCTTGGAATAAACCCCGAGATCCTGGGACCCAATCCCGAGCCTCCGAGACCCAATCCCAAGTCCCGAGAATCGACGAGAAACCCATGAGAGGCAAGGAGGGACCAAAAAGCTCTTAAGGGAAGCCTACAAGACCCATCCCGGTCGGGAAGGCCTCAACCCGTCCGGGATGGGGTGCACAATTGAGGAGCTACTGACATGAGCTCGTCCTGGCCGGGACCAGACCGTCTCGGTCGGGACAACACCGTCCCGGCCGGGACCAAACCGTCTCGGTCGGGAAGGAGCAGGGGCAGCACGACTTCATTTATTTCTTCCTCCTTCATTCTTGTACCCATATAAATACTTCCCTCTTGTATTGTTTATGGATCTCATTATACCCTAGACTCTCTTAAGCCTCTGTACAACTTTCATAACCCTAGATTAGTGTTCCTCACATTAGATTAATCTTCCTTTAATCTTTGTTAATCCTTAGTTAATCTAGTTTAATTAGTTCTTGTATTAAGTGGGTTCTTGAAGATTTCTCCAAGCTTGACATCCTTGGAGTTGATTTGGGTTCTTATTTATACAAGATTTCATCTTTTTATTCCTCTTGTTGTTGGTATAACTTTCTTTACTCTTGTTCTTTGTTATTTATTCAAGTTTCAATCTTTACATATTGTTATTGTTATTGTTTGTTCATTATGGATGTTTGGATGTTTGTTTTGTTTTCTTTTGTTTATGTTAGTTCAATCATGATTATGAGTGAGTAGATTACTTGTGGGGTTAGTAGGGGGATTAAGGGTATATTATGGGTGATTAGGGTTTGTTTAGGGGAAAAGGGTGAATCTTTGTTGTTAGTCACATATTAGGCACTCTATGTGTTTGTTGATATGCTTGTGTGAGTTGTAGTGGCCATGCTTCCCATACTTGTGCTCATCTTCTCATTGATTGTCTATTTTGTGGTTGTGTTGAGGATAGTCATAGTCACGAGAGTGCGGACTATGGTCTACGTAGCGAGAGCCCGGACCAACCTCGACATCGGTCTACGTAGCGAGAGCCCGGACCGACTCTAGCAACTAGGAGACACCTATACCCTTGATCACCCAATTACCCATCTACACTTATGAACCCGACCTACCCCACTTCCTTTCATATTTGAGTTCATCTTCTTAGTTAGTCATCATTTACTCTAGTTTGTTTGTTAGTTCGATCATTAGTTATTGCATCTTAGCATTGTTTAGATAGTCATTGTTAGCCTAGTTATACCTCTTCCACCACCATAGTTTACCAATTATCGCTTTCTTTGTGTTGTTTTGGTAGCCTAGTCTTGTTTTTAGGTTGACTTAGTCTAGACCTTACAATACCGTCTCCGTGGACACGACCCGACTTACCCTAGCTACCCACTAGGTTTAGTTGGTAAATTATTGTTGGTTAGGACCCACGACAAACCCTACCATCAATTTGGCGCCGTTGCCGGGGACGGTGCATTGTTTAGACTTAGTTTGCTTATAGCTAGACTTAGTTACGCTTCTTTGTTCTCTTCTATCATCTTTTGTGCATATTTTGTAGTTTGTCTTGATTTCTTAGTTTTCTTTTCTCCTTGTCTCTAGTTGTGCTTGTTTATTGTCGTTGCCTAGTGCCCATAAAGCACTAGGTGTTCTCACGTTTGCTCTAGTGTGTAGTGTATGCCTAGGAGGGGAGGCGATTTCTTTCTCTTCAATCCAGAGCCGGAGAGACTCTTTCGAGCCTTTCGCCAACGGACGATTGATCGGGTTAGGCACTCTCAACCGGGTACTAGCAATATCCATCAAGAGCAAGCTCAAGGATCCGACTTTAGCGAGTCACCTCGAGAGACGGCCGAAGGGATCTTCATAAATCCCTTTGGTTCATCTATCCACTCTTCTAGTCCTAGTTCCCCGTCTTCTTCTATATCAACACCATCTACACCACCATCTTCTCCCTTATATCCAATTATGCCGAAGTTTTCATCTCACTCTACTTTTACCGAGGATGTCTTGTCGGGACCGAGTGCTTTGCCGGATACTTATACCGGGAATTTTGTGGCAAAGACACACTTCATACAACTTGTGGAGAGAAATCAATTTAGTGGTTTGCCCACTGAAGGCCCGCACCAACATATGGAGACCTTCTCCGATTATTGCGATGCTATCTCCTAAACCGGGGTTACACAAGATCAAATCCGTTGGGTATTATTTCCATTCTCATTAATTGGAAAGGCAAAGCAATGGATCAAGAGTCTCGATAGGGCAACCATGGGAATTGATACTTGGAAGAAACTTGCATTGGCGTTCTACCAAAAATTTTACCCTCCGGAGAAGACTAATTTGCTTAGGGCCTCCATCACCGGTTTCCAACAACAGGATGAAGAGAGCCTTTATGAAGCTTGGGAGCGGTTTAAATCTTTGGTGAGATCGTGCCCCCACCATGGACTTTTACAATGGTTCTTAGTCCAACAGTTTTGAAACGGTTTATATGAGGACTCAAGAGCTATACTTAATATGGGCTCCAATGGTAGGTTCACCGAGGTCGATGATGACCAAACTTGGGCAAGAATTGAAGAGATGGCGGTGCATAATTCACAATACTCAAGGCCAAGGAAGGCAAATCGAGGAGGTAGGCACGGGGTTGATGCTATTACTCAATTAAGCATTAACCTTGGAGCTCAATTGAAAACACACATGGAGACCATTGACAAGAAGCTCCAAAGCCACCTCAACCAAGTTCAAGGCACTAGTTCCTCCCACCAACAATCAATTCAAGAAGTGAATGCTTTGGGATTTGCACCTCCTTTGCCTTATTATGGGATGTGTGATACTTGTGGAATCGTTGGTCATGATCCTATGCAATGTCGGGGAAGTATTGAGCAAGTGAACGCCTTTTAAGCGTTCAAGCAAGGTGCCTCTTATTCTAATCATTACCAAGCTTCTAATCAAGTACCTCAACAACAAGCTATGCAACCTCGTCCCTATGTTCCACCTCCCTTAAGGGACAACAATCAAGGTTATCAAGGTTATGTGGGTAATCCAAGACCCTTCAACAACTTCAAGCAAAATAACCAAGGTACCTTCCACAACAACAATCAAGGGTCCCAACAAGGGAACTTCAATCAAGGAGGTTTCCAAGGAAACCAAAGCTTCCAACAACAACAAAACCACAATCAAGGCCTTAATCAAGGCAATTCTCATGGGTTCCAAGGGAACCGTCAACAACAACAAGCAACACAAGGCAATCAACAAAGCAAGCCTAGGAGCCGGTCTTCTATTCATGACTATGGTACTCCATTAGCCCTCACCGATACTCCGCATAATCCTTCATCTCCACCTCGAGATTTCGACATGCAAAAATCTATGATGGATATGCAAAGGAGTACTCAAGAAATGGCAAGAAATCAACAAGAGTTCTTTGCTTATGTTCAAAGGGATAGCATGGCGAGAGATGCTCATACGAAGATGCTTGAGACTCAAATATCTCTTCTTCGGGAATCTCTTCAAGACAAAAGGGGCAACTACCTCGTCAAGGCAAAACACCAAAATTTGAGCATGTAAATGCTATTACTACGAGGAGTGGTACATCCTATGAACCCCCTTTTTCCACTAGTGAGCAAGAACCAAGACAAGAAGTCATACCCCCCTCTCAAGACAATGCAAGCTATGAGAATCCAATGGAGGAGCAAGTCTTATGGGAGATCGAAAAACCCATTGGAGACAACCCTCCCCCACTTCAAGGTAAAGACAAGGGTAAGAGGAAAGTGTCATTTGAGGAGTCCACCCCTATCGAGCAAAAAGAAGTTCATATCAAGTTGCCTTTCCCATCAAGGCAAATGAAGACTAAGGTGGATACTCAATACGACAAGTTCCTTAGTATTGTGAATAAATTGGATGTAAGTGTCCCGTTTACCGAGCTACTTACCCAAATCCCGGCATATGGAAGATTTATGAGAGAAATGTTGGCTAGGAAGAGATCCGTCGACAAGGAAGAGACCATAGCGTTCACGAGGGTGGTGAGCGAGCTTATTCAAGGTTCCACGCTTCCAAAGTTGAATGATCCGGGTAGTTTCTCGATCTCATGCACCATAGGCAATTACAAGATCGAGAGAGCATTATGTGACTTGGGTGCGAGTGTGAGCATCATTTCTTATTCCATTTGTGATCGATTAGGGATGAAGGACCTGAAATGTACGTCCATTACACTCCAAATGGCCGATAAATCTCTTAACCGACCAATGAGGATGATAGAGGACGTGCCGGTACGAATCGGGAAGTTCTTTATTCCGGTCGATTTCATCGTGCTCGACATGCCGGAAGATGCTAACACTCCCATTATTCTTGGGCGCCCATTTCTACACACCGCCAGTGCCATGATCGATGTGAAGAATGGTAGGATCACCTTCGAGTTAGGCGAAGAAAAGCTAGTGTCTGACCTCCAAGGCAACACTTCGCCTACTAATGATGAGTCTTGCAATATGATCCAAGCCACGAAAGACAACGATCTAGGGGGAGAGTCGGGACAAAGCTTGAAGAAGTACTCTTATGTACTTGAGGACGATGACTCCGAGAGTGAGGAGGATGAGTGCGCATATCATGGGCTTGATGACAAGATGAAAAGCAAGGAGCAAGATGAGCCTCCCTTGGGGCCGCATGAGGATCGGTGGACGTTTGGGTATATACCGAAGGATCGCAAGTACAAGTTCAAGCCATTGAAATTAGTAGATCGGGATGCCCCGGGAACGTCAATGCAACGTCATGGAGAACCTTGGTATGTGGATGCCTATATTACTAGCTTGATTGAAGACTTTGCTAGAGCCTTCGACTTGTTCCTTCGTGCCCTCGATGGAGATGGAATCGGTTATTGTTGTTGAAGAAGAATGAAGAAAGCACCATCCTTGGTTTGACGGAGTTCCACAAGAACCGTCTCATTGTATATATCTCCTTCTTGTAGTTAGTTTGAGTTTTGTGATATTCTTGTTATTTGGATTGATTGATGAGCGTTGTGAGGGAGAGAATTTGATGTGTATGTGAGCTTTGTTGGATAGGTGCAGTGAAGATGACTCCTAGAGAGGAATGGCTATGATAGAGCTTGGATAGTAAGCATGAGGATCGGGTTTTTGAAGCTTGGAGTAAGCTTTTGGGTTTGTGGAAGGTCAAGAAGACCCATCCCGACCGGGAAGAGGCTTCCCGACCGGGAAGGGTGCGGCATCCTGACCGGGAAGGAGCCGTCCCGATCGGGATGGAGGTACACATTTTCGAGCTTACTGGAGGTCCGTCCCGACCGGGAAGGGAGCGTCCCGACCGGGACTGGTGTGTCATCCCGACCGGGACCATCCATCCCGACCGGGATGGTCCCCTACTCCCCTTTGTGCCTCTTCTTCGACATTTGGGTCTACCCAACCATTGTATACCCCCTCCCAACCTCCCTATCTCTCCGTGCTCTTATCATATGCCCCATATACTTCATTTTCATACCCTCACCTCATATTCCTATCCACTTTACACCGACTCTCACATCAAATCCCACCCCCTACCATTACTACCTCTACCGTGAGTTATTCTCAAGTTTGAAGCGAGATGGCAACGAAGAAGACAAGCTACGTGCCTATAATGATCATTGAGACGATGGAGCGAGTGAGTTACTATCCAATTGGTTTGGGTAACTATCCTTACTTTTCCGTCTTTTATCGCTTGTTTTCTCTTGTTTGCCCCCTTCCCCTTGAGTCATGGTGTCTTGGTGGCCTTCGAGGCCTTAGTATGGTTGCTCCCGACTCTCGATGATGTGACTACATCGAGAGTCAATCGAAAAATCCAAATTTACAAGATTTTCACCTTTTTTTAGGAATTAGTCGGATTTGGGCGGAATCCGGGCTAGGTGACTTGATTACACCTAGCCCTCCCCTCCCATTTCCTTTTATTTCTTTCTTTTTATTTTCTTCCCCCATCCATATCTTTTCTCGTCTCGGCCCATGGTGACTTGACTACACCCCGGCCGGACACGCTCTACCCTTTTCTTCACTTTTATCTTTGATTTTTAGCTTTATTTTCGTAGTTTATTTTCTTTTCTTTTGTCTCTCCACACACTACGATCGAGCATGAGGACATTGCTCGGTTTAAGTGTGGGGGAGCGATATTCTATCGTAGTTAGTTTTTATTTTCGTAGTTTCTTGAAAACATCTTTTAAAAACCCTAAAAATTGAAAATTTTTAACAAAAATCAAAAAGATTTTCTTTTTGGTGTTTTCCTTTTATGTCTTTGTGTCGTATATTTGTTTTGTTGTGTGTGTTTGCCCCCCTTTTCCTTATAGGTTGCTTAAATCGCCGCTAACTTTGGAAGACTTTCAAGACATCCGGTAACGCCTTTTATCCCTTTTCCCTTTTTACCTCTTGTGATGTTCGGAGGAGATTTGCGATGATGTGTGCTCGGGTGGAGCTTTGTAAAGTTTGCGGTTGATTTGGATGCTTGTTTGGATGTTCGGGGTGGTGTTTGTGTTGTTTATGTGTTTGTTTCTCCTTGTTTTGTTTTGTTATCTTTTGTCTCTTTTTCTCTCATTCTCGTCGCGCCTTTGTTTTGTGTGTGTAAGTGTGTCGTATGTGTAATAGGTTTTCGAAAACCCGGTTTAGAGGCTAGTGTGCGAGTGTTTACTTTCCCCTCCTAGTAATGTAAATCGAGTCATGGACTTTACTCTAGTAGAATGACCTTAAATCAATGATTTCGTTGGTCCTTTACCTTGAGTCCACCTAGCTTACTAGGGATTTACTGTGGGATTTGCACTTTTGACCATTATGACCACCCACGGTGTGAAAAGGCCTTCGTTACCGAGTCTCGTCCCTTAGGTGACCGTGTTTAGGATTGTTTGATTAGTCCAAGTTTTCCCCTTTTGTGCGTTTGAAGGGAAGGGCCCCTCCCGACTTACCCATTCCCCTACCTCCTACACATATCCACACAATAAATTGCAATTTGTTGAATTCTCCCTTTCTTGTTACACAAAGAAATGCCAAAAGCCAAATCAAGCCAAAAGGGCAAAGAAAAGAAAAAGAAAGAAAAGAATGAAGAAAAAGAAAAGGCACAAAAGCCAAAAAGAAAATAGAAAAGAAGAAAAAGAAATGGCATGGCAACAAACAAGGCAAAAATGCAAAAAGAAAAGAATGCCAAAAGAAAACCGTCTCACAAAAAGAATCCCCACATCTCAAAATAAGCCTTTTACCGACTATTATCGTGAAGAGCCTACCAAAGGACCGAGTCACTAGGAAGGATGATAGCGGTAATGGCCGGTCTTCCCTCACTTTGCAATATTTCCACCTTTTTACTTGGACTAGTTTAGCGGTTTCGGGCATGGGACGACCCTCTTGGCTCATCGCTAAAGGGGGCGGGGCCTCACTTACCTACAGTGTCGACTAACACCACGGTTCTCCCTTTTCCATCCCGCCGATCATCCCGTAGTACGTTCTTAGAAAGTTAGGAGGAATATAGGTAAGTTACCAACGTTTTTGTTGCTTTATCGTCATACTATTAGGGTTTAGTTCACCTTGGTTTGTATTTCTAGCTTGGGAACGTTGTCACTTGCCTTGAGTCCTAAACCGGTGTCTTTTCACTGCTTTGTAGAGGGAAGCGGTATTTGCTTTCTTTTGGGTGCAACCGATTATTTTTTTGTTTGTATGTTTGTTTGTTTATGTGTTGTTGTGTCCGGTTGCATCCACAGTTTTGTCGCAAGACCCCACTTGCCTTGTGGAGTGCACTTTTCCTCTAAGTGTACTCGCGTGAGTTGAAAGGGCGTAGGGCGTGTTCTTTGTGAACTTCCCAACACGTACTCTGATGGGTAGGATTTGTCGTGGATCCCAACCGTTAAATAAAACCAACTAACCTAGTGGGTAGCTAGGGTAAGTCGGGTCGAATCCATAGGGACGGCAAAATGAGGTCGGACTAAGGTATGCTCGGGTCTAGGACTAGGTTCGAGACAAGCTATTCTAAGGAGGGGGAGGCTAGGACTAAGCTAGGTCCAAAGCAAGAAAGCAAACAAAGGAAACGGGCTAGGATTAGGTCGGGGTCAAAGGGGTAATGGAATGGTCAAGGGAGAACTAGAGTGAAGGAGGTAGTAGGGTAATCTAGGTATAGTCCGGGCTCTCGCAACTTAAACCGACCTAGAGGTTCCACCTAGAACCCAACTCGGCGACACACATGACAAACGGGGTTACTAGCGTGATATCGGGGCCTAGGTCGCATCCAGGCTCTCGCAACTTAGACCGACCTAGGGGTCGTCCTCACCGGGCTCTCGCAACTTAATGAGGGAACCAAACACACAAACAAACTATCACCCACAAGAGAAAAGCAAGAAAAACAAGCATATGCACATACTAGTCATTCAAGCATTTCAACAAACATGTGATATGCATCAAACCAAGAGGAAACCCAAATCTTCCACCAACATCTCCAACAATCCCTTAATCATCCAATTAACACCCGAATCACCTTACTAACCTTAGCAAAGGTCTACTCTAACATATCTATACTAAAACTAACACTAATAAGATAAACCAAAACAACAATCAAAACAAACATGATGAAACTAACAAGAACTATGAACTATGAACAATAACAAGAACAAAGAATCAAACTTTAATGATAAAACAAAGATTAAGAGAAAGGAAAAGAGATTATACCTACTAACAAGATGAAAGGAAGAAGGAAACTTGCATAAATGAGAAAAACCCAAAACAATCAACCAAGTTTGTCAAGCTTGGTGGAGATCTTGAAGAATTCCCAAATTACAAGCATTAATCTAGGATTAACGATAATCGAAAGACTAATCTACACTAATCTATGCTAATCTATGCTAAAAATATCTAGGGTTTAATGTAATATGAAGTGGATAACATTAATAAAACAAGGGAAGAGTATATATAGGGTTACAAGTGGAAAGGAGAAGAAAGAAAGGAGTGCGGCCTGAACTGGGCTCATCCCGTTCGGGATGAGTTGGTCCCGTTCGGGATGGACCCTTCACAGAACACCTCTCTTTTGTGCACCTCAACCGGTTCCGGTTGAGCCTTGTAGGCCTCCTTTAAGCTTCTTTCGGTCCCTCCTTGCTTCTCATGGGTTTCTCATCGATTCTCGGGACTCGGGATCGGGTCTCGGAGGCTCGGGACTCGGGAACGGGTCTCGGAGGCTCGGGACTCGGGATCGGGTCTCGGAGGCTCGGGATTGGGTCCCAAGGTCTCGGGGTCGATTCCAAGGCATCGAGTCATCGTTCCTTTACTCCGTTGGCTCCAAAATGTGTATGTATTGAGTCGGAATCTCTCCAACTCTTCCAAATCGGTCTCGGGAACCTGAAACAAACTAAAGGAAGCATAAGAAGCCCTTAAACCGCTCCCAATGAGCGATTCCACAAGGAAAATGGGACCAAAATACTACGAAATAGGCACTACAAACCACACTTATCAACTCCCCCACACTTAACCCTTACTCGCCCTCGAGTAAGCACATACTAAATACTAAACTAGCCGAGTGGGTATTAGCGCACCCTAAGCCCCTTCAACTCACGCGAGTGCACTCAGAGGAAAAGTGCACTCCGCAAGGCAAGTCGGGTCTTGCGACAAAACTGTGGATGCAACCGGACACCAAACACATAGGCAAACAAACACACAAACACAAGGTTGCACCCAAAGAAAAACAAATACCGCTTCCCTCTAAAAGCGGTGAATGAAACACCGGTTTAGGACTCGAGGTAAGTGACAACGTTCCCAAGCTAGCAATACAAACCAAGGTGAACTAAACCCTAATAGTATGACGATCAAGCAATAAAAACGTTGGTAACTTACCTAGGTCCTCCTAACTTTCTAAAAACGCACTACGGGACGATCAGCGGAGTGGAAAAGTGAAGAACCACGGTATTAGTCGACACTGTAGGTAAGTGAGACCCCGCCCCCTTTAGCGTGAGCCAAGAGGGTCGTCCCGTGTCTAAAACCGCCTAACTAGTCCAAGTAAAAAGGTGGAAATAATGCAAAATGAGGGAAGACCGACTAATGCCGCTATCATCCTTCCTAGGGACTCGGTCCTTTGGTAGGCTCTTCACGGCAAAAGTCGGAAAAAGGCTTATTTTTGTGGGGATTTCTTTTTGTGAGACGGGTTTTCTTTTGGCATTTTCTTTCTTCTTTTGCATTTTTGCTTTGTTTTGCCATGCCATTCTTTTTCTTCTTTTCTATTTTCTTTTGGCTTTTGTGCCTTTTCTTTTTCTTCATTTCTTTTCTTTCTTTCATTTTTTTTCTTTCTTTTCTTTTCTTTGTCCTTTTGGCTTGATTTGACTTTTGGCATTTCTTTGTGTAACAAGAATGAGAGAAATTCAACAAATTGCAATTTTATTGAGTGGATGTGTGTAGGAGGTAGGGGAATGGGTATGTCGGGACGACGTCTTCCCTTCATACTCACAAAAAGGGAAGAACTTGGACTAATCAAACAATCCCAAACACGGTCACCTAAGGGACGGGACTCGGTAACCAAGGCCTTTTCACACCGTGGGTGGTCATAATGGTCAAAATGAAAATCACGTAGTAAATCCCTAGTAAGCTAGGTGGACTCAAGGTAAAGGACCAACGAAATCATTGATTTAGGGTCATTCTACTAGGCTAAAGTCCAAGACTCGATTTACACTACTAAAAAGGGAAAGTAAACACTCGCACACTAGCCTCTAAACCGGGTTTTCGAAAACGTTTTACACACATGACACACAACACAACACAAAACAAAGACATGACGAAGATGGAAGAAAAAGAAACAAAGGCAACAAAACAAAACAAAACAAGATAAAACAAACACAAACACAACACAAACACCGCCCCGAACATCCAAACAAGTCACCAAAACAACCACAAACTTTTCAAAGCTCCACCCGAGCACACCACAACACACATCTCCTCCAAACTCCACAAGGAACAAAGAGGAAAAAGGGGTGAAGAGATGTTACCGGAGGTCTTGAAAGCTCTCCAAAGCTAGCGGTGATTAAGCAACCTATAAGGAAAAAGGGAGGCAAACACGCACAACAAAACAAAAATACGACACAATGACACAAAGTAAAAACACACAAAAAGAAAATCTTTTTGATTTTTGTGAAATTTTCAAATTTTTAGGGTTTTTAAGATTTTTTGGAAAAACTACGAAAATAAACTAAGCTATACTAGAATATCGCTCCCCCACACTTAAACCGAGCCATGTCCTCATGCTCGATCGTAGTGTGCGAAGAGACAAAAGAAAAAAAAAAGAAAATACGAAAATAAAGGTAAAAATCAAAAATAAAGTGAAGAAAAGGGTAGAATGGGTCCGGCCGGGGTGTAGTCAAGTCACCGTGGGCCGAGACGAGAAAAAGATATGGATGGGGGAAGAAAATAAAAGGAAGGAAATAAAAGGAAATTGGAGGGGAGGGCTAGGTGTAATCAAGTCACCTAGCCCGGATTCCGCCTAAATCCGACTAAATCCAATAAAAAAAAGGGTGAAAAACTTGTAAAATTTGGATTTTGAAATGACTCTCGATGTAGTCACGTCATCGAGAGTCGGGAGCAACATATACCAAGGCCCCGAGGGCCACCATGACACAAAATAATGGGAAGGGGAACATGCAAAGGGAGATAAGCTATAAAAGACGGAAAAGAAAGGATAGTTGCCATACCGATTGGTTGGCAACTCACTCACTCCATCGTTTCAAAGATCAATATAAGCACATAGCTAGTCTTCATCATTGCTATTCCTCTTCAAACTCGATAAGTACGCATGGTTAAGGTAGTAATGGTGTGAGGGATGGAAATTGATGTGAAGGTCGGTGCCAAGTGGATAGAGGATGAAGTAAGGGTATGAAAATGAAGTATATGGATGGTATGATATGAGAAAGGATAAGTAGGGAGGTTGGGTGGGGGTATACAATGGTTGGGTGGGCTTAAATGTCGAAGAAGAGGCACCAAAAAGGAGTAGGGGACCATCCCGGTCGGGATAGATGATCCCGATCGGGATGATAAACCCTTCCCGATCGGGAAGCCTCCTTCCCGGTCGGGAAGCCACTCCAGAAATCTCGAAATATGGCACCATCATCCCGATCAGGACGGCTCCTTCCCGGTCGGGATGACACACTCGTCCCGGTCGGGAAGCTCCCTTCCCGCCCGGGATGGGTCTTCTTGACCTCCAAAACCCCAAAAGCTTCACCAAAGCTTCAAAAACCGATTCCCATACTCACGATCCAAGCTCTATCATTAGCCATTCCTTTCTAGGAATCGCCTTCACTTCACCTATCAAACAAAGCTCAAACACACATCAAAATCCCTCCCTCACATCGCTCATCAAAATACCAAATCAATTACAAGAGCTCCACAAAAGCTAACAAATACTAGAAACCAAACTATCCAAACATAAACACAAATACAAGCACAAAAGAAAGGGAAAAGATATTTACACTAAAATACTCTCTCCAACTACACCTCCATAGCCATCAAGAGCTCGAAGAAGTAAGTCAAATGCTCTAGCAACATCTTCAATTAAGCTCACATGGCCGAGCCTAGCCACATCCAAGAGCTTCCAAGTCGGAGGGAAGAAGCGATCATCTTCATTATGCTCGGGGTTATTGTGATCTTCCGGGTCTTCGGAACCAACATAGCTACGACTCTTATGACCATCCGGTAGGTATAGTGGTCTAGAGTCGTGCTCGGCGTCATGATGTGGGAGATCACACCTTAGGGGTGTCGCTTCTTCTACGGGGTCGAGAGTGGAACTCTTTTCCACCGCCCGACAAGGATCCTCTTCACCAATCGTCTCACAAGACAAGGGACTAGACATCGAGTGCGGTAGAGGAGGAGAAGGCATCAAGTTTTCTTCATTGGAGGATTTAGGATCCTCTAATTTCCCATACAAAGCAAGTTCCAAGGCATCTACTTCTTTTTCCCAAGTATTGCGCTCCTTTTCACTCACCTTGTCTAGTTGGCCTAGAGGGGTCATCTCTTCACTCGGGTTTGGATTGTCAACATCCGGTTCATCACGAAGAAAATCCAACAAATCCAACTTTATCGCCAATACATTGGCTCCCCAAGAGTTATCTTGATAGTCATGTTCAAATCCCTCCTCATTGTCGACCCTTGAAGCTTCAACTTCCTCTATTCTCTCCCTATCTTCACCACCCAAGCAACACTCAACAATGGTCTCTTGATCGACCCTCTCTTCTTCATTTGTATCTTCAAGGTTGGGTTGACTTTCTTGTGGAGGCACCCGACCTTCTTGCCCAAATGAACCTTCCTCAACATGTAGTGGAGCTCGAGTGGCCAACATCGTGATATGAGCCATGAGTGCATTGATGCGAGCATCTTGCACCTCTATTTGGGCCTTGAACTCCTCCCTAACCTCTTGTATTTGAGTCAACATCAATTGTTGACCCTTTTGCAATAACATCATCATCTCATGTTGGCTCCCTTGTGTTTGGACCAACATTTGACAAGTCTCAAAGATGGTTGGGATTTTTGGTTGTGGGTTATGTGAGGGTGTTTGGTAGTTGTTAGGATGTGGGAACGATCCTTGACAACTTTCTTGGTAACCATAAGAAGAGGGTTCATAAGATTGTTGATGAGGTTGATATGGTTGGTAAAGTTGTGGGTTTTGGTAATTCGCCCCATAGTTTTCCCGTGATGATTGATGGTAGCTTGGACGCGCCATGTCCATAACGTTGCTTTGGTACCTAGGATGAGCTAGAAGCAATTGAGCAAACGTTAGTAGCCTAGTGCTTTTGAGGCACTAGGAAGGGAGAATAGCACACAAGAAGAGAAACGGAGATACACAAGGAGAAGAGAACACAAAAGTCAAGAACAAAGTCCACAACTTAAGCAAACAAAAGTCTAAACTACGCCGTCCCCGGCAACGGCGCCAATTTGATGGGTAGGATTTGTCGTGGATCCCAACTGTCAAATAAAACCAACTAACCTAGTGGGTAGCTAGGGTAAGTCGGGTCGAATCCACAGGGACGTCAAAATAAGGTCGGACTAAGGTATGCTCGGGTCTAGGACTAGGTTCGAGACAAGCTATTCTAAGGAGGGGGAGGCTAGGACTAAGCTAGGTCTAAAGAAAGAAAGCAAACAAAGGAAACGGGCTAGGATTAGGTCGGGGTCAAAGGGGTAATGGAATGGTCAAGGGAGAACTAGAGTGAAGGAGGTAGTAGGGTAATCTAGGTATAGTCCGGGCTCTCGCAACTTAAACCGACCTAGAGGTTCCACCTAGAACCCAACTCGGCGACACACATGACAAACGGGGTTACTAGCGTGATATCGGGGCCTAGGTCGCATCCGGGCTCTCGCAACTTAGACCGACCTAGGGGTCGTCCTCACCGGGCTCTCGCAACTTAATGAGGGAACCAAACCCACAAACAAACTATCACCCACAAGAGAAAAGCAAGAAAAACAAGCATATGCACATACTAATCATTCAAGCATTTCAACAAACATGTGATATGCATCAACACCCTAATCACCTTACTAACCCAAGAAAAGGTCTACTCTAACATATCTATACTAAAACTAACACTAATCAGATGAACCAAAACAACAATCAAAACAAACATGATGAAACTAATAAGAACTATGAACTATGAACAATAACAAGAACAAAGAATCAAACTTTAATGATAAAACAAAGATTAAGAGAAAGGAAAAGAGATTATACCTACTAACAAGATGAAAGGAAGAAGGAAACTTGCATAAATGAGAAAAACCCAAAACAATCAACCAAGTTTGTCAAGCTTGGTGGAGATCTTGAAGAATTCCCAAATTACAAGCATTAATCTAGGATTAACGATAATCGAAAGACTAATCTACACTAATCTATGCTAATCTATGCTAAAACTATCTAGGGTTTAATGTAATATGAAGTGCATAACATTAACAAAACAAGGGAAGAGTATATATAGGGTTACAAGTGGAAAGGAGAAGAAAGAAAGGAGTGCGGCCTGAACTGGGCTCATCCCGTTCGGGATGAGTTGGTCCCGTTCGGGATGGACCCTTCACAGAACACCTCTCTTTTGTGCACCTTAACCGGTTCCGGTTGAGCTCAACCGGAACCGGTTGAGCCTTGTAGGCCTCTTTTAAGCTTCTTTCGGTCCCTCCTTGCTTCTCATGGGTTTCTCATCGATTCTCGGGACTCGGGATCGGGTCTCGGAGGCTCGGGACTCGGGATCGGGTCTCGGAGGCTCGGGACTCGGGATCGGGTCTCGGAGGCTCGGGATTGGGTTCCAAGGTCTCGGGGTCGATTCCAAGGTATCGAGTCATCGTTCCTTTACTCCGTTGGCTCCAAAATGTGTATGTATCGAGTCGGAATCGCTCCAACTCTTCCAAATCGCTCTCGGGAACCTGAAACAAACTAAAGGAAGCATAAGAAGCCCATAAACCGCTCCCAAGGAGCGATTCCACAAGGAAAATGGGACCAAAATACTACGAAATAGGCACTAAGAACCACACTTATCATACTCTCACCCCTTACTCAGAACCGTGGTTTCCGGATATCCGAACCCATTGGGGCACGAGAGTCATTCAATACACGATATCTGATGTCGGTATCGGTATCGCAATGTAAAGGGACGAACCCAATAAAATCTGACATCCAAATGAGCCATTCTTTGTGAACGGCCCATCAAGATATAGCGTGGGTTCGAATGGGCCCGAACTCCCACAATGTTCGGTGGCGACTCCAACTTCGATTTAAATTTCAATTTGAGATCCATCTCACATGAGATTCACTCGCCTCCTCAAACCCGCATGTGGCCGCGTCGGGGTGGACCTATGTCGTGTCCACACATATTTTGTTAATTTATAATTTAAACTCAAAATCGTATTTTTTTATTATAATCGAGATTTGTATACTTGTTCAATAAATTAATTTCGTTTTACGACTTACTTTAATAAATGAGAAAGTAGTTGATTTTGGATTAAATAGATTTTTAGTCGAGACTATTTTCCCTAATAATTTCTCATTTGTCTACGATTGATTATTTTTAGTAAAATCAGTATTATTTATTGATAAAATCTATTTGCTAAAACTAATTTGAAAGCTTTATAAAATCATCGACTCAATTAATTTTGATATCATTTTCTTAAAACATCTCTTTTCTGAAAATTTATAGTTTTATCTCAATTTTGTAATTATTTAAAAAATACTATATATTGACTTATTATATTTTATTTATATTTTGAGTAACGAATTTAGAAATATATTAAAGTTACGATAACGATGATAATATAAAATGTTAGTTTCGTTAGAAATGTTATTTTTATAGATTTCACTTATTTTAATAACTTACGAATTTTCTATAACAATATTTCTATTTTTAGTAAGTTTCTAAAATTAGTAAGTTTCAATTTATAGAAAGTTTCTCTTTTAATATAGAATGTTTATTCCTTTTATCCTTATAATGATTATGTCTTTTGAATATCAAAAATGGCTTGTTTTGGAGTTATGGAATAAAGACAAGTGTGGGGTTAGAGTAATATAGTCTGGGATGCACGTTTTTGCCATCAACTGTAAGGTTGGTGTGCATTTATGCGGCACATTGGTTGTTGAACTGAGCATGGTTTGTGTTCAGGAGAGTGTGCATTGTGCCCTTAAGCAAGTTATCACATCGTGTTAGTCGCCGTCAGTTGAACTGGATACATTTGGTATCTAGGAGGGGTGTATACTACTTAAACCAGGACCTCGTTGCACGCAGTCCTGTTATAGTTGAGTTGCCTAGTTAGAGACTGGATTCTGTTATGAGTTAAGTCTACAGTTCTCGAAGCTAGTTTCCAGTATTATCCTAGTGAAAGTCTAGCCTTGTGCACACTGATCGAATTTCCATGATGCCATTTTTGAATATTATTAATATTATCGGTTGATTTTGACTTGCGGGTTGGGAAGTGCTTTAAGTTTCGCTGAAAACTTATTTTTATTATATCGTTTTAATGTTTTCTCTTTTTAAATATTTTGATATAATAATACTATTATTTTTCATATGATATAATATGGTTGGGAGAACGTCCGAGTTACTCCCCACTGACGTGGCTGTTATGTTTATAACATGACAGGTATTTGTTGCTGGGTTTCAGGTGTGAGCTAGCGAGTACCGTGAATCCTACTCTTTCTTCATTCATTTTTATTTATGGTGTTTTTGTAACCTTGTTTGGATAATATTTATTTTAGCCCTATTGTAAAAGTGGCCCTTGTATTGACTGACCATTCTTTTATTAAAATATAGAATATCAGTGTGTTTTAATCCCAAATCTACAGTGTTTTCGTCACTGTATTGCGTTAGAATTTCAAGGGGATTACATGGGATGAATGATAGGCTGAAGCAGCAATAATGCGTTTAGTTATCACAAATGAAACTTGGGTCTTTGCCCTTCAAGTATTTGGGTGTTCCTATATCCCCTAAAAAACTCTCTAAGTTTGATTGCAGCGTTCTGATAGAGAAGATTGCTACAAGAATTAGGAGCCTAGGAGCGAGGCATCTCTCTTTTGTAGGAAGGCTGACACTGATTCAATCAGTGTTAAGTCATCTCCACAGTTACTGGGCGAGAATTTTCCTACTACCTAAGAAGGTTATTCTTTTTTTTTGGGTGAAATGTGAGTATTATTATATCATTCACAAGCAATATACAAGGGGGATTAGAGGTGAGTCCTCTAAATCATACAGAACCTGAGTTCATGTTAAGTGTAATTTGTAGTGCCTATTTGTTGTGTTTGGTCCCGGTTTCTCTTGTGAAATCGCTCTTTGGGAGCGGTTTCTGGGCTACTTATGTTTCTTCTAGTTCGTTTTAGGTTCCCAAGACCATTCATGGAGAATTGGAACGATTCCGACTCGTTTCCTACACATTTGGAGCCAACGAAGAGAAGGAACGATCACTCGGTACCTTGGACTCGATCCCGAGACCTTGGGACCCATTCCCGAGCCTCTTAGACTCGATCCCGAGCATTGAGAGTCGATGAGAAGCCCATGAGAAGCAAGGAGGGACCTTTATGATCATATTGGAGGCCTACAAGACCCATCTCGGGCGGGAAGAGTAGCCTTCTCGGTCGGGAAGGAGTGCAAGCAAAGACGAGCCACTGATGGGCCATCTCGGGCGAGAAGGGGGTCTTCTCGGCCGAGATGGGTCCCATATCGGGCGAGACCATCTCATCTCGGCCGAGATGGGCCACCTGCAGCTCCGCTTCACTTCTTTTCTTCTCCTTATTCATTGTAACCCTATATACCCCTCTCTTGTAATCTTATGGAATGTTAGACATTACCCACTAAACCCTAGACTACTTTAGGTTAGATTAGCCTAGATTAGTGTAGATTAGTCTTGAAGATCTCTACCAAGATTGACAACCTTGGTAGATGTATTTGGGTTTTCTCTTTTATGCAAGTTTTCCTTCTTCCATTCATCTTCTAGTATGGTATAATCTTTCTTCTCCCTTTACTCTTTTTCTTCCTTTGTTATTCAAGTTTTAACCTTTGTTCATTGTTCATTGTTTTCACTAGTTTCATTATGGATGTTTTGTTATTTGTGTTGATTTCTCTTGTTATGGTTAGTATTAGTTTCATTATGTGTGAGTAGACTTTTTGTGGGGTTAGTAGGGGGATTAAGTGTTGATTATGGGTGATTAGGGTTCGATTGTGGGTAAAGGTGGATTCTTTGTTACTAGTCACATATTATGCACACTATGTGTTTGTTGAAATGCTTGTTAGAGTAGTAGTTGCAAATACTTCTCTTGCTTGCCTTCCTCTTCTCATTGTGTGATTGATTTGTGGTTGAATCCTTGTGTATTGGGTAACATCTTGCATAAGTATTTGGGTTTTTTCTTAGACACGAGAGTGCGGACATAGGCTTTGACGCGAGAGCGCGGACCAACCTTAGTAACTAGGTGAACCTTGCACCATCGATCTCCCAACTATCCTACTACACTTATGAACCCTACCTAACCCTATTCTTTCCTTATTAGATTTCTCCATCATTCTTGTCATTGTTTCCTTTAGTCTAAGTTTATTCTTAGTCATAGCTTTATCCCCCTTTATCATTCTAGTTTAGCTTAGCCTAGTTGACCTAGTCTTGCATTTGGGCGAAACTTAGTCTAGACACCTTTTTACCGTTCCCGTGGACTCGACCCGACTTGCCCTATCTACGTGTTAGGAATATTTGGTTTTTATTTGTTGGTGGGGATCCACGGCAAATCCCTCCCATCAATTTGGCGCCGTTGCCGGGGACGGTGCTAGTTTAGACTTTGTTTGCCTATTTACTTGACTTTGTCTTTTGTTTTTGTGTTTTTCTTTTTGTTCTTTTGCTTCTTGTGTGTGCAAAGTTTATTTCCTTCTTGTCTAGTGCCCAAAAAGCACTAGACTTCTCACGTTCGCTCTTAGTCTACAGTTTGTGCCTAGAGGTGGTGACCATCTTCTTCTTTACAACTTAGAGACGCTTTAACGGACGGTTGCTAGATTGAGACGTCCTCAACCGGGTACGAGCCACGATTTTCGAGTATAGCATGAGGTTCGATCTAAACTCCCCACCCATAGAAGCCACAACAAGCTACTCCTCTTCCTCCATGAATCAAGACTATGCCATGATGTCTCCAAGGTACCACCAAGCTTCATTTGGTAATCAAGAAACCCGTGGGTATGAGCTTCAAGGACATGGAAGCCAATTTCCCTAAAATCCACCATATTACCAATCACCTCAACCTCACTACCAAGTAGCACTCCAAAACCCCAATGACCACCAAATGCCCCACTTGGAGTTATATAAATCGATTCTTCAATTGCAAAGGAGCCAACAAGAAATGGCCATTCAAATACAAAAGAACCAAGATGAATTCATGGCCCAATATCAAAGGGAAACCGAGGCGATGGATGCTCGATTAAATGCGTTATCGGTTAAAACTGTAATGTTTTTATCCCGAACGTCACAACTAGAAGAAGGGTGCTCACTTGAGCAAAGGGAGCAACCTAATCACGAAGTCGCCGATGAAGCTCCTTTTGGAAGCGAAATTTCTTTTGAAGAATTGATGGGAGGATTTTTGCCGTCAATCCTACCAAACAAATAAAACCAACTATTCCTAACTGGGTAGCTAGGGCAAGTCGAGTCGATCCACAAGGACGGGGTGTCGGACTAAGGTATGCTACGGTCAAAGACTAGGTTCAAGACAAGCTAATCTAGGGGATAGACTAATGACTAAACTAGGTCTAAAACAAGGAAAAGGAAGACAAAACAAATGACTAATGACTAAAGGAAGCAAGGATAACAATAAGAAGGAAAACTAGGGCTAGGTCGGGTTCATGGATGCAAAGGAGACAAAAAAGGGGGAAAACGGGGTTACTAGCATGCTTTCGTAGCCTAGGTTCCGCCGATCGGGCTCTCGCTACTTCATCGGCCTAGGGGTCGTCCTCACCATGCTCTCGCTACTAATGAGGGAACCAAACCAACCAACCAAGGACACACATGCAAGAGAAGAGGCAAGAAAAACAAGGATTGATCGTCTCTAGTCTCACGAGCATTTCATCAAACATGTGGAATGTAAGGTAAATGGGAAACAACAAAGACAACATCTAGTACCACCCATCTCACCCTAATCATCCCTAATTAACATCCAATCCCCCTAATAACCCTAGCAAGAGTCTACTCAAACATAATTAAACTACAACAAACAAGAACAAGATAAACTAACTCAAGAACAAGAGCATACATATGTAAAACTAACAAGGATGATGAACAAAACAATAAACAAGAGCTAAAGATTGAAACCTGAATAATAAAACAAAGATAAAGAGAAGGGAAAAGAGATTATACCATACTAGAAGATGAAAGGAAGAATGAAAACTTGTATAAAAGAGAAAACCCAAATACATCTACCAAGGTTGTCAATCTTGGTAGAGATCTTCAAGAATTCAATTAATACAAGGATAATCTAAGATTAAGAAGTAATTAAAGACTAATCTCCACTAATCTAGGCTAATCTATGCTAAAGTAGTCTAGGGTTTAATGGGTAATGTAAAAGATAACATAAGATTACAAGAGGGAGGGGTATATATAGGGTTACAATGAATAAGGAGTAGAAAAGAATCAAATGCGGGCTACAGCAGGGTCATCCCAACCGGGACGAACTGGTCCCGACCGGGACGAGTTCATCCCGACCGGGACGGCATGGTCCCGACCGGGACGGACCCAAAACAGCAGCCATCTCTTTTGCACCCTCCCCGGTCGGGAAGGCATTATCCCGCCCGGGAAGGACCTTGTAGGCCTCCAATATGATCTTTTTGGTCCCTCCTTGATTCTCATGGGCTTCTCGTTGATTCTCGGGGCTCGAGATCGAGTCTAAGGGGCTCGGGAATGGGTCCCAAGGTCTCGGGATCGAATCCAAGGCACCGAGTGATCGTTCCTCCTCTTCGTTGGCTCCAAAAGTGTATGAAACGAATCGGAATCGTTCCAATTCTTCATGAATGGTCTCGGGAACCTAAAACGAACTAAAGGAAGCATGAGTAGCTCAGAAACCGCTCCAAAGAGCGATTTCACAAGGTAAAAAAGGATCAAACACAACAAAATAAGCACTACAAACTACACTTATCTAGAACCTCAATCGTCTACCCAAGAAGAGGTGAAAGAGGAGATAATCCTTGATGGAGGTGTGTTTGGTGAAGAATTGGGTGTTGAACCTTCAATCCCCTCTGCTTGCCCTCCTCTCGAACTTCATGCCGCTTCTTATGAGCCGATTGTTGAGGATGTTGAACTTTGGGATGAGTTGAGTGAGGTGATAAGTGTTGTGAAGTCATGGGACATGAATGAAGAAATCAAGTCGCCCATATGCGATAATCCAATAAAATATTGTGATCCCCTTGTGTGTAATTTGGATCTTAGTTTAGAGGAGGTTGAAACCGCTTGTATGAGTTTTAAATCTCTTCTTATTGATGATGTGGGGAAGAACGATGTTTTAGGATTTGGAGATATTGGGCCGGAACTTGTTGATGACTTGGGTTTGCTTGATGAGAAGGAGAGGGTTAAGATCCTTTTTGACACTTGTGCTAGAATTTTGAGCTTTGGTTGTGCTAGGAGACGGTGCTTAGGGAGGAAGAGGTCGGTAAGGCTTGTAGGATGGATAGACCCCGGAGATAACATGAAAGATGACGTTGGGTCTTTGGATTACTACTTCTTGCCTCCACCTCGGAGGCCATGGAGGATAGCTTGGCTCGGGCACTCTTCGTGCCTTCATTACAATGTCGGTCGTGCGTTTGACTTGCTCCTCCGAGCCCTTGAGGGCTATGGTTGAAGAATGAGAGTCCACCAGCCTCGGTTTGACGGAGTTCCTTAAGAACCGTCATGTTGTATATTCCTCTTTCCTCTTCTTTAGAGTTCTTGTGTTTGTAATTGTGTTATTTATGATTTTGTTTCTAGGATTTGTTTGTTTTGTGGGATCCTTGTAATCTTGGAATTTTGATGAGCGATGTGAGGGAGAGATTTGATGGTGTTTATTGAGTTTACTTGAAAGATGCGAAGTGAAGATGAACATTAGAGAGAAGTGGTTGTTGATAGAGCTTGGACTTTGAGAAAGGAAGTCGGGTTTTTGAAGCTTTTCTTAAGCTTTTGGGGACGAGATTCTAGGTCTCATTGTATTGGTGGCCTCGTGGGTGAAGCTACAAGATTATGAAGGGCTAGAAGACTCTTCCCGACCGGGAAGAAAGCATCCCGACCGGGAAGGGTGAGCCATCCCGACCGGGAAGGGTGAGCCATCCCGACCGGGAAGGGTGAGCCATCCCGACCGGGAAGGATGTCATCCCGATCGGGATGAGTGTACCAAAATTTGGGTTTTCTGGAGTGTGATCCCGACCGGGAAGGGTGTGTCTTCCCGACCGGGACCATCCATCCCGACCGGGATGGTGCCCTGCTCCTCCTTTTGCCTCTTCTTTGTCATGTGAGCCCACCCTACCACTTTATACCCCCTCTCAACCTCCCTACCTACCCTTGCACCTATCATATGACCCCTACACTTCATATACATACCCTCACCTCATTTTATCTTTACTACATACCGACTTTCACCTCAAATCTCACCCTCCTTATACGATTGCAAGTCTAGTACTTTAACCATGCAACCTATTCAAGCATGAAGAGGAATGACAATGATGAAGACAAGCTATGTGCCGATGAACATTGAGACGATGGAGTTAGTGAGTTGCTAACCGATTGATACGGCAACTATCCTTTCTTTTCCGTCTTTTATTGCTTGTCTTCCTTTGTATGTTCCCTTCCATTTATTATGTCATGGTGGCCATTGGGGCCTTGGTAGTCATTGCTCCCGACTCTCGATAACGTGACTACATCGAGAGTCATTTCAAAATCCAAACTTACAAGTCTTTTCACTTTTTCTTTATTTTTTCACTTTTTAGGATTTAGTCGGATTTAGGCGGAATCCGGGCTAGGTGACTTGATTACACCTAGTCCTCCCCTCCCATTTCCTTTTATTTCCTTCTTTTTATTTCTTCCCCCATCCATATCTTTTCTCGTCTCGGCCCATGGTGACTTGACTACACCCCGGTCGGACACATTCAGCCCTTTTCTCCGCTTTATTTTTGATTTTTAGCTTTATTTTCGTAGTTTCTCTTCTTTTTTAGTGTCTCCATACACTACGATCGAGCATGAGGACATTGCTCGGTTTAAGTGTGAGGGAGCGATATCCTAGCATAGTGTTTTATTTTCGTAGTTTTTTCGAAAAACTTAAAAAACCCTAAAATTTGAAAAATTTCATAAAAATCAAAAAGATTTTCTTTTGTGTCTTTTCCTTTTGTGTCGTTGTGTCGTACTTTTGTTGTGTTGTGTGTGTTTTGCCTCCCTTTTTCCTTGTAGGTCGCTTAATCACCGTTAACCTTGGAGGGCTTTCAAGACATCCGGTAACATCTTTTATCCCTTTTTCCTCTTTGTCTCTTATGGAGTTTGGAGGAGATTTGTGATGATGTGCGCTCGGGTGGAGCTTTGTGAAGATTTGTGGTTGATTGGTTGCTTATGTGGATGTTTCGGGGTGGTGTTTGTTGTGTTTGTATGTTTGTTTTCTTTTCTCCTGTTTTGTTTTGTTTTGTTTTGTTTTGTTATGTGTGTCTCATTTTCTTTCGTCCTTGTTGTGTCTTGTTTAGTTTGTGTCTTGTGTAATAAAAGGTTTTCGATAACCCGGTTTTGAGACTAGTGTGCAAGTGTTTACTTTCCCTTCCTAGTGATGTGAATCGAGTCTTGGACTTTGGTCTAGTAGAATGACTTTAAATCAATAGTTTCGTTGGTCCTTCACCTTGAGTCCACCTAGTCTACTAGGGATTTACTACGGGATTTGCATTTTGACCATTATGACCACCCACGGTGTGAAAAGGCCTTGGTTGCCGAGTCCCGCCTCTTAGGTGACCATGTTCGAAATTGTTGATTAGTCCAAGTTTTCCACCTTTTTGTGGGTTTGAAGGGAAAGCGCGCCCTACTCACCCATTTCCCTACCTCCTACACATCTCCACAAATAAGTTGCAAATTGTTGAAATTCTTACTTGGTTGCAAGGAATTGGAACAATTCCGACTCGTTTCCTACACATTTGGAGCCAACGAAGAGAAGGAACGATAACTCGGTACCTTGGACTCGATCCCGAGACCTTGGGACCCATTCCCGAGTCCCTTAGACTCAATCCCGAGCATCGAGAGTCAATGAGAAGCCCATGAGAAGCAAGGAGGGACCTTTATGATCATATTGGAGGCCTACAAGACCCATCCCGGGCGGGAAGAGTAGCCTTCTCGGTCGGGAAGGAGTGCAAGCAAAGACGAGCCACTGATGGGCCGTCTCGGGCGAGAAGGGAGTCTTCTCGGCCGAGATGGGTCCCATCTCGGGCGAGACCATCTCATCTCGGCCGAGATGGGCCATCTGCAGCTTCGCCTCACTTCTTTTCTTCTCCTTATTCATTGTAACCCTATATATACCTCCCTCTTGTAATCTTATGGAATGCTAGACATTACCCACTAAATCCTAGACTACTTTAGGTTAGACTATCCTAGATTAGTGTAGATTAGTCTTTAATTAATCCTTAATCCTAGTTTAATCCTTGTATTAATTGAATTCTTGAAGATCTCTACCAAGATTGACAACCTTGGTACATGTATTTGGGTTTTCTTTTTTATGCAAGTTTTCCTTCTTCCATTCATCTTCTAGTATGGTATAATATTTCTTCTCCCTTTACTCTTTTTCTTCCTTTGTTATTCAAGTTTTAATCTTTGTTCATTGTATTGTTCATTGTTCATTGTTTTCACTAGTTTCATCATGGATGTTTTGTTATTTGTGTTGATTTCTCTTGTTATGGTTAGTATTAGTTTCATTATGTGTGAGTAGACTTTTTTGTGGGGTTAGTAGGGGGATTAAGTGTTGATTATGGGTGATTAGGGTTTGATTGTGGGTAAAGGTGGATTCTTTGTTACTAGCCACATATTATGCACACTATGTGTTTGTTGAAATACTTGTTAGAGTAGTAGTTGCAAATACTTCTCTTGCTTGCCTTCCTCTTCTCATTGTGTGATTGATTTGTGGTTGAATCCTTGTGTATTGGGTAACATCTTTCGTAAGTATTCGGGTTTTGTCTTAGACACGAGAGTGCGGACATAGGCTTTGACGCGAGAGCGCGGACCAACCTTAGTAACTAGGTGAACCTTGCACCATCGATCTCCCAACTATCCTACTACACTTATGAACCCGACCTAACCCTATTCGTTCCTTATTAAATTTCTCCATCATTCTTGTCATTGTTTCCTTTAGTCTTAGTTTATTCTTAGTCGTAGCTTTATCCCCCTTTATCATTCTAGTTTAGCTTAGCCTAGTTGACCTAGTCTTGTATTTGGGCAAAACTTAGTCTAGACACCTTTTTACCGCCCCGTGGACTCGACCCGACTTTGTAACACCCGCTATTTTTCCTAGCGCTTTTATTCTTTCCGCTATGACTTCGTCATAACTCTATTTCGGCCTTATGTTTCATTATTTTTCCAAGCTTTATTTTTATTTTGGAGTCCAATGATATTTATTTTTATTTTAAAGGATTTTAATTCTTTTAAACCTATTTATTCGATTTTCATCGTAAACTATTTATTTTTCCGCGAGGAATTCTATTTCTCTACGAATTAACGGTTTAAACTCGGATTTAAGTTATTTCTTTTCCTAAAAATGCCTCAACACTTTTATATAATATTTACAACTAAGAAATATTTTTATTTACAAAAATTTAGCCTTTAATGATTTTATTACGAAGTTTCGTAAATAATTATTTTCAGACGCGCGGTTTACTCGAATTGCTTTGAAATACCTTTAATAACTTTACTTAAAGCATTCATGTTAAGGTGACCTCTTCAACGGGGTTGGTTTATCTACTTACGTTTGTGTATGCTTTTAATTCGGCGTCGAGAAGGGTTGATTTATGGCGTAGGCTCGAAGGCTATGCGCACTCGGGTCCGTGGATGGTTTTGGGAGATTTTAATTGCGTGATTGATGCGCGAGAAAGGCTTGGAGGTAATTCGGCGGATGAGGAGATGATACAATTTCGTGATTGCTTAGCAAATTGCGACGTTGGGGATTTTCGAGCGAGTGGATCATGGTTCACGTGGAATAATAAGCATCGAGTTGTAGAAACAAGAGTCTTTAGTCGGATTGATAGGTGTTTGGTGAATGATGATTTGGTGAGGCTATGTCCGAATGGTTTTGCTAATTTCCTCCCGGAGGGAACCTTTGATCATTGCCCGTGCATTGTTCAATTAGGGAGCCCCCCGGCTAGGAAAAATCGGCCGTTTAAATACTTGAACATGTGGAGTCGGTCCCCGGACTTCCTCCCTTGTGTTGGTGGGGTTTGGAGTGAGTCGATCAATGGCACGAAGATGTTCCGTTTGGTTTCAAAGCTCCGAAAGCTGAAGGCCCCTCTGAAACAGCTTAATTCTAGCTCCTTCGCGGACATTGAAAACCGTTGCGGTACGGATGAAATTAGATTAGCGGAGCTGCAGGTGCGGGTGCGAACAGATCGGTCTCCTGAGCTGTTGCGTGACGAGGCGGTCTTGAACGCGCAGGTGCGGGAGTTGCAGGCTGCTAGAGCTGAGTTTTGGGCCAAAAAATCGAAGCAAAAATGGATTAAAGATGGGGATATTAATTCAGTGTACTTCCACGGACTGTTGAGAGCGCGTCGGGCTCACAACGCGATTGCCAGGATTGTGGATGATGACGGGGTGGAGTGTTCGACCAAGGGGACGATTGAGGGAGCTTTTCTTCGGTTCTATCATAAGCTCTTGGGTGAATCTAATCATGTCGATGAGGTGAATGTGGGTCTTGTAAGGCAAGGGAAACTTTGCTCAGAGGATCACAAAAATTGGCTTGGAGCGAACGTGTTGAAAGTAGAGATTAAGAGGGCCATGTTCTCTATTCCTAGGGATAAAGGGTCGGGTCCAGACGGGTTCACAAGTCAGTTTTTTATTGATTCGTGGGATATTGTTGGAGATGATGTGGTCACAGCTATTCAGGATTTCTTCATATCAGGTAAATTACTGAAACAGCTGAACTGTGCTACTATTACTTTAATTCCTAAAGTTAGCAGGCCCCAATCTGTGAAAGAATTTAGGCCGATTGCTTGTTGCAATGTGGTCTATAAATGCATCGCGAAAATCTTGAGCTCGAGAATGGCCAAGGTTCTGCCCCAGATAATCTCGCCTTCTCAGGGGAGGGTTCATCGAGGGGCGGAGTATTGTGGAAAATGTATTGATTTGCCAGGATCTTGTCAAGATGTACGGGAGAGGTCGGGTTTCACCTAGGTGTTTGTTCAAGGTGGATATACACAAAGCTTACGACAGTGTGGAGTGGAGCTTTGTTGACCAGATGTTGAAGGCTTTAGACTTTCCGGATCATTTCCGGGGTCTGATTATGGAGTGTGTCACGTCGGTATCTTATTCGATGTGTGCTAATGGGGACAATTTCAGCTTCTTCCGTGGGAAGAGAGGTCTGAGGCAGGGGGATCCGATGTCCCCTTTGCTGTTTACGATCTGCATGGAGTATTTCTCGCGTATTTTGACCTATGGGTTGAAGGAGAAAAAAATTCGATATCATCCGAAATGCGGCCCATTAAAGCTCACGCATTTGTTGTATGCTGATGACTTGCTTCTATTTTGTAAAGGAGAGCCGGAGTCGATGACGAGCCTGTGGAGAGCTTTTGCCACTTTTAGCAGGGCCTCTGGGCTTAATATAAGCGTCGGTAAGTCTCATGCCTATTTTGCAGGCGTGGATGATGAGAAGAAAGCTGCTATTCTGCAATTTTCAGGATGTGTGGAAGGTACGTTGCCTTTTCGGTATCTTGGATTGCCTGTTCAGAGTACCCGAATTGGAAAAGGTGAGTGTGAGATGTTGCTTGCTCGTATTGTAACGCGTATTACTGGGATTGGTGCGAGAAAACTATCGTATGCGGGCCGGCTGACCCTGGTCCAATCTGTATTATCTCAGTTACATAATTATTGGGCCATGGTGTTTATTATCCCGAAGTATGTTATGAATAGAATTATTTATCTTTGCCGTGGCTTCCTTTGGCATCGTGGGGTCGAAGGGAATAATCGGGCATTAGTTAGCTGGGAGAAGATTTGTTACCCGAAAATGGAAGGGGGCTTGGGAATTCGAGATCTTAGTATTTGGAATCAGGCGGCAGTGGGTAAACTAGCTGATAAGTGTCATTTGTAGTGCCTATTCGTAGTGTTTTGGTCCCATTTTCCTTGTAGAATCGCTCCTTGGGAGCGGTTTAGGGGCTTCTTATGCTTCCTTTAGTTCGTTTCAGGTTCCCGAGACCGAATTGGAAGAGTTGGAGCGATTCCGACTCAATACATACACATTTTGGAGCCAACGAGATAAAGGAAGGATGACTCGAGACCTTGGAATCGACCCCGAGACCTTGGGACCCAATCCCGAGCCACCGAGACCCGATCCCGAGTCCCGAGAATCGATGAGAAGCCCATGAGAGGCAAGGAGGGACCAAAGAGCTCTTAAGGGAGGCCTACAAAGACCCATCCCGTTCGGGATGGCCTCATCCCGTTCGGGATGAAGGAAGCATGAAGAGCGGCTACTGTGAGCCCATCCCGATCGGGAAGGTCCTTCCCGACCGGGAAGGGTGGCCCATCCCGATCGGGACCAACTCATCCCGACTGGGATGAGCCCAGTTCAGGCCCGTGAATGCTCCTTTCTTCTCCTTTCCATTTGTAACCCTATATATACCCCCCTCTTGTATTAAGATCATATATTATGTTATCTTAGGTTATCTCCTACAAACCCTAGACTACTTTAGGTTAGATTAGTGTAGATTAGAGTAGATTAGTCGGTAATTAGTAGTTAATCATAGTTTAGTACTTGTATTAAGGGAATTCTTCAAGATCTTCTCCAAGCTTGACAAACTTGGATGTTTGTTTTGGGTTTTCTTCATCAATGCAAGTTTTGTTCTTTCTCCTTCCACTAGTTTGGTATATTCCTTCCCTTTTTCTCTTAATCTTTATTTATGTTATTCAAGTTTCAATCTTTGATTGTAGTTAATAGTTTTCATTAGTTTGTAGATGTTTGTGTTGTTTCTTTTGTTGAATCATCTTGTTAGTGTTAGTTGTAGTTTGATTATGTTAGAGTAGTGTTCTTGCTAGGGTTAGTAAGGTGATTAGGGTGTTAATTGGGTGATTAAGGGTTGGTTAGAGATGTTGGTGGAAGATTTGGGTTTCCTCTTATTTGATGCACATCACATGTTTGTGGAATTGCTTGAATGACTAAGTATGTACGAATGCTTGTTTTCTTGCCTTTCTTTGTGGGTGTTAGTTTATTGTGGGTTCGGTCCCCTCACTAAGTTGCGAGAGCCCGGTGAGGACGACCCCTAGGCCGGTCTAAGTTGCGAGAGCCCGGATTCGACCTAGGACCATAGCGCGCTAGAACCCCGTTTGTGTTGTGTGTCGCCAAGATGGGTTCTAGGTGGAACCTCTAGGTGAGTCTAAGTTGCGAGAGCCCGGACCAACCTAGATCACCCTACTACCTCCTTCACTCTAGTCCTCCCTTGACCATTCCGTTACCCCTTTGACCCCGACCTAATCCTAGCCCGTTTTCCTTAGTTGTTCTTCTTAGTCTTAGTTTAGTCTTCTCCCTCCTTTCATTCTTTAGTTTAGCTCGTTGACTTAGTCTCGTATTTAGGCGACCTTACTCTAGGCTATACATTACCGTCCCCGTGGATTCGACCCGACTTGCCCAATCTACCGTAGGAATAGCCGGTTATTTTATTGACGGTTGGGATTCCACGACAAATCCCTCCCATCAATTTGGCGCCGTTGCCGGGGACGGTGCTAGTTTAGATTTTGTTTTCCTAGTTACTTGACTTTGTCTTTGTGTTTGTGTTTTCTTTTTCTTTTTCGTTACTTTGCTTCTTGTGTGTGTGCGGTTTATTTCTCTCTTGTCTAGTGCCCAAAAAGCACTAGACTTCTCACGTTTGTTCTTAGTCTACAGTTTGTGCTTAGAGGCGGTAATTATCTTCTTCTTGCAACTCAGAGCCGCTTAAACGGACGGTTGCTAGAATGAGTGGTTTCCAACCGGGTATGGACTACGATTTTCGAGCAAGCATGGGGTTTGATCTAAACTTCACACACTCGGGAGCCGATATGAGCTACCACTCCTCTTCCATGAACCAAGGGTATGACATGACGTCCCCCTACCATTATCAAGCTTCTTGGGGTAATCAAGATGGGTATGATCCTCAAGAGTATGAAAACGGCTAGCAACAAGTGGACGATTATCATTCCTACGATCATGGTGGCTATTACTCAAGCTATGATTGTGAACCCACCATGTTCAATCAAGATCCACCTTATGGAAGCCAATACCCCCAAAACCCACTATATTACCCTCCACCCCAACCACAATATGAACCCTATGACCCACAATACTACCAACCACCCCAACCTTGCTACCAACAATATGATGCCCCACCCCTTGGGCATCATCAAGATTATCAAGGAGCTTTACAAGACCCCAATGACCACCAATCGTCAAACTTAGAGTTACATCAATCGATGCTTCAAATGCAAAGGAACTTTCAAGAAACGGCCATTCAATTAAAAAAGCAACAAGATGATTTAATGGTCCAATTGCGAAGGGCAAATGAGGCGAGGAATGCTCATTTAAATGCATTAGCGGTTCAAGCCGTAATGTCTTTATCCCGAGCATCACATTTAGATGGAGGGTGCCCACTTGAGAGAGAGGAGCAACCTAATCACGAAGCCGCCAATGTAGTTCCCTTTGCTAGAGAGATTTGCTTTGAAGAACCTCAATCGTTTACCCAAAGAGACGAATGAGGAGATAACTCTTAGTGAAGGCATCGTTGGTGAGGAATTGGAGGAGGATAGTGAGTAAGATGGGTTGGTGGAGTTTGTGGAGTTGTTGGGTGAGATTGTTAACCTCGAGTTGCCCTTGTCCGAGAACGTGGATAGGCATCATGAGCCCCTTGCTAGTACACCGAGAGATGACTTGGAAGAGAATAAAACCGCCGGTAGAAGTTTTGATTCTCCTCTCCAAGATGATGTGGGGCCAAGTGATGAAGATGGGGAACCACAACTTGAGGAAAGTGTGGGGGTGTGCATTGAGGAGATGAGGCCAAAATCGCTTTTTGTGCCTTATTTCTTGGAGATGAAGCTTGGTAATGATTGGAGGCGATGCCTAGGGAGGAAGAGATCGGTTGAGCTCGTAGGATGGATAGACCCCGGTGACGATTTTGAAGATGATTTTAGGTCTTGGGAATCCTACTTCTTGCCTCCTCCTTGGAGGCCGTGGAGGTCGGCTAAGCTCGAGCGCTTCTTGGGCCTTCACTATGATGTCGGTAGCGCGTTCGACTTGCTCCTCCATGCCCTTGAGGGCTACGGTTGAAGAATGGAGTCCACCATCCTAGGTTTGACGGAGTTCCTAAAAGAACCGTCATGTTGTATATTCCCATCTCCTCTTCTTTAGAATACTTGTGCTTGTATTTGTGTTTTATCTCTTGATTTGGTTAGTTTTGTGATATTCTTGTAATATTGGATTTTTGATGAGCGATGTGAGGGAGTGAATTTGATGAGTACTCTGAGTTTATTATGTTAGGTGAAGTGAAGGTGACTCCTAGAAAGGAGTAGTTATTGATGGAGTTTGGTTTGCGAGCGAGGAAGTCGGTTTTTGAAGCTTATGATAAGCTTTTGGGCTTGGGGAAGCAAAGAAGACTCATCCCGACCGGGAAGAGGGCTTCCCGACCGGGAAGGATGAAGAATCCCGACCGGGAAGGAGCCATCCCGATCGGGATGAAGGTGCTGAAAATCGGATTCACTGGAGTGCGTTCCCGACCGGGACGAGAGCTTCCCGATCGGGAAGGGTTTATCAACCCGATCGGGACCATCCATCCCGACCGGGATGGTCCCCTTTGTCTCCACCCATCCATTATACCCCCTCCCAACCTCCCTACTCCTCCTTACTCCTATCATATGACCCGTACACCTCACTTTACACCGAGATCCACATTAAATCCCACTCCCCTCACACCATTACTACCCCAACCATGCGGTTTTATCAAGCTTGAAGTAGGATGACAACGAAGACAACAAGCAAGCGCCTATATTGATCATTGAGACGATGGAGCAAGTGAGTTGCTAACCGGTCGGTACGGCAACTATCCTTTCTTTTCCGTCTTTTATTGCTTGTTTTTCTCTTGTTTGCCCCCTTCCCCTTGAGTCATGGTACATTGGTGGCCTTCGAGGCCTTAATAGTGGTTGCTCCCGACTCTCGATGATGTGACTACATCGAGAGTCATTTCAAAATCCAAAATTTTACAAGATTTTCACTTTCTTTTTGAGGATTTAGTCGGATTTAGGCGGAATCCGGGCTAGGTGATTTGATTACACCTAGCCCTCCCCTCCCATTTCCTTTTATTTCCTTCTTTTTGTTTTCTTCCCCCCATCCATATCTCTTTCTTGTCTCGGCCCATGGTGACTTGATTACACCCCGGCCGGACACCTTCTACCTTTTTTCTTCACTTTATTCTTGATTTTTAGTTATATTTTCGTAGTTTCTTTTTCTTTCTTTTGTCTCTCCGCACCCTACGATCGAGCATGAGGACATGGCTCGATTTAAGTGTGGGGGAGTGATATTCTAGTATAGTTAGTTTTATTTTCTTTGTTTTTCGAAAAAAATCTTAAAAATCCCTAAAAATTTGAAAAAATTTCACAAAAAAATCAAAAAGATTTTTCTTTTGTGTGTTTTCCTTTTGTGTCATTGTGTCGTATATTTGTTTTGTGTGCGTGTTCGCCTCCCTTTTTCCTTATAGGTTGCTTAATCGTCGATAGCTTTGGAGAGCTTTCAAGACTTCCGGTAACATCTCTTCACCCCTTTTTCCTCTTTGTTCCTTGTGGAGTTTGGAGGATTTGTGTGTTGTGGTGTGCTCGGGTGGAGCTTTGTAAAGTTTGAAGTTGATTGGTTGCTCGTTTGGATGATAGGGGTGGTGTTTGTTTTGTCTATGTGTTTTGTTTTACCTTGTTTTGTTCTTGTTTTGTTGCTCTTGTTTCTTTTTCTTTCGTTCATTTTCGTCTTGTCTTTGTTTTGTGTTGTGTTGTGTGTGTTGTGTGTCTTGTGCGTAAACCGTTTTCGAAAACCCGGTTTAGAGGCTAGTGTGTGAGTGTCCATTTTCCCTTCCTAGTAGTGTAAATCGAGTCGTGGACTTTAATCTAGTAGAATGACCCTAAATCAATGAGTTCGTTGGTCCTTTACCTTGAGTCCACCCAGCTTACTAGGAATTTACTACGGGATTTGCACTTTTGACCATTATGACTACCCACGGTGTGAAAAGGCCTTGGTTACCGAGTCTCGTCCCCTAGGTGACCGTGTTTAGGATCGTTTGATTAGTCCAAGTTCTCCACTTTTTGTGGGTTAGAAGGGAAGGGCCCGTCCCGACTTACCCATTCATCTACCTCTTACGCATACCCACACAATAAATTGCAATTTGTGAATTCTCTCTTTCATGCTATACAATGAAATGCCAAAATGCCAAATCTTGCCAAAAGGGCAAAGAAAAGAAAAAGAAAGAAAAAAATGAAAGAAAGAAAAGAATGAAGAAAAAAGAAAAGGCACAATAGCCAAAAAGAAAATAGAAAAGAAGAAAAAGAAATGGCATGGCAACAAACAAAGCAAAAATGTCAAAAAGAAAGAAAATGCCAAAAGAAAACCCGTCTCACAAAAAGAAATCCTCACAAAAATAAGCCTTTTTCCGACTTTTGCCGTGAAGAGCCTACCAAAGGACCGAGTCCCGAGGAAGGATGACAGCAGCATTAGTCGGTCTTCCCCCATTTTGCAATATTTCCACCTTTTTACTTGGACTAGTTAGGCGGTCTTGGACACGGGACGACCCTCTTGGCTCACGCCGTGGTTCTTCGCTTTTCCACTCTAAAGGGGGCGGGGTCTCACTTACCTACAGTGTCGACTAACACCGTGGTTCTTCGCTTTTCCACTCTGCCGATCGTCCCGTAGTACGTTTTTAGAAAGTTAGGAGGACCTAGGTAAGTTACCAACGTTTTTGTTGCTTTATCGTCATACTATTAGGGTTTAGTTCACCTTGGTTTGTATGTCTAGCTTGGGAACGTAGTCACTTACCTCGAGTCCTAAACCGGTGTTTCATTCACCGCTTTTAGAGGGAAGCGGTATTTCTTTGGTTTTGGGTGCAACATTGTGTTTGTTTGTTTGTTGTTGTGCTTGTTTGTTTTTGTGTTTTGTGTCCGGTTGCATCCGCGGTTTTGTCGCAAGACCCAACTTGCCTTGCTGAGTGCACTTTTCCTCTAAGTGCACTCGCGTGAGTTGAAGGGGCGTAGGGTGCGCTAATACCCATTCGGCTAGTGTAGTAGTTAGTATGTGCTTACTCGAGGGCGAGTAAGGGTTAAGTGTGGGGGAGTTGATAAGTGTCATTTGTAGTGCCTATTCGTAGTGTTTTGGTCCCATTTTCCTTGTAGAATCGCTCCTTGGGAGCGGTTTAGGGGCTTCTTATGCTTCCTTTAGTTCGTTTCAGGTTCCCGAGATCGAATTGGAAGAGTTGGAGCGATTCTGACTCAATACATACACATTTTGGAGCCAACGAGATAAAGGAAGGATGACTCGAGACCTTGGAATCGACCCCGAGACCTTGGGACCCAATCCCGAGCCACCGAGACCCGATCCCGAGTCCCGAGAATCGACGAGAAGCTCATGAGAGGCAAGGAGGGACCAAAGAGCTCTTAAGGGAGGCCTACAAAGACCCATCCCGTTCGGGATGGCCTCATCCCGTTCGGGATGAAGGAAGCATGAAGAGCGGCTACTGTGAGCCCATCCCGATCGGGAAGGTCCTTCCCGACCGGGAAGGGTGGCCCATCCCGATCGGGACCAACTCATCCCGATCGGGATGAGCCCAGTTCAGGCCCGTGAATGCTCCTTTCTTCTCCTTTCCATTTGTAACCCTATATATACCCCCCTCTTGTATTAAGATCATATATTATGTTATCTTAGGTTATCTCCTACAAACCCTAGACTACTTTAGGTTAGATTAGTGTAGATTAGAGTAGATTAGTCGGTAATTAGTAGTTTATCATAGTTTAGTACTTGTATTAAGGGAATTCTTCAAGATCTTCTCCAAGCTTGACAAACTTGGATGTTTGTTTTGGGTTTTCTTCATCAATGCAAGTTTTGTTCTTTCTCCTTCCACTAGTTTGGTATATTCCTTCCCTTTTTCTCTTAATCTTTATTTATGTTATTCAAGTTTCAATCTTTGATTGTAGTTAATAGTTTTCATTAGTTTGTAGATGTTTGTGTTGTTTCTTTTGTTGAATCATCTTGTTAGTGTTAGTTGTAGTTTGATTATGTTAGAGTAGTGTTCTTGCTAGGGTTAGTAAGGTGATTAGGGTGTTAATTGGGTGATTAAGGGTTGGTTAGAGATGTTGGTGGAAGATTTGGGTTTCCTCTTATTTGATGCACATCACATGTTTGTGGAATTGCTTGAATGACTAAGTATGTACGAATGCTTGTTTTCTTGCCTTTCTTTGTGGGTGTTAGTTTATTGTGGGTTCGGTCCCCTCACTAAGTTGCGAGAGCCCGGTGAGGACGACCCCTAGGCCGGTCTAAGTTGCGAGAGCCCGGATTCGACCTAGGACCATAGCGCGCTAGAACCCCGTTTGTGTTGTGTGTCGCCAAGATGGGTTCTAGGTGGAACCTCTAGGTGAGTCTAAGTTGCGAGAGCCCGGACCAACCTAGATCACCCTACTACCTCCTTCACTCTAGTCCTCCCTTGACCATTCCGTTACCCCTTTGACCCCGACCTAATCCTAGCCCGTTTTCCTTAGTTGTTCTTCTTAGTCTTAGTTTAGTCTTCTCCCTCCTTTCATTCTTTAGTTTAGCTCGTTGACTTAGTCTCGTATTTAGGCGACCTTACTCTAGGCTATACATTACCGTCCCCGTGGATTCGACCCGACTTGCCCAATCTACCGTAGGAATAGCCGGTTATTTTATTGACGGTTGGGATTCCACGACAAATCCCTCCCATCACTAGCCTCTTGGGTATTTGATCAACCGGATCGTCTATGGGTTCGGTGGGTTAATAGCATATACCTGAGGGGCCGGGACTGGAGGGAGTATCAACCTAACACGGATGTTACCTGGGCTTGGCGGAAGATTTGTCAGGCTAAGGACAGAATTAAGCATATGTACGCTAATGGATTGTGGCAAGGCTCGTGTACCTATTACACGGTTTCTGGGGGCTACGAGGAGCTTCGGTCTCATAAGCCGAAGGTGCCTTGGGCGCGGCTCGTTTGGAGTGGTTGGAGCGTTCCTAAACACAGCTTTATTTCTTGGCTTGTTTTTAGGAAGGGTCTGAACACTAGGATTAATCTGGTCAGATTTGGTGTAGCTGATTCAGACCGGTGCTACTTGTGTGAGGACCAGGAAGAGAGCTTGGACCACTTATTTTTTGGATGCGGGTGGAGTACCAAGATTGTTGAAGAACTAAGCGTATGGGTGAGGAAGACGATACCGACGAGGGATACACTGATGTGGGCGTGCAAGATGCGAGGCTCGAAGTTGCAGTGCAACATTCTCCGTGCTATGGTCAACGCCTTGATTTACTATGTCTGGAGACAACGAAATTTGTGTAGAATTGATGGGTCGATTCAGCGACCTCAATATGTTGTCAAGCAGATTAAAGTGGATGTCAGAGATAGAATTATGGATAAGATAAAATACCCGATCCGGGCTAGAGATTCTAGATGGCTACATATATTGATGTAGTCATTTAGTTTGTACATTGATTCATTTTTAATACATACTTACCTTTCACCAAAAAAAAAAACTTTACGATTCTTCTTTTTATCAACTTACAATTATTTTGGAACCTTTTCTCACATGTTGGATCGTGACAACCTTTGTCACACCCCTTACTACACATTTCATTTTATGATGTTTAAGCCTTAGATATTTTCTTTTTCTCACCCATTTATTTTTGGCCTTAAACACACTCTTCACACTCCCTTCCTCTCTCATTTTGGCTGAATTGTGCATGTATTATGACATAGTTTTCATCAAAATTTACTTATGATTTATGCTTTAGAAAACCATCCACTTTCTTATCATTCATTTTACAAAAAATTAAACATTTCCTCCCTTTTTCTCTCTTGGCTGAGATTTTCCAGCATCTTTTCTAGCCAAATTTTGTCTCAAATTGAGTCTTGATCGTCTCATTTTCATCTCCAAATTAATCGTCATTCCGATCCCTTCGTTAAGGTAATACTCGATGTTGTTTTCGATCGTTATTTGCCTTGATTTTCTTAGTTTTCTCATGGTATTTTTCTATCATGCTTTTCGTGTTTTGAAGGATTTTTGAATGATCCCGAAGCCGATGAATTTTTAATCGACTCGAATTTGGGTTAGAGGTAACGTCGATGTTACTCGGTATTGCATGATTTTAATTGTGTATTTGCATGTATAATTTTTATATTTCATTTTTGACAATATATGTATGTCATATAATCTGGAAAATTTTTAAAAGTTGAAAATTTGCATGTTTCGATATTTTTATCGCTTTTACGAGATTAACGATTAAATCGTCATATTAATTTGTAAAATCGTAATATTCGGCCTAAACATGTAATATATATTTATATTCTTTAAAAATGATGTTTTTGATGATTTTTAACAATTTAGTATTTTTCTGATATTTTAGTTATCGATTATTGAATTATTTCCGTTTACGGACAAAAATGATTAGAAGCCAATTTTTAGTTCTAGCACTTAATCATTTTATTTTAATCTTATTTTTGACATTGTGAAACTTTCTGATGAAATAGAAGTTTCTGAATTTTTTCGTAATTTTTCGGAATTTTTGAGTGGATGAATTAATTAATCACTTTAAATCATCGTTTATCGTTAAAACCGTGTTTGTCGTTTAAATTCTCGATTTCTGGTCCTTGGTTTAAATCTGGAAAAAAATATGATTCTGATGATTTCATAATAAAATGTGTTTTTTATGATTTTTAGTGTTTTAATAAAATGTTAGGACCGATAAGTTTTATTAATGAAATCGTTAATTGTGAAAACGGGTTTAAAAGACGGTTTTAACGGGGTTTATTAAATCTGGAATTTTTGGAAATCTGGAAAAATAGTATTTTCTGGAAAATCATGATTTTTAAGTTTAATAATAATTTTTGTATATTAATACTTAAATCATTTTGTAATTATTATTTTTATTAGTCGTTATTGTCGAGATTAGATGATTAACGAGAAAACGCTTTAAAAACCGATTTTTAGGATTCTGGAAAATTTTATTTTCTGGAAGGAATGTCCATAAATATATTTTAACTATTTTACGTAATTTTTGTACTATTTATTAAAGTCTTTAATTAATAAGTATTGATTTTTGGACAAATTACGATTTATCGTTAAAATGCTTCGTCTTACCTAAAAGATTTATTTTTCCAGCTATTTTGAAAATATTTAAATCTGAAACTTTAAGAGTTAAATCATCCCTTAACATATTCTAAATATATTCAATGATTTAATTAAATAAAAGACGTTAAAAGATTTAATTTGACATTTGCCGTAAAATCCTATTTGTAATCGCATTGTCGTAACTAATAATAATTAGGGAATTTTAGCTTTGTAAATTTTGAAAACACCCTGATTAGTATTATTAAAATATTTAAGACATTTTTAATCATTTTATACACTTGTACGATATTTCAATAATTTCATAAACTCAAATGTTCTTACTTTAATAATTAATATCGTTAAGGCCGAAAGTATTAGTTTTATAAATCTAAATCGTTTACTAAAAATGTGGAATTAGTATGAACTAATATTTTCACTATTTTGATATAATGCTATTTTTAGTAAAGTTTCTAAAAATAGAAGTTTCCTAAAATAGAAAGTTTCCTATTTTAGAATATAAATGTTTACTTCTTTTATCCTCATATTATTTATATTGATTATATCTTTTGAATATCGATAATGGCTTTTTTTTGGAGTTATGGAATAAGGACAAGTGTGAGGTTAGAGTAATATATTCTAGGGTTTACGGTTTTGCCATCAACTATAAGGCTAGTGTATCAGGAATCGGTACATTGGTTGTTTAACCGGGTGACAGGTATCCCGGGAGTTGTGTACATTTTGACCTTAAGCTTAGGCCTCGCAGTAAGTCGCCGTCATAAGTTGAACTGGGTGACAGGTAATCCCAGGAGGGATGTGCATTATCTTAAACTAGGGCCACGCATTTATAAGTCGCCACTCTATTATGGTTGAGTAGCCTAGTTAGAGACCGAAGTTTGATTTGTTTGAACTAAGTTCTCGAAGCTAGTTTTTATTATTCTCCTAGTGAAAGTCTATCCGTCTACACTACTCCTATCCATAACGCCATTTTGAATATTTTTATTATTATCGATATAATTTGGTTTGCAGGTTGGCAAATGTTTTATGCTTTCTCCGGAAAACTCGTTTTTATTGTATTGTTTCGATACGTGAAGTTTTTCACTGAAAGCTTATTTTCATTATAATGTTTTACTGTTTTCCGTTTTTACTATTTTTCTATAGTAGTAATTATAGTTTCAAAATCTTGTTATACGGCTGGGAGAAAGTTGACGTTGCTCCCCACTGATTGTGGCTGTTATGTTTTAACATGGCAGGTATACGTGTTCCGGGTGTGGGCTAGCGAGCAGTGTGGATCCTGCTTGTTTATTTTAATAATTATGTCTTATGGATTGTTCAAACCTCTTTTATAGATTGTTTTAATTTTGGCCATTTTTATTTATGGCATATGTTTGACTTTACCAATTTAATTTACTTAGACATAGTTATAGTGTGTTTTAATCCCGACTCTACAGTGTTTCCGCCACTGTATCGCGTTAGAACTTCTAGGGGATTACAGTTGGTATCAGAGCATTGTTGCTCCCGACGCTTTCACTTGATTCTAGGAAAAATACCAGTAAATGATTTGAATATTAAATAAATATTAGTAGGAGATGGGTAGAAACAAAGTAAGGACTTAATTGTTAGGCTTACGTGTTTTTGTAACTCAATGACTAGCATTGAATATTTGTTTCTTTTGTGTCTGGAAGAAGACGAATGAACAAGATGTAGATATGATGCTGCTCCGGATCGGGACAAGAGCTGCTTAGAACTCTCAACGCCTGTTGACTCGAGTGGACAACTTGGTGCTCCAAGAAAGATGTCGTGGGTGACTTTTCAGCTCCGATTTAGTTTGCTCCAGCTACGGGCCAGATGATCAAGAGTAGATTCCTGTTTCATGATGTTGCAGTGGATCCAGATGGGGCGACCCAAGACTTGTGTGCTCGTTCCTCTACAAGAAGATGAAGTTTTTGTTTCCCTCGTGAACCTTAGAGGTCCGAACTTTCCCCTTCTCGTTTTAGGTCTTATCTTCTAGTATCATCGATTCTTTTCTTCCTTCCTCTTCTTCTTCCAATTCTACTCTTGTATATTCTCATCTTCATTCGCTTGGTGATTCCTCGTTCTATTCTTCTTTTCTACCATCTTTCTCTTGAGATTCTTTGGTTTGACCGATTTCCGTCCCAATGAACCCCGTGAGAAGTCATAGATGTTTAAGGTTTAGTAGACCCTTGTTACCTGGCTTGAGGATTGTGAGTTATACCCTGTTATCTATCTTAGTAAGCTTTTGAGGATCGATTTGAATGATAAATTGTCAATTAATGGAATTAGGTTGGTACTTTAGACACTGTACTTTGGGTTATAGGTTACTTGATTATTTGGAGGACTTAGAGTTGAATACATTTTGGGGTAGTAAGAGTATATCATATTTGATGGATACCTAGTACCTAATTTAACCTAGAACCGAACCAGGTGTAGCTAATAATAGAATTTTGGGATTCCTACCTAATGTTATTTGATGGATGCATCGTGAATATTCGGGATCATAGAGTGTTGGTTAAAGTGTTAACTTGTGTGTTGTGGTAGCATCAAAGGTTTTCATTAATATCGTTAGAAATTTTGGTTAACATAGATTACCCGCGTTTCCTAAGGATTGGATCGTTGATCGTTGTTTAAGGTTGTAACCTATGAAATTTGGAGTTGAGTGATCTAAATTGGATAAATTGTTGTTAACCTTGAAAAGGAGAAACATATTGTCATTAGAGGTTGGATTTATCGCGTTGTTTTGAGGAATACTTTGATGTCAATCATTTTGATGGATTTACAGTTCAGAACTTTAGACCAACGAGATTGTGGCTTCGTTGAGTTATTAAATATTTTTTGGTTGCACCATTACGATTAGAAATTTGATGGACTTCTCAGAAACATTAATCGAATGACGTGTTTGAAGATGTGAGTGTTTGCACCATTACATACAGGTTTGAGCGTGTTTGAGGATTTATTGTACTTCCCCTACTTTTATACTAGTGGTATTATAAATATGTTGGTGATCATTTTTGAGGATTTCGTGTCCGAACATTGTTAATTGGTGGATTTTATTTAGTCTTCCTTACTTGAGAAATTTGAAGTACACCTCGAGTTGAGACCTTATGAGCTTTAAATTTATGAACCTTAGTGATTACGAGTTTGGGTATGTTTTGATAACCGATGGAATCTTAATTAATGGATTTGCCTAAATCATTTGTGGATTTTTACCGTACTGATTGATAGATTATTTAAGTTTGTAAGACCTAATTTTGGAGGTTGTAGACTGAGTAGGACCACCTTATACCTATATTGAACTTAGCGTTATTTGATGGGCCTATTAGGAACCCGTGTTTTTGAGAGTCGTGCTAGGAATCTCGAGATAGTTAATTTCTTCTATAATCCTTGAGAGCTCTTTTGATTCTCAACTCCGTCTTCCTTTCTGCTTCTCTTGAATTCTGTTACGGTAACTCCTGCCAATCCCTTTGACCTTTATCGATTTTGAAGACTCTTATTTTAATTTATTGTTTATCCTTGACTCTATTCATCCGTTCATCGTTTCCCCGAACTTATGAAAAGTTTGACTAATTTAAAATTTTTTGATTTTTGTGAAATTTAAACATTTTGAAGCATAATTTTAAATTCTAAAACTCCCCATTTTGTAAAAATTTTGAGCAATTTAACATTTTGGGTTGTCGTGAAATTTGAACATTTTGAGTTATGATTTCTATTTATGAAACTCCTAGTTTTGTAAAAAAAAAAATTGACTAAATTAAACTTTTCGGATATCGTGAAATTTAATATTTTTGAATTATAATTTAAGAACTTTATACTTCACTTTTGTTTTATCTTTGGTCGATATTTATACTTAGTCCTGTTTCAAAATGCCTTAATAATTTATTTTGAAAATATTTCATTTTTTTTTAATTTTCAAACGATATGAATTTTATGAAGACTTTCATATTTCCAAATACTTCAACTTCTATAAGATTATTTTGTAAAGCGTTTTAACATTGTTGAAATTATTTTGTATGTTCAAGTTTGATAACATTTTTGAAAACTTTCATAATTACTTTGATAACATTTTCGAAATTATAACGTTTTGAAAACTGATTTTCATTTTATTGTTGGTGGACTTTTGTATCTGTTATTGAAAATGTTTGACGGCTGGTTCGATTTTTAATAACTACAAAATTTGATTTCTCCAAACTAAATTTTGTTTCATCAGAAAAAGGAATAATATCGAATTTCTTAATCAAAATATTTTACTTTTGCTTTGAAAATATTTTGGTTATCCTATTTCCTTCGAGTTTGTTTACAAATGTTATTTGAAGTCATTATTTTACCAATTAACTTTACTTTACGATTTCACTAATTAAAAAATTGTAAACTCCAGGTAACTTAGCCCAATTTCTCTTGGAATAAATAATTGCGTTTGATTTCATATCACTTTAAAGTTGTAAAATTTTATTTTACAGCAAAATTTTTATGCGAGATTTGTATCCTCATCTTTTCGAGTAAGAAGATCTTGATTCCTCTCAGCTTATTCTTAGTTTCGAGGACGAAACTTTCTTTTAGTGGGGAGAATTGTAACACCCGCTATTTTTCCTAGCGCTTTTATTCTTTCCGCTATGACTTCGTCATAACTCTATTTCGGTCTTATGTTTCATTATTTTTCCAAGCTTTATTTTTATTTTGGAGTCCAATGATATTTATTTTTATTTTAAAGGATTTTAATTCTTTTAAACCTATTTATTTGATTTTCATCGTAAACTATTTATTTTTCCGCGAGGAATTTTATTTTTCTACGAATTAACGGTTTAAACTCGTATTTCTTTTCCTAAAAATACCTCAACACATTTATATAATATTTACAACTAAGAAATATTTTTATTTACAAAAATTTAGCCTTTAATGATTTTATTACGAAGTTTCGGAAATAATTATTATCAGACGCGCGGTTTACTCGAATTGCTTTGAAATACCTTTAATAACTTTACGATTCTTCTTTTTATCAACTTACAATTATTTTGGAACCTTTTCTCACATGTTGGATTGTGACAACCTTTGTCACACCCCTTACTACACATTTTATTACACATTTCATTTTATGATGTTTAAGCCTTAGATATTTTCTTTTTCTCGCCCATTTATTTTTGGCCTTAAACACAAACTCTTCACACTCCCTTCCTCTCTCATTTTGGCTGAATTGTGCATGTATTATGACATAGTTTTCATCAAAATTTACTTATGATTTATGCTTTAGAAAACCATCCACTTTCTTATCATTCATTTTACAAAAAATTAAACATTTCCTCCCTTTTTCTCTCTTGGCTGAGATTTTCCAGCAGCTTTTCTAGCCAAATTTTGTCTCAGATTGAGTCATCGTCTCATTTTCATCTCCAAATTAATCGTCATTCCGATCCCTTCGTTAAGGTAATAATCGATGTTGTTTTCGATCGTTATTTGCCTTGATTTTCTTAGTTTTCTCATGGTATTTTTCTACCATGCTTTTCGTGTTTTGAAGGATTTTTGAATGATCCCGAAGCCGACAAATTTTTAATCGACTCGAATTTGGGTTAGAGGTAACGTCGATGTTACTCGGTATTGCATGATTTTAATTGTGTATTTGCATGTATAATTTTTATATTTCATTTTTGACAATATATGTATGTCATATAATCTGGAAAAATTTTAAAAGTTGAAAATTTGCATGTTTCGATATTTTTATCGCTTTTACGAGATTAACGATTAAATCGTCATATTAATTTGTAAAATCGTAATATTCGGCCTAAACATGTAATATATATTTATATTCTGTAAAAATGATGTTTTTGATGATTTTTAATAATTTAGTATTTTTCTGATATTTTAGTTATCGATTATTGAATTATTTCCGTTTACGGACAAAAACGATTAAAAGCCAATTTTTAGTTCTAGTACTTAAACATTTTATTTTAATCTGATTTTTGACATGGTGAAACTTTCTGATGAAATAGGATTTTCTGAATTTTTTCGGAATTTTTCGGAATTTTTAAGTGGATGAATTAATTAATCACTTTAAATCATCGTTTATCGTTAAAACCGTGTTTGTCGTTTAAATTCTCGATATCTGGTCCTTGGTTTAAATCTGGAAAAAAATATGATTCTGATGCTTTCATAATAAAATGTGTTTTTTATGATTTTTAGTGTTTTAATAAAATGTTAGGACCGATAAGTTTTATTAATGAAATCGTTAATTGTGAAAACGGGTTTAAAAGACGGTTTTAACGGGGTTTATTAAATCTGGAATTTTTTGAAATCTGGAAAAATAGTATTTTCTGGAAAATCATGATTTTTAAGTTTAATAATAATTTTTATATATTAATACTTAAATCATTTTGTAATTATTATTTTTATTAGTCGTTATTGTCGAGATTAGATGATTAACGAGAAAACGCTTTAAAAACCGATTTTTAGGATTCTGGAAAATTTTATTTTCTGGAAAGAATGTCCATAAATATATTTTAACTATTTTACGTAATTTTTGTACTATTTATTAAAGTCTTTAATTAATAAGTATTGATTTTTGGACAAATTACGATTTATCGTTAAAATGCTTCGTCTTACCTAAAAGATTTATTTTTCCAGCTATTTTGAAAATATTTAAATCTGAAACTTTAAGAGTTAAATCATCCCTTAACATATTCTAAATATATTCAATGATTTAATTAAAAGACGTTAAAAGATTTAATTTGACATTTGCCGTAAAATCCTATTTGTAATCGTATTGTCGTAACTAATAATAATTAGGGAATTTTAGCTTTGTAAATTTTGAAAACACCCTGATTAGTATTATTAAAATATTTAAGACATTTTTAATCATTTTATACACTTGTACGATATTTCAATACTTTCATAAACTCAAATGTTCTTACTTTAATAATTAATATCGTTAAGGCCGAAAGTATTAGTTTTATAAATCTAAATCGTTTACTAAAAATGTGGAATTAGTATGAACTAATATTTTCACTATTTTGATATAATGCTATTTTTAGTAAAGTTTCTAAAAATAGAAGTTTCCTAAAATAGAAAGTTTCCTCTTTTAGAACATAAATGTTTACTTCTTTTATCCTCATATTATTTATATTGATTATATCTTTTGAATATCGATAATGGCTTTTCTTTGGAGTTATGGAATAAGGACAAGTGTGAGGTTAGAGTAATATATTCTAGGGTTTACGGTTTTGCCATCAACTATAAGGCTAGTGTATCAGGAATCGGTACATTGGTTGTTTAACCGGGTGACAGGTATCCCGGGAGTTGTGTACATTTTGACCTTAAGCTTAGGTCTCGCAGTAAGTCGCCGTCATAAGTTGAACTGGGTGACAGGTAATCCCAGGAGGGGTGTGCATTATCTTAAACTAGGGCCACGCATTTATAAGTCGCCACTCTATTATGGTTGAGTAGCCTAGTTAGAGACCGAAGTTTGATTTGTTTGAACTAAGTTCTCGAAGCTAGTTTTTATTATTCTCCTAGTGAAAGTCTATCCATCTACACTACTCCTATCCATAACGCCATTTTGAATATTTTTATTACTATCGATATAATTTGGTTTGCAGGTTGGCAAATGTTTTATGCTTTTTCCGGAAAACTCATTTTTATTGTATTGTTTCGATACGTGAAGTTTTTCATTGAAAGCTTATTTTCATTATAATGTTTTACTGTTTTCCGTTTTTACTATTTTTCTATAGTAGTAATTACAGTTTTAAAATCTTGTTATACGGCTGGGAGAAAGTTGACGTTGCTCCCCACTGATTGTGGCTGTTATGTTTTAACATGGCAGGTATACGTGTTCCGGGTGTGGGCTAGCGAGCAGTGTGGATCCTGCTTGTTTATTTTAATAATTATGTCTTATGGATTGTTCAAACCCCTTTTATAGATTGTTTTAATTTTGGCCATTTTTATTTATGGCATATGTTTGACTTTACCAATTTAATTTACTAAGACATAGTTATAGTGTGTTTTAATCCCGACTCTACAGTGTTTCCGCCACTGTATCGCGTTAGAATTTCTAGGGGATTACAGACTTGCCCTATCTACGTGTTAGGAATAGTTGGCTTTTATTTGTTGGTGGGGATCCACGGCAAATCCCTCCCATCAGTTCATCACAAAACAACTGACAGAAGAAAAAACAACCAAATTATAGCAACTTGAGTAGACAGTTCGTTTCTTGGTTCTTGGTAGCACTTTTTGGTATCTCTCTTGCTTTAATTTTGATAGTCTCTTGGATGTTCTTAGTCGTGATCTCCGGTCGTTCGACAGCCCCATCCACTCTAGCATTATTCCTCGCTATCTATACCGTAGTAGTGATCCTAGGAATTAATTTCTCATCAGCATTAATATTCCTGAACTCATCCATCTGAGGAAGTCTGAAACCAGAACAGTCCTCAATTTTCCTTCTAATTCTGCAGCTGTACGTGCATTCCTAGAATACATGTTCGGCAGTTTCCGTCTCCCTATCACACATACAACATTTATCGTCATAGTTGTATCCAAGTTTATACATCCTGTCCTTCAAGCTTAGCCCACCGTGAAGAAGGATCCAAGTAATGAAGGAATGCTTAGGAATATTCCACTTGCTCCAAACCAGATTGTACCAATCAGGTTTTGGGTAATTGCCTCTAAGCCAATGGTATCCTCTATCAAATGAGTATCCCAGAGGGTGTGTCGTCCAAGTATCCTGATTATAACCATCCTTAAGCTTTTCTTTTGCTTTAGAAATGGTCCTCCATGACCAGGTACAGTCTGGTAGGGTATAGGACTGCCAGTCCGCTCCTTTCAGGTAGTTGGTGTTAACCCATTTGATCCATAGACAGTCTTTTTGCTCATACACCCACTGGACGAGTTTACCAACTGCAGCGATATTCTAGGTGCTAGCTTTTCTGATTACTTGTCCGCCTTCCTCCTTTGATCTTGTTACTTTATCCTAAGCCACCATTGGAACCCTTTTGTACTCAGCTTGGCCATCCCATAAGAAATTTCTACAGATAGCTTCTACTCTGCTAATGACCCCTTTGGGAAGGATGAAGATAGAGGCCCAGTACGTGTACATCGTGTTGAGTACTGAATTTCAGAGAGTAACTCTACCCGCGTACGAAAGTTTTTTGGCTCCCAGATTACGAATTCTATTCACCATCTTTTCTCTGATAACCGAGCATTTCTGCTTGTTTGGTTTTCTACTCTTAATAGGGCCACCAAGATAGGTGAAGGGTAGTTCGCCTTCCACAAAGCCTGTGGCCTGCAGTATATCCTTCTTGTCCTCTTTTTTCATACCATTAAAGTAGATGGCGGATTTAGAAGAGTTAAGGGTCAGTCCAGATGCTCTCGAGAATGAGGACAACGATCTTACCATAAGCATGATGGATTGGACTTCACCTTTACAGAATAGCATAAGGTCATCGGCAAATATGAGGTGGTTAAGCTTTAGTTGCTGACATTTAGGATGATATTTAAATGGCAGTTGGCAGTAGCAAACTTGAGGAGCCTACTTAGATATTCCATCCACAGCGTGAATATCAGGGGTGAGATGAGATCACCCTGTCGAAGGCCTCGTCTCCCATTGAAGTATCCAAACCTGGTTCCATTCAGATTAATAGTGTATTGTGGGGGACGTGATACATGCCATAAGAAGATTCCTGAAATGCTCAGGAAAATTCAGATGATGCAGCATATCATCAATAAAGCCCCATTCTACCAAATCATAGGCTTTTTGGAGATCGATTTTGAGAAGGCACCTAAAAGAGGCCGAGTTTCTGTTGTAATGATGAATGACATCTTGACAGATGAGAATGTTTTCGATGATAGACCTATCTTGAAAAAATGCCCCCTGATTTTCCTGTACCAAATGTGGTAGAACTGGAGCTAGTCTTTTGCAAAGAAGTTTAGCTATGATTTTATAAGTAAGGTTGCAGCAAGCAATCAGACGGAATTGGTGGACCGTTTCCGGTCTGGCAGTTTTAGGAATGAGGCTTAACTTTGTTGCATTCACCTGCTGGAGTAAACTTCCTGTATTGAAGATATTATGAACAACAAGGCAGACATCCTTCCCCACAACATTCCATGCTATTATGAAAAAGCCACTTGTATACCTGTCGGGTCCAGGCTCTTTGTCATTGGGGATTGAAAAAACGATATCTTTGATCTCTTTGTCCGAAATCGGTTTGGTCAGGGTGCTACTATGTTCTTCATTAAAACACGGCCCCATTTGGATTACATTATTCCTTACCCTCTCCGTTTTCCTGCTACTACCCAGAAGTTGTTCATAGTACTTCAAGAAGGCATCTTGCACATCATGGGGAGTATCCCATGTATGTCCTTCCATGTCGGTGATTTGTAGGACCTTATTTTTGAATGTTCTTTGTTTGATCACCATGTGGAAAAGAGTAGTATTTTTCTACCCCTCTTGGACACATTGAGTCTTAGCCTTCTGGTATAAGAAACTAGATTGAGCCTCCAAGAGTTCCTTCAGTTTAACAGTAGCCTCTTGTTCTTTGACAATCAGGTCAGCATTGGAATAATCCAATTGTATTTGTGTGTGGATTTGATCCAATTCCTTGCTTGCTTGGGTCACTCTGAGTTTAATACCAAAGAACGCCTTTTTTTATCATTCAAAGACCTTGCTTTAGATGCTTAAGCTTTTTATTCAATCTGAACATATGCGTGCCAATCACCTCCTTCTTCCATACCTGCTGGACTGTAGATATATAATCAGGGTGGTATGTCCACATATCATAAAATTTGATACTAGCTTTAGTTCTCGGAGCAGCTGCAACATTAGAGACCACACATGGATTATGATCAAAGAGCCCTTCCGGAAAAAATTGAGCCTGCAAATCAGGGAGAATACTCATCCATTTCTAATTGACCATAAATCTATCAATTCTGCTGTAGATTATTTGTGTGGGTTCTAGCATGTTATTCCTGGTGAAGTATGCTCCCGTCGCAGCAATATCAGTCATATCACAGTCATTAATACAATCTAAGAGTTCTTCCATATCCTCAGACTTGGTATTTCCCCCAAGTCTTTCATCAGGATGCCAAACTGTGTTCATGTCCTCAGCCTAGGCCCAAGGCCCCTGCATTTGTCTTGAGATTTTCCTCAGCTGTTCCCACAAGTCCCTCATATCCTTCCCTTCATTATGCGCATAGATGAAGGTGATATAGAAGTTGTGCTTGTTCCCCCTATCAGTTACTTTGGATGGACGAATTGTGCGTGGGATTGGATGATCCATACATCAAAATGGTCTAGTTTCCACATCAACCATACTCTACCCCCTTTATGTTGATGACAGTTAGTCGCAACGCACCAGCCCTCATACATATTCCTCATAATGTTGTTTTTATTACTCCCTTTTATTTTTGTTTCCAGTAAACCACACAAGCTAATGTCTTTATTATGAAGGAAACAACTTATTGATTTTTGTTTATTAACATTATTCATACCTCTCACGTTCCAAAAAGCTATTTTGTAACTCATGGATTGATATTTTTATTGGGTGGATCCTCCTTTTCTCCCTCACTTTCGATAATCAATTGGATGGGACGAGTTATAGAATGAGTGCTTGGGGTGCTTATTTGCGCTGCAGCTTTATCTGATATGGAAACCTCATTAGCTTGATTACTGACTATACAGACATAAGTCCTCGGTAACTCTCATTGATGTCTTTATTAAGGGGCTTCTTATTCATGATAGGCTTCCATATATGTTTCTGCACATTAGGGTTCTTCGGGAGGATTTTCTTCTTCCTACATTGAGTTGTTTCATGACCCATACCCTTGAAATGATCACAGATTATCGGCTTCCATTCATATTCAATTTTTATATCTTCTATTTCCCCTCTTTCAACCTTGAATTTGATACTGTCCTGAAGTTTTTGTCCCACTGTAAGTTCGACCAGGACTCTCGCAAAACCTAGTCTGTTCCTTTCAGCTGTGTGTTGGTCTGCCTTAATGAATTTCCCAACGAGACCTGTGACTTTAGGGAGACATGATCCCCAGTACTTTAGTGGGAGATAATGTAATCGTACCCATGCAGGGGCTTTTGTAATGTCGACCTTCATTATATTCTTGTCTGTAGACCATGGTCTGATGACCACTGGTTTATTGTCAAACATGTGATACTTAGTTTGCAGGATCGAGTCTTTGTTTTCACTTTTTTTTTAATCGAACCAGAAAAATACCATTAGGGTAAAAAGATATATTATCAATCCCATGCTTACCCCAAATTCTGTGTACGTATCCTTGGATTACCTCCCATGGAGGGTTGGCATCAAGGATGTAGCAGACAATCGCATTTTGCCAATATTGAAGTTCTTCTTGGACTTTCTCCACGGTGAACTGCGGAAGATCTGTCTGCTCTTGTCCAATCTTATTCCTTTCTAATGCAGTTTCCTTATTGTGCGATGTTCCTTGAGGAGTCACATTGGATTTTTTATTTCCTCTTTGTGTGATCCAAATATTATCCTCAAACAGTTCATCATCATCGAAATCTAGCCCGGGGATGCCAGTAATCTCACGTATAGATTTCATGCGTTGTACATCATCCACATCAGGTCCTTTCAGGTTGTCATCTTTGCGCGTTCCTTTGTGCAATATGTCTTTCAACTCCTGCAATTTGCTAATCTGCTTTCGTTTAATTGCTCTAGAATGTTTGCTCTTGGTTTTACTAGCAGAATTTCTAGCCATGATCTAGCCCTAAGAGAAAATCTAGGAAGATCGCTTTAATCTAGTAAGAAGGTTATTCAAAGTATTGAAGCTGCTTGTCGTAATTTTTTATGAAGCAGCAGTGAGCATTATATCACACTGTTGGAAATATAGGGTCACTATAGGGGCGATATATATATATAACTAGTAAATACACGTTGTTGTGTCGTGGTATGAAGGCCACTGAATGAGAAACGAAATCGCCCCGACTACGGTACAAATCGGAATGGGCGTCGTCCCCCAAGGTCACACAACCCTCCTAAAAGATTGTGTACTCAACCATTAGGAGTTGGAACTCGATGGTATACTCAGAATTTATCAAGATATTTGGATGAGGAAGTATTTGATGTATGTCTCTTGCCCATTCTCATTCTCTTATATCACCTTATACTATAAGACTACAGAGTATGAGACTAATATCAAAGGGTATCCAAGGCTATTCATGATGGTAATGAATTGTCATTACTATAAAGATAATGATATTCATAACCATCATGAATATTGGTGTCAATGTGCTACTTAATGGGAGATACCCTTACAATGCAACAATGATCAATCTATTGTCTTTGCATTATTTCTAACAATCCCCCACTAATGCAAATGACAACCAATAACAAAAATTATGAGCATATGAAAAGGTTGACACTTAGATGTTAATATCTTTCGATTTGAATTAACGTATTAGTAAAATGAGTCAACAACTTACTTACAACAAGAGAATATCTTTCGATTTGAATTCCTTATTGAACTTCGGTCGAATTACCCTCACAACACATATCATACCTTAAGTTCCACACGAGTTCCGCAATACGATTCAACAAATTTATGGCCAAATGAATCTTGGGATTTTGATGAGTGCTCTAGAAAGATAACTCAATCTCTCATAGAAGGAGGTCAACCTTTCACACCCACTTAGGTGATTCTATCAAGGATATCTCCACATAACCCACTCACTTATGAGCTATAGAATCATTAAGAGCTCTAAAGCTCAACCTCTCAATACTACGGTGAATCCATCAAGTCCTTCACAACAGGACCACCCAAACATAGGGATATAGATTCATTAAGAGAAATATTTCAACCTCTATCATTACGGTGATCTCATCAAGTCCGTCTCACAAGGACCACCCAAATTTGGGCTATAAGATCATTAAGAGCTATATGCTCAACCTCTATCATTACGGTGATCTCATCAAGTCCGTCTCACAAGGACCACCCAAATTTGGGCTATAAGACCATTAAGAGCTATATGCTCAACCTTTCAAATACACCAAATTATATTTGATGATTTCAACTCCCTCAAATCTGCATAATACATGTGTGTAATTCACTACATATCATTTTTAGCAATATGAAGCTGAAATCAGCCTCAAACATTGCATAGCAATTGATGCCCCCACAATTATTCAACAAATATTAAGCTCACAATCACCATGCATTACTCCGGTAAGGTTAAAAGAGCAAAATAATACACATACATACATAATACATAAAATTATAACAGTCTTCTCAATAGACTTATAATAAAATTATTATAAAGATGAAACTTTACTCATGATCATTGTGCATCTCACCTTGTGATCCAACATCTTTATAAATATCCAACATGTTGCAATTGTCAATATTGCACCATGTATACACCATCATTCTTATATTGGAGAACAACGATCTGGATGATTGTTTCACTTATATTTTCTTTTTGCAAATCCACAAATTAAAATATATATCCTTTACATACTCACATAAAATCAATCATCATAATCTCATATAGTGTGGTGTAAGTCAAATGTATAACATAAATAAATGGACCTTACACAATCATTATTTATTGACTTAGTCAACAAATTAAAACTCTTACATTTGGTTCAATTATTCATGTATAAAACATGTTATCGATCATCACTTTCCCCCACAATTAGAGATATACATACTTTTCACAAATTATAAGATATCAACTCAAAAATTGATTCATGAATAATTTTATCAAATAAGTTGAATGACTTCCCCCACATGTTGTCACACCACGAAATAGTGACAAACATAATCGTTCAAACAAAATATACAAATTATTCATTCATTAATCATCCCAACTTTTAGATATCAAATAATTATGCCTGACAATTTATCTATTCCATAATCTATTCTTAGAGTAATTTATCAAATAATTCATCCAATTATTTAATACATACTTGATCAAGATTATGCATGTAAAAAAAAATAAAATATTTTAACCCCCACATATAGCTTATTTTACTCAAGTGAGCATTGATGCGTCTCTAGTGTGAAGTTAAATTCTCCTTCCAAATGTATCCAAAATAATTTACAAGACAAGTACACACGTGTCTTTTCAAAACATTACTAAGGATAGGGGTGTTCAAAAATTAACCCGGACCGGCAAACCGGACCGGACCGGACCGTAAGGTCCGGGTCGGTCCAGACCGGGGCACGTACCGGTCCGGTCTCCGGGTCGCAAAAAAGTTGGTGACCGGTCTCCGGTCCGGTCCGGTCCGTTCCACACTTTAAAAAAATATCAAATTTAGTGTATTTTTACGATCCGGTCCGGTCCGGTCCGGTCTTAAGAGAGTTTGGTCCGGTCCGGTCCGGGTTTCTTTGTAACCGGTCCGGTCCGCGGGTTTGAGTTTTTGGGGTTTCCGGTCCGCGGGTCAAACCGGTCCGGTCGGTCCGGTCCGGGTTTGGACCGGTGAACACCCCTAACTAAGGATACGAAAAGTCACACTAATATATAATCTCAACATATATTATACATATTCAATTTTCTCAAGCAAAACATACATAATGTTCTTAAATTGATTAATGAATAATATTCAATATCATATATATTAAGTGCATAGAATAAATTTATAACGGCTATATAATAAATTTATAACGGCTATATAATAAATTTATAATATTGCTCTCATTACTCATAAGAGCATATAATCTCCACATGGTATCTCCCAAGACAACATAATTTGCACAAAATCATTAATAATTAATTATTACTCCACTAATAATCACATTAATTATTTTGATCGTAAGCATATAATATTTTCCATTAACACAGAAAAACATTCACCTTTTAGTTGTATACTAATACAAACATGTGTGCAAATTCATCATCCATCATGAAATATTGAGACTAACACATTCAACATATGTTCAGAAACAACATTAACATCTTACTTTTATCAGATAATTTATCTTCCAATCAATGACGATAAATAATACTCATCTATCAAACGTAATTATTTTACCATCATGAATCACAAGAAGACAAGAACAAAACACATAGACACCATACCTCATTCTCAAGGATGAATATTGATAATAAAATAAGATAATACCATCCACTCATAAACCTTCAAAAATTTCAGCATACTACCACGACATTGTGTCCCGTTTTCCGAAGGGTAAATGGCAGAATCAGCTCACGACTTTAACTAAAGAGTTGTAGCCCTTCTTCTTAGTTTTCCAACGCCATATTACACGTCCCAATCAGAGGTCTAAGCTAGAGACGGAGTTATTGCCATAATACCGAACTGTTGTCTCACCCTCAACGAAATGAATCTTACCAACGAAACAAGATAGCCAATTGAAACAATTCCAATGACAAGTGATGAACACAACCACAATAATAGTGACATAATTTCGTTTCTCAATTGTTGGAAATATAGGGTCACTATAGGGGCGATATATATATAACTAGTAAATACACGTTGTTGTGTCGTGGTATGAAGGTCACTGAATGAGAAACGAAATCGCCCCGACTACGGTACAAATCGGAATGGGCGTCGTCCCCCAAGGTCACACAACACTCCTAAAAGATTGTGTACTCAACCATTAGGAGTTGGAACTCGATGGTATACTCAGAATTTATCAAGATATTTGGATGAGGAAGTATTTGATGTATGTCTCTTGCCCATTCTCATTCTCTTATATCACCTTATACTATAAGACTACATGAGAGTATGAGACTAATATCAAAGGGTATCCAAGGCTATTCATGATGGTAATGAATTGTCATTACTATAAAGATAATGATATTCATAACCATCATGAATATTGGTGTCAATGTGCTACTTAATGGGAGATACCCTTACAATGCAACAATGATCAATCTATTGTCTTTGCATTATTTCTAACAATCTCCATCAGTAACCTGGGAACAAGTGTGTAAGGACAAGAAGAATGGTGAATTGGGGTTGTTAAACCTACATCACTGGAATGTTGCCTGCTTGGGCAAGTATAATTTGTGGTTGTACAAACGACCTGAACTGTTGTGGGTCAAATGGATTCATTCAGTTTATATAAAGCAACAAACTTGAGAGTAGTATAAACCTAGCCACAATTGCAGCTGGTCATGGAAGCAAATTTGTAAGGTACGAAGCCAACTGCAGGATGATTTTGTACAGATGGGTTGGATTGGGTCTAAGACTTATACTGTGCAGGATGCGTACAGTTGGTTGCAACCTGCTAGCAGTAGATGTGTTGGAGTCCCACTTGTTTGGAATACTAACTCTTTACCTAAACATTCCTTTATGAGTTGGCTTGCTTTCAAAGGTCAACTTATGACGCGAGACAGATCTGTTAGGTCGTTTGGAGGAGTAACTATATGTGGTATTTGTGAAGAGAAGGAAGAATCGCATGAGCACCTCTTCTTTAAATGCAAGTTTAGTCAAATTATTATGCAGGAGGTTTGTACCTGACTGCATAACCAGATTCCTGGTACTGATTATGTTGGATGGTGGAGGCAAAAGAAGTGTGCGCAAAGGATGCATAAAGGCGTGTTGGCGGCTGCCATTAATTCTATGGTTTATTATGTGTGGTGGACGAGGAACAAAGCTGTTCATGATTTGCTTGTTATGAGACCTAGTTTTGTTTGTAGGTTGATGAAAATAAGGTGTTTTCTATAATTAGCTAATCTATAATTTGTTAATTTGTAGTTCGGCCTTAGACGCCAAGGTGTATGTTTGGGTTTGGAATGAAATTCTTACATTTTACCAAAAAAAAAAGACATATCTGCCTCACCAAAGATCTTCTTTAAGTGAAATGACCGGGCAAAACTTTTACCCACCGGGTGAAGTTTCGCTTGACGGTATTGGTGTCCCAGATTTCAAAATCTGGAAGAAAATTCCACGGAGCGAAACCACCGGGTGAAGTTTCACCCGACGAAAATGTTTCGTGAATCTCAGTAAATCCGCAGGGCGAAGTTTCACCCTTAAAAAATCCATAGGGGAACGTTGGAAACATGGAATTATTTTCATTTTCATGAATCTAACTCTAGATATTGAATTATTGACATTCAATTCCATTTCCAATTCCAAAATGTTGTTTGGGTATCCATGGAATTGGGCTGGGCGGAGCCGGGTTGAGGTAAAAAAAAAATGATTTTTGAATTTTTTTTCCATGACGAAAATGTATATTTTCAATTAGGGACAAAAATTAATAAAAAAATATTCCGACTAGATTTTGCGCGAAAAAAATGAATAGTGACGGAATTGAAATGACTACCATCGGGTAGTCATTTCAGAAAGCCAAATTTAAATAAGGTTGGAATTGATATGAAATTCATCTCAAACCCAATTCCAAATTCCCGGTTTTCCCAAACTCTTGAATCATCTCAAATACGGAATTCAATTCCAATTCCTAGTTCCCAAACAAGCCATAGGGGAAAAGTTTCACTCAAGTGTAAAAAATTAGATTTGGGCTTGGTTTAGTGATCTGATAAGTGTAGTTTGTAGTGCCTAATTTGTTGTGTTTTGGTCCCGTTTTCCTTGTGGAATCGCTCCTTGGGAGCGGTTTATGGGTTACTTATGCTTCCTTTAGTTCGTTTTAGGTTCCCGAGACCATTCATGAAGAATTGGAACGATTCCGACTCGTTTCATACACTTTTGGAGCCAACGAAGAGAAGGAACGATCACTCGATACCTTGGATTCGATCCCGAGACCTTGAGACCCATTCCCGAGCCCCTTAGACTCGATCCCGAGCACCGAGAGTCGATGAGAAGCCCATGAGAAGCAAGGAGGGACCTTTATGATCATATTGGAGGCCTACAAGACTCTTCCCGGGCGGGAAGAGTAGCCTTCCCGGTCGGGAAGGAGTGCATGAATGAAGAGGCTACTGATCTGGCCGTCCCGACCGGGAAGAACCCTTCCCGACCGGGAAAGAGCAATAACACCGCCTGGTGTTATTGATAACACAGCCCGGTGTTATGCTTGATCCCGACCGGGAAGATAGCTTCCCGACCGGGAAGGATGGCCCATCCCGACCGGGACCATTCCTTCCCGACCGGGAAGAAGTGTTGTAGCCGCAATTGCTTCTTTTCTTCTCCTTATTCATTGTAACCCTATATATACCCTTCCTCTTGTAATCTTAAAAAATGTTCTTCATTACCCACTAAACCCTAGACTACTTTAGGTTAGATTAGCTTAGATTAGGGTAGATTAGTCCTTAATTACTCCTTAATCTAGTGATTACTCTTGTATTATTGGATCTCTTGAAGAATCTACCAAGATTGACAACCGTGGTGGAATTGTTTGGGTTTTCTTATATGCAAGTGTTCATCTTTTCCATTCCTTTCTAGTTGGTATAATTTTTCTTCTCCTTTTACTCTTAATCTTTCATAGTTAATCAAGTTTTCATTTTTGTTTATGATTTTTGTTCATCCCTTTTGTTAGTTCTTCATAATGGATGTTGTTGTTTTTGTGTTTGTTTCTCTTGTTCTTGTTAGTTTTCCTTTAGATATGTTTGAGTAGATTCTCTTGCTAGGGTTAGTAGGGGGATTGGATGTTCATTAGGGATGATTAGGGTGAGATGGGTGGTACTAGTTGTAGTTTTTGTTGTTTCCCATTTACCTTGCACTCCACATGTTTGATGAAATGTTTGTGAGACTAGAGACGATCAAACCTTGTTTTTCTTGCCTCTTCTCTTGTATGTGTATGTTTGGTTGGTTGGTTTGGTTCCCTCACTAGTAGCGAGAGCATTGTGAGGACGGCCCCTAGGCCGATTACGTAGTGAGAGCCCGATCGGCGGTACCTAGGCTACGAAAGCATGCTAGTGACTCCGTTTTTTCCTCTTTTTGTCTTCTTTGCACCCATGAACCCGACCTAACCCTAGTTTTCCTTCTTATTGTTATTCTTGCTTCCCTTAGTCATTAGTTTCTTGTTTTGTATTCCTTTTCCGTGTTTTAGACCTTAGCCTAGTCATTAGCCTCCCCCTAGATTAGCTCGTCTCGAACCTAATCCTAGACCGTAGCACCCATTAGTCTAAACGCATTTTCCGTCCCTGTGGATCGACCCGACTTGCTCTAGCTACCCTAGTTAGGTTAGTTGGTTATTATTTGACGGCGGGATCGACGATAAATCCCTCCCATCAAATTGGCGCCGTTGCCGGGGACGACGTAGTTTAGACTTTTGTGTGCTTAGTTTTAGACTTTGTTCTTGATCTTTGTGTTTTCTTCTCCTTGTGTATCTCCGTTCTACTTCTTGTGTGCTATTCTCTCCTCCTAGTGCCTCAAAAGCACTAGGCTACTAACGTTTGCTCAAGTGCTTCTAGTTCTTCCTAGGTATCAAAGCAACGTTATGGAAATGGCACGTCCTAGCTTCCATCAATCGTCACGGAGCAACTATGGGGCAAATTGCCAAGTCCCAAAATTTCACCAACCATATCAACCTCATCAACAATCTTACGAATGCCCTCCATATGGTTACCATGAAAGTTGTCAAGTATCATTCCAACATCCTAACAACTACCAAATACCCCCACATGACCCACAACCAAAAATCACCAATTTTGAGACTTGTCAAATGATGATTCAATTGCTAAAGGGTCAACAAGAGGTGATAAATCTAATGCAAAAGAGTCAACAAGAGATGATGATTCAATTACAAGGGGTTAGGGAGGAGTTTAGGGCCCAAAAAGCGGTGCAAGATGCTCGAGTCGATGCACTCATGGCTCATATCACGATGTTGGCCACTCGAGCTCCACAAATTTTTGGGGAAGGTTCATTTGGGCAAGAAGGTCGGTTGACTCCACATGGAAGTCAAACCGATCATGAAGCTACGAATGAAGAAGAGAGGGAGAATCAAGAGATCATTGTTGAGTGTTGCTTGGATGGTGAAGATATGGGAACAATAGAGGAAGTTGAAGCTTCAAGGGTCGACAATGAGGAGGGGTGTGAACATGATTCTCAAGGTAACTCTTGGGTAGCCAATGTATTGGCTATTAAATTGGATTTGTTCGATTTTCTTCGTGATGAACCTTATCTTGACAATCCAAGGCCAAGTGAAGAGATAACCCCTCAAGACCAAATTTGCAAGGCGAGTGAAAATGAACGTAATACTTGGGAGAAAGAAGTAGATGCCTTAGAACTCGCCTTGAATGGGAAATTGGAGGAGCCAACTGCCTCCAATGAAGAAAACTTGATGCCTTCTCCTTCTCTATCGCACTCGATTTCTAGTCCCTTGTTCTTTGAGACGGTTGATGAAGAGGATCCTTGTCGGGCGGTGGAAGAGAACTCTACTCTCGACCCCGTAGAAGAAGCAACCACCTTAGGGTGTGATCTCCCAACTTATAATGCCGAGCTTGACTCTAGACCACTATACCTACCGGATGGTCATAAGAGTCGTTGCTATGTTGGTTTGGAAGACCCGGAAGATCACGAGAACCCCGAGCATAATGAAGAAGATCGCTTCTTGCCTCCGACTTCGAAACTCTTGAAAGTAGCTAGGCTCGGCCATGTGAGCCTCAATGAAGATGTTGCTAGGGCATTTTACTTACTCCTCCGAGCTCTTGATGGCTATGGAAGTGGAGTTGGTGAGAGTAGCTTAGTGTAAATATCTTTTCCCTTTTCTTTTGTCCTTGTGTTTGTGTATATGTTTGTTTGGATATTTTGGTTTTTAGGATTGTTAGTTTTTGTGGAAGTCTTGTAATTTGGTATTTTGATGAGTGATGTGAGGGAGGGATCTTGATGAATGTTATTTGAGTTTATTTGGTAGGTCTTAGTGAAGATGAAGTCTCGAGGAGAGTAGATGATGATAGAAGCTTGGTTTTGAGCAAGGGAGTCGGTTTTTGAAGCTTTGGACAAGCTTTTGGGGTTATAGAAGGTTAGAAGATCTATCCCGGGCGAGAAGAAGGCTTCCCGACCGGGCCGAGTGATCCATCCCGATCGGGAAGGAGCCGTCCCGACCGGGATGAGGGTACCGAAATTCGGGTTTTCTGGAGCGTCGTCCCGACCGGGAAGGGAGCTTCCCGGTCGGGACGGGTGTGTCGTCCCGACCGGGACCATCCATCCCGACCGGGATGGTCCCCTGCTCCACATTTTGCCTCTTCTTCGACATTCAAGCCCACCCAACCATTTTATACCCCCTCCCAACCTCCCTACCTACCCTTGCACCTATCATATGACCTTACACTTCATATGCATATTCTCACCTCACCTTATCTTCACTACATACCGAGCTTCCCATCAAATCCCACTCCCTTCTACCATTGCAAGCTTAATACTTCAACCATGCGGGCCTATCAAGATTGAAGAGGAATAGCAATGACGAGACAAGCTTTGTGCCGATATTGAACTATGAGACGATGGAGCGAGTGAGTTGCTAACCGATGGGTACGGCAACTATCCTTTCTTTTCCGTCTTTTATCGCTTGTTTTTCCTTTGTTTGTCCCCTTCTCCTTTTACACTTTTGTGTCATGGTGGCCCTCGGGGCCTTGGTAGTTATTGCTCCCGACTCTCGATGACGTGATTACGTCGGGAGTCATTTCAAAATCCAAATTTACAATGCTTTTCACTTTATTTTTCACTTTTTGGGATTTAATCGGGTTTAGGCGGAATCCGGGCTAGGTGACTTGATTACACCTAGTCCTCCCCTCCCATTTTCTTTTATTTCCTTCTTTTTATTTCTTCCCCCATCCATATCTTTTCTCGTCTCGGCCCATGGTGACTTGACTACACCCCGGCCGGACACATTCTACCCTTTCTTCACTTTTCTTTTTGATTTTTAGCTTTATTTTCGTAGTTTCTTTTCTTTTCTTTTGTGTCTCCATACACTACGATCGAGCATGAGGACATTGCTCGGTTTAAGTGTGGGGGAGCGATATTCTAGTATAGTTAGTTTTATTTTCGTAGTTTCTTCAAAAAAATTTAAAAACCCTAAAAATTTGAAAAATTTCACAAAAATCAAAAAGATTTTCTTTTGTGTCTTTTCCTTTTTGTGTCGTTATGTCGTGCTTTTGTTGTGTTGTGTGTGTTTGCCTCCCTTTTCCTTGTAGGTCGCTTAATTACCGTTAGTTTTGGAAAGCTTTCAAGACATCCGGTAATGCCTTTTTATCCCTTCCTCGTCTTTATCTCTTGTAATGTTTGGAGGAGATTTGTGATGAGGTGTGCTCGGGTGGAGCGTTGTAGAGTTTGTGGTTGATTTGGTGACTTGTTTGGAAGTTCGGAGTGGTGTTTGTTCTCTTTATGTGTTTGTTTTGTTTTGTCTTGTTTTGTTGTCTTTGTCTCTTTTTCTTTCGTTTTTGTCGAGTCTTTGTTTTGTGTTGTGTAGTTGTGTCTTTTGTGTAAAAATGTTTTCGAAAACCCGATTTTTGAGGCTAGTGTGCAAGTGTTTACTTTCCCTCTCTAGTAGTATGAATCGAGTCTTGGACTTTAGTCTAGTAGAATGACTTTAAACCAATAGTTTCGTTGGTCCTTTACATTGAGTCCACCTTGGCTACTAGGGATTTACTACGGGATTTGCATTTGACCATTATGACCACCCACGGTGTGAAAAAGCCTTGGTTGCCGAGTCCCGTCCCTTAGGTGACCGTGTTTGGGATTGTTTGATTAGTCCAAGTTCTCCACCTTTTTGTGGGTTTGAAGAGGGATCGCGACCCCCGACCCCCGACTTACCCATTCCCCTACCTCCTTCACATATCCACAAAATAAAGTTGCAAATTGTTGAAATCTCTCTTTCTTAGTCGCAAAAAGAAATGCCTACAACTCAAATCAAGCCAAAAGGGCAAAGAAAAGAAAATGAAAGAAAACGAAAGAAAGAAAGAATTGAAGAAAAAGAAAAGGCACAAAAAGCCAAAAAGAAAATAGAAAAGAAGAAAAAGAAATGGCATAGCAACACACAAAGCAAAAATGCAAAAGAAAGAAAAATGCCAAAAGAAAACCGTCTCACAAAAAGAATCCCCACATCTCAAAAATAAGCCTTTTACCGACTATTACCGTGAAGAGCCTACCAAAGGACCGAGTCCCTAGGAAGGATGATAGCGGTAATAGTCGGTCTTCCCTCATTTTGCGATAATATCCACCTTTTTACTTGGACTAGTTGGGCGGTTTAGAACATGGGACGACCCTCTTGGCTCATCGCTAAAGGGGGCGGGGTCTCACTTACCTACAGTGTCGACTAACGCCGTGGTTCATCCCTTTTCCATCCCGCCGATCGTCCCGTAGTACGTTCTTAGAAGGTTAGGAGGACCTAGGTAAGTTACCAACGTTTTTATTGCTTTGTTGTCATACTATTAGGGTCTAGTTCATTTCGGTTTGTATAATTAGCTTGGGAACGTTGTCACTTGCTTTGAATCCTAAACCGGTGCTTCTTTCACCGCTTTGTAGAGGGAAGCGGTATTTGTTTCTTCTTGGGTGTAACCGATTATGTGTTTGTTTGTATGTTTGTTTGTTTGTGAGTTCTCGTGTCCGGTTGCGTCCACAGTTTTGTCGCAAGACCCCACTTGCCTTGCGGAGTGCACTTTTCCTCTAAGTGTACTCGCGTGAGTTGAAAGGGCGTAGGGTGCTTACTCGAGGGCGAGTAAGGGTTAAGTGTGGGGGAGTTGATAAGTGTAGTTTGTAGTGCCTAATTTGTTGTGTTTTGGTCCCGTTTTCCTTGTGGAATCGCTCCTTGGGAGCGGTTTATGGGTTACTTATGCTTCCTTTAGTTCGTTTTAGGTTCCCGAGACCATTCATGAAGAATTGGAACGATTCCGACTCGTTTCATACACTTTTGGAGCCAACGAAGAGAAGGAACGATCACTCGATGCCTTGGATTCGATCCCGAGACCTTGGGACCCATTCCCGAGCCCCTTAGACTCGATCCCGAGCACCGAGAGTCGATGAGAAGCCCATGAGAAGCAAGGAGGGACCTTTATGATCATATTGGAGGCCTACAAGACTCTTCCCGGGCGGGAAGAGTAGCCTTCCCGGTCGGGAAGGAGTGCATGAATGAAGAGGCTATTGATCTGGCCGTCCCGACCGGGAAGAGCAATAACACCGCCTGGTGTTATTGATAACACAGCCCGGTTTTATGCTTGATCCCGACCGGGAAGATAGCTTCCCGACCGGGAAGGATGGCCCATCCCGACCGGGACCATTCCTTCCCGACCGGGAAGAAGTGCTGTAGCCCGCAATTGCTTCTTTCCTTCTCCTTATTCATTGTAACCCTATATATACCCTTCCTCTTGTAATCTTAAAAAATGTTCTTCATTACCCACTAAACCCTAGACTACTTTAGGTTATATTAGCTTAGATTAGGGTAGATTAGTCCTTAATTACTCTTGTATTATTGGATCTCTTGAAGAATCTACCAAGATTGACAACCTTGGTGGAATTGTTTGGGTTTTCTTCTATGCAAGTGTTCATCTTTTCCATTCCTTTCTAGTTGGTATAATCTTTCTTCTCCTTTTACTCTTAATCTTTCATAGTTAAACAAGTTTTCATTTTTTTTTATGATTGTTGTTCATCCCTTTTGTTAGTTCTTCATAATGGATGTTATTGTTTTTGTGTTTGTTTCTCTTGTTCTTGTTAGTTTTCCTTTAGATATGTTTGAGTAGATTCTCTTGCTAGGGTTAGTAGGGGGATTGGATGTTCATTAGGGATGATTAGGGTGAGATGGGTGGTACTAGTTGTAGTTTTTGTTGTTTCCCATTTACCTTGCACTCCACATGTTTGATGAAATGCTTGTGAGACTAGAGACGATCAATCCTTGTTTTTCTTGCCTCTTCTCTTGTATGTGTGTGTTTGGTTGGTTGGTTTGGTTCCCTCACTAGTAGCGAGAGTTTTGTGAGGACGGCCCCTAGGCCGATTATGTAGCGAGAGCCCGATCGGCGGTACCTAGGCTACGAAAGCATGCTAGTCACTCCGTTTTTCCTCTTTTTGTCTTCTTTGCACCCATGAACCCGACCTAACCCTAGTTTTCCTTCTTATTGTTATTCTTGCTTCCCTTAGTCATTAGTTGCTTGTTTTGTCTTCCTTTTCCGTATTTTAGACCTTAGCCTAGTCATTAGCCTCCCCTAGATTAGCTCGTCTCGAACCTAGTCTTAGACCGTAGCACCCATTAGCCTAAACGCATTTTCCGTCCCTGTGGATCGACCCGACTTGCCCTAGCTACCCTAGTTAGGTTAGTTGGTTATTATTTGACGGCGGGATCGACGACAAATCCCTCCCATCATGATCCATTATGCAAACCCCTATATATAGCTAAACCTAGATTAGATTGAAAGAAGAACTCTCATTTTAGAAAAGCTTCATAGTTTTCATCATTTCTCTTCTCCTTCCTCTAGTTGGAGATCAAAATTAGAGTCGTGCTTTTTTCTAACGAGCATTTACTCAATCCTAACGAATTTTCCTAAAATTTTCCCATTATACCCTTATATAAACTTTACTTTGACATTGACATTGACATTCAACTACCGTTCTTTCGTTTTGCTCCGTCAGTTTAGATAATCTATCGTTGCCGAATTCAATTACGACTTCTGATTCAATTACTGAGGATGTAAATTCGATTATTTATTTACCAATTAATTTTTTTAATTTATTATTGTTTGATAAATTGTTTAAGGTTTATAAAGGGATATATGGTGGTTGGCATGGTGGTTTTGGGGGGAAGTGGTGGCTGGTCGTGGTGGCGGTGGCGGGTCGTGGGTGGTGTGTGGTGGTGGACAGCAACTAACAAACAAAAAAGAATCTAAATAAATAGATTAATTAAAAAAATACAGTAAACAGCAACCAACAGCACGTCACCCCTGACCCCCACCGCCAACCACCAGACCCCACCGCCGACCACCACATAGCCCACCCCACGACCCGACCCGACCCACCTCCACCACCTAGCTCACCCCTTGACCCGGCCCACCACCACCATCCAGCCCACCCCACGACCCGACCAACCACCACTACCCACGACCCACCACCATCACCCACCCGCCACCACTACTCAACCCACTCGCCCACACCACCCGCCCACCACCACCCAACCCCGTCAACAATCCGACGCTAACCCACCACCCCTCATCACGACCACATCCCAACCACCCTCACCCGACCCCGCCGACCCGACACCACCCATCAAGCCCCCGCCAACCCGATCATTTCCTTCTCAGCCACCGATTTCAGCCACCAATGCCGGACGATCACGATATCAGTGGTGGTTCATGATGAATTTTTTAGGTATTTGAGAGTTATTTAGAGAGAAACCAAAAATTTGATTTTTTGATGGGGTGAAATGAGAGGGGTAAACTGGTAAAATGTCGTTAGGATTAAGGAAAGGCTCGTTAGGAAAAAGTAATTTTGCAAAATTATTGTAATCAACTCTAGATCTAATTTGGAAGTTTTTGGAAGATTATCAAATGATTAGTGACAAATCCATTGTTCTTCTTCTTCAAAGCTTCATTTTTATTTTTATGCATCTTCATCTTCTTCATCCTTATTTTCCTCCATTGTTGGTATACTTCTCTTCCTCTCCCTTTTTCTCTAGTTTAGTTTTTACTCTAATTTCTTTTCTATTTCATTTTTTCCTTAGATTTTCTTTCATTGTTTATGTATTGATGAGTAGTTTCAATTGTTGGTTTTAGTTTCTTCCATTGTGATAGATTTAATTACTCTAGTTTTCATCACCATGCATGTTATTGGCTCAATTTCCATCCTTAGTTAATGTTTTTGATGATTTTCCCATTCATTGTGAGTAGACTTTTAGTTAGGGGGTTAGGGGAAGAGATTTTTTGGTGATATAAATTGAGGAATTGTGGGTTGGTTACATATATGTTGATTTATCTTGTTCAAGGTTTTTGTGTTTTTGTTGACTTAGTTTGGCCAACTAGGTTGACCTTAACTCACTTCTATCAATATGGTGAAACTCGGGGTAGGAGTTACTTTGACTTGAGATTTATCCATGTCACCGCGATAGCGGGATTTAGTTAATTGGGTGAAGAAATCGAAAGGTGGCTTTCTCCCTTTAGCGACTTTGTGACCGATCTCATAATTCTTTGGTTTGTAAAACCCGATTTTCGATTCCCAGACTCCCCCTAACGCTTTTCTCTTATTGATTACTTCTTGTCATCTTAGTTGCGTCGTTAGTGTAGTCAAACTCAAAATCCCCTAATTTAGATCCCAAACATATTAGGCCCTTTCTCGATCAACTTACCGTCATCCCTGTGGACCGACCTCGACTTACCACATCTACACTTATTGTTTTGTGTTTTCTCGAGTCTTACAAATATTGTTTGATTCTTTATCCAATCGTTAACGATCGATCCTAGATAGAAGGCGATCATACATCACATGATGAGAGAACGCACCTACTCACACTCTCGAAATTGGGTCAGAGAGACCGCTCTGCTACCCTACACTTACTCTCAACACTCATCACCAACCCCAACAATTTTGTGAAAGGTATTGTATATGTGGGTAGTTGGCTACGTGTTTTTGAGAAGACTATTGTGTAGATTAAGGGTTCATGAATCCCAAGGAGTCCTCGCAATAAAGGGTCAAGAGATGTTAAATATTTGTTGCAATTAAAAGATCCATTTTCCCGAGACAGTTCTCAAGCGAGCAATCCGGTTTCGACGTAAGAGTAAGAGGAAAAGTGTAAGGGTATACCTCCCTTAGATATTCTTCATGGTCAACGGAACATCATGATTACGGCTTGGTGGTTATCATGTCATGACAATTCGTTCTACTACATGTACCTGCATCTTCAACATATACCAAAAACAAAACACAAAGGAAAGCATAACAAAACAACAAATCTACTAAAATAAAAAGGGAAGAGAAAATATATATATATATATGGGTTGTCGTTTATTTAACGTCGATGGCTCGACGAGATTGAAGAGGTGGTTCATCCTTTGTCAACAAGAAGAGTCGAACTATGTCTTGTGTCGACCCCTTTATATTTATTATCTCCTCCATCCTCAGGATATATTCCTGGCTCATCATACGTTTCATCTTTTGGTAGCTTGGGATTTTCTTTAGGACGCCACTTCTTATACCAAGGCTTCCAATTCCCTCTATTCTTAGCATATAGCGACTCTTTCTTCTTCACTTTGTCTTGAATTCCACTCTTTGTTGCCCGTTTTTCATTTTGCATGACATAAGAGTGCAGGATTCCTAGTAGGATTTAAAGAGAACGAGCTGGCTTTTCAGGGGTCAAGGCGTAGGTTGCGCAGGTTTTAAGAGAACTCAACCAATAACATTGTAACAATAAACTAATTTCTACTATCTTCTCACCCAAACAACTCTATGCTCAATAACATTACACATAGAATATTCATCCATCCACACAAAATCTACAAATAAACATCGACATGTGTCTAGGATTTAGTAAGGAACGAGGGAGTAAGATAATGACTATGCAATAACAATCATCACATCAAACAACTATTTTCTCCTTAATTCCAATCAAGTCTCAAGATCCAAATCAACTTTACCAAGAGTGCCACTAGGGGTGTAAATAGCTATAACAACTTCTCTAACACACAAGCAATTAGTGCAAACTACACAACTAGGCAGCCACTTTGATAAATCAAAGGCCTAAACATGGATATTACACATAAACAATGAAGCATTGGAGAATTTAAATATTAATATAGAAATTGAAAGAGAAGTATTTGATGTGTGCTAAATTTAGCCCATTTTTCCTCGCATTTAGACTCATTTTTCTCCGTTTTTGTGAGATTAGAATGCGATTATCGCCCTATTCTTAGTCTTTCTCGCATTAGTGTGCCTCTTGTGCATTTCACGTGTTTTTGGAAGTTTTTATATCTATTTTGATAGGATTCATAGCCAAGAGCATGTCCAAGCTACCACGAGCACAAGAAAGTGGAATACCGTCCAAAAGCAACATACGAAGCCTAAAGTCCAAACAATCAAACGACAAAGAGCGAAACCCGAAAAGAGGTCAAGGAAACCATTGGGTGAACTTTCACACAATGAGATACCACTGGGCGAATTTTTGCCCAACGACATTCCGACCTCTCCGAAGATCTTCAGGAAACTTTCACCCACCCGATGAAATGATCGGGCAAAACTTTCACTCACCGGGTGATGTTTCACCCGACAGAATCAAGGCCCCCAAATGCAAAATTTGGAAGAAAAGTTCACCGGGTGAAACCACCGGGTGACGTTTCACCCGACGAAAGTTCGTGAAAGTTAGTAACTCGTAGGGCGAAGTTTCACCCCTTGAAGATCCAGTGGGCAAAAGCTTCACTCAAAGTGCAAAAATAAGATTTGGGCTTGGTTTAGTGATCCATTAAGCTACTACTATATATAGTTTAACCTAATTAGACTACCACAACTTACATTAGAACACTATATCTACTTAGATAGATAGAGAGGCAATTAGAAGATATTCATAGAGGCACATCCACAGTTTTCATAAATCTTCATCTTCTTCATCTCGCCTTAGATTCAAGTTATTGTAAGGAATTCTAGCTTTAATCAAGAAGTTATTTGGAGATCATCAAAGGATTAGTGACAAATCCATTGTTTTCTTCATCAAGGCTTCACCTTTATTTACATGCATCTTCATCTTCCTTATTTCTAGTTTTCCTCCATTGTTGTTATAACTCTCTTCTTCTCTCTTTTCACTAGATTAGTTTTACTCTTACTCTCTCTTTATTGCATCGTTTCCTTTGGTTTTTCTTTCATTGTTTTTAGATGGTTTTGTAGTTTCATTTGTTGATCGTAGTTTTCTTCGTTGTTTTAGTTTTAATTCCTCTAGTTTTCATCATTATGCATGTTTTTGGTATGATCACCATTTTTATTGTTTTTGTTATCTTCTTCATGAGTTGTGAGTGGTTTTTTATTAGAGGGTTAAGAGAGGAAGATTTTGGGTAATATGAATTGAGGAATTGTGGTTTTGTTGCTTGCTTGTTAATTCATCATGTTTGAGGTTATTGTGACTTTGTTGACTATGTCTGGCCAACTAGATCGACCTTGACTCATTTCTATCAATATGGGGAAACTCGGGGTAGGATTTAGTTTGACTTGAGACTTACCATTTTTCACCGCGAAAGCGGGATTTAGATAAGTTGGTTGAAGATATCGAAAGGTGGCATATTTTCCTTTTATCGACTTTGTGACTGACCCCATAATTCTTTGACTCGTAGAACCTGATTTCCAATTCCCGACTCTTCCTAACACCTTTTACTTATTGATTACTCTTCGTCATTTATTGCATCGTTAGTATAGACTCGACTCAAACCCCCCCCCCCCCCCTCCCCCTCATTAAGACCCCAAATGCATTCTCTATTTCTCAATCAACTCACCGTCATTCCTGTGGACCGACCTCGACTTACCACGACTACATTTCTTTGTTTTTGTGGTATTTTCGAGTCTTATAAATATTGTTTGATCCCCTATCAATCGTTAATGACCGATCCTAGATAGACGCGTTTCAAAATGGCGCCGTTGCCGGGGATGGCAACTAGTTAATTGAGTCTTAGTATTTGTGTCTGGTTAATCGCTTTCATTTTATTTTTTCCCTTTCCCTAGTATCGGTTGGTACTAGGAGACTTATCGTTTATTGAGTTTTATGCCCAGGAATACGTCATCGCTCTTGTGGTTCGATCCGGAGCCGGAAAGAACATTTAGAGCCTTGAGATTTCGGGGAAATAATTCAACAACTATAATCCCACATCCTTCACTATCACCATCAAATCAAAATCTTATCCCACCAGATACACCTCTTACATCGAATAAACGTTCCACATGCTCTACTTTTCAAAATACACCACCAACTCCATCATCACCAAAAACTCCAGAACAACCAGAATAACCACCACAAAACCAAAAAAGCCCTCCAAAACAACCAACTCCATCTGTCGTTAATATCGACTAATAACAATAGTACATATATAATCAAAAAAGAGAAAGAGAAAAAGAAACGGGATTTGATGACACCCTCAACCTACATGCTTAAATGGCCTCGGAAACGGACTCGTAATAGCGACGGGAGCGCAGGAGTGTCGAGATATGTAGGGGGAGTTATGGTGTGTGTCTTTGACGAGTTTTGATCTCGAGGTTTTGAATCTATATGTGTGTGTAGATGATGGATGATTGAAAAGGTTGTAAGGTTGTAGAGGATGATAAGGGTTTGCAAAGGTTATGTAAATGGTTGTAGTGTCAAAAGTTGGAAAAAGTTATGTAAAAGTTGTGAAAATGAGTTGGGGTAACGGGGTATTTATAGAACAAATACCCCGGTTCAGGGCCACTCGATCGAGTGGCGCGGGTGCACTCGATCGAGTGGCGCGGGTGCACTCGATCGAGTGCCCGGTTTGAGTCCGGTTTGGCCGGTTCATGGCCTTACTCGACCGAGTGGATGTGAACCACTCGACCGAGTGGGTCGGAAAGGAGGGAGGGTAAATAGGGAATGATTTGTTGACTTTTTTGAAGGTGATTTGGTAGTTGAGGCTAGCTTCTAGAAGCGAATCTAGCTGATTTTTGCATCGGATTCATCTTTGACCGGGTTTTGACCCGGTCGCTAAAAGACGATTGTATTTCGGTGTCGGGTTTGACCCAAATTAGTCTCATTTTATTGGAAACGGCCCACTGGGCCTGAATTTGAGGTCAGTTTTGAGAGATTTGTACTCCACTAAATGCCCACGTCGAATATTATTGATTCCGAGTCCGTATTCGAGCGTATTAAGTCACGTTTGCGTCCGATCATCATCGGGTATTTTGTCGGGAACTGCTATAGACACTAGCAGGCAAAATGCGGGTGTCTACACCCAGGGCGACTGCAGTCGGGCTTGCTTAAGGGCCTACTCGATCGAGTGGGGCTGACACTCGATCGAGTGGGTCAGCTGGAGCGCATGGGTCCGGTATTTTGGACCTCGAGTTGGGTATTTTGTGGGTTTTGTATTTGGGCTAGACTTTTGATGTTTATGTGGCTGTTTTTTATGTGTCTCGAAAACGGCTTTGACCGGGGTTTGACCCAATTGCTAAAAGTTGGTTTTATTTCCGGTGTCGGTTTTGAGCCAAATTAGTCTTATTTGATTGGAAACGACCCACTAGGCCTGAATTTGAGGTTGGTTTTGTGAGATTTTTACTCCGTAAATGCCTAAGCCAGCAACTAATGGTTTCGGGCCCATATCTGAGCGCGTAGAAACACGTTTGCGTCCGATCATCATCGGGTGTTTTTTGGAAACTGCTATAGACACCTGGCGGTCAAAATGTGGGTGTCTACATAGCCCCCACTCTGACTGAGGCTTGGACAGGGCGAAAGTTAGAGTAGCTACCAGGCCAATCGAGGATTAAGACCTGGCAAACTTCCGGTTGGGTCGTTTATAGTCCATTAGACTTGCGTGAAAGGGCTCGCCAGCCATAAGATAGAAATCATACCTGAGCTGATGATGATAACTCCGTGGGGCATATGGACTTGTCGTGTAAGTCCCGGGTGCGCCTATATGTGGGCCCATCCCGTGAAAATGCTGTCTTGGGCCTTCCGCTGGGGAGATATATGAGCTGCGCGGTCTTGAATCGTACCTGTATAAAATTTTGCATGCAACACGTAGGTAAAACAAATATGACTCGCGCTGGGGGATTGCACTTTTCGACATTTTGGAATTTTTGATAATTTAGAAATTTTGGAAATTTTTGACTCCATAATAATTTAGGAAAGCTCGGGATGACTAAATTCCGTGCTAAGATTGAGACTAGGCATGTATGTTTAAGCCTGTTGGGATTAGGAAACTGTTGTGGGAAGAAGATATGGAAAGAGGGTTGTAGGCCTTTATGCTATATATACCCCTCCCTTGCTTCAATTTTCTTCACACCTTTCTCATAATTCCCTTCTTCTTAAAAAGAAAACTCTTTATTCCTTTCAAGAATTTTAGCCATGGGGATCGAGAGATTCACCGCGATGCTGCAGGAGTGGTCCCGACGCTTCATGGACACGGATAGGGTGGCTTTGAATCAGATGGGTATTACTCAGTTGTATCCGTTCCGTCAGATGCAGGTCGACCGTTATTTCCTTGATGCTTGCTTGTCTTACTGGGACGACACATATCATGTCTTTGCCTTTCCTCGGGGCGAAATTTGACCTTTACCCGAGGAGATTGCAGCTGTGGGAGGATGGAACCCAATACTCCGTCCTGCTGTCCCGTTCTCGGCCCACGACCCAAGGAGGAAGCTTCGAGAATTTTTAGGACTTTCTCACAATGAAGTATCGCGGATGGCTGAAGACAATACAATTTATTTGATCGATTTGGCTGAGAAGTTTATGAACCCGCATGATGTCAGGGTTAGACCGATTCATAGCCGTAGGGCTTTCTCCTTTTGTATGCTCCATGTTTATGCTTTTGAAGGTCACATGGATTGGTTGTCATGCATGGGCGACGTTCGTCTTTTTACCGTGGTTGACCTGATGGAGACGGAGCACAGTCCGGCTTGGCTTATCACGGGTGAAATCATCCAAGGCTTGGACAATCGTAAGAGAGATTCGTCAGTTCGTCTAACCGGGAGTACACGTCTATTGCAGGTATATTACCTCGAATTTCTCTTCTTCTTTTTTCTCGATTTTTGATTTTTTTTTTTCGCAATTTTTTTTTACTGCAGTGGGCACTCGATCGAGTGCCCTCGTAAAAACCTTCTATTTTGCTTTCAGATGTACCACTCGATCGAGTGACCCCTAGGCACTCGATCGAGTGCCCTTAGGCGGACGCCTATTTCGTCTCGAGAACTCATATTTTTGCTTCCTTTTTCAGATTTGGCTATACGAGAGGTTATCAGTGATAGATCCTCCCCTTGACTCGAGCAGCTACCGTCATAATCAGGTGATGACAAGGAGACAGGCCATTGATTTTTCTCGCCAGATTACTCAAAAGTATTGGGATGAAGTGCTATCCTTTCACAGCGGTCCGCTGATTCGATGGGTGCCATGGTGACCCATCTATGTTTGGACGGGCTTGGCTCCGAGGGATAAGGCCCGTTACCAAGTAATCTTGTCTTTCCGGCAGACGATCCATCTTTACCCCGACCGCATACTAAGGCAGTATGGCTGGACCTAAAGAATCCCGGAGATTGAAGCAGTTGTGAGTGAATCTACCCAACTGACTGATGTGATGTGCGATACTTGGATGCAAAGATGGTACACCCGGCATACTTGGTCCATTCCCAAATCTCGTCACTCAATCTGGGTTTTAGACTCCTATGTGAAGTGGACTAAAGCAGATAATGCCAAAGCCCGAGCTGCTTTGAAGGTTGATGAGGCTTTTGACCTGCTGCGAAGGGAGCAAGTTAAAGACAATAGTGGCTTCATCGACGAAGGTGACACTCCGGTTACTCTGGTCCGTCTAATGTCAGGTTAGAGAAAGAAAACTAAGACTCAAGCTGAAGGGTCTAGTGCTAAAGGTGCATGGGGGAAAGTGAGCCCCCCAGACTGACTTGAAAAGAAGACTTGGCCCAAGACTGGCAGTGCAGGACCGACTTGGCCCGCGAGACAGGCTACCCGAACATGTACGGGCTCGACTTGGACCGGTGACAATAGCAGAAGACCCGTTGTCGAAGAAACGGGTTCGAGCTAAGAAGGTTCCCCTCGTGATCCGGGAACGCTCGCCCCCGCCCCCGCGACCTCGGGCTCCACGCGACCCGAAGGACAAAGGAAAGGGCAAAATGCACGAATATTAGTCTCCTTTGTTTTATTATTTAAGTATTATTACTATTTTTTGCGGTGTGTTTTTGTGTACTTGTCGTTTTTGTCATTTTTTTTTTGTAACCTGGATTCCCGAGTTTATCGATTTTCAATAAAAGACATATTAATGAACACCGTTCCCGTCTTTTCGTTATTGCAGCGATTGTACCCTTTTGAGGGGTTGCCTACGTATCCACAATTATCGGAATCAAACCATTTTGCAATTTTTCGAAATACATCAAGAATATTAGTTCGAGATGTGCGACATTAGGATAAGTAACCCTAACTTATTGACTTGCTTATAATTTTTGAAAATTTATAAAAAAAGACAAAGTTTTATAAACTTTTTGCAAATGACATTGAGATAAGGTTTATGGGTAGTAGCGCTTCAACTGGTCCAAGTTGGTCGGGTTGACGAACTCGTTCCCGTCCAGGTCTGTCAGCATCACCGCTCCTCCTGATAGGACCTTCTTTACTAAATATGGCCCAGCCCAACTAGGTTTAAACTTTCCTCTTGGGTCCACCGGTAGTAAGGCACGACCCGATTTTAGGACTAGATCCCCTTCTTTGATGTTTCTGGGCCTAACTCTTTTGTTGAAGGCCCGTTGGATCCTCTTTTGATATATTTGGATATTGTTAAGAGCCCTGGACCGCCGTTTGTCTAAGAGTACTAACGAGTCGTATCGGGCCTGTACCCAATCTGCTTCCGGTACTTGGCTTTCAAGTAAAATCCTGAGGGATGGCAATTCTAGCTCGACCGGTTGGACCGCCTCCATTCCATATGTCAAATAATATGGAGTTGCTCCGGTTGCGGTGCGAATTGACGTCCGATACCCCCAGAGAGCAAAAGATATTTTGTCGGGCCAATCCCGGTAATTCTCAGCCATCTTTTTAAGTATGGTGACAATTGTTTTATTAGCCGCCTCTACCGCTCCATTTGTTTGGGGACGGTAGGGTGAAGATGTATGCCTCTGAATTTTGTATTTTGCTAGCAACACAGCGATTTCAGCCTGAAAGTGGGTCCCGTGATCACTGATAAACTCGTGTGGTATCCCGTATTGGCATATGATCTTACTCTGGATAAATTTGGCCACATGCTTGGCGTTCAAGATGCGATATGACTCGGCTTCGACCCATTTGGTGAAATAGTCGATGGCCACCAAAATGAAGCAATGACCTCCCGTCCCGGAAGGGTGCACCTTTCCAATTATGTCAATACCCCACGTCGAAAATGGCCATGTTGATGTCATGGTATATAATAGGGAAGATGGCATATGTTGTACATTAGCAAAAATGTGACAATTATGGCAGTGTTTGACGTATGATTGGCAGTCCGTTTCCATGGTGTTCCAATAATACCCGAGCCTCATGATCTTTCGGGCTAGCATATGGGCGTTCATATGCGGACCAGTTTCACCATCGTGTACTTCAGACATAACCTTTTCGGCCTGCATTTTATCGATACACAGGGGGAGAGCCCCCTGTGCCGTCTTTTTGTATAACTGTCCGTCATCCGTACGAACAAATTGGGTCGCCAATCTTCGCAAGGCCTTCTTGGCCCGGTTCTCAGTTCACGGGGGATACTCTCCCGTTGTCAAGTAGGTTAGGACGGCCTGATACCAAGGTTCTGGGTCAGTTATTTCGATATCCTGGATGGCGTAGATATAGGCCGGCTCGGACCGTCTTTCAACGCAGATCGGCATGTTGGTCAAGTGCTCCGGGATATTTAGCAGGGATGCTAATTTGGAAAGTGCGTCTGCAAACTAATTTTCCTCCCAAGGTAGATAGATATATTCCACCTTCTGGAATTGTTTCTCTAGAACCCGTGCTCGTGCTTAATAAGCCACGAGATTGGCGTTCCGAGTTTTCCATTTGGAGTGCTTAATTGATGACCAGCGATGAGTCACCGTGAACCCGGAGATTCGTTACCCCTAAATCATCGGCGGCTTGCAACCCGTGAATGCATGCTTCATATTCGGCTGCGTTGTTGGTCACGTCAATGTCCAATTTGATGGATAACGGGGTGTGCTCCCCTTGTGGCGAGATTAACAGAATTTCGACCCCAAATCCTCGGAAGTTGGATGCTCCATCAAAATACAAATCCCATGTTTCGGTGTCGGTATGGAATATGTCTTCATCAGGAAAGGCTCAAGTATCGGTGTGTCCCTCTTCAGATATCGGACTATCGGCAAGGAATTCTGCCACTACCCGGCCTTTGATGGCTTTTAATGGTACAAACTTGTGGTCAAACTCTGCGAGCATCAAAGTCCATCAGGACATCCGGCCGTTAAGGATGGGCTTCTCGAACAGGTACTTGATAGGATCCATTTTGGATAAAACATTTACCTCGTGACTGAGCATATAATGTGGGAGCTTTTTAGTGGCCCAAACTAAGGCTAGGCACGTCTTTTCAGCATGGTGTACTTGCATTCGTACTCCAGGAATTTCTTACTGATGTAGTAGATAGCCCGTTCTTCCGAATCGACTGTCTGGGCCAGCATAGCCCTCATGGCTGTCTCGGTCGTTGTTAGGTATAACGACAAAGGCAGACCGGGTTGAGGTGGCATTAATACCGGCAGAGCAGACAGAATCTCCTTGATTTTATCAAAGGCCGTTTGACATTTATCGTCCCACAGTACCCGCTCTCCTATCTTCAGTTTCTTAAAAATGGGCTCGCATACCATGGTTAACTTTGAAATGAACCGGCTGATGTATTGGACTTTCCCGAGGAAACCCCTTATTTCTTTTTCGGTTTTGGGTGGCTGCATCTCGGTGATGGCCTTGATTTTAGCTGGGTCGACCTCGATGCCGCGTTGGCTAACGATATGGCCTAGTAATTTGCCCGATGTTACCCCGAAACTGCACTTTTGAGGGTTCAGCCTCATATTGTATTTGCGCAGTCTGGTGAAGAACTTTCTTAGGGCCGAGATGTGCCCGCTTCGGTCTTTGGACTTGACGATCATGTCGTCCACATAAACCTCCACTTCCTTATGCATCATATCGTGTAATAAGGTGGTGGCGGTCCGTTGGTAAGTGGCCCCGGCGTTGATAAGCCCAAACGGCATAACGGTGTAACAGTAAGTACCCCAAGGTGTAATAAAGGTGGTCTTACTCATATCCTCTTCTGCCATCTTGATTTGATTATATCCGGCATACCCGTCCATGAATGATAGAAGGGCATGATCGGCCGTGTTATCCACCAGTATGTCGATGTGTGGTAACGGAAAATCGTCTTTTGGGCTGGCCTTATTAAGGTCCCGGAAGTCCACACATACCCGCACCTTGCCGTCCTTCTTGGGTACCGGCGCGATGTTTGCAACCCACTCTGGATATTCAGACACTTGTATAAAGCCCGCTTTGAATTGCTTATCGACTTCTTCTTTGACCTTGAGAGACCATTCGAGCTTCATTCTTCGGAGTTTCTGTTTTACCAGCTTACACCCATCTTTGATGGGTATACGGTGTTCGGCTATTTCCCGATCTATTCCCGGCATGTCCTTGTAGGACCATGCGAAGACGTCTTTGAATTCTTGGAGGAGGTCCGTGAATTGTTTTCTCTCCTCGGGATCTAAGGATAGGCCCAACTTAAGCATCTGGGGCTCTAAAGTGGTTCCCACGTTAATGGACTCGGTTTCTTCAATTACCGGGTCTCGGGACTCCCTTTGTTCGAGTTGCTCGATCAGATGCGGAGGCAGAGGTACCTGTTCGTCGGGTTTCTCAATGTCATTGCATATAAAATTTTTGAAATTGAAAGAATTTTGGAAATAAGACAAGTCGTAAGAAGAACGGTTTTCGTTATTATTATTATTATTATTAGTAAATTTTGAGAACAGCTCGAAGAGAGCGGCCATCTGATCGTTGGTCAAAGGTGGGATAGGGAGTGCTCTCGGGACAGGCCCCGAGACTCCAGTGGAAGTGGCTAAAGGGATGGGGGTAACAGACCGGACTCTAGCACCAGACACTCTAGACTCGGACTCTGACTCCGACTCCGACTCCGACTCTGACTCAGACTCAGACTCAGACTCGGTATCCGGCATGTCTCCCTCGCCGGTGGTTAGCTTGTAGACCCGACCTTGGCTGTCGGTCCATTTGATGGTCTTCCTCCAGGCCCTCTTCCCGATGTCTGCACCAACTTCGGAGATCAGCTTCGTTGGATCGAACCGGTTGCTGCGGAGGATCAGGTTGACCAGATCATCTTTAGGAGCGGGGATGGTCTTGTCTTCTCCAAATAGGAGCCCCAGCACGGGCTCAGAATGATCAGTGCCCTCTTTGGATTCCGTTTGGACAAGGGCAAATATATCATCAGGGATGAAATTGCATTCCCGAGCCATTTTGGTCTCGGGATATGTGATAGTGGGTTGGTAAAGGCCCACCTGGATTGCCCCAAATACTGGAGTGAGAAAATTGATTACATTTGCCCGGCCCACATTTTCCGGGGCCATAGTGTACCCCAAACCGAATCGAGACCCTCCGTTGTTTAAGACCTCGATAACCTTCCCCGCCAGGAGGTGTGGCCTCGAAGTGGCCCCCGGTAGGTAACCCAAGTTTTGTAGCATCGTATTGATGCTAGTAGTGAAGTAGGGCCTAAAGAGATATTCGTCCTCAATCGCTTCCACGAAGTCGAATCCCCGTGGTTCGGCCCGACCCGTAGCATGTGCAGCTGGCCACGGTCATGGGGGTTGCCTCTAGTGTGATGACACCGTCTTGAAGAGGCATTTTAACCTTCCTGTGAAGGGTAGAGGATACGGCCTTGGATCCATGTAGTCAAGATTAGTTATGGGCGGTGACATCAATCACCTGAAACTCCAATTCTTTTTCGATTGGGCCCGTTATTATTGTCAGCTTAACGGCCCCGACAACCGGTTTTGGGCTTCCGTCGAAAGCCTAATTAGTTTGCACCGTCGGGAGGTAGTCGGCCTCGGTCATGCCGAGGGCTGGCCAGCGATCCTTAGAGGTAGGACATTCACGGCAGATCCATCATCGATTACGGTCATCGGGAGGTACTTCCCTCAGCAAATGACCGTGATGTATAGGGCCAAGTTATGGGCGGCCCCAAACGGTGGAAGATCGGACTCAAAGAAGGTTATGAGTGGGCCTTCTTCTTTGGATTTCCCCTTGAGATAGGGCATGATAGTGGCTACCATTTCAGCGGGGGTAACCTGTGAGTCGACCTTAATTTGATCGAGAGCTTTAGTCAGTGCTTCTCGATGTTCTTGTGAGCTAACTAGCAACTGCCATATAGTTAAATCAGCTCGAACCCTCTTCAGTTGTTGGACCAAGGCCGTGTCGTTGCTTGGTTCCTAAAGAGTGGATTCCGTCCTAGTAGGTTCAGTGACGGTTGTTGGAGTAGAGCGCCCAGCGGTGGCGAGGTGGTTGGTGGCTAAGGCCTTGGACTTAGCTTTTCGAACCTCTTTACTGATGATGGGGACAGCTTCCCCTTTTGCTAAGTATACATTCTCCTCATCATCGAACCATATCCCATTAATTTGTGGGATAAAGGGGGAAATGAGGTGTGAGGAGTCGATTACCTCTCCGGTAAATATAGCATGGGCGCTGAACGGGTTTTCTTTGTTGCTCGGCTTGTCCCCGGGCAATGGTATTTTCTCGCTTTCAATCAGATCCTGGATCAGGTGCTTCAGTTTCCAGCACTTTTCTGTATCATGCCCGTTACCTCGATGATATTGGCAGTAGGCTTGGGCATTGTAACTTTTGGATCTTTTCTCCATTGGAACCTCGGGAGTTAGGCCTATCGACTGGATCAGGCCCTTTGAAGATAGCCTTTGTAAGGCGTAGGTATAGGTAGTCCCTATATCCGTGAATACCCAATTTGGAGTTTTCATTTTGGACGAGGTATCCATCAAATTAACCTCACCGAAGATACTGCGAGTTGCAGCTGTGGGTGTGGGCTTGCTCACAGATGAACTAGCCCCTTGATATCCCTTGGTAGAGGCCTTAGTCAGGCTCTCTAACTGATAGGCGTCATTTTGGTAGTCATTTTACCCGCATTTATATCTCTATTTGTCTCGATTTTCCGTGCTTAAACCGCTTTTTAGCTCATTTTAGTAAGTAATTAGTAATTAGTATATTTATCATAGTTATTTGTTAATAGTGTTATATTTCGAGAAATCGGTACTGCTTTCTGTTCATTTGATTTTTGTAGGGCTTGGAGCGATGATTAACGAGAAGAGACGGGTCAAGAAGCAAAACGGATTGAGACGGATCGGAATTTAGGCGAAGTCAAGTCAAGGTCAAATTGACCTTAGACCAACTCAATTTAACTCCCCTCATCCTCTCCCAAGTACAGTAAATCAAATATCAACCCATCATCATACTCTAATCATCATTCATCAATATTCATCATCACCATCACCATCACCATCATACTCCTTCCTCCATACCTGACTCCGGCAGCCCAGCTCCGACCACCGTTTTCCGACTATACTCCGACGAGACCGACTTGACCCAAATCCGGCAGCCCCTGCTTCGTTGCACTCCACCGTTCCGGCGAACTTTTCGTCGCCGTCGCAGCTCCACTTCCGGCGAACAACCAAATGACTCGCCTCTGCTCTGCCCGTTTCTCCGGCGAAACCGACCAGGCTCCACCATCTCCGGCCGTCTCTCCCTCGCGCACGCAGCTCGACCACGACCACGCGCGTCACCGGCACCTTCGCCGGCAACCACCTCCGACCTCCGGCGAAGCAATACATGCTGGTGTGAGTTCAATTCAATTGGATTCAATTGATTGATATGGAAAAGAATTGAATTGGATTGATTTACTGATTTGCCCTTCATTAATGAGGTGGCACTGTTGACTTTCCTTGACTGAATTTGAAGACTGAAGGCAGAGTGTAGAGGGGAGTAAAAAAGTGGAGAAAACCCTCAGTATGGAGGGAGGCCGTGGAAGGCACAAAAGAAAGTGGCAGTAGACTAGCTTCATTTTCATTTTCATCTCTTAAATTTCCATAGTCTTAGTGCTTAATCTAGGTTTATTTAGATAGTATTTAGTATAAATTAGTTTGGTTTAATCAATCTACACTCTATTTCTTCTTCATTTATACAATTCTCCATCTCAAGTTTGGTACAATTTCTTCTCTCTTTTCTTTATTGTTCTTCTTTTATGTTTATGAGTTTTAAATTAATTTTATTGTTTAATTAGTTTAAAGTTAGCATCTTTATTAGTTATTATTGTTTATTATTATCATTAGAGTAGTGGGTAGTTCAATTAGTTTAGTTTTAATCATGTTCGAGTAGTTAATTTCTAGGGTCGGGGAAGGCTTGGTTTGTCTTGATTGTGGAGTTTGTTGTGGGTTTATTATCTTGTCGATTAATTGTTGGTGTTCTCCTTTGATTGCGACTTTTGTATGATTTACTTGTCTTGGCCGCGATAGGTGAATCGTATTTCGTCGAGCTTTCTTTGGGGTGGGTCGACCTAGTAATAAGTGCGAGAGCCCGTTATTAGGACCGTCCCGGGTAGATAGAGACTCGAGAGAGACCCCTTATCTTCCCAATCACCGATCGTAATCGACCCGTTTGTGAACTCCGATAACTCCCTTGAGACTCACTTGTTGACCTTGACCCTAGTCCCTTTTATTGTATTTATTTCTTCTGTTTGTTTGATTAGTTTAGCTCGCTAGTTTAGAACCTTCTTCCAACCAAAATCATATCTTTTCTTGACTAATACCTTACCTAGACCGAGACCCTTATGTAGCTAGACCGTCCCCGTGGATTCGACCCGACTTACCCTCGACTACCCAAGTTTAGGATAGTTGGTTTTTACTTTGATCGACCGGGATTCACGACAAATCCCCGACAGTCAAATTGGCGCCGTTGCCGGGGACGGTGCTAAGTTAGATATTTGTCTTTGTTTAGTTTCGGAGTTAGTCTTTACTTGTCCAGTCGATAGCTTGTTTTGTATATATTTGTGTGTTTCTTGTTCTCTTTTCCCTTGTGCTTTATTTTGTAAATTCTTCTTGATCTCTTCTCTCCCGTCTTATCTATAATTCCTTCTCTTGCCGACCATAGTAAACCAGACCCCGACTTGTTTGCCTCTCCCATTAATATTGGGGTTTTTGAGGGTCCTTGCTTCGATATTGAGCCTTATTATATTGATTTCGTGGAGCGAAATGCCTTTCACGGGCTTGAGAGTGAGGATGTTTATGGTCTTCTTGAGAATTTTGTGGACTTATGTTGTGTGTTTAAAAGGGATGGAGTGCCTCTTGATACCATTAAGCTTATAATGTTTCCATTTTTTCTTAAGGATGGAGCTAAGAGATGGTTTCGTTCACACCCTCCTAGCACCTTCACCTCTTGGAACCCCCTAGCCCTTGCATTTCTTAGGAAATTTTTCCCTCCCTCGAAGGTCGCCAAGTTTAGAGATGAGATTCTTAGCTTTGAACAAGGCGAGTTTGAGTGAGTCTTGGGATAGGTTTAAGGGTTTATTGAGAGCTTGTCCAATTCATGGAATCCCACTTTGGCTAACCACTTCGACCTTTCTTCAAGGTTTGCTTCCTCACCATCGAAACTTAATCATCTTTTCATCCGAGAGAAAATTCAATGAATTAAATGATGATGAAGTTTCCGGTTTAATTGAAAGAGTGGCTAATGTCAATGACCAATGGGGATTTGTGAGAGTGAGACCTCAAGTGAGAGAACCTAGAGATAACCCACCTATGCTTTCTTTGCATAATGAGTTGAGTGATAGGGTAGACTCTTATTCTCTTGATAATGTGCATAATTCTCATAATTGTCAAGCTTCTTCTCCCCTTGTGAATGTGAATGCTATGCATGCTATTTCATCTGCTTATACTTCTTGTGGTGATTTGGGATCTACTTTTCATGCTCTTCCTTCTTGTTCTTTCCCACCTCTTATTGATAATGAGGAGGATGATGATGATTTGCATGTTGAATATTATAGACACCCGCATTTTGACCGCCAGGTGTCTATGGCAGTTTCCAAAAAACACCCGATGATGATCGGACGCTAACGTGTTTCTATGCGCTCGGATACGGGCTCAAATCCATTAATCGTTGGCTAACACACTTACGGAGTAAAAATCTCACCAAACGGACCTCAAATCCAGGCCCAGTGGATCATTCCGAGTCAAACAAGACTAATTTGGGCCGAAACCGACACCGGAAATAAGACCGACTTTTTGCGATTGGGTCAACCCCGGTCAAAGTCGTTTCCGAGACACACAAAAACATCCATACAACCATCAAAAGTCCAAGTCAATCACAAAACCCATCAAACACCCAAAGTCAAGGTCCAAAAACAATGGACCCGTGCAACCCGACTGGGCCACTCGATCGAGTGACCCACCCACTCGATCGAGTGGGCGTGTTTCAAGCCCAACGGCAGGCTTCACGGGCCACTCGACCGAGTTAGCCCCATACTCTGTCGAGTAACTCTAAACCGGTGCCCTAGCCATGCCTATATAAGCAACCCCCATGCAACACATAACACAACTTTTCACAACCCAAAAACATCTTTTACAACCCTAATACATCCTAAGAGCAATCCTACGCTACATCCTTTACAAACCCTAGACAAACCCTAGGAAAATCGACATTAGCAAACCCTAAACCTAGTTTTAGGAATTCAACCCGAGCCACCACAACTTAGCCTCCATACACCTCGAAGACTCTCGTGTTGTAGCCGCGTTTACGAGCCTTATTCCGAGACAAGAACATGTAGGTTGAGGGTGACAAAACCTCTTTCTTCTTCTCTTTTTCCCTCGTCGTCCATCTTCTTTTTTTCATCTTTTTCTTCCGTTTTTTTATTTATTTTATCTTATCGTTATTATCGCATCCTAATATCACTAATATCGATAGTATTAACATCAAAACACTAAAATATTTATCGATTTGTGTCGAATAAGAAGGATACCGGGATAAGGAAAACCGCATATACAAGTGTACTGCACACGCGTCGTCGTTCGCTTATCCCGGTACCCCGATTATTTGATTATTGAGATAAATCAACTTAAACAATAATCCGTTTTTATTTCTCGTTATCATCATCATCAATTTTGCATCCATCAATTTCTTTAAACATCAATTTTAACAAGGGTCGAAACCCGTTGACACGGATCCGACATCACAATCCCTAGGGACTTATTTCGATGTCGGAGAAGTCGAGGGAATCAAGTTTTTTATTTATTTATTCAAGTAAAGCGCCGACCCTTAACTACTAGAGCGTTGTAAATATTTGGCATTTTGCCAATTGATCGGGTCATGTAGGAACAAGGTTCAAGTCTAGATTTTGGATTCGATACCAATTCCATAATTGGATATCGAATCTAACAATCAAGTCACATAAATTAATTAACGTGATTCGTTCATATCGCGACAATTAATTTAAAACGACTAAAATCAATTTATCTTTTTTTATATTTCACTCTAATATCCCATATCGATTCAATAATCGAATATGGGATACAATGAGTATTCAAATTTAGAATCGGGTATAAATTCAACAATATTTATATTCGGTTCAACAAAATTCGCGATTTATAAAAAACCAAGTCGAGCATAAATTGTGCAATATTTATGTCCGATTCGGTAAAACCGTCGAATTATCAAAAATCAAAAGCAATTTCAAAATTAACAATTAAATTGCAAACGAACCAAGTTCGTACAGGTGCCACTCGACCGAGTGCTTCAGCCACTCGATCGAGTGACATCACAAAATCGAGTCAGAATGCTTTTTACGACCACCACTCGGTCGAGTCTCACAGTGACTCGATCGAGTGGCTACGTACTCGACCGAGTTGGTCAATAACTCGGCCGAGTACGGTCTCTGACGCAAAACAGAATCGATTTTTTAGGGTCCACTCGATCGAGTCCATCGACCACTCGATCGAGTGACCCGTAACGATTAACACAATAAATCGTACATTATTCTATTTTCAAAACCCGGTAGTAATTTGTGATTCATGTCAACACGTGTTTAGTCAATCATGTGTTTTTACTATCTTTTCAAAACATACATCATCATATATGCATCTTTTCATCTCATCTCATATTCGCACAAACCATTATTATTTGTTATATTATTACATCGTTACTAACGCGTTTGTTATTTCTTTTGTCAATTTAATTATTGTTCGTTTATTGTACTAAATGAACCCACATGCTAAAATTCCACTTTGACAAAGAATTAATTGCATTAAATTGACATAGAAACCCCTTTTTTCAATTTCTCACATGCCTAGGAAAATAATCTTTGCATATCATTTTCCCGTTTAACTAACGAGCGTATTGGAAAGTCATTCGAATTCTTAGTAGAGGCCGCTAATGTGCGGGCGGGGTTGGGTGTCCTTTGTGGGCTTCCCAACACGTACCCTCACCCCTTACTCAGAACCTCGGTTTCCGGATGCCCGAAATCGTTGGCGCACGAGAGTCATTCAATACACGATATCCGATAATGTCGGTATCGGTATCAAATGCAAAGGGACGAGCCCAATAAACTCTGACATCGGAAATGGGCCGTATTTTGTATACGGACCACTACGACATAGAGTGGGCTCGAATGGTTCCGAATAACCATAAAATTCGGTGGCGACTCCACATAGACCTAAATTTCAATTCGATCCATTCTCATATGGAGATTCATTCGCCTCCCCAAACCCGCGCGTGGCCGCGTCGGGGTGGACCTATGTCATGTCCACAATTTGGCGACTCCGCTGGGGATTAACTGATGCATGACTTACCATCGGCATCCTCAGGGTGAGACTCGAATAGAAATCGTTTGACAAATACAATACGCGTTTTAGTTTTACGGTTCATGCATAACCCATATTTTCCCGGGCCGGTACTCGCGACCGACGTCCCATACCGTTGATGTACTTCAACATGGATATGTCAAAAGGTGTCCATAGTCGATTCGAGTGGGTTTCGCGGCATGTTCTAAGATCAACTCGACTTAGAAAGTCCGTCCCGATCAACGTCTAGACTATGTACACTGGTATAAACCCTCTATAGACCGACCGAGACTTAGTATAGAGCATACATGGCGTCGTTATAATGCTTGTGTGACTACGTGCTACTTGGTTTCCGAGTCGTTTTCAAAAACCGTCAATTTTTCAAAATTGCATCTTTTTCAAACTATTCAATTTCAAAACCCGGGATACATACCGAATTTAGGACTTATGATTTTACTCAAAATAGCCTATTTTCTAGACGGTATGCTGCCCAAATCAAAACTCGAACTTTCAAAACCCGTGGCCCAATGACTTTTCGTCCTCTTTTTCGGAAATTTGGGCCATTCACCGAGTCCACTCGGTCCTTTTTCAAAAATCATCAATTTTCAAAACCTTTCACTTCTAGGACTTCCCGTATTTAGCAGTGTCGGGTCGAGTCTTAAGTTGTCAAGGTCTTTAGCGTCGAAACTCCGTTGATCTTACATCACAAATTTCTTCCCTATCCCAGTCCGCCTTATTAGACTAAGGTAAGGCCCACCTACGTAGGACATACTCCTACAAAGGAAGACCCGTCTACACACTCGAGTCTAAAAGTCTGGGGATGTCTCACGTGAACCTTCCTTCGAACAGGACTAGGCCCATTCGCCGAATCCTAAGGAAGGCCCACCTTGCACAAGTCACCCGTCTAGGTGTCTTTTCCGAGTCAACCTTTTACAAGGCATAGCCCTATAACAAAAGGTTCACGGTCCTTACGTCTAAGGGTCACTCGTCCCACACTCGAGTATTAATAAAATCTTCAATCCCACTTGGGGCTACCCCTTAGCAAAGCGATCAATCGCGGTTGCTATAAGGGTCATGTCTTACACGTGTCTCACGTACCCCACTTTCGAGTCACTTAGGTGTCACACCATCTGAGTCATGTCTAAGTCCTTAGTTTCACATTGGGGGCTATTCTCCGACGGAGTGACTAATCACAGTCACTCCGAGAATCGTACCCTACACATTTGTCTTAGGGGAGTCTAACCCGAGTCAAACTGGAGTCGTCTCTCCTCCTGCGCTATTTCCGATGCCTTGGTGAGTTTGAGTTCCGAAGCAACTTTTCTGATTACGCGGTATTCTTACAGACAGGCCACGCGTAATTAGACGCCAACGCAAGATGGACGAATTAAAAAACGCTCTGACCAAGATCGAAACCCAACTGGCCGCCATCCAGGCTAACCAAGCAACTTTACCCACCCGCCTAAGCAGCGTGGAGAAAACGACCCCAGTTGAGGGATCTGAGCCCACTGGGCCCATAGCTGAGCTAATCAGCGCTCTTTGCAGGCTCGAAGAACAGGTTCATCTGTCGACGAACAATTCAATCCACACTGAAAATGCTCGTTCCTACTCACCTTTGAATGATAAGCTACATGCCAACCTCAACCTTATGGGAATTCCAATGTTTGAGGGTACTGGAGACCCGGTCCATCACATCCGGGCTTTCAAAGATTTCATGGTGGTCCAAGGGGTAAAGTCCACCATGTTTAAGCATTTATTCCCTTCCTCCCTCCAGAAGCACCCCAAAGCCTGGTACTACAGGCTCGATTCCAAGAAGTACCCGACTTGGAATGACGTGGCAACGGAGTTCGCTCGGAATTACGCTGATAATATCGAAATCCAGACTACAATGCGTACTCTGGAAGTCATGGCCCAAGAGCCCAAAGAAGGGTTCACTAAATATCTTCAAAGATGGAGGGCCGAGAGTGTAAAGTTGGTAAACAAGCCCAACGAGAAGACACTAGTGGAGGCGTTCATCAACAACCTCCTACCTTCTTACCGCGTCCATCTTAGGTATGCCGGCATTTCAAACTTTGTCGTGCTTACCGAAATGGGCATTAGAATTGAAGACGATCTTCGACACAATGAAGATCTGGGTGAAGTTTCTACTAAAGGCTATACTGGACATCAACTCGAGTCCTTAGAAGCCGACGATTAATGACAACATTATCCGAGAGTCCGGATCTGATTTGAGTCCGAGTCTGAGTCCGAGTCTAGGATGTACTATTCCCTTCGAAGTCAAAGTCAAAGTCAGGGTCAGAGTCAGTTGTATTCTGTCCTCTTTTTCAAAATTCAATAAAATCAGCTTTCAATATTCTTTCTCATATATACTTTCCTTGTGTGTTTCCGAGAACATGATGAACACCATCATACACTGTGAGCACACGCACGTGACTATTATAGGCACATCTATAATGACTGCAGGAAACCGAGCCCGTGTTTTCCTTTTACCTATTCCATGTCTGGTATAGAAAAGCCACATAACTACCCTTAGCAGGAGCGGTATCGAATCCTATGACAAATCTAGGTAATCTCCTAGTTTGGGTTCAAGACGGGAGGCAAGCCCATTTCCCACAATAAAACACCCCTCCAATAAGACTGACCAATCCCTACCTTAGGTGTTAGTCTGACCGGCAAAAAAAAAGAAAAAAAACAAAAGAACACTGGACAAAAAAAAAATCAAAAGTAAAAAAAAAAGGAAAAAAGAAAGGGCCAAAACAAAGGCCATCAAAAAAGAAAACTGGACAAAAAAAAAATCAAAAGTCCATGAAAAAAAAAAAGAAAAAAAAAAGAAGCAAAAGGCCAAAACAAAAAAAGCAGGCCATCATCAAAAAAATTCAGAATACCCATGACCGTGGTCAACGGTCAATTCCAGTGAAAGCCCCACGACCAGGGTACGGTCAAAATTATCAATACCCATGACCGTGGTCAACGGTCAACTCAAGTGAAAATCCTTTGACCGTGGTACGGTCAAATTCAAAATTATCCATGGCATCCAATAGTGGAGTAACAATCAAGCTGGTCAGTTAACACAACACTCAGCCTTCCCACATTACAACCCTCAAGACCTTCCCGAAACCCAGGCCAGAGACAGCCCGGAATTTTGAGGATTCAAGCTCCATAGGATACCCCTAACAATTAGGGCCAGACATCAAAACCAAATCCCGCATTATCAAACCGGCTCTCGAAGCCTTAGCTCCACAGATGCGAGCTCCAGATTTCGAGTTATCAAGGCCATTTACCTCATTATCAAACCGGCTCTCGAAGCCTTAGCTCCACAGAACCGAGCTCCAGATTTCGAGTCATCAAGGCCATTTACTTCATTATCAAACCGGCTCTCGAAGCCTTAGCTCCACAGAACCGAGCTCCAGATTTCGAGTCGTCAAGGCCATTTACTTCCTAGCACCACATTCCCAAATACATCAAATCCCGAGAGCAAAACTCGTTAAAATCCCCGAGAGCAAAACTCGTTGAAATCCCCGAGAGCAAAACTCGTTAAAATCCCCGAGAGCAAAACTCGTTAAAATCCTCGAGAGCAAAACTCGTTAAAATCCCATCCTAATTTTTCACATCCAAACCAGTTACCAACCCCGAACACGGGAACTCAACTTGCAGTCGGCATAGAACATGCCCAACTAGTTCACACCACCTCTGGGGGCTACCCCGGAGAACGCTCACAGTCACAAGATTAATATCGTAACCATTCAAGCCCTTTGATCAAGACATCACTGGGAATGCACCTAGCCTACACCGTCATTATGGCTAGTTACACACGAAGTCCTATTAAGAATAGGCACCATAATACATCTTCTGACACTGAACTACGGCTTGGTTTGATTTCACCACACGTGAATACGTAGGCAGCCTTTCAACAGAGGCACAACCACTCACATTGACACACATTCGAAAAGCATTATCATTCCGGGCACGACACTGTCATGTTCTCAGTAGCTAGCTTTGTTGTCCTGGGGGCTTTTCTTAGACAGAAGACCTCCATCCACTCACAAAATCCAGATAAATACTTTCAAAATCTAGCCTCCTTTCTGTAGTGCGTCCTAGTACTCGGCTCAGTCAAAGACAAGAATCTGTCAGAACTCGAGGCAATACCCACTTTGGAAATGTATCCTAAAATAGGAAATCCAGAAGGGCACCAGACTAAAACAGTCTAATTACAGGCTACTGCAATCCCCCATAGCATATCTATCCCATTTCGATGTACGATCGTGTTGCCACTCGCCTAGGCTACGGGATAGCGCAACTTAAGAGTCTCGTTAGGCGGCCCACACCCCCACCAAGTCGCGGTCCAACCCTTAGAGAGTCCAGTCCGTGTCAGTCAACTCGTCCTATCGTGTCCAGAGTCGAGTCTGTCGATAGGCCCCTCTCTTCAAATTCCACTTTGAAATTTGCAAAATTTAGCCATTTGAAAAAAGATCATTTTCGACAAGGTCAGATTTCAGTCTATTTAAACTGCGAATTTCTTTTCTACCCCTTTCCATTTTGAAAACCTAGCTCGTGATTGCTTTTAGGATTTCAAAAATTCAAACTTTCAAGCCTTCAAAAAGTCATTTTCCCCAGCACGAGTCATTTTACTACCTATGTGTTGCATGCATTCTATGTGACTTATACAGGTACGACTCAAACAGGGACATGCAAGTCATCAAATCTCCCCAGCGGCATTTTTCGGGATATCACGGGATGGGCCAACAAACAGGCACACCCAGGGCTTACGCGACAAGCCCAAATTCCCCACGGGGTACAATCATCAAGCTCCGGTATGATTTCTGTCTTGCGGCTGGCGAGCCCTTCACGCGAGTCCAACGGACTATAAACGACCCGACCGGAAGTCTAACAGGTCTTAACGGGCTTGGTAGCTACTCTGACTTTCGCCTTGTCCAAGCCTCAGTCAGAGTGGGGGCTTTGTAGACACCCGCATTTTGACCGCCAGGTATCTATGGCAGTTTCCAAAAAACACCCAATGATGATCGGACGCTAACGTGTTTCTATGCGCTCGGATATGGGCTCAAATCCATTAATCGTTGGCTAACACACTTACGGAGAACAAATCTCACCAAACGGACCTCAAATCCAGGCCCAGTGGATCATTCCGAGTCAAACAAGACTAATTTGGGCCGAAACCGACACCGGAAATAAAACCGACTTTTTGCGATTGGGTCAACCCTGGTCAAAGTCGTTTCCGAGACACACAAAAACAGCCATACAACCATCAAAAGTCCAAGTCAATCACAAAACCCATCAAACACCCAAAGTCAAGGTCCAAAACAATGGACCCGTGAAACCCGACTGGGCCACTCGATCGAGTGACCCACCCACTCGATCGAGTGGGCGTGTTTCAAGCCCAACGGCAGGCTTCACGGGCCACTTGACCGAGTTAGCCCCATACTCGGTCGAGTAACCCTAAATCGGTGCCCTAGCCATGCCTATATAAGCAACCCCCATGCAACACATAACACAACTTTTCACAACCCAAAAACATCTTTTACAACCCTAATACATCCTAAGAGCAATCCTACGCTACATCCTTTACAAACCCTAGACAAACCCTAGGAAAATCGACATTAGCAAACCCTAAACCTAGTTTTAGGAATTCAACCCGAGCCACCACAACTTAGCCTCCATACACCTCGAAGACTCTCGTGTTGTAGCCGCGTTTACGAGCCTAATTCCGAGACAAGAACATGTAGGTTGAGGGTGACAAAACCTCTTTCTTCTTCTCTTTTTCCCTCGTCGTCCATCTTCTTTTTTTCATCTTTTTCTTCCGTTTTTTTATTTATTTTATCTTATCGTTATTATCGCATCCTAATATCACTAATATCGATAGTATTAACATCAAAACACTAAAATATTTATCGATTTGTGTCGAATAAGAAGGATACCAGGATAAGGAAAACCGCATATACAAGTGTACTGCACACGCGTCGTCGTTCGCTTATCCCGGTACCCCGATTATTTGATTATTGAGATAAATCAACTAAAACAATAATCCGTTTTTATTTCTCGTTATCATCATCATCAATTTTGCATCCATCAATTTCTTTAAACATCAATTTTAACAAGGGTCGAAACCCGTTGACACGGATCCGACATCACAATCCCTAGGGACTTATTTCGATGTCGGAGAAGTCGAGGGAATCAAGTTTTTTATTTATTTATTCAAGTAAAGCGCCGATTTTGGATTCGATACCAATTCCATAATTGGATATCGAATCTAACAATCAAGTCACATAAATTAATTAACGTGATTCGTTCATATCACGACAATTAATTTAAAACGACTAAAATCAATTTATCTTTTTTTATATTTCACTCTAATATCCCATATCGATTCAATAATCGAATATGGGATACAATGAGTATTCAAATTTAGAATCGGGTATAAATTCAACAATATTTATATTCGGTTCAACAAAATTCGCGATTTATAAAAAACCAAGTCGAACATAAATTGTGCAATATTTATGTCCGATTCGGTAAAACCGTCGAATTATCAAAAATCAAAAGCAATTTCAAAATTAACAATTAAATTGCAAACGAACCAAGTTCGTACAGATGCCACTCGACCGAGTGCTTCAGCCACTCAATCGAGTGACATCACAAAATTGAGTCAGAATGCTTTTTACGACCACCACTCGGTCGAGTCTCACAGTGACTCGATCGAGTGGCTACGTACTCGACCGAGTTGGTCAATAACTCGGCCGAGTACGGTCTCTGACGCAAAACAGAATCGATTTTTTAGGGTCCACTCGATCGAGTCCATCGACCACTCGATCGAGTGACCCGTAACGATTAACACAATAAATCGTACATTATTCTATTTTCAAAACCCGGTAGTAATTTGTGATTCATGTCAACACGTGTTTAGTCAATCATGTGTTTTTACTATCTTTTCAAAACATACATCATCATATTTGCATCTTTTCATCTCATCTCATATTTGCACAAACCGTTATTATTTGTTATATTATTACATCGTTACTAACGCGTTTGTTATTTCTTTTGTCAATTTAATTATTGTTCGTTTATTGTACTAAATGAACCCACATGCTAAAATTCCACTTTGACGTAGAATTAATTGCATTAAATTGACATAGAAACCCCTTTTTCAATTTCTCACATGCCTAGGAAAATAATCTTTGCATATCATTTTCCCGTTTAACTAACGCGCGTATTGGAAAGTCATTCGAATTCTTAGTAGAGGCCGCTAATGTGCGGGCGGGGTTGGGTGTCCTTTGTGGGCTTCCCAACACGTACCCTCACCCCTTACTCAGAATCTCGGTTTCCGGATGCCCGAAATCGTTGGCGCACGAGAGTCATTCAATACACGATATCCGATAATGTCGGTATCGGTATCAAATGCAAAGGGACGAGCCCAATAAACTCTGACATCGGAAATGGACCGTATTTTGTATACGGACGACTACGACATAGAGTGGGCTCGAATGGTTCCGAATAACCATAAAATTCGGTGGCGACTCCACATAGACTTTAATTTCAATTCGATCCATTCTCATATGGAGATTCATTCGCCTCCCCAAACCCGCGCGTGGGCGCGTCGGGGTGGACCTATGTCATGTCCACAAATATGTTCCCCAAACCCCTTTGAATGATGTTAATGATGATTTGCATGCTATTGACTCTTGTGAATCCACTTGCCTTCCTTCAACGCAACTTCCATATCCCCTTGTCCAACTTACACCTCTTGTTTTGAATCTTAATGATTGTGAGTTGGAATGTGTACTTTTTGAGGAAAATGTGTGCTTGGATAAGTTTTATGATCTTTGTAGAGAGGAAAACCACGAAGATCTTAGCTTGTGTGAGTTGGAGGGCATATCTTTTGAGGTCAATTATGAGACTTTGGATAGGGAGTTGAGGAAAAGAGTAACTCTTGAGGTTGAGAGGAAGGAGCAAAGAGAAGGTAATGAAATATTTGATGATGCTTTGAGTGATGAGATTTTAGAGATCGATTATACTTGGGATTGTGAGATTGATTTCTTTGAGGAACCTATTTTTGAGAAATTTGAGCCTTTCCCTTGTATGGATTATTAGTCTTATTCACCCATTGATGCCTTGGATCTTATTTCTCTTACTCCTTTGTTTGAGTCCATGACTATGGATGAGGATTTTAAAACTCTTTTGGAAGAGTTTGTGTTGATTCTTGGTTTATCACTTGATGATTCTTTGGTTGAGATACTTGAAGATGGAGAGATGATTAAGACCCCCAACATGAGTGAAAATGGGGAGAATGATTGTGTGAGTGCCTCTCCTCTTGTGATTTTGGAGTCGAGTGATAAATTTTGGGAATTTGAGTTTGATAATGCCTACCATATCCACAAACCATACACTATCACTTTTATATCTTGGTTTTGTGGATTCTCTTGTTTGCCTCACTATGATCATGTTGGTGAGGATTGTTCAAATGCATATGACAAGCTAATGAGATCGTTGGTAGGATATTTAGAAGACCCACTTGCTTCATTTGTGTTTAAGTGTATATATTTTCTTTTTTGTGTGTTTTTGTGTTGTTTTCATCTTGTGTGTAGGTGTCCACTTATGATCTTGAGGAAGGAACATCAAGATGATGGATGAAGAGAAAAGATCAAGAATCACTCACCAAGTGATGAAGATCGAGCATGAAATGGTAAATTCTTCACCCACCCTCTCTTTTCTCCCTCCCTTGTCTTAAACATTGAGGACAATGTTTGGTTTAAGTGTGGGGGAGAGTTTGTTGCTTATCGGATCGTGGTTGGATCGATTTTGGTGGAATTCTGGATTTGGTGGTGTGATTTTGTTGTAAATATGTGTTGTGTTGGGATGTTGGAAGTAGTTTGGTTATGTTGCTCCTTGTGAATATGTGTTATTGTTTTTTATTTCTCTTTTGTGTGTTAGTTTTGCTTCTTATTTTGTCAAAAAAAAATCAAAAACACCTAAAAATTTGAAAAATTGAAAAATTGAAAAATCCAAAAATAAGTTTTGCATTTTCCTAAGAGTTTAGTCGATTTTCTAGATTTCAACTTTGATGAAAAGAATGATTTGGAAATACTTAGTGTTGCATATTAGTATTGTGAATCGACTAATCTTTGCTTTAATTAGTGATTTAGGGTGTATACCATCATTATTGTTCACATATTCATCTCATGGTGTGATATATCCATTTGTTCATTTTGTCCTATGGTGACCGGATTCCGACTTGGTGACATTATCCCCTATAAAATCACAAAAAAATCCACAAAAATGAGAAAATCCCAAGAAAACACAAAAACAAAGTGTTTAATAATTGCTCACATTTCAATTCAAAGTGACAAAATCAAAAAAATCAAAAGAAGAAAAAAAAAAGTCACTTCTCAAATAATTCGAAGTGTTTCGAAAACAAATGAATGAAAAGAAAAGGAAAGAAAAAAAAATAAAAATAAAATAAAAAAAGAAGAAAATGAAAAGAAAACAAAGTTGTTCAAATAAGTGAGCTTATGCATTTTTATTACTTCATCCACTTCACAAATAAATTTAGTATCCTTTCTAGTCACCAAGTTGGTACCGGGACGATCCGAACCTCTCATTATGTGGGAGGAGGGACTTTATGTTTCATTTTCGGTTATAACGCCATGTTAGTTCACTCCATTTCCGCCTTACACCCTATTTTGCTTATCGAAGTTATAGATTAGTAGATGTACAATAAAAATATGCAACTTGTGAAGTATTTCTTAGTTATTCTTTATGTTTTAGTTGGATTTTAGAATTTTGATTATCAATTGGGAATTTGTTTGGTTGCCTTGTTGAGAGAGGTGACTCGTTTTGACTTGAGATGACTATTATATTATCGAGTTTCGTGCCTCATTGTTTGTCATCTCGCAATTTTGGCAAGACCCCACTTGCCTTACAAGGAGATACTCTCCTCATAGTATCTCGTTGTGAGTTGAAGGGACGGAGCGAGCCCGTTTATTGTCTCGTATCGGCTATTATGTTTTTATTTATTTATTTTAGTGAATAAAATGCTTTTGTCGTAGACTATTTGAGCTTACTCGAGGATGAGTAAGGTTTAAGTGTGGGGGAGTTGATAGACGTCATTTTGGTAGTCATTTTACCCGCATTTATATCTCTATTTGTCTCGATTTTCCGTGCTTAAACCGCTTTTTAGCTCATTTTAGTAAGTAATTAGTAATTAGTATATTTATCATAGTTATTTGTTAATAGTGTTATATTTCGAGAAATCGGTACTGCTTTCTGTTCATTTGATTTTTGTAGGGCTTGGAGCGAGGATTAACAAGAAGAGACGGGTCAAGAAGCAAAACGGATTGAGATGGATCGGAATTTAGACGAAGTCAAGTCAAGGTCAAATTGACCTTTGACCAACTCAATTTAACTCCCCTCATCCTCTCCCAACTACAGTAAATCAAATATCAACCCATCATCATACTCTAATCATCATTCATCAATATTCACCATCACCATCACCATCACCATCATACTCCTTCCTCCATACCTGACTCCGGCAGCCCAGCTCCGACCACCGTTTTCCGACTTTACTCCGACGAGACCGACTTGACCCAAATCCGGCAGCCCCTGCTCCGTCGCACTCCACCGTTCCGGCGAACTTTTCGTCGCCGTCGCAGCTCCACTTTCGGCGAACAACCAAATGACTCGCCCCTGCTCCGCCCGTTTCTCCGGCGAACCGACCAGGCTCCACCATCTCCGGTCGTCTCTCCCTCGCGCACGCAGATCGACCACGACCACGCGAGTCACCGGCACCTTCGCCGGCAACCACCTCCGACCTCCGGCGAAGCAATACATGCTAGTGTGAGTTCAATTCAATTGGATTCAATTGATTGATATGGAAAAGAATTGAATTAGATTGATTGACTGATTTGCCCTTCATTAATGAGGTGGCACTGTTGACTTTCCTTGACTGAATTTGAAGACTGAAGGCAGAGTGTAGAGGGGAGTAAAAAAGTGGAGAAAACCCTCAGTATGGAGGGAGGCCGTGGAAGGGACAAAAGAAAGTGGCAGTAGACTAGCTTCATTTTCATTTTCATCTCTTAAATTTCCATAGTTTTAGTGCTTAATCTAGGTTTATTTAGATAGTATTTAGTATAAATTAGTTTGGTTTAATCAATCTACACTCTATTTCTTCTTCATTTATACAATTCTCCATCTCAAGTTTGGTACAATTTCTTTTCTCTTTTCTTTATTGTTCTTCTTTTATGTTTATGAGTTTTAAATTAATTTTATTGTTTAATTAGTTTAAAGTTAGCATTTTTATTAGTTATTATTGTTTATTATTATCATTAGAGTAGTTGGTAGTTCAATTAGTTTAGTTTTAATCATGTTCGAGTAGTTAATTTCTAGGGTCGGGGAAGGCTTGGTTTGTCTTGATTGTGGAGTTTGTTGTGGGTTTATTATCTTGTCGATTAATTGTTGGTGTTCTCCTTTGATTGCGAATTTTGTATGATTTACTTGTCTTGGCCGCGATAGGTGAATCGTATTTCGTCGAGCTTTCTTTGGGGTGGGTCGACCTAGTAATAAGTGCGAGAGCCCGTTATTAGGACCGTCTCGGGTAGATAGAGACTCGAGAGAGACCCCTTATCTCCCCAATCACCGATCGTAATCGACCCGTTTGTGAACTCCGATAACTCCCTTGAGACTCCCTTGTTGACCTTGACCCTAGTCCCTTTTATTGTGTTTATTTCTTCTGTTTGTTTGATTAGTTTAGCTCGCTAGTTTAGAACCTTTTTCCAACCAAAATCATATCTTTTCTTGACTAATACCTTACCTAGACCGAGACCCTTATGTAGCTAGACCGTCCCCGTAGATTTGACCCGACTTACCCTCGACTACCCAAGTTTAGGATAGTTGGTTTTTACTTTGATCGACCGGGATTCACGACAAATCCCCGTCCGTCACTAACCGTAAGTCGTCCTCGATCCTTATACCCATTTCAGTTAGGGTGGCAAAGTTAGGGATGACCGCGTACTGGAGATGGACCCGGTAGGAAGGAAGGAGGTTCTTGACAAAGGCCTCCACTAGTACTTTCTCGCTGGGCTTATCAACCAGCTTCACACTTTTGGCCCGCCATCTTTGGAGATATTTGGTGAACCCTTCTTTGGGATCTTAGGCCATCACTTCCAGAGTACGCATTGTAGTCTAGATCTCAGTATTATCAGCGTAATTCCGATCAAATTCAGTCGCCACATCATCCCAAGTTTTATATTTCTTGGAATCGATCCTGTAGTACCAGGCCTTGGGATGTTTTTCAAGGGAGGCCGCGAACAAGTGTTTGAACATGGTGGACTTCACCCTCTTGACGGCCATAAATTCTTTGAAAGCCCGGATGTGATGGACCGGGTCTTCAGTACCCTCAAACATCGGTATTCCCGTAAGGTTGAGGTTAGCAGGTAGCTCGTCATTCAGAGGCGAATAGGAACGAGCATTTTTAGTATGGATCGAGTTGCTTGTTGACAAGTGAACCTGCTCTTCAAGCTTGCGAACAACGCTGATCAGTTCAGTTATGGGCCCGGTGGGCTCAGATCCAGCAGGAGGAGTTCTCTTCTCCATGGCGCTCACACGAGTGGCTAGGGATGTCTGGTCGGTTCGGATGGCGGTCAATTGGGTCTCAATCTTGGCCAGCCCGGCGGACAGTTGATCCAGAGTGTCTTGCATTTTGTGTTGGCTTCTGGTTATCGGTGGCCTGTCTGTAAGAACACCGCGTAATCAAAAACTAGCCCAAATCCTGGAATAAAAAGTACATCCCGAACAAGACTGAAAAGGGAAATGACTCGGAAAAGACACCTAGACGGGTGACTTGTGAAGGGTGGGCCTTCCTTAGGATTCGGCGGGTGGGCCGAGTCCTGTTCGAAGAAAGGTCCACGTGGGACATCCCCAGACTTTGGACTCGAATGTGTAGATGGGCCCTCCTTTGTAGGAGTATGTCCTACATAGGTGGGCCTTGCCTTAGTCTAATAAGGCGAACTGGGATAGGGAAGAAACTCGTGATGTAAGATTGAAAGAGTTTCGACGCTAAAGACCTCGACGACTTATGACACGACCCGACACATGCTAAATACGGGAAGTCCTAAGAAGAGAAAGGTTTTGGAAAGGATTTTCTTTTGAAAAAGAATCCGAAAACGGTGGAGGGGCCCGATTTTTCGAAGAAAAAAAATCGGAAAACCTATCGAGCCACGGTTTTGAAAGTTCGAAAATATTTTCGAGTTTTGAAATGGGCAGAATACCGGCTAGAAATAGGCTATTTTGAGTAAAATCATAAGTCCTAAATTCGGTATACGTTCCAGGTTTCGAAATTGAATATTTTGGAAAGGGATGCGATTTTTTGAAAATGACGGTTTTGAAAAACGACCTTAGAAACCAAGTAGCACATAGTCACGCAAGCATTATAACGACGCCATGTATGCTCTATACTAAGTCTCGGTCGGTCTATAAAGGGTCTATACCAGTGCATATAGCCTAGACGTGAACCGGGACGGACTCTCTAAGTCGAGTTGAGCTTAGAACATGCCGCGAAACCCATACGAATCTGCTATGGACACCTTTGACATATCCATATTGGAGTACATCACGGTATAGTGGGACGCCGGTCGAGAGTACCGGCCCGGGAATATATAGGGTTATGCATGAACCGTAAAACTAAAACGCGTATTGTACTACTCAAACGATTTCTATTCGAGTCTCACCCTAAGGATGCCGATGGTAAGTCACGCATCAGTTTATCCCCAGCGGAGTCGCCAAATTGTTGGACATGACATAGGTCCACCCCAACGCAGCCACGCGTGGGTTTGGGGAGGCGAATGAATCTCCAAATGAGAATGGATCGAATTGAAATTTAAATCGAAGTGGAGTCGCCACCGAACTTTGTGGGAGTTCGGGCCCGTTCGAACCCCCTCTATGTCGTAGTGGGCCATGCACAAATTATGGCCCATTTCCGATGTCAGAGTTTATTGGGCTCGTCCCTTTGCATTTGATACCGATACCGACATTATCGGATACCGTGTATTGAATGACTCTCGTGTGCCAATGGATTCGGATATCCGGAAACCATGGTTCTGATTAAGAGGTGAGGGTACGTGTTGGGAAGTTCACAAAGAACACCCAACCCCGCCCGCACATTGGCGGCCTCTACTAAGATATCGAATGACTTTCTAATACGCGCGTTAGTAAAACGATGAAAATGATATGCAAACATTATTTTCCCTAAACATGCGAGAATTGAATGGGTTGCTAAGTCGATTTAATGCATCTAATACTAACGTCAAAGTTATATTTAGCATGCGAGTTCATTTTAGTACAATGAAATAAACAATGAAAATAGATCGAAAAGACATGAACAAACAAGTTAGCAACGGTATAACGATAATAACGGTTTGCGAATATGATGAACTCATTTTGTATATATATTTAACCCCAACTTTTCCTTTATTTTGGTTCATTTTCTGTGTCCTAGGAGTCGTTTTTCTAGCTTTTTATTCTTCTTTGTTATACCGGGTATTTTGTTTACGTTTTGTAGGAAACGAGACAAATGAAGGCGATTGAGCTATATTTTGGGCAATGACGAGAGTCGAGCCATGAAATATACAAGGAAGAAGTGATAAAAGTTAGAGGATACTAAGTGAATACTTGGAGAAGGACGTGAGTGAAGAAACAATAAGAAAAGACAAAGAAATAAGTTGGAAAGCTCAAACAAATGCAAATCAAGATGAAAGAACGATCGCTAAAACAAGGGTCAACTTCAAACAATATTATCTTGAGTTATACAACTCCAATTGAGCTTATTAAGGTGGAGTTGGAAAGCTCTTTCTCTTAGCTTTCCAACGGTATATTACACGTTCAAAGCCGATAAGTAACGAAGAAACGGTCGGGACAACCTTGAACCGGTTGGTTCAGACCCAAACCGACCGGTTTGAGGCTGTTTCGTGGGATTTTTATTTTTGGACTCCTTCACTTACCATAACTCCTATTTTACGGGATATTCTTTCCTAATTAGTTTTAGGAAAGTAGGAGTAATGACACTTCTTATCATTATTAGTATATATACCCTCCTTAGGGTTAGATTTAAGAACACTTTCTCACTTTCTCATTCAGTAGTTTAGTTTACACTTTTATATTCATTAGTTTAGTTTAGACTTTTTATTAGCATTAGAATTCTTCTAGTTTGTAGTCATACTTTTAGATCGTTAATCTTTCAGTTCTACGTAATTGGTACCTTTTCTTATTCTCTTATTTTTCATATTGTTCTTTATTATGCTTAATTCTTTTATTGCTTTATCGTTTATTATGAGTAGCTAATTTATTTATCTAGGGTTGAAGGGGATCTATGTTAATTGAATTGGGGATGTTAGTTTAATCAATTGTTTGATTGATCATTCATATGTTATTGCCTTACTACTTGTTTTGTATCATTCGTTCGATTAGTTTGAGACGTTGAATTAGTTGAATGTCTAGGAACCCGAACCTAAGATCGAAAGCCTGGTAAGGGTAGACTTACAAGTAAGTGGGTAGGATAATCTGGTAAGTTGCGAGAGCCCGTCAGAATCTATCCTAAGGTTGACATAAGATCCGAGAGGCCGTGTCTTTGCCCTAAATAACTGTGATTGATTGACTGGATGATTAATTAACTTTACCCAATTTGATTGCATAGTGAACCGGAAAGCCCTAGATACCTTTAATATTGTTAGAACCCTTTTATTTACATAATCGCATTAGTTTAGAAAACAATTCAAACAAACCGGAATTTAAATAGTTTAGAATCGATTATTAGATAATTAGCGATTTTCATCCGTCTCTCTGTGGATTCGACCCTTACTTGCTGCTAGCTACCTGTTAGTTGTTCGTTAGGATTACTTTGATTAAGGTGATACGGCTTTAGCCTTGTCAGAATAAAACGGAATGATGTAAATAAGATGATGCATGGTTTTGAAAATTAATGTTTCACGTGATAGATTTGACACGTGTTGACCTAAGTCATAAAAAAATGTTATCGAATCTAGAAAGCGGTGTAGGACTCACGATTTTGACGTGATAAAGGGCCACTCGACCGAGTCATTGAAGGACTCGACCGAGTGGTCCTCTAGAAGAGCTTCTGTCCCGTTTTTTAGGCATTACTCCATCGAGTTATTGACGAACTCGACCGAGTACGACGCCACTCGACCGAGTCATGGCGAGACTCGACCGAGTGGTAGTCAAAAAATCCTTCTGTCTCGATTTTTGGGATGCCACTCGACCGAGTGGACTAGGCACTCGATTGAGTGCCCCCTGTACGAACTAGGGTTTGCCTCGCAATTTATTGATTGCGTTATTGCTTTTCGATTTTGAATAAGTCGTTGATTCTGCCGAATCGGGCATAAATATTATATAATTTATGCTCGATTCGGATTTTGATAAATGGTTGATTTTGTTGAATCGGGCATAAATATTATGGGATTTATACTCGATTCTAATTTTGATACTCGTCATATCCCACATTCGACTATTGAATCGATATGGAATATTAGAGCGAAAACTTGAAGAAAGTAATATAAGTCGTTTAAATTAAACTAGAACGATATAAATTTTCTCCGCGTTTATAGTGTCGTAATTAATTCTAACGAATTAGGTGACAAATCTCTCGGCATCAACGAAAATCGTATTAGTTTAATCTTTTGACTAAATCGTTTAGATTCGACATCCAACTATTGAGTTGGTATCGAATCTAATAGAGATTGACACTTGAATTAAAAAAACTCGACTTGATTCCCTCCGCATCCCGACATCATAATTAATTCTTGCGAGTTGTATGATGTCGAATCCGCATCAAAAGGTTTCGACTCAACTTGAATAAAAATACGTGAATTAAAAAAAAGGTTTTAGAAATCGATGTATGCGATGTTGATGACGACGCGACGAAAAGAAATATAAAAAACGATCTTGTTTACGTTTGACTCGCTTCAACAATCAAACATTCGGGGTGTCGGGATAAGCGACCGGCCGCGTCGAGTGAAACACCCTTGCATTCGTGTTTTCTTATTCCGTCATCCCTCATATTCGACACGAATTAGCGAGTACTTTAATGTTTTATACTAATGATATTAACGATATTAGACGCGATAAAAAAAACAACGACGACGGACGACACGCGAGGAAGAGAAAGAGAGAAGAAGAGTCGGGAATATTGCACCCTCAACCTACATGTTCTTGTTCTCGGACGGGACTCGTTAGTTGTGGCTAGCACGGGAGTATCGAGATGTAAGTTAAGTTATGGTGGTTTAGGGTTTGTAAATTGCTAGGGTTTATTAGGGTTCCTAATGTGTGATTAGGGTTTGAAAATATGTGTAAAGCTGAAAATTAGGGTTGAAAAGTAGGGTTCCAAAAAAGGTCTCCTGATTTGCATGCAAGGGGGTGTTTATATAGACAAAGCTATGCACCCCCGTCTAGGGTTACTCGACCGAGTAACTGGCTAACTCGGTCGAGTGGCCCAGGGCGACTGCAGTCAAACTTGCTTAAGGGCCCACTCGATCGAGTGGGGCTGACACTCGATCGAGTGGGTCAGCTGGAGCGCATGGGTCTGGTATTTTGGACCTCGAGTTGCGTATTTTGTGGATTTTGTATTTGGGCTATACTTTTGATGTTTATGTGGCTGTTTTTTATGTGTCTCGGAAACGGCTTTGACCGGGGTTTGACCTAATCGCTAAAAGTCGGTTTTATTTCCGGTGTCGGTTTTGACCCAAATTAGTCTTATTTGATTGGAAACGACCCACTGGGCCTGAATTTGAGGTTGGTTTTGTGAGATTTGTACTCCGTAAATGCCTAAGCCAGCAACTAATAGTTTCGGGCCCATATCCGAGCGCGTAGAAACACGTTTGCGTCCGATCATCATCGGGTGTTTTTTGGAAACTGCTATAGACACCTGGCGGTCAAAATGTGGGTGTCTACAAGACTTTAAAAAATAGCAATTACTTTTCTACCATTACTGAGTCCATTGAAATTGTTGTTTGGTTGGTTGATATAGTGCTACTCAAAGTGCTTGCTTCCTGTATATTTTCAATGAACTTTATCAATGCTTCTAATCTTCATCGAAAAAAGATTAAAATTTACATTGTATGTACCTCCATATCAGCATACTTGTCTTTCCATCTTGCAATAGTTTCCTTGTCATCAGAAAAATTGTAGACAGTGTAGCTTGTGAAGTTTATATCAATATTGTACATTCTATGCACTTCTATTTTTAGCAAGTATTCATTTCCTAAGAAGCATTGAAAATCACTTGGAATCCCACGCTCGTTGCCGATCTGTTTTGGTTAATGAATCAGTATAGTAATCTTGATAATCATTTTTAATTATTAAAGTAGATAAATTTTGGAATCTGCTTTAAGCTTTCAATACATTCCTTTGCACTTCTGCCGATTTTTCTTTGAATTAAGTTTTCAAACATTTTCAGGGTTGCTTGTCCTCCATCTTCGTCTTCTATTATGAACTTTGCTTGAAATCTGAAATAATCAATACATATGTAAGCTGTCTATATATATTGGCGTGTGTTCATTGACAAAGAAATTGGATATGGTATTTTTCTAACCTTGGCACACAATCAATATCACCAACATCATATGCTGTGCAGTACTCTTTTGAGCAATACCATAGTCCATCTTTAATCTCGACCCTTGACTTGCATACTTTACATGAGTTGTAATACCAATTGTAGTGTGGACATGACATAGGTTGACCCCGACGCGGCCACGCGCGGGTTTGGGGCGGCAAATGAATCTCGTGGGAAGATTGATCTCGAGTTGAAATTTAAATCGAAGTTGGAGTCGCCACAGAATTTTGTGGGAATTCGGACCCGTTCGAACCCACTCTATGTCGTAGTGGGCCGCGCACAAAGTACGGCCCATTCCGATTTCAGAGTTTATTGGGTTCGTCCCTTTGCATTGCGATACCAATACCGATATTATCGGATACCGTGTATTGAATGACTCTCGTATGCCAATGGTTTCGGACATCCGGAAACCACGGTTCTGAGTAAGGGGTGAGGGTACGTGTTGGGAAGTTCACAAAGAACACCCAACCCCGCCCGCACTTCGCGGCCTTTACTAAGATATCGTTCATTGTTCGTGTACACGTGTTAGTTTGACGATTGAATGATATGCAAAGAGCTTTTTGACTAAACAAGTGAATTATGTTTGACTACGTCGTTTAATGCATCTAAACTAACGTCAAAGTTGTTTTAGCATGTGAGGTTCGTTTTAGTACAATAAAAAAAACAACGAAGAAAAAACGATAACAGATTACAATATACGAGCGGCATACCACCCGGAAATACAATGCAACCAACGATACAATACAACAATTGCGATAAACGAGTTTAGAAGACGTAAGCATGACGTGATTTTGAAAGGACTAAGTTCATGTGATAGACTTGACACGTGTTGACCGAAGTCGTTAAAAAAGTTATCGAAGCTTGAAACTGTTGAAGGCTCACGGATTTGTCGTGACAAAGGTCACTCGGTCGAGTCATGGAAGGACTCGGTCGAGTGCCTCTTGAAAAACCTTCCTGCTTCGATTCTGAGGTGCCACTCGATCGAGTCAGGCATGACACTCGATCGAGTGGTCCTCGAGAAAAGTATTCTGGTTCACTCTTTGGGGCGCCACTCAATCGAGTGGGCTAGGCACTCGATCGAGTGCCCCCTGTACGGACTGCTGCCCCGTTTAATTTCGACTCTAAAATTGTTTTTGGTTTTGAAAATTGATAATTTGATTAAGTCGCGTAAAAATATGATGCAATTTATACTCGACTTGAATATTGATACTCGTAATATTCGACATTCGATTATAGAATCGGTATCGGATATTTAGAGTGAATTTTGAAAAAGTTGTTTAGAAAACCGTTTTGAATGTTGTTAAGACTAGACAATTCCTCCACGTTGTAATATAGTAATTACTCGGTTTCAATGGTATTATGCTTAACATGTTTTGATGATTGATACCTTTAGATCTGATATTTGACTATAGAATCGTTATCGAATCCTTAGGGACGACTCGTTATTGCTAGAGACGATAGTAGTAATAATGATATTAGATGCGATAAAAAGGAAAATAAAATAAAAGACGACGTTTGACGACGACGGACGAAACGAGAAGAGGGAAAAGACACGAGAAGAGAAAAGAAAAAGAGAGAATGGGATTTGGAACACCCTCAACCTACATGCTAATTTCAGTCTCGATTTAGGAACTCGTAGTAACGGCGCTTGCGTAGGAGTAACGAGAATATAGGAAGAGTTAAGGTGTTGTTATTTTTTGTGTGGTTTTGCTAGGGAAAATCGGACGGTATTTCGGTATAAATTTCCCAAGGTTTGCTAGAGATTCGGGATGTGTGATGAAAATAATTGAATGTGTTGTTTGATAATTGGTTGTTGTTATGAATAATTGGTGTTGATTTGTGTTGCGGGGATGGGGTATTTATAGGATGAAAACACCTCCACTCGGGATAAGAGATGCCCGGTTTGGATAGGAAATAGATGTCTTGCCAAGGAAGAAAGCCACCGGTTGGGACGAAGTAGGATTCCGTTTGTGGATAGGAGAGTCTTACTTGCATGAAAAGAAACACCCGGTTTTGGCTGAAAAGGAGGTCACTCGATCGAGTGACCTCCTTTTCAGCCAAAACCGGGTGTTTCTTTTCATGCAAGTAAGACTCTCGTTCATGGCACTCGATCGAGTGCCTAGTCTAAACCGGATTCTGACTGCTTTATGAGCCCACTTGACCGAGTGAGCCAATCCACTCGATCGAGTAGAGCTGGACGAGTAGTATGGCTCTTTAAAAGATAAAATTTTATCTCTTACGGAATTGTTTAATGTTTTTTGTAGCTGATTTTTGTGAGGAGTCTGACTTCGAGTTGGATTTTCGAGTTTGCGTCAGATATTTTTGGCTCGGGAATATCTTTGACCGGGGTTTGACTCGGTTGCTAAAAGACGATTTTGCCCTTGGTCTCGATTTTGACCCAAATTAGTCTCATTTGACTGGAAACGATCCACTGGACCTGAATTTGAGGTCGGTTTGGTGAGATTTTTACTCCGCTAAAAGCTCGCGCCAACTACCATTGATTCCGAGTCCAAATCGAGCGTATTAAGTCATGTTTACGTCCGATCATCATCGGGTGTTTTTCAGAAACTACTATAGACACCTGGCGGTCAAATGTGTGTTTCTACATGTAGGAATCGTCAATTTCTGTTATGGTTGCGCGTATGACATATGTTCCAGCCTGTTATTTAAGAAATGAAGTGAACGCCATTTTTTTTCTATAATGCATTTCATTAATAATGAATATTAAAGTAATATACATGAACATTATATACGACCCCCCAGCTGGGGTCACTCGATCGAGTGCAACATATGTTGCACTCGATCAAGTGGCCTTTAAAAAGAGGCCTGGTCGATTTTTGGGGGGGCACTCGATCGAGTGCCGTTAGGCGAGGAGTCAAAGTAGGAAGGTTGTGATCTTCCTTTGACTTGAGATTTTGTTTGTTTTGTCTTTGTTCATTTTGTGAATTTGGACGCAGCGTGAGGCCGGTTACGTCTCCGGTTTCGACTTTGACCGGGTTTTGACTCGGTCGCAAAAGACGGTTTACCCCCGGTGACAGTTTTAGCTCAAAATAGCTTTATCTTATTGGGGACGACCCACTGAGTTTGAATTTGAGGTCAGTTTTGAGAGATGTGTACTCCACTAAGTGCCCACGTCGGATACTATTGATTCTGAGTCCGTATTCGAGCGTATTGATGCATGTTAACGTTTGATCATCATCGGGTATTTTGTTGGAGACTGCTATAGACACAAGCAGTCAAAATACAGGTGTCTACATCCCTTCGTTCCAAACATTTGCGTACATTTATTTTCTTAACACTATTTATAAGTGATGAGAATTTTCAATATAACTCCTAATATATAAGATAATAAAATATAATTATGTGAGATCTTGTTTAAATCGTATAACAAAATACATTATAAATATCAATTTTTTATAATTTTTAGTAACACGTAACTAAAGATATAGAAAAAGAATTTTTTGACACACAACTAAAGAGGTTGATTTTAGTGGGTGATTTAATTTAATAAGCGGTTATTGTATCTATCGTTGTTCATTAGGTAACTTCTCCTTAAATTAATATTTCGCTTAAAAATTGTGATACCAACCCATCATTCACTTTTTTTTTGGAATGACTGAGAATTTTATCGGAATTACTTTTTCATACTTCATCGTTACTCAATCATCCTTAAAATTTCCAAAAATTTCCAATTTTACCCTTTCTCTATTTTGAAAAAACTTTTATTGTTTTTATTCTATTCTAAACATTTTTTTCATCAAAATTCTTTACTTAAATCTCATTCATCTTATAAATTGATCCATCATTATTTGCGAATCACGAATTCACTATGGATCATAGTTCGATAATCGATATTTTATTATATAAGTAATTTTAATAAAAAATTAGGGTTAATTGATTGAAAATTAGGGTAGATTAGTGTTAATTAATTATTTAGGGTTCTTGTATAATCGCAAATGAGAACTTTTTCGAAAAACCCCTAATTGGTGCAATTGATTTGAAATTCATAGCAAATCAGTACTTTTCCGAATTGAAGAACCCTAATTACTGCAATTGATTTCAAATTCATTGCAAATTAGGACTTTTCCTAAAAAAATCCTAATTGGTGCAATTGATTTCAATTCCTAACCTCAATTTCTACTCGTATCATCGCAAATGAAAACTTTTTCGAAGAACTTAATTAGTGCAATTGAATTTGAAATTTCTAACGTTAATTCGTACTTGAATCATCGCAAACTATTCTTTTTCAAAGAATCCCGATGCAATTGAGTCGTGTTATTTTTTCTCTGAGTAAAGGTCAGTACAAAAAAGTATCACCCAATTTTATTTGACATTACTTTGATACGTTGTAAAATATAAGGATTATTACTAGAGGTGGCAGTTCGTCGGGCCGGGCCGTGCCCGGCGGGCTTCGTGCCTGGGTGGGCCGGCCCGGTCGTGCCTAGACCCGGGCTCGTGCCGTGCCCGGCACGGAGCTCTAGCCGACCATGCCGCCGAGGCACGGCCCGAGGCCCGGGCCCGGTCGTGCCGTGCTCGGGCCGGGTCTCGTGCCCGGTCGTGCCCGGCCCGTCGTGCTAGTTTCGTGCTCGTGCCCGTGTTTCGGTTTTCGTGCCGGTTTTCGGGTTTCGGGTCGTGCCTCAATCTATTTCATATTTTTTCCAGCAAAAACAAGACGCGTTTGTGTGCGACCCGAATATTTGTAGCGTAATTATATATTATAATATTTGTAGCCTTGTAGCTATCACTCCACAAGTCCCACTTTGGAAATAGTTAATACTCTTTATTAAAAAAAATTGTAATTGTAAAAAAACACACAATTACTAAAAATTACAATTACTAAAACAATTACAAAAAATAATAGTAATTATACAAACTAAAAATTATAAATTAAATCTTCGTAGGATGTAAAAGAAACTAAAAAATAATTAAAGTCGACTTGTGAAATTGTAATTGAAAAAATAATTATGTCTATTACTCTACGATTCGACACTGCCACTCGAAGGGGTATCGTCGGTGTCGACATCACTATCTCTTGGTTCCTGACCTTGTTTTCGGTCTCTTGCATCCATCCAATCTTTGTAGCAGACACACATGCGGAGGGTGTCGCAGGACAAAGACGTACGTTTGTCGTCCAACACCCTTTTAGAGGCACTGAAGCAACGTTCGGACGCTACAGATGAAACTTGAACGGCGTAGAAGTCTCGTGCCATTGCTGACATCACCGGAAGAAATTTTTCATGTTCTCGCCACCATGCTAGAAGATCAGTGCTTAGTGTATCGAATTCGGAAATATTGTTGAAATAATCATATCGTAGGTACATATGAAATTCAGCAAGATCGGACGCCCGTGTTTGTTGAGGAGATGGCATCAGTCGAGACATTCGTGACATGGCCTTGCCCAATCCTGCAGCGATCGTCGATCGGCCACTGCTAGCACCTGCACCTGATCGAGAAGTAGTGGTGGGGTTAGTTTGACCATAAATCCGCTCGTATTCACCAAATACTACACCAAAGTCGTGTCTAACCGAGGCCGCATAGGCCTCCTTGTCGAATTCTAGGTTCATTGCTTTTTTATAACTTTCAACAACGTTAATGGCACCCTCAAATTTCCACCTAGGGTCTTAAATCATTACAAATACATAGACAAGAGGAATATCGTCCCAATATTTTAACCATTTTTCCTCCATGTCGGGTAGAAACGTAGAGTAATCAGGTAGGCCTCGATATTTTTGGAAAACAGTGGCAATATTGTCAATATGAGCAATGAACAAAGGGACCGTGGGCTTATATGCATGAGAAAATGCAGTGGTCGCCTCCTCAAAGGCTGACAACAAGTCGATATACATTTCTATTTTCTCCCAATCATCTTCAAGTAATTGTTCATCGGGAAAACGAGTGTTCCAAAAAGTAGTTAGCGGATCCTTGTATTCTAAACATGACTGCAACATTGTGTACATTGAATTCCACCTCGTGTTGTTCTCTGCGGGAAATTTTCTGTATTTAATTTTATTTAATTTACAAAAGTGACGCCAATCTTGGCGCCTTATTTGAGACGTGTTCAAGTGAATAACTATTTTTTTAAACTTGGTGTGATAGTGTCGTAGACCCACTAAACCGTCCTTAACACACAGGTTTAAAATGTGACAAGCACATCGAACATGTAACAATTCACCATCTAAAAAAATATTTTGTAAACTGGTCTTCAACATGTTAGCACAAGAAGTCATAGACGTTGCATTATCAAAAGTAACTGTCAAAATTTTATCTCTAATTTCATACTCGCATATCGCTCTCACAATAACGTCGTGGATATTAGCAGCGGTATGCGGACTTTCTAATCTTGCAAATTCAATTATTCTTTTTTGTAAAACCCAATTCTCATCTATCCAGTGAGCTGTTAAACATAGGTAAGAGTAATCGATGCGAGAGTCCCAGCCATCGGATGTTAACGATATTTTAGACCTCATATTTTTGAAGCATTCTATAAGCTCCATTTTAGCCTCCATATATTGTTTCATTGCTTTACTTTTTACAGTTTTACGGCTCGTTTGTAGATGAGCCGGTTGGTTTGCTTTTACGTATCTGTTAAACGCTGGGTGTTCAGATAAAGCGAAAGGTTTTTCCGTTTGAATTATCATTCTAGATAATTCCTCAGCGCATGTGTTATAATCGTACTTATACTCTTCTTCTGATTCGGGTCGGGTCACAAATTGGTCAAGGGATGTTTGACCGACCTCTTTGGGAACACATTTTTTAGCATGTCGTCCTAGGTGACCGGTACCATTTGCACTTTTACCACTAAATATACCTCCACAATTATTACACTTAGCATATTTTTTATCTACACTCTTAGTGAAATTTAGCCATACTCTACTTGTTCTACCCATCGCACACAATCTAGCCATTTCTTCTTTAGTCTCCCAAACTATACCGTCATCGGACGATTCGCTCGTTCTTGTTTGTACATTTACATTTGTGAATTGTGACACGGTTTGTGCCGATGTGTCGTGTTGTGCAGACTCTGTAAATTGTGCAGACTCTGTAAACGATTGTGGTCCTTCTGGACCTCGTTGTGTAAATTGTTGACCCGTTTGTGTAAATGAATACGATGGTAAAGGTGGTCTCCCCGACATTGCCTGATATGTCGACATATCGAAATTAAATAAGTTGGGTGTCATGGGAAAAGGTTGTTGGGACCCTTGTCCCGTTTGTGCCCCGGTTAAATCGTAACCGTAAGGGGTCGACCCGCTCGGATTGCCAAAGTTCATGAACGAAGGCGTGACACCGGACCATTGATTAAATTGTGGGGTCGTAAATTGACCATGTGCCTCCGATTGTGGTGTTTGTGAACCGGAGGGTCGTTCGACGCTACCTTGACGTTGTTGTGATCGACTCCTTTTTGACCCTGACTCGGTGTTGTGTGATTCAGACATGATTTAAATATTTTAACGGATTAACAATTAAATTATCAAATTAATTACCAAATTAATTAACAATTTAACTAACAAATTTAATAACAATTACCAATTTAGTATTTTAGTTCAATTGACAAGTTAATATGTAAAAAATTATTTAATGGTGAGTTGGTGACTTAATTATAAAAAATTAATAAGTGAAGATTATAATTAACTAATTAAGTAATAAACAAAAATAATTAACAAAATTAAAGTAAAAGAGATTAAGTAAGAAAATGCAAACAAAGCTTGTAGAGATCCGGAGATGCGGTCGAATATCGAGAATCGACAGACTATAATAAAAAAACCCGTAAACCCGATACGATCAATTCTTCAATATAGTAGATTAGCACCAAAAAACGCAACCAAAACCTTCAATTCTTCAAATTTCAAGATTAATATATAATACTTGTTATATTAAGATTATAATATTATTTATAAGATTAGTAATAATTTTTATAATTAATAATTTTTATATATATTAGTAATAATTTTATAAGATTAGACGATTAGAATTTAGAAATGTATACTTATAGAGTATTGAAATTTTCAAAAAATTGATAAGAATGATTATAAGATTAGAAGAAGAATAGAATGATTTGTGAAATGAAGATGGATGAAAGTGGGTAATTTATAGGAAAAGAAATGGAAAAAAAAAGAGGAATGGGAAGGATTGAGCCGTTGGAAACTTGGAATTGGATTGTTGGAATTTGGAAAAGGGAAGATAGTAGAGTAGGGGTGGCAGAGCAGCAGCAGCAGGCCAGCAGCAGAGAGCCGTTGAGGCCGTGCCGGGCCGGGCCGGGCCGAGCCTCGGGCCCGCCGTGCCCGGGTCGGTCGTGCCTGGTCGGGCCAGCCCGCGTGCCTGTCAGCGGGCTGTCAGTGGGCCGTGCCGGATCAGGCCCGGTCGTGCCCGTGCCTGGCACGGGGTTTTCACCCAATTCTTCGCCGCGGCCCGACCCGAGGCCCGACGGGCCGTGCCCGTGCCAGGCCCGATTTCGCACTCGTGCCGGGCCCGTTGTGCCAAATTTCGTGCCGGACCGGGCCGGCGGCGGCGGCCCGGCCCGAACTGCCTGCTCTAATTATTACCTTCCATTTAGAATTAGATAGATACGTCCGTATCCAACATGGATTATGAGTAAAATATAAGGACTATTACCTTCCATTTAGAATTTAGATAGATACGGTATCTAACAGAGATATGACTGACTATATGAGTAGGCTAGTAGCTATGGATTTCCTGTGGGCCCTCCTCAATAAACGGAATTGTTTACTGCACAGCACACTAGCACAGTCGCTGTCATTATGTTATTATACAAAAGGAAAATAGTAGTCCAGTCCTCGAAGATGACAATAATTGTTTTGCCTAATTACACTCTCACAGTGAAACTCTAGTTTCTGCAAATGGGAAATTCATAATTTGGGATTTCAGGGAACACAGCATAGTCAACTTCTAGGTAAATTTTCTTCCTCGTTATAGCCTTAATTGATTGATTTATGAGTAAGTTTGAGTAGTTGCTACTATCCTTCATTCTACCTCTGCAATTCATCATCAATTAACTTGGTTTCTTTTAGGAGTTTTCATTACAATTCTTTTATAAACTCTTGCTTTATATACTCCACTTACTTATGTACGCCTTTTTTACATGGGAAACTCCCTTTGAATCCAATACCTTAAATTTTAGGGCTTACTTGGGATTGGGATTGGGATTGGGATGGGAGTAATATGTTAAAAGGGGTAATGGTGCTCAAAATGAGAAGGAAATGGAGGCGAGTGGTGGTGTTTTATGGTGTTGAGAGGGGGTGAGGGAGGAACGACTACACCATAAAACACCACCACTCACCAGTCACCACCACTCTCCTCCATTTCCTTAGCATATTACTCCTTTTTTTTTTTGACATATTTTGTTTACTCTCCAACCCACTTGCATCTGCTGTTCTAAGGCATCTTCTTTTGGCTTCATTTCAGTTTACTTTGATTTCTGTATATTTGACTCTTCAGTTCAGTTCAGAAAGTCCTAGTCCAAAAAAGTGGATGGAAAAGTAGTTTACTATGAAACATGATTTCATTGCTAAGTTAATGAATTAATGTTTGATATAGTGCCACTATCTATACTCCCTCATGGAAAGTGAACCCAGTGATGTTGTAATATCAATGGCTACAACTGGGAACTGTGGGAAGGCAGCTGAAGGAAGTAAGGAAGTTAATAGTTCAAGCTATGGAAGATATGATGAGGTAACTGCATCCGGCATTGAATTGCTGGAGCCAAGGAATTTCAATAGACCTCCAAAGATCTTAAATGACCTTATCAGAAGGCATTCTTCAATCTCCCGACCCTTGTTGTCCAAATCCAGATCGCGGTTAGTCGAGCGTGAGCCATTGTATCCTATTGGTGAAGCTTTCCGTGAGCGCAGCATGAAAGATGTCGAAAGTAGACCACCTACTTTTAGAAACTCCCCAAAGGCTGCACCTTTGGGTGAAGGAGGAGAAGATGAAGAGGAAGATAAGGATATCTACAAGACCATCATTCTTCAAGCCAAATATAAATCGTACCAAAAATTGAAAGTCTTGGCTTCAGTTGAGTGGATGATCTTCATTGTCTTGATCGGGTTGGTAGTCGCAAGCTTAACTATCCGCCCATTGCAAGATATATCAGTTTGGAGTTTAGGACTTTGGAAATGGTGCTTTCTAGTATTGGTAGTTATTTCAGGTCGCCTGGTTACAAAATGGTTCATGAACATCTCCGTCTACCTAGTTGAGAGGAACTTCTTGCTTAGAAAGAAAGTTCTTTATTTTATATATGGTCTTAAGAGAAGTATACAAAATTTCCTTTGGTTGGTGCTTATTCTTGTAGCATGGATTTTATTTTTTGACCGAAGTCGAGGAGACAATAGATCAAAGAAGGGTAATGAAGTATTACAGCATATCACAATGGCTATTGCCGGCTGTGTAGTCGGAGGTGGAATATGGATGCTTAAAACACTGCTCATCAAAGTTGTAGCTCTATCTTTTCACGTCAAGCGTTTCTTTGACCGGATTCAAGTCTCCATATTCTATCAGTATGTGCTTCAAACACTCTCGGGGCCTCCATTGATGGAGACGGAAGACGAAACATTAAAAAAACCAAGAAATGAATTGAGCTTTGAGAGCATGACTAAGGGTAAAGGGGTCAAGAATGAGGTGATCAATGTAGAAAAGCTTCACAAAATTAGTCAAGAACAAGTTTCAGCTTGGACCATGAGAGGATTGGTCAATGTGATTAGGAGAACAAAGTTATCTACTATTTCTAGCAATCTTGATCCAGATAAAGATTATGAGACTGGTGAGTGTAGTAAAGAGATTTCTAGTGAATGGGAAGCAAAAACCGCGGCCGACAAGATTTTCATGAATGTTGCTGGGCATGATAACAAGTAAGCTGATACATTTTCACAGAAAACTTGTCTAGAAAGGTCTCTCCCCAAGAGTTATAGGTACTATTGCTCCAAAATAAAATAGAGAGGTGAAATAAAAGATGGGCGTTTTAAAATGATTGTTTTTAAAGCTGCAACCATGCTTTCGTTTTTTATTTTAATCTTGAAGTATTGATTGAACTGTATCATTTTTTATAAGATAAATTTATGGGATAGTTTATCTTACATAATGTTTATGGTCTATGGGATACTCAAACTGACATTAAGTATTAGCTCTGATCGTCTCTTATGAAGTAGTTTTTCTTATTTCCAAAAGCTTTGGTCCGGAAAAAAATGTACCAAGTAATGAATTCAAGTGAACGAAGAGAGTATCTTGCAACTATGTTTGTGAAGCATCATATTCCTTTCACGTCATGTGAACATAGGTACATTGACGAAGAAGATCTCCTACGATTCATGCGATTGGACGAAGTACATGAGGTATTTCATTCATTTGAGGGAGCAGTTGAAACTGGAAAGATCAATAAGTTGGCTTTGAGGAAGTGGGTGGTAAGAAATTGAATATGATTTTTAGCCAGTTAAAAGACTCACCTGCCTTTATAAAGGGTCTTTTTTCATTCGCTGTGAAGAATTTTGGTGATTTGATTCTGATGACAGATTTTCTGACTACAGGTTAACGCATACTTGGAGAGAAAATCACTTGCTCATTCTCTGAATGATACTAAAACAGCAGTCAAACAGTTGAACAGTATAGCCTCTGGTCTGATTTGGATAATTGATATTATCGTGTGGAATCTTATGATGGGATTCCTGACAAACAAGGTCCTCGTCTTTATTACATCTCAGCTGGTACTTCTAGCGTTTATAGTTGGCGACACTGTCAAGGGTGTTTTTGAGGCCATCATATTCGTTTTTATTATGCATCCTTTCGATGTGGGTGATCGTTGTGTTATTGATGACGTTCAGGTAAACTCTATAACAGTTCATTTCAATGTCAATTACTTATCCCATTTCCACTTGTGGAGAATAAGTTGAATTTATATGGAGTTTCTAAAATAAAAATTTCTTAGTTACTCCCCCCATCCCATTTTTATTGGACTCTTTTTTTGGAAGATTTAAGAAACGGGTATGGAGAAGGAGATGATATTGAAAAATACAGTATTCTCGTTACCCAAAATAGAAAGGGACAAATAATTTGGGTTAAACAAAGTGAATAAAAGGACAATAAATCGGCATGAAAGGAGTACCATCCTCTGTGTGTAAAAAGGTTACCTGTATAATCAGTTGGTCGTGAGTTCAATCATTTAATGAATTTGTTAGTTAATATAGCTGACATGTGCAAAGAAGTTTTAATGGAGTACTATACGCATATATTGCGTTGGATCACTTATTAAGCGGATCTAATCTGTGGACAGATGACCGTTGAAGAGATGAATATCTTGACCACAGTTTTTTTAAGATATGATAATGAGAAAGTATTCTACCCAAATTCAGTTTTGTCGTCGAAACCCATCAGCAATTTCTATCGCAGCCCAGAAATGAGTGAAGCTGTGGAGTTTGCAGTTGATTTTTCCACTACAGTTGAGACCATTGCTGTTCTTAAGGCCAGAATTAAGGGGTGAGTTTTTGTTTGTTTCAGTCTCGGTACGTTTATTTTAGCCAAATTAAATGTTTTGTTATTACCTATTGAGTATCATGCCATTGAATGCAGGTATATTGAAAGCAAACCCCACCACTGGCGATCAAGCCACAGCGTGCATGTCAAAGACTTTCTAAATATGAACACAATGACAATGTCTCTCTATGTCAACCACACTATAAATTTCCAGGACGGTGGAGAAAGAAGTAGCAGAAGGTCTGATTTAGTCCTGGAACTTAAGAAAATTTTCGAGGATTTGGGTATTAGATATCATCTTCTACCACAAGAAGTCCATGTTACTTTTGTTGGGTCTCCTGCGTCAACTTCTGCTATTCCACAGCTCCACTGAAATACACTTAAAACAAGATTTCTTCAGGTGATTGATTATAAAAGTTTCTTTTTGCTGACACTGAATTCATTATCAGTCATCAAGAAAACAATTTGGAAAAACCCTTTTGATTCTAACTTTTGCTACTTGTCTAAATCCGTACAATACCGTCTTCTCTACATCCCAATTTTACTGTCCCCCTTTTCTCAGTTTTGATGGGATCCTTTTGAGTTTTGCCACATTGGGGTAATGCTTGCAAAGAGTGAGAGAGCTAGCTACTCCAGGTGGATTCGTCGTATACATGGAACTTGTCTGTCCTACTTTATTATTTGCCAACCAAAAAAAGCTGTTTTCAAAGATTTTGAAGCCCACTCAACTGCTTAAAGTGGCTTATGTCAGAGACCCAGGGTGTTCTACACATTCAAACTTCTGTATTTCTAATGCTGATATTATCTATCGATATAGGAGGCCTAATCCCCAAAGCGCCTTCAACTGAGAAGATGAAGAGGATGATATGAATACCCGCAAGCCTTTACGTCCCTGTCATTCAGTGATTGAAGAAATTCAGCGTTTTTGTTTCAGGGTCCGTTTCAGAATGGGTATTCATTCTTGTGGTCCGTTACAGAAAACTCGAAGTTTAGTCAGTTGCAGGACTGAATATTTTTGAAATGAATGTGAAAGATACTGTAATCCCCTGACTTGGATCAGTATTCTGATTATTATATAGAGTATAGAAAGATTACAAAGTATCCTATAATGGTGGTACCGACTAACAAGACTGATTACGATATATAGTTAGGATATTTACGATATTTACAATATCTATTACTATTACTCCCCCACAGTCAGAGCGGGAGGAGGGCGAACGCTCAGGCCGGAACGAAACCGGTCAAATAAGTAATGGGGAAGTCCCTTTGTGAATATGTCGGCATATTGGTACACGGACGGGACGTGTTGAACCCGAACTAGTCCAAGCTAGACTTTCTCACGCACAAAATGAATGTCAATCTCGATATGATTTGTGCGTTGGTGTTGAACCGGATTGCCTGATAAATAGACAGCGCAAATATTATCACATTAGATTAATGCAGCATGGCGGATAGGTATGTGTAGTTCGAGTAATAAATTACGAAGCCAACTCATTTCAACAACCGCATTAGCTACGCCCCGATATTCAGATTCCGTGCTGGATCGGGACACGATAGGTTGTCGTTTGGACGACCAGGAGATTAGATTATCTCCGAGAAAAACACAGTAACTGGACGTCGAGCGCCGGGAATCCGGACAGCCTACCCAGTCAGCGTTCAATAAGTTATTGTCAACTTAAGAGACTTAGAGATTCCAATATGTAACCCATGATCAATGCTGTCTTTCACGTATCCCAGGACAAATTTTTAAAAAGCAAAGTGTGGTTCCCGTGGTTCATGCATAAATGAACAGATTTGTTGAACAGCATATGTAATATTAGGTCGTGTAAACGTTAAACATTGGAGTGCGCCGGCGAGACTACGATATAGAGACCGACATGAGGGGACCGGACGTGGGACTGAGCTTCGAGCCAAATTCTAATGGAGTCGTGGTTGGATTGCATTTGAGCATGGACGCGCACGATAAAATTTCAGAGGCATATGGTTTTTGAGACAGGAAAAGACCATTGTCATTGTGGGTGACAGTAATACCAAGAAATTGATGTAGTACACCGAGGTCGGTCATGGAGAATTCCTGAGAGAGCAGGGTAATAATAGACCGTAGCAACGACGAACTCGAGGCTGTTAAGATAATGTCATCGACATATAATAATAAATAGGCCATCTGAGATCCATGTTGCATAATAAATAGCGACGGGCAACAAACGCTGCTACGAAAACCTTTAGTGACAATATATGAAGTGAAGCGCTGGTACCCAAGCACATGGTGCTTGTTTTAGCCCGTAGAGAGACTTAAGGAGGCGGCATACGTAACCCGATTTTGTGCAATCATGAAACCCGGAGGTTGATGCATATAGATGGTTTCAGCCAAGTCGTCATGAAGAAATGCATTTTAACATCTAACTAGTTTAATACCCGTGATAAAATCACGGGGTTAAATAAGTAGGACTATTGGAGTACTTGTTTTTATCGTATTACGCGAAGAACGAATGCCAAGTAGATCCATATTAGAGCTTGACGTAGTTATCATTGAACAATCAATTTGTCAATGAGTAATGGCGAATGTGCAATATAGGAAATGACGTAGTTATTATCGACTAAAGTTACGAATGATGGAACTCGTCTTAAAATGGTGTAGAAATTGTAATCGAACTGATTAGGTTGTCGAATTTTATAGTACAACAATAACGTCAACCAAAAAATAATATGTGAACTAATGAGTTAGATGGTCGAAATATCGCGAAAACGAATATTAGTAATTGACGTGTTTAGTGTAGACTACAGTTATGAATGACTAATGTCAAATGTGAAATATACGAAAAGATGTAGTTATTATTAACTAAAGCGATGAGTGACATAGTTCATCATAATACGTTGCAGCTATTACTCACAAATGTGAAACATGAAATACATCAAAATTATGAAGTTAGGCCACAATGTTTGGCAATGTTGTCGACGAAAAAAAACTATACATAATAATAAATATTGTCGTTTTTCAAATACATTCACTGATGAGAAATTAGAATAATCAAAATATACTCCAAATTATGAACTGACTACACATTTATATGCTTAATGTATACACTATTAAGGTGTCTATACTACGAAGTTAGTGTACAATATTTCGCACAAAGGTCGCCGAAAATAAATTTGACAACCTTAATAAATATTATCGTTTTCAAATGATTCAAACCAAGAAAGAATTTATACCGAACAATTAGATTATAGTCCGAATAATGATCTAACTGAACATTCTTACGCTTAATGTTCGATGAAGGTCGTGTTCTATATTGAATGGGAAAGACCACGTCGAGATAGAGTTTATATATCAAACACGCCGTTATTCAGGTAAGTAACAGACTCCCTTACTTAATATACTGTTTCATACCCTTTTAAGAACAGATATTATTGTGGACTGCATACAAAATTGAAGCCAATTCAGCATCAAATACTGGGATGTGATGGTAGAGTAGCATTGGAAAGACAAAATATTCTTGATTTGATTGTTGCTTGAAATGGTATTCATCACATGGGTATTTTTCTTAAAAATTATCAGAGAACACAACAAAATACAAATTTAATAGAAATATGAAATTGAAAAAAAAACGATATACCTAATATACATATAGTATAATTGATACTATAAACATATACCTAATATACATATATTTGAAATATTAACCATAAAATATTTATTTCATAATGATCAACTACTTTTAAGGTTACTTTAAAGTAATTCATGGTGGAAGTTGATACACTTACACGGCGTGTATGAGATTTCTCATACACGACCAATCATATTGTGCCACGTATTTAATTTTGTTTAACCTAAGGTGATTAGTGTAGGGTTAGATTAGTAATTTTACATGATTAGTTAGTTTTTAATCTTAGTTTAGTTAAGTCAAATTAGAAAAACAAATTATTTTGTTTTCTTTTACATATTCCGTTTTATGAATTAATTAGATAATACTATTAATATATTTTAGATTTATTTAAAAAGAAAAATTATTAATATAATTATAATTTTTTTTTAAATCATTGTTATATATATTTTAATTAAAAAAAATTAATTTAAAAAATATTATATTTTTCGAAAATAATATATTAAAAAAATTATAACTTTCGAAAATTTTAAAGTAAATTTAGATAATTAATAAATTAATACTCCGTAATATCTTATTTTTTTTTTCTATTAATAGATTAAATTTAAAACGAAAAATTACTTAAATTAAAAATTTGGAGTTAAGATCACATTTTTCAATTTAAAATATAAATAATAAATAACAAATAATTTAAATTTAATACTCCGTAGGTTTTTTTAGTATATTAATAATTGATATATTTCCTATATATATATTATCAAAAATTAAAAAATGTAAATATTCGTGAATTTACTTTATAATTTTCAAAAAAAATCATAATTAAGCTTCCAGAATATATTCTCGCTTTTTATAATTATAAAAATATTTATTGTATAAAAATATTTATTATATATATGCGTTCACATTGTAAAGAGATTATATGAAAAACTGAAATATTTAGAAGATATATAAGAAATATAAAATGGAATGAAATATTAATTGGGAATATTCCTTATGTGTTCACATTCTACTTATTTTAGTTTGTTAATATATATATATATAATAATAATAATAATAATAATAATAATAATAATAATAATAATAATAATAATAATAATAATAATAATAATAACAATAACAACAACAACAACAACAATAATAATAATAAAATAATAATAATAATAATAATAACAATAATAATAATAATAAATAATAATAATAATAATAAAGTGCAAAATGTAATCATATTAATTAATTTTACATTTTAAATAGATCATAAAAAATTTAACAATATTATATGATTATTTCAAAGAAAATAGAAAAATAAAAAATGTAAAAGTTTATAAATTTCACTTAACTAGATTAAGGTTAAAAATTAATCAAAGGTATAAAATGACTAAATTAACCCTAAACTAATCACTCTAGGTTAACAAAACTTTAACACATGGAGCAATGTAATTGGTCGTGTATGAAATTGTCATACACGCCGTGTATGTGTAGCCTTTTCCCGATATTATCCAACTTCCTTTTGGAAGTTGATACACTTACACGGCGTGTATGAGATTTCTCATACACGACCAATCATATTGTGTCACGTATTTAATTTTGTTTAACCTAAGGTGATTAGTGTAGGGTTAGATTAGTAATTTTACATGATTAGTTAGTTTTTAATCTTAGTTTAGTTAAGTCAAATTAGAAAAAAAAATTATTTTGTTTTCTTTTACATATTTTGTTTTATGAATTAATTAGATAATACTATTAATATATTTTAGATTTATTTAAAAAGAAAAATTATTAATATAATTATAATTTTTTTTAAATCATTGTTATATATATTTTTATTAAAAAAAATTAATTTAAAAAATATTATATTTTTCGAAAATAATATATTAAAAAAATTATAACTTTCGAAAATTTTAAAGTAAATTTAGATAATTAATAAATTAATACTCCGTAATATCTTATTTTTTTTCTATTAATAGATTAAATTTAAAACGAAAAATTACTTAAATTAAAAATTTGGATTTAAGATCACATTTTTCAATTTAAAATATAAATAATAAATAACAAATAATTTAAATTTAATATTCCGTAGATTTTTTTAGTATATTAATAATTGATATATTTCCTATATATATATATATTATCAAAAATTAAAAAATGTAAATATTCATGAATTTACTTTATAATTTTCAAAAAAAATAATAATTAAGCTTCCAGAATATATTCTCGCTTTTTATAATTATAAAAATAATTATTGTATAAAAATATTTATTATATATATGCGTTCACATTGTAAAGAGATTATACGGAAAACTGAAATATTTAGAAGATATATAAAAAATATAAAATGGAATGAAATATTAATTGGGAATATTCCTTATGTGTTCACATTCTACTCATTTTAGTTTGTTAATATATAATAATAATAATAATAATAATAATAATAACAACAACAACAACAACAACAATAATAATAATAATAATGTCGTCACAGATGCTGTCATATGCCGGAAGGATTCAGCTCCTGAATTCTGTGGTTTTTGGCATTGTAAATTTTTGGAGTTCGAACGCATTATTTCCAGTTAATGTTATCCGAACAGTGGACAAACTCTGTAAGAATTTCTTCTGGACTGGAAGTGCAGGTGCAAATAAAATGGTCTACAAAAGTTGGAATAGCATTTGTAAGCCATGGGAGGAGGGCGGTTTCGGAATTAAGGAATTGGATTCTTGGAATAAAGCAATGTTGGGGAACTGGTTGTGGAAAATTATAAGTGATCAAAAGGGACTTTGGACTCAATGGCACAAATATTACAATCTGGGCACTCAAAGTATTTGGCAGATCAAAAAAGAGGAGAGGCATACTGCAACTTTCAAAAGCATTCTCAAGGTTCGTGATGAACTTCTTATCGCTGCAGGAAGTGAAGAAGCAGCTAAAGAGGTAATTCAGGGATGGGCTACTCAAGGAAAATATAAAACAGGGATGGCTTATGAATGGTTTCGAGGAAAACTCATAAGAATCCCCTGGATGAGCAGGATAAAGCAAGATGGAGTTGTCCCTAAGCATCGAGTTATTGCTGCAATGGCGGGGCAACAGAAACTAGCAACCATGGATAATATGCAAGGACGAGGCATGAATTTGGCAAATAGATGTGTTCTTTGTCAGCATGATAATGAATCGCATAATCACCTATTCTTCCTTTGCCCTTTTTCGAGGAAGATCTGGCAGGAATTACTCAGTTGGATGCAAATAACAGGACGAAGTGATAGTCTTCAAGCTGAACTGAAATGGTGTGCCCGTAGGAAGACGAAGAAACATTGGAAAAACGTGTGGTATTGTGGAAGTGTAGCAGCATCAGTTTATAGAATTTGGCAGGAGCGCAACATCAGAATTTTTGGTGGCAGATCAAGTTCGCATAATAGCATTGTAAAACAGATAAAATTTGAGGTTTATACACGATTGAGAAGTAGAAACATAGATCTAGTAGTCAATTGCTGTAAAGATAGAGGTAGATAGAAGGAATAGATGAGAATGTTGCTCATGCTAGGGGCTAGTTCTTTTTTGTAAGATCCGGTCTTATTCATAATAATAAGACATACCATTTTCTTGCAAAAAATAATAATAATAATAATAAAATAATAATAATAATAATAATAATAAAAATAATAATAACAATAATAATAATAAATAATAATAATAATAAAGTGCAAAATTTAATCATATTAATTAATTTTACATTTTAAATAGATCATAAAAAATTTAACAATATTATATGATTATTTCAAAGAAAATAGAAAAATAAAAAATGTAAAAGTTTATAAATTTCACTTAACTAGATTAAGGTTAAAAATTAATCAAAGGTATAAAATGACTAAACTAACCCTAAACTAATCACTCTAGGTTAACAAAACTTTAACACATGGAGCAATGTAATTGATCGTGTATGAAATTGTCGTACACGCAGTGTATGTGTAGCCTTTTCCATTCATGGTTATATATTTTTTAGTTATTTATTTCCTAATATGTATGATATGTAATATATATATATATATATATATATATATATATAATATAATGTAGATATGAGACGTAATATGTAATTAATTAGATAACAAAAACGATTCATATGTACGTACAAAATAGAAATTATTAGAGAACACAACTAAATACGAATTTGATAGAAATACGAAATTGATAAAAAAAAAAAACGATATACTAATGTACATATAGTATAATTGTTATTATAACCATATACCTAAAACGTATCATATAAAACGCATAAGAGAATACAACTATACATGAATTTGTTCGAAATACGAATTAGATTAAGATTTGGCAACGGAAAAAAAACGATTCATATATACGTACGAAATAAAAATTATATGAGAAATTAATAAACGACTAATATACGTACGATTCATTTGTTATAAAAATATAAATACAATAAACGATTCTATATATATGACTAAAAAACGTACGTTACTATATACGATAATTTTTCTATAGGTACGTTATTAATATACAAAACGTACGATAATATTATCTGAGAATAATATCGTACGATAATATTCTATTAATTTTTCTAAAATTACCGGACGTACGTTTATAGAAAAATTAATATACAACTATACGTACGTTTCTAATTTATCTAAAAATTATCTGAGAAATTTAAAAACGATTCATGTATACGTACGATTCATATATATGTACGAATAAAAATTAAATAAAAAACGTAATAAAGTATATGAAGTATAGATATAACAAATATATAGTAAATAAACGACTAATGAACGGATGCGAAGGATTAACGTAATAATATGGTGGACGTAATACCTGAGAATCGATCATGAGAACCTCGATAGACTCGACTTTGGTTCTATCCTTCATGACCGGCCGGGTCCAGCGGTGGACGACCCTCACGATCATCTCTTTCAGCCGCCTCCCCTGCTCCAATCTCGATATGTTAGTTATCTCGGAATTCGACATAATGTTGAAAACAATGGACTGTTATGGGATAATAAAGATAGGAGTAGTTGGGGTAAAAAGAACAGTAAATTAGACAGATATATAAGGTGGAGTTACGTAATGTGAACAAACGTTATTTTGGGAGAATATCGAGGGGAGGATATCGAGGGATATTCTTATGATTAGTTGGAGTCAAGGTTGAATAGAAATAGTATCATAGAAATCTTTGAAGTGTCGTATGGTTAAGGAATTGTTATCCTTAAAGGTAACTTCTTAGGGTATCACTAAAATCACGGGATTTACTATATCAATATATCAGCTCATATCCAGGGCGGATCCATACTTCGATATCTATGACTAACATTACGTGAATAATGTGAATAATATATGACTAATTACATATCTTGTAGTATCCATATATAACAATATATCCAATATACATATATTCGGTATTATCTTAATTTACTCTCTAATATGAAATGTAATATTTATTCCCTAATATGGTTATATATGAATAAATATAAGATATTTATTTCCTAACCATTTGCTAATTTTATGGTTATATAAGATATAACCATAAGATATTTATTTCCTAACGATTTCTTTAGATAAGGTATAACCATATATATATATATATGATATATTATAATATAGATATAAAATTATATGTTAATGTATATGTATATAGTATTTATTTACTAATATTTATTACATGTTATAGTATTTCGTAATATTTATTTCCTAATATGTTATTATATTTAATATAACTCATAGTTTGACAAAATCACTAACATTATGGGGTTGAAGGATATTTAGAATATATTGTAGTGTCCATGTATAACAATATACCTAATATACATATATTTGAAATATTATTACCTTTAAGATCCTAATGATTTATTATATATTATATACCTATTATACCAAATAAATATCCTAACGTTTTACTATTTTTAAGGTTATTTGAAATGTCAAAAACACGAATTTGACGTTGGAAATGTTCGAAATATCATATTTTACATAATTATATTTCATGTAATTATATATTTATTTAGACATAAAACGTGTATATGTAATTAAATGTTAAAGTATATGTATAAGTTATAACATATATTAAAGTATGTGCAATTATATGTTTGTATATACAATTATATATTTTAAATGTGTTATATAAGCAAAAATATAACATTATATTAGGAAAATATCTAATATTATAGTAATTAAGATGGTTATAATATGCATGGTGCATAATATAAAGTTTTAAGATATAACGTTATGGTTATAACGTTACAGCGAAGATATAACGTAAAATATGCATTAATTATACTAAATAAAAATATGAAGAATATAAAAAAAATCCGTATAGTAAGCGTATACATATACTAAATACGAAAAATACACATCAAAAATAACCGTATAGTAGCCGTATAGTAGGCGTATATAAATACGAAAAATATACACATCCTAAATGACAATCTTGCCCCTAAAATAAAGAAGAGATTGGAAATGGGTTAAGTGATAGGACGATTTTGTCCAACTAACGTGGGAGGTCAGAGCGAGGAATTGTGAGATTCTAGCCATGCCACGTCGGCTATAATGGTGTTATCTTTATATAAATTAAGATTGGTGAATATGCCATTTACGTTGGAAACGGTAATTCCATTCCAATTCATAAATCAAGCATGACATAAATTAAACTCCCAAACCGAGACTTACACCTACACAGTGTCCTGTATACACCCCATATCATTAAGAATTTTATCTCTGTTCGTCAATCTACTAAGGACAATAATGTGTCTGTTGAATTTGATTCCAATGATTTTTCTGTGAAAGACCTCAAGACCGAGCTTATGATTATGAGGAACAGTAGTCAGAGAGATCTCTACCCTGTTTCATCCACACAAGTGTCTATGTTTCCTGTCAAGTTCGTGTCAAGTCCGTCTGCTTTTATTTCCTCATCCGAGTCCGTCCCGTGGCACGATAGGCTCGGCTACCCGGGATCACATGTGTTAGATTTTCTTCATCGTCAATCAAGTATTGCATGTAATAAACAATCTCGTCATTTGTGTTCATCCTGTCTGCTTAGCAAGCATATTTATGCTTCCACTTCCGTCTCGCTGGCCCTGTTCTACATATTTCATAGCAATATTTGGACCTCACCAATACTAAGCAAATCTGGGTACAAATACTACCTAGTATTGATTGATAATTGTAGACACCCACATTTTGACCGCCAGGTGTCTATAGCAGTTTCCAAAAAACACACGATGATGATCGGACATAAACATAGCTTAATACACTCGATTTCGGACTCGGAATCAATAGTAGTTGGCACGAGCTTTTAGCGGAGTAAAAATATCACCAAACCGACCTCAAATTCAGGCCCAGTGGGTCGTTTCTAGTCAAATGAGATTAATTTGGGTCAAAACCGAGACCAAGGGCAAAACCATTTTTTAGCGACCGGGTCAAACCCCGGTCAAAGGCATTTCCGAGCCATAAATATCTGGCACACCACCTCGAAAATCCAACTCGAAGTCAAACACCTACAAAAAAATCAGCAATGAAGAAGAGTTAAGCAAATAAAACTCTCCCAAAAGAACAAAACTCGATCTCTAAGGTCTCCCACCTGGCTAGACCCACTCGATCGAGTGGACCAGCTCACTCGATCGAGTGGACTCATAAAATCAGCCAAAACCGGGTGTTTTCTTCCCTTACAAGCAACCTTTTCCTATCCAAAGACGGAATCCTATTGCATCCAAGACTACTACCTTTCCTATCTGAAACATGCAGGAGTTTCTTCCCATCCAAGCTAGGAAACCTTCCCTATAAATACACCCTCCTACACAACACAATTAGATCATCCATAACATCCACAACATCCACGACACAAGACAACACACACAATTCCCGGTCAATTAAAACATTAACAATTCACAACAATTCATCCCCAAAATTTCAGCAACCTTTAGCAAACCCGAGAGCAAAACTCGTCAAATCCCTTCCCTAATCATACACAATCCCGAGATCAAAACTCGTCAAAGACCCGAGAGCAAAACTCGTCAAATCCCATCCCAATTATAAACCACCATAACTCCTATTTACATCTTAACGCTCCCGCGCCTAGGCCGCTACTACGAGTCCGTTTTCGAGATAATTAAATTAAGCATGTAGGTTGAGGGTGTTACAAATCCCGACTTCTCCCTTTTCTTCTCTTTCTCTCGTTCGTCCGTCTTTTTATACGGGTCATCGTCGCGTCTTTTTTTTATTTCTTTTCTCGTTCCTAATATCGATATTGACGTACTATTTTCAATAAAGAGTCGTCCCTAAGGATTCGATATCGACTCTATAGTCGAATATCGGATATAAGAGGAATCAATCATTAAAACTATTTTAAGCATAATCTCGTTGATGCCGAAATAATCGTCACATAGTCCTAAAAAGACTAATTACGACATTACAACGAGGAGGGATTTATTTCAATTCAAAACAATTTCTAGACATCTTTCTTTTTTTCTAAAAATTGCTCTAAAAATTGGATATTGATTTCATAATCAAATATAAAATATTGACGAGTATCGAAAATTTAAGACGGGCATAAATTATGCCATATTTTTGCACGACTTAGCGAATTAATCGGTTTTCAAAAATGAAAAGCAATTTCGAGATCAATACTAAAATTGCGAATCGAGTCACCACTCAAACAGGGGGCACTCGATCGAGTGCCATAGCCACTCGGTCGAGTGACACCCCAAAAAACCGGCAGAAACCTTTTTTCAAGGGACACTCGACCGAGTCCCTCCATGACTCGGCCGAGTACCTCCATGACTCGGCCGAGTACCCCCAATTACGCCTAAATAAACGCGTCTTACACGGTACAAGTCTCGACAAACCTTTTTCAAACGACTTCGGTCGTCACGTGTCAAGTCCCTCACGTGTTCACCATTTCAAAACCATGTATTATATCATCTACGCTCCGATACTATCACAATTTTTGCAATTATCGTTTGTCGCTTTGTAATTCCGGGTGGTATGCCACTCGTATATTGTAATCTTTTGTCGCTCTTTTTTTTTTCTCGTTGTTTGTTTTATTGTACTAAAACGAACCTCGCATGCTAAAACAACTTTGACGTTAGTTTAGATGCATTAAACGACGTAGTTAAACATATTTCACATGTTTAGTCAAAACGCTCTTTGCATATCATTCAACCGTCAAACTAACACGCGTACACCAAAAATGAACTATATCTTAGTAAAGGCCGCTAAGTGCGGGCAAGGTTGGGTGTTCTTTGTGAACTTCCCAACACGTACCCTCACCCCTTACTCAGAACCATGGTTTCCGGATGTCCGAAACCATTGGCATACGAGAGTCATTCAATACACGATTACCGATAATGTCGGTATCGGTATCGCAAAGCAAAGGGACGAACCCCATAAACTCTGAAATCGGAATGGGCCGTACTTTGTGCACGGCCCACTAAGATATAGAGTGGGTTCGAACGGGCCCGAACTGCCACAAAGTTCGGTGGCGACTCCATTTAGATTTAAAATTCAATTCGAGATCCATCTCACATGAGATTCATTCGCTGCCCCAAACCCGCGCGTGGCCGCGTCGGGGTGGACCTATGTCATGTCCACAATAATTACACTAATTATGTGTGGGTCTACCCTCTAAAGTTCAACTCCGACACATATCAAAAATTCATCCAATTCACCAAATTTATTTAAGACCCAATTTGATCGTGACATTAAATGTTTCCAATGTGATAAGGGACGTGCATTCGACAATTCCTCCTTTCACGAGTTTGCATCCAAAAAGGGTCTAGTTTTTAGGTTCTCTTGTCCTAAGACATCTCAACAAAATGGCAAGATTGAACGAGTGCTTCGTCAGCTCAACAAGATCGTCCTAGTTCTATTGTGTCACGTGTCTCTTCCACCCTCCTTTTGGGTTGACGCGCTCCATGCCGCTGTGTACGGGTGAGCCTAGGTCGTATACTCCCAAAAATAATTAATTAAGTCCTATTACCTTTAACAATATAGTAGAGGTAAGTCGGGCGTCGAATCCACAGGGAAGGCGAGGTAAATTAATGTGTGAATAAAATAAATAACGTAACAAGAATAATGGGGGTTTTTGATTGATTTGTCTAATAACTAAAGTAACGAAAGTGAAATAACTAATAATGATGAATTCAGATAATTAAGAGACTCGACTCAAAGAAAATCCACTAACTAGATAAACAATTGATCAACGACTACTAAACTTTATTTAATCCTTAAGTATTCTATTGTGAAACTGAAAGTCTCAATTGTTCCGTAGATAATATTACTTAAGTCGAAACGTGATATTAAGCAACCTAATTGTGGACATGACATAGGTCCACCCCGACGCGGCCTCGCGCGGGTTTGAGGAGGCGAATGAATCTCCATATGAGAATGGATCGAATTGAAATTTAAATCGAAGTGGAGTCGCCACCGAACTTTGTGGGAGTTCGGGCCCGTTCGAACCCACTCTATGTCGTACTGAGCCATGCAAAAAGTATGGCCCATTCCGATGTCAGAGTTTATCGGATTCGTCCCTTTACATTTGATACCGATACCGACGTTATCGGATATCGTGTATTGAATGACTCTCGTGTGCCCATGGTTTCGGACATCCGGAAACCAAGGTTCTGAGTAAAGGGTGAGGGTACGTGTTGGGAAGTTCACAAAGAACACCCAACCCCACCCGCACTTAGCGGCCTCTACTAAGATATCGTTTGATGTTTTAATATGCGCGTTAGTAGAACGATGAAATGATATGCAAACATTGTTTTGTCTAAACATGCGAGAATTTGAATGGGTTGCTAGGTCAATTTAATGTAGCTAAAATTAACGTCAAAGTTGTATTTTAGCATGCGAGATTCGTTTTAGTATAATAAAACAAATGATGAAAAGAAATCGCTACAAACATGAACAAACAAGTTAGTAACGGTTTGTAAATTGAATAAAAGATATAGATACGATGACATGAATGATTTTGCAAAGATGATTCGTGTGATGGATTAAGCACACGTTGACCGAGGTCATGAAAATATTTATCGAGATCTGAAATATGCTAAAAAATCCCGCTGTTTTGTTAAAGAAAAGATGTTCGAAAAATTAAGACGAAATAGTTTTTTATGTTGCGGATTTCAGGGACCCGCGCGACCCGCGCAAGGAGGGCGCGACTCGCGCAACCATGCGACTCGCACGAGGCACGTGCGACTCGCGTGGCGGGTTGTTCTCGAGATCATTTTTGAAAAATCGACAATTTTTTTAAATCGCGTACAAATATAACATAATTCATACTCGACTTATATTTGCGATATTCGTTATATTCGATATTCGATTATGGAATAAATATCAAATATTCGGAATGATTTTTAGAAAAGATGTTTTGTAAATTGTTTTGAATGTTGTTAAGACGAGATAATTCCTCCACGTTGTAATATCGTAATTACTCGGCTTCAACGGTATTATGCTTAACATGATTTGATGATTGATTTTTAGATCCGATATTCGACTATAGAGTCGATATCGAATCCTTAGGAATGACTCTTTATTGAAAATAGTACGATAATATCGATATTAGGAACGAGAAAATAAAAAAGAAAAGACGTGACGACGACCCGTATAAAAAGACGGGCGGACGAGAGAAAGAGAAGGAAAGGGAGAAGTCGGGATTTGTAACACCCTCAACCTACATGCTTGATTTTCTCAAAAACGGGCACGTAGTAGCGGCCTAGGCACGGGAGCGTTAAGATGTATATAGGTGAGTTATGGTGTGTATAATTGGGAAGGGATTTGACGATTTTTGCTCTCAGGTCTTTGACGAGTTTTGATCTCGGGTTTCCTAAAGGATTTCTAGAGGAAAAATCGGGATTGGATGTGTATAATCTGCCTAGGATTGCTGAAATTTTGGTTGTGTATTGTTGTTGTTGGGAATTGTGTGAATTGTAGTTGTGTGTGTATATTTATTTTGTGAGAGGGTCCTATTTATAGGAGAGGTCCTCAATTGAAGCTAGGAAAGTTAATCTTGCTTGGATGATAAGAAATACCGGTTAGGATAGGAAAGGTAAGCAATTTGAGGGGAACGAGGATTCCGTTACTTGGTGGGGAAGGCACAAACCCGGCAGGAATTGGGGTGCTTGGCCGAGTATGCTTGGTACTTGGTCGAGTGCTCGGATAGAATTTCTCCTGGAGATCGAATTCTATCTTTAACGGAATTGTTTAATATTTTTTGTAGCTGATTTTTGTAGTGTTTGAGCTCAAACTGGACTCGTGGGGTGACACGGCTGGTTTCTACTTCTCGGAAAATATCTTTGACCGGGTTTTGACTCGGTCGCTAAAAGACGATTTTGCTCCTGGTATCGGATTCGACCCAAATTAGTCTTATTTGACTCAAAATGACCCACTGGGCCTGAATTTGAGGTTGGTTTTGTGAGATTTGTACTCCATAAAAAGTCCAAGCCAAATGCCAATGATTTCGAGCCCATATTCGAGTTACGTTAAAGCATGTTTGCGTCCGATCATCATCGGGTGTTCTTTGGAAACTGCTATAGACACCTAACGGTCAAATGTGGGTGTCTACAGAGCCCCCACTCTGACTGAGCCTTGGACAAGGCGAAAGTCAGAGTAGCTACCAGGCCAATCTAGGATTAAGACCTGACAGACTTCCGGTCGGATCGCTTATAGTCCATTGGACTTGCGTGAAGGGCTCGCCAGCCATAAGGTAGAGATATACCTGAGCTGATGATGATAACTCCGTGGGGAATTAGAGTTGTCGTATAAGTCCCGTTTGTGCCTATATGTGGGCCCATCCCGTGAAAAATGCCGCCTTGGGCTTTCCGCTGGGGAGACATGTGAGTTGTGCGGTCTTGAGTCGTACCTGTATAAGTTACGTAAAACTTTGCATGCAACATGTAGGTAAAACACGACTCGCGGTGGGGAAAATGATTTTTGCTGCATTTTGAAATCGAAGTCCTGAAAGCAACTTACGTGCTAGGAGATAGGTTTTCAAAATTGAAATTTGATCTTGTCGAAAAGGATTTTCTCAAATGGCTAAGTTTTGCAGATTTCAAAGCAAGAATTTGAAGAGAGAGGTATATCGACAGACTCGACTCTGGACATAACAGGACGAGTTGACAGACGCGACTGGACTCTCGAGGGGTTGGACCGTGTCTCGGTAGGGGTGGGCCACCTAACAAGACTCTTAAGTTGCGCTATTCCGTAGCCTAGGCGAGTGGCAACATGGTCGTACATCGAAATGGGATAGATGCGTTGTAGGGGAATTGCAGTAGTCTGTAATGAGACTGTGGTAGTCTAGTACTCTTCTGGATTTTTGATTTTAGGGTACATTTCCAACGTGGGTATTGCTTCGAGTCCTGACAGATTCTCGCATTCGCCTGAGCCGAGTACTAGGACACACTACCGAAAGGAGGCTAGATTTTTTTGAATTTATCTGGATTTTGTGAGTGGATGGAGATCTTCTGCCTAAGAGAAGCCCCCAGGACGAGAAAGCTAGTTGTGAGAACATGACAGTGTCGTGACCGGAATGATGGCGCTTTTTGAATGTGTGTCAATGTGAGTGGTTGTGCCCATGTTGAAAGGCTGCCTACGTATTCACGTGCGGTGAAATCAAACCAAGCCGTAGTTCAGTGTTGAAAGATATATTATGGTGCCTAGTCTATCAGGGCTTTGTGTGTAACTAGCCATAGCGATGGTGTAGGCTAGGTACATTCCCAATGATGTCTTGATCAAAGGGCTAGAATGGTTAGGATGTTGATCCTGTGACTGTGAGCGTTCTCCGGGATAGCCCCCAGAGGTGGTGTGAACTATTTGGGCATGTTCCATGCCGACTGCAAGTTGAGTTCCCGTGTTTGGGGCTGGTAATTGGTTTGGATAATTTTAGAAATGTGGTGCTAGGTAGTAAGTGGCTTTGATGTTTTGACATCTGGAGCTTGATTTTGTGGAGCTAAGGCTTCGAGGGTAAGGTATTGTAATGTGGTAGGAAAGGGGGAAGTAGAGTAAAAATGACTCGAACTTCGATCGGGCAGGTTAGATAATGACGCGGGATCTGGTTTCCATGTCTGGCCCTAATGGTTAGGGGTATCCAATGGAGCTTGAATCCTCAAAATTCTGGGCTGTCTCTTACCCTAGGTCTTGAGAAGGTCTTGAGGGTTGTAATGTGGGAAGGGTAGATGTGGTGTTAGCTGACCAGCCTGATTATTCCCCTATTGGATGGTATGGATATTGATAGTTTTTGAATTGACTGTACCCCGGTCAAGGGACTTTTACTTGAGTTGATCGTTGACCACGATCATGGGTATTTTGAATTTTTTTGGTTGACCTCTTAGCCCTGGTCTAGTTGACCGTTTAATGATGGCCTGCTTTTTTGTTTTGGCCTTTTGCTTTTTTTCTTGGACTTTTGATTTTTTTGTCCAGTTTTTTTTTTCTTTTTTCTGTCGGTCTGACTAACACCTAAGGTAGGGACTGGTTGATCTTATTGGATGGGTGTTTATAGTGGGAAATGGGCTTGCCTCCCGTCTTGAACCCAAACTAGGAGACCACCTAGATTTGTCATAGGATTTGATACCGCTCCCTAAGGGTAGTTATGTGGCTTTCTATGTTAGACATGGAAATGTAAAGAAAAACACGGGCCTCAATATCCTGCAGTCTTTATAGATGTGCCTATAATAGTCACGTGCATGTGCTCACAGTGTATGACGGTGTTCATCATGTTCTCGGAAACACATAAGGAAAGTATATATGAGAAATAGAAAAGCTGATTTTATTGAATTTTGAAAAAGAGGACAGAATGAAAAAGACTCTGACTCTGATTTGGAAATGAGGATGTAGGGTATCCTAGACTCGGACTCAAACTTAGACTCGAATCAAATCCGGACTTACGGACGCTCGGTTGGTTGCTTCTTTTTGGTAAGGTCTCTGATTGGAGAAAACGACTGGTGCCATGACTCGCCTAAACTCGACTTTGCGCAAATGCAAGAGAGGGAGTCAAACTAGACACTGCCCGAGGTGACGGGTCGACAAAAACTCCTGGACCGGGATACTCGAACGTTAACCTAGACAAGGTAACGACCCTGGCTCGAACTCGACCATGATATCTGAGCTGCATGCGGGTGAGTCCGAAAATGTGGCGACCGTGTTTGACCGCGTCGCGTGCTCGGACCAACCGTGGCGACCTAAACCTAGGTGACTCGAGTATTCATAGCATAGGTACGACTCGAAGAAGGCATCGTAAGGACGCCGGTGCAGGATGGACGTAAGGTACCCCTTAAGGTGACCGTGGTTGACTGCTCGGGTGAAGGACAACCCCCGAGTGAGACTAAGGACTCAGATAGGACCCAGATGGTGTGACATCTAAGTGATTCAAAAGCGGGGTACGTGAGACAACACATGTAAGACATGACCTTTAGCGCAACCGTGATTGATCACCCTGCTGAAGGGTAGCCCCCAAGTGGGATCGAAAATTTGATTAAGACTCAAGTGTTGGACGAGTGACCCTTAGACGTAAGGACCACGAACCTTTTGTTATAGGGCTATGCCTTGTAAAAGGTTGACTCGGAAAAGACCTCTAGACGGGTGACTTGTGAAAGGTGGACCTCCTTTAGGATTCAACTATGTGGGCCGGGTCCTGTTTGAAGGGAGGTTTATGTGAAACATTCCCCAAACTTTGGACTCAATTGTGTAAACGGGCCATTCTTCGTAGGAGTATGTCCTACGTAGGTGGGCCTTGCCTTAGTTAAATAAGACGGACTGGGATAGGGAGGAAACCCGTGATATAAGATCGACGGAGTTTCGACGCTAAAGACCTCGGTGACTTATGACACGACCCGACACTGCTAAATACGGGAAGTCCTAAGAAGAGGAAGTTTTTGAAATAGGATTTTTTTGAAGACCCGAAAAATTCAGGGGAGGACCCGATTTTTCGAAAAAAACGGAAAAGCGTATCGGGACATGGGTTTGAAAGTTCGAAAATATTTTCGAGTTTTGAAATGGGCAGAATACCGGCTAGAAATAGGCTATTTTGAGTAAAATCATGAATCCTAAATTCGGTATATGTCCCGGGTTTTGAAATTGGATATTTTGAAAAGGATGCAATTTTTGAAAATGACGGTTTTTGAAAAACGACCATAGAAACCAAGTAGCATATAGTCACGCAAGCATTATAACGACACCATGTATGCTCTATACTAAGTCTCGGTCGGTCTATAAAGGGTCTATACCATTGTACATAGCCTATCCGAGAATCGGGGCGGACGTCCTAAGTCGAGTTGAGCTTAGAACATGCCGTAAAACCATACGAATCTTCTATGAACACTTTTTGACATATCCAATTTGGACTACATAAATGGTATAGTGGGACGTCGGTCACAAGTACCGGCCCGTGAAAATATGGGTTATGCATGAACCGTAAAACTAAAACGCGTATTGTACTAGTCAAACGATTTCTATTCGAGTCTCACCCTGAGGATGCCAACGGTAAGTCACGCATCAGTTAATCCCTAGCGGAGTCGCCAAATTGTGGACATGACATAGGTCCACCCCGACGCGGCCAAGCGCGGGTTTGGGGAGGCGAATGAATCTCCATATGAGAATGGATCGAATTGAAATTTAAATCGAAGTGGAGTCGCCACCGAACTTTGTGGGAGTTCGGGCCCGTTCGAACCCACTCTATGTCGTAGTGGGCCATGCACAAAGTATGGCCCATTCCGATGTCAGAGTTTATCGGATTCGTCCCTTTGCATTTGATACCGATACCGATGTTATCGGATATCGTGTATTGAATGACTCTCGTGTGCCAATGGTTTCGGACATCCGGAAACGACGGTTCTGAGTAAGGGGAGAGGGTACGTGTTAGGAAGTTCACAAAGAACACCCAACCCCGCCCGCGCTTAGCGGCCTCTACTAAGATATCATTTGATGTTTTAATACGCGCGTTAGTAGAACGATGAAATGATATGCAAACATTGTTTTGTCTGAACATGCGAGAATTTGAATGGGTTGCTAGGTCAGTTTAATGCAGCTAATATTAACGTCAAAGTTGTATTTTAGCATGCGAGGTTCGTTTTAGTATAATAAAACAAATGATGAAAAGAAATCGCTACAAACATGAACAAACAAGTTAGTAACGGTTTGTAAATTGAACAAAAGATATAGATACGATGACATGAATGATTTTGCAAAGATGATTCATTTGATGGATTAACCACACGTTGACCGAGGTCATGAAAATATTTATTGAGATCTGAAATATGCTAAAAAATCCCGCTGTTTTGTTAAAGAAAAGATGTTCGAAAAATTAAGACGAAATAGTTTTTTATGTTGCGGATTTCAGGGACCTGCGCGACCCGCGCAAGGAGGGCGCGATTCGCGCAGCCATGCGACTCGCACGAGGCACGTGCGACTCGCGTGGCGGGTTGTTCTCGAGATCATTTTTGAAAAATCGACAATTTTGTTAAATCGCGTACAAATATAACATAATTCATACTCGACTTATATTTGCAATATTCGTTATATTCGATATTCGATTATGGAATAAATATCAAATATTCGGAATGATTTTTAGAAAAGATGTTTTGTAAATCGTTTTGAATGTTGTTAAGACGAGATAATTCCTCCACGTTGTAATATCGTAATTACTCGGCTTCAACGGTATTATGCTTAACATGATTTGATGATTGATTTTTAGATCCGATATTCGACTATAGAGTCGATATCGAATCCTTAGGGATGACTCTTTATTGAAAATAGTACGATAATATCGATATTAGGACGAGAAAATAAAAAAGAAAAGACGTGACGACGACCCGTATAAAAAGACGGACGGACGAGAGAAAGAGAAGGAAAGGGAGAAGTCGGGATTTGTAACACCCTCAACCTACATGCTTGATTTTCTCGAAAACGGGCACGTAGTAGCGGCCTAGGCGCGGGAGCGTTAAGATGTATATAGGTGAGTTATGGTGTGTATAATTGGGAAGGGATTTGACGATTTTTGCTCTCGGGTCTTTGACGAGTTTTGATCTCGGGTTTCCTAAAGGATTTCTAGAGGAAAAATCGGGATTGGATGTGTATAATCTGCCAGGATTGCTGAAATTTTGGTTGTGTATTGTTGTTGTCGGGAATTGTGTGAATTGTAGTTGTGTGTGTATATTTGTTTTGTGAGAGGGTCCTATTTATAGGAAAGGTCCTCAATTGAAGCTAGGAAAGTTAATCTTGCTTGGATGATAAGAAATACCGGTTAGGATAGGAAAGGTAAGCAATTTGAGTGGAACGAGAATCCCGTTACTTGGTGGGGAAGGCACAAACCCGGCTGGAATTGGGGTGCTCGGCCGAGTATGCCTGGTACTCGGTCGAGTGCTCGAATAGAATTTCTCCTGGAGATCGAATTCTATCTTTAACGGAATTGTTTAATATTTTTTGTAGCTGATTTTTGTAGTGTTTGAGCTCAAACCGGACTCGTGAGGTGACACGGCTGGTTTCTACGTCTCGGAAAATATCTTTGACCAGGTTTTGAGTCGGTCGCTAAAAGACGGTTTTGCCCCTGGTATCGGATTCGACCCAAATTAGTCTTATTTGACTCGAAATGACCCACTGGGCCTGAATTTGAGGTTGGTTTTGAGAGATTTGTACTCCGTAAAAAGCCCAAGCCAAATGCCAATGATTTCGAGCCCATATTCGAGTTACGTTAAAGCATGTTTGCGTCCGATCATCATCGGGTGTTCTTTGGAAACTGCTATTGACACCTAACGGCCAAATGTGGGTGTCTACACTAATTATTGAACAACCTAATCCACGTGTCTAGATTTAATTCAATAACAGCATGAACGATATGAACAAATCAATAGAAATAAGGACCTTTAACACACGCGCTTATTGGTTCGAATTATATGTTTATTCCTCCCTTTACCCAATTACGATGAAACACATACAAATAATCAGGTCTAAAGGTTGCAACTTTATCTAGTGAATTGAACAATTACAGATTCAAACACAAAGAATTGCAATAGATTGAAGATTGAAATAATCAATTGGCAAAAAAGATTAAACAAACAACAATCATAAAATTAGCACAAGGAATAAACAATACTCAAGTAATTATATAAAGATTAAGAAAAGTCTCACAATCAATTAACTAGTAGCTTCAGATCTTTGATTCGAGAAGAAAGATTAGTTACACATGCTTAGGGTTTTTCTCTCTTTATTTTCTAATTGAACGTAATGTTCATGAATGATGAATAATAATAATATCAATCTAATAATATGTAGTCTAATAATAGGAAAGTATAGTAATTTCCTAACTCTAATAATAATAATAATATAATAATAAATAATAATTAAGCTGACACGGAACCCGAGGCAGTTCCGTCTTCAATCCCCCGAGCTGCGCTCAGATATTTCACTCAGGTTCAGCTGGGCTTGTTCTTCACACTCTATGTCTCGAGCCCAAATCTCACATCACGGAATTAAGAGCTCTGAAAACCGTCTTTTCTTCAATAAAACACAATTTCTTGGATAAAACCAATTAGATGATTTCCACTCTAAATCCGCACCTCTCATCATCGAATCTAGCTTAAATCTCCGTCATAAACACATACAAAACACGCTAGATCATGTACCTACATAATATTCTCCCATCCTCCACCATCAATTTTCGCATCCCATCTTCCATTCTTTACCTTCGTTACCCGACATACACCCATCTTCGTGCGCTGATACCATGAAATATAGAGCCGTCAAAAAATGACACGACATGAAAACACGACACGAACCCGACACAAAATAAACGGGTTTGGGTTGAGGGTTGATGACCCATTTATGTAAGTGGGTCGACATGAACACGACATAAATTTAATTGGGTCGGGTTTGGGTTGAGGTCCCAAAATACGAACTTGACACGAATAACATGTTTATTAAATTAGTCTAAATATTTTTAATCTTTTTTAACATAAATATGTTAATACCTTTCCAAATATAGACTTGACACGACAACACGACACGAACCCAACACGAAATAAATGGGTTTGGGTTGAGGCTTAATGACCCATTTATGTAAGTGGGTCAACACGAACACAACACGAAGCTTAAATGGGTTGGGTTTGGGTTGAGGGGTCCGTGATCCGTTTATCAATGACACGAACATGAACATGACACGACCCGATCTGTTTGCTAGGTCTAATATTGAAAGATACCGTAATCCCCTCACTTGGGAGATCAGTATTTTGTTATTATATAGAGTATACAAAGATTGCCGGGAATCAATATGATACTGAGTATCCTATAATGGTGGTAACTACTAACAAGACTGATTACGATATATTCTACAATTAGGGTAGTTAGGATATTTACGATATTTACAATATCTATTAGAATGGATCATGGACAGGGGCGGACCCAGGATTCCAAATTACCTGGGGCTAAAAAAAATAACACTATAAAAAATTAAAACTAATATTTACTATTTGCATCAAAATTTTCGGCGAAACACACCAAAAATATGTAAATTACATAACTAACTAAATTTTACTCTACGAGATCCACCTAGTTCGAATTCAGTAATTACAGCATCATTGTCAATTTTACAAGGAAATGTTCTTTCAATATAAAGGACCATCAAATCATCAAAAAATTCTTCACTCATCTTATTTCTCAACTTGTTTTTGATGATGCTCATACTTGAAAATGCTCTCTCCGTTGTTGCCGTGGAAACTGGAAGTGTCAAGATAAGACTAAGTAATCGATAAATCATAGGATAAAGACATATCTTATCAAAATCAACCATCCTTCGACACAAATCTGATGCTGAAGTTAGATTTTCAAATTTTGAATCTTTTTGAATATCTGCTACAAAGAACTCACACTCTAAATCAAGAGCAAATCTATCATTTAATGAAAAGTCTAAAGGATAATACTTTAGGGCAAGCTTAGAGATATCTTCACTTTTAAATGCTCGAAAATTATGGCGTGGATCAAATGAAGCACCAAGTATAAGAATCTCCCTAAAGCTCTCCGTAAATCTGCTATCAAGTGCTGCCAATTGAAAGTCTATCACACAATAAAATATGTTGACACGATAATAATGTTCATTTGTGATATTCTTTTCACAATTTCTCAACCCTTTCTTGTAAGGAGCGGACATATCTGGCATAGAAATATCATGTTCATGACAAAAATCTCTAACCTTCTCAATCAAATCATCCCAACCATTTTCTCTCATGCCTTGAAGTTTATCTTTCGTAATTGAAAGAGAATGAAGAGCATTCAATATGTCAATATCTTTTTTTTGCAATGCTTGGCATAAAAAATTTGTGATCCTCATAATAGCATGCATCATATGTAAACAATATACAAAATCAAATTTTTTTCAAAGCCTTACCGGCTGCCTTAGCTTCTCCTCGCACTTTATCTACCCCATTCACATATAAATCATCAATAGTTGATCTAGTAGCTCCAAACAACTTAATTAGACTTGAAATTGATCGCAAATGTGAACCCCAACGAGTTTCCCCCGCTCTTTGCAAAGTGGTAGCTTGGTTTTTCCTTGAACCTGTCTCAAGTGTACCAGCAGCCACTAAATTGGAGAGTTCTCCTTCCTTGTAAGCTTTTAAAAGAGAATGTCTTTTAGCAGAGGAATCAACAAAATTCACAATCATAGTCAGAGTAGAAAAAAATTGCCACAAATCATGCACCCCTTTAGCTGCAGCACTTAAAGCCAACTGTAAACGATGAGCAAAACAATGCACATAATATGCATATGGACAATCTCTTTGAAACAAGGCTTGCAAACCATTGAATTGCCCTCGCATGTTACTTGCACCATCATACCATTGACCACGTATATTTTCCACTTCAAGTTTATAATCTCTAAGGGTCTTTACTATCTTATCCTTTAAAGTTTGAGAACAAGTATCATCAACACTAATAACCTTAAAGAATCATTCTCTAATTAATCCTCCACCGTCAACAAAGCGAAGAATTATTGCCATTTGTTCCTTATTTGACACGTCAAGAGCTTCGTTAACAAGAATTGCAAATTTGGAATCTCCTATTTCATCACGAATCATAGCTCGAACTTTGTTGGCAAGTATATTTGCAATTTTCTTTTGAATCTTTGGACAAGTATACTTGGCATTTCCAAGAGCCGCGTCTATTACTCTTTTCATTTCATTGTTCATTCTTGTGAAAGAATTCAAAACTGCATCATAATTACCACCATTAAGAGAATCAACGGATTCATCATGACCTCTAAAAGAACATCCTTGTCGTGCCAACAATCTTACAACCTCTATAGTAGCAATAAGACGAAGTCGATTATTTGCTATTTCTTGTGAAGACAATGTGTCAAACACTCTCTCTATATGTTTAGAAGGATTTCTCAAATTCTCCCACTTTTGTACTCTAGTATTGTGCAATGACATTATGCCCCCTACATGAAATAAAATGCCCGAGTGTTTACTCATCACATTCTTCCATCCATTAAATCCAACTTCGGTAAAAGATGGATGTCGAGATGGATATTCATCAAATAAAAAACAAGGAAAACAATATGCTTTATCTTGATTAGGTGAATACTCAAGCCAAGACCACTCTTTGAACCACTTGTGATAAAATCTTCTCCTTTGACTTCCATCCCAAGTACTTGGATAACTTGCTAAATGAGGTTGATAAGGACCATGTACTACATAATCTCTTCGAATACTATCACGCTCATTCAAAGAAAAGGTACCAATAGGGCGACGTAATCCGGGATCTCTTTCAATAGATGTAATATCACTTGTTTCTCGTTGATTATTTTGTGTTTCAACTTCATCCCCTCTTTCATCTTCTATCTCTACTGGATTAGGTTGTTCATCTACTATCTCAAATTCTACTTGTTCGTCTCTTATCTCAACATCTTCATCTTCTCTTATCTCAAGATCTTCATCTTGTTCGTCTTGTACCTTAACACCTTCATCTTGTGAATCTTTGTCTTGAGAAATTGACAAAGTATCACTTTTGAAAAGTGAGAATAAGTTCTTATAGCGTTTAGGATTGCGATTATCGGTCATTGTTCTTCATATACTGTTGTGTGCTAAATTTAGACCGTTTTTCCTCCCATTTAGACCCGTTTTTCCCTCGTTTTGCGAGTCTTGAGTGCGATTATCGCCATATTTTGCGTATTTCTTGCATTAGCGTCCCTCTCGTGCGTTTTACATGTTTTTGGTAGTTTTTCTATCAATTTTGATAGGTTTTGCTACAAAAATCACGATTGAGCTTCCACGAGCACAAGAGAAGGGAAAACCGTCCAAAGAGCAAAGTACACAACTTAAAGTTTAAAGCCATCCGATCATACAACGAAGAATGAGACAAGATTCGAGGCCAGAAAAAATAACCGGGCGAAATTTCACCCGGTGAGACACCACCGGGCGAAATTTCACCCGACGGTGAAAGTGCCTCCCGAAGATTTTCCGAGCTTACCCACCGGGTGAAATTGACCGGGCGAAATTTCGCCCACCGGGTGAAATTTCGCCCGATGGGAAGAAGTGCCAAAAACGCAAAAAATGGAAGAAAAACTCACCGGGCGAAATTTTCACCCGGTGGGAATTATCGTCAAGTCCACAGGGCGAAGTTTCACCCTATGAAGATGCTAAGGGAGATTGTCTCACTAATGGAGCATAAAGTTGGATTTGGGCTTTAGGTTAAAAACCCATTAAGAGATTACTATATATATGTTACCCTAATTCATTGCCTAACTCACATCTCCATTGTGCTAAGGAGGGAAGCCATTACACCACTCCACCATCCTATTACACCATCCATTAGTAGTAGTAATGATCTAGAAAAATCCTCAAAAATTCCAGTAGTTTACATAGTAATTAATAGTAGATCTACAAGTTTCCATCAACAATTATCTAGATTTGACGATTGTAAGAAGATTATTCAAGTTTTATTTGAAGATTTGTTGGGTTTATTGGAGGATTAGTGACAAGTTCTTTATTTTATTCATCAAAGATTCAATCTTTATCTATGCAATCTTCTTATTTTTTTATAGATCTACATAGTTGGTATAATTCTCTTCCACTCTCTAATCTCTAGTTTAGTTTTTGTGTTGTTTTCTCATCATCATCTTGTTTAGATCTAATTAATATGCATGTTGTGATGATTTCCATAATGATGTGTGAGTAGATTTCTTGTTGGGGAGTTTAGGGATGAGGGCTTGGTTTATTTGAATATAGGGATGTTGGTGGGTTGCTTGCATGTTGGTTTATCTTATTTATGGTGTTGTGTCATTGTTGTTTTAGTCCGGCCAACTAGACCGATCTTGACTAATTTCTATCAATATGGGGAAACTCGGGGTAGAAATTACCATGACTAGGGACTTACCCTCATTCACCGCGAAAGCGGGTTTTTAGGTGAGTTTATCGACATTGCGACAAAAACTTGATTCCGACCTTCTTAGACTCCAAGTACCGAATCCCGACTTCTCCCCAACACCTTTTCCCTAGATTGACCACCCTTAGCTATTTCTCTAGATATTCCGTTAGTTTAGACTCGACTCTAGAAAAAACCCCCCTCTAAGACATCGAACACGACACTTTAAGCTTCACAAACACACACCGTTCCCTGTGGACCGACCTCGACTTACCACGATTACTCTAGTAGTTTTTGTGTTATTCCGAGTCTTACAAATATCATTTGATCCCCCGTCCTTCGTTAACGACCGATCCGATTGAGAGGCGATCAAAATGGCGCCGTTGCCGGGGAACGGCTAGTTGTTGTTGTGTTTTTAGTTGTTGTGTTTGATTCTTTTCCCTTCTCTCTTTTCCCTAGTACCGCGAGGTGCTAGGAGTCTTACAGTTTAATTGAGTTTTATGCTTAGGAACACGTCATCGCCTTGTGGTTCGATCTGGAACCGGAAAGGACTTTTAGAGCATTGCGTTTTCGAGGAAATAGCTCAACCACCATCATTCCACATCCTTCATTATCACCTCCTAACCTTAATCCCATCCTACCACATCCACCTTCTACACCTTCTACATCACATAACCCCACTCCAAACAATCCTTCCATACCTTTCACTTCACAAAATTCACCACCACCACCACCATCGCCGAGAACACCACCACCAATTCCATCCTCTCCAAATTTTCCAAATTCTCCAAATCCACCATCACCACCAATCCAACCAATGGCGACTCTAGCTTCTTACTCTCAACTCACACATGAAGAAACACCTCTCCCGTCGATTTCGGAGAGATTCCCGAGAACTATGAATTGAAAGCTTCTTTGACTAATGCGGTCCAACAAGATACTTTTCACGGTTTTTCTCAAGAAGATGCTCAAGAGCACATCGCTTCATTCAAAGAAAAATTAGTAGGAGCCTGTCTCAATGGGTTAACTTCATGCCAATTGCATCGCTTATTATTTCCGAAGACCTTGAGAGATGGAGCTCGTAGATGGCTTCAAGGCCATCCCGCTAATACTTTGACAACATGGGCTCAACTATCTAATGCCTTCTTGGAGAAATATGTTCCGCCGTCAAAGACTAATCAATATCGCATGGAGATACAAACCTTTATGCAAGATGAATTTGAAAGCCTAAGCGAGGCTTGGGAAAGATTTAGAGATTTGTTGCGCAAATGTCCACATCATGGAATACCCGATTGGCTAACTACCCAAACGTTTTACAACACCCTTTCATCGAGAACCAAGGAGAACCTCAATTCGGTCACCGGAGGAGACTTCTCTTCTCTCACCGATGAGGCATCTAAGAATCTTATTGAGAAGATGGCAAGGAGTGATTAAAGAATGGGTCAATCGAGGGATTCTAGAAAGAAAGTTGAAGTGAACTCATCCACGAGTTCTAATGAATTGAAATTCCAAACGGAACTTGAAGAATTGAAAAGGAGAATGGATGCCATGAATTCTAAGCCCACTCCTAGAGGTATGTACCAAATTCAAGGGAGTGTTCCACCAAGGCAACCATCACCTCCAAAGCAATTAACATGGGAAGTTCAATGTGATCATTGTGGCAATCATGGCCACGACTCTAGCTCTTGCATTCCTAATGAAGAAGTTTATATTGAAGAGCCAAATGAAGTCCAAGCTATACAAGTATATGGGCAAAGACCTCAATTTGATCCTTTCTCTAATACCTACAATGCCGGCACAAGATATCATCCTAATTTCTCTTATGGAAATCAAAATGTTCAAAATCCGATGTCGCGCGCCCAAGGGAGTCAAATGAGGCCATTCAATCAAAGTCAACAAAGGCCCTTTAATCAAGGTCCTCCAAAGATGCCCCCATATATGCCTCCTCATCAAAGGAGTAACTTCAATCAACAAAGTAGCAACTTCCATGTTCCCAACAATTACAACAATTACCAAAATCAACATGGTAATCATTTTAATCATGGATACAATCAAGGGCTCCAAGGAAATTCTCATGGTAACCAAGGTTACAACCAACCATTCAATCAACCCTCTCAATCTTATGGCCAATCAAGCAATTCTCAATTTGGTTAAGGAGGTCCTTCATGGGAGAACTATAATGATTTGCAAAGAACCGTTGGCCAACTATGGAATGAACATCAAGATACCAAGGCAAGGCTAAAGGTTTGGGAATCACAAGAAGCAACAAAAGCCTTAGCCGCACCAATTCATCCACCCCATGGTTTGCCCGGTCAACCCCAAAACCCAAGAGACCCCTCATACCAAGCAAATGCCGTCATTTTGAGAGGTGGCAAAGAACTTGAGGACCCATATAAGAACTTGAACTTGAACACCAAGAATACCCCATCCAAGGTTAATCAACCAAGTGCACCACAAGAATCATCTCCCACTTCCCCCAAACAAAACCG